>OX493338.1:9026228-10453728 GCA_950371115.1 Anania fuscalis | reverse complement strand
AGAACAGTCTGTCTTTCCCGGTAAGATGTTAATGTTAATGTCGCCAATTAATATTGCAGATCTAAAACTTTTTATAGAAACTAATACGTCGTCGAGACTTTTGAAAAAGCGAGTAAGATCTTTGTAAGAGGGCGATCGATACAGCGCCACTATTGCTAGTTGGTCTGAAGGTTTCACAATTAAACAGTTAGCATCATTAAAGTCCGGGAAAAGAATACAATAGTCCAAGTCATGTCTAACGTAGGCAACTACCCCCTCATTCTGATTATTGAAATCAGTTTTATGAGACACAAATCCAGGGAGTAATGGCAGATTAGGTGATTTACTTAGCCAACATTCGGATAATATTAGAACATCAGGCTCATATTTTAACCGATGAAGCAAGGTTAGAAGACTGTCAAAGTTACAGCCTATGCTTCGGATATTAACATGAAGAATTTTAAAAGCATTATTAACTTTCAGATAATTGATACTTTCTTCCGGTGAGCAAATTGCGGATTCTGAGACTGAATATTCTTCTATATCGCTACTAATTATATTTAGATCATTCATTATAAGGTTGATAATTAACAAGGGAGTACGACGATGGTATTTTGGAGAAGACGGCCAAGTGTACTGTATGAGCCCGAATCCAATGGGGGCCGGAAAGAGAAAGAGTGCTAGTGTTATGTAGAGTTTTCACTATGCAGCGCAAGATAATACGTGTAAGAAATAATATGTGTATTTGAATTTTGTAAATATTCATGTGTGTTTGTGTTGTGGGTGTAAATGTATAAGATTTAAAGTCAGTGTAATACAAATGCTGTCGTTGAAGATATGGAAAATTATTTTTAAATTGTAATATATTATGTAAAGGCAATTTGTAAGGACAATTCTTAAGTTGTTTAATTTTGGTTCTTTGCTTTGTCAAAATCCAGCTCGCTTGTGATGCGCAGTAAGGGCCCATTTTCTCTTTTTCTAATGAAAATTTTTCCATGAGACACCCAGCAATACTTATAATCGTTAACTTTGGCGAAGTCTCTGGCCAGAAAGAACAGTCTTTTCATCTTGGAGGTGAGATTCTCTGAGATATATATAGGCTTAGGAGTGCCGCCAATTCGAAGATGCTCAGTGGTAAGTCTAGACGCGCCTTTATTAAATGTGCGGTACATGGAAATGACTTTTTCCTTCAGGAGTACGCTAGTGAGATCAACAATTATAGTTCTTTTGTCGGGATTTTTTGAGTTTATGCTTAAGATATCTTTTACGTCATTGCGTTGAATGGGCACATTAATAACACTGCCAGCCTTGATAACGGTCTCCAATACCGAAGCCTTGTTTTCTGAGGTAGAAATTGGAATGTTTCTGATTTCTAAGCAGGTTGATCTTGAAACACGTTCAAAGCCTTCCAATTTTTCTTCGAGAGATTTAATGTATTTAGTATCAGTCTCTCGCTCTGTTTCCAACTTTACAACCTTAGCCTGGAGCAAGTCATATTTTTGTGCCAAAAAGTCAATTGTTAAGCGGAGGTCCTCGACTACACTGCATATTTTAGCTGTACTTTTTTCCTAATCCACCCGAAATTGTTCAAATTGCGCCCTCATTCCAGTCATAAAATTATCTAACGTCTCTTCATTAAACTCCGAGCGCTTGATGACTTGACGCTTGCGTAAGGTAACATTATCTTTCTCCAATTTAAAACCAATTTACAGAAAAATGTGAGAAAAATCTTTGAAACTTCGTCCACTCACAGCGAATAGAGAGCATCCAGAGAGCTTTTACAAGGCATCTGGCTTTTCAGTCTCGTGGTATTTCCTATAGAGCCCCATACTATCAGAGAGCTAGCTTTTTTAAAATGAATTTGTTAAGTGACCGCCGGCTGCAGTTGGAGGTGGTTTTCCTGTACAAAGCTGCTAACTCTCAAATAGACTGTCCGCAGCTCCTTGCTGAGGTATGTACCTTTGACGGTTCCCCGCTTGCCGCGGTATCCCATCACAAGAACGTTCTGCCCTCCTCGTTGTCGCTCTAACCTGGGAAGAAGAAGAAGAAGATCACCAGGATGATTAATGAGTATAACAAACTGAATAAAGGCAGCACTATTGATATATTTGGTGACTCGTTGCTCGGCTTCAGAAAGGGAGTAATAAAATCATTCAGTGTGTAATTTAATTTCGCATATTAAATTTTTTTTTTTGTTTGTTCACTTGAATTTAGGATATGTTTAATATTTATATCGATGGTATTCGTTTGTAGTTTATTTTTCTTTAATCTAAAGCATCGATGCATGACCTAACTTACATCCACTATAATTGGCAAATGTTATTTACACCAGCGGGGTAACCATGAACTCTTAAAACAATCTCAAAGCTGTCAAATCTGTCAATTTTAGTACGTCACTACATACAAAATTTGACAGATTTTATAATGTTTGACAGATTTGAGATTGTTAGAAAGAGTTTGTGGTTACCGCCCTTTAATTAGCAAATGTAAAAGATCATAACCTTTAACTATTTCTAGAATTTGATGTGTACATTGTGCTGTTGGTGTACTTACATGAATAAAATAAAAATAATAATAAAATAAACTTAATTCCGTGATGGAAGAACTATTACATAAATACAAAGTATGGAATGTTCCGTATGTGAACGTTGAGCAAGCCAACCCGCACTTAATCACCATTGTCTTCATTTCATCCACAGGACGTCCACTGCTGAACATAGGTCAGAATCCAGCGGCTTCCTGCAAACTTTACCAGGTTGTCTGTGGGTGGACGCCTTTTTTATTTACTTATTTATGGTTGACTGTCGCTATTACTTACAATTAAAATTTTGAAGCTGCAAATAATTATAAAGTATAGCAGATGTCAAAGAAACAACAAATTAAACAAAAACAAAACAAAGCGGTGAGGAGCGATAAGTAATTATACTTATCGCTCCTCACCGCTCAAGATATTGATTCAGAATTTCAGAGCAATCGAATACTTAGAACTGAACCGATTCAGACCATCTGGCATCAATAAACTGGCACAATTATATATTTATTGTGATAGGGTTGTTTTGATCTTTGATTGAGCCATTAACTTGATTGCTGTACTTTAGAAATTCAGTACTAAAAGTTTGGCAAAGTGTTTTAATTAACGTCTTAACTCGGCGCCAGAGAGCGGGGTAGTATGAAGTTTACGAATTAACTGAAATATCCGTTCCGAGCCCTAAGCTGTTGACTTTAAAATGTTGAGTGCGATTTTTTTAATGCAGCGCAGTCTCTGTCAAATGTATAATTACGCTTATTTACTTTGAAACTAGATTAGCGCAGAAGTTTTGCATGTTTTTATTATTTTGTTGCCAGCTTTTGATATTTTTATTCGTGTTTGTCTGAAGTCTGTCTGTCGTTTTAGCGTGGGGCTGTATATTTAGCTGCAATTAAAAGGGCAATTTGCGTACGTTACTTAGAAGGTTGTTGAAGCATTTTATTTTTGATAGTAACATAACGAAGTCCGAAAATAATAATGGTCTGTGATTGCAAATTTGCAAATGCTGTGGTAAAATCACGTGGTAAATGTCATCGTTTTCGTAATCTGACAGACGATGACGATTTAGTTTCTCTACGAAGTGATTGCCACTTCTAAGCCCCCAAAACTTGTACTATGGTGCCGAGATAACCAAAAAACGTACTTTAAAAACATTATAGAATATCCATGACTCAGAGTAGGTAGAAAGGCTGCTTATCGTTGCAAATGCTCCAAACACTGGCTCTTGCTGGATTGTTACCTTTAATTGCCATCTTTTTAGTCTGAATTATTACATCATAAGTAATTAACAAAACAGCATCATTTATTAGAAAACTTTCAAAACTACCTGCAACCGTCAAACGGAACGGATATACCTACGGATGTTGGACATGTAAATACAAAGTATGGAATGGACGTGAACGACGCTTTTATCATTATCATTTCAAGCCTACAATCAATTTGGAGTAGGCTTCCTACAACCATTTCTTCCTCGTTCCATCTTGGACAGTATTCATTTTGCATATCGCCTTTTTAATAAAGGTTTCCTCAGCAAACTGGTCTTCTGTAGTTGTTGCTAGTCTCTTGTCCATTCTAACAGAGCTTTGCACTATGAGTCTGTCTTATGGGCTACGTTTCTTGCCCATTGCTATTTTAATTCGGATAGTTGATTCGCCATCTCTGGTTCTTTTCTTTGCTTCTGTGGCGAATACCTTGCATTCAAAACTATTTTAACATTCTTAGTGCTTAACCTAAACGGTTATTTATTTTATTCGGATGCATTTCACCTTATAATAAATACGTTAATTTCACACTCCTTTGGTTTTTTTATTGACCTTGAAGACCAGACACTCCTACACTATCATAGACTTCAACACTCTCTCATCCACATGTCTTTGGATACAGTACATATAATGATGGAATGTGTTCGGATCTAAGCCGAAAGAGCTAACTTTTACAATAAGTATAATGTTAATATGTTAGATGTCGGATTTTGCAACAGTATTCTGGCTTCCCATTGTCTGGGGAAGCCAGAAAGCTGTACAAGATGGTCCAAATAAGCATTAAACGAAGATAATGTAAATGAAATTAAAATGAGGGTGGCATTATAACTGTCTTATAAAAACCCTCTATAAATAAATAAAGAAAAAAAATGTCTTTGGATGTCATAAAGTTAGGTACTTCTGTCTCTGGCCAGCTTACCACAGTTAAGTCTGCTGCTTTCAGTTATCAGACATGTATATCTTGGTCAAATTATTAACTTCGTAAAGAAGACCAGGAATACAGAAATAAGCAGAAAAATACGCCTAGGCTTGGCTTAGCTAATGAACTCTGCTTTAAGAATACCTCAGCTTTTCTGAGAGCACGTTTAAGTATGCGTGCATTCTGAGCATTTTCCAGTTCTTACGAACAGACCTGAAACTTGGGTAAAATAACATCCAAAAGTATCCTTCGGAACCTTTAAAGGGCGATAGTCGCTATGAACCTGGAAATATTATTTCGAGACAAGCTAAACAAGGCCTTGTCAGATTCAAATTGAACGAGTCAAGTGACATTTACGAATGTATCCCATATTATTTGATAAAACCCCGCGGGACACGACGGGAATGTAATAATGTATTATGTACCTACGTCAATCACCGACGTTTAATATTTGGTACCGAGTGTGGTGTCTCCTGTCTGTCATATAAATCGCATTAGCACACGTCATAACTAATTACAAAATAACTTTGTTTTCGAGTTTTGACACATTATCAACTTGTTTAACAATATTGTCTACCTACCTTATCCGCGTATTAGCATCTTACCATCCTCTTTATTTTAACCTCATTGAGTAAAACTAATGACTTAATGCCATCTGTCAATCAGGCATTGAGTTAACGTCCTGTTTGAAGCTCCAACTGGTTTATTCCATTAACTACTCCTATAACTATTAAATACTTTAAGAAACCTTATGATACAGTTTACAAGATGTGCAGCCATGGTCTATAAAATGGTTTGCTTGGTTGCCTTAACCAAGGTTTGCCATGGTTGCGGCAGGCAGTAATCGCTTTAAATATAATAACTAAACAAGCCACATCTAAGATCATGGTAAAGCCTACCCCGGCTAGAAACTGGACAAAGCGCTACGAGATAGACAAAACACGTCACTATGTTGTTACACATTTATGCGACCGCTCGTTATCCAACACGTTGATATAATTTACTTTAATTGTTGAATTTTAACATTTTAGAGCGTTTGTGCCACTTTTTAGGGTTCCGTACCCAAAGGGTAAAACGGGACCCTATTACTAAGGCTCCGCTGTCCGTCTGTCTGTCTGTCTGTCTGTCCGTCTGTCACCAGGCTTTATCTCATGAACCGTGATAGTTAGAAAGTTAATATTTTCACAGATGATGTATTTCTGTTGCTGCTATAACAACAAATACTAAAAACAGAATACAATAAATATTTATGGGGGCTACAAAAAACGTAATTATTTTGCCGTTTTTATAGATAATAGTACGGAACCCTTCGTGCGCGAGTCGGACTCGCACTTGGCCGTTTTTATGTAAATCCGGCAGAAATATTTTGGATCCATAAATAATCTTTAGAACGGGAAGAAAATAGTAATTGTGTAAAAAATACAATAACGCTTTGGAAAACAAAACTAATGGTAAGGATATATATGTACTAAATAATATTTACAAAAATTGAATAACGTTTTGATTTCATATACAAAAACTAAAAGAGCACTATTAGGTATACCTACCTACAACCATACAACAATACTAAGACTTAGAAACGATGAATCCCAGCCCTCTAGAGTCTTTGTGTAGCTAGATCTAGGAAACCATGAAACAGAACACTAAGATCTTGATTAATATGATTCTTGATTAAATGTATTCATAAGCTAGATGCTTTTGCTTTACAATGGTTTGCAATATACTGATGAATCTTATCTACCTATTTATTGATTACGTATATCAAAGCACACAAGTACTGTGTAGCTTGTGTATGAAAGGTGATTTCGAAATACGAAAACATTACAAATGTGTTTTTTGGGGCTTCGTTTTCTTTTTACTGAGTTACTAAGAGTTGTTACAAATTATTCGTGGTGCTTTTCCTATACCACCATACATCATATATTACTACACGACACGTTTATGTACGAGTATTTTCTTTTATGTAGAATCTATACATATACTGTTTGTCTATGGCGCAGTAGTAACTTGGTGGTCCAGGTCTCATCTCAGCTCAGAAAAACGAGACACAAAAGACATTTTATTGTTTCGCGATCTCATGCGATCGCTCTGCACTTAAGTTAAACAAGCTTTTGAAATAGCCACGACTAAGAGAAATTATATAATACTACTATCACAAAAAGGTCGGGCAGTATTTTGGAAGCTGCGTTAAATCACAAAATAGAAAATGCACAAATTACGTATAGCGGCGGCGCGTTTGACACGATGCCTGAAGAGCAAGGTATTCGATCAATGCGTCTAACTGGTGATGACCTACGGAGCCGAAACGTGGAACATGACATTAAAGCTGACCTACCGACTTTACTTCACTCAGCGAGCTATGGAAAGGTCGTTATTTGGAATTTCACTAGTAGTCCAATCAATAAAGTAGTTGTAGAGTGCGTGAGCGGGAATCTAAGCAATTTCGTCAGTAACTTATTCAGGGTGCTTAGGGAGAAAACGTACTAAAAGTCCTGACGTCTAGGAGGTGCGCGCGGAGGGGGAGGTGACAAAGGTCTCAATTTTTGATTTTTCACCAACATCTCAAAAATTGTGCGTTGTAGCGATTAATGGCCTATAAGGGGATGGAAGCTTATAAAATGTTCTATAACTTTTATTCTTTACACTTTTTTCATATTTCCAACCATTTTTTAATTACACGCTCCAGAAATGCACAAATCGATATAGGACTATCTAGGCCTAGGGCTTTCTATACACAACTTCAACCCCCTTTTTTACCCCGATGGGGATCGGGGGTTAAGGCACTCTATACCCTCTTTTGAGTCTCTTTTGACTATCCCTATAGTATATATGTATATATCCCTTTAGGGATAAAATCTGAAACGAGGTTTACAGTCAGAAGACCAGAGTAATGGACATAGTCAAAAAATGTTGCAAGCTTAAGTGGCAGTGGGCCGGCCACATCTATCGCAGAACCGATAAAAGGTGTAGTAAATGGGTTCTCGAGTGAAGACCACGCATTAGCAAACATAGTGTACACTACCTAGCTCGATGAACCGATGACCTTATGAAGATAACTGGTAGTGGCTGGATGAAAAAGTGGGAGATTGGAAGGCTTACTTCTAGCAATGGACTGCAAATAGGCTGACATTTAAATGATGAACAATATAAGAAGACTTTCTATGTAGGTACTGAGTAATCGTTTTAAACGCATGACATAACGTAAAGCTTATTGATGAACGGCCTCTTTACATCATGCACAAACCATTACTGATGCGATTACTATTTCAATTACCTATTAATTGAAGGCTATGACATGATAACTTTATGGGATAGCTTGGAACTAATGTTGATAACAGTTTATGCTTATAATGAACAAAGAAAGAAAGAAAACTAACACAAGAACGCTAGAATATTTTTGACGCCAAAAACAAGTAGATATGAATAGGTAAGAAATGATTAATATGTTACAAATAAAGTGGTTAAAGTAAAAAATAATAATGTTTGTTTATCACATTTTAGTAACACGGTTTGAAAAGAGAAAAACTCAATGCTGATATTAAAAAAAATCCAAAACACGAGTGTGGTATTTATGTTAATTGAAATGCACATACGTTTTACCATTACCGCATCAGCATTATGAGCCTACAAGCCACTTGACAAGCGTGTGCTTAAAACACATAAATAACCCTTTTATAGTAGTATTCCAGTATTTCATGAATTTTTGGGTAGCTACTGGACGGTTAACTCGAGCCACTTGTTTTGATGAGTATAACTGTCTCTGTCATGCTAAGTCACCAGTCGTGTCAATACCGCAAACAACCATGCTGTAAGTAGTATATAGAAGTAATAATAGTATACATAAAATAAAAAACCGGTGCTTGGAGTGCCACGCGCAGTATAGGGTTCCGTAGTTGCCCGTAGGTACCACAATATATTTCAGCAATTACTTCCTTTAAGTCACTCTTAATGTTTTTCTCTAAAGAATTTTTGAACGACTAAGTTGAACGACTATTACTCTTAAACTAACTGGTTTACCTTAACCGCTATGATTTTCCTTGAAAGTTCATGAAAAGCACTATCATGAATTTATCCAGATTTATCTAGCCAATAGCTTAGCTTTTAGAGGGGGGGACGCCCTACTCGAGCAAAAATTGGCACTTTAAAGTTAAATATATCGTAAACGGATCCCCAAATCGAAAAATTGTCCCAGCTACCCCCAAGTCCTTTTAAAGGACCTATTCAACAATACCCCACACGATGGGATAGACGATGAAAAAAAAATCATCCCCACGTTACATGTATGGGAGTTACCCTGAAAAAAAATATTTCACAAAATTTTATTTTACTGTTTTGTCAGCGTGTTTGATATACATATCTCGACAAAATTACAACTCTCTAGGGTTAACAGTCTCTAAGTTAAACCTTGGACGGACAGACAGACAGACGGACATGACGAAACTATAAGGGTTCCTTGTCAGGACTACGGAACCCTAAAAAATATCCTTAAAAACTTATAGAGCATATAATATAAAAAATAGGTACCTAATAGAAGCTTGTGTTCACGTAGGGCCAGACCGCATCTCAACTATGAGGTGTTTTGTGTATGCCATGCTTCTAAGGCCAGAGAAAATGCTTTACTGTTAGATTTAATCAATCTGCCTTAAGGCCTCTGAGTAGGCATAACGACAAAGCGATATGCCGCCTTAACCAACTTACGAGATGCTTGTAATGAACGAAACAAATTCACATATAGTCCGGTACGGCGGAGGTTTGAGGTTTAAAAAATTCTAAAGTTTGTGATTTTTTGCATATAGTTTCCGGACCAGTTTCCTAACCTAACATATTTTTTTGTGTCATTGTTGGTGTTTACTTTGGTAGAAATTTAGGTTTTTGTCTTTTCGGCCATTATCGGATGAAAATAATAAGTTTAGATCATTTTTTCTATACTTATATGAACTGAGATACATCATGTTAACTTAATAATTGTAAGTTTTTTTTGGCAAAGTTATTCTATGTCAGTTTTTACCGGACGTAAGTGACAAAAACTAGGCTTGTATTCTAAACATGCTATATTAGGAGCAATACAATTATAATTTTAAACTTCAAATCAATTTTGGCGGTTTTAAACCGAATTAAATAAGAAAAAAACAAAAAAAAGATAGCAAGATCTGACACAAAACGTTAAATTAAGTTTTTTAGGGATAAATGTATCCACATCAAAAAAATTAGAAACTTTAGAATTCTTGTAGGTTAAGACACCAATATTGCTTATCCATACCGGACTAATAGTTTAAATTCTAGTTACATTTTTTACATTAAAAGGTTGCCGCACGCTGATCATACACTAATACTTAAAGCACTCAGTCTGACCGGCGTCATCCTATTACCACTCTAGCGAGATTTATTTTCTTAACTCACTTCACTGAGCTAATAAATTGTATTTTTACAGTGCGCCCCCTGTATTTATGAAACATAAGCCTAATGGATTTAACGTGTAAGTTGCATTTGGGGGAACAACATTATGCAGAATAATCGCAGTAGAGGCACATTTAACAACCGTAGAACGCTAAAATATAACCACGCTTGAGCAGCGTGAACAATAAATTACTCTAATGTCACAAAAGATTGTAAAAAATAAACTTACAGCTGTACTAATAACAAAACCACTACAAGTATATAATAGCAAATATAAAATCACCACAATTCTCTAAGCACACCTATACACACTTTTGTATAAAAATGGTGAACTTTATAATAATGCGGTGAAAGAAATCAGAGTTTCAATATTTAATAAGTATAAATATCCTATCGATTGAATGAGACGCAAGAATTTTCACACAAGACATAAGAAACTATCTTTGAAATAAAATATTTATAAATGTGATATATTTACTTTAAATGTATAACAAAATGGATTTCAAATCGTGAGCAATATTTTTATAATTTGATTGAAGCCTTTTCACTTTTGATTGAAGGCTATTGAATTGAAAACAATAATGTATTTAAAAAGCTTTTTAAAGGAATCAAAACAAAATGAATTGTGATACTCGTAAAATCATTGTCCCTTTTGCTATTACGTGTTTTATGTACTTAATTGCATTATTTAACATTTTTTGAATATGGCATTTCGAAATTTTCGGGATCGGCGCAAGGCAAGCAACTCGTACAAACCAGTTTAACGTCAGCACTTTGTGGTTCAATGAATTTTGTAAAGTCCGCTACATGCAGTAATCATATTTCACTGCATTGTCTGCCCAATAATTTTATACTAATTGAGAAAGTGTAATGTTACGTAAGTGTCAACATGTGTCACTGATAAAGTATGGAATTCAGGCAATAAATTGAATATTCAGTCATTACTTACATATTACTACTACTACTACTACTAGCTATGCCCGCAACTCCGTTTGCGTGGACTACAGGATGTTAGGTATGTGTCATATCAAGGAACGCTGTGGACTACGATGAAGCCGATTGCATTTTTTTTATAAGACTTTCCTTAAATGATGTTATTTTTTTTCATTGGATATAGCATTGCATATTATAATCCAGCCTAAGATGAGCCATACGTTCAAAGGTTCCTGAACATTCCGGATTCTAAGTTATTTGGACGTTTTACCCAGGGTTGTTATGTCTGTTATTTCCAAAACTACGAAACCGATGAACTTGAAATATTTCTATGACAATGTTTTATGAACCTTCTTTATAACAAAAAAAAAGAATACACAAAATCGGACCACGCGTTAATGATCATCAAATAAGTAAACATTTTGCATTTCATTCCATCTCCCAAGGGAACCCTGCTGAATTTCGGGATAAAAAGTACCCTACGTCCTACTTCGAAGTATGAACTCAAATCATGCCAAGTTTCATTTGAATCCATTCAGTAGTTTTGCGTGATGGGTGGCCAAGATACAGACAGACAGACAAAAATGACAATAATTACAGGTTTGATTTCAGTATTGATTATAGAGTGCCCCCCGAAAACAATTTTCAATATCTTCAATGTAGGTACAGAATTCGACCCATTACATTTTTACTAAAGTATAGATTACTTATTCGAAGTACTCGCAATGTATAAAATATTGCAAATGTAGGTAATGTATGCTCTTAATATTATGTAAACTCAGAAAGGACCTTTAATGTTATCTTATTCAATCCTTAAAACGTAAGTGAACCTAAGTGAAAATCAATCGGTCACACTTTTTTGATTACGATTTTAAAGCATCTTTTTAAATATGATCAATATCATAATTACATTATGCGTACATACACGATAATGATTGCTTCCTCCAAGTATTTCCTTAGGCGTATGATAATATACTGGCTGTAAACAGCTGTAGTGACTATTATTCACTTTTTAGGGTATCCTTTTGTGTAATGCATGGTATTTTCAGCCTATAAATGATTATTTACCTTATAGAGAATTGCACTGCTATTACATCACTTTTTAAAGGAAATATATTTACACTTTTACTGTTAATTATCAATTTCCACCAATTTAAGGGCTATATTATGCTCTTGTTTTTGAAATTTTTTTAAACGTTAATTTTGCTTTATTTCACACCATCTCTTTAATAATTCTATGACTTAACTTTTATATTTTTACAGATTTATGGACTGCCTAACCAGTATTTTAATCAGTTAATTAACTAGTTTGACGATTATTGCGCAACTTATGAATCGCAATCGCCACTGTTTTCAATCTCCAAGTTGCTTACAACTGCACCGAAGGGTTATTATGTAAATGAAAGAAAAACCCGCCGACCCAATCGGCGAATCAACCGATGCGCTTCCAAAGTGTTCATTAACATAATTTATTCGCGGCTGTCAGAGCCGCTCTTAAATTTGTGGAGGGCTGTTTTTCAACGGGGAAAAATTGTGTAAGCCGGTCACGTATTTTTTAGCGTCAGTGGATCTGTGCGGTCAAGTTTAACCCGCCGATGCAAGGACGCGGAATTAACATAAAATGTCATTTTTGGTGAGTCAGTGGTGAAATAAAATAATAAATTTTATCAATTAATAAAAAATATACACCGTGAATTTTGAATTACCCGAGAAAATTAACAAACATACTCAGATATCGAAATACATCGAATTTGGCGAATATTTTTTTTTTTTTATGAGAAATTTATTTAAAAGGTCCCTAACATTCCTTAAAAAATATGCACTATAAAAATCCTGCTAATTTAAATAGTAATCATTATCATTCCAACATTAACCGAACCAAAATCCACCTAATTTGGTCGCGTAATATTGGCGTACGGAGGGAATAACTAATTTTTTTTCATTCATAGTTATTCCTTCCGTACGCCAACGCCGTACGCCCAATTTGATGTATATCGATATCTGAGTATGTTAGTTAATTTTCTCGGGTAATTAAAAATTCACGGTGAATAAATAAGGTCCGGTTTTATTAGTGTACATCTTGTTAACCTGTGACTATATAGGTGAAAAGCAATCGTAAAAACCAACTTTCAAATGTCTATCATAAAAACAAAAAAAGTTAAAAATAAAAATACGAAATAACAACATCGACTTCATATTGCATAAACTCGTCCTGTCTTCAACTCTTTCTCGCTCTGACAAGGGATAGGAATAAGACGGATAATCAGATGGTTAAATGTACCAAATATAGGACGAGTATATGCAATATGAAGTCAATGTTGTTGATTTTGATTTTTAACTTTTTTAGTTTATGAAAGTCTTGAAGAAAATAAAATTAAAACATATTAAATGAAATATACAAGTTATCCGGTTCATATGGCTTTACATTGCATACAAAATCTTGTTTCTCCACTTTACTACTTTTTTGCGAAATCTAAAATATTTTGATGTGTTTTTCATTCATTCAGTTTTTTACAATTTCTTTCCAAAATACATAACAGCAGTTTAGTGAGTACTTAGTTTACTTTTATGGTATTACACCATTCAACATTGATACAAGCGTACTAAAAAAGGTCCGCCTGTGAGACATACACTGGTATCACTGGGGGGTTGATAACGTCATAAGCAGCGGCGATTACATTTCAGATACATTGGCTGCTCCGATTTCCGCGATAATATATTTTATGCGTGAGGTCTCCGTTACTGGGGATGGTTTATGCAGTAACGCCGAATGAATACGAAAATTCTATTTAAGTGCTTTAAAGATAAACGTGCCGATCCAGATTTAGCAGTAAACATTTATAAGCATCGAACTCTAATTCAGAAAACAGGGAATTGAACTTAAGTTCTATTATTCAACCAATCCATTCATCAAAATAAAGTCCAAAAGCTTTCTCCCTTAAGATTTTAAATAAAACGTCATTGAAAAAACCACGTATTTTTATTTTATATTATTATAGACCACGCGTTTGAAAAGGCATCATTAATAAATTATTTTAAATAACAAAAAACAACTTTAGCCAGATAGATTTTTTAAATCTTTCTGTTTATCGCTCGTGCAGGTCAATGATATCAGACTGATGATTTCTGAGTGTAGATAATACTCTTAAATATTAAGAACGTTTTTATGATACAACTTCAATCAAATACATAAGCTAAAACTCTTTTTAAAATGTCTATTCTCAGTCCGCCTCTGTTTTTTAAACTCGTCTACGAAACAGAATTCAAACAATTTATTATTTAAACCGTATATTATTCATATTTAATGAATAAGTCTTCGCACAGTTCGCCATAGTTAATTTGCATTAATCTTGTTAAGTAGTTGAACATTTTAAAATATGTAAATTTAATTAAAATGGCTGAGTACCTACTTAGTTTATATTTTGCACCATACAGAGCTATCATTTAAACGATTATCTTCATTTTAATAATCATTACTTAGCAACGGGACTATCTTTAAATGTAGTTATCTCCCAATTTTAGTTATACAAGGTAGGCGTGTGTATAATAAAGCATCATTTTTTGACAAAAATAATCATTATAAAAGTCGTTACTAAGTGAGAGTGAAACAGGTAAGGTGCACGATAGCTCAGATGGAAGAAGAAATAACTAGTAGTGGTAATAAATTAAATGCCATATGTTTTTTGTTTGTTATTCACAGTTCATTTTTTTAAATGATAGGTAAGACAATTTATAACAACTAGCTATTTTGAAATGTAACTTACTTTTGTCTACTACCATTTGAATGATAAAGCCAATTTATTGAAAGTGCTGAAAACATACATTCACGTTCCTTACTGCTGCGCCTGAGGGATTGAAGGGCTATTTATATGCCGAGAACGGGCCGATCGTCGAAAAGAAGTAGGCTGATAGTTTTCCTCATATATGTAATTTAATTTTCAAGAAACCTTTTTACCTTTCTTGTTATTGTCATTGAGATGCTGGGAAGTTTTTCAAGGCAATGCAAAGTGGTGTAATTTGATTCCTTTAGTTTTTATAGATTTTTGTCACGGACCTGACCCACAACCTACTATGTAGTAGTTATTTGTAGTATATTTGTTTAAAACCAACATTTATTTGAAACATGTCACACTTATGTTTGGCACAAACTTTAAATTCACATTTAAATTGGCCCCAACTATACAACAAAAAAAATTTTTTTTTCTCTAAGAATAAAGTTATTATTTTGGTTTCAAAAAGTGAACGGCATTACCTATCTACGTTTCTATGGATACACCTTAAAGTGTTTTAAGCCAACTTTTAGTATGCATTTAATTTACCTTCGGCTTGTAATGCTGATGCAATGTAGAATGGAAACTAATCAGAAATTAGGGTGCCAGTGATTGACGGCTTAATCAACTTTGAAAGTTGTTAGGAAATCTGAGTAAACATTTCAGGTATAACAAGCATATAGGTAGATGGGGCAGAGAGGTTCTAGAATGGGGGGCACGTACCAGCATACGCAGCGTATGGCGTCCACCCACCCACAAGGTAAAAACACTAACTGGTAAAGATTGTAGGAAGCTGCTGGATGCAGGCCGCTTCCAACCGGCCAATCTGGAAGTCATGTTCATTAGCCATGGAAGCCTATATTCAGCAGTGAATGTCTTGTGGCTGAAATGACGATGAAAAAGCACCTAGCTAGATATAAACAACCAAAAATTATACTTTTTGTACAAGTACTTTTATTAATGCAAATGATGTATCGAAAAGTTTAATTAACATTTTCGGCATCGTAAATTTAACATTCCACGGTATAACCAAACAAAAGCGAATTTACATAAAGCAGCAGATACAGGCGATTATCAACTTAAACGAAATGAAAACGCTTTAAATATTAATGCCATTACAAAGTAAAGAAACAAAATTATCGATATATACTTAAAAGCAGAAGTAAATAATCTAGGTTTTCTTTTTCCGTTTCTGGGCGATTAAGCAATTCCGTCTGGCGGACTAGACAACTTAACTACCTACGGGTGGGTTCTCATTGTTCACTCGTTTCGATTTATTTAATGTCGCAGTAGAAGCGGAGGTTAATTACTTTTTTGTTTGAGCTTTAGCGGAAAAGTAAAAGTCTTGAAGGATGGTCCGGAGAGTAAATTGAAAGAGTGCCCTCAGGTTTGTCAAATAAAAACAGTTTAGGGTAGCCTACTCGAACCCGTTACGAACAACAAGAAACAAACAATCAACTTTTATGAACCAAACTCTTGCTATTTTTAACTTATGGATGACGAGCGGTCGCATGTGACCGTGAAACAATAGCATTTTGACTGTGTCTGGATTTGCTGAGCTGCAGGGGTTTCATTCTAGTTGTAACCTAAACCAGGATTCATATAACATGGATATCTAACTTCAAACCGTCAAATAACAGAATAAAATTTTAAACCGTATATCTGTAACAGGAAATATATGAAATCCGTCATTGTATACAATTCCTAGGAATTGTATAGAATTCTTGAAATCATCCGAAAATGTGTGATATAAACTATATTAGACACATTTCCTAGGAAATTTATACATTTTCTAAACAGCAATCGGAAATGTAATATATTTAAGATTTTCAATGAATACGCGTGGACATGCGGTGCTTTGAGCTTTATATGAAAATATACTAACTAGGTTTATGATAAATGGGCCTTAAGAATTAATAAATAGTTGATTTATTAAGCTTAAATTTGTATATTATACTATCCCTTATTATTGTAACTTTTTAGTTAAAATGAGAGCCTAAATAAAAACTCTATTTCCTAAATTATCAATCAGTTTGAAGTTTTTTTTAAATATAACCTAAAATTGGATAACATCACATACATTGCTCTGATTCTAAGGTAAGTAGCTAAATCACTTGTGTTATAGAAATCAGAAACAATGACGGTACCACAACACCCTGACCCGACCCAATATAGAAAAGTTCGTTTTCTTTATTGACCCGACTGGGGATCGAACCCGGAACCTCAGAGATGGCCCGGCGTGCTCGCCTCTCGGCTACGGAGGTCGTCAAATATTATAATTTATAAACCGTATGATTGTTACTTGATTGTCTTAATCAAAGCCTTAATTACTCCGATCCTTGAATTAGTAAGAAGAAGTAAAGATATTATATACTGTACGATTGTTACATAATTGTCTCAATGAGACCCTTAATAAAAACTCTGATTCTTCGTTTAAAAGCGTGTTTTATTCATTTCAATAACACATAGCGTTCATTTTATACATTTCCTAATACGATTTTGGAATTCTATAAAATTCCTAGGAAACGTATACATTTCCTAGGATATGAGCGTATTGAATAATCTTTGAATCAATATTTTATACATTTCCTTAATAGCTTCGGAATTATATACATTTCCTAGGAGCTGTATACAACTCCTAGAATTCATAAGTTTCCTGTAACATATCTATGAAGGTTCTGCAAGAGATTAAAACCAACTTATGTGTTATATCTATCTATTCAAATATATAATAATAATAAATATAAATATATGGCTATATTTAAATCACGGTTTAGTTTCTCATATTTTTCTAAAAATATTTAAGATCGAAGTTTTATCATCACGTAACTAACCTTAAAACTGACTTCAAAAATAAAATCATCTAAAAGATTTTAACTCACTTTTAACTTAATGTAGTTCAGTCTTGTATAGAAAAATGTTAGTGTAATTTTAGACTTTCGCGGGCATTGGCAAAGAGATTGCCACCATAATTTAAACCTTATGCATTTATCATAATATGGTTCAAAACCAATAAATTTATTTAAGAGTATTGCCTTGCCGAAAGGGTTAAGGAATGAATTTAATACCATTCTTCTTTTCCTAGCGCTTTGTCCCGTTCTTCCTAGGGGCTCGCTTATACCATGATTTTAGATAAAAAAAGGCCGGTTTTTACATTTGGAGTAGATTGCCATTATACCTCGGTAACCTTTTACACAGAAAAAGCTGACATGGTCTAGACCATGGCTACAAATCCAGTGTTACTAGAACGTGCAGGATTTCTTATGATGTCTTTCCTCACCACCGAGCAACTGATATAAATCCATTTATGGATCCCAAAAAATCCAAAGGTACGTACGGTACGTGCTCTAGGATGAAAACTTAAGACCCACAAATTTAAAATCATTAATGCAATTAAAATATTAAGGAAATAAAGAAAAATTTGCTTCACACCAGAATTAAAATCATCACGCTTCACAGCCACCTCGTATTGTGACGTTGATCCCGTAAAAAAAAATAAACGCATTATTGTAATGTTTTTATTTTGGTCACGTAAGAATTTATAGTCGGTAGACGCGGCCTTCTGATTAAAACGTCGGCTTCAGATGAATTTGAACAAAGACGAAATGAAGATGTTTGGAAGAAAACAAGTTATAAAATGACCCGAATAAATAAGAGGTTTATACCAAGTTGTTTTACAAATAAGTTCGCCGACTTTATGACTTTAGCGATATTTAGTCTAAGAGAAGTTTCGAGCATTTAATCTTAGTCTGTTTTGCCAAACAACTTATTTGTTTTATTAATTAACAATTGTTTTATTTGGTTTTGTCTCTGTGTTAACCGTTTGACTCAGAGCTGATAAGACAAAATTATCATTACAATTTCAATACAAAAGTGTGTTTATTTTAGCTGCTTACATTTCTACATGAAAAACATACTTAGGCTGCTTACGTTCCTAAATAGAAAATATATACATTTTTATGTAAATTGTTTTAGTTTCTTGTAATTTGGCGTTCAATACTCGTTAATTGGAATTAAGAAATACTGCATTAATAAAGTTTTCGTATCTTTAGCGATTCTACAATTCATTATTCGAACTCGCTCTCCAATCTGCAAATTACTTGTGTAAAACAATTTCAGGACCTAAATATTGTAACCCTTTAACTACTTAACAATGTTAGTTATTTTATAAAACTGTCTAGTAACACTTGCAATACAACAGGCTAATTACTAAGTATATTTCGTTTTGTGTATTGTGATAATAACCACAATTAGCGCTGGGCCCTAGGCAGGGCCCTAACCATGAACTGTTAAAACAATCTCAAAGTTGTCAAATCTGTCAATTTTGGTACGTCATTTCATACAAAATTTGACAGAAATGATAATGTTTGACAGATTTGTGATTGTTTTAACAGCTCATGGTTAGGGCCCTAAACTACATATTTGAAACAATACTATTCGTCAAACTCAAATATTTATACGTTGTTATTTTTTATGTTATATTATATCTATATCTGTATATATGTTTGAAAGCCCATACCAATAGAAAAGTTATATTTTCATCAATTACAAATTAGGTTGGCATTAAAGTATCGGTAACATCGAAGCTTACGTGGGAAAACACTTGATAATAAGTATAATTATCTATTGTCGTGTTTTTGGAATATATTTTCTCTTATCTATATATACCTAACCTACTAGATATGTCGATGTTTAGGTCACGTAAATGATTTTTAAAGTTTTCTACAACAAAAGTGCGAACTGTACGTTACTGTGAAACTTATTCGCTATTGATTTTTAGCTTATGTATTTACATTATAGTAGTGCAAGCACATACACACACTGCCGGGTACAGTCTGGCCTATGTAACTTTGGGCGCTATTAATAAACATTGCGTGCTACAAAATACAATACATTTTTTATACCTGAACAAACAGCAATTAGTTATCGTATTGTGAATGTACAAAATTTGTAGTTTCAGGCTTCGTTATAAGTTTCTTACATCCTATAGATTACATTTTATTTCGTTTCTTCGGTTTTGATATAAAATTACTAATAATACAATTTTATTTTACAAATAAATTAAAAGCAAAACGATAAATTAAATAAATTAACTTAAACTACAACTAAATACTACATACTCAAAAATGTTTTATATATCTAAATAATGTTTATTAGTAGCAGTTCGAATACTCATTCGCAAACTTAAGCCCGAACATTTACCGCAAGTTCTAAAGCGAGTCTCCAACTCCTTGCTCCAGCTACGCTGAAGTCACCATTCGGAATAGTTGCGGGACCGCTATAACTAAATTGTGTTAAATTGAATGGAACCCATAAAATTTACGTACAAGAACCGATACATTTTGTTTAATACTACTGTCTTTATTAGTTCTGAATGCTATCTATGAATGTTATAATGTTTTACAATTAAATATAACTCCCATGCGAGAACTTTATTGTATCGCGCTTTGTATTTGTTCAAAACTTTTCTTAGATTTACTTTAGATGAATAGAGGGCTTACATAATATTTTATTGATTTTTGACTATTGAAGACTTAAGGTGAATAATTCCACACCTATCCACACCGAAAGAAACGTTTTCATTTCCTTTACATATGTTCCGTTGCACTGCTATCACATGACAGTTGTGCTGGATCTTGTCGAAGTTTTTACTGTTAGTGCTTTATAAATGTTTTTTTATTATTAAAAATGAAGAAGTAGTACTCGTACCATAAAGAGGGATGCTCTATCGCACGCAACTATCAAAAAGTGTGCTCATCAGTCGATTCGACCGCATGGTCCGCGCCTTATCATCAGATGACCGTATCTGAGGTTTCAGTTTTTTTTTTTAGATTTGGTTGATTTGTCGCGGACAGGTATGCGACCTTTGAAAATAATAAAAGGAAATAAAAAATAATTTCATTTTAACCTTTATACAATTTGTGGATTATTTACCGATTTAATTAGTTTTTTCTTTACTAGACGTCTCACAAAAGAGTCAAAACAGAGGTCCACATAAACTCTCATGAAAACTTTTCAAAAATGACAGCTACGAAAAAAATTCCAACACTGCTCGGGTCAATTGTTTTGAACAAAATTAAAACAAACGCGTCAGAACTCAGTCCCACTCGACTTCCGCGCCGCTAATTTAAATGTGATCAGCGAACCTAATGTGTTGGTAGTTAACAGCAATTGCCGCGTTTCAAATATCTTAATAGCTTCAATCAGGCTGTTTGGTTAATTTGTCGCTTTGATTTTAGAGTCAGTGATTTAGTTGTTTGCTGATAGTAGATACTAATCAACCAATTAGTTCAATTATAGTAAGATACTTTAGTAAAACGTTTTAAAATTTGTTTATTCCTTACACACACGTAGACAGACTACGGCCCACACTGTCACTGATCAGTTCATAGTGAACAAATCATAAATGCTGGCTTTTCTCTTTGGCTTTTTCTTCTAGACATATTCTGTCTAATCTGTGATTTCTTCGTCTACCCAGAGAAGTTGGTATCCGATCAGACAGAGTGTAGTGAAGAGATATGTTTTTAATTAACATGCTGTTAATATTACGTCATAAATGTTCATTATTAAGACATTAAAAATATTTTATGTTGATAAGTTTTGTGAGGGAAAAAATCAAATAAAAGTGCTCTTCTTTATAATCTCTATAGTTGTACTATACATAAATGTTGTCTAGAAATGATCCCTTTTAGCCTTAAATCATGTTCGTCGCGTCACTAACTGCTGATCAGCGAGTTTGGTGAACCAAATGTGTTGTTAGTTA
This sequence comes from Anania fuscalis, assembly GCA_950371115.1. Lineage (NCBI taxonomy): Eukaryota > Metazoa > Arthropoda > Insecta > Lepidoptera > Crambidae > Anania > Anania fuscalis. The sequence continues at coordinate 10,432,178 of OX493338.1, read as the reverse complement.
ACATCAATTGCCGCTTTTCAAATATCTTAATTGCTCCGATGTGGCTGTTTGTCGCTCTGAACAATTTATCGCTGTGCTTTAGGGCTATGATTTTAGACTCACCAGTTAGCTGTAATCAGATACAAATTAAGTTAAATGAGTTAAAGTATACCTACAAAGTTATCAAAAGTATAGGACACTTCTTAAATTGGGAATGGCCTATAAACCACAAAAGCAATGCTCTGAATTCTGATAGGAAGGCTAACCATTTGACCTAGACGAGTAAGTAGCGAATATGAGATAATTCGGAATACCCAAACATACAACAGCAGTTTGTAAAACCAGGGTCTCAAGGCTAATAAGCTTATTGTATATTACATTTTTACTAATATAAACTTTTACTTGATTTACTATCTCTATCCTAAAATACAAGCCTTATGTATGTATACTAGGTATAATTTATTGTACATTTTACTTTAAATGCTAACTCAATCAATATTATTCTGTGACTGACAAAACAATCTGCAAAATAAAATATGCGATGTGCATACTTAACGTATTTTATTTATAAATTCATTTCTGAATGCCATTAAGCCATTACAAAGTTACTATAATAATCGCCATTAAAAAGTACTTACGCAATACAGTCCGTTTCCATCTCGCTCGCCATATTTCACCGCTCTTTTACCCGTTCATTTTTAAAATACGATGTTCGACAAATTCACTTAATGCCGCGTTAAATGAACCGTGTTCGCATAATAAAAGATTTAATACTCAAAAGCGATTTTAGAACGAGCGATATTTCCGCGAGGAACCTACGTTGATGGGTCGTCCCCGCGAATATTTTCGCGCTTCGTCGACTGCAGATTCTTTCGGGGCCAGGAAAACGCACAAATAACACTAAATTACTTAAACACTGAGCGAGAGCCACTTTTCCAAGTAATTTATTCACCCTTATTACGCAACATTTTACATTTATTGACACGTTAAATTCACCTACGCGGCACTTCATATTCATGACTTATTTCAAATTAATAGTGCCGGTAGACTGCATTTTCATGCAACAGTATTTCAGGGTGGTTTCGCTCCGATTGTAGCGGTGTAAATAACCCTACATTTTGCGATTGAAGTATTTTGTAAAGAACCTTGCTGGCATGTTACTGTGAAAACAGCGTCACCTACATAAAAATATAACTTTCGTGATCAAATTGATAGAATCAGGCGTTACTTTGCAGAAATCCATAACTATATAATTATGAAAATGTAATTATTTTCCTTACAACTTCCGCTCAATTACGCCGGCATAGGAACCCCAATTACACCACCTGTAACCCACAATCTGAGGGCAAACACAGGCACATGCAAAGAGCACCGCCCTCCCTCCCTCAAATTGCATGCGAAACAGACGAATGCAAAAGTTAGTACCCAACACCGACATAAAAACCTCGACGCGCGTTTCGCCACTTCACGTTGCATCATCAGAAGAGATGTTATCGCCTCGGCTGCGCTTCGACGACTTTCGTGATCGTCTAAAAATACGATTTCACTAAGGGTTTCAAGGCCAGCGGGGTAACCATGAACTCTTAAAACAATCTCAATGTTGTCAAATCTGTCAATTTTGGTACATCATTTCATACAAAATTTGACAGAAATGATAATGTTTGACCGATTTGAGCTTGTTTTAAGAGTTCGTGGTTACAGCCCAGGTATTCCTGCAAAAGCGCTAGCAAGCGACTGTTCGAGGTCGCGGGCTGCCGCGCTCGCACGTTTAGTTGATACTTAAGCATAGTAAGTAAGACAATCATTGTATCGATTCAAGCACTGCGATTTTGTCTACCTATATGCAATGGCTTTATTTGAGTATAAAAAATAAATGTAAAATATGAAAAGTATAGCCATAAAATTGATGAAACATTACCAAAAGAGGTATCTTTTGGATTTTTTTTTATCAAGTTAAGTTCATTAGATCATGTACCTGAATGCGAACTTGGCTAGCGAAGGTTCTAAACTAATACATATCTATTTTTCAGACTTCAAACAATATTTTCTTTATCTCAGATGGTATTTAAAAACTCAAAAGTGCGACCCTTGTTGTAATACCAAGCCTTAATAAAAAATAATACCATAATAGGTGATCTTCACCCGCAAATATATAGCAATTTAAATGTTTGCTCTATAAGTCTAGTCTATATCTAAAAGGTACTTATCAAACATCAAATTTATCGTTTCAAATTTATCAAACATCATTTACAACAAAATCGTTGTAAATACCATTATTTACAACGATTTTTTTTCTGAGAACCACACTATGGTGCAATGCTTTTGACGTATCGCGTACGCAGTGGTTAGATTTGCTCGCAACGACATAACGCTTTAGATTTCAATTCAGAAATTGCAACCCTTTCCAGCAACAGTTTTGTTTCCCAACAGTACCTTTTCTTTTAACCATTGATGTAAAAAGTTATATAAGTCAATGCTTTTAACAGTGTTTTGTTTCTCAGAACTCTTTTTGTTGCAGTGGTGGAACACCACAAAGGCGAGACGCTGGAGCTGCAGCACGTTCAGCGGACGGACATGGGCGTGTACTTCTGCATTGCAAGCAACGGCATCCCACCCACCGTTAGCCGCCGGTATCACGTCGAGGTGCATTGTAAGTATAAATTAATTCACACCACTCTTCAATATAAGTAGAATGAACCTAATTCTATAAATTATACAGTGTGTACAAAAGAATAATACCTATATCATTTTTTTATGGAAGCAACATCGAAATCATTTAGGCATATTTTTAGATGTTCTAAACAAACTAACGCGCTATATTAACAATGATTTTGTATGATGGATCTAAAAAAAGGACGATTTTGATGTTGGTCCTAAAGTAAAAGCTGTTGTATATGAGCAGCCGATCACGTGGTTTTATGGAGTGTCCATTGTTTTTTGTACATTCTGTATATTAATCATCAATGTTTTATAGAAATATTGTTCCTGTCTGAAGTTTAAAGGTCGAAAGTTTTGTGGATTTGTTCTTTAAAACCCAAACTTTGGTACTTATATAGGTACTAAAAACATAGATTTGACATGATTTTGGATAATGCGACACAAAAATGGTACACCGAAACAAATTTTACTACATTCAAAAATATTGTAGTTACGTAGTATAATACTAACTCTGTGATTGTAGTCCTCTTAGTCGTTACACTCTTGGCAGAGCGGTCTTGGTCGTCAGTCAGGAGCACGTTGAGTGACAAGTTTCGTCATTCGGCGCCATTCTTGTCGAACCTCAGCCGTCCTAGTACATTCATGCACGGGGCAGTTTGTTGCAGCCTTAATTTGGTCCTTCCACCTCATCGGAGATCTGCCGCGTGGTCTAGTATGTATATTAAATATTGGAAAAAAATGTGATTGTAGTATGTATATTAAATATTGGAAAAAAATGCTAACTTGTGACGAATTTGTCAAAACTTCAAAGGCATTGCTTTCTCTGTTTTCTTTTTTACGTTACAAAGTATTACGTGAACTATCGACCAATTCAAACTAGCAACCATGTACGAAGTTTTAAATAAGTTTGCTACATGATATCGACAGAACAGATTGCGTTGGTAGTTCGCAATAACTTTACATAGGGAACGAGGCAGCATAATCTATGCAAATCCAATGGACGAGGGAACAAACACCATGCCTGCAGTGAATTAAATACCTCCATAACACGGGACTTCTCTGTTTATGTCAGATTGTTTAGTAACTTTCACCGCTATGAAAATATATAGATGTACGGATTACGTCACCCGATAAACAACAGATATAGGTATGGACAATGAATTTATCCATTTAGAAAAAATATAAATAAGTTTTATAAATAGTTATTAAACAAAATATTAGTTTTTTACACAGAGCAAGTAAGACTCGCTACGCGGTTTTTACGTAGTCAGTCTCGTAGTCGCTCGCTTCAAATGATCGTAGTCTCGTAGCCGTAGCATTCTCTGCGACCCTTTGGTGGCAGTTTTTTCTGCTTGAAGCAATGGTTACAAGTTTTGTGTTTGTTTAATTTGTAACACTACTTTTATTCATTTGTCTCATAATATAAAATGAGCCGGGCCATAAATGGTGGATAATTCCGCCACGTAATCACTGCACACAGTCGTATCAATGCTCGTAGTCTCGTAGCCACAGCATTTGCTACGGCCATTTACTGCCAGATTTATATTTCTTGAAGCAACGGCTACTAGAGACTTTTTAGTTTATTCTTGTACGTCTCCTTTCCAACCTAAACAGAAATAATATACTACCACTCCACGAAACCCAATTGGTGAATTTATTCGAAATTATAGCATTTATGTAATTAGTTTATTATGTAATACTATTTGTCAATTCGTTTGTCAGTACGATTAGAGTTTTTTGAACTACGCATAAGATTTTGATGCAGTTTTTATTAATAGACAGAATGGTTTAAGAGGAAGGTTTAAACGTATTGTAGGTACATTCATTATAAATAAACTAAAGACCTCGCGAACGAAATTGCAGCCTATAGCTCGTTGAATAATAAATGGATTAAATTACATTTTGACTCTGAAAACAATTCTAATATTCAGAATTTAATTTAAAACTGACGTGGTCTTCTTGTCTGACGTGGTCTTCTTGGCTGACGTAGCCCCTGCGTGGTTCACGGACGCTATCCACACTATACTGGACTGCATTTAACCATTTTAATTAAGTAATTCACAATTTTCCCTTTTTTCTTTTTTTACTTTAAATTTTTCTTGGTTCTATTCACTACTGGCTGAGATATTCGCAGTTACAATAGCTGTTACAATTTTACAATTTGTATCTACCTGTAGTAGCGCTTTCTTGGAAGCACATGCATAGAAACAGCTAACAGGTATCCATCTGAAACACTTCAGGAGTATAACCTTATAAAAAATAAAGCATACTACTAATTTTAGTGTGATACGACTTCATCAAAACTTATTATTTTGCAAACTCACATTACCATTGTCAATTTTAACCAGAAAGTAATATTGTCAAATATACCTTAATTTCACCAGGGAAAAAAATTAAAATAACCAAACTCACATTTACTTAATAAAACATTGAATTTGTATCTTCAATTTTTTTTACTTTGTCGTCAGTTATCCCTCAAGTGAAGGTGACAAACCAGCTGGTGGGAGCTCCGCTGGGCAGCAACGTCGAGCTGCAATGCTACATCGAGGCCTCTCCTAAGGCCATGAACTCCTGGTATAGGGAAGACGGTAAATGTTAGTAAAAACAGCAGTCTGCTATCAAGTTTAAGTACAGTGCCACTTCATTTTGCTGTCAGAGAAATGGATCAATCTTAATTTTAAACTTAAATACGAGTAGTATAGTGTAGGTATAAACAGCTGTTTTCATTTAAACCAATAACCTCATAATGTAACGTAATGAACACGAATTTTATAGGTACTTGCTATTTTTATGGTTACCGTACGGGATGAATTTTTTAACTAAAACCCAAGCTGAGTTTTTGTGTTTTCTTATTTTAAAGTGCAACATATCAAAAAGACAAACGCTAAACTATTCCGTAAATATAATGCGCTACGGGTTATGGACCTACAAAACAAGACACTGAGAATGTTATTCATTTTTAAAAGGCTTATTAGCGTAAAGACATTTAAAACGACGCTTGATGTACCTAATGTATTTATATTTCTTACACAACATCTCAAACCGTCACAATATTTTACAGCTCTCGTCAGCGACAAGATACTAGAGAACCCGAAACTCCGTATCAACGAGCATAAACTGAACGAGTATTCGCGGTGGATGAACCTCACCATCAAGTCGCTTGCGCATGGCGACTACGGGACATACGTATGCGCGTCGGTCAATGCGCTGGGGAAAATGGAGAGCCAAGTTAGCTTACATAGTAAGTATAAAAGACGTATATTTGCGTCGAATCATTGCAATCCATCGCCAGTAGGTGAAAGAAATTCTGTAGTTTACATTCACAAATAACATAACTAATTTAGTGACTTTACTGATGATTGACGTAACTAATTAAGTACCTTTAAACAGTTTACCACAGTAAAATTTAAATGAGTGACCAGGACGTCATTTATAAAATGACGTACTAAAATTTGACAGAAATGATAATGTTTGACAGATTTGTGATCGTTCTAACAGTTCATGGTTAGGGCCCTGGGCCCTAACCATGAAATGCTACCAAAATTGACAGATTTGACAACTTTGAGATTGTTTTAAGAGTTCATGGTTATGGCCTTGGTCATACTAAAACTCAAGACAAAGTATTAGTATTGTTCAAGATTATATATTATGACGACCATCTGGTGTAGTGGTTCGCGCTCCGGAGTACAATGCCTGGCGGTTGCGGGTTTGAATCCCGCAAGGGGCAAATGTTAGTGTGATGAGCACGAGCATTTGCACCTAATTCGTGGATGTTTATAAACGTATTTAAGTATGTTTATCCGTTATCTAGTCGCCATAGTACAAGCTTTGCTTAGTTTAATAATATTATTTACTTTTATCATTTAGTTAGAACGATTTACATGGCTTTAATTGCAATCCTTAGTCATCTTTTTAGCCTAATGGCTGCGAATGCCACATGACATTAGGTCTTAAATCTTTGCAATAAACATTGATAATTTATCAACTAATACAAGGTGTAACAAAATTAATGCACATCCTCTTAAGGGCTGGTTCTGGTGCTCTAATACAACAACTTTTATTATGGGACCAACATCGAAATCTCAAAAATCTTGTATGGGATGGTGTTTTTTGTTTGTATTTGAGCACCAGAATCAGCCCTTGAGAGGATGTGAATTAATTCTGTTACACCTTGTATATGTCGTGGCCCGGTCTTAGAATTAATCACTTCATGATGTGGCCAACCATTTCATATAATGGTCATTTTTCATGATGCGGCACAGTACCCGCTGGCCACATCATGATGTTGATAGGCCAGATCAATGAATCAGTCAGCGTTTGACGATATGACCGACTACTTCATAAAATGACCAAAAGTTGGTGGTCATATCGTAAAACAGTTATATTATCCACCGGTAGAGGCGCTGATGACGCTTTGTTATTGTGGTAAGGCGGACAATTATTATTCTGTTCTTCTCGGAGGTTAGTTAGCTTATTTAAATATTTTTATTTATTAGTTTCCTTTTAAAATTACAAATATTTGTAATGGTTTATTTATATATGGTTTATTTGTAACTTGTAAAACGTATTTATACCTATTTTAATGATATGGCCAAACGTTGATTGACATATCATTAAACGTTGACGTTTAAACGATATGACCAGTTTTGTTTGGCCGTTTTATGAAATACGACCGTTTTATGAAATGGCCGGCCACATTATGAAGTGTTTAATTTTAAGATCGGGCTACGACATATACATAGATTCTGTTTACCGTGTCAATACAGCCATTGCGCCTTGCCAATTTCTACTCGACGTTAACCCACTTTTTTAATAGGACTAGAGCTCAGCATGAACGGCTTCGGTGCAGAAGAGCCGATGGTCTCCGGCGCAGCGTGGCAGCGCGCGCGCAGCCTTCCCTCCGCCCGCGCGCGCCCCGCCGCCTCCCACGCCCACCAGTACTCGCTCACCGACCAACTGCCCCCACAACTGTATGCGCTACTACTAACCGCGATTCGATATTTGAACACATTTTAATTTCGAAAACAGATGACTTACCTTGATTATTGACTATAGATCTTGTTTTGTTTTATCTTTATAGAGTTTATCGTAAAAACAACACTGTTTACGACGCGTTAAGTTTACATATAGTAAAGCCCTTGTACTGTTTTTGGGACACCATAATTAAACTTAGTCACCAACTACCGCACTCACAGACTCCAATCAACAATAAAGAGTTGATTTTTTTCTTGTTTGTTCAATAAAATTGTCTTTAATCGTACTAGACGTTAGTGTGACAGGGTTTTTTTAGAGTATCCAATAAAGTTAATTGACGTTTCTGACGGTGACAAGTGCTTAGTTCAACATTACTGTACTTAAACATAAACAGTTCCAAGCAGGCGTACGTAAAACTTAATAAGATTGGTTAACAATTTTGATGGAATGATCCATGCAGTTTCATATTTTCTTCTTTCTTCCAAAATATAATCTTCTGCTGATGCGCCAATATGCTCACCTCGACTACACCTGCTCTGACAAGAGCTTTATGACTTAGAAGAAAAGACTAATAAAACTGTTGAGGACTACACAACAGTTTTACATTAGGTATGAAAATACGAAACAATATTTTTTAATTTCCATCTTTTGAAGTGTCACTTCCAAGACGATTTTAGGTCATCATTAAAAATTACTCTTTTCTGACATCTTTTGTTTCCTCTTAAAAAAATGTTGTAAATAAAAATAATTGTGCATTGCTAGTCAAAATTGACTTTTGTTTAAATATATTTTTTATGCATTATTTAATAATTATTGCGTTGTTTATGCGAGAGTTTTTATTTGAATGTTATGATGATTATTATATCTTGTTAAAAACATTTAAAAAATTAAATGTCCTTTATGAGTAATTAGTTGTAATCTTATTTCTTTAAAATATTTTGTCAAAGAGATTTTTCCATGTACATTGTGATATTTTTTGTATATGATTGTAATGTTAGTGGATTATAATAAAAATTTACGAATAATTAAAAGTTGTATCTATAAACCAAAAATAATTAACATAGATTTAGGTAATAATATAAAATACAATTGAATTCCATTTTAAAATTCATACTTTACGAAGAAACATAGTGTTATGATATCGATTTAAATATTTACCTGACTAGATTAAGTTACTTTAAATAGAATATAAATAGAACGAGCATCACACATATATAATACATACTACTCATTATTATTTTATATTAAGCATAAGTGCAAATAAATAGAGGGCATAATGGAATAACTTTACTTGTCTTTATAAAAATTAATTACAACATCTGTTCAAATAAATAACAGGTACCTATGAATATCTAATTATTTGCACTTATGTATAACTCATCTTGAAATCTTGTGCTAACATTACGTTGACTTTGACAATAAATGTGTAATTTACGAATACTGAAATATAATATTGAATAAATGTCCTTAAGAAATCCAGTCTTCTATTCATTGCCTTTTCTATACTCACATTTGAATACCCAACGGTATTTTTGTACACCGAACAAAATAGCAGACAACCTACTTAAAAATAGTTTAAGTAGCATTTATCGATAACAAAAAAAAATTCAAAACCATATTTAGAAACCAACTATAAAATCGCTGAAAAGAAGAAACAGTAGTTGTTTTACAATTGTTTTCATGAAAGTTAACCAACTAACAAATAGCAAATATCGGCCAAGTACGAGTCAGACTCGCGCTTTGAGGGTTTCGTAGCATAACTACGTGGGTATTTTTCTTTATTCGGGATCACACCTAACCGTTTTTTATCCCTGAACCAAAAATACTATATGTGCACACCCTCAATTTTTTTAAAGGACCTATCATATGACACCTTACAGCATTTTGGGATAGAAGAGAAAAATGATATTCATCCCCCTTTGTGTGATGATGGGTAAGGGTAAGATACTCATAATGTATGTACATATGTATAGAACATATTTTAGTGCAAATACTCTCTAAGCCAAGCCGTAGACTTACAGACAGATATTCAGTTGGACGGATGGACATGGTGAAAATATAAGGGTTCTGTGTTGACTACGGAACCACAAAAATTTTGTATTATATGAACTGTCTATAAATAGTCTGTCCATATGTCTATTATATAGAAGATAGAATAGATTTTAAGGCACTATAATCCTTAATATTTGCGAAAGTAACTCTGTCTGTCTGTCTGTTACGCTTTTACGCCAAAACTACCAAACCTATTATTATAAAATTTGGTACAGAGATAGAAATGAGCTTGAGAAAGGACATAGGCTACTTTTTATGGTGAAAAAAGGCTTGAAGAGCTTGAACTAGGGGATGATAGTTTGTATGGAAGTTGGTCATTTTCGCCTGTTTACTTTCTTTTAATAAATACGACCCGGAAGTTACAAATCCAAAATAAAAACCTCTTTTCTTGATAAACGTGCTTCATCGCAGACCACGACATTGCTTAATCATGAGATATTTAAAATATCCTGTAGTCCACGCAAACAGAGTCGTGGGCACAGCTAGTAGCCTATATATAAATTTGCTAAAATAATATTATTTCAATTTAGGTTAATGTTTGTGTTGTTTATTCAGGCGTTGTCAATGGCACTCATAAGCTTCTTCCGCGTACCTGAAGATGTCACGACATGTCGAGCAAGATAGGTGGTTCATGTAATTTCCTAGAACTGCAATACAACATTTTTTTTTTCTGTATCAGGAACTCATGACCTACTTTCAATGAACAACATGTCTCCGAATATAAATATTAAACAAACCCAAACATTATTTATTATACATAACAGAGTTTTAAAACTTATCTACTACAAAACTTAAACATAATATGCCTTCACAAATAAATTTATTGGGTTTAAAAACTTATAAATATAAAAACAACAATTTCTATAGGTAATATTACCTAAAAATTAAAATTTAACCCATTAACATTAACCCTTTATCTATCTATACTATAATAAATCTGTAACGGTTCGATGTCTGTACATTGAAGATATTTTGAAAATTGTTTTTGGGGAGCACTCTATAATCAATACTGAAGCCAAAAATGCAATTATTTTAATTCTTGTCTATCTGTCTGTCTGCTGTATATATTTGCTAATCTCCGAAGATACTGCACGGATTCCTTTGCGGTTTTTACAAAAAGATTAAGGTCACCCTTGCGCTTATATTAGGCTTTATTTCATTAAATTCTAAAGCCGGTAAAAAACATGTTTCAGAAGAAACATTTCCAATTCGTTGCGCCTGCTAAAAAAACTCATGGCAAAATAACACTCCAGTGTTAATTAAGTGTTGGAATCAATCCTCCTAAGGATTGATTCCAATATGGAATAAGAAGGAACCGAAAATCTATTACTTTATTAAACCTTATTACATTGAAGATATTTTTAACCGATTTAAAGAAAGGGAGAGGTTCTCAATTCGTCTGAATGTTTTTTTTTTGTATGTTTGTTACGCAATTACTCCGTCAATTATGAACAGATATCAAAATTCCTTTTTTTGTTTGAAAGAGTATACTCCCGAGGTGGTACCATTTTCACCAAGTTAGGATCTAATGGAGGAATTACACGGAAATCAAAGAAAATTCTCAAAAAATGTAGGCATAAAGAGTGTGTTCGTCAACTTTCTTATTCAGATGTTTGCGTCTGTCAGCTATCATATCATACTGCTGAGCTGAAGATGAAAGTCACAAAAATCCTTAACAGACGTCGACAGATAATATTTTTCAGTGTATTGGGCGGATGTGGCGCTGACGAGGTACTGACATCAATTTTATTTATTGGGGGTGTAAACCAACGCACCCAGAAACGAGAAAAAAAAATATTTAAAAAAATATATAAATTATAAGAATGAAAGATCTTAAACTGTGGTTACGACACAAGAATGGCAGGCTTACTTTTAACTGGACCTCACTTCTGTTAAACATCTTTTAGCGACCTCTATCTAACCGACATAATGATGATAATAGTTTCTTAATGATATTTTTTTGTAAAGGGCTTACCACTAAACGTTAATAAAATAGTTTCATATAAACTAAAAACCGGCCAAGTGCGAGTCGGACTCGCGCACGAAGGGTTCCGCACCATTATCTATAAAACGAGCAAAAAAAATCGTTTGTTGTATTCCCATAACTTAATGAGTTCCCCATTAAATATTTAATGAGTTCTGGTTTTTAGTATTTGTTGTTAAAGCGGCAATAGAAATACATCATCTGTGAAAATTTCGCCTGTCTAACTATCACGGTTCATGAGATACCTACAGCCTGGTGACAGACGGACAGACAGACAGACAAACGGACAGCGAAGTCTTAGTAATAGGGTCCCGTTTTACCCTTTGGGTACGCAACCCTAAAAACCGACTTCAAAATTAAACTAAAACGCAAACAAATTGTATTGACTAAAACAATACTAATCAGTACTATTTAGAGTCTGTGCGAATAATTTTAACACTCCATGGCTGGCACTGACTCATAAAATAACTGATTAGTCTTAGTAAAAGGCTCTTTTCTTAATTATATAATCCATAGTGCTTCACGCAGTCCACAGCGTTGCTTGATATGCCAATAGTATGGCAATCATCCTGTAGTTCACGCAAACGAAGTTGCGGGCACAGCTAGTTTTGAATGAGCATTAACATTATCAAGTGTTATCTACTGATATTTATGCAAACTTTGACAGGCTATAACTTCAATGCCCATGGGTGAGTGGGTTGTAACTTGAGTTAGGTATTAACCGTATACATTTTGTTGGTATCAAATTCTAAGTTTATTCAATTGTATCATTTTCTACCACCGGCTTTGGAAAATGAAATGTAATAATTTTGGTTAATAAGCTATAATAACGTATTAAATATATTATACGTCCGGATTAAGCTAGTTACAGTTGCAGTAAAAATCCGTCTAGGCCAAAGCGAGATTTCAGGACAATGACGAATGGCCCAACTCAGGCTAATGCATTTTTCGTGTTGCACTTGAATTAATGCGGCGTCCCCATTCTAGGGGTCTCCAGCCGGCCCTGGACTAATAACCGTGAAAAGGTTAGGTTGTAGACATCCATTTTTATTTTTTCCTTTTTGTTGCCTTGCCAAAGTAATAAACTAAAAGACAAAGATAATTTCATAAGATACAAGAAATAATAGCGAAACCAAAAAGAACAATCGCAGAATAAAATAATTTGGGTATCAGGAGCTAGGCTTAATTTTTTCACATTCATTAAAAATTGTCATAAACCGCACAATAAAGTAGCATAGCAACTACCAACATGATAGTTAAGAAAAATCTGCATGACTCTTTCTTAAATAAGCCATAGTTGACAGCCTTAACGCGACCACTAGTATATCTTGGCTAAGGAAAAAAAGACCATACTTATGTATGTGCTTGCATGCTTTAATTTGGTTAGTCTGTTTTGTAGTACCTACAGTTACAGTTTTATTGTAAACAGCTTCCCTTTGTAAACGAAGTCACAAACATTACTATATCAGTAATTTACGATAAACCCATTGTCTTAGTGGCGCCGCCAATAGCAAACTCATAAGATCTCGGGCTCGATTCCCGGTTAGGGCTACTCACGTGTGATTGGCTCTATGTACAGTATATGCGCCACTTAATTTACTATCTGCTGCCAAATTGAGTAAGTACTAATTATGAGATGAAATCAGAAAGCTTTTAAAATTACCAACAGTGAGAGATAAGAATTTTATTTGTCATGCCTAGCGTGTTTGCGCCGTCACTTAACTCCAATAACGGCGCATAATTTACTTTGGCGCAGAGTAAAATAATAATGCACAAGAAAAAATATTTTCACTTCTCATGCTCGTAAAGTTCATCTTTATGGCTGTTAGTAGGCTATATAAAATCGCTTTTTATGCTCTATTAGTGCATAAAGTAAAATCTCATAGGTAAACAGCCATACACGCAAATAAACTTCGTTAAAAAAACTTATTACTTCATTCTGTTTCTTTATTTTTATACATGATTCATATTGTAATACAAAATTAATAAAACTAGGCCATATTAATGAGTTTTCTAATAAATAAGTATTTCGAGAGCTTAAGGACTACGACCTATGATGTTAAGTGCCACTGCCACGCATAAAAAAAATTATATTGACGGGAAGTCCTTGTATTTTCTTTGTGTTGCAATTTGAAATTGTTTTATGAATGGTTTTATTATGATATAATTTGTTATTGTATGTATAGTTTTCGTAATATTGATGTTTAATTACGTCACAATCGAAGTGAAAAGCAGAGTGTATAACTCGTACATAAAACCCATTTTACCCTCGACTTGACTATCCACCCTCGCCTGCGGCTCGAGGATATACGTCGTCTCATGTAAAATGGTGCGTTTTATGCACTTGTTGTACAATCTACTATTTATCACGTCGTAGAATACAATTTTTATTTAAATTAAAGAAAGAAACAAGACAAGAAATGAAAATAAATGAATGCAAGCTTTTATTACTTTATTTATTTGAGCTTTATTATACAGGTAAGTGCCATTGGTGGACTTATGATATGCAACCTTTTATAGCAGGCAACCTTAAGGCATATTATAGCTTGAGGCCATCCAGAAAATACAGTCAGTTGCGGAGTATAAAGTATCCGATAAACCTAAAAAGACATACACAATAATAAATTTATACTATTAAATAAATGGTCAGTATTGAGATGTACTAAAAAATATTTAAGTGTTTAAAAAATAATATTTATAGTAACAGTAGGTACACTCACCGGCCTATAATCTCAGTTAATTAAATATTTCTCAAGTTAATCATTCGCTGTAGGTTCAACAACCTTCCTGTTCATTCTTTCTCGGCGTGTAATTCCTAACTTTGCTAGTTTGGAGCGCGATTTTACGATTCGTATTGACAGCGCGATACCGTAAACATGCGATTTTCAGATTCATATTTTTAACAGAAAAAGCTGTAAGAACATCCAATTGCGTTAGTTGTTGTTAGTTAACATTATATTGTCTTACAAGACATTAAAGTTTTCAAAAAAGAGTAACTAGCTGATTGCAAAGGTTATTGTTGCACAAAAACTTATTACAAACTTTAGATTCAGGTCACATGGTTTTGAAAAAAACAAATATCTATTCAAAAATATCACAAGATATATTTTAGCGACACCTTTTAGATCGGTATTCAAATAATGTATATTTTTCAGCATAGGTACTTAGTTTTCTTACAAAAAAAAGTATTGACAAGTATTTTTTTAAATTTAATTACATATGTATTTCACTGGTTTCCAAAAGTGTAGTAATGAATGGTTTAGTGTTTAACTTCAGAAACAAATATTTTGTACCTTGTGAGCAGTTTTTTTTACAGTTTTATTAATAATATAAACAAGGGAGAACCCGGATATTTTTGGTTTTTAAACTCCACGTCAATCGTTATTTAATAACAGTAATTGATAGAAACATGAGTCTCAACACACACACACAACAAAGACTCGCAAAGCTAAATCCTCCCATTAATTCAGCTCGAGAACCAAATAGTTTTATATTTATACAATCGAGAAGGATTCAAGGCATATCAAATCATCATTAAAGGAATAGCTCGCGTCGCATAACACTCCGACTAAAAGTTTCATCAGCATAATTTATTCGGGACACTCTGCGGAGTGGCCCATGCGAAGGCGACCGTTATTTTTTCCTTTATTCGTTCAGGATCTGCTCCAAATTTTGGGACCGGGTGATTTTTCAGAGGGGAAACTTCAATTGTGCAACGCGGTCACGTAGTTTTTTAGCGTCACTCGAGCAGAGATGCGCCTGAGTTTTAATAATGTCATAGGCAGCCCGGCCTTACGTATCGTCACAGACTAGACACAAACAGTCAGGTTAATTGGAGCGATCAGTATGTTTGTTACATTATTAAAGTCATGTAATTTTTTAAACAGTTTTTCCCATGTTTGCACGTAACTGTAGCAATAAATGGTGCGATATAGGTTATCAAATTTAAGTAGGGAGTGAATTTATAACATTTTATTATAATTTTAAAAATAAATAATTTTATAGAATCTTTCATTTAACGAACATGTGTAATGGTTGTTCAATCGTGAATTTCATAAAGTTTATTAATCAGAAACCGTTTTGTTTAAACCGAGAAGTCATCGTTACTAGAATCAATAAATATATTTTCAATTCTAATGAGCCAATATATGTACAGTTTTGGATTCCTAACACAGTGCATAATGGAAACCTTTTCTTGAAATTATTTATACCCTGTGGTATAATGCAGGCAATATCAACCACGTATCCTGATAGACGGTTCACTTTACCCCATGAATAATAAAAGATGTTAGTCGAATTTCTTGTAAGACCCTCTTAGTCTACTAAGTTAGTGCCGGAATAATGGAGTTGGTATTGATTTTCAAGTTGCAGCTTATATTGCTTACTTTATTAGGTTTACTAAATCACAACCGCTAGTTATGAAAGGTACTATAATTGCTGCAGATATTTCTGAAGTTCATTAAAATTATAACCGATCCAGAAATATTAAATAGGTATGCTCGAAGATAATAATATATCCAACGTCCTATGGAGAGAGAGTGCTATGCTTGTCTTTCTCTGCGAGGTAAGGTCCAAAATAGGAATATTAAATGAATTAAAGTCACAAACACAGCTTCTTGAACTGCAAAGCTAAAATGGTAATGGGCAGGCTACATCGCTACTAACAAAGTTTGGGAAGAAATGTTTTCGAGTAGTGACGACAAACTGGAAGACGAAGCGTGGGTAGACTTCCCATGCGGTAGACTGATGGCCAAGTCAAGATTGCGGACAGCCGCTGGATACAAACAGCCCAGAGCCTCACTGTGGCGTTCTAATTATGAGGATTATGTTCAGCAGTGGTCGTCAAAAGACTGATGATGTTGATGCTAAAAGATAGAACACATAATGATTTGGTTTGCCGTATTTTAAAAAAGAAACCAAGGAAACACGTTCTAATGTAATTAATAGTTCGCTCTAGAAAAAGGAGTGGGCGATAAAGATAAGCGAAACATTTGCGAGGCGCTCATTATTTCACCCGCATTGTTCCCTGAATTATGCTGAGCGAGCATTTTATTATAATACGTCCGGCCGACAAGGCCGCATTACTAATACTATCTATGCATTCCAGGTGAAGAATGAATAAATATCGCGAAACTGCACACAGTCACGAGTGTCATGACCGGTCGCACACAAACCAATAAATCGCGGTGGAAACAAACGCGTTGTGATTTGCAGCATTTCGTTACATTCGTCTGGTGTTCCGTGTAGGATTGCCAAATGGATATTTTTTTCCGGACTCTGACACAGACGTTTCGGATTCCATATGCGTCGAGTCGGAACAAAGGGAAATAGAATGGCCCATCTTGCATTATGATCTAGCATCGCTTCGCATTCGCGCTTAAGACGTACGATATGTACACGGGAGTATATTATTCGAGTTTTCTACTATTTTCACTCGATGGCTACCCTATGCGACGGTAAATTCTTTCTGAAAACGCCACTGACAGCCCGCCGCTGGCGCTGCCTGTGCACTAGAATGGGATTTACTGTGTCATAGGAAATGTCAGTTTGTGCGAATTTTTTACAAAAGCTATTTGCGGACAATGTTGACTTACGAACGCACTTTTTGGACCACCTGAATAAGAATAATATTTTTTAAATAAATTTGTTACTTTGCAATATCTTAATTTCAAATTAACGATTTAAAGTAATGAGATAACTACAATTGAACTATGATGAAAATAATCTTATCTAAAAAAACTAAAATAAAATAAACCACAATGCCTAGTGACTTTTTAAAAATATTTTTAGCTCATTGGTGGCACGGAAAAGCTCTTTGTCAACCTTAATTTGTAACTCTAACAATAAACATTTCAAATAATCTGCAAATCCGGATGGATGGTGGCAAAGGAGTCACGCCCGGATAAAACAAAAACAAACTTGAGGTAAGAATTATCCAACGCAAAAACTGATCTTGTTTATTTTAGCGAGGCGACAATCATATCCGAGAAGCATTATCTAAATATAGCAATATCTGAAAGAGATGGGACATAGCAAATTATCAAGCATCGATAGCCGAAAAGCTGAGACTACTTACTAATATTCTACGGGATTTGTACTATTGTTTTGAAGGTAACATTTTAGGTTAACAAAATAAATTAGAGGTAGAGAAATGCAATGGCCAAGAGGTATTATCAAGTCGCTTAGGTCAAATAAATCAATTTATTAATAGCTAGTTCAAATGACCCATTTGCTTGTTCTAGAGTCTACCTGGGACACCATAAGATTCGTACAAGAATTAATGCTGTATCACTTTAGTACTTTTCTATGTAATTTATTCTTACTGTCATATGGCTTATCCGTGTTGTAAAATTGTAATTGCGATAAAGAGCAAAGCCTGCTCCATAGCTTAATAATAATAAAAAGTTATCTTATTTTACATGGAAAGAAAAATTGCTTATTTTTTATAGCAATTTGACGTATTAATAATGATTGTAGTAGTCATCGCCAAGATATTTCAAATTGACAGTGCAACTTGCCTGTTCCCCTTTCCCAACCTTAGTTAAGTGTCCTCATTTTTTTATGTATGAAATTGGGTCTGCATTTCAACTATGAACCGTTACATATGGAAACAATCTGAGCGTGATTACTTACGGCTCCAATATTCACATATAAAATAAAAAGACCTTATATCCGAGGGCACAGTGGGTCGGAATGAGGACGTCATTCAGTACGGTGATCAATCTATCGCTCTGACCGAAGTGACGCATCGATGGACAGAAAATATCGATAGCCCGCCTAGTAGCGCTCGACGTGACCCACGCAAAAAATATCTCACTGGAAATGTAATTTATTATAAATAATTTACTTGGGTAAATCGCTACATAAGTTAACTCCGATGAAATATGCCATCCTGTATTATGTGTAAAAACGTCAAAGATTCTCTATAAAATAAATAACTATACTTGAACAACATCACATATTTTTTCTGACCCTAAGATATCCTAAGTGTCTAACGTATTTGTTTAATAGAAATCAGAAACTACGATGGTACCACAACACTAAGATCCGAGAAAATATAGAAAATTTCGTTTTCTGCATTGATTCGAGCCGTGAAGCTAAAATAATGTATAAGATATCACTTTTAGGGATAACATGTAATTTAAATTTAAGGATCTTTAACTGTAATTTGCTTGTAGATTGCTTGTATAGATAATATTACCGTGGCTTGACTGTGTCATTGAAAAATAGAGGCAGATACGCAAAAAAAGTCGTTAGCCAGTCACATCACGTAAAGTGTCTCAGTGTTTCACTTAATATTCTGCCATAGTGAGAATACAAAATTCTGCATACGTACGTAAACACATTACCTTACCTAAAAATATTTGTTTCTTCTGGATTTACATATTTTGATTGTTATACCCACAGGCAAATATCTGGGTAAATATCACACCTTTGTCTAATTTTACGAAACAGTTGATTATTCTGCAATTTGATTAATTATAACACAGTTTCTTAATCTTATATTTAGTTGTTTGTGTTTATGAAGGTTATTAAATCAATTTGTGGTCTTAGAAGTTATTGTCGTTTGAACTGCTATTGTGTTTAATTTGGTGACATTAGTTTATCATATTTATTGCATATATATATTGCATAATGCATATTAATTCATCATTATCATCATTTCAGCCACAGGACCCCCACTGCTGAACATTGGCCTCCCCTGGTGACTTCCAAATTGGCTGGTTGGAAGCGGCCTGCATCCAGTGGCTTCCTGGAATCTTTACCAGGCGTCTGTCCACCTTGTGGGTAACGTCCCACGCTGCGCTTACCGGCCTACTTGGCCTCCATTCCAGATCCTTTCCTTTAGAAGTCTAGTTATGACAGTTTCAGTCACGTAATAAGGGTATTTATATGATAAATAAGTAATAGCAGCTCCATAAAACATAACTAAAAACATGTTTTTTTGTATTCTATGTAGTTTTGTTGGTAAATTTCAGATCATATTTCAGAAAAAAAAAAACAATATAAGTGGTACTGGACACCACGTATTTTTTTCAGCCAATTATTTTTTTGCACGAACCTGATGCACTATTGTATAAGCAATCAAAATTGCATAAAATATTTTAATAATATATCTTTTTTCACATGGTTTGTTGTGTGAGCAAAAATTGCTAGTATGTTTGTTATTTTTGTGTGGAGGTCTTACCATGATCGCTTGTTTAGAAGGTTAACAACTCAAGCCGTGTTATTCTTTATTGACAATCACAAATTGACTATGGAAATTAAGAATATTGAACGATGTGTACAGCATTAAATTGAATGCAATTTTAAAGTGAAACCTAGATTACAAATTTGTGGACATGTATTGAATTGTATTCTGTAGTTATGCCTTTATTTATTTTATTTTATTTAGAAAGTACACAAAACAGAAGTACAACAATTACAAGACATGTTAGAAAATTATAACATGAAACAACGATAGGCTGTAATTCCACAGACATGTGTACATAGCATGGTAAAAGAAAAGGATCGAGATTTACAATTTAAATAACAAAAAAGGAACAAATATGTTATAATCAATACAATACATACATATGGTACACCGTACAGTCTGTACGTATAATAAATAAATACATTTAATAAAATAGACATGCATAGGTAATACGCGTGTAAGTAAATAAAAAGAGACAAAACAAATCTAAATAGAATTTGCCAATGAGTACCTACGAGGCTACGAGTCATTTAATAAATAAAATAAATAGTATTAAGTACATAGTAACGTTATCTTTATTGTGAAGTTACTTCATTCATTTATGTCGTGATGAGCAGCATAGCAGCGAGATATTGAGACCATTTTCAAGAAATAAAACAAAAATAACATCATGTTGATAGCAACTGTGGTAACAGAAAACTTGTCGAACCACGAGTATGAAAAATATCTATCGACAAATTAAAACAAAACCTAAGCGTTTTTAAATAATAAAAAAGTACAAATAAACTTTGCAAACCATCACAATTATTGCCTGATCGTAAGCTAAAGCATGTGTATTATAGAAATCAGAAACAACAAAAGTCTCACAAGTCCTGTTCTATTCTGTCAATTTGGCGACGCTAAATCAGCTGCTCAGCTCACCTATACCGGAGGTCGTCATCATCATAATTGACATCATCTTTAGTTTGAAACACTTAGTTTAACTGAACTTGAATGTAGGCAGGTAATAGTGACCTCAGATACCTTTCATTAAATAGTTTTTCATCTGCAGGGTTCGTCAGTCTGCAGTCATGATTATCTATAACAATAATAGTTCAACATTGTTTTGTTTATTTTTTTTTATAGTTAATTTAGAACAGCACAGGTATTTGCTTAACTTTCATTATAAAGACCCAGGGCTCGGAATTACACAGCAGAATGAGGGTTGACCATAGTGAATAAATGTTAAGTCCCACTTACGAATTAAAATAATTTCCTTGTTTTTGCTAAAATATACTTCGTCTTTAACATTATTTTCCGTCAGTGGAAGTCCAGATCTGGCGAATGTGCAGCTCGCGAGCCGCTCGCGAACTGCACGCGCGCAGCTCGCGTTCCGTTACTGCAATCGTTTGGTGCGCCTCTTTAGCGCAACACATGCCTGGACGTAGCCTCAGAGTAGAAATAATTATCTGCAAAAGTAAAAGCTCAGCCTATCTGTGTCCATTTTATCAAAGTCATTATATAGGTTATAGTATTAATTTTGGTTTAGCTAATTGCTGTTCATCCAAAATCAATACCAACTCGTTACGATTCACGTGCCCTATTTTCACAAACATAATTTTCAAAAGAACACAAATAAAAATGCTCAGGAAATGTAATATAGTATTATTCCACCAACTTTGTAGGTATTTTAGACTCTAAAGTTCCAAATGTATGGCCAAACAGAAACAACGCCTGCCATAAAAACCCAAGTTAGATAAAAGAAAAATTTCGTCCAAGTGCAACTTTTAAGTATAAAACCGTACAAAGTTTGGGGGTTGAACGCAAACGGCTCAATAAAGGCGGCTTGTCCCGTCGGTAAACAGAAATGCCAGTCATTAGAGTGCTCGGACGAACCATTCGGTCCAATTATCCGGAGCCCGGGCCGGGAAAAATTCCGTCGCGGGAATCTAATGACGACATCAGAGCATATCAATCTATTTGGAGTCTAATAGATTTTAGTGGCTGGGAAAGTTTGCATGTGATTACTGATACAGGAAAAGCAGGAAGGTAGTTTAGTTTCAGGTTTCTCAAGCCCAAAATAGGCAAACGTTTTAAATTTCGTGATTTTTGCATTACTTTTATTGCACATTTTAATGTCTTTGTCGTCGATGATGATGGTATCCTTATTATTAATTATCCTAGTTTATAAACAATTTTAGGCTATCATAACTTGTGTGAAATTAAGTGATTTGTTTAAAATTTTCTACGTTTTCCAATTTTGCATTTCATTATTATAATACCAATTTCCTTGTGAAGTATATAAATATTATTATTAACCTACATGTTTTTATTGTAAACAAATTTAATTATAAACTCAGAATTAAAAATGTTATCAATCAACAAGTAATACAGCTTTAGAGCAAAATAAAATCACAAGTGGTCAAGCAATTCCATAGATCAAAATGTCAAGTATTTGATTGTATCCCAGATAAAAATTCCCTTGAATCGTTTCATACTAGCAACTAGAAATATGTACCCTAACATTTTATCGAATAAGAATTCACAACACAGACACAGATATATTTTTAAAATGATATTGAATGGTGTAGTCGGATTAAACAAGATTTATATTTTTTATAAATGGCTTTGAAGCTATGGCGAGTAGTACTTACAAGCTTTGCTTATTTTAGTAGACGTGGAGAAACTAAAAAAAATGACGCTCTTCAAATAACCTTCGGGTTTGAACAGATCTCCGTAGCCGAGAGGCGTGAGCGCCGGACTTGGCGCCGCCCTCTCTGAGGTCCTTCACGGGGGTTCGATTCACGGTCGGGTCAATGTAAAAAATAGAAAATTTTCTATATTATCTCTGGTCTGGCTGGGCGTTGTGGTACCGTCGTCGTTTTTTCTGATTTATAAATAGCACAAGTGCTTTAGCTACTTGTCTTAGGATCAGAAAATTTTTACTATTTGTTTTATTTGCATTTTATGATCTCTGCGATAATTTACTTATTAAAATATTAATGAATTATTTATGAATATGTTTAGAATGTCATAAGCTGATGAATGTAGGACTTAGGGCGCTGTCAATAATTTATACTTATTTGACCTACGTAATACGGTTTCAGAAGGCGCAGTAGTTCGTCTTTCTGCTTTAAATTAAACTTTTAAATCGAAATATAGTATTATTAATACTCAGTCTGTCTCATTCAGAGTGCATTTGCTATTCTCTGACTAAGGTTAAACGTTAACGTACAAAAATCAGTGGTACAAAAAGGTAAAAACCTTAGTCTGAACTAGTAAATGCACTCTGAAATAAGACAGAGTATAAATAATACTTGAGGCTAATATATATATAGATATATATATATATATATATATATTCTAGTTGTTTGATTGCGTGCAATTTTTGCTGGTGCAGTAGCTTTTGTACAATCAACTAGCGAATGTGTAGGGCGAAATAAATTTCCAACGACTGCGGTTATCTGTACAACACTCAGACATGTTTCCAAGATTTATTACAGTTATGAGCCAATTGACTTCTTGATTAGAAAACTTCGCGGAATTTTTCTGTAAAATATCAAAGCGAAAATTCGCGGAAAAGAAAATTACTTTCAATCATGTACATATGTCACGCCTGTTCTTGCTTTTTTTGTAACTATAATTCCTTTTTAATAAGAAAGATGTTAAGCCACATTAATATGCTTGCCCAGAAAACTGCGTTGTGTGCCTATTTTTTTTAAATATTAAACGTTTTTACTGAAACCAAAAGGTGAGTAAGAACGGTCGAGTAGCTACTAAACTAGATATATTCGACACACTAGTACCTATTCACTTCACCTACGAATAAAACGTGGACTGATTGAACGAGTGAGACAAAGGGCTTGCATTACCCTCTAAAGTGGAGCGATCCAGCAAAAGCCTATCTGAATCTCTATATCGCTATATTATCAGGACGCGACAATTTTTCATGAGGCGCGCCACCATCGCATAAAAGAGTCACGTATTTTTTAGTGTCAGTGGCTTTCTGAGGCCCAGCTCTTTAACAATATCATAACCAGCTCACACCGAGCAGAGGTCGATAGTTGCTTATTGAATTTCTTCGTGAAAAGGGTTCGGTGACTGTAAATTCTTAGTTTCCGGCCGTTTCGTCTTGTGCGGCTTTCGCCTGTAATAGTTTCGTCTGTGTTGTGTGCAGCGAATGGTCGATTTGTGGCTAAATATATAACAGAGTCCTATAATTTACATTAAGCTCCTACATTAGTTTCAGTGCTTACCAACCGTAAAAAGTACTCGTGTCCTCGTACTTGTGACTTAATTTAACTTTAATCAGTTTAAACTACATTTTAAAAAAACTTATTGTTGCGTATTCTGTGTATTTGTACCATTAAACAATCAAATGTATTTTTTTAGTTCCTACACAGTAACTGTTACCTTTATTTTGTAGATTTCGAATTCAGTTAATTGAAGCGTCGTGACACATTTATAGTTTCTTAAGCATTGTGAATTTACTAATATTGCGATTTTTAACACAGAACTTTATATGTGTACTTTATTTAAGACCTTCACTTCACTCTACTATAAGTACTAACGTGTTGATTCCCGTGTACTTTTAAACGATTTCTTAAACACGTCCTACGCACAAGTTTACGGAAATCCACAGAAGTAAGTTCTTCTAAATTCTAACGGAAGTAATTGATTTTAATTCCTCCGACAGTACGTTGAACGCGGCGGAGCGTTAATGAAAAATAATTTTCCCATCCGAAGTTGTAAGTTAAAGAACGAGTGCGGACCGAGTGCTGAATTAAAGGCTACAAGAATTATTGTCCATTAAAATTCAGCTTTAAAAGAACCGAAAGCTGCTCTGGAAGTTGGTGCGGTGATAATTTTCTCATTAACATTTAGATATTTATATTCATCCATGTATCCTTCTATTTTTTCAGTCTTTTGATGAATAAATCATTGACTTCTTTATTACGTATAATAGTATGTAGATGTGTGTGTTTTATAATTAAATAGCTGACCCGGCGAACTTCCTACCACCTAACAGTACTTTTATTCGTTAGTTTTTCCAATGATTTTATTAGTTATTCTGCTATTCGGGGCGGAGACAAATCCAACAAATTATAAACCATGAAAATCGGTCCAGCCGTCCTGGAATTTTAAGTGTTGTAACAAACCTGACTTTGTTTTAATATTAAATATTCCGTGCAGTTGGCTTACATTTAAGATGTTTTCTATAATCTGTGACATCCTTATTAGAATTTTAAAATTATTTGATGTTCTTATTTTTCTTTATTTTTTGGTTGACTTTAATCGCTTATCCGTAACATCATGATTTTGACTGAAAAATAATAATATTTCTGTATTTTTTTCCGTTTGTGAATTTTTAAATGAACCTTAGATATATTTAACGAATTATGTACGAACTAGCGTAATGTTGGTTATAAACGTATCGCAGCGCGTATTAAAATATATACATACATTTTTAGCTTGCAATAAAACGCCGTTCATTGTACCTACAGGATAACAGTACATTTAGGCATTATAATTTCCACGAAATCTTACTTAGGTCCTGGAAGCCCATTCTGAGAAATATTTCTAACACAAAATTGAAATGAAGGTCAAGCCCTAGTCTAAGAATTCACTGTCAAGCCATTTTTTTGAAGTTTAAATTAATAAGTATAAAATATTTGTCCGACTCAACTAATAAATGTATTTACTTAGTACTCAAAAAATAATAAACATCTACAAAAACGCCTACCAAAGATAAAATATTTACACACAATATAACTTAAAAACACCACAAATAATTTAATCAGCTTTATTCCTGACGATGCTGGTGTATTTCTGGCGGTGGTATAAATTATATTTATTCATCGCAATGCATAATTATTTCAGTCGACCATCATGATTTGATTGTTGGCTTTCCCTAGGGTTTTCAAGCATTATCCTTCACATTGACGCCACGTTACTTCGCCAATATGCCGTCAGATGTCGTTATTAGTCTTGTAAATACAAAACACAATCTGTGAATGGGGTTTTTGCTATCCGGGATTCATGAATGTATAATTTTCACAATTCAAATATAGCTGTTGCAATTAAAGATGTTCAAACAATATTTAAATTTTTTTATATAAAAATTTAATATATTTTTTTAATTAATATCTTACTAACACACGTTTAAAAATCATTTCAATAATATACTGGATGACTTTTTTTACCGTCAAGAAAATAAACGTGTGAGATAGATAAATGATATAGGTGATGATAACATGATAATTTTAAAAAAAGTTATTTTTTTATTTTATTTTTATAAACTATTTATCCCCATAACCACCAAATTCTAAGTAAATTTTGACTTAATAAAGAATGACTTAATAATAAAAAGAATATTGGTAAAATAATATTAGAAATATGAAACCAACCACAACTCAAACGCATATTCACTGATGCATTCTATGTTTATGCATTTTTTGGACATTCCAAAATTTATAAAATCAGTTGTATTTTATAAATACACTCACATAATATTACATAGTTTTAGGTACAGAGCACAGTTATTTTTTCCTGACGGTAAAAAAAGTCATCCAGTATATAATAAAAAGTTCCTACAGTTGTTCTGTCACGAAAGACTGCTCAAAAAGTCTCAGCAATATATAAAAAACATTAGCTAATAAATCTTTAACTTAATATTTTTTAAGGTTCTAAGATAAGTTTATATAAAACGATTTTCTTCAAATAATCGTATACTACGTGAGACTACAAACTACGAATAGCCTGATTTAATTTCAGCAATAAGCACCTACTGTTTTACGAACACGTATCAGATTCAAGTCGTGTCGGGCTAAAGTCATGTAATCCAGAAGTCCTATAATACCATAGACTTAGGATTCGCTCGCTAGTATAATACAATGTTCTACTGTCAGGTGTTGAGTGTGCGAAGCCGCAGCCATTGCTGTTATCGCCTGCTGTCATTTGAAGCGATTTATTGCCCGTTCCATTTGACCCCAACAATACAGGATTGTTGAAAATAAAAATCGTGTTTCGGGGAACGCGTGGATATAAATGCAAGTACCGTTTTGTCAATTTTGTGGTGATTTTTATGAAAATTGACAATACGATTCAATGTTTTAACATAGCAGCAATAATTTCATAATAGTATATTGAATTTATTACCTACCCAATGAATTACCTAGTCATTAAATAATTAATGGTTTTAAAAGGTAAATCAATAGCTATTACAAAATTTTAAATTTTAGGAGTTAATGCATTTTTGTAAATTTTTGATTTGAGTTTAATGGATGGACACAAGATTAACAGTGCTTATTACAGTATAATCAAAGGAATTAGAAAAGTGGTAGGAATCCCCGCTTTTTGTTATGGTGCTTTTCTGTTTATTATTTCTTTTGTATAGTTTAGGTTAAATAAATTCCTTTTTTTAAAAACTTAACCAGTGTCTGATTTTCAATAATATAATTTCTTTCGTATTTTTTCCAAACAACATTTATTTTAATCAATTTCTCTTCATCAAAATATATCTATGGGTGAGTTTTTAATAGCGCGAGAAAATATTTCATCGAAGAAAATCCTTTGTCGAAATTTATTCCATGTTTTGCGGTTTCCAAAAATGCAGGTGTTGACTGTACAATCAAGCACAGTGCTATCTCTGTTCACGCCTGCTGTCATTTGACGCGATTTATTGGCCATTCTGTTTGACCCGCAGACACTTCTGCCGAAAAGTGTTTTCAGGTTTTCTAGCAACATGTGGAAATGGCTAAGCCATGTTTACTGTCTTTCTGACTGATTATTTTTACAAGTTTATTTCTACAGATTTAAAAATATTTCGAATGATAAAAGTGCAAGTTAAATATCAAATAAAACACAGATATTGATTACATCATGGATTAAGATTAGCGATACTTATTGTTCTGGGAATCATACTTTTATCGAAACTCCGTAAATAAACGTTGAAATATTTCAAAATTAATTATTCAGTAGTTTTAGATGTGTTTTCCACCATTAACGTTTCAACCACAATTAAATATTTGTAGAATTTATTCAATAGCTTATAACCACGATATTTTACTGTCGTTATACATTTTATTCAGGTATTTGGTCACCTTTATGAGACAACGATATTTCGGTTTTGAAAGTTAATATTAGGTTGGGTTAGGTTAGGTTGTATGAAGTAATGTATTCATACAACCTGACGTCCAGCTCATTCATTAGGACCATGTAGGTACCCGATTATAACATAACCCGGTATTAATCCCGAGAAAAAGATGTCATTAGCAGTAGAATCATCCCCTTGAAGAAAGTAAACTAATAAAATAATAAGGATATTCAAATAAAGAAGATATAATAGGTACGAAAAATGATCACTGTTTAAAAATAGCATGATAACTCAGTTTTATTTTATTGACAAGGTATATTTATATTCGTGAACTACTGCAGTAGCGACGAATAGTAGTTTGTTTTCACGTTATTTGCAAGGGTGCTAGCTCACTCGCTCGACCTCCCCTGAGCACTGAACTATAAGTGCCGAAAATTATTGGAATTTTATTTAAATGCAAAAACTATTCGCTTACAAATAAAAGCGTCGAAACGCGTTTGTTTCGCCTAAACACCAAGCGTGGATGTGTTGTCATGTTATTAAATTCTTTTCCTCGTATAGCAATCGTCTTATTCAATTACATGCCAAAAGGCACGCATACTCTGACAATGACTCCGGGGAGGAATCGTCGCTATTGAAAATTCGAAGCTTATATTTTATTTAATTCCGCTGTGATGTGACAAACGGTTCGAGCGTTTTGATGCGTGATAAAGACTTAAGAAATTACAGAGCTGTTTTTAAATTAGGTACCTCTTATTTTCTCACCAATGGTGACACCGTGTTTAATGCCGGTAAATATGACTTCTTTTCGCAACCGGCGACCAAATGGTAAAAGCTTTTATAGGGTCCCCCAATAAAATATTAACACCTTAAATGCCTTTAAAGACTGTAATTTTGTGTTGTAAAAATGAGCAACGTTAGCGAAGCAAAGTTATTTTTTGAGGAGTTAAATGAATGTCGCTTTCACTGATCATCTAGTCACTGGTTGCTTTCTTAAAAAAGCCTTGCTATTGATTACAGTTTGACGCAAATAGTGTAAATATACTTAGTCTATGATGCAAAGAGCTTATTGTTTTGAAATAAAATTAGTAAAAAAAATCTGAGTTAGATTAAAGTATAATGTTTGGGTTATTTTATTGTAATCTTATTACAAAGCTTTAAACGAATGAACGCGTCGATTTCGCAGCGAGTATTTCATGTGTTAGTTAAAATAATTTCAGGCAAGACCGGTCACCGGCGGCGCATGGATAATCCAGGCTATGTAATCCATTTCAAATGTTCAAACCACTGGCCACTAATATAGTATTTCGCGGTTAGTAACGGATATTGCCCGCTTGTCTAACTCCTTTCCAAAAGCAATCTGCGTTTGACAGAGCGCGCAGTTTTGATCAGTGAAGCGCGCGGGCCCCAGATCTTTGCGGCTCACCATACTGCCTTTTATTTCTCCCCAACACACTTTATTTACTTCCTTGGAGGTCGTAATATATCGAAACTGTACCTAACTGTTTGTATAGAATAAAACCTTAGTAAAATCGACAGCTGTCGTCTGACAAACATAAGAACATTGACATAACCTATCTACGTGCCAAGAAACACGGGTGTCTTATTTTTAACCGACTTCAAAAAAAAAGGAGGTTCTCAATTCGTCTGAATGTTGTTTTTTTTTTTTTTTTTTGTATGTTTGTTACGCGATTACGCCGTCTACTAATAACTAAATAAAAAATAAATTTAACTAAAACGCCGTAACTAAAAAATAAATTTTGATTTCAAAATTTATTTTTTAGTTTGAAAGGGTATACTCCCGAGGTGGTCCCATTTACACCAAGTCAGATTCTGATGATGGGATCCCTGGGAAATCGAGGGCAACCCTCAATTTTTATAGGCACCCATAATGTTTTGCATATATTTTCTGACTCAATGCTGATTTTTGGGTCTGGTAATCATCATGTCATGTTGCTGACCTGATGATGGAAGCCACAGAACTCCTTAATGGATAGGAGTTAGAAGATTATACTGCAATTTGTCGACAGAACGTATTTCGCAGCGTGTTGAGCAGACATGGAGCTTATGAGGTACCAGACCGCCAATTTTTATTTACTGGGGGCGTACCCGCACACCCAGTAACGAAAAAAGAATTAAAAGTTCATTTCTTAAATTGACTTGGTATGTAACGCAAGACCTTATCCTATGGTTACGACACCAAAATAGCCACCGTTCTGGTTGGAGTGTAGGAAAACCCTTTCCTTAAGACTTACAAATTTTCGTCGAAAAATTGACCCTATATAACAACTTATTTTTATCATACCGTTAGATGGGGGGTCCATAGAGGACCAACATTAGTTAAGGTTACTTTGCTGTAAAGTCATTTTCGGCGAAGTTAGGAGGGAAAAAATAGAGGACTTAACACTTAAAATTGTGAAATAAAATAAGTTTAATAAAAAACTAAAAACCGACTTCAAAATGAAACTAAAAAGCGAAAAATAATATTGGCTAAAACATACCTAATCAGTTCTATTTGGAGTCGGTGCGAATGAACACATTTTAACTCTCGATGGCTGGCACCGACTCCAAATAGAACTGATTAGGTATGTTTTAGTCAATATTATTTTTCGCTTTTTAGTTTCATTTTGAAGTCGGTTTTTAGTTTTTTATTAAACTTATTTTATTATTGTGACTATTAATACTACTAATTTAAATTGTAGGTACTCTGGGCAAGTAAAGATTTTTTAACATTTTAAATATATCTTGTATCGTTATATATTGAGCTACAAGGTTAACCATACAATATTTTTTATGCATCAAACACGGACGTAAAAAAAATATTTTTTTTACGTCCGTGGTATCAAACCTATGAATTGCCTGTAACCATCAGAGTCGGTCCCTAGAAATATTTTTAAAAAATTCTGCTTATTTAGGATGTTTCTCTATTATTCATAGTTTGAGAAACAGCCTAAATAAACATAACTTAATATGTATTATTAACGCAAATATATATGAAGGTTTGTAAAGAAAGCTAAAATCTGTAATAAAAAAATTAAACTGCCGTCGGAAAAATATCCTACGGAACTTAATATAGGCAACGTACCTAGTACGGAAATAGTGGGTAACTGGGCATACACTGAAAGTTTTCTTCACTTTATAATAATGATATGATAATTCGATTGCCCATTGTGTATAATACGCGGCAGGTCCCGTTTATTCCCGGAGGGAATATAAATTTTCCATAGGTAAATACGAAAAAGGCGCATCCGAGAATCTCTTTATGACGCTTTTGTATGGAAAAATAATATCAGTTTTAAAATTGATATTAAAGGTATTCTCGCATTGGAAATTGAGTACTGCAATAGTGATGATTTAAATTGTCCGACTTCAGATTTACGAGTCTGGTTTTTGTAAAAAAAAAACTTTCTATTGACAGTATCTAATTCTAGATTTCAAGATTTATTTCCTCATTCCTGTTTAAAATAAACAGTGTTGATTTATTTCTGATTGCGATCTCATGTAATAATTTTAAATAGGGTAACAAACGATTGCACACGTTGATAAAGTAATTATTTATTTCCTCAACAATGTGTAGTTTATAACAAGCACCGTTATCCGAACAAAAAAAACTTAGGTTGTACCATTCGATTATAAAACAATTATCTTTTATTTGTGAATACCAGCTGTTCTATAATAAAACCTTAGTATTACTTTCGATTTTATTATGGTCTTATTGTAAAAACTTGTAATATTTATCGACAGCTTCCGTAGCCGAGAGGCTGGCATGCCGGACTTGGAGTGTCGCCATCTCTGAGGTTCCGGGTTCGATTCCCGGTCGGGTCAATGTCGAAAACACACTTTTCTATATTTTCTTGGGTCTGGGTGTTTTGATACCGTCGTTGTTTCTGTTATCTTTAATACAAGTGCTTTAGCTACTTACTTTAGGATCAGAACAATGTATGTGATGCTGTCCGAATTTTTTTTTACAATAGATTATATCTACATATATATATAGAAAGTCTCGAACGCGTCCAAAAAAAATTCGTTAAACATTTAATTTATCGCCAGCGTGTTTCTCCTGATTCTTATCTTGACGACTGCCGTCACCATGGTTTGCTGAGCCTTGTAGAGAGGCGTGATATGCTCGACATGTGTTTATTGTTTCACATCATAAATGGACATCTAGACTGTGCGAGACTTTTAGGGGGAATCCCTCTTCGTACACCGTCGCGTCGCACTCGCCACACTCCCTTGCTTCACACTCCTCGACACTCCACTAGATATGCTGGTAACAATGTCAGCACGCGTATTGCACATACGTACAATACAAAATTCAGGGAATTGGATCTATTTGGAGTTACAAAACATACTTTTAAACAGCGAATTGTACAGTATATAAAACAAACGCTCGTGGACAAATAAGTTCTTGATCTCATTTAACTTTTTTTAGTCATGTAGATTTTATATAATTTTGTTAATTTAACAAATTTTTAACCTTGCAGCTCTTATCTTATTTTATTTTGTTTAAAAAGCTATCCTCACACAAATAAGACTTATATTGGGTACGGTTCATGATTTGCATGTACCTTTTTACCTTAGTCAACGGGTTTTTTTTATTTATTTTTTTATTTTAATTTGATCGCTTTCATTTCCTCTTTGCTGAGCTTGACTTGTTCGAGCGAGTACAATTTGTAATGTTTTATTGTGCTCGTCTGCTTTTCAACTTAATACTTGTAAATAGTCTAAGGAAGACCTAGTATTAGCTTTACTATCTGATTGTACAATAACTATGTATGTGTAATATTTACGCTGTTGGTTTTCTTGAATAAATAAAATAAAAATACAGTAATAAAATACAGTGATCATTAACACTGTATGCTATTACTTACTAATACTAATTACTAATGGATGCTATAACAAACGTATAACTAATTATAAATCATTAGAAATCGCAGTACTCTATTGAATACACAAAACGTAATACCCCATAGACCAGCT
The DNA here is from genome assembly GCA_950371115.1 of Anania fuscalis. Lineage (NCBI taxonomy): Eukaryota > Metazoa > Arthropoda > Insecta > Lepidoptera > Crambidae > Anania > Anania fuscalis. The sequence goes on along the minus strand of OX493338.1, from coordinate 10,399,283 downwards.
TAGTGCATTATTGCAATGCTAACAGCAAATAAGTACAAATGAGGCCGAATCAAATTGTGAAATATGCCATCACATAACCAGAATTAACTTCTATATTAAAGCGTATTCGCAAGAAATATAGAGTGAATATTACACCGTGTACTTCCGTAACAGATGTTAATTGGCTGCATATACCCATTTATACAAAATTATCATATCTCAATTGAGTTGAGTAAGCTTTTTATAAAAAATATAATAAATGAATTTTAAATAAAAATTATACGCACAAACATAATTTAAAGTTTTAACAAACAAAACACAGTCAAGGGGTTTTATCGGCCAAAGCTTTCCCTTCCAGACAACGTTTTGACTCTTAATCGTCACTCTTGAATGAACACGACCGTACTCAGTATACGGTAACCACATTCACATGAGGCATTACGTCCACTTTTTTAAGTTTTATTAAGCAGTAAGTAATCCTCAGACCCTTGGCTTAACTGACAACACGGTTGGGTAATGAAGATCCATCCCTTGTGAGCCGCCCATCACTTTTTGGAACGAAGCGTTTTTGCTAAAGAGGGATTAGTGTACCCTTCTCGAGCTCGATTTTCCTGAGATGCTTTATCATTGGGGTTTCCCGACTAACATGAGGTTAACTTGTAATCTTAGCTTTATTTGGTCGTTGTACGGACTTAATACCCCCAAGCTCAGTAATGAAGCGTTTTTTGAGGACCTTTTCTCATTCGATATCTATTGTAGTTGACGTTTCCCAATGACCATTCGATGAGGAAAATAGAAAATTATGTTGGACCTTTTTAATCTCTCCTTGACGAAAACTGCTTATTCCATTTCGTGGCGGTAAAAGATTTTGCATTAACTACAAATTCACAGTAATTAATCTTTAGTGAAATAATGACTCAAAAGGAAACGTGCCAAATAAGCTTCAAGCTAATAAACTCGGTTAGTTGCGTCCTAAATTGTGACGTCTCAGCAAATGGGCTTTGTGTTACCTAAAACATATGGTGTACAGTGAAAAACGTCGAGTCAATTTGCGAGCATTTGTCTGGTGGCCTTTATTTGCCACTCGAGCGGGCACGAGAGGCCCCTGGTCAGCCACGGTAAATCAGCTTACATTTTTTCAAAGGTTTTCTGTGTTTGGCGTACCTCGCATCAGTAGCGTTAAACCTTTTTATTCCTTGCCAAACTTGCTCGCCAATGCAAGACACGAAACGAAGTAGGTATCTTCACAGTTAAATAAGTGTAAACAATTCAATTTGGCTTCAATAGCTTCCCTTATCGTTAGTTTCGACAATTGCCCACGAGGTCCCCCTGAAACGATACCTTAACCCGCTTATGGAATACATAAGACGGAGAAATCGATTATGGTTCTGATTGTGTTCATTTGGATTCCGTTCGATTAGACCCGACTGACTGGTCGTTTAATCGCGTTAACTTAGATAAGCAGACGCCAATCTAATTGCATTGTAACACGACTACGCAAGATGAAGTGTGCCGAACGTGACAACAATCCAACATAGACCAAAGTTACGCCACTTCAGCTACATTCCTGATATAATACCTATAAAGTCTGTGCACCTATTCCTAAATGGGAAACTAATAACAGATTCGAGGCACGTCGGGGCCGACTCTATCGCAGTTTTCAATCCCAATTCGAAACTAGAAGATTTGTCACGTACATTACAACTTTTACAAAGGGACCGTATCATTTCGTCACCTTTCGTTAAAACTTTTTTTCTGAAATTACATTCTAGCTGAATATTTATTCATTAGGCGAGACTTTTCACAGTCCGGGTTTTAGAGCTTGGATTTTTCTGTTGAACGTTAAAATTTTCGTTGCGGTATTGGCGATGAATTTGATAGAGTTTTCAATAACGTGACCACGCGATACATCGAACATTGAATGACCAGACGGAAGCACGCGTGCTATGTATGATCTACGAGGCATTCGATCACAATCCATCAAACGGAGTTTCTATCGCCTAGGTTTTCTTACTGCTTTCATAATAAAAAGTATGGCTTCGAGGATCTGAATTTTGCAGTAAGTACCATTTTCTTGACAATGGAGGGAAACCTGATAAAAAGGAGGTCAGAGCACGGATCCAGACAAAGGTTCTTACAGTGCTAGCTACTTAAGGTGACACTTTACCCGGATTAAAGTTATCGTAGTCTGCCAAACTGAATACAAATTCAGAGTTCGGGCTTGACGGCGCCTCGCGTGGCTTGTTACGATGATTAGCAACAGAATTCTTACACCTGACTTAAAGCTTTAGAAATAATAAATCAAATTACTCGTCATTTCTGTTGACAATATATTAGTTTAGTTTTAAAAATACTAGTTGAATTCTACTTTTGTATTTAAGGATTGTAAAATCATAACCTCCTAAGCACTTTTTTTTATTATATTTCATTATTTATTTTATTAGGAAACTACTTACAATTAGGGTAGGGTGGGTTTAGTTGAGCTATTTTAAAGTAAACATGTCATAATTAATAATGTATTTGTTGTAGAGATATGATGCTTGCATCATTTTATCAAGCATTTATTCTAGTTTTAATGAAACTTTATATTATCTATCAAGTGTTTTAAATTTAAAGGTATTTCAAATTTTGTGACACATGTCAACATTGCTTTACACGCTCCTACGGTGGGGTAAGTTAAGCAATAATTGTTGTCATGACTTTATGATATGAATAGGATTAAATAAAACAGTACTTATGTTATCTATATATTTATTTTTATATTTTACACACTAATAATTAGACTTAATATGTTCACATTTAATTTAAATTACAGTAAAAACTAGTTTCAAATCAAGCCTTGATGCAGTAAACTTATGTTTGTCATAAAATTTTCTAGTTTTTAAAAAATGACTTCACATTTTCCTAATTAAATGAAGTTGCACGACCAAGACTAGTGGCTTCCTGATGGCCAGTACTGGATTTCTTTGAACCTTCTAGTTTTTTTTTTTTTTCTAAAGTCATTTATTCCATAACAATATTTATACAATAAAGTAAGTAATTTAACCTTACATTATTTTATCATACTATTAAATCACTTTATGAGGCTGTAGGTCTTCTAGTAAGTTTCTTGATGTTGAGCAAGTTTCCCAACTAACCCCAAACCTACTTAAGAAAATAAAATTTAAGTTATAAAAAAGACAATAAGAACTAAAAATAAAGAGTTATTAGTTATTGAAACTAGAAGAATTAAAGATTTTTTTCGTACTTACGTGATCTTCGAAAATCTAACCGATTTTTGCGTAGAAAAAAAAACAATGAAGCGAGATATTGCCACTTTTTTGCCGTAAATACAACAAGGCGTACGTCTTAATCGTGCGCCGGTGGTCATTACTTGTTGATTCCCTCCTCGCGCTAGCTTACTACGGGTCATACATCGGCGAACTGTACGATGCTTAATTTTCGAGATATTGCGATTGTTTAACTTGCCCTGCTACTCAACAAGACCCACCCTACCCTACTTTATATAAAACTAGCTTCTGCTTCGTTTGCGCAAATAATACCACGGAGACAGAAACAAGCGATAAAAAATATCATGTCTGCTAAGTTTGATCAATATCCTTTTAGTTGTTTAAGCGTGGTTTACTAACAAACATTCAGAACATTATGGAATTAATGCCAAGTGACATCTATATCAAAAGCTCCCACGACGTGCAAAGTGCACTGCTTTTATGTCATGTCAAAACTTGGCTTAGATGTTAATTTGCCTAAGTCTACTTATTAAATTTGATACATTATAGCTTCCAAGATAGAGAAACATCCATCGGCCTGACCTCATCAAGTTACTAGCATAACACAAAGTAAGAGGGCGAAAAACATACTGTTAAAAATTTGGTCTAATTTGGTGGAACAGGTTGTTAACAATTAATAAGAAATAATTTTGGCAAAACTCTACTCAAAATTTTTCCAGAGGCGTTCATGTTGGAAACCATAAAAAATATAGATTAGTTTTATCCACAAAAATATATTATTTTTTCACTAATATGGGTCAAATTGCAAAAATGTAAACAAAACAAAGATATTGTATTTGCAATGTCTTTGAAACAAAAATATTTCTATGAAGTGTCGTTTGATTGTCAGTTGAATGCTTATCTCCGTAAGTATTATTACATTTTGTACCAAAATAGAAAGTTATTTATGTAAGTAGTCGAGTTTTGATGACACACTTAGTTAATTTATTGTGATGATAGTCAGACGAAATAAAAATTACGTAGAACAGAACCCAACCTCAACGTTTAGTTTTCTCGTTATATCTCTTTAGGTAATCCCAACTTTAAGAGGGAACGTTCGGTTAACTTTTTAAATAGGATTACTTGAATGTACGAATATTAGTTAGTTTTATTTATGAACTGGGTTCCATATTTTGGGTCGGGAACTCAATAGAAGCCTGCCGTCCTTCTTTGTAATTCTATCGTAAAATTCGTAAATGAAATGAAATGAAATGAACATTTATTCGCTTTTGAAAAAGGGTTCATTTTGATGGTAATCGTGTCGTGGAGTTCAGCTTTTTCAGCAATAATAATAATTATCGTTAATACATACCACAAATGATTATCAATTTTCAAAGCTGTACTATTAATGTAGTTTGGTATGATTGTGAAAATAACTTAATAATTATCCCGTGTAAATTATAGACCGTTGACAAAATAAAATAGGAACATTACAAAATAATTTCATATTTGTATTCCGTAGTGGCATTTTAATTTCAACAGAGAAATACAACGTCCAGGTTAATTATTGTCAAAAGGTCGTGAAATCCGTTTCTCGTTGGAAAATGAAACGCACAAAAACAAATGTCTTCCGTTAAGAGCGCTCCCGCGGGACCCGTCCGGCTTTCAGACATTTCGCAAACTCACGTGAAGGTGACTGAGTCATTCCCTTATCCTCATGTTTTAGGAGCTGCTGCTGAAACGTCATCGCCCTTTGTGCGGCTCGTTAAAAACAAGCGCGACGGCGGCCGAATATAACGAACTCACTCATTCGATATTTCTTCATCGTCTGTCAAATAAACGAGCACAATAAATGTTTATTGTCCTCGAATTACTCGAGTGAGAAAATGTATAAAGAGAAAAGAATGGAGCGCGCGGAAGGGACCACGACAATAGCGATCCTTCTTGGGACCACCAGCCGTGACGGCGCTTACATTAAGGTTATCGTCATCCGCCAAACTGAATACAAAGACTCGCCTGTGAAGAGCCCTGTGATTCATGTGACCGACTCCGTCTATTATCGCACCGCAATTTCATATCGAAAGAAATACGACTCGGGATTTTGTATTGGCGTAGATTATGAGTTGAGCAACTACGGTCCTCCAAACATTCAACCCGTTTAACATTTGATTTGGACATTGGTGTCGGTGAAAACGCGGTAAGCACATTTTCAGGCAAAAATTTTATCAAACCTGTTAAGTTTTAACTCATGAAACCTCAACTCAATCGATCGCACGAGACCGCGTAACAATAAAGTTTATATCGTCTCGTGTCGGTGGTAAACATCTAATTCTCCCTGAAACAAGGTGACAAACATCGTATTATGTAGTCCCCTAGGTAGTTAATTGTACCTTTTCTGAAAAAACTGGCCATTATTGCTAACATTTTAAAAGCATTTTTCGCTGCACAGTATGGAGCCTCTTCCCAAAATAAAGAAGGTGAAACTTTAACGCCTCTCGTATAAAGACTGAAAAGACCTATTGATGACAAAGACTCAAAATGGCCCAAGTAAAGAAATACTAAACTCAACCGATTGCATTTAAAGCGTTTACCTTTCTTTTTTCTAATTTTTGAAACAGCATACAACATCCTTTTCTCGCATAACTTATTACAAAACGAGGTTAATAAAACATTGCATATCTCCCTGTAAACCTTTTCGTCCGAACGTGTGTAATATTATTACAACAGCGTGTTACAAGCGGGACAAATCCGAGGTCGGGCCTTATCGCGGTCCGTGGTCCCCCGGGCCATATTATCTCATTTTGCACTGCCACTAGCTACATGGTCAAAACCTTAGTAATTGACGATTATCTGATTTCAATACGATTCAACAGTGAGCAACAGAAATATGTTATAACAACTAGAATCCTCATGTACACGGCATAATACTTATAATATCAATTTATTTATATTTTATTGCACAATTAAAACGAATGTGGCAAATGGCGGATTAAATGCCACGAAACCTTTGCTACTAGTCAGTAAGTTTGTTTTAAATTATTTTAGTTTAACTTCAGCAGCAGCAGAATTTTGTTTGGATCAGTGTGAATTTATCGCCATGGATTGACGTCATAACTAAATTAATTCAACGGAAAAACTTCAAGTAAAAGAAAAACTAGGTTAAATGATTTAATTTTGCTTATTTGGTAATTTAACTTTTTTATCATTATGGATGGTCTAGGCCAGATGGATATACATTTTTTTTAGGTAGTCGGCTTAGGGACCTATTTTTAACCGCCAGGAAAAAAAACGCTTGTCAGCCGCCTACAAGATATGATTTTTATTTTATTTTAGAAATATCACCACTTTAAATGTTTTATTTACTTTTAAAATGAAACATTCTATTATTTTTTTATTTTAGGTGCTCAGTCAGACATTGCACTCTCTCAGAAAAAAAATTAGGCATCGCGCTCTCCCAGAAAAAGTGGTGCTATTTGTAAAATTTAAAACAAAAACTTGTTAGCGGTTTTTTTCCTGGCGGGTACAAATAGGTCCCTAAGCCGACTACCTAAAAAAATTTTTATATCCATCTGGTCTGGACCACCCTGTAGTTACCAATGACACCCTAATACTTATAACTTTCAGAAAATCTACGGTAAGTAAGGAACTTTGTAAAAGTGTGTCCTGTAGACATTCCATTAAATATCTAAAGAAAATGTCACTAGCTCACTATCACGGTATTACAGGTAACATACGGCTACACACTGTGGTAATCCTTCAGTTTTCCTTCCCGTCTCCGAAGCCGTTATCTTAACAACCGCGAGCTAACTAAGTCTTCTTACTACGGTAAGTACGTTGGATCCCATCGCAAAGCAAATCCTGGGGAAAAGTAAATCGAATTAGACAGTGTGGTTTAATTTGACAAGTTTTATTCGTGCGACAAATGTTATACTCGTAGTTCTTCAAGTGTAATATTTATTATCTTTGTTAATAAAATTACTTCAGTTTATTTCAACTCCTAATCCTTGAAAATATACAGACGATCTCCGTAGCTGAGAGGCGAGCACGCCGGACTTCTCTGAGGTCCCAGGATCGATTCCCGGTCGGGTTGATGTAGGAAAATAACTTTTCCTATATTGACTTAGATCTAGGTGTGGTGGTACCGTCGTTGTTTCTTGTGTTGTTGTTGTTGTGCAGCTTTGACAAACGTACCTAAGCTACTTACCATAGGAACAGAGCAATTATTGTGATTTTGTCTAATATTTATATGTATTTGTTTATTGTTTTAAGAACACATTGAATATCACTTTGGATTCCCGTTTGCAATCCCGATGCTCATATGGAGACTCTGTCAGGAAGACTTAGTGCTGATGCTTACGTCGTGAAAAAATAAGACTATTGCCTGATGTTGAAACGACAAGATTGGTAAATTTTTGTTATTTTCACAGCATTATGTCATTTAAAATTTTAATATGGACAAAAATGTTTGGAATTAAATACTGAAAGAGCACGATCTCCCGCTTTTTTCATCCATCCACTGCCAGCCATCTTCCTAAGGTCATCGGTCCATCGAGCTGGGGGGGTCCTACACTACGTTTGCCTAGGCGTGGTCTCCACTCGAGAACCCGTTTACTCCACCTTTCATCGGTCCTGCGACAGATGTGGCCAGCCCACTGCCACTTAAGCTTGCTACATTTTTGGACTATGTCCGTTACTTTAGTCCTCTGCCTGATGATCTCATTTCGGATTTTATCCTTTAACGAAAACCCATGCATCGACATTTTCATAGCTAGCTGAGTGACATGTAGTCGGTGTATAACATACTCTATAGTGTTAACATTATTTGTTATGGTTGATCTGATTTCTAAGAAATATATTTTCCTCACCATTAAACACTAACATGATCCGCAATCCTTTAAATCTTACTTCTTTTATCACATTATAATGTTTGTGGTATTTCCCCTTGTTTTTCCGTAACATAAATCAGCCCTTGACAGGTTGTCTACGAGAGTCATAAACATCTCGAAAAGTTTTTCGCTCTCACGCTAGTATTTCTGCGAATCTTTATATGAATGTTATTGCGACGAAGATGGTAAATTTAAGAACAATGACAAAAATCAAAATTTTTAACATGACAAATTTTACATGGTTTAAAATAGCAACTTGATGTTACCACCGCGTTTTATTCAATTAACCCTACGTCCGACTCGCGTCTAGCTTTTGGCACTTAACGCTCCTAAAATAAAACGAATCGCCGTAAGCCACAAACTAATTGACATTTGTTATGAGACACTTAATTAACTACATAAAGCCCCAGTTTTACACTCAAGAGATACAGAAGTGAATTACTTTGAGAGAAACTTTGCCGAGATGAGTTTATTTGCAAAAGTTGCGTTGGCACTCGGGCATGTAAAATAATGAGGTTTTACTGGTATGTCGAGGAAATTGGGTGTGCTAACATCTTCATGTAAGTACCTACTTCATGACATCTATTATCAGCTGAGTGTAAGCATATACTACAAGAAAAGTTTAACCTCTAAACTTACACTTACAAAAATACACAATACACCCTAAAAAATCCTTCCATAAATAATATTAACTTTTAAATAATATTAATATTAACAACAGTTTAGAATTTTGCCATAGTCCGACTATTTGTAAAGTTTTTAGCAATTATTTAGAATTGACAGGGTTCAAAAATTATTTAAAGAAAGAAAAATTGGATATAATGTAATTAATTGGATATTTAATGAAAGGCATCGATATTATTTACATACATTGCTAATGCATTTAAAAAATACACAAAAATACTACTATTTGATACCAACACAATCAAGCTCAGAAATCTTGTCCTGGCATAACTTTAGTTCCAAATCAGGGATCCGTTTTCGTGAGACACATGGGTAAAAGCCAGATAGTTGCCTCGATGTAATAGATTTCCCCGGTTTCGAATGTAGCACTATGTTAGACATGTCCCTGGTGTTAGGGCTCTTCTTTAATAAGAAGCGGTCCTCCTGCAAGCCTCACCGACATGCAAGCCGTAGGATATAGGTAGTTCATGCGTTTAGTGTACATGTAAGCGAAATTCTTACATCGAAATTATATTTGTGAGTAAGTAATTTCTATAGAATATTTTTAAAACGGTTATGGATACAAATAACTTTTTGTTTCTACGTAGGTATATACTGTTGTTTGAATCAAACAGTTCATCACGTTTTATTGAAAAAATAATTTCATATTTGTTAATTAAAGGGCAAGTATCCCTAATCGAAAAGGATAGTCGCCCCATATATTTTGGTAGATAGTTGCCCTAAGATTGCCCTAAGGGTAACTATCCGCCAAAATTATTTCTTTAAAGATTTTTTACTGTCGGATAAATGCCTAGAAAATTTTATAAAAGTCGTGTTAGGCGCCATATCAGCTGTATTGGAGATAGTGTGCCACTACTTTGAAAAAACTGAAAAAAAAGACCGAAAACAAAATTGTTAATTTTTTTTTTTAGCAAACCCATGCAAGGTTTAATTAAAGATAAATAACACTTGAAAAAAATCATCGACGAGTGCTTTACCAACTAAGCTACCGAGGACGTCACGTGACACGATGAAATTTCTCAAGTGTTTCTTCTCGCTGTCGAGCTACAACATTGATCAGAGATACGCTGCTCAGAGATAGCTATATGTATAGCTACAACATTGATCAGAGATAAGCTGGCTTCGACAGCGAGAAGAAGCACTTGAGAAAATACCAAGCAACATTACCAAAACTGTACCTATAATAAAAGTTACTTGTTTGCTGAGGCAGAAACCCAGTACCGCGGCACTGAATCACACAACGCGGACAGGGGAAATGGCTATTGAGAGCCGTGGCATACAACAACTGGTATGAATGACGGTTCTTTGGATGAAAAACTGTTCTATTGCTTTTACAATAGTGTAAACACTACCGATTGTACACGACATGTCTTGTACAATTAGCATTTTTTAAACCACACAGTAAATTAATTTTATTTTTAATCACATTTGCTCTAAGTGGACATGTTTACCTACTCGCAACTCGAATCGAACACATAGGTACAACGAGTAAAATATACAAAGTATTTTTTTATTTCTCAAGGTCTATGGCACGATCGTCAAAGATCTCGAAATTGATAGAAACTAACACTTCTTTCGCGTGTAGATTAAAAATATAATATTACGGAACTCTTAGTGTGCGAGCTCGACTCCGCTCCCCTGCTCGTCACCGTCGAGTAGCAAAACGACGACTATGTCACGAAATAATCTGGCTAAAACAAACACAATGTTTTGTGCACATTATGAACGAAGTTTTCGTATAAGTATTATAGTATTCGGAAGGTTCTCTTACTTTTATTCAATTAGGGTACATAAAGACATTTACTTTATACACCTTATGTAGGAATAAGGAAATTCAGAAGATTTTTTTTAAACTACTATAAGTCTTTCTTTTATCAATTTCACCAATCTTAGATAACACAATTCGGAACCTAATGAATCGTGAACCAAGTTGCCAATGCCAAACTTCGGTTCCACCAGAACTTGAGGATCTCCTAACTACTCCGGAGCGTAAGTAGAACATGAATACTTGTTGAATTATAAAGTTTGAATTTGATATCTATAATCTTATTATTAAAAGATCTTATTTTATTAGAAACAAATAGTAACATACAACATCTTTTACTGTGAAACTGACATCGAATTTTAAAAAGTGTTTTTATACCAAACATCCATGCTAATTAATGCCTATGTTAGAAAAAGGATTTTTTTATACAATTTCAGTAAGTATGTATCCTTACTTATACTGAAATTTACAATAAATATAATTAAGCTTACAATACAATCCTTTTACTTTCTCCTATAAATTGCTGAATTTCAAACTTCTTCTCTCTCAGAGGAGCTTCACTTTTCAATACTAAATATCAATGTTCGGTATTGATAAACCATTTCTTTTTTTTACCTCTTTGCGCTGCTACTTTTAATGCTAGCAGTACCAAATAACAAAACGACGTTTTAATTTAATACGGAGCTTTTACTAATTGTCAAAAGATAACTTATTAAAAATCTGCAATTTACCGTTTAAACAGTATGCTCAAGGTAAGTATTGTGTATACAGATCTAGCTCGCTTACACGTAGGCACGTACTACTTTTAACTGCTGATCTGTAACATTAACTTTACTGAACAAAGGTTGACGAAATCGGCAACCTTCAACCGCGACTTACAAGATATTAAGCAGTTATTCGAGAAACGTCAAACCCGTGTAAATTATTAGAGCGATAAACATTTTTCTAAGTTATTCGCCTATTCCTACGTACACATACAGTGCAATAAATTTTCATATTGCAAGAGAACGCAATATTACGAGGTACGGTAAGTGCCTTATATTTCATGTCTGCGGGCACGCGCTCTGCCTACTTGATAATACAGTTATTCCGCGTATCCACTGAGATATTGTCTTTACAGGGAAAGTTGATCATTTGAGACTGCTTTATTAACTTCGCTTCTGATAAAGCTACGAACGTCTTTTAGATACCTTAAATGTGCTTCTAGGCTGTATTAAACTGTGCAGGGCCTAACAATGAACTCCAACCACTATTTATTCATCGCCGCTTAGGCACTTACAAGCATCGTTGTATTTACGTCAAATCTCTGCAGAAAAAATGAAACATAGTTTCAATAACACTATATCTAGGAAGACAATCACTTAGGTAAGTCACTTTGGCGCTCTACATGGCAAGTGTTTGATCAAATTTTGGAGCTAAATGTAAAATCTGATGTTATATTATGTTTGTCAATAATAAACAAGATCCTAAGATAACATAGATAGCTTCAGTCTATTGAGATCGCTTATATTCACACCCGCCTGGGTATCGTACTTTAGAATATGTAGTGGAAATAGCTAAAAGCTATCGTAAGATCAATTCCCTGTCAATTCAAATACAAGTGAGATGCTTGTACAAGTCAGCATCTCATGGAAGATGGTAATTTAGAGTTTAAAGACATTTGTCTAGGTTTGAGGGTTCCGTGCCTTAAAAAGCAAAATTATAACTTTATAGGATCACTTCATTGTCCGTCTGTCTGTTTGTCTGTCAAGACCCTTTTTTCTCAGAAATGAGTTGAGGTATCAAGTTTAAATTAATAGGAATTACTCAGCTGCTATCCCCTGCAGCTGTTAAAAAAACATTTTTCTGAGTCAACTGAATCCAAAGATACAGCCGATTATGCCGCATGTTTTGACACCTGCAAGGGAATCAAAACCTATAGGGTAGTATCCTGTTGATCTAGAATAATGAAAATTGGCAAGATGCAATGTCATAGCGTAAAAAATATGGAAGACTGTAAGCCGTGATGCGCGAGTGCGACTCGCATTTGGCCGGATTTTTTTCAATTCTTATTTCTTAATTATTGGATTATATTTCCAGAAAGCAAAGCTTGCCTTAAAATCCAACTTCGTTTCGCTATTAGTACGCATACTTATCAACAAAATAGGCATTTTTTTGACCTGCAGAAAATAACCAACTTAACAAACACTTAAATGGAAATTACTAAAACCAATTCCACTTTCTGAACAGGTCGCTCTAACAAAATATTTGCAGAGGCACACCATTAATCGTTTAACTTCCTCAAGTTACGACCTTTAATTAATACAGCGAGCCATAAATCCTCATATGTGCATGCCAGTGTCTTAGAAACTATTAAGGCTGTATTTTCCAAGCTTTGTATTCTTATCACTCTATCTATATTGTTAATCAATTGTAAATCGGGTGTTTGCTTTATGTATTTAGTTAGACAATTTATTTTAATGAAAAATAACACTAAAAGAACCTGAAGAGGCGTGACTTCAATTCCCACTTGAGGCAGTAAATTTTTTCCAAGTGTTTTCTTAGCAGAAGAATTGAAACAATAAAAAAATATACGAGCGTGTACTAATCCATAATGCAATGTATAATTCCTAACAGCCACATGAAAATGTTCGGGTGCATTCAAATTGGTTAGCGAGAATAAGGCTTGTAATTAATTAGTAGGTATTATTTGGTAAAAAAAACACAAAAAATAGGTTTATAGATCTTTATTCTTATAAGACATTTCACTTAAAATGAGATATAACAAAACAGGACAATAATATTAGGTATTGACGATTATTTTTCTTCGGTAGGTACTCGCTGCAATGTAACTTGAGTTTATTCTTGAAAATGTTTATAATATCTTTGCAAGTCTTAACATCATTTGATAATTTGTTAAATAATTTTGCTTCCTCAAATAATATTGTTTTTTTCATAATTGTTCCGGGCGTTATTAATTCAATTTGTCTTAGTTTCGCAAACTGTGTGAATTGGCTTCTACATTTATTTTTTTCATTTATATATATGTTTTTTATTTATGAAGTTGTTGTTCGTTCATTTTAATTTAGGTTTTTCGTATAATTGTATAGTTGGTGTTTGAAATGGAATGAAAGAAAATTATACACTTTCATACCTTGCCCACGCAACTCACCTTTATATCTCTAGTCAAAAAAATTGCTTACATACTCCTATTGACACTAAAACACAATTTGCCTAGTTTGCCTAGTTCTGATGCAAAACTAAACTGTAACAAATACAACTTTCTGTACTTGCTAAATTAATAAATTGTTAGTACATGCACTAATTATCGAGCATGCTGTGTTTATCTGTAAATCTGTCGTGCAATAGCCTTAAGAACTATTATATTATGTACCACTAGAATAAGATCTTTTTTGTAACAACAGTTGATGAACCTATTAAAAAAAAAAACTCATGTAAAGCCATTCTTATAATGACAATACTATTTATGTGTATTGAAGCACTGACCGGTATTATTTCAATGTGGAAACTCTTGTAATATTCATTATTCAATTTGTGTATAAATAAAGTTTATCGTAAAACAATAAGCTAAATAACACTTTAGCGAATTAGTCTAAGTTAATTGGCTTAATAACGCTGTGGTTATACCTGGCTTTGTCCGCAATCCAGTAATACCCTCTACTCTAGCCAATAATGTTTTGTATCTACGCTTACTAAAACGTTCATAGAAACGTTCATGTATTTATGCATCGATAATTGTGTTTGGAATAATATTTATATGCTTATATAAATATTATTATTGATGATTGATGGATGTCAAGATACAAATTGTTTTTTGTCTTGCCATTCCTGCTGAGACTAAGAGCCATTTTAAACGCTCCTCGCCCCCAAACAGCCCTCGGACAGAGCATAATAGCAAAATAGCCTATGTATGCCTAAATATGTACTTATTTAACTAGTTAAAAGGATTTTTAAATTTAATAGTAGGTACTGTTATAAATATTACCTAAGTATATAATATTTGTAATTGTAATTGCTACACCCTTACAGGGTTTGTACTGTCCAAATGTATTGATAAATAAATAAATAATGTTCGCATTCACATGTCCGCGCTGAACGCACCGAATTTTCTAGAATTTTTTACCGGTAATGAATAGGTAGTCTTTTTCCAAGTTTCTAGGCCATATTACAATGATGAGAGGTGTATTGCGTATATAAATACGATAGTCTTTACCTCGGCATTCGTCTTGAACCTTGAGGATTCGAATATACCAAGCAAACCTTATGTCGAGTGCCGAAGTGAACGAATACGCATATATAAATACGGTGTAATATATTTTTTCCCCAAATGTTCGGTGATGTACAAAAAACGGGCAGTAATTTTTCAAAAACGAAAGAACATTGACAACTCCTGATTGATATATTAGGCTTTTTCTCCCAATTTTATCGAGTAAGTACAGCTGAGTTTTTGCGATGGTTCGTCTGAGACGTAACAGATGAATCAAACCTAATTTTATATTGAAATTATAATGAAGGTTAGCATAATATCTATAAATTAAGTGTTTTTTAAATCGTCGTTATCATCATCATCATCTTAGCCTATTGCAGTCCACTGCTGGACGTAGGCCTCCCCCAAAGAGCGCCAAAGAGCACGATCTCCCGCTTTTTTCATCCATCCACTGCCAGCCATCTTCCTAAGGTCGTCGGTCCATCGAGCTGGGGGGCGTCCTACACTACGTTTGCCTAGGCGTGGTCTCCACTTGAGAACCCGTTTACTCCACCTTTTATCGGTTCTGCGACAGATGTGGCCAGCCCACTGCCACTTACGCTTGCTATGATTTTATCCTTTAATGAAATCCCAAGCATCGACCTTTTCCATAGCTCGCTGAGTGACATGTAGTCGGTGGGTCAGCTTTACTTTCATATTCCACGTTTCGGCTCCGTAGGTCATCACCGGTAGGACGCACTGATCGAATACCTTGCTCTTCAGGCATTGTGGTAGTGGCGACGAGAAGATATGACGCAGCTTCCTAAACGCTGCCCAGCCAAGCTGCATCCTCCTAGCGATTTCCCGCTCGAAGTTGGCTCTACCCAACTGCATCACTTGCCCGAGGTAAACATACTCATTGACAACCTCGAGCGCCACGCTTTCGACGGAGACCGGTCTGGATGGCATGATGATTGAACATGATTTTGGTCTTTTCCAAGTTTATCCCCAGGCCCACGCGTCGCGAGGCAGCGTTGAGACTTTGCAGCATTTTTTGCAAATCCTCTAGCGATTCCGCCATAATGACAATATCATCGGCAAAACGGAGGTGCGTGAGGTGTTCGCCGTTGATGCCCGCTCCTTTCCAATCCAGTGTCGTGAAGACGTCCTCCAGTGCGTTCGTGAACAACAACGTCGTTATCAGTAGGTAGAAAATAATTACTCAGTTATACGCAACCTGTATAATAACGTTGTATATGTGTCGCAGTCGTATTGTATTACAAACCAACTAGCTGTTTTACAAAACGGAGTCGTTTTGCAATACGGCGGATCGACGTCTGGTTTTGCTGGCCTGAGACGTTAAGAATGACTATTTATGGCTATCACAATGACCACCAATTCCGGTTTTGAATTTCAAAATGTAGATTACAAACTACCCCGTGCACTATCGAAAACTCCGTCGTATGTTCAGTGTCCTTTGTTTTCGTTAGCAAAATGGTTCAAACTCGCGACCACTTATTTGATTATTTTCATTTGTTTTACTTCTATTTAAAGGTAAAATATCTACACCGTATTTATTGTGTTTAAGGCAACATAGAAGGTGATTAAAATAATGCAAAGCCTCTTTGGAACTGATTCTGGCAAATTCAAATACAATAACTTTACCTATTGGATCAAAATTGGAATCTTAATCTACAAAATCTCGTCCCTATACAGGGTTTTAGGTAAATATTATATCAAGCCGTATAACAAGCCTATGTTAAATATATGGATATAAATACTATGGAGAAGTCAGAAATTTGATATCATGATTTTTGAAAAAAAAAATGTCATACAAATCGGTTTCTAAATTTTTTTTATTGTATGAAAATTTAAATAATATTATCAAATTTCTGGCTTCACCATACTATGTATATGCTTGATATACCCTTTATCAAATACCCTGTATAATAGGAAACAATCATAATATCTTGTAATTGCGAAAGCTGAAATTCTGGTTCATTACTCTTGGTAATAAGAACCAACCATTAATTCGTCCTGACAAACACTATTGGTCTTGAAAGCAAACCTTAATAACCCAAAATACGACTGTTTGAAACGCATACGAAACAGATTACCGAAAGTGGCGCCGCGTTCCATAACACGCGCCAATAGCTTGCACTGGATTGAGTGAGCGACTGACATATTTCCGAGTTCTTCGGGCGACTCCAGAATATTGATCAGCTGAATCTCTCACGCCGCACTGCCAGATGCTCACTGGAAATTACTTTCAAATAAATCTACTCGACTTGTTACGTACTGCGGGTTACATGAAGAAAATGACAGATTCTGTAATTGGGTCGGGCTTTGGAAAGTTACAAACGAGGGATCGGAAAATAAAATGCTGATCAATTGTAACCGAGGAGAGTTTCTTGAGGATTAGGTTTGTTGAATATTGACATAACGTCTAATTGACCCACTAAATGAATGTAAATATGTACCAGACAAAGTCAGAAAACATACCAATCGTAATGGTTTTCAAGCACAGGAATTAATACCCTTGCGTTACTAGTTATAAGATAAATATTCTTTGGCAGGGCCGCAAGAGTTTTCCCCTAACACGGCAATACATTCAATTTCCAGAGTACCAAGTCAATGATTCTTTACGATGATTCGATTTTGACCGTTACTCGAACTCGTCAAGAGTAAGCCTGCAGGGAACCCGGAAAACTTTGCGTGTAAGGCTAATTAGGGACGTCACCGTCATTGCTGGTGTTTGTCACCACTTCTTAAACTAAAATAAATGCTAGTAGAAACAGCTGTTTTTCTGAAGTGAAAAGTTAGTTAAAGAACACATTATAATTGTCGGCCTGTTTTAGAAGGAATGTACCAGATACCTAACGATGTTAACAATCGGAGTAAACAATAACAATTAGAGGTTCCGTACACTACATACTTTTAATAAGCCGATAGTTGGATTCGTTCCCCCAGTTACTATAAATAACAATCGATTACAAATTTAAATGTTTTTATATTACGTAAGGTGTTAATATTCTATTTTACACTCAAGGGTGCTTATGATACATTATTTTTAGTAAATATTTATATAAAGATTGCATGCAATAAGTAACAAAAAAATGAAACTCAATACAATATAAAAAATATATTTTGTGAAACTGGCTTGGTTAAATAATTTTTTTTTTTTTTGATCAATGCAATAAAATTGTAATAAATAAACAAGTAAAAATAAAGTGCTTTCAAGTAGCTTATAATGGGCATAATTAATATAAAATAATACCTCTCACATGCTATTTTTGGTCTGGTTCTTAATTTGGCTCAAATACAACATTTTTTTTTATATCTGCGTCAGACAACAAATTGATTACAATGGAAGGAATTAAAGTCCCTGTGTCCTTAAGCACACAAATACCCGTGTGAATTAACAAAAGTTTGTTTTTAGAATTGACTTAAAACCGGAAGTAGAATCTGGGACCCTTTGTTCGCAAGATGATTTTCGTGCCACCACGCCAACCGGGTTTTTAAAGAAAAAACATATATGCCATAGGGCAATAAAATCTAAAATAACAAATCCCCATACAAATGCAAATTTTTAACAAAATACCAACATAATCTGGTCTAAAAATTTAGGCTGGATATAGAAACTATTTCAAAATCGGACTAGATAATAGTTGGTGTAATTGTTGACAAAATAAAAAAGCTTCTTAGTCTGGGCTAACTATGTTTAAATTCATCGTCATAGTGTTACAATGTCGCTGATGCAAAGCTTTAAAACATACAAATCTTTCTTTTTCCTAATGCAACAAATCCCAAGAATAAAATAATTTAAAAAATATCTGGAATCTCTCTAGTGATTATGAGTATTAAATAAAAACATTAATTATTTTGATTACATTTTTATTTTAAAATGTCATAAAATGATATCAACATCTTAAGGTTAACATTGATAAATAGAATTGCCTTCATGCATTATACATCGGTTTAACTTTATCCAATTATGTACAAATACGATTGTTACTTTATTGTCTTTTATTACTTAGGCAATGTAAACAAATTTAAAATAAACTAACATAGTATTTTTTGTCACAAACGTTAACATGTTACTATACAATACCTATAATGTATTCAAAACCAACTTCATAAAAAACTAAGTTTAAAATTTAAAACTATGGATTATGTTTTTTATGATACCAAACAGGTTACAAACTTAACAATGACTAAACCAATTGTAAGGATACATACAAACAAATAGTAGAATACATAAAATAATGCTATCAGTAAATAGGCAATATCGCTGAATACATAAATATAGATTATTTTTACAGAATCAATACTTATCAAAATTCATTTTTACTTTCATAGTTCTATCTCTACAATAAATTCATTCTTTTACTTACATACACTACGATTTACATGAAGTTCAATAGGAACTTCATGAACTACGTTTTTGTAACTCATAGGTAAGTATATAAACTTGAATGAGCCGAATACATTATTTTAATATACTATTCGGAAGACAAATTTATTATTACAAGTATTAAAATTTTACATTCTAGCGTTTTTCTTCAGTACTTAAAGTAATAAAGAACAGTATTAGTTTGATATTTTATAAAGAGTCTATTTTAAGATTAAAGTATACGTTCTGAGACTCTTTAATTTTGTAGTGAGACAGTTTTAATGTAACCAAGAAACTATTGACTTAATTTTATTGTCACATTGAACTAGTTCTACCACCTACTTATACATATAATTCAAGACAAGAAAAAATTTATGAACAGAAAAATACATTGGTGAACTTTTATTTTGATTATAATAGAAAATACAATCACAAATAGGTACCTACTTTACTTTATTGAAATAAAAAATAACTACCTTTTATGTGAAATGACAATAGATTCATTTTATTTTTTCATGAATGAACGTGGTCATTAATCTTCGTTGTCTCGAGCTTTTATCAAAATAGTCTCAGTAACATATTTATTATTTTCAGTTAAACATAAATATCTAAATGCTTCTATAAATACATGCAAAAGGCATTAGCTGAACTAATGATAAATATATTGGTCTAGACATCTTAAAACTACGGCTATTGTCTTTACATTCGTATTGTCATACAGATATTAATACTAACATTTTACTTATATAAATATATTTTTACATTTCTAAAATATACCAAAACTTATTACACAACGTATCTTTAAGTAATACATAATAATATATAAATAACAGACTTAAAACAAGATCAGACGAGTTGATTATAAAATGATTAGACATTACATGTTTTGGCATAGTCTTATATGCCCATTGATATGACACTGTTGATATTACCAATTCATAAAATCTAACACGAATTTAGAAATTTAAATTCTTATAGTAGAGCAAAAACCGGATTTAAGTTTTTATTGTCATTATAAGGCTAAAAATGTAATCCGCCCATCAACATTAACATTGGAACTTACAACAACCGCAAAATACGTACTTACAAAATTCAACAGCCATGATTTTAATCACTAACTAGTGCTAACGTTCAAAAAATTCCAGCTTGTCGTTTTACACAGTCGCGCGGATTGTTGCGATGCTTGTCAGCGCGACTAGGGCGTTTATGGTAGCGGTCGCCGCGCGGTTGTAGGGAACGAATTGGCGGGGCGGGCCTGACGGCCGCACTTTTTGTTTTTCGGTTCGCTGGGCGTACTCGTTGTGCGTGTTGTTCGGGGTGTACTGTATGTTGTACAGATTTAGCGCGTTGTTGAGCTCTGCCTGACGCAGGTCTGCGTCGAGAGCGTTGTAGTTCCGCTCGAACTGCTTCTTGAGGTGGCGCTTGGGCGGCCGCGTGGTTGTCGCGACGGTGGTCGTCGGTCGCGGGGTCGTTGTCGTCGTCGTGGTTGTTGTCGTTGTGGTTGTAGTCGTCCTTTGCGGCGTTTCTGTTGATAATTTAAAAATATATCGTTAGATTCAAGAGTAGTAAAATGTAAAACTAAATTAATTAGGCATTTATAATTTTTGCAAAACCAAACCAGACTGTATGAAAGAGGGTATTTTTTTATTAGACACACATAAAAATAAAATTGAGGGCACGATTACAAGACAAAACAGAAAAAAAATTTTTTTTACCTAAAAGTCAATAAAAAAAAAACAAATACAAAAAAAAAAATGACGTGTAAAAAAATTAGTCACCGTACCAACCAACGTGGCTCTGATTTCCATCTGAAACCCCATACTGGTATGGCTTATGTTATTCCACTTTCCATAGAAAATTAATGCCACACTAAGCATTAGGTATTCGAATAAATTGAAGTCTATGATGAATTCCCCATAAAATTTTGTTTCAATGACGTACCTTTCAAAATAACGATGCCCTCTGCGCGCCCGTAAGCGTTGACAGAGGAACACGAGTATTCTCCGAAGTCACTCTTCTTTAGGCGGTTGATGGTGAGGTTCATGCGCAGTGCGTACTCATTGATGTTTTGCTCTGATATTATGTACTTGGAGCTGTTGAGGAGTTTACCACCTAGGACAAAAAAACATTTACAAACTTGTCTCTGATATTAGAGTTAATGGATTTTGGAATCCCAAAACACGCACCCTTGTGACGTTACTTTGTATAAGAATTTCAGCATTCTAGAAATATTGGGCGAATAAAAAACTGTGATCAAAAGGTAGACCGACCGGACACCATAAACAGATTCGAATAAGACAACTAAGTAAAATTAAAAAAGTATAGACAAATATTTTCTAATTAGGATACTCAGCAATATTTTTCTAATTGTACGCACACGATGCGCAACTATCTATAGAAAATTCAATCACATAAGGTAATAAAGTATTTCATAAATCGAACTTAATTTTACACTACTATCCTTATCATTCATAACGTAATTATATCAAGTTTTCGGCACTTATTTTACATTTTAAATTCGTTTGAGATTTCTTCTTTATCATCATCATTTCAGCCATAAAATGTCCACTGCTGAAAATAGGCTCTCTTGTTGCACTGAAATAAGTAGTTGTAACATTGTAATTATTCTGCATTCAATAAAAAAGTTGCAGGAAATTCACATTAAAATTAGTTACTTAAATCACTAGAAGTATACTTTGAACTCCTATAGAGCCCAATACAAAGCAAGCCATTGTAATTGATAACTCTAGTGCATGGACTACACTCAGCCATCTTACATCGCCAGCCAAGCTGCTGGCTGTGTGTTCTAGCCATAATTCAATGAAGCACTTACTCGCTTGCGACTTGCCGCGCTGCCAAGTGTTGAGCGACTTAGGCGAGGCCTCCACGTAGCACTGCAGAGTCACTTGCATGTCCACCGAGCGCAGCACGACCGGACTGTCCACTCGCACGATCGGCTCAACTGTATGGCCAAACAGATATCTTTTAGGTTCGATAAAATTAACCAAATAAATTTGCTATTGAGTCGTGCCCCCAGACAATGGCACATCTTCTATCATGCCCTGCGTGTCCCTACACCTGCACACGCGAGGATCTTGACAAGGTCACCGAAAGTGCTATATTGGTGGCTGAGTTTTGGTCCTCACATATTATATATATAAAGGCCTGAGTGGATACGCAAAGGAGAAGAAGAAACAAAAAAAATATTGAACAATATTTCGTACATTCATCATCATCAATACTAATATTTAGAAATGTAGTTGTAATTCCTCTCTGTCGTGCCCACCAGAGTCTACAATTTAATGTACCTTCTTATTACGCGAACGCATATTATATTAATATATTAAAATGAATTGAAAATAGCAGCATTACAAGTGTATAAATAAATAGGCTCTAAACAATCGCACAGTAAACAGAGCCTTGAATCAGTTATTCTAATGACGAGTAAGTACATTCTTTTGATATAGAAAAGAACGACTTGTAAAAGTTTTATTTGGTTATACAGTAATTTAATCACTTTGAAGATGCTCAAGCAGGGCAACAGAAAGAGAAAACAAAAAACTTAAATGCCTACTAACAAATTGTTTGGGATGAAGTAAAAGCAACACTTGGCAACAAGAATAAAACCTTTGGGATCTGTTAGGAATGTTTTGATTCATTAGTGAAAGACCCTTGAATATACTGAGTATATAAGCCATATAACTCCGTTAAAATATATGTTAATTTGACCGTTAATTGAAGTTGTCTTTCAAGATATCTTAATTACTCGTTAAACTGTCAAAGTTTCCTAAAATAGGTCTCTATTATCCCCCAGAAGGTTTACATTTATGGCCTTCAAAAACAAAATAATCATCGTATAAATTCAAGACTTTAAAGTAATTTGATTACCTTCAGATAAACTTAGCAAGACGCCTAAGCAAAAAGGTTAACTATAAATTAAGTCAACCCAATTAACTTAACACAAGCCTTGTCCAAAAGTTTGGTTAAGGATCGAAGTTAGATAGGTACTTTGTTTTCCAAAGCCTCACAGAATTTTCCTTCGTATAAATTCGTTAAGTGTTCTTAGCTTTACGCGTAATTTATGATTAGTTGAGATATATTAGGATTTTTTAAAAAAATCTTAAAAGTTTTATGCAGAAGCTAAGAGCTGAAGAGCTAGCTTAGAAGTTTTTTGGTCAAATTTCGTAAAATCTTTAAAATAAGACCAAAAAATAATTTAAAATAATTTAGTCATCTAGAGTCAAATGGCCGAATTTGTATTCTCAAAATAGCTCTACCTGTTTATGCAGCAAGTTTAGCTAACCTTCTTCCGAACACCTTGTAGTGTAGTATAAGTTACCATAAAAAAGATAGGCTAATACGAGCTTTCGAAGAGTGGATTGACTTTTGGGTAAATAAAACAATAACGGCCTTACTACAAAAAGATAGACTAGTGTTGAACACGTGTTGAACACCTGTTTACAGATAAGTCACCCAATTTGAAATGTTTGTTAGTAATATGTCACGAATGTCAGATGTGTCAACATTTCAAATTGGTTGATTAATTTTAGACGAGTTTTAACGCTAGTCTATCTTTTTTGTAGTAAGGCCATTAGCATAGTAGATTCTGTCTGATTCTACTGTGCCATTAGTAACCAATGTGAAGCATGCGAAAATAGCTATACTTACATAGTACGGAAAATAAAGGCAACTTTTCCCATGTACTTTCTTGAATTAATGGACGGATTAATGATGCCATTTAGAAAAAAAATGCTAAATATATATATAGCTTTGATAAATAGTAAAAAGTATTTTCCAAAATTTTCTAGCAGTACTTACATAGCACAGAAACGTCGTACCGGCGACTCTTGGTGGGGGGGATGCCGTTGGCTGCGATGCACAAGTACGTCCCCATATCTGACCGCTGAAGGTTTTTCAGCGACAGCGTAGAGCCCACAAAGTTTTCCACTACTGTTGAAGAAAAAGAAGACTTTTAATTCAATGTACTTCGGGAACACGTAATGACTCGACTTTTAGTGTAGACCGAGTGTCCTTTTGGTTGAATTAGTCTTTAGTTAAGGTAAATAGTATTCAAAACGACTGTTATTTGTGTAATCGGATTTGATAAAATTAATTAAACTTGAAACGGATATTATATTCTATTATGAGAAAGAGAAAGAAAGATCGCTGGCAGTGGCTACATGAAAAAAGCGGGAGATCGTGCTCTTTAGCGCTCTTTGGGGGAGGTGTACGTCCAGCACTGGACTGCAATAGGCTGAATAGATAATACTCATAACGTTATTTTATAAAAGATACAAACAGAGACGGCCATATTTCGATGCAATTAGAATGCTTAAAGTATTGCGACCTAATTCAAAGGTTTATCCTTAGCGCTAAATTGGAATTTAAGCCGATAAGTAAATCAGGTATCTTGGTATAAGCCAAACATGCCCATACATCAAGCGGGTACATACATACGCGCGCCTACACGTCTTACCTTAATTATATTTGCCATCGCTAATCTACGCGTAACACTTTAATGAAAACATTGCACAATCCGGCATTTAACGGTCGCCGTCAAATTAAATTTAAATGGAAATAATTTATCGCTTTATTATAGCACACGACCCTAAATCTCGGGCGCAGACATAAAATACTGCTCACAACGGAGCGCGTAATATCAAAGGCGGCCTTCTAATGTGACCATAAATAATAGCAACTCAAATCAGGACACGAGGAAATAGTATGTAACCATGAATCTTACGTGCGTAAATATTATTTCGTCATCAGTTAAAAATACAATATATATATTACATTGCATTTTACTCGGGCTTGATTCGAAACCATATTTTTTTGATTACAGGGGTTTTTTGGTGTTCCTATGTAATCTATTAACTATTTAGAAATTATCTCAGCGTATGAGATATCTCTTATCAATTATGATCTAATAGTAATTATTAATCATAATTCCATAAATAATAAAAAGTGATATTTTTTTATCATTGAAAATAGATCTTTACCCGTTCAAGAGCAAATTATATTTCACTACCTACTTTTAAATGGGAGGTTTACCGCGTTATTCAGCGTTGCATCGAGTCAAACATCTAAACTCGCGTATCAAAACATAAAATTCGGCAGAATTAGTTTAGCATCCAATTAGTGAATAGTTGGTACTGCGTCCGTTTTCAGCAAAGCGGATCATTTAGCTGGTCTGGAAAGTTTATCCGGTAGTATCCGACCAAAGCCAGGGCTTATGGTCACATTAAGCTTGTATGAAATTGTGTTTTATTAACGGGATATAAAGTTGAGTTGCGACATGTCGTCGGCAAGTTGTAAAGACGTCGGCTCGATTCAGCAATCCTGTTATTATTGCTGGGGCACTAATTGTTTTCCAATTTAACCCTGGCTCGACGATTTTCCGCTATAAACACTTTACAAACGACTTTTAGAATTACTTAGAAACAATGAGATATAAATTGTCCTTGGATTGTAGTTTAGTTACAAATTAACTAAAATGAAGCTAATTGTGATTAGGTCTTTGTTTATCGGTTAGAAATAGTAGAACTTTCATTTTATATTAGAGGCTTCTAGAAGCATACTTTCTTGAGCAGTGGTTTATATTGTATTATTCTTTATAACTGTACTAAAAATGATATTTTTACTCAGAATTTTAGAATACCGTTTTTACGCAAAAAATCTTAAACTAGACAATTACGACTTACGATTTCTGAGTATATTAAACATAAGTTTGTTCAGCCTTGTATTTATTAAAGTAAAAACAAACGGATATTTTAATTAAATAAAGTTCCTTTTAGAAAGTTTGTAGAGTAGTGAAATTGGCAAATTAAGAATCGTCTAAGAATGGCGTGCATAATTTGAACGTTTTGTACAGTTAACATCAACTGAAGCTTCGTATTCGGATTTTTCAAAGATTTTTAACATCACATAGCACAATATTCTAATAAAATTACTAAGCCAAGTTTTAATTAAGAAAGTCCCCTAACCCGACTTTTTTAAATTCGTCACTACTTTTGGAAGTTATTTTTTTAATTCTTTCGATGCTGATTTTACGTGTTATTTTCATGTCCAAATTGATTACAGAATACCCCTTATAGTTTTTAACCGACTTCAAAAAAAGGAGGAGGTTCTCAATTCGTCTGAATGTTGTTTTTTTTTTGTATGTTTGTTACGCGATTACGCCGTCAATTATGGACCGATTTCAAAATTTATTTTTTAGTTTGAAAGGGTATACTCCCGAGGTCGTCCCATTTACACCAAGTCAGATTCTGATAATGGGATCCCTGGGAAATCGAGGGCAACCCTCAATTTTTATAGGCACCCATAACGTTTTGCATATATTTTCTGTTTCAATGCAGATTTTTGGGTCTGGTAATCATCATGTCATGTTGCTGACCTGATGATGGAAGCCACAGAACTCCTTAACGGATAGGAGTTAGAAGATAATACTGCAATTTGTCGACAGAACGTATTTGGCAGTGTGTTGAGCAGACGTGGAGCTTATGAGGTACCAGACCGCCAATTTTTATTTGCTGGGGGCCTACCCGCACACCCAGTAACGAAAAAAAAATTAAAAGTTCCTTTCTTATATTGACTTGGTATTTAACGCAAGACCTTATCCTACGGTTACGACACCAAAATAGCCGCCGTTCTAGTTGGAGTGTAGGAAAACCCTTTCCTTAAGACTTACAAATTTTCGTCGAAAAATTGACCTTTTATAACACCCTATTTTTATCATACCATCCATAGAGGACCAACATTAGTTAAGGTTACTTTGCTGTAAAGTCATTTTTGGCGGAGTTAGGAGGGAAAAAATAGAGGACTTAACACTTAAAATTGTGAAATAAAATAAGTTTAATAAAAAAACTAAAAACCGACTTCAAAATGAAACTAAAAAGCGAAAAATAATATTAACTAAAACATACCTAATCAGTTCTTTTTGGAGTCAATATTATTTTTCTCTTTTTAGTTTCATTTTGAAGTCGGTTTTTAGTTTTTTATTAAACTTATTTTATACTCTACATACTGTACGGTTGTTGGTTGTCTCTTCCGTAGTGTTTTTATATCTTGTACTACTGTTCTTACTTAAAATGTCTATTTTTGTCACCACGCAAATCAAAAACCATATTTTGCAAGAACAATTAATGGTTTATGTTTAATTTTATAATTTAAAGAACATTAACCACAGGCTTCATGCAATTTCAGTGTATTCGCAGATAAATTGTTAATTTTGTAATAGCAAAATAGATTTTAAATTGTTATCAATTTTTTTTGTAATATGTTGAAACTTTGAAAAAATTTACGCTACAAATACATATTAAATATTTGTAAGTTTTTACTACAATCACGTTACAGCAAAACATTTAAACAACTTTTCATGAAAAATTCTTAATACATATTACGGAAGAAGTAATTTATTAAATCTGTTTTTTTGATTGATAACTAACACAGTTTTCGGTTACCGGGCCAATACTTCTACACGATCCCTACTTAGTCAAAGCGAAAATATTAGCCATATTTATTAAAATAATCTTAGTTTCTTCGGGAGATCAGAAGAACTAACATGGTAAAACTTAACACAACTTTCGCAATTCATAACGTGAAGTGTACTGTGTAAGTCAACAGTTGGCGTTTCTTAATTAACTACGTTAAACTGATTTAATGACCCGTTCGCTTTCATAATATGAAGAAACTGACTGAGAGCCGTATTAATAAACTGGCTTTACTTTTGAAAATACTTGTGACTCAAACACTGACCAGTTTTATGCCAAGATATTGCATGTTTTCCTAAGAAACTATTGACGATTACTTTCACATCATAGCCAGCTAAATATCTTTGCAAAAACTATATATATGTTAAAACACAACTCTTGCACAAATGCATGATTAAGATGCTAATAAACTAGATTAATTAGATTTGTTTACAAAGCTAATTTGCAATAGTGACATTGTACATAAAAACGGAATTTGTGAAAATTTTATAGTTGTAATTATTAAAAATATTGTTATTTATTGATACTAACTAGTGTAATTATAATGTTAATGACCCATTGAATAGTTACTTAAATGTGATGTATTTTATATAAAATATTTTTATTTATGAAGATATTTATTATGAGGTTATGCAGCTGCAACTATTGTATCGGAATTTACTTGTAAAACTATAGAATAAGAATGTAAAGTTTCAAAATTCACAATTTTTGTGATCTTGTCTATCTAGCTATAGTTCATTATATTGTATGTTAATGTAGCAATATTTGAACCCATTTATAATCATTCTATTGTTTATTGTATCATTATCATATATTATGAATAGTATTCATTATCATCTATTTTTGAGAAATTTTCTTCATGTTATTTAATGTATATTTTTTTCTTTAACATTCAAGTAATTCTTAATTTACATTTAATAATTAGGGATTACCTAAGCCCTAATTAATAAACTTTAATCAAATATCATTATCATATATTATGAATAGCATTCATTATAAATATAATGTTTATTAATGAGGGCTTAGGTAAGCCCTTATTATTAAACGTAAATTAAGAATTACTTGACGGTTAAAGAAAAAAATATACATTAAATAACATGAAGAACATATCATAAAAATAGATGATAATGAATACTATTCATAATATATGATAATGATACAATAAACAATAGAATAAAAATAAAAGAAAACTTTGACAGACTTTCTTTTATAACAAATACGGTCAACGTCAAGTTTTCAATGTGAAAAACTTCATTTTTACATACTTACTGCGGCAAAATCGATTATTAATTAAAATAATCAAATCACAGCTCGTAACAATGAAATACGATTATCAATACGGGTCTTAATTAAGATCCAGAGACGTCACATCCCGCCGCCTTCGTGATAAGTAATTAACTAATCATATACCTTGCTTATTGGATGCGAGAGAAAAACCCCAACTGCTAGGTATAATAGCTACACTAAACCTTAATAAGTGTGAAAGAAGATTAGGTTTTTTACATTTATAAGACATGTCTAAAAATTTCAAGATCAACTTCAGTTAAGTCTTTCTTTAAATTATTGTAAAATAAGTTAGGGTACATTGTATTTTTAACAAAATAAAACCTTCCTACACTTAGATTTGGCTATTTTCGAGACAAATGGACGGTAAGTTATTGCGGCGAATACTAATTTGGCTGTTTAGTAAATAGAAGACTACAATATTATTCTCTTGCAAATAAATCGCATCGCATTTTTTCTATATTTTCTTGTAATTTGTCATCATCCTTAATGTAATACAGTACCCGTGATTTTTAGAATGCAAGATATATATTCAAAACTAATAAAATCTCAAATAAAACACGAATTAGTTAACTAAACTATTCAACAAAGTATGTAAGAGCATACCAAGTCGTGAATAATCAAGGCACTTAATTTCTAACATTTATTTTAAGCTTTTTTACTATTCCTTCCTGGAATCGTGATCTACACACGGTGCTGAAACTATGAACCCTTTAATCTACTGTGACCTATCTACGAGATGTGACGGGTATAATAGGATTTTTCTTTTGCGAATAATAAAGTACAACAGTAACTGATAGAAAAGATACTACTAGATTGTTCAGCAATGGAAACCTTTATGAAGCAATCGGATTTTGTGTAAAACTACCGTAGATAATAAGCATTTTAAAAGTCCTCGACTCTTACTTGTAATTGTTTGTATAGGATCTACTAAAAAAAATATCAAAATATCTTCAAAATCAAAATATCTTTATTGATAACTACAAGTAGTTTTTACAATGTGTGGGTCTCTTCTTTTAAGTTTGAAAAAACCTGTATTAGAAGAGGCCCCTCTCTTTACTGTACATCAAAATAGCTGTAGTTACATAGATAGGTACTTAGAGATTAACAATATATCAATAAGTAACAGAGTATGTACAAGCTTCATTATATAATAATTTAGCATTCAAAAAACTTGTGTAAAATATAAGTAAGATTGTGTAAATATGTATTTATTTATTTTTTTATGTTATGTACCCAACCCTTTTTTTTTGTACTTGTGGATTATGTATTATGTGTATGAGATCAGATTCAATTATACATATTATGTGATAAATATATACTAAGCTGTAGTGTGTGCTATTATAGTGTGTAGAATTTGAGTTTTAATCACGTTTATTTTTAAATTGATGAAACCATTATGTTCCTTAAATCCATTAGAAGGGATTAGCAAATCCATTTTAAAAGAAATAATGGCAAGTCCCTGCAAATCTTTCCCATTTAGTGGAGCGTGTATAACATGTCAATTAATACAAAGCCAGCTCGGCCACTCTGTTAACTATTACAGCTTTCGTCCATTTACATAAGGCACCCAGTCTTTTGTTTATGCTTAATGGCTTAAATAAAACGGGTCAAATTCGTAAAACACCGCCCTGAAAAGGTTTGAATGGCCGCTACGGGAGTACTGAGTCCAGCCCTTAATACTTACACATTTAAGCATAAATTACCCTGCCGGATTACACCCGATTAAAAGGACAACGTTTCATGTGTCGGAATGACTAGTCCTATAATTGTTCCAAACTCCTGTCTTTTCACCTACTGTTTTCGGTTAGACGAGTATAACGGATAGGTCGTTATAACTATAAGAGGTAAGCTTTTGTTTCGTTGATTTTCACTAATCCGTTCGTTTAATTTCCTGGCCCAAACCCAGATTGCTACAATATTTTGTTTAAGTAGTAATTGAGTGCTTTGAACACGTTTTTTCCACGGAAATGAATTCCAGACATAGCGCGGGGGCCACTTACTTTTGTAATGTAAAAATGTTGACAGCCAAATCGGGTGAAAAGCCGGAGTATAAAGGAAAAATAGGTACTCAACAGTTCATTGAAGCTTGACTCAGGGGTGTATCGGATTGTATAAATTGTTTATCTTATTTTGCACACTCAATAACACAAAAGCAACAATTCGCAAAAGAGTTTACCGTTACTGTTTTTATATCATTCTTCAATATGAATCTGTTGCTTGGAGCGTCGTCGACTAATATACTTCAAAAGAAAAAAAAACGAGTTCACAATACTAGAAAAAAAATTTTTTTGGTCTTTTAGGTATTTAATTTATGGTACTACTCTTAGGTAGGTAAGAGTGCCTAACATTTCTAAAGACTTCACTTCACTAAGAAAAATCTATAATCCTAAGTCGATACAAACAAATTTTAGGTGTTTTTTTTTTATCCGCTCTGACGTCTCTGAGTGCGGCAGTTAGATACTTAGACTTTAATTCTCATTAGTTCTGATAATAAATACACAAGTCATCGCTAGTGCTTACAATAACTGAAACATATCTTCTCCCGCGCATAATACCCTACCTCCCAATACAGCTGGCTTTCATTTGTCATTCTGAGTCAGTTAGAAATTCGTGTTTCTTTTCAATATTTTACAGCAATATCTTAATAAATCCCATAAAAGTCCAATGTTTTAACCACGCGGCCACCTGCGCCCACCCCAGCGGGCTTTGAATGCAAAATTAGTCTTGTTTCTTTTTTACCACTTAGTCGGATCTCACCGATGCGAATGAAATTCAAAGGAAAATTGACGTTTTATGTTCTGCTTTTTATGTGCTTTCAGGGCGAACGAACGTCGATTATTCTCTTTAATTTGGAACAACAGCAGCCAACGTAATAAATTTGCGAAGCAAATAAAATTGATTGCATAGAGCGCGAGTTTGTTACGAACGGATAGTAAGTAAAAATATAGACTAATATATATTTATGTAACATAGTAAGTAAAACATGCAATTTACATTTCGTCCCAAATCATACTGTAACTTTGGCATTTTAAATAAGGGACACTAACCATTTTTAGGATTCCGTTGTTCTGACAAGGAACCTGTATAGTTTCGTCATGTCCGTCTGTCTGTCCGTCCAAGGTTATGCTTGAAGACTGTTGACTCTAGATAGCTATAATTTAGTAAAGATATGTTTAAAATCAATTACGACGACAAAGTGGTAAAATAAAATTTTGAAAAATATTTACATGTAACGTGGGAATTTTTTTTTTCTACCCCATCTTGTGGGTATTGTTAAATAGGTCTCTTAAAATGACTTAGGGGTTGCTAAGACTAATTCTCGATTTAGGGATCCGTTTGCAAAATATTAAACTTAAAAGTGCCAAATTTTGATCGAGGGTTTACCCCCCAACTTTTCCTCAAAAAGCTTAACTATTGGCTTGAAAGATCTGTAAATATTCATGATAATAGTCACAGAACAAGTAAGACTCGCTACGTGATTTCATGAACTTTTAAGGAAAATCATAACAGTTAATATAGTCAGTTAGTTTAAGAGTAATTTAAAATAGTCGTTCAACTTCGTCGTTCAAAAATTTATTACAGGAAAACATTAAAAGTGACTTCAATGAAGTAATTGCTAAAATATATTGTGGTAACGACACGGGCAACTACGGAACGCTATACTGCGCGTGACACGACACGCACTTGGCCGGTTTTTTTTATAATACTATTCAGTTAACAATTACTACTACCCAACAAGTTTGGGTTTTTGAAATGGCGGCATTTTTTGAAGATGGTAGGTAAGTACTCACCGGGAGCATTATTTTTACGAACAAACGCAAAGCGAAATTCGCATACGATACCCTAAGAAACGCTCACAATTTCTTAGGCATTCGTAAACGCTTTTTACGGTTTCGTACGCTAAATATTGCAAAAATACGTCTCCAGTTTTGCAGTCCATATTCGTCATCGTGTTAACATATACATGTATCAAAATGTTCGTCGTATTTACCAAATGTTTGTTTCTCGAAAAAATGTTCACGAATTCACTTGGTGAGAACGTTGAAATAAACGTTAATATACCCTTCTGCCGCTGCCGAGTTGCCGTCCAGCTCCTACCGGACATAGGCGTGCGAGGACAGTGGCCTTGATTATTTTTAAGACCTCGATCTGGTCTGTTGTCAAATACGTAAAAACCTACTACCTGAGCTAATTTTGTTTAAATTAATTAAAATTATGTACCTACCTTAATTTAAAACTCCTCTTTGATGTATTGTGTATCCTGTTTTTTGGCACAAGGGTACGGTACATTGACACTTACTTTTGTCTTTCTCATTGTCCTCCCGGAACACGATATTTCGGCCCTCCGTCCTCCGCCACGATATGATAGGCTCCGGCACTCCAGTGGCGGTGCACCTCAGCTCCACGGAGCCTCCTTCGGGGGCACTAGCCTCTGAGCCATCTTCATCGGCAATTTCAGGGGGAATCACCACTGAGAGGTGACCCATCTGAGGACAAGCTCAAGTTTTACTGACAGTTATAACATTTAACTGCTCTGATTCTACTTCTTAAATATGATTGAGTTGGGATATTATTGACATAGCGCAGAGTAAAACAGGATAGAACCCCTACCTATATAATACCTATTTATCTGGTCAAAAAAGACGAAGAATGCAAAATATAAAGGATACCATACTAAGGTACTATTCAATAAGATGGCGAGACTGTTTGAACAAGTACTCGTAGAGTTGGCAGAGTTTGACTTTTAACAAAGATGACTAGATAGAGATGGGATTATAGAAAGACATTTGCCCTGCAGGAGGAATAGAAGCTTGTAAAAAATGACATTTCCAAAAGCAACAGCACCTTCAGAAAGGAAAGAAACACAGCACTTAATCAAACTTTAAATGAAATCTGGCTCGTAGGATTTCTTTGTGTCATATCGATAAATACTTTAGTTTCTCGAAAAATAAACTGTTGCAACTTCGCTTAAATTATGGTTAATACATAAATGTGTATTGAAGCAATATCGATTAATTTATTAAAATAAAAAATAGCCTTGCTCGTCTAGAATCAATAAATCAACTGAGAATATATCTGCCAGGAAATCAAGATACCCCATACTTAGTTTCCGTAAAAACTTAAGAGTTGAGTAAGACTTTAATACACATCATAGCACATAATACGCTCTTATTATCGAGCACTATTACTTCAATCAAATGTTTATCTTTTAAAATAATAAGCTGATTTTAAACAAATAACGGTGTAGGATCCCCTCCATTATTTATTAAATTGTATTTCACAGCTTGTTAAGTTATTCTATCACTGCAATATTATTTTCAACGAATTCTTTATAAGAGAGGAAATAGCTCAGTCTTAACAACACTTAGAAGCACACTATTGCCCAGCCTTTGATATTTCTTTTATTATTACCTTAACTTTTTCCAAGTATAATGAGTATAAGTTATTTAGACTAAGACATCTGAATTTTGAACAAGCAGAACATTATTCACTGTGTAAATAGTTGTATGTTTAATACCACACTGGTTGTAAGAGCATAAATCAACAAATTAATCAAATAAACGGAATAGCCTGAAATAGTTTTCAGATATATGGGGATACAGGGGACAGGGTAAATTACTTGTTTGCGCTGATGCGCAAACAAGTAATTTACCCTGTCCCCTATCGCAATGGAACAAAACACTCCGCACGCAACAATTATATGGAAACCGACATCGATTAAGCAACCCCTTATCGGAACGGGATCGGAATCTGATAGTTTATACAAGTCGGTTGTCCCTCAATCTAATAATGTAGAGGCAGGGGCCCGTGAATGTTGCATGAAGACGTATTGTTCCCATCTCGCCGTGGTCCGACTTTGACAAAATTCCTGGGACGCCCGGCCGGGCTCCAGACATTTGTTAGGTTAAGATACAAAAATCGCCAATCTCTATTTCGTATCCAAAATTTATGAATCCCTTAAAACTTGAACGTCCTTTGAATGTAAAACTTATCATCGTCGCGCAATAACGTTTTGCAGAAGTAAGCCTAAACAAAAGTTTATTAATAACCCGTCCAAATACGACTAGTCAAATTTAAATTGAAACGAATGTTTAGCCAAATGCGCTAAATCAATTGCATATGTATAGTTACTGAATGTAATCTAAACACTCGCATTTAATAACGTAAATAGATATACTTAGATAAGCAGAGCAAAGAAAAGTTTCTCGCTTTTAAAATGTATTATGCAAATTCCTGATAGCATGGTGTAGTGTACATTGTACGTCGCGAGCGAAGGAATGTGAGGAGCCAGACGTATGCGCGGGACGAAGAAACCCTGATACACGTCACGGCGGACTTTGACAAAATTCCGCGCGAGCGTGCCCCCAGCAGGCACTAAACGGGTCGCATTCCTCAAGCGTACAAGTTATAATTTTAAAACTCCCAGCAATATTAAACTTTGCATCGTGAACCAAAATAACGACAAAACGCAACGCTGCGCTATTTTTGTTTCATTTCCCATTCGCGTCAAAGAGATATGATAAACCAGAGCGTTTGCTATTTCCACGTTTCTCTGCAGTGTAAATTCTTATACAGACAGTTTCATGTCACATGAATTATGCAGATTCCTAGTACAGGCTGGAAGCGAGTGAATCGGAGATTTACATCCAGAAGCGACCTTTATCCTTGGTTCTTACTAATGTATAAATATTGTTGTTCCTTTGTAGCGACGCCGTTGCACAGCTGCGTAGACACGTAGAAGACAAATTTCCTGCGGAATATGTAGACGTGTAGTAAATATCACAACAATGATATTATGTCGAGCTTTTTCTCATAATCGCACGTAGCAGAACTTAAGAGATATGGACAATTGGACAGGGTAATTTTTTTTGGTTACTCATAAACTTTATATTTGGTAAGTGTATGACGTTTTTTTTAATTTTTAACCGACTTCAAAAAAAAGGAGGAGGTTCTCAATTCGTCTGAATGATGTTTTTTTTTTGTATGTTTGTTACGCGATTACGCCGTCAATTATGGACCGATTTCAAAATTTATTTTTTAGTTTGAAAGGGTATCTGCCGAGGTGGTCCCATTTACACCAAGTCAGATTCTGATGATGAGATCCCTGGGAAATCGAGGGCAATCCTCAATTTTTATAGGCACCCATAATGTTTTGCATATATTTTCTGACTCAATGCTGATTTTTGGGTCTGGTAATCATCATGTGATGTCGCTGACCTGATGATGGAAGCCACAGAACTCCTTAACGGATAGGAGTAAGAAGATAATACTGCAATTTGTCGTCAGAACGTATTTCGCAGTGTGTTGAGCAGACGTGGAGCTTATGAGGTACCAGACCGCCAATTTTTATTTACTGGGGGCGTACCCCATTAAAAGTTCCTTTTTTAACTTGACTTGGTATTTAACGCAAAACCTTATCCTATGGTTTCGACACCAAAATAGCCGCTGTTCTGGTTGGAGTGTAGGTAAACCCTTTTCTTAAGACTTAAAAATTTTCGTCGAAAAATTGACCCTATATAACACCTTATTTTTATCATACCATTGGATGGGGGGTCCATAGAGGACCAATATTAGATAAGGTTACTTTGCTGTAAAGTCATTTTTGGCAAAGTTAGGAGGGAAAAAATAGATGTCTTAACACTTAAAATTGTAAAATAAAAAAAGTTTAATAAAAAACTAAAAACCGACTTCAAAATGAAACTAAAAAGCGAAAAATAATATTGACTAAAACATACCTAATCAGTTCTTTTTGGAGTCGGTGCGAATGAACACATTTTAACTCTCGATGGCTGGCACCGACTCCAAAAAGAACTGATTAGGTATGTTTTAGTCAATATTATTTTTCGCTTTTTAGTTTCATTTTGAAGTCGGTTTTTAGTTTTTTATTAATCTATCATGATTTCAGAGGTAAAAATTTTGAAAATGTTACTTTTAGAAATAAGTGTCAAATTTTTATGTTTGGATGTTTATACCTACATTACTTAAACACGCTTTGAATACTAAACATAATAAGCTGATTAATTAATTAATTTGGCACTCATTATAGTTTTTGTCGTGTTTCGATGTTCGCTTGGAATTATCATTCATTACTCCTTGGCTTAATTCTGAAGTTAAGGCAGACGATGACGCGGACTGCTGCTAGTAGTGAAATAAAAAATGTAAATAAGACCTCAAGGCAGCACGTCATCAGGGTCACGGGGGTTTAATTTATATATTTCAGCGGCAAACGGCACACACTGCTAGACATGGAGAATATAAAACAGCCGCTGGATTTTATTCTTATTTCCGTTAATTTTATTCCCGTCACGGCGCCTAGCGGATTTTATTAAAAATATGCAATCATGGGACCGGAGCAAGTCACGTCTGAGCGTGAACTAAACCTTCATTTCGCTGTCGTGTAGGCATCAACAGGTAAGTGAGTCATTTGTTTTCCGCGTGAAGTATTCCTCTTGAGAGGGGTAGTGACGCAGCCCGAGACGTCAGTAGTTGGACACGAAAATACGCTATATACTAGTCAGTTGTTTTTGCAGCTTGTTTTCGGTATTCGTAGTGTTAGTTTATAATTTGTAAGCCTGGTTTAGTTGTCTTAAATTTAAGCCCGAAAAGGTGAAATACCTTACTACTCGTATGTTAAGCTTTTGGGAATAAAAAGTATATTTATAAATTCATGGTCATCAATTAGTTGAATAGTAATAAGTTATTAAATTGTTAAATAAATAAGTAATTAAATTATTTATTTAACAATTTAATAACTATTTTTTTCTTCTGAGACAACGGTGCCCTCAGTCCCAGATGAAGGTAATCAAAAAGAAAGAGAGTTAAGTCAGTGTAATATTTCATTTAGTGAGTAATAGGAGGACAAATAGGAGGTTTAAGGGAATATTTCATTCAATTGCCCCGATTCAGAACGCTTACATAAAGAATTGACAATTTTGCGACAAACTAAATACCGTGATTAATCCCTTAGTGTCTCGTGGTTTTTCGGTCGACAATTTGCTACTGAACAGTTCTGAATCGGGAGACTGGTTCGCTACCACGATCCATTATACCGGCAGCGCCATCTCTGGTTGATGCGGGTAACAGTCAATAATATTTCATCTGCTTGTGGAGATAGTGAGAGCACACAGAAAAAATTGAAAAAGATTCAAATCTTATCTGAGTGGACTGGTCCACAAGAATTCAATACAACGTGAATTCCGTTTAAGCTAAAATATTTATCCTAACAAGAATATCCAGTTGTGGGTCCACTGAGGTCAGAAAGAGTAAGTGAAATAACATCACATACCTACTCATGTATTAGGTATACCTTTGACCCGCAGTATTTAAACTTGTATTGAATATAGTAAAACTATGGCCAAGGCTTCGTCCGGTTAAAATTTGGTTAGTGACTAAAAAGGCGATAAAAATAAAACCTAAATCTATCAAAGATTAAATAAATAAGATTCTTAATATAAGTATAGATTATTAGAATAAGATTATTATGTTTATGCATATATTACATCAGCGCTTGTAAAACAAATAAAGAAAGCATACAAATCATAGTGAATTGGCGATGCAAAGATTATCCGCGCGCCTCTAGCGGCAAAATTTAGAACTTGTCTAAGAGCGAAGATGCTTTTAAAGTTGAGATAAGTTTAGACACAATAGATGGATCACGATTAATTACGTACAGAAACCTGTTGCTAATAAAAGCAGAAGTATGATATATATTTGCCTTCCTCAACTGACGGAGATTCAGGGATAAGTTTTTATTTGTTTCCAAAAGACAAAATTAAGAAGAAAAATTGAGAGGGTGCTTTTAATAATAGGCAAGCCGACGACATTTTTTTCATTATTTTCAAGCTTCAAACTATTTTCCAAACAGTTAAGTATAATTGTATTTAAATAATTATTTTATTCTGCTTATATTATAATTATAGTATTCTAAAAGTTATTTATTTAGTTTAGGCTAAGGCGAGTTTCTCGTCAGATATAACGAGAATATGTTTTTTGTTAAAGATGATTAGCCCAAAACATAAAATCATAATAATTCTTCTCCAGAACGCTATGGTTTTGTCACAGAACAAGTAAGACTCGCTACGCTGGTTTTGTGTATCCTGCAGAAGCTTTAATTACATCGACTATGTATTGACAACATAATTATTGTCTCGTTCAGCAAGAAACTAGTTAAATCTGTAAAATATTTTATAAATATTTTTTTCGGTGACGTAAATTGTATCGATAACTGTCAAAGAGTCGTTCTTAGACAGCTTCACAATATTGATACTTGGGGCGCTAGTTAGAATCTTTGCATCGCCAAAAGTAACTTGTTGAGAAATGTTTTTTCTTACCAGCTATTTTTTATTAGTAACAAAGTGATTAACCGTTTTATTCTGTAAGTATGTTAAGTTAATGTATTTAAAAACTACGTTTTCATATTAGGTATCTTAAGAATCCATTTCACAAAAAAATATTTAAAATCTGGCAAATGCCTATTCATCATTTTGTATCGACAAGGTGTGGTCTAAACAAATTCCCAAGCCGCAGCTGTATACTCAACAAAAGATTGCTGAGTAATGCCTGTCGATTTTTTTACTAAGAAATAATTCACTTGTTGATTCTTTCCCTTGCTTTCCACTTACGGGCCTTTTTATGTATTATTTATTTTAGTTCCGACGCGTTTTGGCACGGTATCCGGTTGAGCAGATGGCAGATGCTATCGATGTTGTGAGATAAATACAAAGAATTGTGCGGCCTGCTCGTGACGTGTTGACGTTTAATTTTTCTTAGTCGTCTACTTCAGGATTTAAAGAAAAAGCTATGGCTTATTTGGGAGAAATATATTTTTAGGGTTGTCTAAAAACGCGATTAAATAGAACCCGTGGTATCATTTTCTATAGCGATAATAGTTCTGTTTATTTAAGCTTTTGCTTAGTTTGTGATTTCACTAGCGATTGCTCACAGCTTTGTCCACTTTGAATTCGATTCCATATAATATATATATTCAATTGATATCACGCCTTCCTAGGAAATTATGAATGGAGGATTAAAAGTTTTTGGGATGTTGACTATCTCTTCGCAAGTAACTTGTTCTCGAGGTTATTACCTACCGTAATTTCTTTCAACCAACTCGCGCGGTTTTTAAGTTCAGTTTCTACACCCAACTGGCTGTTATTTATATCTTTGGATGAGATTATGCATTCTTTGTGGTAAATATGTGTAGTCACACAAAGAAAAAAAATCTGACTGACTGAGTGACGGATCATTGCGCAACCAAAATCACTGGACCTAGGAACTTTAGCACAGAGGTTCTCTGTTAGCACAAGGCAGGCATTGAATGAATGAAATGAGGGCTGGACGTCCTGTGGCTGAACATGATGATGATATTGATGAGGGGATAACGGGTAAAAATGATTGCTTGGAAAGTTTCCAAGCAATCACTTTTCCAATGGAAACCAACGCGAACAAAGTCGCGAGCCAACCTTTGAATGAAACTTTGAAAGGTTGTTCAAAATAATGTGACTCGACTGTTAATAATCTAAAATTTCTAGTTTCATTTCGGAATAGAAGTCTGACATGCACTTTGTAATTATTTCTACTATTTGCCAAACATTATTGCACTAAAATTCTCAACGGACATTTCGCTTAAACCATATTTACGACCGTTTGTTCATACCATGCTTTAAAATGAAATAGCTTTTAGCGAGCACTCAACAGTCGCTCAGTTCAAAGCTAAGCGCTAAATAAAATTCTGGATAAAACAACTCATGTTTTAACGTTCAACTATCTCCAGCCCTCATCTTGTTTGTATAAAGCATAAACTGTACGATAACATTGCAACGAGCTTTATAGATAATCCTTTGAGCATCGTAAATCCGTAGAGGAAGCTAATCCACAATATTTAGGGGTTCCAGGATTTCGGCCGCTTTATTATCAGGGCCCGGCTTTATAATATTAAATGAAGGGAATAATTATGTAACGCGCACCTCAGTTCCCGGTTTACAGCCAAAGGTGGATTCCTTGGAGCAGTCTGACAAATTCCTGGAACGCCAGATCTAAGTGTAATAGCGGGCGTAAGTTGCGGCATCAAGGAGGCAACTATGTGTCGAAGAATGTGTTTATGGTGCCAAGAATGAAGCTCCTTAGCAGCAGGATTCTTGTTGTTTCGTGTTGCTTTACGTGTTAATTTCAACGTGATTGTGCTTTAATACTATATTGTTACATTTCAACGATAGTACCGTTAGTTGTAGTGTAAAGGAAAAGCGCAGTTTTAAACCCAGTCTGTCTGTATCGCGTAACTTCAAAAGCCATTTTTACAACAGCGCCACCAATCATACGCTACGATAACCATTGCAACCACTATAACGTATTGTTCCATTATATCTATATTTGTTTTTATTTTAATACATAAGTATTAGTAGTAGTTCATTATATTGTTTGTTTGATATAGGATTTTTACGGTCGTTACAACTGACTGCAATGCATGTGTCACAACAAAGACGAGGAATACAGATGAGTGTTACGCAGCAAAATAGGCTAATAGGTACATAGTGTTTATGATAATGATGTTTTTAAAAACTTGACACGAGATAATACAATCAAATATTTAAGTAGGTACTATCAAGTAGCATTAGCACAAAGCAACACGTTGCATAGTCACATTAATAATTATTCCAATCTATTGCAGGGAAGTTATTGTTCTCTTAGCAGAATGTCTTAAATATTTACCTGTTAAATTTCAAAGACTTCGTTATGAAAATTCTTTAAATTAATACCATAAGATAGCGGAACGATTTATAATAAACTTTAGGGATTGTACGAATTCTTTCACTTCTCGGATTTCATTAATGTTTTGAGTACCTTGAGCCAAGCTTTCATTTCTTTTCGTTACGTTTGTTTGGATAGAAGATTTGAACAGATACAAGTTTTCTTTTGTTGTTCTTTAACCAAACGGTTTCGATCTTTAAAACCTGTTTTATATGGTTTTATTAAAGTACTAGCTGTGCCCGCAACTTCGTTTGCGTGAACTACAGGATGATTGCCATACTATTGCCATATCAAGCAACGCTGTGGACTGCGTGAAGCACTATTTATTAAGAAAAGAGCCTTTACTAAGACTAATCAGTTATTTTATGAGTCAGTGCCAGCCATGGAGTGTTAAAATTATTCGCACCGACTTTATATAGTACTGATTAGGCATGTTTTAGTCAATACAATTTGTTTGCGTTTTAGTTTGAAGTCGCTTTTTGGGGTTTCGTGCCCAAAGGGTAAAACGGGATTACTAAGACTTCTGTCTGTCTGTCTATCCGTCTGTCACCAGGCTGTATCTCATGACTCGTGATGTTAACTTGACACTGCCTAGAGAATTCTGAAAAGAGCGAAACAGGTGAAAATCTGAAGGTGCAAGGTCAGGACTATACGGCGGATGCATTAACACCTCCCAGCCAAATTCTCTTAATTTTTGCTGAGTGGCTAAAGATGTGTGAGGTCTAGCGTTATCATGATGAAAAACCACACCCCTTCTGTTGATTAATTCCGGCCGCTTTTTCTCAACTTCTTGCTTTAATCACATCAGTTGTTCGCAGTAGAGTTTAGAATCGATGGTCCTGCCTGCTTGCTTTAATCTCATCAGTTGTTCGCAGTAGAGTTCAGAATCGATGGTCCTGCCTGGTGCTAACAGCTCATAATGAATAATGACCTTCCAATCCCACCACACACAGAGCATCACCTTGTTGCGAGTAACCCGGGTTTCGCCACAGTCTGTGAAGCCTGACCGGCCTTTGACCACGACCTTTTTCGCACGTTCTTGTCGTACATGATCCACTTTTCATCACCAGTTATCAGCTTCTTCAAAAATGGTTCGGTTTCATTACGTCGTAATAAAGAATCACAAATGAGTACACGGTTCATTAGGTTTCTTTTAGTGAGCTCGTGGGGTACCCAAATATCCAGCGTTTTTGTGTACCCAGTTTTTGTTAAATGCGCCAAAACTATTTTGTGGTAAATTCCCAGTTCTTCAGCTACGTTGTAAATACTGATATGCCAATCTTGATCCACTTTTTAAAAAATGGCATCAATTTTATCCGTAATAGGCCGACCTGCAGAGCTAGCATGCGTGCATCGGTTATTTTATCGATAGAAAAGACAAATTTTGTCTTCGACGATAATTTTGTCGTTTTCCCTAACCTAACGGATCACAGGAGTCTCAAATCCGCTATTGCCGCTTTAGCAACAAATACTAAAAACCAAAATTCATTAAATATTTAATGGGGCTCCCATACAACAAACGATTTTTTTGCTCGTTGTATAGATAATGGTGCGGAACCCATCGTGCGCGAGTCCGACTCGCACTTGGCCGGTTTTTAGTTTATATGAAACTATTTTATTAACGTTTAGTAGTAAGCCCTTTACAAAAAAATATCATTAAGAAACTATTATCATCATTAGATCGGTTAGATAGAGGTCGCTAAAAGATGTTTAACAGAAATGAGGTCCAGTTAAAAGTAACGAAAAGTAAGTTAAAAGTCGTAACCACAGTTTAAGATCTTTCGTTCTTATAATTTATATATTTTTTCAAACTTATAATTTTTTTCTCGTTTCTGGGTGCGTTGGTTTACACTCCCAAAAATAAAATTGATGTCAGTACCTCTTCAGCGCGACGTCTGCCCAAGACACTGCAAAATATTATCTGTCGACGTCTGTTAAGGATTTTTATGACTTTCATCTTCTTCAGCTCAGCAGTATGATATGATACCTGACAGACGCAAACATCTGAATAAGTTATTTAAAGTTGACGAACACACTCTATATGCCTACATTTTTTGAGAATTTTCTTTGATTTCCGTGTAATTCTTCCATCAGATCCTAACTTGGTGAAAATGGTACCACCTCGGGAGTATACTCTTTCAAACAAAAAAAGGCCGAAACAAAGCCTAATATAAGCGCAAGGGTGACCTTAACCTTTTTGTAAAAACCGCAAAGAAATCCGTGCAGTATCTTCGGAGATTAGCAAATACATACAGCAGACAGACAGACAGACAGACAAGAATTAAAATAATTGCATTTTTGGCTTCAGTATCGATTATAGAGTGCTCCACATAAACAAATTTTAAAATATCTTCAATGTACAGATATCGACCCGTTACAGATTTATTATAGTATATAGCAGCTTTATTGAGCGTGCTACGATACAAAATTAAATAAACTAGCTTAACTTTCAATAACGCTTGTCTAAGAAACAATATGTATGCTATAAAATAACTTGTGCACATTTTTATACTCGTAAATAGCAGTGTTTTGTTTTCCTCGTGTTCAAAAAATATTACATGAATATTCTGATTAACAATGTGAAATAAAAGAAAAAAAAGTTTGAGTATTACGTTATTTTATTAATTCTGAAACATCGATATTTACTTATTTTACTATACAATAGAAGTTTATTTAAAATAATATTTAATCACAGACACCTTATTACTCTTGAGTGAGGTAAGTAAGGAAGGTGTTAAATACCTATATTTAGTAAAAAGGGTACGGCGCGACCCCCGAGTAGTCTTGCTTACTTTATAAAACATTAATAAAATATTGCATCTATTTCGCAATCTTTTTATCTAGTTAACTACACCGGA
Source organism: Anania fuscalis (assembly GCA_950371115.1). Classification (NCBI taxonomy): domain Eukaryota; kingdom Metazoa; phylum Arthropoda; class Insecta; order Lepidoptera; family Crambidae; genus Anania; species Anania fuscalis. The sequence continues at coordinate 10,354,800 of OX493338.1, read as the reverse complement.
TATTATCATAAGAATTTGAATACCAATTTTCTTTTACTTGTAGTGTTATTCAACAGTTTCCAATAAATCGGACAAGATGCAATCTCTTCGAAGTTGAATAAGACGCATCAAGTTTCGATATCTAACCGCGTACTATCTCCAAAGACACGAAACACTACAGAAACAAGATTGTATGCTAGATCACGTATGGATCCCATCTAAGTTTCAATACGATTCCGTTACTTCTGTCATACTTCAGGTGGATGGGAGTAATATATTCATGCAATTTGCATCGAACATGCTATCATTTTAGCTCAGAATAGGAAACAGTGAAATCTGTATTGAAAGTTGATGTAAGTACTGGAATTCATATTAGATTTTCTAGACTTTGACTTAGCAGGTTTCCTAATAAGACATAACAAATGCTTAAACGTTATATTTTGCAATTCAAGAAAAGTTTTGTTAAGTCCAAGAGCGTCATTTTTATTCGCAAAATTTAAAACACATTAAATTGGTACCGTCATTAGTATTTTTTATCCGGTCGTAAATAAACAGTTTTTAGGGTTCCATTAAAAGGCAAAAAAAACAAGTAGAGACATTGATAGTAATGACTAAGGTCTTTAATCACGTTGAAAATTCAAAGGTTGACAATACTAAACTTGAAAACATATAATTTTGAAAGAGATGTAAATGTGCATGTTTTCAATAGGTTTTTTTTAGCATTATTTGATTTGTTTGAATACACATACAAAAGAGTGTTATATATTTTTTGATAGGCGGCCAAAGATGACATTTTAAAAGGTTAGTATCAGTTTAAATAGATAAATTTCAGTTCGTAATCATCAATTGCATTGTCTATATGAATAATAAATAAATATTGTGTACTTACATTTCATCAATTTCAACAAAAAGGGTTCATGAATATAAAGAAATAGCAAAAAGCTGAGCTTTATGAGGTCTCGCGTAGTTTTTATATCTAGCAAAGTCAATTCTGTCACACAAGGCTTTACACGTATCTAAAAACTAACATCATACCAATAACCAACTACCTTGGTTTGCGCTTTCCGTGACACGCACCATCCCCACCTTCTAAAATTTAGCTTTTGAGGTGTGTGATCTTGTTGGTTGTCCAAATAAACAAAATAAAACTAAAAAAACCCTCCATATCATATATCCAGCAAAGTGGTTTCTGCCACACAAGGTTTTACAAGTAGGTATGAAAAAAAATACTAACACGCGAATCTAGGCGGGAGCAAAGTTGCGCTCCGCTTCCGCCCTGTTTCGAACCTATATGCATCAAAGTCGTTTCTGCCACACAAGGTTTTAAAGTATGAAAAAAAACTAACACTGGAAGCTAGGCAAACAGCAAAATGGCCGACGCCAATTGGGCTTTGTTATCAGCAACTATATATTTTTTTATAAAATCGACTAAGTATAATGTATATTAATTGAACACAAATGTTTGGAAAATACTGCTTATTTATCTTTATAATCATAGGCGTTAGTAAACAAACATTCTGATAACTCTTTGTTTTTCGAACAGATGGCTTCAGTAGTACAATAATATTTTTACGGAAGTGGGTACGGGATTGGAAGGAAACGATATTATTTCTGGATAGACGCTTTATTTCCTCTTCGATACAAGTCCCACAGACTCAGTCCCGACAAAATTCTGACGTGGCACTGACGTAGTCTCCTGTTCTAACGCGGTCCTCTTGACAGAGGTAGCCCGGCGTGGTCCTCTTGACTGACGTAGACGCCCCGGGGTGGTCCCCTTGACTAACGTAGTCCCGTCGTGGACCTCCTGACACAGCACTCAGCACTCTCACGGTCCTCTTGACGGACGTGTACCGCACTATACTGCACTGCACAGATCACTCTTCACTACTTGGCACTTCACTACTTTTTCCTTTTTCTTCCTTTTCCTTCTTCTTCCTGTTTCCGCTTCACTACACTTTAACTTACTGCCAGTAGTGAGACCTTTATTACGATTTTCATTTCGTTTGTCTTATTTTTAGTTTATGATTATACCAGAATATTCCAGAGTAAAATTTCGATAGTAATTTCGTTTATCTTTTCTTGCTCTCTTGTATATTCCTGTATTTACTAGAATTTTCTCAATCTAAATCAAAATATTTCAACACAAAATTAGATTTATAGAAGAAACCAAAAACGGGAACAAAACTTCTTATTCGCCGGCTGGGTTTGAACTCGTAGTCCGCCACTTTTACCACTGGGCCAACGATACTTGACGGGTGTCGACGAAATTCAGTTATGTTCAGTTCGGACGTCACAATATTACTTAAGGCAATGAATAGAACATTGATAATCTTCATCTTTTTAAATGGTTAAAAATAATATATTTTTTGACAGATATCACATCTAATTACGAATTTAAATTAGGTACTGTGTTAAAGCACAAATCTATAGGCGTGATATTTTTCCTGTAAAGTGTACCACAATATTGCTCAGATTGTGGGATAGTGTTAACTAGCAATCGTAGTATAAAATTGGAAACGCTACATCTACATGATCATAGAAATATTGTCCTTTCTCTGATCTGAGTACATGATAGTCGAGGTAGATCATTACTATGTAAGGAACAACTAAAAAATTCACGTTTTATATGTTGATCCTATTGTAAAAGTCGTTCGTGTTGATGAACACATTTACCTCCTTTTATACATACCTACACTGTCTAAATCTACACCCTGTTTATTTCGACTTTACAAAAAGTCATGCTATCTTTAAAATAAATAGTGTAATAAAAAACCAAAATCTTCATTCGCGATAATAACTCGCGGCGCGATCTATTGCAAGATGGCCGGAGTTCTCAGCTGTAAACATTTCACAAACGGGACTTTAATCCCGCCATAAAAGTAATCCTCTCATAAAGTTACGCGACGATGGACAACATAAGGGTAGGGATTTACTCTCACAAAGATTTCCAAGTAATTAAGATAAAATACCACCACTTTTTTGTATGTAACTCGAGCGGGCCGGCTCTCACTCGTTTTTCAACGCTCATATCGAGTTAATCCTGGAGTATGCAATAAAGCTGCTAAAGTATTTGTTCCAAGCGAAATTACCCATATTGAAAATACCCTTCGGCGCTAACAGCGGGCTAAAGGCTTATTTAAACGTGCCCATATATTATAAATACATAACTAGGGTTTAGCTATATTTGTGGGTTGGTAACCGCCCAGACTTTTTACTGCGCAATACTTGATCCCTTTTTATGAAACATTAAACACATACTTTTAATTAATCTAAAAATATAAAATCTACGGTAGGTCTCCGGAATTTTACAAATCATGATAACAGAGTTAGACACAGCATAAAATTAACTTACAAGATATACCTAAATAAACTACATAATAAAATAAATAATTTATTATTATTATAATATTAATAAAATTATTTATTTCAATATAAGTAATCATTTTTACATGATCTTTGGCACATGCCAACGTGCCAATCTAAAAAATGTCGGTTCATATTTTTTATCTTTTATATCGCGCGGATTCACTTTTGACCAACAAATTTACCGGCTTTTTATCTCCAAAAATACGTTTTCCCGAAAATTCTAAATGTATCTAAATGTGAACTTGAAACGATAAAAAGGGTTGGGGGCAAAAAATACGGTCGTCCATCACTGCCTCTGTCAACAGCCCGCCGTCAATGCCGCAAAAACAATTAGTAGGTCAATATTTATTTGATTGCCCAACCGGGCAACCGACCCCACGTGAATGATGACCCACGGTATTTATTTTTGCTTGAATTAAACAAAATGACTTCGTGGTCGCCTGTTTTTGGTAATGACTTTTCCGTAATAAAAATTGTATTTGAAATCGGATGGTCATGAATGGATAATATGTTTGGGGTGTGGATCGTCTGCAACTTATCACATTGTGTAGCCATATATTATGAATTTTTAACATTAATTAGAGTACTTTATGGAAGTAGTTATGACAAACGTACAAAGCGCGCGCACGAGCCGCTGTGTTTCGGGCGTCCTGCAAAATTTTATGAATTTGTATGCAACGGATAACATCAAGCGTCGGGCGCGCGTGTCGGGAGCGCGCATGACGCGCACTTCTCCTGGGCGTCTCAAGCGTAGGGCTGCCATCCGCCCGGGTTTCCTTGGATTTGTCCCAGTTATGAGGGCGTTTTATTATTAAAATTTAATCATATTATTTCTAGTGATATTAATTAACATTTCTTTTTCTATTACGTCTTGCCGATCTATTAATGTAAGCGTAAGTTTTTTTTGCCGCACATATTCCATCTCCTCTCCTGTTGCCTGTCTTCGTTAATTCATTTTTTAGCAGCGTAAGAAGTTCATCAATTGATTGCATACTCATACGAAAAACAGTGCAAAATCTTTTTGGAACACTTCTTAGTCTCTGATAGTAAGTATTAAATTGACTATATTATAGTCTCTCGGCGTTAAAAGGATGTACATAGTATCTTCGTAAACGTTTCCTCTTTTGGATTTTCCCTTGCTGTTTTCTCAGTATTAATTAATATTGTACTTTAAATAATTACAGTAGAAGTAAACATGTTGATGTTTCAAAAGTACAACGAAGTGTGCACATAGTAACACGTTTGACGTGCGTACAACATTGGTGACATTGGCGTGGAACGCGGCCGAAACGCATCGCCTCGTGCGCGCGCCCTGTACGCTTGTCATAACTACTCCCTTACTTTTGGACATTATTTATGTAAGACAGCATTATAACAACGCGATGTACTAATGAATATTGCTGTACTACTAACATATATCTATTGACCAATAGGAACTAATAAAAGTGACATGACTAATAGCTACTTATCTCCGCATGCGATATTTAATTACATCAGTTACCAATGACAACCGATATTAAAGATATATTAGACAGATATATTTGAAGAATATTGCTAATATTAAACGCTTGGGATTAATACCTATTCATATTTTTAATTCGACTTAATCGTTGTCGTATAATTTCTCAAAAATAAATAAATATTGGACAACATCACATACATTGCTTTGATCATAAGGTAAGTTGCCAAAGCACTTGTGTTTTAGAAATCAGATACAACGACGGTCCAACAATTCTACAGAAATCATTTCTGTTAGAACCGTTGATCTATTCAAGCATAAATTTGACTTAACACTTAGAAAGCGTTTCATCCCAACCAACGGGCAAATAAAGCAGGCCTTTGCTACACCGTCGACTCTTGGGAGATACAGAACCTACGCAAATATGCCCAGGACTGACGAAGAGAGCAATCTTTGAGATGTTTGCAAAAATGAATGAGGGTAGAATATGCAAAGTTCTTATCACAACAAGATGGCTTCAGACAATGAGAGTATTTAAATGCTTGTATATTAAATATATACCATATACATAATGAATTTATATATATAAATGTCTGCCAAAGAGGAATTAAATATGATGATCTTGAAGGTATCAAGCTGACTAAGAATTTTGCTGGAATCTATTTCAGAGGTACACCCAGACCCAAGGCAATTTAAAAAACTGATTTTTGGATTGACCCTGACCGGTAATCAAATCGCTGACCCACTGGGTTCAAAGCAAATCATCGCAACACGGGTCGTCAAATAATCCGTTTTTTTTACTATTTTTTTACTCAATTATAAATTGAGTACGTAAATATTTAAAAAACTTAATTTTACGTTAGAAAAAGACAGATTTGTGCATATAACAATAACTAATAGCATATAAAAATATAAAATAACAATAAATTTGTTAATTCGTAACAGGCAGCTTTACATTTTTTCTATAGAAATATTATGAGTAGATCAAAAGAATCTCTAACATCATTAATGTTTATGGCATTCATAAACATAACTTTCAAAATATCAAGTGAAACCAGCAATGAAACCGGCCTAATCCCAATTTTTGCAACAAACCCGTTAACATAATCTAATGAATATTGCCTCGGCGCCATTGCCAAGAATCCAAGTCTTACAGAATTTCGTGGAAACAATGCCACCAAAGCACAGGTGCGAGCTGAAAATGTAAACAGTTGTCACGGCAGCATTTGGAAAGTTGTCTGTGCCGCATGAAGATGTCGCGGTGACATTCCTCCCCCTCCCCCCTCGCTTTGGCAAGCGTGTGCATTCCGCGGAGGAGTCGACAAAATTCCGACGTCGACCTGCCCTCCACAAAGGTAAATAACTTAATAAGTGTCACTGCTCAGTATTTACGGGAATGTTAAGCGTAGACTCAAAGCTGAGTTTCCTAAATTATAATAATAATTTGAGGTTATGTATTTAAGGCTAAGTAATAGAATCATTGAGGCAAAACAAAACCACATCAAAGTAAATGTTATCATTTCATAACCTAACGTCCATTCAATAGCGCTTAAGAGGTAGGTGTAATTTGAAAATCTAGACAATGTTTATTGCCTATTAAAATTAGCATACTTTCTTGGGTAGCCTCGAATGATATCATAACTCAATTTTATATGGATGGTATTTGTAGTGTCCTCTTATGGACACACAACACAGGCACTGTTAACAATACTACATGATATCGGCTCGCTTGCTATGCACCGCGTCTTTACTCCGCGCCTCTCACTTGCCAACTGCCCGAGCGCGCCCCAACCCGTCGCGCGGGTGACTGTGCCTGCGCAGTGCTTAGCCGAGACGACAGATGTCACAGATGTCTATGTATCTATATTGTGATGTTTATGCCAATACACTACATCTCTCCCTTGTTTTAAATTAATGTCTTTTCCCTATATTCTAGTCATCATGTGATTCGCCTTACTTAAGAAGAAAAACAAGAACCACGCTATATGTTACATTAAAGCCATTTACCTCCAATCATGTATGTTATTTTTTAATCATCATTCATAAATTCAACTACCACTTTTATATAAATTATTTAAGCATTAATACTATGTGATTGTTGTTTTGTCATTTACTCTTACAATCTTACCCTCTTCCTCATCGATCTCCTGTCCAGTTCCCATTTCTATAAAGGAAACCTTAATGCCAGAACAATCGCTCACTTGTCATTAAACCCTCTACTTTTCTTTTTAAAGTAAACTATATCTCCACATTCAGGTCGCTATTTTCAGCGCGTCTCTTCTTGTCCTTGTATTCTTTTCCCTTTTCCTTGTGTTGTTTGTCTTTGTCTTTTATTTCTAGATCCTCGGGCTGATGTCATGTCTTGTATCTGCAGGCAGTTTATCTCGGAACTGTCTACACAAGAATAATTCGGCGGGTGTTTGTCATGACACCGTATGAGGGGTACTATTATACATGACTAAATTCTCCCGCAGAGCCTCTGTTCAGTTTTTCTGTTAGGCCTGGGCAATTTAAAACGTTTCAATATTTTTTCTGGAATAACTTTGCTAGTCCCGCAAAGCAAAGCAAAATCTCTTCATGAAAATAAAGGTAGGTAATTCGTTTTTAGAGATTTTGTAGTTAGCTACTGTTTCGTCCTATTGTCCGCTGTACAACCAACGAACAAGAATGTTTAACTATTTCCTTTAACCGTATTGCAACCAATCTAGTTTGTTCAACTCTGTGTATAAATTGGGTGAAACATGTAATAGTTTGCAAAGCCTTGACATGGAATCCGTGATATTGCTAGTGACGGGGCTATAGTTAACCTTAATTTTCTAGGATTGCATTCTTAAAACCCATCGTTCAAAGCGAGAATATTATTTCTAAGGTCAATCATTTCTACATTATTTCGAATACTCATCGTGTACTCTTTACATGTCCATCAAAATCTGTAATCCAGACTCAATAAAAATATTAACAAGGAAATCACTTTAATTATTAAACTCAAAGATTTTTTTTTTTAATTTAAGATATTACTGTACTTTAAATGAATGCTTAAACGACCAATTATAAAACTAATTAATCTTCTAATTACAGTGCCCTATAGGGCCCCTAATGTCTTATAACTTTAGTCATCTAAGTTTTAGTTCATAATGGACGCAATAAACGTGTGGGTATTGAGTATTAAGGGTTTATGATCCGTTACCAATGTTTTTTTTTTTTTTTTGCCTATGTGAGCATGGTAAAATGGTCCCCGCTACGGCCCATACCGAAGCCAAAGCTTCTTTTTTGGTTTGGCAAATGTTTTATTTCCAATACCGATTATGACAGGTCCATTATCGATTCGGGCAAGCACGGCCCCTAAAGCGACCCGTTTGCATCTCCTAGAACTACAGCTTTTTGGATTATAGTTTCTTAAATTCTGCACATCCACTAATATGTGCTATGCCTTTCTTTTTTTTTTTTTTTTTTTGAAAATTTCGAGTTCACAGTTGATGCCAACATCATCCTTATAAATCTGAACATTCATTTTTAAGATATAAAAGTGGTTATATCTCTCGATACGGGGTTTATCTCTATATGGTGGACTCACTGATGGTACTGAATTGTCGACTGGTATTTTCACTAGAATATCTCGAAACTTTGAAAACGGTTGACCCTCCACGGAATTTTATATTTACATCAATCTTAAGGACCCCTAATAAAGTTTCTGTCGCACTCTCTAGTAGATTACGAGTGGCTTCTTTAATGACGTAAAATTTCGCATTTTGAACCCGGTCACCAACTCTCAAATCTGCCTGGAAAGACCCCAGTAGCGTCAAGGGTTTCACACTTCCATAAGGCAGACAGTTTTCCTAAATTCCTGCGGCTTTGTACGTACCAATAGCTAAAAAATATCAGGATTGTTGAAAATAGCAGTCGCCCTTAAGGCACTATTGTTAAAATTGTTTTTAGCTTATGTTTCTTTTGTAAGTTTTTGCATTATTTACTATAAAATTCCATTGTTTATCACATCAATCTTAACATAGTAGCTGTTCGTACTGTATTTAATATGATATTGTCATCAGTGGAGACTTTATTGGTTTATGATCTAAATTTATATTTTTATTTATATGTTACTATGTACTGTTTGTTTCCCTGCAAAAAATAAAATAAAATAAAAAAATACCATCGAAACAAGTACCACTATTTATGTTGAATATAATGTAGTCTATTTTACTGGTCGATGCGGTTTCAAGCGATTCGCCTACGCTATTAATCCTTCTAAATCTCTTCAACTCACTTCCTTTGTAGTCTTTTCTCCTTTTCTTGTTTTATTTGTGGATTCTAATATTTTTTTTTTTTGTTTGTCATTGTCTGCAAGATGTGAATGGCCCGTTATTCCGCATTTTAAACATGCTTTGTTCTTTGCTGGACAGGTAACATTTGGTGCAAAATCTTTAAATCTACCACATCTGCTACCGCCTGCTATTTGAGATTTGTTTCGGTTTGTGTCTGGATAAGAGTTCGAAGTTATTCGGTTCAGTCCATGAGATTCTGCCGGAGATTACGCACGCCGCACACATTCAGCGCATACTTATGACGACACGTAGACTTCATGGCAAACACACCTTGTGCGCCCATGTTGACATGTCATAGTCATACTGTGCAATTTAGTGCTATACCAGTAAGACTCCGTAATTATTTGCAAGGTGTGCACTAAGTTTTCATCGATATCCACAATTTAATGCTTTTATCATAAGTCTCATAATGCATTTGAATGCATAGTCGCAATTTAATGCATAGCCGCAATTTAAATTCATAACAAACCGCAATTTAATGCAAAGTCGCAATTTAATGCAGAGCCGCAATTTAATGCAGAGCCGCAATTTAATGCCAATGCTCAACCGCAATTTAATGCCAATGCTCAACCGCAATTTAATGCAGAGCCGCAATTTAATGCCAATGCTCAACCGCAATTTAATGCCAATGCTCAACCGCAATTTAATGCAGAGCCGCAATTTAATGCCAATGCTCAACCGCAATTTAATGCCAATGCTCAACCGCAATTTAATGCCAATGCTCAACCGCAATTTAATGCAGAGCCGCAATTTAATGCCCAGTCGCAATTAAATGAGTTCGCAATTTAATGCCCAGTCGCAATTAAATGAGTTTGCAATTTAATGCCCAGTCGCAATTAAATGAGTTCGCAATTTAATGCCCAGTCGCAATTAAATGAGTTCGCAATTTAATGCACAGTCGCAATTTAATGCCCAGTGGCAATTAAATGAGTTCGCAATTTAATGCCCAGTCGCAATTTAATGCCCAGTCGCAATTAAATGAGTTCGAAATTTAATGCACAGTCGCAATTTAATGCCCAGTGGCAATTAAATGAGATCGCAATTTAATGCCCAGTCGCAATTAAATGAGTTCGCAATTTAATGCACAGTCGCAATTTAATGCCCAGTCGCAATTAAATGAGTTTGCAATTTAATGACCAGTCGCAATTAAATGAGTTCGCAATTTAATGCACAGTCGCAATTTAATGCCCAGTGGCAATTAAATGAGTTCGCAATTTAATGCCCAGTCGCAATTAAATGAGTTCGCAATTTAATGCACAGTCGCAATTTAATGCCCAGTGGCAATTAAATGAGTTCGCAATTTAATGCCCAGTCGCAATTAAATGAGTTCGCAATTTAATGCCCAGTCGCAATTTAATGTAGTCGCAGTTTAATGCAAAACCGCAATTTAATGCAGAGTTTATACCAATCGCGATTAAATACAGGTCTCAATATCACCTGCAACTGAACGCGTGATTCCACTCACTCGCTATTGAATGCATGATTCAATACACTCGCAATTTAATGCAAAACCGCAATTTAATGCAGAGTTTATATTAATCGCGATTAAATGCAGGTCTCAATATCACCTGCAACTGAACGCGTCATTCCACTCACTCGCTATTGAATGCATGATTCAATACACTCGCAATTGAATGCATAACTCGACACTGTTCACAACTGAATGAATTAATACCATATCAATCGCAATTAAATGCAAAAACTCTGCAATTGAATGCACGATTCAACTCACTCGCAATTGAATGTATAACTCGACACTATTCGCAATCGAATACATTAATAACCTTTCCATTTTTTTTTTATCAAATTGCAACGGTAAAGATTTCATTTCACAATATTTTATTCGCAATTAAATGCATTGTTTATCTTACTACCGATTTGGCACGACCTGTATAATTAACTTGATTACTTTCAAGAATTCGACGTTATGAATATATTATGTCGAATCTTAGGTTCCCAGAATAGAATAGAAACAATTACAATTTCTGTCATGACTCAGAAATTATAGAAAGACTTTATTGTAATATCATTAAAGAAAGACTAAAGTTACTCAAGAACCAAGTTAATAATGCGGATAATAATTTTATTCTAATTTCCAGGCTAGGTAAGTTCCAACAAATAAATCTCGGTCTAAAGTTGGTATGCTATCTTTTTATAAACAACGGTATGACGCTATTAAAATATCAAAACGAAAGATGAAGGCAGTAGGTTAGAGTGATTTAATTTTAATCATTAAACGATAATATAACTTGAAATTATTTTATTTCACTACAACAGGTTGCATTTTTTCTTTTTTCTATGGTAGGTTGTATTTGCCTACCTGTTTATGTTTACACTACGTAACCCACAGTCAACAATATGGAATAGGCATCCGGCAATAACTTAAGATGCTTGTAAGTTGAATTGTTTTAAAATAAATCAAATAACAAAACGTATTTAACTTTAAATCAGTTTTGGCAGAGAAAATGTAGTCCTGCTCCTGACCTTAAATGATTCCAACTTATATGGAACGAAAGGTCAAAGATGCGAATACGACAGTATAACTTTTCAATCCTTAGTATTTAGAACTGAATGACAACAAAACCATGACAATGTTACGATGCACCCTTCGGGCGCTTCGTTGTTTTTATTACCCGACTGTCAACGAGGGTTATTTACTTTAACTTGTTTATCCGATTATACTTCGGATTCCGGGAATGTATTGCAAAAATAATTATTTGTTCGTTTAAACGCAATGACATGATATAATGCCACGCGGATCCATAAGGGTGTAAAAATATAGAAATACCTACACTTCCTTCCTTTCTTTTTATATATATTTTTTTGTACTTACAGACATGCTGTTTAAATTTTACTCGTCGCCACATGTAGTGTCCTCTTATGGACACACAACACAGGCACTGTTAACAATACTACATGATATCGGCTCGCTTGCTATGCACCGCGTCTTTACTCCGCGCCTCTCACTTGCCAACTGCCCGAGCGCGCCCCAACCCGTCGCGCGGGTGACTGTGCCTGCGCAGTGCTTAGCCGAGACGACAGATGTCACAGATGTCTATGTATCTATATTGTGATGTTTATGCCAATACACTACAGTATTCAAGATTATTTTAAATGGAACAATCTTTTAAGGGTTTATGCTTCGAAATTTTTAAAATAGTATAAAGCTGTGGGATAACTTACAGCTGTTGATAGATAATTGTCAAATAATCTTTTATTTTATCCTCTTTAAATATAATAAAAAAGAATCCCCTCAAGATACAATATGTTCAAAGAATCTGTTAAAAAACAAGACACTAAGCTAGTGTTTTAAGTGTTTCGTTTTTTAACAGTTTTTTAACGCCCTAATGGGCATTTATTTATAAATATGAATGCATTTATATAAGTATTTTACAAACTTTTCTAGAAATACTATTAAAGTTATCGATTATACTTAATATCGAGTGAGTAGATATAAGTCATCATTTTCAAAACATTAGCCCGCATCTAGAATTCGATAGAATTCTGATGTTAAGGTTATATTTTAAAATGTAGAAAGGATTTTCTTTTAAGTTGCCAAGAATGGTTACAAAATATTGTGGAAAAGATGAAGGGAAGAGGAATATAATATATTAGACTCTAAATATTTCACAAAACCAACTTAGGCTTCTAGTACTTATTGCAATAAAAATTAATCCAGTATTTTATTCACAGCTATCTCGGAACCGATGAGAGGTGGATTAAGGGTTCTCGAATGAACACCACGCCTTGGCAAACGTAGTGTAGGTCGCCCCCCAGCCCGATGGACCGACGACCTCAGGAAGATGGCTGGCCAGTGGATGGATGAAAAAAGTGGGAGGCTTACGTCCAGGCTAGGCTGGATAGATAGATAGATATTATTCACTGTTATTGGAAGTTCACAAAGATTTTTGTCCGTAGGTAATACTTTTTATTTGCTATTAATTAATTTACAGTTAGTTTTATGAAAACATGCTCATCGTTCCGTCAAGTCCTTGAAGTATGTGCTGCGTTGACGCCGGGTCTATTGGGGCATATAAATTAGGTTTTAGCTAACAGCCGCATTATTATTTTCCGTATTCTCCCTGAAGAGATATTGTTAATGACGTTGTATTGTTACGCTCACACTCACATAAGCACGTCATTTGCGCACAGATTCCAGCGACCCGACAAGATCTCCCTCGCTATTATTTGTCTTTACAAAGAAAGATAGGAACACTTATTCGGTTATTATTCTAATGTTTATTTTTAGGACGGTATTTCTTGGTTTTACTATCATTTAGATAGTTATAGTGTTTGTTTTCAAGATTATTTAATTGATAGATAACAATAAAATGACAGGGGGTACGCGATGACTGATAAATTGGACGTCGTCGTCGGCATCTAATGTTATTGTTGTTACAATACAGTGGTTGTGTATATATAAGTAAGTATAAAAATTAAAATCATTAAAGAGTCAGCTTACGACAGTTACTTTGTTTCTATTCCGTCTCAACTCTACTGTTAAATTCGAGCAACTATTAAGAGCAATTGAGTCATAAATTCGGATGTCCCTCGTAAATAATGCTCGAACGAACTTACAGACTTTTTATTTCCGTTGCTCCCCTCGATGGGACACTGTTAATGAGATTGTTCTGAGACTCATGGTTAGATGCATCAAAATTAGTACGCTTCCATAAAGTAGGTTTTACAAGTTTAACTAATTTAATTTGTTTTAGGAGAAATTGTGTTGATTACTCTTAGGTAAGTAAGCGAAAGTTAAAGTATTACGACTAAATAATTTAATTTTAACTAATGGATCAATAAGAGAAAAGCTCTAGATAGAATAATAAAAAAATATTTTATGACATATATTATTAATATAAACTTTTATCTTGATCATGAAAATTATATTAAACATTATAGGAATTATTGTAAACGAGCACTCGACAACTATGCTAGACCCATCCTAAAATGCGTCTGTTGTTGTGATTCAATTAAAACAAACTTCATCGGTGGTCCTATGATATTTAAGCATCAATTTTACTAACTTATCTATCTTAATCATACATGCGTTAGTAAAATCCACCTTTATATTTTTGGGAAAAAAGTGCAACAAAGAATTTGGTAGTATGGAGATGAAGATAAATAACACATGAAAAAAATTATCGACCTCAGGTGGGACTCGAACCCACGTCCCATCGCATTCCGGGCGAGTGCTTTGACCACTAAGCTACCGAGGACGTCACGTGACAAGATGAAATTCCTCAAGTGTTTTTTCTCGCTGTCAAAGCCAGCGTATTCTGATCAATGTTGTAGCTATATGTATAGCTGAGTAGTATACTACCGTCAACACCCTATAGACACACACACACACAGTATGGAGATGGTTAAATATGTTACCCTTCAAAATTAAAGTTGTTAAACTGTACGTAAAGTCACATAAAAATACTAATACCTAGCTTTAATTACCAATTTAACGACCAATTTACGTCAACGGCAAAAAAAATCTGGAAACATGAAACTCTTTCAAGGGCATGTAGTTATATACAATCTTCTTCTTCTAAGAGTGCCTCTCCAACTAGTGAAGGTCAGCTACATAGAAATATTAATGGAGGAGAAGTCGCAGACATACTCTGACTAATCTGTGGAAGTCGCATCGTACGTAATTTCGAATAGCACCGGTGTCGCCGGATTTCTCCTACCATAGCTCCCACACACACATTAAACTGTGTAAAAACAAAACAACAGGAGGAGCCTAAGATTCTACGACAACACGTATACGGGTGTTGTGATTGGCCTAAAGGCACTTCACGCACACTTTAAAACTGCAATAAACACTAGCTAGCACGGCACTACTACCACTACTTCGCGAACGGCGCATGCGGCCGTACCATGGTATTTACACGCAGCAGTGGATATCGGTAGCAACAGAATACATTGCGGTGTCATTAAATGTAATATTATGTGGTTGCTGTACTAAGCCATCAATGTCTAATATGTCTAAATAAACATCACAATCAAGTTCGGTATTATGGTAGCTCATTCGGCACTGAATTTATTCGTGATATTGTTACTTTTTTTTTTACTTCTAAGCTATATAAAAATGAAATTCTAATATTTAATTTGGGTAAGTGACTCAATAATTCTTGTTGTTTTTCATTTTACTTCTGTTTCTGCACGTAACTTCACAATAATTCGGCATTTTGCAACCTATCGGAGAACATTACTGTTGTACGTCTGAGCTGTGATTAAAGAGTGGCGTGGCTTGTTTCGGGAGCGATGTTCATTCCTGGTCATGTCGCGGTGGCACGCGCCACGCCTCCATTACATATCTAGTCATTTCTCTGATCTGAGGTCAGCTTCCAGTACTGGTAAGCGTTGACGGTCCCTTGCCAAATGCAGAAGTCTACCCGCATTTCCAACTACAGTCCAATCCTTGATGTTATATCCATCCATGTCATTTATTTTACCTTTACCATTATCGCCAGTTTACGCACACAATTAGTAATTTTTAAGGGATAATTTAAACCTTCCACCTGTCTTATTAAACATTATGATCAAGCACATAGAGAAATAAGTCCAATTGAATGTAACATTATGTGTGACATTTGAACTTATCTATCGATCCTGATCACAAAAACAATCAATCAAGTTTGCAAAATGTCTCATTGAGTCGCCAATAAAACCGTAATAAGTCTGCATATATTTGGCGGATCGCTGAACATGTGACGGGTACATTTTGCAGCTCGCTGCAGCCGGGGATCTGATTGCATGTTACCAGCAGTATGTATATTTCAGACATGCTAAAAATATCTAGATGTTTTTTTTTAAATATAACATAAACAAACTCGAGGTCCTATGGTAGCTTAAATTGTGATTTAGCTTATTAAATACTGACTGTAGTTACACGTATGTCTCCGTTACAACGCAAAATTGGTAAGCGTGAATTTTATGTAAAGAAATCAAAAGCGCCAGAATGGTCCAACAAGTGTCATTTGTTTCAAACATTTGACAAGCAGGTGCAGGTAGCCTAAGTTTTTATAAACGCACATAATTCTGTCTGAGAATAAATCTGCTTATAACCTTTTTCGTACCAGACACTTTTATACATATTGTACTTCACTGCACAGTCTCTCATGATATAGATTACTAATGTAGTATTCGCATCCTGCAGCCTCAAACCACGAGAGTCCAGAGCACTATCTAGTTTTTGAACGAAGAAAAAATAATACAATATCAATTCCTGAACGTCTTCAACCAATCAGCGCCCTCGGCCGGACCTGCCATTCTCGTTTTCGTGCAGCCCAGTAAACTGCGTTTTAAAAAATGTTATTGTTAAAATTACTTTAAAAATGGGTAAAGAACCCAAGAAATCTGTAGAAAAACTGTTGACAAAGTTAAGGAAGATCAAAAATAATCTTAAAGTGAGGTCGAGATAACATTCCACCAGGAAAACACAACAGTCGCTTCGTTTACGTCGCTAACACTTCTACGCCGGTTCGCACAAGAACCAAAACATAAACAAGATTTCGTTCGAGGTTACTTTCATCGCCTGCTCATCACAGAGTTAAAGTAATCTAATTTCCAATTGTTAACCGAGGAATCTACAGGTAAGTGATTAACTATGGGATAATTATTGGCGACTTACTAAGTAGAGTAATTCCCAACTAACGACAAGCATGGCGTGCTACAAAGTTGAGTAGTTCCCTGGTTTTCTTGTCAATCCCACACGCCGGTTCGCACAAGAACCAAAACATAAACAAGATTTCGTTCGAGGTTACTTTCATCGCCTGCTCATCACAGAGTTAAAGAAATCTAATTTCCAATTGTTAACCGAGGAATCTACAGGTAAGTGATTAACTATGGGATAATTATTGGCGACTTACTAAGTAGAGTAATTCCCAACTAACGACAAGCATGGCGTGCTACAAAGTTGTGTAGTTCCCTGGTTTTCTTGTCAATCCCACACTTAATAAATATTAAGTCCTACTAAACATGCATTCTACTGTATGGGTAGATCCTTGTTTTCCCTTTTTTAATACAACAAAATAATATTAAGGCCTACTAAACCTGCGTTCTACTGTATGGGTAGATCCTTGTTTTCCCTTTTTTAATACAACAAAATAATATTAAGTCCTACCAAACCTGCGTTCTACTGTATGGGTTGATCCTTGTTTTTCTCTTTTTTAAATAAAACAAATATTAAGTCCTACTAAACCTGCGTTCTACTGTATGGGTAGATCCTTGTTTCTCTTTTTTAATACAATAAACATCTTCAGTCATAACTGAAGATGTGGATTCCGATGTTCTGAAATTATTGGGCAATTTTACTGTAACCATTTATGGCCGTGAACTGTGGCCAAGCATGTAAAAACTTTTTATCTACCTATTGATGCACCAAAGCTGAACCTTGAGGCACAGGCTGCATCGAGCATAGAGGCTATAAAAGGGTGCCGTAGCTCAGCGGCGGCAGCTCCTTGGTATCGATTACATAAGTTAAGCAACCTACGTCGTGGTTGTGAGTGGCTGGGTGACCATTCCGATCATATTTGTGATATTTTTATCACGAGCATCTCCGTGCTTCAAAAGAAAGTTGGCCCTGGCCAATATCAGTTGATACTGGTTGTGAAGCCTAGTCATAGGCTTGAGGCGAGGTAGTACTGTTTTCGGAGTTAAATTTTCCGTGTAATTCCAGTGTGAGTAGCAAAGATAGCATAGAGCTAATAAGTGATGCTGCTCGTTAACTATGTGTTTGCCGCTATAATGAACAACGGGCGAGACTTGATGGCAGTATAAACTTTAACAAAAATTTTCTTACAAAAATCATTTAAACTCTCAATGCCCAAGAGATATCTAAAATATTTAAATAAAACCCCTAAGTTAACCGCATGGTTTTTTATGAAACACTGATTTATTGTAGCGATGCATATGTATGGTGACATTCACCTTATGTCACTGCCCCAAATGTGGGTCGCGACAAAAGTGCAATTCCCTGATCATTTGCAAGTGATAGAAAATATGCCTTTAGCTAAATTCTAATTATGTAAATACTTTGTACAACTGCCAAGTTTTATTGTGGCCAATTACAAAATCAAAGGATACTACTAAGCAGAATCTCTCTTTATATGATCCATGTAGCTGTAAACCAACCCAATCTCATAATTCAAAAAATAATAACTTTTCTGCTGTAGAAATTTTAAGGAAATTGATGTTTTATACTGAAACCTATAACTAGATAAACTATAAATAGAGGTGAAATTATTAGTTATAAACCATGCCGAAAGACAATATTTTTTCAAATAATTACTGTTCCTAAACCTGAAGGCAAATTTATTTTAAATTTATAGAACTTGAATAAGTTCCTTGTGACAGAACATTTTAAATTAAAGTGTAAACAGTTCTAAAACTGATTATACCTAGTTGTTATTTAGCCACTAGAGATATAATAATTTTTTTTAAGACTTTTTCTTTGCCTATTCATGGTAATCATAAAATACCTTCGCATGTGAAAGTCAAAATGTATGAATTTCATGTTAATTATTTTGGCCTTTACACAGCTCCCAGTTTTCATTAAACTTATGAAACCAGTTGCTTAGTGGCTGAGATCTCAAGGTATTCCCATAACTATATTATATTAGACGATATAAAATAATAATAATTTACATTGAAAATTTTTTTAAAACAGTGTGTATAATCTAAAATTTATTATAATACTGACCAGTCTAGATTTTCACATAAATCAGTAAAATTTAAAGGGCTGTTTTTTGAAAATTTTCAACTGTCACTTCCAAAGGATAAAATATGTAAATCAAAACTGAAATTAGGAAATTTCTTTATATTAATTTATACAAAATAAAACCCTTTGCACATCTGCAAGATCTTCTTATCTTAGCCTGCCCAGCCGTGGAATATGGTTGGATATACACAAAAGAAAATTAGAGACATGAGTTTTAAGTATACAACAATATATTAACATTTCCAATAGTGTTAAATAAGTTGTACTGTGGTGGTCTTAAAAAACATTTAAAAAAAAAATATTAACAATGAAATCATACATTTAAAACAATTTCAAAAATGAATTTATTTTGATTCATCATTACCAGGTTGAGGCAGTCTACAGTCAACCATCTGAATTGTAATGCTAAAAATATTAAAATGGTGACACCACAAAATATTTTTTATATTATTTACATCTTATTTAACAAGGAAGGAAGGACAAGGAATTCAGAAGAAAACACTTAGAAATTGTATAGTGACAATTATTTTAAAACATCACAGATACTTTTGGTTCACCAGAAACAAATCCATTTCTTAGTCCTAGTTCCCAGCTAAGCTAACGCTAAATGTCATTGTCAAGATATTCAATCTTGGAAAGGCGATTGGGATGCATATAAGATAAATGCGTTTACAGTTCCTCGATCTCAGTATATTTTGTTTTTTCTATGTTTCTTCAATATGTTACGAAAAATTATCACTAAACAATCAGAAAACACAGTGGTGGTACCCTAATGGCAAGCTCAACGATGGTATTGGGTATTCAAAAATTTAATAAATACTGATTTGTTTTAAATCTTTTTAAAATTAAATTAAATTTTTTTCCAGTAACCCAACGTTCCAAAACCGTTTTAGCCTGGTTGTCGCGACACTGTTACGGTTTACGAATAGATATATTATATATAAAAAAAAAAAAAAAGGTACGAAATAATACTGATGTCACAATCGTACAGCACCGCCATACAGTATGATACGTACTTTAAACAATGGTACTAATATTGTAATCAAATTAAAATTAATTAACCCTAGAAAATTTTGAGATAAGGACACCAATCATAAATAATTCTAAAACATTATTTATTAATATGACACCTTATTTAAGGCCCGAAAACCTGGTACATAATCAAAATCATTTTTTTTGTTTGCTTCAAAATCAATAAGAAGTCAAGCAGTTGTCCGGCTGATGACATAGCTTGCTAATCGCATTACAAATATTAGGACAAAGGTGCGTTTTGACAGCGCATAAAAAGTATATCAATTAATTGGTGGTGTCAACTAGCCTAATAGGCTAGAGAGTAAAAACAATATCACATCATCTCCTCTTTCAGATATTAGTCAAAATGCCAGATTTAATAAAGATATAAGATATGGGTTCCAGCCAACTTCTTCTAACAGTACCTTTTTCCAAGAAAGACCCCAAAAATGCCCAGCAGAAAATCTTAACGCCTTAATTAAACATGACAATAACTGTTTTAAAAAAAAACATACTTATTACAAAGTTACATTACAAATAATATTTTGATGATTAAAAAATTACATTTTTAATAAGGGGCATTATAAATTCTATATTCACAGCTCATATTATAAGACATGCCATTTCGGCTGCAAATTATTGTGTGTGAGTTTAGCAAAATTTTATGACAAATAGAGTCATCTGATTATCTGAAAAAACTTTTTGATAATGTGATTGATTGTATAACCAATTAATAAAATAATTTGTTTTTGTTAATTATTTTATAGAAATGCTCATTTTTACTGTTCCTGAAAGGATTGATTTTTAAGTCTAATTGATAATAACTGACTTAAGTATAAGGTATATTAATGAAAATGAAAACAAGATTTTCCTAACATAAATAATGATTGTAATCGTTATTATCATCTTATTATTTCACGACAACTCTAAACATCTACATTAGTAATCTATATCATGAGAGACTGTGCAGTGAAGTACAATTATTAATTAAACGAACTTACCTTAAGTGAAGTTCTATTATAATTGTACGAACTGCACAGTCTCGAAATGATATACTAACCCGCCCACCCCGTCACTTTGACATGGCCCAAACATTAGTAATCGTGAAATAATAATCAACAAAAACAAACTATTTTGATTAAACTTGTGTTAAGTACCTAACTAATTATTTCTTAATTGCTCTAAACTTAATGACAGGTCCGGCCGAGGGCGCTGATTGGTTGAAGACGTTCAGGAATTGATATTGTATTATTTTTTCTTCGTTCAAAAACTAGATAGTGCTCTGGACTCTCGTGGTTTGAGGCTGCAGGATGCGAATACTACATTAGTAATCTATATCATTTCGAGACTGTGCAGTTCGTACAATTATAATAGAACTTCACTTAAGGTAAGTTCGTTTAATTAATAAGTATAAGGCATGGGTATAATGTTATTCCGCATCCGTTACTTTTTTACGAAAACGTCAAATACTTTGGTTTTGGTAATACCAAAAATATTATATTCTATTTCCGGAAGGCGCAGCGTAGGCAGGCCCACCACGCGATGGACTGACAACTTAGGGTTGCGGATAGCCGCTGATGAAAACAGAGGACTTCCAAGGGCTGATGATGATGATTAATTTTTATTTAATTTAACAGTACATGTAATCTTTAATTTGTGGAAATATTGTCCTTGTATTGTCGTCTAGTAAATAATTGTAGTCTTTTGATAACTATTCGACGTTACTTCTGCTATAAGTTTATAAGGAGCTAGGTATCGTTTAGATTACTTTTTTAGATTCCTTATGATGCTGCAAATTAGTCCAAAGTTACTGCAATACTATTGATGTAACAGAATACTAGAATTTACGTCAATCAGACCCGTGAATGTAACTTACATCCCTTTTAGAGAAAACCTGATGATATTTAAACTGCTAAACCAACTTTCGTGAATCATAGCAGAAAACTCTTTCTGTTAACTAACCTTTCAAACAAACAATAGTCATTTAAAATCTGTTAATACATTTGGGAGCTACGATGCCAAAGACAGACACACGAAGCAATGTGTACATTTAAATTTAAACCACCCCTTTGTTTTCGTTGGAGATTAAAAATAAACACTAGTCGACTATATATATATATATATTATATATGACGTATTTCTGTCAATGAGTCCGTTCTATAAAATGTTTAGCAATCTAGACGTTCTACTCAATGTCAAACTTATACCTGACTTGCAACACATACATTTTAATATTAGCGGAGCTCGGAAACCTTTGTAATTGCCGTTCATTATTGATAAGCAATATTGATGCTCTAATTAAATGGAACTGCCATGTAAATGGCGTAGTGACGTTATAATATCAGCTGAATTATGCAACACTGCGCGGACCATTGATATAAAGCTTATTGCTATCCACATGTATTTAGTGACAACTGACAATATGGTGTGGCGCTTCTAGGTGTAAATTTAACTTTTATTTTTAAAATGAATGGGGGAAATGACTTATTGTGTGGATCAGGGTCATTATCATAAAGATACTCCTATAATAAGATTAGGAAACACGTATATAAAAATAGTGAATATGACCAAGTATCCGTTTTTCTCGGTTCACCGATTTTAGACAAAAAGGCGTGCAGGTTTATCTTGCATGTTGGTGAAAATTGTTAGATTTTATTATGTTTTTCTCATTTTGTGTGTTTCTAATAGCCTATCATTACGGTTGACAGCAAAACTGCCACAGAGAAAACGTCTAAAATCTTTTAACAGTATCTTAGTAGGTAACAGTTTTGTTAAAATATAATTGTTTCCATTCCAATCCAAAGGTTCACAGTAATCAATATTTCGGAAAATAGTGATTCGCATTTAGCTAGAGAGGAGCCTCGGGCTAGGCGTGACGTTTGCGAAATACTCGAATTTGCAACGGACGCCGCTACGTAAACCAATAACCGCGCTCCCTGGCCCCTGGACTACAGAACAACTTGATACACGGCCACAGGAATTGAAAACCAGTTCAAGCTCAGATTGGCACGAATCACGTCATTGTTTAGATATATTTTTTAAAGTAATGTATAAGATTTACTAATTATTGTTAAACCGTGGAAATCCGTTATTAGCTGTATATTTAAAAAAACTAATAAGTATATTTAAACATAATTGTATCGCCGTTGATTTCCTAAATAAATTTAAAAAAAAGTTAGTTTTACAACTGGCATTTAAATCCCAAAATAATTATAACAGATTTTTTGTAGGAATTTGCTTGTATAATTTATAATTTAAAATAATTATTGTATACCACCATTAAATCTTCATTTTTATGCAATATAGGTGTCGTTGCCCGATCTTAGAATTAATCAATTCATATTTGGCCAACCATTTCATAAAATGGTCGTTTTTCATGATGCGGCACAGTACCCGCTGGCCACATCATGACGTTGATAGGCCAGATCAATGAATCAGTCAGCGTTTGACGATATGATCGACTACTTCATGAAATGGCCAAACGTTTGGTGGTCATATCTTAAAACAGTTATATTATCCACCGGTACAGGCGCTGATGTCGCTTTGTTATTATGTTACAACATGGCGGCAGACAATTATTCTGTTCTTCTGAATTGTAAAAGTAAATAAGTGTAGATAGAAGAATAAATTGCAGTGAATTATCGTTAAGACATTAAGCTAGGTGATTTTAATGAAAGTCATTTGAAAAAAAGGCTCAACGTCAAAAGTCGTGGAGTTTGTCACGTAATTTGGAGGTTAGTAAGGTTATGTATTTAAATCTTTTTACTTATTAGGTTTCTTTCAAAATTACAAATACTTATACTGTTTTACTTATCTATTGAGAAAATTAATATTAAACAAATTCCAGTATCTTGTAACCGTATTTTACCTATTTTAATGATATGGCCAAACGTTGATTAACATATCATCAAACGTTGACGTTTAAACGATATGGCCAGTTTTGTTTTACCGTTTTATGAAATACGGCCATATTATGAAATGGCCGGCCACATCATGAAGTGTTTAATTTTAAGATCGGGCCACGACATAGGCATAAATTCAACGAGAGATAAAATTCTGCAGTTTATCGTACAAATTTTATCCCATAGAACAAAAATCAACTCAGCAGACACCTGTTCTTTTTTTACCCAAGGATATAACTGTTCTCTATTAACTTGTTGCTTAGTTTCATACATTTTCTAATATGTTCCGCTCTTTTATGTGATGTTTTATTATTATCTTTACGAATTTTAAGTTCTTCTTAAAGTAAATGTTATTAATGAGCATATTCGCCTTCTTTAAGACGTAGACTGACTAACTCTTGTGCATATATGAGAGTAAGCTTAAAGACATATGCGAGCATAAACGATTTTGTGAACGCGGTGCATTCGAATTATGCTTTAAAATATTTCAGGATATTATGCAATAAAATAATTTACTATTTGTGTATCTTTACAAACATCCAGTACCTCTTAACATTAGGATGTTAATTCATTACTTGGAGACATAACAGAAAGTGTATTGCATGTTGCCTAGTGTCTTTATATTTTATTTTTAAAATCGTCTGCTACCCGAGTCATTCATGGTAAAAAAAATACATTTTTATGACCACAATTCTCCGCATTGAGTAATATCATAGGGGTAAAAGAAACAAATTGCTAAGAGCCAAAGCAACTAACATGGCTTATGAAGGTGCCGGAGTTCTTTATGATCACTACGCTCCGCATTAAGTAATAGCGGCAAAGGAAAATTGTTAAGAGCCAAAGCAACTAACCTAACTTATCATCGGGTCAAGATTGGTCTGGGACATGTATGTGCCAGAGTCCTTTATGACCATTATTCTCCGCATTACCCCTAATAATTACGGTAATGGGCCAAATTGTGAATAGTCAAAGCAACTAACCTGACTCATCATCGGGTCGGTGTTGATCTGGCACATGTAGGTGCCGGAGTCCTTCGGTTCCACATTGTTGATGTACAGCTTCCAGGTGTTGTGTCCATTGTGAGACACAGCCAGGCGATGGTTTAGCGTCACCATGTGCGTATGGATTGCCAGGATCGTTTTTGTGTCTGATTTTATCCAGGCTACCTGTAAAATATTGTGTGATTTTTCACATTCTATTTTTAACATTTACATGCTAGTTATATCTTATTTTAACCAACATAGTTGGGAACCAATTTTAAATTGTTCTCATATAAAAAGTTAAGTGTACAAAACAATGTTTCTATCGGACGTCAAGAGAAGTTGCCGATACCAAAAAGTAGGGTTAGATTCCTACCTAAAGTGGTAATTTTTTTTCAAGTGTTGAATCTTTGACTTTGTTTTCTTTAACTAATGTGACTTGACATTAATTAAGCTTAGAAAATACCTTATTATTAAAGACGTATTTTAAAATAGGCGAATAAATAAGCCAACTAAACCGATAAAGGTATAATTCTAATACCAGCATTTAGCATGATCAACAAAACACGATATGATATAATATAGCGATTTATCAACACCCAACTCTCAAAATATGATATTCCACTTACAAGCTATAAATCTTGTAAGCTTTACGTTTCGGTAAAATGAAAATAAAATCTGAACTGTTTGTTTTGTAGAAAAGAAAATCACTTACAATTTTATATCACAAATGGAAAATTATCTTAAAATTTTAATGTATTTGCCACTATTGCCTGTTGCTGTCACCGGTATTGGTACATTTATGACTTTATCGGTTGAGTTATCTTATTTTTAAATTTGTGTCACGAAGAAGTTCTGAGATAGAGCATCTCTATATTGCCCGTAAATACGATATTCGTCTAAATTGGTTGAAGTGACTTGTATAATTTGTAATTTACTGATCTATTGTATAAATTATTTAAATGCTTACGATTGACAAAAACAATCTTTATGGGTTGATAAAGCGTTTGTCATAGTATAAATGTGAATTGTTACTACATCCGCTACTTTTTTCATATGATATGAAATAGAGTATGAAGTAGAGTAGATATGTTAATTATGCATTAACATTTCTTGGAAACAAGTTACATGTATAGTTATGTGCTAAATTAACATGGTTTAATTAACTAAGTACTGGTAATTACCTTGTATGATCCCAGTTGATTGACAGTGCATGTGAAATGTACATCTCTGCCCTGGGCCACAGTCAAGTTCTCCAACGGTGATAGGAATTCCGGTTCCTGTTCGCTATACCCTGACCCTTGAAGTTGCCCTGTAAATTATACCCTCAGTTAGTCAGTAAAAGTACTACTCTTAATTACACATGAGATTTAGTGTTTTTAAAAATAAGAAAGTTTCCTAAAATTGCAGCAATAAGGCTTCTCAAACAATACATTCAGCATCCGAATCAGCTTTATTTCCGATGGTAACCAAATACAATCAAAAGAAATACAGGTCGAATTGGCATTTCAAATTGGTTTAAATTGGGTCAGGCTTGCACAAACAAAAGTGTGGAACCGCTGACGGCGCGGCGATCGCTCTACTTCTATTAAATAAATCTTCGCAACTGCAAGCGATTACTAAAAACGAGATCTGATCAGAGTTAATCAGATTAAAAATACAATTAGGGAATAATCTCTCTAAATAAATGAAAGGATGATTCTTTGCTAATTTTACTCGATAAAACAACTAGGAATATTTCCGAGAAGTCAATCTATTTTGTTAGTACCTAATCAAAATGTTTAAATAAACTTCACGTAGATACATTTGGACCTGCGATTTTTCAATCTGCGCCAGTAAAATTAATTTACACAGATTTCTTTATTCTGATTAATACCTAAATATCATAAAATAGAATAAGACAAGAAAAGCAACAACTTTTTCCTGTTAAAATTCAATCACAGTAACTGCAATCGACTTCAGAAAGCGGATAGATCGGAGATCTAAGTTAACCATTTGGAAAAAATAAAATTAGAACGAGGGAAATTGGGAGAGTAGAAAGTGAAATAATTATCTTAGTTGTTTCTTTGTTGAGGGACGGCGCGGCGCTGGACGATATCGCCACTGGGCAAAAGGTTTATTTGGACGTATGCAGAGAAATTAGCTCGGTGGACGCCACATTATATATGAAAATTGTTCTGCAAAGCCACGATGTTAGCTAATTAGGTCACCAAAACCGACCAAGTGCGAGTTCGCGAGTTCTACATTTCGTTTATTTTTCCTTTATTTCGAGATCTTTAGCGTGAGCCCGATCCACATTAAAAAGCAAATTCAATACGGTATTATCTAAACCCGTTATTTACGCTATACCTAATGTACTCCTATGCAATCCTATATTTCAAGGGCTCCTTTTGATACATTAAAAATATTAATTATTATTAATATATATTTTATTTCTAATAAAATATTATTTTTGGTCAAAATTTTCCATCAAGCATTTCCAAATGTAAGATCACTAACTCGATTTACAGTTAAAGAGTTAAAAATCCCTCACTTATGGACGGATAAACAAATAAAAAACATCAGTAGGGTAAACAAATGGGATGCGTTAAAGGCGCTAATACTGGCGTGTTTGCATGAATAAATTGGATTCAATGTTTATTCTTGGTTAAAAGACGATATACAGCAGAGTGATAGAAATAAGGTCTCGGATTTGACCATTGGGTAAAGAACCCTACAACTAGGGATGGGGCTGGCGGGCTTGTTAAACTCTGTGCTTCCTTAATGTGAATTTGGTAGGCAGTAACTGGCAGATAAGCCTAATCGTGAGTGGTGACCGTCGACTATTAACGTCAACATAATGAAACTCGCATTGCAATGCGTTGCACAAACTTAGGTGCTCGATATATTTCTAGGTGCAAATAACTGCTTTACCTAGACAGGCAGTGCAATTGATAGGCAGAAATCAATAGAATGATTACTCTTGAGTTCTGAATACACCGGATGAGCGTGATGGAAATAACAATAAAATACGATACACATTGCGCAAGACTCTACTACCGCACCGCGTACAAGCGAGGTAACATTTATTTTTTATGCATCATCTGTTTATTGGTTAAGTCTTAACCCAGGATACTATCACCCACTATGCACCGTCTACTGGAGTAAGTTATCTGTCCACATGAAATGTAATCCAGCGAAACCTACAGTTAAAGCCGTATAACAACATTTCGTTGCAATACGAATATTTCATTTTAATGGTTACTTTAATCAATATATTGGACGCATCATATCATTACATAAATTTAAATACATTGTAGGTGAAAAAGGTGCCTATCATATCATTTCTTAAAGGTTCTCATAGAATTTGAGCTATTTAAGTCCACAGATTAAGTAATGCAATTGTTTTTTATGACATGAACGGCACGTTGTTTGATGTCAATTGATTTATATTCCAGTTTGATTGATTGGTTGAAATATACTCGTTTATGCAATGTCACTGAAAGCCAATCATTGCAGCCACCGAATACCCGATTACAGGCCAATCCCTAAATTTCCATGGCAGAGTGCATTATGCAGAAACAATCATTAACGTCTAAAGCATTATTTGTACAGTGAAGTAGTACAATGAACAACGCGATCAGAATGTGCCATTTGAATGCGGCCAACCGATGAATACCGAATCAGTTATTAGGAAAAGTAGGCAGAGTGCCTACTCATGATAAAATACCAAACAATATCATGGTTCATTTATGGAATTCAATCCGTGTTTTCCAATTAGTGCAAAAATTATCTGCAGTAACAAAAGTTTAGTAGATTACCAACTAGCTTTACTGAGTACGTACTATAATCATGAACAGTTATATATTTTACTTTTTAATTTGGTAAATATGTAGGTATTGTAACCATTGTTCCCAGCTTACGTGTTTTCTGTTCTAAAGTTTACGAAAGGTTCAGGTTATTTATTCAGTGATTAAGTGATACTAATCTTAACTGAAATTAGACTGAAAACACCTGGCCGACCTTTTAGTGCTCATAAATTAAAACTTGAAACGCGTTTACAATACGCATTAATAATTGTTAACTAAAGCCAACCCGTCTAAAATACGAATAACTCCCTGTGTGCTCCAAACCTAAGTCGAGTAAGGTCCAGCCCATAAAAAGGGTCACACTAAACGTCCCATACTGTGACATCAAAACGATTAATGGCACCGTGCGGGATTCGGAACGCCGAATATTTTCAACCAATTCCCCTAATTTGGAGCTCGGATTTAACACATTTTTCACGTTGCCACTGACCTGAAATTCGTGCTAATTAATCATCTTGCTTTTATTCAGCTTTCATCAGTTCAATATTTTAATTAAATTTATTTAGAAATAAAGCAAATATAAAAATAAGGTAAACTAGGACTGCTAACAAAAAGAGCTATGAGTAATACCTAGGATTTATAGTATGGTTTGAGTTCATAAATATGTTTAATTTTGTAACCCAAACTTATGGTGCGAGAAGAACGTGACCACCGTCATCAACCTGTGTTTTCAATTAAAATATGTGGTAGAAGTTAAGCATATATTTCGTTAAATCTAAGTGGAAAATGTAAATTTGATATAATCATATAATACAAACCCAAATATTTTGGTTTTGTATGAAAATAATAAGGATTTTTTTGTTTTTCAAATATGACGATATCAAATTTCTTGCTTCACCATTCTATTTATACGTCTTTGACAAAATCCCTTTGACAGGACCCGCAAATAGCTGGCTATTATAAACTAGTCAATTTTCAATTATATCAGTTAAAATGTTTTTGTAAAGCTCTTGTTGACACAAGTTTTCAAAACTGGAAAAAAGGCCTTCGTTTTTTGGAAAAACCACTTAAAAACGAAATCTACTTAAATTAATGAAATCACTTTACAGAACATTAATACAACCGGTTATTTTATGAGGCTTAACATGAATAAATATCCAACCTAAATATCTGAAATAACCTTTTCATTTCATTCGTATGTGGCTTGTTTAATTTTCCGTTTGCGACCACATCGAAATTGTTAACGATCATTGATTTGTGCTGCACTTGTTAACCTCAAATGGGTTGTTTAGCGCATCCAAATCAAATCAAACGGTATCAAACACATATTTCAACTGTAATTAATCAATTAATTGCAGCCAACCATTTCATTTGTTAAAACAAATAACACTATTCTTACCCACTTGTCAAACACGTACATTCATTTGGGTAATCTTCATTTGCAACAGATTAGTTTATAAGACCTAATACTAACTTATTTATGTAAACAAAACTTGAGATAGTGAATCTTCTGATAGTGAAATCTAAAAGTCAAAAAGCGGCCAAGTGCGTGTCGTGCCACGCGCAGTGTAGGGTTCCGTAGTTAATCGTCGTTACCACAATATATTTCAGTAATTACTACATTTAAGATACTTTTAATGTTTTCCTCTAAGGAATTTTTGACCGACTAAGTTGAACGACTATTACTCCTAAACTAACTGATCTATTTTGACCTTTATGATTTATCTTTAAAGTTCGTAAAAGCACTTTTATCGTGATTTTTTTTCAGATTTTTCCAGCCAATAGTTCTGCTTCTAGAGCAGAGGAGGCCCTACTCGAATAAAATTTGACACTATAAAGAAACATTTTTCGCAGACGGAACCTCTTAATCGAAAAATAGTAGAAGAAACCCTTTATAAGTCATTTTAAAAGACCTTTTTAACGATACCCGACACGATGAGGTTGACGATGAAAAAAAATCATTCGACGTCGACACTTTGTCGACGTGGTTATTATACATATCTCCAAAAGACACACGGACAGACAGACGGACACGACGAATCTATAAGGGTTTCTTGTCAGGACTACGTAATCCTAAAAAGGTAATAACATAAATCGATTATTTTACTGAGACATCATTCATTCATACCTATTCAAAATAAACCTATCCACACATCTATGCTACCTAGTACAAATTTCAGCAATGTTCAGTCGAAGATTTCCTACACGAACTGTCTTCTTAGACGATTTCCAATAAGCCGACTTAATTAGGCAATAATGCCGAAGTGCATGAACGCAGTATGCCAGACCCGCATCTATGAATGCCTCTTGCAGCCAACTGGCTTGTCTGAGAATCTGCCCTGTGGATTGGCTTGTGAATAAGGCCTGTGGATGGCTCGTTGGTTAGGATTGCCTGTTGGGTACTATTACTATAGTACATTGATTTTATAGTAAACATTTGTGGTCAGGTGGTTTAGTGACCAAATAACGAACTTTATGTTAATATTGCGGAATAACTACATTATTGGCAATGAAGACAATCGAAGTTATATTGTCATGATACATTTGTTGGATAACTTATTTTGTAGATTATAGTACATTTTACTTAAATATGGCAAAAATACGTATCGTTTGAAAATAAATTTACTATTTAACTGACGTCCGTGTTATAATTTAATAAAATTTGCAAGATCCGCAAAACAATTTTAACCAATTAAAATAACACTAGATACCACTCGAAATAGTCTTTCAAAATTAAATGATAAACATTGTTTTTGCGGAATGTAACATCATCTGTTATGTATGTAAGAAAAAATCTTAGTTTGTTTAGCCATAAAGGTTATTTAAATTATTATATTACTAGAAATAAAAATAAACTTGCTGTTCCGAGGTTCAGATTTTATAAAAAGTGATTCATTTAGGGGAAAAGGTATAATTTTTTAATAAAATACCACAAACCGGTGTTGAACTACCTGTTCATGAGTTCAAAAATTACATTTTAAAAATCCTTATGATAAAGGATACATATAACAAGTAGGTTTAAAGTTTAAGTTCTTGACTTTACTTTTATCTCTCGATCTTAATGAACGAACTAAAACTTAAATATCGTAAACCGAGATATGTATTGATTCCAGGCGGCCTAATGTCAAAGCGTATCATTCGGTCGGTCGTATTATCCGATCAAATTAAAATATCCATTCACTTGTATAAAAGGTTTGTCAATTTATGAACAATTGAAAATGGTCGGGTTTTTATACGGCTAGATTGATTTGGTCATATTTTATAAAAGGATATACACATGAGACTGGTCATTTTAATTTGTTAGGTTTATATATACGTCCGAACGAAAGATACCTTTTCGTGCTAGGCCTCCTGGTACCTAACCACATTTGTCACCTAAATAGTCAAAGAAAAGGAAATAATGAAATTTTATGAGTTTGAGTCTCTTAACTCGTATATATAATCAACAAAATACATATCTTATACGGTATCAACACACTCACAAAGTAATCACAATACGTGTTAGTCGAGTGTTGGGATTGAATGGTCGTTGGAGAATTGAAAACTATCAAAATCAACGTCAGAATGTGGCAGCCGTTCCATTTTCTGAATCGACAAACGTTTGTAATGCGTCCGCTTTGTGTAGACGAGGACACAACATGCTGCAGTGGGATGTTCCATAAACGATTCAACATGTTTTTAAGTATTGTTTTATTAAAAAGAGCTCAGAAAACCAGAAAACACCGTTTTTTATTATTTTACGTTGCTACTTTAAATACAAATACGTAGTGTCATCTATAATGATACATAATAATAACAGACGTCACTTTACGTGAACCTCGTAAAAATCGTTGCATAGTCTTAAGTTCAACAATCCACAGCTGCTAAGCCACAATATAACTCATAATAAATCACAAGACTCTAGACGAAGAAGACGAAGAACTATTCGTATACTTAAAACAATTATGTCGAAAATTATTCCTATTATTGTATATTAAAATTTATAATACATCCGGGAAATATATTTCAACGGTATAGGTCTCATAAAATAGTAGTAGTAATTAAAAACTGAGTCTGACTGTTAAAACAATGCCAACAAACGAATGCGTCTACTTTGTACTAATAAAAGACACATACAGTCAAACATAAAGCTATGAAGTGTTTCCCAAACGCTTAAAGTTTTATCTGCTCCATAGGTAAGTACTACTCTGTCAAGAAAGTACCGGGAAAAGATTAATAATACACAAAATGTTAGTTATTCATCCAAATTTATTTTATCACCTTCAAAGCATGCCCCTTCAGAAGCGATACACTTACGCCAACGAATAATGCAATCATCAAAACATTTTTTAACGCTTTTTCCGGATCGAGTTCAGTTCTCGCCGCAAATTCTCCTTTATGTCTTCTACCGAATGAAACCGGGTGCCACGAAGTGGTAATTTAAGTTTAGGAAAAAGAAAGAAGTCGGCTGGAGCCATATTTGGTGAATAAGGTGGCTGCTCGATGGTATTTGTTGAGTTTTTGGTATAAAATTCGTTCACAATGATGGCCTTGTTGGTAGGCGCACTATCGTGGTGCAAAATCCAAGCATTTTCATTCCACAAATCTGGCCTTTTTCGGCCTTTTCGTCTAATTTGCTCTCAAACGCCGCATAAAGCTTAAATAATACTCTTTTTTATCGTTTGACCTTAAAACACCGCGACAGTCAACATGACTTTGACTTTCGATCGAGTTTGGCGCGGTTTATTCGGTTTCGGTTCAGTTGGAAGGCGCCACTCTGAAGCTTGTTGACTAGTTTGCATGTCAAACTCGTAAACCCACGTCTCGTCACCAGTAACAATGCGTTTCATGAATGTTGGCTTGGAATTGACTCGTTCTAGCATGTCCTCAGCGACTCTTTTGCGATTGAGTTTTTCTTGAGTCTTCTGGGACTAGCCGAGCGGCAACATGTTTCATACCCAATTGATTATTTAAAACGGTACGAATCGACTCGTGTGACACAGAAAGTTCGACGGCTAGCTCTCTCAAACTTGAATGAGGATTTTCAGTCACTATTTCCTTCACTTTTGCGATGTTATCTTCAGTAGCAGACGTTGATGGCCTACCAGGGCGCGGCAAATCTTCCATCCCATCTCGACCGCTTTTGAACGCGTTGTACCACTCATAAACACGTGTTTTTGATAAAGTCGATTCACCTTAAGCCTTCTGTAACATTTTCAGAGACTCCGAACACGAAATCCCATTGGCGATGCAAAATTAAAGACAAACTCTTTGTTCGATGTTTTTGTCCATTATAAAATTCGCAATACACACTAAATATGGCATAACTAAAAACAATACTGTATTAAATCTAATTTTTCTAACTAATCAGATGTAAGTCAAACTCCGCGCCAAAATGGAAAACAGTTGTGCCAATCTAACAACAACAAAAAATATATAATTTTGAATTTGCACCATAAACAAATCATCAATTCCCGAAATTTTTTTGACAGAATGTATACCTACTTTTCTCTTTTATTTTATATATATATTTATATTTTAAGAGGAAAATCTGTTGTTAGCTTATAAATAAAGAAAAAGAAAAGTAAACGTTATATAAATAAATTCGTGCAAATTTTGACTTTAAATGTGAAGTCAACGTAACATTACTAGGTCTATGACTTTAAAAAAATAACCGCAATAAAACATGTCTCAAAAGTCTGACAAAATCATTACCTACCAACCTAACACATAACCCCCAATTATCTTATTTGGTATTGAACTTAATTAAATTAGACTTAAATTGAACTTCACGCATTCAAGTTTACGTTGATAATTGGTCTAGTGAATTTATCGTTTTGAGGTAAATTGAAAAGCTGCGGACTGAATATATTATTTGGATAAAGTCACCTACCCTCACATCTACAAAATCAACCAAGGTCACGACAACCTTACTCCTGTCAAACAACGAACAAAACCGGGGTATCTGTAGCTGTGCTGTGCTGTGTGCACAGTGCAATGCATTGCATGAGCACCTTCTCCTCTGACTTTCTTCAACGCCACAGCTTTATTGTATTACGATTGATAAAAATCGTATTTATTAAATAAGATCGCCGATATATCTATTCTTTGATTAAGAGTCTTAGTTCGGAGGATTTATAAAAAAATTGGACAACATCAAATACAATTTTTTTCTTTTAACGTACATGATATTTTGTTTGCACTCAATAATTACAACATGCATAATTCTTGTAGGTATGTGCAGATTATGGACCGAAATACAATAGACGGGACCTCACCAATATTAGTGACAGTTAAATTTAATAACTGGTCCAGTTAATTTAAAAGAAGGAGCTTAAATTAACTGAAATTAAATTATGAGGCAGGCAGGTCGCATCGCTATGTTCAAAATCTTCAGCAAACGCCTGCAATGCGTTTGCTTTAAGCAGGCAGAAGCGGGATATGGGCGCGAACATCAAACATAACTGGCGTTACGTATTCCATTCACCGTGAGTAAAGGTTTTTAATTGACTTTTACGGAAATATTTAAAATAGACTCTTCGTTTATTTATCATTCGATATTTCCCAGATTTGCCAAACAATATTTTTGATATCCACTGCAATAAAGAAAACAACCAAAAAAAGTAATTTGGTTTATCGAGAAAAATGAGCAAAAGATTTTTTGACGTGATAAAGTCTTATAAATCGATGGCCGGCTGCACGCACTAAAAAGTGTCACGTACCGCGTGCGAGCGAGACCGCGGAACAAGCGATAGAGGGGTACGTTCGGCCTATATGTTCGGATTGTGACGCATCTATCTCTCTTCCACTCCATCGGCCGATGCGTCCGGGTATCACGAAAATTAACGTCCATAAACTGACTTTTCATATCAGCCTGTTGCAGTCCACTGCTGGACATAGGCCTCCCCCAAGGAGCGCCACAGCGCACGATCTCCCGCCCTTTGAATCCAGTCGCTGCCAGCTGCCTTCTTCAGGTCATCGGTCCATCTAGCCGGGGGGAGTCCTACACTACGTTGGCCTAAGCGTGGTCTCCATTCGAGAACCTTCCTGCTCCACCTCTGACTTTACAGACAACCAATTTTTTAATAAAAATTAAACCACGAGGTGTGAATTGGACCTGTGCACCAATACGTACAAACTTGTGGGCACATTAATAACTAAATTAAATAACCAAATTTCATGATTTTAGGTCAACGGGAAATTTCCTTGCGAATGTCAAAATATGCGGCACAAAAAATTAAGAGATACAAAACTTTATTTGCGTAATTTTTTTGATAATTAGATATTAGTAAAAACAATTTTGTACAAAAAAAATCGACGTTCGGTAAATCAGCAGGATTCACTTTTTCTCGCACATTTTAATCACTCTTTGTATTCTATTGTTATACTCCCGACAATGTTTAGCATCGGTACCCTATGATAAGAAAGGTTTCGCCACAATACGTAATACCACAACTAGGGTTGAAAAATTACGTAATTTTACCGAAAACGCTGGTAAAATACGGGTATTTTACGGTAATTTATATAAATTACGGTAAAATTACTGGCTACTTATGTATGGTAAATGGTGGTATATTTTACCGTAAAATATAATATTTTATGTAAAATATCGTATTTTACCGAATTTTACGAAAGTAGTTTTACCGTTTTACATCCCTAGCCACAACGCCTGCTGTAATGTAACCTGTATAGAATTATTTCTTTTGCTAAGCTGGTCACATATTTCTACTGCGGTTACAAATAATATTTAAATAACTTCCGAATTAAATCACCTATCTCGTGGGTGGGTGGTTCGTTTCTTTAAATCGAACCAAGAAATTAAGTCTTAGCAAGCTACTTCTAGCGTTTGTGTTATCACCAATGATATATAATTATTGCTGGCTCTTAATATTTCACAGTCCTTTAGATTATAGATATGAAGATAAACGGTGTCGTCGGTAAAGTTCGCCGGAGACTACCGAGCTGGGTTATTAATTTTCATTTGACGGGGATAAAGGCTTTATAGCTACGAATGCCGGTAATTCCCTTTGTGACATTCGGGAATTGTGTATGGGTGACGGTTGCAAAAATATGTTTAGAATTGTCTGGACATTAGTCGGTAGATAACTACAATATGGAAAGCTTCGACTTGTGGTGGACAATATATGATTTATGGTGATGAATCGAACTGGTCCATATTGGCTCTCATGAAATTATTTTGCATAATTTTTGTTTTACTACCGTTTTGTGTTCATAATAATCACTCTTTTCTTTTTCTCATACTTTTTTTGTTCTAAATTTTTTATTACTACCATTGGAACTTATAACAGACAGTTCTCATATTATTTTTTATTTTAATACTGTTATTACTAAAAAATGTTTCAACTGTTTTTTTTTCATAACAGTCAGTGATCATCATTTTCTTATTAATAATGGCATTACTAAAAAACTATTTGGACTCATAATTATATTTCGTGTAACAAATATGTCATAGTAAATCGTTATGTTGAATTTGAATTGAATTGAAATTACTTATTCAATCCAGAAAGTTAGTACAAAATTGGGTAATAGTATCTTAAAGCCTATGTTAGGTTTGTAATAGATACTATTTGTTCTCTAAACAAAATTAATTAAAGCATCAAATTTTATGCATACATGTTCTATTATTATTGTTATGTATTTATAGTATAGTGCTAGGACCAATTTTAATGACACAATTTTTGAACTAATATTGTAATTTAGCGCTCACCGGCGGCGGCCGCTGCCATGGCACGTTCGCATCGCTCGCTCGGCTTCGCGCTTTGTGTGGTCACTGTTCTAACCTAACCTAAACCCATATGAGATTGGTGATAAGTTTGGCCATAAATTGTTTTAACACCCTCTAGTGCTATTCCGTCGTGAGACGATTTCAACTAATATTGTAAACGTAGACCTAAAAACGGCTCTAGCCTTAAAAACTAGGCGTTCCGCCCGTAAGGTTATTTTAACTAATAAGGAAATTACCTTAGGGATTAAACTTAAGAGATAACCAGTTTTATTTACACTCATGAAAGTATATGAAAATAAATATTAGCGCACACAAATTTATAATTATCAACATTATAAATATCAACAATTAGGAAAAATAACACGTATGATTAAAAATATATGAAAACAAATATTATTATAACGAGTTGTATACTACTGATATTATAAAATCTGATGATTATGAGTTTCGATCATTAGTATTTAAAAGAAGTATGAAGAGTAATCGGCATTTTATTAAAAGTTATAATACTAGCAAGGGCTTAGTGCCACAGACAAAGGAGGGGCATGTTTTCGCATAGAAGCAAATTCGGCGGATGACTGCGAGCACTGTTAAACACTCCCTTTATTGACTTTTTATGAGTCATCACTGCTACATATTATTTCATTATCTGTAGAAAACTACACTTACGTTATAATCATACTGTCCCCGTTTTATTTCTATCTCCTCTACGACCGAAAGAACCAAACACAAGGATTTAATGATTTCCCAGTAAATTAAGCAACCCTTAAATTGAATTTACACTGACAATAAATTACGTTAAAACGTTAGCGTACGGGCCTTAACCAATTTTCCCTACTTATAAAGCGAAATAAAAAATGAGGTCACTGGCAGTCAATCACAGCGGATGTGCCAGTGTCGGGCTGTTATTAATTTTCATTTGACACAGTCGGCTGCGGAGCTGCGTGACAATGGTTACGCTTCAGAGACATTGCGTATCCTTCAAGATGCTTAAAAACGATACATAAGACTTGAAATTACTATAAGTGAACGATTTTAATCGACTCTGGGTTTTGGCCCATATTTGTATGGCATACTCTTGTTCAAGTCAAATTTAAAATATCATTCTGTATCTGTCTTTTTGAATTTGAAAGATACAGAATGTTTCTTTAACCTAGGCTTTTTCTAAATCAAGATCCAAGATGAATGAGCAAGTAGCCCATATACCTTTAAAAATCTAGTTTTATCAGTATCACTTGACTCCTAATATTATTCAAGCTGTTTTCAGTAAAGAATATTAGATCACCTCGTAAACAGTATAGTAGATAATCCTGAGTTAAACTGCTTTTATTTTAAGGACCACCCTGAAGTGGGTTTTGTGTATAAAATACATTAAGTATTATACACACCCGCAGACCTAATGAATCATCCTATTAATGTTATAAATGCGAAGCTTGTAAGTATGGATGTATCGATATTAGTTACTCTTTCGCGCAAAAACTAGTGAACGGATTTGGATGAAATTTTGCACACATACAGAATATGATCTGGATTAACATATTATATACTTTTTATCTCGGTTTAATATTCCTGTGAAAGGTAATAAACTAAAAACCTCGCAAATGAAGTCGCGGGCAACAACTAGTGTTTAATAAATAAGTAATTAGTTCGCTTAAGTACTTAGGTTTGTACAATACAATATAATACAATAGCATTAGCAGCACTAAATACATTCACGGAAAGGGTAAGCTAAATGAATAACGGATGGTTGCCTAGAAAAACCTCGATTCACCTTCTCTCCTATTACTGCTGAAACGATTTTAAGTTAACGACAGTAAAGTTATTAGGTACGCTTTTCATTCTCAGAAACATCTTGTGTTTGAAAAATTTGGTACGTATTTTTTATATAGTTTGTAAGGTTTTTTTTAACTTTCAACTACATATCCGGGGGCACGGCAGTGCCCCCGGATATGTAAGGAAAGTACTATCCTAAGGAAAGTACTATCCTTTTCTCGAAGCAGTTCGGGCCATTTTCGACCCCCTATAACTTCGTTGTTGATTTAACTAGAAGCCTGTATTTCTAGTAACCAGGCAAGCATTGTATAAACACGGTATAATTCAAATTTCATTCAATTTGAACGAGTAGGGTAAGAATTATAACAAGTCAAAGTTCTTAATTTTGTCACTCACTGACTGACCGATCATCAAAACTCTAAGGCACTTCTAGTAGACATAGAAGCTTTAAATTTTGAATTCAATTAGTGTTTAGTGTATAAATCAAGGAAAAACTAAAATATTTTACAATTTTAGTCCAGTTTTCAGGATACACCAACTGCATAAATAACTTTGTAATCCCATATAAATATATAGGATTACAAAGTTACATTTGCGGTCATGGTTTATGTTCAATGGTAACTTGTAATAAAATTAAAAGGTTTTTTTTAAACATGCCTTTATTACTTGGTAATAATCCTCCTAACCGAGTTCGGTAACAGCGACCATTTTTACTCCCCATTTTGCTGTCGTCGTTCGTGTGCCCATGCCCATAACATGGCCTACGTACCCAACTTTATTGACAAAGGGACCCGTACATTGAGGACATGTTAGCACACCGTTATTAAAATTGTAACTGATAGCCGCAGGTGGTCGGGCTTTTAATTCATCGCGCTTGGCGTCAAGATGAGAAAGCCGCCGGGATTCAAAGTCAGCGACTTTGACATTCACGCGCGTTCTCCA
The DNA here is from genome assembly GCA_950371115.1 of Anania fuscalis. Classification (NCBI taxonomy): domain Eukaryota; kingdom Metazoa; phylum Arthropoda; class Insecta; order Lepidoptera; family Crambidae; genus Anania; species Anania fuscalis. The sequence continues at coordinate 10,314,838 of OX493338.1, read as the reverse complement.
CTCTCCACGGTTGGTCATGTGGCGCTTCAGCACACCTCTGTACCTCAAAAGTTGTATGCCATGCTTACGCTTGTCCTCCTGAAGCTTAGAGTAAAAAATGCGCTTCGCCACTCTCTCCTCGATACGACTCAATGCCACCTACATTGGCTCGTCTCAAGACTTCAGTATTACGCACACGATCGGACATTTTATATGGAAACAGTCTAGTTGGCGAAAGTAGCGTCGATACGGTGTCCATGTTTCGGCGGAGTACAAAATATTAGGCAGCACGATAGCCATGTAACAGCAACTTTAGTGACTAACTTTAAGTCATGCGAGTGGAAGACCTTGGTGTTTAATTTGCCAAAAGCTGCTGCAGTAGCACCGATTATGCTGTTAATTGCGGCATCAATGTCGTACTTTGATGAAATGGTGCTCCACAAGTAACGGAATGAAACGAAACGATTAACTTTTTAGAATTTTTTACGCGAAAATCTCGCATCAACAATACGCCATCGGCGACTACGGCGTAGTTCGTAGCGCAAACAAACTAAAATAAAATTTGTGTTTTGATGGAACATTAAAGAACATTTAGCATATTTTAAAGTACGTAGCAAACATGTTATCATAGTCAGAATCCACATTCATAACAAACGGAACGAACGAACGAACTTATTTTCCCAAAGATAATGGGGTCGCATATTCTCGTCCACCAAACCATCACTTGTCACCACACTCACTCCCCATCAAATACAGTCCACCCATCAAAACGAATCAAAGTCGACGCAGTTGTGTCGCTTAGTTACTGAGTTCCTATGGCCACCTTCTGGCTCCATCATCAGAACCTAGTGACCATCTAGCACCAAAGCCCTAACTCGCCAATACGAATGAAGCGATCCCAAACTAGATCGGGTTATCTCGTTTAATTACTGAGTTCCTATTGCTATCTTCCAGCTCCATCATCGGACCCTGGTTACCATCTAGCACCAAAGTACTCGTCAAGATGAATCAAACAAGCTGAGACTCCATGGGATTGCGTCGTTTCTTTACTGAGTTCCTATGACTACCTTTCAGCTCCATAATCAGATCAGACCTTAGTAACCATCTTAAAGCAAAAAAACTCGATGGGGTTGCGTCATTTCATTACAGAGTTCCTATGTCCACCTTCCAGCTCCATCATCAGACCCTGGTTACCATTGAAAGACAAACTACTCGTCAAGACGATTTAAACAAGCCCATACTCGATGAGGTTGTTTTGTTTCATTGTGAAGTTCCTTTGGCGACTTTTCAGCTCCATAATCAGATCAGTAACATTCATCATAATATTGCATTGTCACGCGGTTTACACATATCTGCAAAAGTTCAGTCAATCGGTAAAGGGAAGGGAATCAAATTTAACTAAATCCCGCAAAGTACTTATTAGTTAGACTAAATTGTCAGAAATTGTCATGTCAGAAAGAACACTAATAATCATAACTGCGGCCGGCGGAGGTGGCTTTCCCGCGCCGCGGCTTCCACGCTTCCCATTCGTCACAGAAAGGCGGACACTTTCTTCCAGGCAACCTTTGGGTCTTACTGCGATATCGCAGGTATATACACAACACAAACCACGTTTTAAATAACTTACGTATACAAAAAGAAATGAGATGCCATCAAAAACAAAACTTGTAAAAAAAAACCAAGTCTCGCAACTCAGTTCTTCTACCGTGAAAAGTTGTGAGATCCATGTAATACCAAGTCGGTTAATTTAAGCAGTCCCTACATAATGGACCTTCTATCTTAAGTTATTACGTTAGTAGCTAACCTAACAACATCTTATAGTGACCAAATCAATATTAAAAATATTTTATGTTTAAAATAAATAGATTGACTTGGCAATCGAATATATAAGTAAGTTTCATATTATAAGTATTCGTTGTGAGATACACTGTGTTATCATGCGATTGCCAAGTGGATTTATTTATTAAAAACATAAAATATTTTTAATATTGATATGGTCACTATAAAATGTTGTTAGGTTAGCTACTAACGTAATAACTTAAGATAGAAGGTCCATTATGTAGAGACTGCTTAAATTAACCGACTTGGTATTACATGGATCTCACAACTTTTCACGGTAGAAGAACTGAGTTGCGAGACTTGGTTTTTTTTTACAAGTTTTGTTTTTGATGGCATTCATATATCCATCCATGATTATATAACATTATACTTTTTAAACCTCTTGAAAGATTTGTAACCATCTTTTTAAGAACGACAGGACTGATTTTTATTATTTTTTGATTTGATGGATTCGTCTCCGCTCCAAATAGCGGAATTTCGTAAAGAAGAAAAAAAGGTGTTAAAATACATTGCCTAAATTTACGAAAAAAATAACATAAATTATTGATTCTGCGCTAGTACGAATTTTAGCGGTAAGTTGGTTAAATCATAAAACAAAGTGAGTGGATTATCGGTAATCTATGAGATATAAACGCGAATGTTTACTGATGCCGATAAAATGCTTGTATTCTAGATACAGCTGATGTGTGTGTTAACATAAAGCTATAATACAAAAGAACCGTACGTTATTATTTACTAACACAATCACAATGCAAATGCGATTAAAAAAACTCAATGTTCGTTTCGTTAAGCTTCCATTGATACTGAGGTATCAATAAGTTTTAATGAAAATGTATCATTTTCACGTATTCACCGGTGGCATATCCTATTCGATTACGTGTTCCAATTATTCAGTATTTCACGCTCATCGACGTCTATAATTACATTCTGATAGAATTGCGTTAAATTCACCGCGAGTACCATCACTAATTTCCATACAATTAATCCAATGATTAGCTGTAATCCAGTGTGGATATTGCGCATAACCATTGTACGCAAATTCCGATGTGTGCCTATTACGGTAACACTTTTTGTTGGGTTTAATGAAAACGGGCGGGAATGCGCGGCGGAGGTAGAAAGATGAGGTGAGAACTTTAAACAATTAAAAGAAAGGTTATATAAAGCGTTTTCAATTAAACTCGGAATCCCGAAGGCACGGCTGTGTGCGGGATCCTTACGTCAAGGGAGGAACGTGAGGGAATCTGGGGCGGTATTGCCTCTAAACTGCAACCGTACTGGCAGACAGTCGTTAAAGTGCAACAATTTGCTAAGCTCGGTTTAGTTTTAACTACAGAGACGCGTGAAGCAAATGATGGGCGGGGTCTAATGATGATTTTACAGAGATGGACTAAATTCCTAGTGACTTTGTTGCTCTTAATCGTATTTACAAGTCTTTCTTAGAACATTACTTTTAAATATGTATATCGATATTTATATAAAGATTTCCGTATTGGCGATTTGATTTCTGGCTCATTGATAGAGAATTACTCGATTGACAATTGATAATTTCACCGACTGGAATGTCGGTAAACAAATATGTGGATTCATTACTTCAAAAACATGGCAATTGTTGTGTTATCTAACGCATATTTCTATTTATTTTTTATCTTTTAAATGATTTTATTTGAAAAGAAAGTCTATAACCAAAAATCCCTAAACAATGCAGTTATTTATTCAGTGTAGTCCGAATTCCTGATATAAATTAATTGAATCAATTATACGCTTTTACAGTCGCTTAAAATAAACGCCGCTCGAATTTGATACAACCGCGGATTCCGATCAGCCAATAAAGCGGCGTAAATTATTCGGAAGAAAACGGGCATCGGAAATTTTACATAATCTGGAAACTAGTGGAGAATTTGGTCGGCAACTTTTGGGAGGATTTGGGGTGCATTAGTTTATTCGGAGGAGAAAATTAACAGCCTCAAAGAGAGAAGAGGTAGGATATTAAGCCTTTCACCGAGCCGCCATTGGGAACATAGTTCGGACACACAGCAAGCTGTCGGGCTCGCAGCCGTAAGCCAGCCTAATTTAGCCGCTCGACTCCGTGAAAGCGCAACATGTAAAGGATCTAATGGCTTTAATTACAACGTTAATGGAAAAAATGCAACAGCAAATTTACACTCGACACTATACAAACGCGGCAAAAATAACGTTCGCCTCAGCAACGTTCTGCTTACCTGCCATAGATACCTTGCGTGCTTACATGATAGATGACGCGTAGGAATCATAAACTTGAAAATAAATCAATAGTTTTTGGGTGAGCTTTATACATAATAGAATGAAAAACATAGCAGTTTGATTCAACTAAATCACGGCTTCCTTTACCACTGTAAAAGTAGCAAATACTCGTATATATTATATATATTTTAGATGCAATATGTTAACTGTTATTATCCTACCGACTAATTTGGAAATCTTTGGAGGAGGCCTTTGTTCAGCAAAGGACGTCCTATGGCTGCAATGATTATGATGATGCTAACGTTAGAATCCGTAAACAGAACTTATCTTGGAGTTAAAGACCGTAAACCACACATGCGAGGAGCAAAATTAACTAATGCAAAAAGAAAATGATTGGATATTGAGCTTTTCACCCACTCCTATTAGGAAACATAGGTAGGCTACTTCCATCGAACCTTTGCCGGGCTCACTATTGTAAGCCTAATTTTGTCACTAAAAGCGAACCGTGTTAAGTATATTGATACTAATAGCTGTATTTACCGACGTTAATGGAGCAAAAACTGCAACGGCAGTATTATGAAATACAGTTTTCCCAACGCTCATTTATAATAAACGTTATTATCCATTTGAACACTTAATTTTCACTTAGTCAGCTTTAAAGCAGGAAGCAACTTTACATGCATATCAGCTTTTGTTGAAACTAATTTTCTTAATTAAAAATAAGTGTTATGGTTGGTAGGGGTAGATTACACACAAGTTCACAAATCAAACTTAACATTATTTATGAAGTTTTAACTTGAAATTACCTTTTCTGAGGCATTATTTGTAAATTATTTAAATATCTATCTTTCAAGACTTTTCATTTTATTTTATGTTATTTTTGTAACATAGAAAAGGAGGATTAACTTGTCGTATTAGCGACGTTAGCTTTCATCTCCGGCCGTCATATATCTACTTACCAGCTACAATAGTAAGAAGGGCAAAAGTTGAGACGAGTGGCAACCCTCCTGTTTCCATGGAGACGGCTCGTGACCGCCGCGTGGGTTCCGCCATCATCACATCAAAAGGCATCTGATACTTCACTAATAAGTCTCTCACATAATATCATTATTGTCGTAAAGTGTACAAGTCAGTCTCCAAAACCAGCATAACATGATCTTAGTAAATATTTAACAAAATTTTATTGTCATATTTCAATCCAACGCCGCATCTGCAACAAAAAAATGTTACGTGAGTGTAAATTGTTTATCAGTGTCAGTATATCATCGATGGTTAGCGAAAAAATTGTGTAGTTTTCTAGCACGGTTCAATATTAAACTGAACGTGCGAGCGCTATATCGCGATCGGTTAAAAAACGACTGTAGGTTGAATTGCGTTACCAGAGCCGCAGACATTTTAATATGGAACAAATTTAATTTCCACAATTCAGGTTTATTCGTGTAGGCGATTTGAGTTTAAGCGATTTACTAGCACAGTAACGATATTCAAGTTAAGAAATATTTTAACGTTATGAAGCAATAGTTGTGGTTGTTGTTAATTAGTCCCACTTTTAACTTTACTAATCATGTTTGTGTGAATATCTGTATTCTGTCTTTCTAAATTATGAAATAGGTAAATATAAAAGTCATAATTGACAGTTATCCATTGAGTAATTGAGCTACTTTCAGCAAATTCTTTTCGCACGAAATTTGCTGAGGGCGTTAAAAATAACAATTTATAAGAAAGTAAGTGGATAAAACAGCCGCAGCGCAGTGCAGCCAGCTAGCCTGTACATACGGCAGTTTTTATTGCACCCGTTTCCGCGCGGCGTGCGCAAACCGTGATAAAACAGGAATGATTGCCGCTCTGTCGCGATATTGTTTCAAGTGTTTTGTTCCATTCTGCTCGCTCTCGCCGTTTTTGTTCCGCGCCCGAACCGAGCGAGGGTTTCATACAGCGTAATCGAATACTAATCTGATTTATATACGATATGGAGCTGCATTCTGAACTTATGTCGAGACAGCTTTTTAAACTTCTCGTCTTTTACAGAAAAGACGGTTGGTTTTTGTTGCTGATACAAGTCTACAAAATGTTCTACATAAATTGCCTGCAAATACCACTGTATCTTAGCTGTAGTTTGTACAAGATTCTTGCATTAGGAGCGCGGTCCTCACGCAAAAGATCTAAAACTCTGAACTATTAGGCATTACATATTTCTTATCTAATCATTCATAAACATGCATTTTTATAAATCAATTTCATGTTTTAAAAAATGTAATTCCAATTTGACAGAAGGTGACCATAGATGCACAATTACCAAAATCGGATTTCACTATTGTATTCAGGCATATGCCTACCCAATGCATGCACACTTAGGAAATAATTCAAATTAGATTAAATTTATCAAGTTTGCCAAAAAAACATGGGTCTAAATTTGAAAAATAATTATTTTCCTATCATACAAAATGCCCGGTTATTAATTGTGTGAAAGATCTAACAATGTTCGTCATAGTCTATGTTTCTTTTGCAAGCTGTTCAATTTTATAAGCGTTGTTAAGAAACTGAATCGTTCATATGCCTAAATATAGCTTGCCATTTATGTTACAAGTTATATAAAAAAAGGGATTAGAAAATCTACAATGTTTATTTTAAATTCAAATTAGTGATATCGTAGAAGCGCCATTGCATCATTTGCAACGTACGACTACCTAGTACATCCAACTGCAAATCCAATAAGCGCAAAACTGGCAAAACCAGCGATTCAGAACTTTCTAAATAATAACGAACCATTCTTATTTATTTTAAATTACATGTACAAACGTTATGTATTTCACAAAATAGTATATGTCTGTTACGTAACTGCTTTTAACTACTTGAATTAAAAGCAAATAAGTAAAAGTAAACGCTTTTTTTTTGTTTTCTATTACAATCGTAATGAGTAAGTACCTATAATTTTTAGAGTTTTTTTCTTTGTCATTATAACTTAGTCAAATCTATCAGCCAAGAGTCTTGAACCAAGTGCGTTTTTGCGATGAAGGAGGTAACTAATTAAAAGTAATATAACCTATTATCTACTTTAATTCCTTAAAGGTGTCCAAAAATTGAACTACTAAGTCAACACAATCAAAATGGTACTGCCATTGACTGTCACATTTTTAATTAGTGTACAGTATCCGGGGGCACGGCAGTGCCCCCGCCAAGTCGAGCAAAAAAAAGCGGCACGGCCGTACTATCCTTTTCTCGAAGCAGTTCGGGCCATTTTCGACCCCCTATAACTTCGTTGTTGATTTAACTAGAAGCCTGTATTTCTAGTAACCAGGCAAGCATTGTATAAACACGGTATAATTCAAATTTTATTCAATTTGAACGAGTAGGGTAAGAATTATAACAAGTCAAAGTTCTTAATTTTGTCACTCACTGACTGACCGATCATCAAAACTCTAAGGCACTTCTAGTAGACATAGAAGCTTTAAATTTTGAATTCAATTAGTGTTTAGTGTATAAATCAAGGAAAAACTAAAATATTTTACAATTTTAGTCCAGTTTTCTAGATACACCAACTGCATAAATAACTTTGTAATCCTATATAAATATATAGGATTACAAAGTTACATTTGCGGTCATGGTTTATGTTCAATGGTAACTTGTAATAAAATTAAAAGGTTTTTTTTAAACATGCCTTTATTACTTGTTAATAATCCTCCTAACCGAGTTCGGTAACAGCGACCATTTTTACTCCCCATTTTGCTGTCGTCGTTCGTGTGCCCATGCCCATAACATGGCCTACGTACCCAACTTTATTGACAAAGGGACCCGTACACTGAGGACATGTTAGCACACCGTTATTAAAATTATAACTGATAGCCGCAGGTGGTCGGGCTTTTAATTCATCGCGCTTGGCGTCAAGATGAGAAAGCCGCCGGGATTCAAAGTCAGCGACTTTGACATTCACGCGCGTTCTCCACTCTCCACGGTTGGTCATGTGGCGCTTCAGCACACCTCTGTACCTCAAAAGTTGTATGCCATGCTTACGCTTGTCCTCCTGAAGCTTAGAGTAAAAAATGCGCTTTGCCACTCTCTCCTCGATACGACTCAATGCCACCTACATTGGCTCGTCTCAAGACTTCAGTATTACGCACACGATCGGACATTTTATATGGAAACAGTCTAGTTGGCGAAAGTAGCGTCGATACGGTGTCCATGTTTCGGCGGAGTACAAAATATTAGGCAGCACGATAGCCATGTAACAGCAACTTTAGTGACTAACTTTAAGTCATGCGAGTGGAAGACCTTGGTGTTTAATTTGCCAAAAGCTGCTGCAGTAGCACCGATTATGCTGTTAATTGCGGCATCAATGTCGTACTTTGATGAAATGGTGCTCCACAAGTAACGGAATGAAACGAAACGATTAACTTTTTAGAATTTTTTACGCGAAAATCTCGCATCAACAATACGCCATCGGCGACTACGGCGTAGTTCGTAGCGCAAACAAACTAAAATAAAATTTGTGTTTTGATGGAACATTAAAGAACATTTAGCATATTTTAAAGTACGTAGCAAACATGTTATCATAGTCAGAATCCACATTCATAACAAACGGAACGAACGAACGAACTTATTTTCCCAAAGATAATGGGGTCGCATATTCTCGTCCACCAAACCATCACCTGTCACCACACTCACTCCCCATCAAATACAGTCCACCCATCAAAACAAATCAAAGTCGACGCAGTTGTGTCGCTTAGTTACTGAGTTCCTATGGCCACCTTCTGGCTCCATCATCAGACCCTGGTTACCATCTTGCACCAAAGTACTCGTCAAGACGAATCAAACGAGCCCAAACTCGATCGGGTTATGTCGTTAAATTACTGATTTCCTATGGCTACCTTCCAGCTCCATCATCAGAACCTAGTGACCATCTAGCACCAAGGCCCTAACTCGCCAATACGAATGAAGCGATCCCAAACTAGATCGGGTTATCTCGTTTAATTACTGAGTTCCTATTGCTATCTTCCAGCTCCATCATCGGACCCTGGTTACCATCTAGCACCAAAGTACTCGTCAAGATGAATCAAACAAGCTGAGACTCCATGGGATTGCGTCGTTTCTTTACTGAGTTCCTATGACTACCTTTCAGCTCCATAATCAGATCAGACCTTAGTAACCATCTTAAAGCAAAAAAACTCGATGGGGTTGCGTCATTTCATTACAGAGTTCCTATGTCCACCTTCCAGCTCCATCATCAGACCCTGGTTACCATTGAAAGACAAACTACTCGTCAAGACGATTTAAACAAGCCCATACTCGATGAGGTTGTTTTGTTTCATTGTGAAGTTCCTTTGGCGACTTTTCAGCTCCATAATCAGATCAGTAACATTCATCATAATATTGCATTGTCACGCGGTTTACACATATCTGCAAAAGTTGAGTCAATCGGTAAAGGGAAGGGAATCAAATTTAACTAAATCCCGCAAAGTACTTATTAGGTAGACTAAATTGTCCGAAATTGTCATGTCAGAAAGAACACTAATAATCATAACTGCGGCCGGCGGAGGAGGCTTTCCCGCGCCGCGGCTTCCACGCTTCCCATTCGTCACAGAAAGGCGGACACTTTCTTCCAGGCAACCTTTGGGTCTTACTGCGATATCGCAGGTATATACACAACACAAACCACGTTTTAAATAACTTACGTATACAAAAAGAAATAAATTATTTATTCTGTATATAGGCCCTTCTCCAGGGACTTATAATGACATAATTTTATATCAAATCTAAAATACTAAAAAGGGATGAAGAGTTTCTACTACTATACACAAAACTTTTAACCTATCCTCTATGATAAAGCTTTTTAATATAACATTTTAAGCAGTGTGCAAAAAAAAACAAAAGCATTGTTGCATAGAGTACAGTTTGAAAGTGCAAATGATTCTCGCTTGATAACCATACCGTATCAAACTCATAAAACGCCACCGTGTCAGTTTTACTGACCCGAAAATTACCAAACATATAGTTTGCGAAGCTGAGACATAGTTTGCCACGATGCGACGACATGCGACGAGCGACATTATTTTCTAGTGCTTGCTACTGTCTCATAAAATAACTAACAACTATTTTAATTTACACATGCCTATAAACTTTGCGTCTTCTCGTGAACTGGCTTAATGGGTACTAAAAGTTTAAAAAAAAAACGCTTTAAAGTACCTTTAGATATGCGAATAAGTATGTAATTACTAATAAAATTTATTTGTGTAGAGTTTGAACTCTATGAGTATTTATACCATGAGATTAGGTTACTTGTTAATCAATGTAAAAATTACTATTATACTACAATTCATCAAAACAATAAAACACGCACTTCGTAAGTTCATAAATACTTGGTGAACTGCATTCTATCGAATCGCTCTTAATAAAAATTAATAAACCGTTAACCCTCATCGCGATCTTTCAAATTGAAGTCTTCACCAAAACTCAGCACTCAAGAGTCAGGTACGCTAAGTGAGGAAGTATCTAAGAACACAATAGTTCACTCGGGGGGCCGTTCGGCTGGTTCGGCTCTATCAATTGAAACATGGCCGGCGTCTTTGCCGTATGAACGAGCGGCGCGACAATAAACAATACAAACAACCCTGGCCTGCGTTTGACACCAGCCCGTTCGGAGTGGATTAGAGCGCTCTACAGGGCGTTCGGCAGCATTTAGGGAGCGTAATAGCCTTCCGCCGTGACCTGTTTTAGTTGCGACAAATACAGATTTACGGGATTGCCGCCCCGGGATTTCCAAACGGAGTCTGCTCCCCGTCATAAAATTGAATGGTGTTTACTTTGCGGCTACTTTATTTCACTATCCAATTTTAAGAGCGCGCACTCACCACCCGCGTCAACGATTATACTGTCAATCGATCCCAATCCGACAACGCCTAACAAAGTTTCGAACAATTTAATTCCTCCTGAAATATGCACGAAAAATGTGTCAGCAAAAATTGTGCTCGACGCTTGCCCGGATAATTTTTAGTAGCTTAAACTCGCGCGGGAATTATAACGTTTGTTTTTAAACAAATCGTTGTTTTAAAAAGATATCGATAAAACCAAAGGTTATTATTGGCTACCTTTCTATTAAGACCTGAATCCTTTGAACTTAATCATATCAGACGTAGCTCAGTCGAGCCGATTCGCCTGTAACCCCGGAATTGCGGAGCAAACCCCCATTTACGACATTCCGTTGCTTAATAATTTTACATCCGCTTACAAAGAGCGCGCTTTCTGTTATCTCAAGAGTGGCACGCCGACGATATGAGTTCCAACCAACCCCTTACTCCAGCTCCTATTGTCATATTTACATTGTCTATGCTTATCCCCGAATTCCGATTAACGCAAAGCCAGCATGTCTCTATGTCAAGTGAGTTTGCTCTGACTGATGTTTGTTTGCTTGTTGTACAAATAAATATTCACTTTAACTTTATGACTGAAGGTTTCATGTTTTTGTTTGAGTTGATGGAAGTTTCAAGTTCCGACGTGGATTCTAGTTTCCAAAGTTTCCTTTCTGAACAGGTAGTTTTGCGTCGCTATAGGAAAAGTAAATGCGAGATTAAATACACGTGCTTGATGCCAGCAATATTATAAATACTTTTAATTTTAGAAAATGCACCCTGAAATATTATACAAAATTCCTTTATTGAAAAGAAGAAGACAAAAGTTTTTGCAATTGTGGCATTCTAATAAATATAATTTATTTTAAAACATGCTGAACGTTAGCTTGACCTTAAAATATCCTGGTTTCACGGGAATGATGGTTGTACATTTAATATACCTGTTGTTAACTAACTTGATATGCTGTTTATTTTACGACATTGTTTTATCTCAGGGTCTTTGTCACACAAAACGACAGCAAAAAATGGCCCAACAATTTATTTCAGTGATCGTGTTCAACCTTTGCACTCCTTTATTTCTTAATTCGCAATTAAAAAGTTAAATTGTTCGGTTAATTGCAGCCATTGTGGGTGGACGACGTCTCCCATTATTCACAATTGCTCCCAGAAAATTTGATGAAAAATTCGTCGAGAACCGGTTGAGGAATCACAATAAGTAATTAGCTTATCTGTCGGCGTCACGCGGGCCCCTGGGCCCCGGGGCCCGCGGGGGATGTTCAAGTCTTACGTTAAGCCCCCAGTGTAATCTCCCTCTTCTTAATAAACGAAGTGAAGAACTTGGCTTTAATAAATTACTGAATTCCAATCAGCGGTTAACTTCTCGGAGATATGCTTGACTTGCAATAGTTTATGTGATAACTTCGAGCTCGTTCGTTCGTTATGTTGACACGAAAATGGTTTAACCTTGTTCCACAGATCACATTGACTCATACGGAAACAAGTAAAAGTGAGTAGAGTAATAAAAGTTATAAAATATGTAATTTCTTTCTAAATACTTCAAGATCAGCTTAAGGAAATGAAGTTCTTATTATATTTTTCGAATTATACTTTGACTGAGTTAAAAAAGTTTACGAATAATTACTTTCATTGTGGCCAGAACTTTGCTCGTTACCGACAAGTCCCTTACATTTAAACTTAATGAAGTAGTAAATCCCTTTAGGAACTTTAAAAAAAAGAACTATTGATCTGTCAAAGGCACGCTTTAAAAATGATGCGACTGAATAAAGCCATTTAATGAGAAAATGCCTAAGGATCCTTTGAAAGAAAAGTATGAAAGTAACTCTGCCTTAGGGCAAAAATACCTTAATAAGGACACTTTCCTGAACGATAAAGACGAGTCTTATATCGAATTAATAGCAAGTTGACTATTTAACTAGTTAATTATAGATTGAAAAAGTAACAAGAAGAAGTTACTAAACATTTCCATATGCCGCTACAATTTATTCGTATAGCATATGAACTGTTAACTAAAGGCACAACGTCAATGACCTAGGTCAAGTATAGGCCTTTCAACAGTGACAGTTCAGAAATACTACTCTTATCGGTCTTGTAAAATGAATTACCCAATTTCATTTATTTGAAAGTCTAGTCCACCAATCGGGCGAGTGCTCTCCAAATATTGAACCACCACTTGATCCGGAATGTGATCCAGCTTTGATAAAACCGGGAGCCTGACACACGTGAACGATTACTGTGGAATCGAAAACGAATACTTTTTATTTATTTACATGTCTATTTCATCAAAACCAAGTTGATAGCTCCATCGAATCTCTCCGTGCAAAAAATATAGATTTTAATCAACTTTTTGTTCCAATTGGTCAATGTATCTTATTCACCCTATATGTATAAAACCAACAATCTTGAAAATAAAAAAAACTATTTTTAACTGAATCGACAACGGAAGGGGCGAGTTTGATTCGCCTTGCTTGACAAGTACTCTGATCGCAAAGGTATCTAAAGCGTGATAATGTAGCCGGAAAGTGTACACAAGAACTCTGTAATAAAACAATGAAATCTCTGCGAGTGTAGGCTCGTTTGATTAAGCTAGGTAGGTCTGGTTATAGAGACAAATAGTTTTAACTCGCAAGTTACCTTGTACGCACGAATGCGTATGTTATGACGTACTTTTAATACTTATATATGTCGTGGATACTACCTCACGATCACTTCATGACGTGACCAATCAGGCTGTGGTCTGGCCAAATCATCGAATACATACTAAACGCACGACTTCTTCTGAATATAGTCAAACATTAGTGATCATATCGTAAAATCTTTACATCATCCACCGCTGATGATGACCGCGCTGATGTTGCTTTGTTTTGTGATAAATCAGGGCGGTGGACAATTATTCTGTTGTAAAAGTAAATAATACTTTGCAAATTAATAATAAAAATGCAGTAAAATATCGCATCGGCACCAAGCTAGGCAAAGTATTGGAAGGTCACTTAAAAAACCTGCGGCAATGTTAGTTGGGTTATTTAACTATTCAAAACTTCTAACTTATTAGTATACTTTAAAACTATACTATTTAAAATGTTTTATTTATTTACTAACCAAGTTTACTACGTGTATTCTTAAACTAATTTTAGTAAATAATCATCTATCCATAACGTTTAAACAATATAGTCAGTTTAAGTTGACTATTTCATGAAATACAACTATTTAATGAAATTATCAGCCATTTTGTTTCAGTGATCATTTCTTAGATCTGCGGGGTAACCATGACCTCTTAAAACAATCTCAAATCTGTCAAAAATTATCATTTCTGACAAATTTTGTATGAAATGAAGTACCAAAATTATAAGAGCTTTGAGATTGTTAGGCCTTAACACCACCCAAGTGCTTAAAATCTCAAATATGAAAATCAAATTGTCATAATACCTGTTACTTAAATTTAAAATTTTTAAATACGATATGCTAGAAGAGGATTTAGTAAACATCTTGAATTGAATAATTTAGATTTTCCGTTAAGTCCCTCGTCTATTTTTTCATAAATTGCAAATGTTCTCTTAAACGGCACAAGCTATTTCGTTACTGTTTTCACACAAAACAATATTTTGGAAATATACATGTTTTGAGTGAAGAGTTTTATTTGGAAATTCTCGTGAATGGCATTAATTTCATAAAAAACATGTTTTTCCGATTTTTAGAGGTCATCCGCACGCCTGAAATTGTATGGGCGCGACGCGTCAAGGTCATTCAAGCGTGTTAGGGCCTGGTTACCCCGCTGGGCTTCGATTCTCTAAAAAGCAAGTTAACTTGATATTAATATCACCTAAGCGATACAACAAACAAAGCTTCTAAATCGCTAGGAAGTAGATTTAAATTACTATATTGTCAATGAGTAACTTCAATGTTAAAGTGACAGTGTGTATTACGCAGCACCTACAAACAAACATAGACTCTATTTTGTTAAAGTTAGTTCAGATTATTAATCGTCGAATATTGAAGTAATGTCCATGTGATCGCAGTTTTTCTTAGAGAATCGACAGGTAGGCCACTTCATGTGCAGTAAGTTATAACAAAAGGCCTTCCCGTTAACCAGTAATAAATATATTATATATAGTAATAAATATATTATATATATTACGAATTATAAATCTTTTCAATTTTTAATGCTTTATTTGAAAGTTGATATTCATATTTCAAAATGTTTTGAAACTTTAATAAAATAAAAGCGTGACTTTAGTAGAATCCTTCAATGATACCTAATGTAAAAAAGCAAAATTTTTGCTTTAAGATGCTGGGTTAGTTTCTTAGTGGTTTTACCATTTTATTACTGATCATGCCCGGTTTTTAACGAATATTCATTCCTTTGTTAACATATAAACTTAATTGCTTTTTTCTTCGTTTTTATACTCTTTTAACTATAGACACATTATTCAACTAAATCGAAGTATCGAATTTCAAAGTGTTTTTTTCACGCTTTTGTTTGATATACTAAGAAATAAACGCTTCGAAAATGTAACGAGAAACCTATAAATCGAGACATATATAAAACACAATTTAACGCTTTTCACCACACGAATTTCAGATGCTCTTTAAGTAGCGGATCTGAATCAAAACACGACTTTCACTGGACTGTTAGATGGATAAAAAGTATTTTATATCAAATTTAATACGTTAAGTAATTACATACCAATCGAAAGTATGAAGCCTATAGAATATTGATAATTTATATACGTTGGTTGCCTATTTTTTTTTTCATCATAACGATTGGGTAGCCAGGTTTAAACAGATAAGTCGGTACTAATAATTTTAATCTAGGTTTAGTAAGACAAGACTTTTAACTTAAACAAACTTTAAATTAAAACATAAACAAAAGAAACTAATCAGACCGTACTTTTCTGTCTCTAGTGACGAATAGAATCGTCTAGACTTCCTAAATGAAGCTCTTTAGATACGTGAGCATGTCATTTATCTAGGCCAGGGGGTGATATACACAGTCTAAGATACACTGCAAAGTACACAAATTTATAAAGACTCGAGACTGTTTTTAAATCACTTCCAAGAAACGCAATTTTCATTAAAGACGCTTTTTTTTGTACTTGTGGTAAGATACGCAAAAAAAGGAACGACGTTGTACTAAATCAACGTTACGTTTTAACATTCGACCTAGTTCTAATTTTCAACTAAAAGTCAAACGAATAGGGTCGTTTGACTTTTAGTTAAAAATTAGTTAAGAAAGTTTTACATTTTGTAGTCGTTTGCAAGGTCATTGATTGTACCTTAAGTTTCTGAAGTGCCCATACTACGATTTTTGTATAGTTATGTTGCAATTTATAATAGCATGGGTATTTACAAATTACATAAATGTACTTAATACAATCAGTAAATAACGTCAATTCTTTTTTATTTATAGTCGGTATGCCAGTCGTTGACCTCAAATAGGCAACCCTCATTTTTTTATCTGTCCACACCATATTTAGAAGCCTCGCAAAAGTTTCCTGGCACACATAAAACCTGTATGAGGGTCAAAAAGTAAAATATTTGCCAATTTACCTACCTAAATACGCATAGAAAGTTTCCGTTTACGTACATATCTTTATCTTTGCATAAACAGTGTTTTATTGAAATTTGAACCGGTATATTTAAATTGTTTATTGTGCATGGCATATGAATAATTACCGTAGATTAATACCACTATTGGTTTTCAGTTTGATAAACCCTTTAATGTCGTTATAAATAGTAAACCAATAAATAATGGCGAACTATTTCACCAATAACGCGGTATTGCTTAATTTAATAAACTGTTTGTGTAGTACGGAAACAAATATTTGTAGAGAAACTATGTTGGAAAATAATGAGTTAATTTGAGTGAGGCAAGGCGGCACTCCAGGAATTTGGCAAAGGGATTGGAACCGAACTGGAGGCAGCCGAAAGGTTTCCCCTTCGCTACACCCGATGCTTACAATAACAGTCGTAAGTTTAGCACAAATATTTAGTACATGTATTTCTTTAAAATGTATGGATTTTGAACGTCACTGCTACAAAGTGTTTCAAAAATATCTGCCGCGGCTGCTATGGATGAAAGTATAACTTATATAGATTATGATAGTGCAGAAATATAATGCACAGGACGTTACCTATTTTGTTATTAAAAAAATATATAAACTAAAGCTTATGCTTCATATTGTTTAAAACCATCCACAACTGTCCGACTAGCGCGGGACGTAGTAAGAAGGGGCTGGTTGGACAGATGTGGTTGAGTAATTTTTTATAAAAAAAAAAAAAGCTTAACTTTGTTGAATTTTGTTTAAATCCATTCACATATGTAACTAGCCCCCTCTGTCTGGTGTTCGCGCTCCGGACTTCAAAGCCTGGCGGTTGCGGGTTCGATACCAGCAAGGGACAAATGTTTGTGTGATGAACACGAGCATTTGTATCTAGGTCATAGATGTTTATAAATGTATTTAAGTATGTTTATCCATTGTACAAGCGATACTTAGTTTAGGGCTAGATAATTGCTGTGATTGTAGAAAAAAATATTTATAAGTTTTACTTTATTAATTGTAAAACAAACTTTTTTTTTTTTGAGATGGGCTTACTCTTGACCCCAATCTTGCTCTAGAGCATACATGGGATCTACGATGGAGCAAGCTTGCCCAGAAGATGCCTATTCACTCTGGACTTAAAGAGAGTCAGGTTATATGCACTCGGAAACATAAACAACTATTTACAAATTAAAAAAAAAAACAAAAAAAAAACATTTATTAATCTCTCCAAGATGTGTAATATCAAGGCTTGCCGAATCTAGGATCATGGTGACGCCACAAAAAACGGAACATAGCGCTCAGAAAAAGAATAGAAGAAGAAAGAAACGGTAAAATATAATCAAGACCTAGTAATAGCTACAATGCGCTATAATTCGCCAATAGCAGTATATTTACCTAAACTTAAAATAAAAGTTATTTTTTATTAACATTTACATATAGACATAATGATAATTTGTTTGGATAAAACTATTAGTAATAAATATTAAATGTAAAATGAAAAATGGATTTATGTTCCTAAGGAATGTAATATAGCACTTTTAAAAGCTTCATGACGAGTTTAAATGCACATATTTATGTATGCGTGAAATTGCCCTGCAGTCGCGGTTTTCAGCAGAGTACGCACAGAGCCATTCATTTGTGTTAAGCATTGCACAATAAAAAAGAAATGCACATTGTGATTAAAACTAAGTGGGTTTTTATTTTCCCTCTTCAGTTTTATGGGGTTATATTAAAGATACGTTTGTTTCATTACTGACAACATAAAAGCAGGCCGTTCGCTATTTTCCATCCAATATATTGGAAACGCGCCCGGCTTAACTGTAGTCAGATCGGCCTCTACTTTGCACCAATATCTTAGGGAGCGACGATCTTCCCTATAAACACATCTGCTTTATATTTTTCCTTATACGGTACCTACTGCTATGTATTATCCGAGGCTAGTGTCGGACCTTTATTGTCCTTATATTGCATTTGTTCTCCAACTCTTACTAAATTATTACTTGCCATTCCGTTCCCCGCTTCGTCTGCAAATATATTTTTAATAATTTCTACTCCCTCTAACTACATTTTACGTTTCTTTAACAGCAGTAAAATACACTTCGCCTTTGTTGCGATACGTTTTATGATACTTTATTATCGAAAGTAAGTCCAAAGTAAAATGGTATTACGATCAAGTATATAAGGTGTAAGTGAATTAGTGACAGATATTTTTAGGAGTAACTTAGACTATCACATGGATCACATATAAGATAAATTTAAAATTATAGAACAACTTTAATTCACGCACCAAGTAATATGATATTATGATGAACAGTGTAATATGATTATTCGAGTGCATGAATGTGATTCTGGAGAGATTATGAATCGCCTAGCTTTTTGTGAGTAGTCTACTTGTGGTGTTTGGGTACATGTTCAGGATGATGTAGATTCTTTATTTTAAACTTTTTATTTTTTTCGATTTTTTAATGTTTGTTCTATAATTTTAAATTTATCTTATATGTGATCCATGTGATAGTCTAAGTTACTCCTAAAAATATCTGACACTAATTAACTTACACCTTATATTTTTTTCATATCCTCAATTTCATATTTTTTTTAAATCCATCCACACTCCAATGTAGTATTGTACTAAATTACGGCAAAACTGCAAGATAATTTGTATTAATCGTGTCTAATAAATGCGTTAATTTCTTCGGTTTCGTTTACTCTGTGAAATTGCTAATTTCGGTATCACAAATGTGTTTCATAGTGATTTATATGATGTGTCGAGGAACAATCAAAACTAATTTCCATAGAGAATTCCTCGAGTAAATACGACAAGGCATATTTAAGAGAATTAACTTGCGTCGGAGGCGCGAGAGCGGAGCGCTGGCCCGGCTTGGAAGATACAATGTATTGGGATATCTTTATGTTATTATTTACGCGACAAGGTATTCGTGCCGCTTATACCCGTCGCTATGTACATTTATTGAAGTTTTTATTAGAAAATACCACCCATGCTCCATATCGCTCTTGAGGAATTTGACTTATTAGTACCCAACTACCACCTAATATATCTCCCGTCTCCAAATCCGTACACAATAGGAATCTCATTAAAATATCGTGTTCAGGCTAAGCCTTTGATTTGGAAATCAGATTCGACTGATATTATAAAGATATCAAACTCAATCCCTGTTCGAATTTATCTCTAGGAATTCGCTGAACATCTGCAATTATTACTTGAATATTTTAATTTTTTTAAGGATTAGATCATTTTATGATGATTATAAGATTTGAATTCTACAAGTCAGTTTTTAATAAGTATAATTATTCTTTTACAAATAAATGACTACATAATTATATTGTTAATAGAATTTAAAATACGAGATACAAATTTTGATAAGTACTAGGTATGTTTCACGAGCAACAAATTTTCTTATGTAACTTGTATATTCAAATTGATGCCAAGTGGCGGAATATCATGGTAATTTTCCTAAACTGATTTTGACACTTTTTGGGGAGAGAAGTTAACCGTGAAGATTAGAACTCTGTAAGATGAGTGTTTTATAAAATTCACAAGATAATTCATGAAATCATGGGAAAAAAGTTTACAGGAATGGACTTTTAGTGGAAGAATAAGTTTGCACTATTCTAGAATTGTAAACTAAAAGTCACTTTGTTGAAGTACATTGAGAACAATGATATCTAGGAGATTTATGAGAACAATATTGTTTATCAAATATTATTTATTATCAATCCAGAAGTAAGCCTTTTTGAACGTTGCTATTTTTAATTCAATCGTTTGGTTAAATGACTGCCGACACTCCGCTGTATTCTTTTCGAAATTACTATCTCGGTCGTTATCTTCTTCTTCTACTTTATAAAATTCTAAACTGATTGTTGGTCTATCAACGCACAGCCCAAACCACTAAACCTAGATCATAAACTGGCTGATTGTTGATATATCAACGCACAGTCAAAGTCGCTAGACCTTAGAGGCTTTAAATTTTGCACAACGTTACCTTATACAGTGTAGGTATTCACTAATTATGGATCTTTGGTAATACTGCCCTTGAGGGAATAAAATTGGGAGTGAAATATTATATGAAAGTCCGTCAGTTCTAAAGTTATGATTTCCAATGTTTGTTTTAAGGCTAACGTATGCAAATGTATTTATATGTGTCTTAGCATTTTTGATAAATTCTCCTCCGATGGGGTAAAAATGAAGATGAAGTTGTGTATAGAAAGTCCGTCGTTTTTAAATTCAAAATCACTAAACTACTTTTAAGCTTATGGTTAGAAACTCACGCAAAGTATATCGATGTTCTTTGAATTTCAACCTTAAGGGTTAAAATTGAAAGGGGGTTCTTTACTTTCGAAGTATAAACAAAACTAAATTAACCATAGATACAACTTATCGTTGGAAACTCACACAAATGGGGTTTTCGGAATAACAACCCCTAAGGTGAAAAAGTGTTCAAATTTGTATTTAAGTAAAAAAAATATAAAATCGTAAACTGACTGATTGTGTGTATATATCAACGTACTCCTCGAATAAAATGTCATTTTGTCTTGTCTGGTTTTGATAAACTAATTTCGCCAGGATCTCGATAAATTAAAAGGCCAATATTCAGAATCCAAAACCGCCTCCGTTTCGAAATTCTAGTTTACTATCGGTGGTCCTCGCAATCAGAGTGCAGCACCACCGCACGGAAATTGTGCGGCGTTTTATCAAAACGGTTCCGACGGTGACCGCACGCGGCGATACTTGTGTTTACATCTGCGTACTTACTGCAACAGTTCTGGACAGTTGCCCTTACACATTGAGACACCTAACACAAAATATGTGAAAATATGACGAGCGTTGGCGATGCAATAAACTGTTTGTAGATCACTAATTTTAACCACATTTCTAACTTATTTAAACCTTGCACTTCTTGCTCCGGTCAGGTCGCTCATCTTCTTTGTACACGGATAATACTCCCATTCCTACAACAACCTACAACCAAGCCATGAGGAGATAGGATGATTAAGTCAGAACTATGTTTGTCCATTTAGTAGTGGAATGCAGAAATGACATGTGAGGTAGCTAGCGCTCTTATCATACATTTAGTATTATTTGCTTTAATTATGACACGGCTAATAGGAAAAATCTGTTGACATTCGCGTCAGTAGAATACATTCTCAAAAGATAAAAGTAGAAGTACCTAGGTGTCTCCGAAACATCTAGGTACCAGCCTATATGGTATACTTTTTTTGATTATTTTCATGTAGGATAAAACAACACAAGTTGGAATAGATTTGTCTTTTTATTATTATTATTACAAGCTTTTACTTAGTTTCACGACCGTGATATTTTTACATATCTCTGTCTGTACGGTTACAAACTTCTAATCGTGATTGACACCCTTTCCCGGAATCCGATTGATACTTACGTAAGTCGGATGACAATGCAATATAATGGTGACATGGGGCTGTTCTGATGATGGAGACGGAACCTGACCATATAATCTAAGGTTTCAGTTGCCGTAAATCTATCGTGTTTGGGGTTAATTAAGTTCACCTGATGAATAGTTTGTGATGAAATTATCATGATCAGGGTATGATGATAGAGACTGAACCTGGCTATAGGATCTAAAGTTCCAGTTGCCGTAAACCTACTGTGTTTGGGTTCATTATAATGGCCTTGGCGAACAGTTTGTGATGGAATGATGTTGATCAGAGTATGATGATTGAGACGGATCCTGACCATAGAATCTGAGGTTTTAGTTACCGTAAACCTATCGCGTTTAGGCTCATTTAAATGGTGAATAGTTTGTAATAGAATGATGATTATCAGGATATGATGATGGAGACTGAACTAGGTCATAGGATCTATAGTTCTAGTTGCCGTAAACTTATCGTGTTTGGGATTATTAAAATGGTCTTGGCAAACAGTTTGTAACGGAATGATGATGATCTGGGTATAATGATGGAGACTGAATCTGGCCATAGGATATAAGTTCCAGTTGCCGTAAAGCTATTGTGCTTGAGTTCAATAAAATGGTATTGGTGAATAGTTTATGACGGGATGATGATGATCAGAGTATGATGATAGAGACGGATACTGACCATAGACTCTGAGGTTCCAGCTGCCGTGAACCTATCGTGTTTGGGATTATTACAATAGTACTGGTAAATAGTTTGTGATGGGATGTGGTGATGATGGTCAGGGTGATGGAGACTAAGCCTACCCTTTAGGATCTAAAATTCCAGTTGCCGTAAAAACATCGTATTTAGGCTCATTAAATTGGTCCTGTTGAATAATTTGTAATGAAATGATGATAATCAGGATATGATAATGTAGGTTTAACTTGGCCTTAGGATCTAAGATTTCAGTTGCCGTAACGTAAGCCTCTAGTGTTTGGGTTCAATAAAATAGTCCTTGTGAATAGTTAGTGATGGAATGATAATGGTGATTAGGGTGTGATGATGGAGGCTGAACCTGGCCATAGGATCCAAGGTTCCAGTTGCCGTAAACCTTTCGTGCTTGGGCTCATTAAAATGGTCTTAATGAAAAGTTTGTGACAAGATGATAATGATCAGCATATGATGATGGAGACTGAACCTGTCCATATAGTCTAAAGATCCAGTCGCCGTATACCTATCATGTTTGTTGGGCCCATTACGATGATCCTGATGAATAGTTTGTGATGGGATGATAATGATGATTAGGGTGATGGAGACTGAATCTAGCCATAAAAATAAAATAAAAAATATTTTTACGTTACAAGCTTTCATGTACTAACCAGTGTTAAACAAGAAAGATTAGACTATTCTAAGTGATCATAAGTAGGCATTTGTTTTCATGGTGAATCGTTTAAGTACTTGCCTACTTGAAAGCTTGTCGCTGACCTACCTTATATTAATCAAGCTAATATTTCCGTGTAGAACACATACCATTAATCGTGCATAGTTATGAAATACCTATTTCATGAAAATAATCTAACCTTTGTTATCATAACAGCGACAAGCTTTCAAGTAGGCAAGTACCTAAACGGGTTCTCTATTGAATTTCATTTTTTTTAAATCTATAATTTAGTTTGCCTGAAATTTTTTCCTCATTTATTGATTTTCCGAACTATCGCTTACCATAATATTGAAATCCAAAATTTAACATGCAATAAAATTTAAATCCCGAAACATCATAAGGTCTAAACGTATTTTCCATAAATATTATAATCCACAATGTAAAATCAATAAAATATATTTCTCTAATAGTTTTCAATCATAAATGTATGTATGTAATGTATTCATAATGCATATAATTATAATTTATCCTTATAAACTTATAAAAGCAAATGTAGCAATGTGTCAATCGTTGCTACGAATGCATGCAAGCAAGCACGCATGCAGGCATGCAGCAAGCAGCTTGCAAGCAGGCATATAACATGCCAACAGTACGCATGCAGGCATGCAGCATTAAAGCAGGCATGCAGAATGCAAGCAGGCATGCAGCAAGCAGCATGCAAGCAGGTATGCAGCACGCAAGCAGGCAAGCAGGCATGCAGCATGCAAGCAAGAATGCAGCATGCCAACAGCACGCATGCAGGCATGCAGCATTAAAGCAGGCATGCAGAATGCAAGCAGGCAAGCGGCAAGGAGGCATGCAGCAAGCAGCATGCAAGCAGGCATGCAGCAAGCAGGCATGCAGCAAGCAGGCATGCATACAATATGCCAACAGCACGCAATCAAGCACGTATGCAAAATGCATGCAGCATACAAGCAGGCATGCAGCATGCAAGCAGGCATGCAGAATGCAAGCAGCATGCATAGGTTCCGCTCGTCTCCAGCGCTGCGGGCAGTGCACTCCCTCCGCGCCGCCAGCTTTAAAATACTCTCTAGTATTGGGCAGACAAGTACCACGGCGAGTCGGGTTCCCCAAATCTTTTCTTATGTCAACTTGGTTTTATTTTGTTTCAAACCTTATGGCCGCTTATGGCTTTTCACAGATAATCCTAATAATCTAGAATCATAAATAAAAGGAAACATACATTTGAAGTATATGTGTATAAATGCTCCGATTTGGATTTTGATCATTTTTTATAATGATATGTGTATATTCGGAATATAACTACTTATGTTAAAAGATATTTAGGGGAAATATGTTTATGACTAACAAAATTATGATATTTTATATTTATAGAAATGAACATACTGACTAAATAACTTTCGGACAAATGACTATTAGACAATGTGATTGATTCGGAGATTTTATTATTATAACAAGTGATGATTCTGAGAACTTTGTTATGGGTTATGATTTTCGACCAAAAAAGTTTATGAAATACAATGGGATCCCACCCAAACGATTCACCATGATAACAAATGCCTACTTATGATCACCTAGAATAGTCTAATCTTTCTTGTTTAACACTAGTTAGTACATGAAAGCTTGTAACGTAAAAAATATTTTTTATTTCATTTTATCTTCAAATTATCTATGCAAACTAGAGACAATGCCTTCTGATCTGAAGCTTTTGCTAGCGCACTTAATAGTAATAGTCGTGCAATCAGAACATATATTTAAGCTTAATACGATTATAGTTTTACAAAACGTAATATCATACTTAATGTACAGAAAGGGATAAAAAGCGTACAGTAGGTACTTGGTGTAGATTATATTCATCTAACAACAATCTGCACTTAAGATTGTATTTTTATTAGTAAACCGCTCTTTTAGAGTTCTTCGACTTACCCTATATGATGTTCGGTACAATAACAGAACACATCGGCGGGCCCACTCAAATCGTCAACATCGTTAGCGTCGTATCGGCGCTCGGGAGCACCTTACACCTCGGCAATGGCCTCCACTGCCCATAAGGGCGTGAAGTAGTGCTAGCGAAATGGCAGAGTAACCACCTTTTTATAGTGGCACCCTAAATAGGGTCACCAACTGACAAGGTTTATCGGGAATCCATTTTTAGTGCTTATTAGCTATATTTTTTAAGAACTTCCACGCTCACAAATGAACTGCTGCCCACGCAAACTACAATTTTACTGTCAACGTACTACATAGGACATTCCTCAATTGTTAATACATAATTTGAATGTACATTTTTTCCGTTGCCATACCTACAATTTATAATGCTTGTAGTTGGTACCTATTTGAATTTATCTTTATGCCCGCGAATTTTCGTCCGGAAAAAAAAAGCTTCTATTCCATGGCGAATCCAATCCCGAAAAAGCTATTTTCATCGTGGTCAGCCTAGCCATAACCCTCGCACTACAATAAATGTTCGTATGAAACGCAGAAATGCGCAAAATAGTCTTTATCGCGTCGGTTATGAGGTCGCTCGCCGACTTGCAAACGACCGCCCTAATGTTAATTGTACACGCAAATAAGATAGCCCATTACGTGCTATTTATAATATAGTAAATGTAATTGATTAACTTTTAGGTCTCGAAAGGAGAGCATAGACAGTATTAGACAGGCAAGCGTAGTGTAGGGAGACCATGCTACTCCATACGCGGCAATGGGAAGTGAGACATCAGAAACAGACTTGTACCATGAAAAGATTGACGGTCATCCACCTGCCGAAAACAATTTGGGAAACACTCATACCTATACAATGTACCTTAAAAGCGTGCAATAGATACACTTGGATTGATGGAAAAAGATTTAAGGTCATTTAAACAATTGGATTGACATAAGACATAGCAAAGCATGCATGATTATAGATGATCAAACGAACTTCTTAAGTGAAGTTCGATCATTATCATTACTCGCAGTGACTCGCAGTCACCTCGATAGTGTTAATTAATGAAGAGTTTATTTAAACTCAATTAAATTTAGGTACATGTTACCTCTTTTGCCAGACGTTTCGATCGGGATACACCGACCGTGGTCATAGGCTGACTGAAACAGCGATGTTTTCACTCTGTATGAGAGGCAGATTCTTCATCCACCGTCATAAAGTTTATTGTTTGTAAAATACAAACCGAAATTAACTCGCAGCTAACTTCATTCTCGCGGCTGACTCGCAGTCACCTCGATGATGTTAATATATAATAAGTTGGTAATGTTTGTGAAATACAAACCAAAATTAACTCGCAGTTAATTTCGTTCTCGTGGTTGACTCGCAGTCAACCCCAAGTTAGCATATCTTGAATCAATTAGGTCACGATCAATACAATGAACGTAAAATTTTTGATTTGTTTATGATGATTGACAGCTGAAACTAGGTTTGCACTGCGTACGTACCTCAATCAAGATTTGAGTCATTAGAGTCGTCGAACAAAACTAAAACAAACTGATTTCTCAATTTTTGTAGTATAAATTTATCTTGTTTAATTTTATTCTTATAATTTTTCCTAGATTATTTTGACATAGTGCTTACTGCCAAAGCACGCAAAAAGGAATGACATACAGTCAGGTGGCGCTAGTGAGGATACCATTATGATGACAAAAGTATACCTGTTCAAAAAATCAAAATACGTGCGATAATGTTGTGTGTATCCTTAAAATCGTTTACAGAACATGGAATAATATATGTCATGGTGAATCCTTTTATCAACATTTAAGTTTTGTATTTGAAATTTGCTGCAAAGGCTGCAGATATGCTTGTAAAGCTGCAGATAATAAGCATCCTCTTTTCGCTTCCCATCGCAGATTAAGCTGTCGACACAGCAATTATTGGATTCCCAAAATCATTTCGTGTAAATTACTGCCGAATTAAATCCATTAATGCTCCTGAAATACAGCCAGTCCAATAGGACGCCGGCCAAATTTACGAGTGTCAAATAACTAATGGCTTTCAGTTACATATTTATGTATGTGGAACATCTGACGATAAGATAAACAGTCAGGTATTAAAAGATTAAAATATTAAAAATTTAAATGAAATATAAATATTGATGTTTACCTAATAAATTGTATTAATTTAATTAACAATTTATGAATATTGTTATTATATTAAATTCTATATTGATTTTTATTACAATGTAGGTAGGTACGTAGAAAAACTAATTTAACTTAATTATCAATATTTTTAACGCGCATGCTCAGCGAAATACTTTGCCTTACTTTGACAAGTGGCAATATAATATCAGAAAAGTGCTCAAGGTAATTGGTACGTACTTGAGGCACTTTTTACAGCCATTCTAATATTAAATGATAATTAGGTTTCTCGATTCTTAAAAAAATATATCTTATAACAAAATTTAAGTACAATAAGCAACATAATTGGTACTTGAGACCATCAAAACAAAAGAAGTAAGATGTAAACGTGATTCGAACAACAAAGCCTTACATTAGAAAACGTCGTGAAAGAGCGCGCTTAAATCTTATCATTTAATAAGACAATGGAAAAAAAATGAAAAACGAAATAGTGATAGCGGTCTTTTACGGGGGACGTCAGACGAAAACACGAAGAGACGTTTTTGTTACTCATCGACAGTTCATTCATCTCGAGTGTAACATTGACAGACCTATTGTGATCACGAACAAAAGGTGGCGCAATGCCCAAATTTGTAATAAGGCACTTTTTTCCTAAACGATATTGAACAACGTTGTCGCCTCGTACGAATTTGATAAACTATTTGTAAAGTTGACTGTGAAATGCAGCAAAATGAGGGGGTCTCGGCTGCATTCCAGAGAAGGCAAAATTTTCTTATGTTTTGTGGAACAAGCAAATTTTCTGAAAATAGACACAAGCTGCCAACCTTTGCGTACACCATCGCTCCACCTTGATGGAAAGCATTTTCTGCTGTGTTTCCGAAATCGTTGTGTCCGCTAAAAAACACGTCTAACCCATGGTTTATCGGTTATTACGGCTGATGAAAAAAAAATAGTCAAAGATCAGCTTTAGGCTGCCTGCCTAAAGCTGGTCTGTCTCAACAGACTTCAGTGTCATATTTTTTTTAAACATACGATTGAATGTGACACTATACTTCATAATTCCTTATTAGTATTGACGATAGAAGATGCCTCTGTCCATTATTAGGTTGATTTATCCATACCTCAAAAGGTAAATATGAACCCTTAAAAGAATCACTTTATTGTTTGTCTATCTGTCGACAGACAAAGCTTGTAAAGAGAATTTTTACCAGGATCGCGTGAAGGTACCAACTACCAAGTTGCAATCAATATCAAATGCTCAGGTCTGTAAATTCTGCAATCATTTGCACCTGTAAAAAATTCAAACTGCTAAGTCAACGCAATAAAAAGATACGGAATGTTTATGACGCATTTTTGATACTTGCACAGGAAACAAAAAGTTACTTCCCGTTGTAAATTAAACAAAATTTAACAAAAACAGGTATTTTTTTTTATTTATAATTAAACCACACAAAAAAACTAACTCCAACCAAACAAAGCGGTAAACATCAGACTCGATTCCTGTTATGAACGAATTAGTAACATACCTACAGTTAGAATAGTTTGTTACGAGATTGCTACCATGTACCTTATTTTTGAGTTTACGATATTTCGGCACTGTCACTGTCTGCGCCATGATTACGGAGTAACTCTCCTTACTCCTTACTCTCAGTTACTCCGTGATCATGGCGCTTGCAACAGTGCCGAAATATCTGGAACTCAAAAATAAGGTACATGGTGGCAATCTCGTAATAAACTATTCTAATGTTAGTGACTATGATAGTTTAAAACATTACCTACAGTTTGTACGGAATCCTCGGTGTATGAGTCCGACTCGCACTTGACCGGTTTTATTTTTTAAGGAGGATAAGCTGCACCGAATTATGTACGTTTCTTCAAAACTAAAGACAACAGTATTTGTGTAAGTAAGTAATTATTTTTACTCATTTACAAACTCAGTAAATTCTTTTGAATTTTGAAATTACTGCCTGCAGAACTAACTACCTACACATTGTTTATGTAATTACTGCATATAATGATTCATCATCATCACATCACCAGCCCATATCAGTCCACTGCTGGACACAGGCCTCTCCAAAAGGAGGATTTTGCCTTAATCGCCACGCTTGGCAGGCGGGTTGGCGATCGCAGTTTGGCCAATGGTGGTGAGGAGACGCTGCTGCCCGTCTTCTTATGGCGGTTCTCCTGTAGTCACCTCTTACGACACCCATAGGAAGAGAAGGAGTGATGCAATTCTTTTAACGTGCCGGCACCACACGGCACATAATGATTACAGAAGGTAAAATTTCAACACTGGTTTGTTTACAATTTTTGCGATGTTAATCAACTGTAACATCCTTTGACTAATAACTTTTAAAGAGAGAAATTATCTACATTAAAATAAAATAAATATGCCCAAGCTAATCAGATTGTTAGCTCCACCACTAGTCATTATTTTCCCGAAAACGATTTTATTTCCCGAACGCGTACTGTGCCTAAAGTAACTGAAGGTTTTATGAAGATTTATACGCCGGAATGAAAAAAGTCTTCCATGTTACATTACGTCATATGTTTGGATAAAGCGCGAAAGCACTTCACCCCTTCCTTCTTTCTCCGGGAAACGTTGCGATCCTAGTATTCAGAAAATTAGATTTTGTCTGTGATATTGTCTTGAGCAAAAGATGGTGAGAATATCTTAGAAAATCGTTTAAGAATAAAATGTATGCTGGCGCTTAAAAAATCTAAAGTAAAAAGATTTAAAAATATACAGTCTTAATGCATAAACATTAACACTAAATATAGCACGTATTTTTTATGGGTATTTTATTAAGCTTCATTTAAAATAAAATATAGACTAAATTACCTGAAAGTAAAGTAAGCTTTCCTATTTTCCTTATTTAAAATACTTTTAACTAGAATTGATGGTAATCAAAATACCAATGTTTAAGATATTATGCGTCACACACATCGAGGACCTTGATAAACAAAGAAATTCAATTGACCACGTTATAATATTTACCATTAATTAGAATCCGAAATCACTAAAACTAAGTGAACTGTTTAATATACATGCTTCTATTTTGCATAATTATTTATAATAAAATAAGGTATGTAACACAAAGGATTTAAAAACACTTCTCTAATACTCCGCTTGCGCAGTATGAGTTCATTTACAGCAGTAAACACTAAACTATTTAATTTGTAATTTAATTAATGAAATAAAAACACATAACCATTTAGTTTTGCAAAAGGTATTTCAAAATCGTTTGCTTTCATTTTATTTGAATAACCACTGAAAATTACGCGTACATTTACTGAATAAGGTTGACACGTTTTATTTTAGTAGTTTGGAGCTGTTAAATGCGACGAACAATGTAAAACGATTTGCTCACAGTCACTTAATTATTAATTTCACATGCAAAAATATTAATATTCGTTTAGTAATTTAATTCAAATGCTTTGGGTCAGATTATTTTATAAAGATTTAAAAATCGTCACAATTATTTAATAAAGTTAATCCATAAATAAGTCCTAATCATTAAACAAACCAAAAGAATTATTCATTATTAAACATAAGTTACCATAGCAACAAAAGTTTATTTTGGATCTGTCAAATGTTAAATCTCAAAGTTCTGGCGGTTACATCGTGCAGTTATCATATTATAAAACAAAAGGTGAGCGTTATGGCGATTGCATCCACTTACCGTGCAGTTGTTTGTTGCAGGAAAGCGCGAGTGAGACGGCGAGAAAATGTGTTTAACAACTTTTTGGGAGCGCTCGCGGAGCGCAGCGCGAGGCGCGGGTACCAGCGATTCATTAACTCGCGGAGGCTGCGAGCGAGCCCCGCGCCCCGCGCCCCGGCGCATGTGCCGCGGCCCTCCAATGGCGGCCCTGTTGCTTCTGACGGCGCGACGTCAAATGCAAGCTATGAATACGCTAAAACGTCGTGAAATCAGACGATCATCTGAAACTTTTTTGTTGAAAGTAAATCTCCAATCCTCAATTCCTAAAAGTATTACCTGAAAACAAAAAAATCCTAATTTGGACTCACTGGCTGGATCTCCAACTCTGGCTGCATATGCCTTAAATTGCCTTGTGCACTATTCCTTAAATTGCCTTGACTATTCAGTGTGTTAGAAACCTTAATTAAAATCATTAAGTCCAACCACAGCGTTAATCAGCTTAAGTAACCGCACTCGCGTAGCCGACGCCAGAATGTATTAAACCTGCGCCCAAATGTTTACTCTGCCTTTTTAGAACCAAATAAATGTTAAAATCGGAAAGAACAGAACAACATCATACATAATACCTACAAAGAATAGGTACATAATATATAGGTACTGGAGATTTTTAAAGTAGCTTAAATAACATTTAAGATTGAAATAAATGCCTGATCTAAGAATTTCATTTCATCAAACTAGCATTATAATTTCTAAAAAAACTAAAATTTAAATTTTTAGGTATAATTTTCGGAACCGAGAGAGGAGCACGCTGGACTGTAAATGGCGCCGCCATCTCTGAAGTTCCTCTCTGATCCCGTCCCATCTCTGAACCCGGTCGGGTCAATGTAGAAAACGAACTTTTCTATATTGGCCCAGGTCTGGGTGTTGTGGTACCGTCGTTGTTTCTGATTTCTATAACAAGTGCTTGAGCTACTTACCTTAGGATCAGAGCAATGTATGTGATGTTGTCCAATATTTATATATACTTTTTGAAAAATCCATCCATTAGCGTAACAAGTGACATAATTTTTAATTTATAATTTAGTTACAATCAAATGACCTCTTTTAATACCTATTGCAACAATATCTAATTATCAGAAAAAAATGTAGCTCCTTATGTAAAATAGTAATTTACCTCGACAATAACGTATGGAGCATCATTTTTTTTTATTCCCCATAATAAATAAAATAAGATTAATCATAGATTAGTTAAAATACTCTATGGATATATAGCTCTTATGGAGATACGGTCATATTTGTTATCTATGGTTATGTACAGGAAGCCATTTTTCTCTTCTCTTGTGTAAACCATTTTCGACACGACGTGTGCTTTTTACAAATAAAGAATACTGTCGCTAAACTGCTGTTTTTCATTCAAAAATCCTAACAGTGGCTGCCTGCCTCACTTTAACTGCCACCCTGTATAAATCAAGGTTCTAAAGTGTAGAATCTATTCTATCGCAATATAATAATTATGTAAATTCCAAATTCCTGACTCATTCCGGTTAAGCTTGAGCCTCTGACAAACAGACGGAAGCGTTGCTACAATATTAGGGACTGGCTCTGTGAACGCTTTGTGTACGGAACGGTAATAACAATATCTTCTCACCTATAATAATTAAATCTAATTCTGTGAGTTCCATGTATTTTTTTAACATTTTTTTTTTCTACTATGACTGATATGTGCTAGCCAAAGCTCCCTTCGTCAAAATAATGATTACCGTATACTATAACGACTAATCGTAGGTTACTTAATTTGAGAGTTATAAGAAGAGAGTTTTCGGATTGTGCTCTAATAAATAATGTGAAAAATATCTATAACAAGTTTATTTTTAAACTGGTCATTCTAAATTGACCTTTACTCAGAAACATGATATACAATCAAAAGTCAACTGCAGGGCTAGCATGCGCAACACGATAAAATTTTGTCGTGGCATTTTATCGCCGTAAATATGTCGTTCTGTCGTCGACGATAACAAAGAGAAAACCAAAATATCATGGCAATGCCGTGTTATAACGTAAAAATAAGTGGCTACGAAGAACGGGAGACCCTGAAAATATTAAGAAAAAGGATACGAGACGTCTGTGATCCGTTAGGTTAGGTAAAACGACAAAATTATCGTCCAAGAAAAAATTTGTTTTGTCTATCGATAAAATAACCGATGCGCGCATGCTAGCCCTGCTGGTTACCAAAAAAGATGAAGAACAATCTTTTATAATATCGATCCATCCATCAGCCGAAAGACGTCCACTGCTGGACATAGGCCTCCCCCAAGGATTTCCACAAAGATCGGTCTTGTGCCACCCGCATCCAGCGGCTTCCGCTTTTATAATATAAATAACATAAATCTCATAAATTGTTATACTTACTTGTTAATAAACTTTAACTTTGAAGCTGTAAAAGATAGTTATCTATAATAAAATTTAATTATTAAAAGTTCTAAAATGAATGTAATCCTAATTCCAAAGTATAGGTAGTTTTATTTCTATAAAATGCGCGATCAAATCTTTGCGCGTAAGCTAGTAAAAATAAACAAGTGAAGACCTGCTACTCGTATAGGCGTATGAAAAGGAGTTCATTGCTCTGTTATTTTCTAATGTGCTCTACGGTATTTTTGTCACGCAAAATAACAATCAAAACGTTATACAAACACGGTCTGAAACCGTCTCGGCCCGTTTACG
This sequence comes from Anania fuscalis, assembly GCA_950371115.1. Lineage (NCBI taxonomy): Eukaryota > Metazoa > Arthropoda > Insecta > Lepidoptera > Crambidae > Anania > Anania fuscalis. Next base: position 10,281,159 of record OX493338.1, on the reverse strand, counting down.
CAAACTCTGCCTGTTTAAAATGCACAAAATCCTTCTTGTGCTCAACTTTTGCCCACTAAACCTCCATCAGAACGTACAAGCTGGATCTAAATCCCTTAAATACGGTGCCCAGATATTTATGGTTCGCCTAATAGCATGAATTACTTCGCGGCCGATGTCCGAGATTTGAATTTTATTTGACCTGCTTAGGTATAAAACTTATTATGATGTGAAAACAAGTTTAATTATAAAAAAGTGTTGATTTTTTTTTTCTATTTACTTCAAACTCAAACCATATTTCGGAACATACAATACGTAAGATTTTTTTTACATATTTCAAGAATTTTCGTACTTCTTAATGATAAGCCCCGCTTTTCATTAGGAAAAATAATCAGATGAATGAATTGCCCTTGAGCATTCCAGCGTCCTTTGAGAAAAGATTTCCGAGATAAACAAAAATATATGCTGAACAACAAGAAGTGAGCTTGCAAACATTTCAAAAGAATTCTTTGTACAAATTAAGTTTGACTGTAACGAACAGAATTCGTGGAACCTTAGTTTGACCGCAATACACGCGGGCTTCGAAAAAACTTTGGCTATTTGCTAGTGTTCACACACAGGCAAATATCAAAAACGCTACCGATAATCGTATCGCTTGCTAATGCTCGTCGGGTGTGCGGCCCTTACATGTTTCGCGGAGGGTCAAGCAACGAAATAATTACTTTAATTTATTGTCTTCTAACTCGAACAAGTTATGATACAAGTACCCGTGTCTAAATCAAGTTCAATAAAATGAATACGCATGTAAAACAAATGGGAATTTTTTTATTTTCGTAATCCTGTGCGTAGCGCTACAAAATTAGGCTTAAATCAGGCTCAACCTTCGTCAAAAGCGGACAAGCTAAGAGTCAATCGAGCAAACTGGCCGGCGCGCCCACCACCATTATTTTATACCTACTTATTGATCATACAAAGCTATTGCTTTAGTAAAATATAATGTTAAAGTACTGAGGTATAATTCTGTTTCTGACATCAACTAACTAATGATCTCTAGAATAACTTTCAAACAGCCTACATCACGATAGGCCACTAAAGCCTATTTTTAATAGAAAACAATATACCCTTCATAATTACTTATTGTTTTTTCAGCAAAACAAAATACGCTTGTAATTGAATTTCGTTAATTAGGTAACACATAAACTAGTTTTAGAGTGAAAGTGACTGGACCAAACTAAAGACATTAAAAGGGTCAGCCGTAAACGCAGGTGTGTAAAATCAAATGTAGACACGTAAATGACTATTGGGTCGAAACCCATTTTCTTAATCCTCTAAAGGCTGTATACCTTCGCCAATATAGAACACGTACGCTTTCGATAATGTTCTTAACGTTCGCTATATCTATTGTACATTTTAGGCAAATTATCCTCATATCGAGTTGGTCGGGAAAAAATATTCGGATGCAGATCCTTCGCTATACAATTTAGGAATACGGACCGGAGCTCGTAAACGTAAATTCGTTCCTAAGCTGGAATGCCTTACGCGAAACAGTGTAGGCTTTCGCGTATGTATTTAGAGCAGTGCAGACGTTTGTGATCTCGTAGTAGACGTAAAGACAAGCAGAGAAACCCACCTTTGCTCGCGGCGACAGTGCTCGACTTTAGGAATTGGAGTCGCAGTTAAACCCAGCCGAGAAATTAATTTAGCATCGTGATTGTGTGCAACTCATGTTGGGGACGGATTAAATGATATTGACTCTCTATCATACCTTTGTTGGCTGCCTATAGTTTCTATTAATTTTATGGCATCTACCGCAACAAAGGGAATCCATAGACTAAGCATTCGCTACACCGTGTAACCAACAACAGATAACATTGGAAAATTTTACGCTTTCTTAGTTAAATCATTCACCATTATTAGTAATATTCTATGCCTGCCTGCCTGCCAAATTTTCACAGATAACGTATTTCTGTTGCCACTATAACAATAAATACCAAAAAATAAAATTTAAGGGGGCTCCTATTACAACAAACGTGCTGATATTTTTGCTGTTTTTATAGATAATGGTGCGGAACCCTTCGTGCGCGAGTACGACTCGCACTTGGCCGTTTTTTTATTTTTAATCAACCGTGAATAGTAATAAATAAATGTATACATATAATAATCATCATCAGGCCAAGAATGTGTCAGCACGAAAACCTCTTCGGTGGGCTAGTCTGACTCGTAATAGATAGTTTGCAAATAGAAATTTAAATGTTTTTTCGATATAAAATCGGTATATCATGCTATTAATTTGCTGAAGTAGTTTAAAGGTTATCATTTGGGTGTACTCAAATGACATACGCAACGTAGACGCCTATAAACTGAAAGTACTCGTATAAACTTTTATATCAAAGCTATAACAAAACAGATGTAATAGCAATAGGAATGATCGTATTTATGTCTCGACGTCCATGATATGTTGTTCAAAGAAAAACCAGTCATGCATTGAAATAAAGTAAACGAGGATTCCAATGACGAACCAACAAAAAAGAGATCCGGGTAAGAAAGATAGTAAGAAAAAACGGGCTCCTAGTAAAATGTCAGCCCGAATCCATCGTTGGCTTACCAACAAAGAATTGGCCGAGGTCCATTATGATAATGAAAGTGACTCCCGTTTGTCTTAAAGTCGTAGCTCAATTTGCAAGGCGAGAGATAAACGTTGTTAAACTGTCGAAGTTCGTGACAAAGCCTGAATAATGCAGATTACACTGAGAAAAATACGGCCGCAGTCAAATCTGCATATTTTATTGGTCCCTTTTCAATGGTCTCCTTCACGTCCACCGTGTATAATAAAATCTGCATTTGGACTGCTTTTAAAACGTTTTGAAGTCTTTGTCATGCCCTGTCATGCCCTGCGTGTCCCTACACCTGCACACGCGAGGATCTTTACAAGAGTTTTGGTCCTCACATATACAGGATGTACAAAAGAATGGGACACTCCTTAAAACCACGTGTTCAGCTGGTCATATTAGGTTGGGGAAAAAGTCTTTTCGCATTATAGTATGTATGAACTTGTAATAAAATCTCTTTGGCTGTACTATTTGTATCTGGCTGGTTTTGGTATCATTAAAAGTTTAAATTTTAAAGAAGATAATTCTTAATTCAAATTAGGAAATTGTGTGTCCATCATTTGTTTTTCGTACTGTCAAGATGAGTGATACTAATGAAGAAATTCGATACATTTCAAAATTTAACTACAAAAAAGGTAAAAATGCAATTTATGGACCTAGTGCAGTGTCTGTGAGAGTAGCACAAATTTGGTTTAAGCGTTTTCAATCCGGATATTTTGATGTCAAAGATGCACGTCACTCTGGTCGCCCTATCACGGATAAAATTGATGCCATTTTTGAAAAAGTGGAGCAAGATTAGCATATCAGTCGTTACGACGTAGCTGAAGAACTGGGAATTGACTACAAAACAGTTTTGGCGCATTTGAAAAAAAACTGGGTACACAAAAAAACTTGATATTTGGGTACCCCACTAGCTCACTGAAAGAAACCTAATGAACCGTGTACTCATTTGTGATTCTTTATTACGACTTAATAAAACCGAACCATTTTTGAAGAAGCTGATAACTGGTGATGAAATGTGGATCACGTACGACAAGAACGTGCGCAAAAGGTCGTGGTCAAAAGCCGGTCAGGCTTCACAGACTGTGGCGAAACCCGGGTTAACTCGCAACAAGGTGTTGCTGTGTGTGGAGTGGGATTGGAAGGGCATTATTCATTATGAGCAGTTACCACCAGGCAGGACCGTCAATTCTGAACTCTTCTGCCAACAACTGATGAGATTAAAGCAAGAAGTTGAGAGAAAGTGACCGAAATTAATCCACAGAAGGGGTGTGGTTTTTCATCATGATAACGCTAGACCTCACACATCTTTAGCCACTCAGCAAAAATTATGAGAGTTTGGCTGGGAGGTGTTAATGCATCCGCCGTATAGTCCTGACCTTGCACCTTCAGATTTCTACCTGTTTCGCTCTCTTCAGAATTCTCTAGGCAGTGTTAGGTTAACATCACGAGTGGACTGCCAAAATCAGTTTTCGCGGTATTTTGATCAAAAGCCCCAAAATTTCTATAGCAATGGGATCATGTCCCTACCTACAAGATAGCAAAAAGTTATCGAACAAAATGGTACCTACATACTTCAGTTAAATGTAAATAAATAAACTATATTAAAAAATGTTTTGAATTTTCTTAAAAAATGCGAAGAAACTTTTTCCCCAACCTATTATACAACAACTTTTCCTATGGGAGCAACATCGAAATCGAGTTTTTATTTTCAGATGCTCCATACATTATCATCAAGGTATGCGAGTAAGTTTGTATGAAGAATTATGCTGTTTTTTTTTACGAATGACGAAATACGATGATTACGTGATTTTAAGGAGTGTCCCATTCTCTTGTATACCCTGTATAAAAGCCTGAATGAATCGACACGCAAAGAAGAAGAAGCATTTCCAATACATACTTATTACTTATCTAAAATGGAAATATCTTTAGTGTGATTGCACCGGGCCGTCTCGCCCTTCATACTGAATGCTAAGTAACTAAAATGGTGTAGGTTTCTTGCAAAATGCTTACCTGAATTACATAACACAGATGACGCGAACGGGACGACTGTTAGTCGTATGACAATTTCTGCCTTTTATAATAAATGGAACTAGCTATATTTTCGCACGACATGGTGTTTTTTACGTTTTAGTTGCACTTTCCCCTATTAGATGGGACCTGAAACATTTTCCCCAATTGTTATCGCATTAATAACTGCATCGGCACATGCCAACGCCAAATGCTGGACGCAATAGGTAAGTATGTAGTAATTTATCTGAGCCCCCGGACAAGGAGCGGGGCGTCCAGCAGAGCAAAACTAATCGCTGATAGAGTGGTGCGCGCTTGCCAACGGTTCAGCTATTGATTTCCTACATCTAGGCCTCCTGATAAATAGCTTCCTGGTTCGGGAATTGGTTTGTTTGGTACCTTTTTGTTTGTGCCTTTGTTTACAAAATACACGCTTTCTGGTGATTCATGATGAGCATCTTTGAGGTTGCATGGACCCGATTTATACGATTAAAGACAACAATGTCATTAATAAGCTTGTACTTAATATAAATAAGTTTAGAGCCTCAGCGAAAATTATCAATCAGAAAGAATCTATTTCCCTAAATATTTTATACGAAAGTCAAAGATCATCATTTCTAGGTCAGAAGTGAAGATATACAATGTGATATCAAAAACACACTATTTAACTGGAGAGTATTAATTTGACTTATTACCAGATACCTAGAAAAAATAAAGTTTTGGTCTAAGTAAAAATGCTAAGTATATCATTGAAATCAAATAAAAATTCGTAGGTATTTACACACTTTAACGCAATTTTAAAATTAACACCCACATGCTATCAGCATCGTCGTTCACGTGCATTTTCGCTTTGCGCCGAACTTATTGGACAAGTTCAAGTCTGCACGAGACTTCCCGGCGTAAACAACTTTTCGAGCTTTGTATCTTGCAATGAACGAGATTTTATTTGTTTTTAAAAGAAACTGACTCTAGACTTCCTTAATGAATTAGTGAATAATTACTTTAATGTTTGGTAGGATTCTCGCTGTACAATATTGCTGTATTCCTTTTTAGCGAAAAGCAAAGCACTCTTTACATAATTTATTTTAAGAGAAGATAAAATAAAATTAGCCTGACTGTGTTATGTCTAAGTTCACTTCATCTAAATACCGTTTATTAACCCTTTGTAAAACAACAGATAGTAATCAAAGTAATCTGATCTGGTTAAACAGAATTTCAATGACAAATAAATTATATTATATAATCTTCCAGCAGTTAAATCAATTATCTAGCCCTAAACTAATCAAAACTTGTATACACTAAGTTGACAAAGGTCCGATAGACGTAATCTTATAAAATATGACATTAAACTATCTCAGGTACAAAATCAAATGCTCAAACTCATCACACAAACACTTGCCCCTTGCGGGTTTCAAACCAAAAAGTCCCGTCTCATTTACATCACTTTTTTAACTTTCCCTTCAAACCTTTCGCTTTTCATTTGCTTAACATTATGATGAGATTTCATATGTAGTTTATTTTAATAGGTACCAATCGTTACGTAGAATCTGCTAATTTTGCTATCATTTCCAGTGCTTAAACCGAGAGTTGTACTCAGCTTATAAACTTTTATTTGTTTATTAGTGAAAGCCACTTTAGACATTTGCTAGAGTAAACTGATACCCTAATTTAAACTTAAGGTTCAAGGATCCTTGAAATATTAATTCAATAGTGATATAAATCATTACGAAGGCATTGGTTTAGATAAGTCAGAAATAGAATTTAATTTTTAAATTAACAATAGCCAAAACAAGACTTTCCTCTCTTTGGACATTATTTTAGAATCATCAATCCATCTTATTATTGCGTCAGCTAGCGGAACATTCTTATAATAAATATTTGCTTAAGGTTTATGATTATTTCGAAGTCGTAACTATCGATCCTATATTATTAATGAAATATACGTCAAGGACAAGTTGATGTAATTGGACACCGGCATAGATAGATTAAACATTCCTGTTCAATACGATTTGCAATAGAATTATTCGCCAGATTACATTTCCCATTTAACGTATCGTTGTCTTATCTCCCGTTTGTGATATTCCTTAGCCTTTAGTTTGCTACCGATAATAGATGAGTCATATATTTCGGGCACACGTGATTAACCTACGATCATAGTTGATTGCTCAGTAAATCATTACTGTCTCTAACCATAAAGAAAATCAATACTAAAACGAAGTAGCGTTACAATAAAAGCTCTACAAATAGTATAGTCAGCGGAATTTACATAAAACAGAGTAGTGCACATTATTGAAACTAGAATTGTGGATTTGGGAGGCAATAATTCGGTAGAGCAGTCAAGCGACGGTTCTGTGGCTTCCCCATCGGCTTTAAACCAGTCATTTACCTCTGAGCAAGCGAGACGTGTGTATTTCCACAGCATCGGTGCATTTCCCTTGAACGGCACGGCAATTGATTAAGATGATCTCAGTTTTTGGTGCGTTTGACCACAAGATCTGATATTTTTTGAGTTTTTGGAATTTTAACCGTAAAACTGTGAAGATAAGGTTGATTTTGGGGATGCAAATATAGCTGAGGAGGTTCAGAACTAATAGCTAATGGTTCGAACAAAGCTGTGCCGTATCGCGGCGATTTATGACAAGTCTGGGGGACCTCGAATGCACGCCGGCAGCTGAAGTGACCACATTTACATCTCCACCGCATGCTTGTTTGATTGATTGCGTGAATTTATTAGGTTACGCCTCAACGTAGCGGAACACACGGGCACATATAAACTTGAAAATATAAACGTTGTAATGCCAACACCAGAAAAAGAAAACATACTTATTTTTAATTTTTTTGCCGACCTCCGTAGCCGAGAGGCGAGCATGCCGGACTTTAAATGGCGCCGCTATCTCTGAGGTTCCGGGTTCGATCCCCGGTCGGGTCAATGTGGAAAACGAACTTTTCTATATTGGCTCGGGTCTGGGTGTTGTGGTACCGTCGTTGTTTCTGGTTTCTATAATACAAGTGCTTTAGCTACTTACCTTAGGATCAGAGCAATGTATGTGATGTTGTCCAATATTTACTAAATTTGTACCTTGAAAGTTGGTTACATTTAACTTTAGGGTTCATACATAATATAAATCACACATAATTTGACATTGTGAAAAGGTTACAATTTTTACAATAGAATCAAAACAAGAAACCTCGTAAAAACAACACGTTTCACTATTAGTATAAGTGCTTGCGATTTTCGCAATAATAAGATATTTCAACAAGCTTCCTATTTTGGTTAAAACAATAAATCCCCTAAAAGTACAGACGACGAACGAACAAACAAACATCTAGAAATTAGGTAGATCCCTTTGACACCCTTTGGGTAAGGAAAATTAAAAAGCAGCTCCATAACGCTACTTCTTTGAGATTGATTAATCAGTAGTCTGACAAAATTATATTCTTCATTTTTCAGAGTTGTCTGACAAGACGGAATGAGTTCATTTCTAAATGGCACACATTATCGGGTCCTTAATGAAAGAACTGAAAACGCCGCCTGTCGCCGAGCGACTAAAAAACTTTGAATCTCAGATTTGTAACAAAAAAATGTGACAAGTCATCAAATCTACATATTTTATTAGACTCTCCCTCGCCAACTTCGACCCTCTGTTGGTCGGGACCGTTCTCTTGTAGTGTTGCCGCCGTTTCCATGGATATATTTCATAGAATCGACTATCGAGTAAAAGGATTTCTAAAAATGTGTAGGTAACGTGATTTTATATCTTCTGTCTGGGATCAGAACAAATTATTCATTACCAAGTATAGAAACAAGCTTAGCAAACCAAAAAAAAATTATTAAAACTGTGTTTGACTGCTCTTTTAACTTAGTTTGATATAATACATTGAAATGTGCCTCTTATCATACATTCATCATCATTCTGTTTTATATTTGCTTGATGCAAATAAACCATTTATATTATTCTAAAGGTTAATAAAAGCAATTTATATTTACCATACATTATTCTATCAAAATCATTTTAGTGTAGTACTCCAACATATTACGTTGTACAATGTTAACATACTTTAGCAAATAAATAGATTTTTAATTAAAAAAATCGGACAGATTTTTCCGTCTAAATGTGGTACAAACATCGATGTCGATAGGCCAGTGCGGCCGATAAGCCCGGTCCAATATTACAGGACTCTCAAATAGGTATCAACGCCAGCCGGCCGACTGCGGCGACACTTCATAAAGAACACTTTTATACTCAAGCCTTTTATTTATGATGCCCCCACATCTTCGGCTTCTTTTATTGTCTGCTCTACGTGTTATTGAATTTCCAATTTAAATGGTAGACTGCGTTTTTATGTCTAGACCTGTTAATTTTTAACAATCGAGCAATTTGGACTGAATTGAAATGATTGTTAGATATTTAATAGGGATTCATTGTACTGATTTGAGTTATAGAAATTATAAGGTTTAAATTCATGTTGTGATCTTCAATTTTAGGTTTTGTGGATTTATTATTCCAGAGGCAGAGCTAACTAACGTACCTACCAACCTTTCTAGTAATATCATAAATGAAATGATTGTTGTTTTGGCTTACTAACATACGATTAGAAATTACACTATAAATATCACATTCTACAAAAAAACCTAAATTACAATTATTTAATACTTGTTTGAAAGTATCACAAAGATCACGTAAAAAAGAGAAGTCGATACCTATCAAAACTAAAAGCAAAATAAAAAACCGTAAAAAGGGAATAAAAGCCTAAACCACTGCAAAGGCAGTTACACATTAAACGCAAAAAAAAACAATTAAGCAATCAAACGCCACCACGTCTTCACAATACAGTAACAAAGAATTAAAAGAGTTGCTATATATTATTCAAATAGAGAATGGCGGGTCTTTTTACTGTGGAGTGGCGGTTGCGCGGTACAGCGCTCCGCACTTCGGGACGTGACCGAGCCGAGTTGCCTCTGGAACTCAGAATTTACACTGGAAAAGCCCAAACTTCGCACAAAACTTATAAGAAACTCTACCCCATAGTGCTAAAGTTCAGATTCTGATAAATGCTATTAAAATGCACGAAATTTACTTCCAAATGAGACATGGCTATGTTTGTGTGCTTTGAGCAAGGCTTTCTTGCGGCTACTTTAATAACATACTAGCTACATCAAAGACCATAAAGCTCGTTTGCAGAAATATTCTTGTAGGACCTGAAGTGTCCTTTTCCGAAATGACATTCAGGTGGAATGTTATTTTACAATTATAAACTACAAAAATGTTTTAAATGAGCCCTAAAATAAAATATCGGAAATTTTAAAATACAAACTCAGAAGAAGTCCAAAAGGATACAAAGTTGGTACGAAAACTAATGCTGACAAAGTCCCAGGCCAACAACTAGCTTAGTATAAAATTAGATGATATTATCGCTGGCAGCTTTTCGTCTTTATATTAATTTACTTCTGAAAAAACAAAGCCAAACTTGTCACTTCCATTCACTCTTAGTGACATGTTAAATGTTTTATTCCAACCAGTAAAATGCCACCAATGGCTCCAGGCCGAATTACTTACTCGCAAAAACTGTAAGGTTGGAAATAATGGTCATCTGATGCACGCACAGAAACAACCAAAACTTGATTGTGGTTTTTTTGCAACAAATACATAATATCAAACCTATTTAAGTCTTATGTTATGTTATTAGTAAACCTTCTTTTTAAAGGGGTGTTCAAAGAAAATAATACCCGTACCGTACCGTATAGCATAGAGAAGTGTTTTTTTTCGTCATGGTAATTGTGGTTTCCAGTACAAATATAACTAATAAAGCACCATATTATAAGGACTGCCCATTTTTACTATAAACTTTAAAATCACTACACTCCCTTATATTTATAAAGATAAAATAATAAAAAGCAACGGCTATTGTCACCCAAACAGTCGAGTCATATCAGTGATCTGAAATCGCCAATACATTACACTTATAGAGTAACATTGGGACGCCCAACCATCGATACATCAAACGATTCCAATTTGAGAAATTTTCATGAGTACCACGCGATGTTTGACTTATAAGTGCTACAGACTCATACAATATCCAAGGTGTAGTAAGTATTAAAAGGAACAGCAATGTTCTATAAAAGACACCTGCGGTCTCATAAAAAAGTCCTGATATTGCGCGAAATTGCTTCACAGTTCATTGCGTGTTTTCATTTCCTGCAAAAAAAACTTTGTAAGGTGATTCTGAATTATTTGACGGTTGCAAATGTTTGCTTTCTTACCCTCGTCACGATAACGATCGCTCTACTACTATTAAACACATATTTTGTAGACTTGAGGTTTAGTAAAATATGACATGGGCTGAACCTTCTTAGTTTGTAATATGATACGCAGCTAGCTCGTTTTATTTAACCCTCAGTTTTATTTAACTACATAAATACACTAACTGAAAGGTGAATGACCGTAAACTCAGAATAACATCATGCTTGCTTAATACCACAAGGTTTTTAATTAAGACATAAAGTAAATTAAGACTTTGAAATTTCTTACCCTAAAACAAAAAGCAAAATGTTTTCGCAACGTCGCACATTAGTACGTTTTTAGTTTACTTAGAACTGTTTGTTATCCAAAAAATTTGCAACTCTACCCAATTACGTCCCAAAAAATCATTTATATGTAGATATCTCATTCCAAACTAAGAGTGATTTTTGGCAATATCCAAGTTGACCTTGTTGGAGGCGCAAACAAGCGGTTACCAAGTTCGCGGCGCTCCGAGTTAGTTCTGCGGGAACTAAGATGAACCCCCGGGCGACGACAACTTTGCCCGCGTATATTGGGCCAGAATGGATGTTTGATGAGTGCTACATCCCTATGCGATTTGTGAGCATGTATTTGCCAACTCTGATGAGGATTGACCAGTGAGATATCGAAATATCGGTAAATAGTATCACGAAATGTATCAATTGGTATTATAACTTGGGTAAATATGATATGTGGCACAGCAAACAAATTATCTCAATCGTTTCCTTTTGGCTTAATACTTCTACCCCTAATCCTACGACTAGGGGTAGGAGTTAAGCCAAATGTTAATAATGACGACGAAAATAATTGATTCTTCTTTTCACATAAAACAAATGTATTTTGATAATCTTTTAAACTTTCGCGTTGCATTATAACTAAAACTTATAACAACGGGTCTAAACGCGACGTACTATAGTATGTAGTAGTACTGATACTACTTACATTCCTCGTAGCATCACGGTCGAAACGTCGAGGAATATAAGTAGTATCAATACTACTACATACTATAGTACGTCGCGTTTAGACCCGTTGTTATAAGTTTTAAATGTATTTTGAGGACCGGACATTAGAAATAGACATTTTAAACGATTTTAATGACAAGAAAAGAAGAAGTACTTTTCTTGATTGCATTACATGTAGGTACATAACGAATCAAAGCCTATCTATATATAATCACCTAATGCCAATTTCTGAACAGCTTTCAGTGCTCTTTCTTAAACTATCACAAAAGTACTCTTCACTTAATTAATTAGTTCGTCGAGTTGGAAGGCTTAGGTTACTTACCTATTGTTATAACTCATTTTTACATTCTTTAAATTAAAAATATAAATAAATTACAGTGTTGAGTCAGACTCACATAACACAAGGTATTTGCAAAAATAATTCGAAATCGTTTTAATCATCAACGCACGGATGAAACCCCTGAATTTGGGCAGCTCCTCTCAAGCGAGGTTTCCTCAAAGATTAACTGTTACTCCCACAAATTTATCGGTGAAAGGCTCGCATAAAATCCAGCTAGTGTAGGCCACGAAGCGAAAAATTAGTTGTGTAGAACGAAGCGACGTTTGATTTTAAACTTTGTTCTAAAAGTGGAGTTTTCATTATGCGAATTCATTAACACTGCATCGGAATAGAATTCTGAATTCCATTGAACTGTGGACGGGCGCGGTTCGTGGAAATCGAGCTGAAAAGTTGGATGGAAAATGCCTTTTTGCTTTCTGGTTCAGAGTACTCCATTCGGTGCGCATTTCTGATTTGTTTTTAAATTCCACTGTTTGAATTTCTAGCCATTGATGTAGTTTGGAGTGTACTTTACGAGTGTTGAGTGTAAGTAGCTTTGAAAATACAAAAACAGTTTAAAAAGTTTCAAAAAGAATTTTGCTGCTCTACACTTGTCGGCAACTGTATTTATTTCCTCTTTTCCGTGTTCACTGAGGACATAACTTTACTGTTGGATTATAACAAAAGTGGCTACTCTTAATCTTTGTTATGTGAAACTAAAGAAGATATTTTTTTAATTGTTTGAAATTCAGAGATTTAATGCACACAATCAAAAATTCTTAAATATACACTGCATACAGTGTTATGAAACTAGTGGTAAAATGTCACTTTTGGGTGACCAGTTATTCACAAAGTAAGAGCGTGCATTAACTACCTATTTGGGTGGCTTGACTTGCTGCCTAACCAAGCGTAACTCTACCCGCATACAACTTGTAATACCGATGTGTGATATAACAAACAATTTTATCTATAATTTATGGTAATTATAATATTAGAAATGCATGTAGAAGAGGTAAACAAGGAGAAATGATGGTGCGAAAATTTGGTTCGGGGGGTTCTTTGCTTAGCACTGGGAGAGCAAAGTTTACGTCCGGAAATTACCTCTTGTTACACTGCCTTCTACTATGTAGGAAGTATCACCAGCCCCCCTAGCATGACTAACACGATACGATTTATTGACACCCAACTGTCAAAATAACATACACATAGCCGCCATCTTGAACTTATTTTATCGAAATTGCGAGCATGATCGTGGCGAACGTCACGCGTCACGTACGCTGTTTCTATAAAAGTTCTAGAGTCAACTAATATAGTATTTATATTTATTATTATTTCTTTCATATTATTTATTATTTTTTCGTATATTTATTATTGAAAAATAGCTGACCTAAAAATCAGTTGCATCTTAAACCGGGTGCAGCAGACACAAATCTACCGCGCTCTGCCGACACTCATCTGACGGCCATCGCGCCGGGAGAGCCATTAACGACGCATTACGACGGTGTCACCGACTTTTCCTGCCCTCTAGAGAAATAAAAAACTATCTAGATATACAGAAACTACAAGAATATACTATACATGCATTAAATGTCTTCGGCGATCTAAAAACAAATTGGTCTGAACCTTCATACATTAGTGACAAACTGATACTTGACGTGATCAAGAGAAGCTTTAACTATGAGTTTACAGTGATGCTACAAATTTTCCTGTTAGTACTGTTGCTGATAAAATGTAAGATTATTTTTTATATGGACTGAAGTGGTAATGTGCAACAAATATTGATTGAATTCAGATTGAATTTTTACCAAAAATAGTAAAATTACTATCTATAGCGAGCGTAGCGAGTCTTACTTGTTCCGTGATCTATAGAGTTGTAGAAAGTAGTTAAAATAAACAAGAAATTGAAAAGTTGTTTTAAGTGTAACGTTAAAGAATATTGCTTGCATTACAAAAACTTGCATAAAACGCGCACTAAAGCTACCGTACTTCCATTATTTTCGGCTTAATTTGATAATAAAAACAAATATTATAGGTATTTTACGTGTTTGCGTGCGTTAATTGCTCTTTGGCTATCATAATATTTTAGGCCTAATATCAACAGACAGGCACAAATACCGACGCAAGCCTACAGCCTAGTTACAACATGTTTGTCAAATATCAAGGAATATCACTGACATGTCCTGTCGCTAAACATCGAAATTTAAACAACGATTACATATTGTATGTGCGTGCAATACCTACCCAGGCAATACCTATTTCTTGATCTGACACTTATCTGACAGGTCTCACGCGGTGGGGCCATTAACGGCCTTGGAGCGGCTACTTACTGCGATGTCACAGACGTTTCCTGCCGCCGAGAAATGGACACTGAACTCCCTTGAAACACTCTAGTGGCCGATCGATAATACCGATTTTTGCTAATGTGTGTACGGGATTGACTTTTTTGTTTTCATTAAAAATTTATCTATGCAATTGATTTTGCGTTTCCCTAACAATTGTGTCGATTGAGGTTAATTAAATAAGAGTTTTTGATATCGCAGTATTTTGTAACTGCAGTAGGTTTTTTATAGATCGATTTCTCATAATAACACACAAAAATCCAAATCTCATTTGAAGACGGATAAGTATAGCCAAGTAAACTAATAAATCATGAATTAGATTTATATATTCCTAAACATAATGTTATGCTCTTTATTATTTCCGATCCTACTATAATGTGAAACATCGTTCGATGACTCTCCCTAGCTCCCGAGTCGCATACCTATCAGGGTCCATAACAATGGTCTCGCATTATTCTGTAACATCTACTTGCACCTTATGGTTTCGTAATAGATTATTGAATATTTAGTATCGCGAATTTACCGCCATATTACACAGTTTTCCCTTCAGGCGAGCTGCGAATGATCCGATAAAACTTATTCCCTGCCATTCAATTTGCTGCAGTGAAAAGATAAATAACTGTTGAACATTGTGCTTTTATTCTCCTTATGAATTTAAACAAGTTAAAAATTTAAAATAAAATCAAAGCTTGTTTTATAAAATTATAGGTTTCTTTAATAAATACATTTCTGCCATAACACTGAAATAAATATTTATTAAGACAACATATTATCATTTATTGCACGACATCAAATTTTCCTAACCTAACGAAATAGCAACTAATCCTCTCTCCTAATTAGTATTTTCTATCTTTGCTCGGGAGCTTTAATCATGCAACTACTTTTCTTACTGTTAGTACCTACCCAAGAAACTATTGAAAATTTACCTGACTGTAGAGCTATACCTAATAGAGTAAAAAAAAGTTTAATAAAAAACTAAAAACCGACTTCAAAATGAAACTAAAAAGCGAAAAATAATATTGACTAAAACATACCTAATCAGTTCTTTTTGGAGTCGGTGCCAGCCATCGAGAGTTAAAATGTGTTCATTCGCACCGACTCCAAAAAGAACTGATTAGGTATGTTTTAGTCAATATTATTTTTCGCTTTTTAGTTTCATTTTGAAGTCGGTTTTTAGTTTTTTATTAAACTTTTTTTATTTTACAATTTTAAGTGTTAAGTCCTCTATTTTTTCCCTCCTAACTTCGCCAAAAATTACTTTACAGCAAAGTAACCTTAACTAATATTGGTCTTCTATGGACCCCCCATCCAATGGTATGATAAAAATAAGGTGTTATATAGGGTCAATTTTTCGACGAAAATTTTTAAGTCTTAAGAAAAGGGTTTACCTACACTCCAACCAGAACGGCGGCTTTTTTGGTGTCGTAACCATAGGATAAGGTCTCGCGTTAAATAACAGGATAAATTAAGAAAGGAACTTTCAATTTTTTTTTCGTTACTGGGTGTGCGGGTACGCCCCCAGTAAATAAAAATTGGCGGTCTGGTACCTCATAAGCTCCACGTCTGCTCAACACACTGCGAAATACGTTCTGTCGACAAATTGCAGTATTATCTTCTAACTCCTATCCGTTAAGGAGTTCTGTGGCTTCCATCATCAGGTCAGCAACATGACATGATGATTACCAGACCCAAAAATCAGCATCGAGTCAGAAAATATATGCAAAACATTATGGGTGCCTATAAAAATTGAGGGTTGCCCTCGATTTCCCAGGGATCCCATCATCAGAATCTGACTTCGTGGAAATGGGACCACCTTTGGAGTATACCCATTCAAACTAAAAAATAAATTTTGAAATCGGTCCATAATTGACGGCGTAATCGCGTAACATACATACAAAAAAAAAAAAAAAAAAAAAAAAAAAAAAAAAAAAAAAAAAACAACATTCAGACGAATTGAGAACCTCCTCCTTTTTTTGAAGTCGGTTAAAAACATAAAGTAAGATTAAGATTTATTTGGTCCAAAGAATTATTACAATATTTATAATATCTTTTCTAGCCAAAGTATAAACAATAATCACACCACTGACCTCCTTCAAACCAAACTAACAATGACATTTCCTAAGCGCAATTTTAGGCAGGAAATTCCAGGAACTTTATGATATGATAGGTAAGGGAAGAGCACGTACATCATTATTCAAAACATACGCCAACTTCGCCGAATAAATGAGAACTTATTGTAATGAAAGCGTTGCAGTTGGCTCCTCTACGACAACAAATTCTGGAAAGCAAATTCAGCGATGAAAAATTTTATAAGCGTAGATATTTTCATAATTTTCCGTAACGAGCAGATTTATATGTAGGAGCGGAAAACGTATCATTCAGTTTATGAACTTAAAAATTTTAACTGAAATTTTATGGTATTTTACCAGTAAATAACGGGAATTTTTCGTACCTGAAACAAAGAATCTTCCAGTAACTTTAACAAAGCATACAATGATTTTGCTGATGAGTTTTACGAGTAAATAAATATATGACCGATTGAAATAAACTCATTTATTGTTTAATGTTTATCCGCCATCGACGATTCATTGCATAATTCAAGACCTATGTATCATGACGTGCTGCAATATAATATTGTCAACACACAACAACTTTATAATTATTAAGTTGAAGTAGGTAAGCTTAGAACTGACCGCAACACATTTATCGTCAACGGGCGAATGCATCGTTCAATGAAACGATCCTGCGATTTAAAGTTGTTAAACCAAAAATTATAAATTGTACCATCACCTTTTAAATCATGTTTTTATGATAGTTTTATCGATAACTTAATACTTGATATGAAAATTTTGTTCGATATACCGTTTATCTGGTAGCCAAAACAAGTTCAAGTTTGTTCGATAATATATAGAACGGTGATATTTAACTATTCGATAATTTAAAAAGAAATGATATTACAAATTGTGGAATAGTTTAAAGCAGTGATATTTTTTTTCATTTCATTTAGGGATCCGTTTGCGAAATATTAAACTTTAAACTTGCAAATTTTTGTTAGAATATACCCCCCCATAGTTAGTTTAAGAGTAATAGTCGTTCAACTTATTCGTTCAAAAATTCCTTAGAGAAAAACATTAACAGTGACTTAAATAAAGTAATTGCTGAAATACACCGTGAATTTTGAGATACCCGAGAAAATTAACTAACATACTCAGATATCGATATACATCGAATTCGGCGAATAAAAAATTTTTTTTTATGAGAAATTTATTTAATAGGTCCCTAACATTCCTTAAAAAATATGCACTATAAAAGTCCTGCTAATTCAAATAGTAATCATTATCATTCCAACATTAACGGAACCAAAATCCACCTAATTTAGTCGCGTAATATTGGCGTACGGAAGGAATAACTATGAATGATTTTTTTTTCATTCATAGTTATTCCTTCCGTACGCCAACGCCGTACGCCGTTCCGTTTTTTTTATTTGCCAAATTCGATGTATATCGATATCTGAGTATGTTAGTTAATTTTCTCGGGTATCTCAAAATTCACGGTGTATATACTACTATGCTATGAATATACTGCAAATGGCACGACTCGCACTTGGCCGGTTTTTTCGTTATAATTAATTGCTAATTGTATTGCAAGCAAACAACTTACCTCTTCAGCTCTGGGGAACAAGACACAATGTAAATTTATTGTTAAGTGGTCTCATGAAGTCGCTTTGGATTTGTCGAGTTATAAACCAATAAAACCAATTTATTTCTGTAAATAGGCTTAAACTAAGCTCTTTTACACGTCCGAATTTTTTCCCCCCTACCTAGTGGTAGGGGGACTTTGGGACTTTGGGACAATTTTGGGCTATATATAGAATTATTGCATCATCATCATATTTTTTTATATCGACGTTATAATGTCGTGTTATATACGTTATAACTTTATTGTGGCCATTTTATACTGAGGTTGACGCTGTACTATAACTGTCATTTCCACAATGAAACCGTAACATTTCAAACTTGTACTCGTATTGTTTTTATAAAATGTAACATGATGGAAGCAATTTCCTGGTTAGTGCACAATACTCATTGCCACAATAATTTTACAACAAAAAGGTAAGCAAACACAGGGATTTTTTCAACGCGATTGTCAGAAACAATACCTACACATGAACAATGATTTTGAGCTACGAAGGGTTAAACCCCTAAGTGGTGGTAACGATTAAACAAAAAAAGCGTGTACCAACTTCATTATTTTAATATTAGTTCAATTGGAAGGGTACGCGCCCTAATGGCGAAGACGCGTCAATTCTCATTTAAGGTGGCCGTTTTTTTTTCAATTGTTTTATTATCCCAGAAGTGATACGTCATCGTTTAATTCACTCAGCATTCCTGGGGCACACGCAGCCGCAATTTAAGTCGGAGACCTGTCCATCCGAGGCACTATCGCCGATCATAAGGAATAGAAACCGCCACCTAACAGTGTTGTAGCGATGAGTACTCGACTACTCGTCGGTACATTCGGATTTAAAGGGAAGAGTATTTACTTTGGTTGCGTCATGATAAAATGTTAACTGTGCCATGACCTCTTGTAGTAGTATGATTTAATTTTATTATTGTTTGTCTGCTAATAAAGTTTAACATAAAAACAAAACTGCGTAGATAAGTACTGTTAATTAATAGTTAAGTCAATAATAAGCTTAAGAGAGATTCATGATAATATTAAAATCTATAGAAAAGTTAGCTTATGAATGACCCCGTGCAAAGTAAAGGCCTCAGACCAACTATGCGATACGGTTCTAGTAATATGTACCTTTTTTAGTAATTGTTTTCATTTTCCTAACATATCTGAAAAAATCTTAAAATAAGAGATGATTCGGCATTTATTAAAGAATCTAGACTAAGTAAGCAAGCACAGTAGTCTCAAGATTCGAATGCTAAAATCTAGTCTGAGTTCAAACGCTATAACATCACTACGCGGCAGCGCGCCGCCGCCGTCGCAGGAAATTGAAACAAACATCGCAATCCCCACGGAATATGTATTAAAAAGGAAATCCCTGTGTGCTCGCGTTGTTTCTAAAAATTATTCCGCAGATACCAAACGGGGTTACATTTCGATAGACGTGAACAAGCTTTCGATAACTTCGATTTGCTCTTGTTGGCGGTATTTTATTTTCAAGGATCGGTTCTTTTGACTATCCATTTTAAATGCAGTCTAATTTAGCTCATTCAAAGGAATATCCAAAAAAGTAGTATCTACCCAGCATATCCAGAAGTATGCTCATATTATAGTAAAATCATAACGGGCCTGTAGCGATGCGTCGCTGCAACGCAAAACTTTCGAGATATATCGGCGACTCTGGCAAACAATACACAATACCACCACTTGTACTAGAACTACAGGCCACTTTACACGTGCACCACTAAAGTGGATCTGCTTAATTTGATACCTTATGTGATGGTAATAGGGGTTCTTAATTGGAATTTAATTATTTCAACTGTAAAGATATGATTGCGAGGCTCTGCTGTAGCACACCACACGCGCCGCAGCTGCGAGATAAGAACACATCATAAAAGGTACCCGCCGAAACTTCGCCTTAATTTCTGTATTTTCCATTTCGGTAATCGTGGAGCTGTGTTTTATGTAGATAATGGTTAACATGAGTACTTTCACGGGCTCAATGATAGGCTGTGTTGGTATCTGTTTTCTGTCGCTGTGCGGCGCACAATAAGCGAAAATTTTTCCGGCTCTTGTTACAGCCTTATGTGAAGAAAGTGTAATATTTGTGCGAAGCGGAAAATTTAGAGTGCTCTCGTGATTGTCATAAAGTACGACCATCAAGTTGCGTTTAGTTAAATGTGTGTAAACAATTAAGAAATCGAGAATAAAAAGAATAGATACTCGTGACTTGTTTTGTATGGCTGTGTGTCTATTAAATATTTAAAGTGTTGTGAATGAGTTGTTTCTGTGTATTTACACTCAATAAAGTCTGATAAGGCGGAACTATGTTCACAAAAATAGATTTTTCATTGGATGAAATTAAACACAGTTTTGTTTAAAGGCTTACAATAAACAAACCATTTGCTGACGAGGACAATATCCAATGTGAATATTAAAACAACCAATGAGATGTGGTATAAAGTATAGACACCATATAGGTACGGACAATGTGACATCAAAACAATATAAAACAACAATGTAACAACGGTTTACTGTTTTCTCGTACACCGAGAAAATCCACAATCGAATTGTGTTGTTCTTTCAAATTCTACGAAATAAAAAAGATTATTCAGAGTCAAAATAATTTGTATTATTTTACGTGTAGAAAATTTAAATCTTAACACTTAGGCATGCTTAAGTTAGTTTAATCAATTAGAGATATTGACGTAATGACCGTGTAATAATGCATTCGTGAATCGTTCTTAAAATAAGAAAATTTAAGTAAAGTTTTTGTAGCCTTAGGCCAAATAAGGCCCATTTCACATCACAAAATAAGTATATCTAACTGCGAATAGTTAAATAGGAAAGAGCAAAATCCTGTAGCGAGTTAACTGCGAGCGAACGATAAGTATTGCTTCAAACGCACACAGAGTGTTTGCTGACGGAGATTGCAATATTATGTACCGATCCCGGGCCGTGTTACACTCCTCAGCATTGGAAATATTACCCTATTGAGGTTTTAACAGCCATTGTGATCTGAGCTTACAAGCTTTCAATACCACATACGAACACGGAATCGGAGTCCAGTCACTGAATTTACTGTTGCATGCGATTCGGCTTTCGCATGTTTCACGTTTTCATATTGAAGTCTGCATTGAAACTCCTTTTGTCAAGAGATTGTGTAAACTTGATAAGTTGTCGTTTTATTTAGTCGTCATCAAATGTATAAAACTCTATAATTTATGTCAGTAATTTAGTTAACATTGTTGTAAGTTTCACTTTGATTTTCCTGTTTAGAATTTCTAGGAAACTAAAGGTCGGTTAATTCGCTTTCTCATCTTGATTGTGTATTAAAGCTGTCGTAGCAAAGCGAGAACCCTCGGAACAATTTTTGAGAGGCGGGAGAGGAGGGCGGCGTGTTTGCGCGTGGATCAACGCCAGTTGAAAGCGAGCCTTTGTCACTCAGTTCGAAACGAACAAAAGTTAGCTCTGCCGTCACGCTGATGCAACTGCGACTGGGAAGACAATTGGACAAAACCTACGGCGATCACATTAATCGCATAGTAGGCATGGCAATGATTGCTATTTTTCAGTCATTGTCATATGACAAAATGATGTTTTTTTGTCATATGAAATCACCTGTGACAAATCATTGGCAATGATTTTTTGTCGCAGTGTCATAATGTAACACTTTTGCTATTTGTTACTTTAAATGAAATATGATTTATTGTGAACAGTTGCTCCTTGCTACTTTGCTACTTTTTTATGACATGTCATATAGTTCGTGCGCTACGTAATGTGCTATTTGTGTGTATTATTTAAGCATTTTTTTTTAAACAATTAACTTCCCCTCATACTTGTACAGGCTTGGGACTGACAATGTAAAATTTTTCATGTGATTTTTTTTTTAAATTTGAATGTGTGAGTAAACTTATTTTTACATTGGCGTATGCACCTATCACTCATCACCGGGCGACTAGTGAATTTAAAAACAACATCATAAAATCATAATTCACACATAAAACGAAATTTCATTGTAAACAAAACGAGCTCGACGTTCCCTACTATAAAATCATAACAAAATAATCTAAACCTTACAGCGCTCAGCATAAAATTCAACAAACTAGAAGGTTTCAACCTGCCACTCGTAACAAAAATCATGACAAACGAATCTAAACTTTACGGTCATAAGTTTAAAGCTCTTAAAATGTTCAGTATCGTTATCGTTCGTTACCTATGATGGCATAAAAAATAGCACAGCATGTTTGTCTTTTTCTAACACGCATCTGTAGCAAATCATTCCTACTCGATCGCGCGCTCAAGGCCTGCGCTCGCTAGACCCGCTCTGCTACATGTCATCAACGAATGAAAAGAAATTTGCGCATGACATATGATTTCACAGACTGTGATTTGTAACAGTCAATATGACAAAAAGTAGCAGGTGTGACAAATGATTTTCAAGTCATATGATTTTTCACCTGCTCCTCATGATATCGTCCATGCCTATCGCATAGGCGATTTATGTGATCGCCGTATAGACCGTATTTATAGACCACCCTGTATGACTATTCATACAGGCTGGTCCAGGTCAGATGGATATAAATTTTTTTAGGTAGTCGGCTTAGGGACCTATTTTTACCCGCCAGGAATAAAAAATGCTTGTCAGCCGCTTACAAGATATGTTTTTTTTTTATTTTAGAAATATCACCAGTTTTAATGTTTTATTTACTTTTAAAATGAAAATTTCTAATTTTTTTTAAGGTACCTAAATAGACATTGCACTCTCTCTGGAAAAAAAATAGACATTGCGCTTTCTCAGACAAAAGGTGATATTTCTAAAATAAAAAAAAAACTTGTAAGCGGATTTTTTTCTGGCGGGTACAAATAGGTCCCTAAGCCGACTACCTAAAAAAAATATATCCGTCTGGCCTGGACCACTCTGTATATATCTAGCTCTTAAAAAGTATAACCTGTAACTGAGACGCTTTAATATTTTACATGGCAATCAATATGGTTTTAAAAAAACAAAGCTACATTTAGAAACAAACAATAGATTGTTAATTTCATGTGCTTTATAACCTGACTATAATTTAGAACTATGCGAAGCAAAAGGCTTCAATCGAAGCTATTTTTAAGAAATGAGAGATGAGAATGAATTGAGAATTGATAGCGACAAAATATGACAAAATTGTCCTACCTACTAATAAACAAAGCACAGCAATAAGCATCTGTTGTTAATGTCTTAAGCAGGGTTTGCTGATAACTATTAACGGATATCTCGTATATCATAATATGTATCGTTATATATAAGGTTACATTTTAGTAATTATAAATATTTTAAGAGAGCGTCTAAAAATATAAAAGCAATCAGAACCAACCACTTTTTTAAAAAAACACAGATTTCGTGCCTCACACGACTATCGAGCACATTGAAAATGAATCTACGAAATTCGAAAAAATATAGTCGCTGAGCGACGAGAAAGTTGGGATAAGAAAAGGGTACAAAATAAAACTACAACGTATGTTTAGTACGTAATGTAATTATTTTATTTTTAGATACATAAAAATACTTTAATTATAGATACAAAATGCAAAATTATAAGTATACAATTTTGTAAGCAAAAAGCATCATCAAATGTTTACAAATGGAATTTACATTACTAGATAAAAGTAAATTAAACAATAATTATTTGCTACCTACTTATTCTATGTCAAAAAAACTATACTATTACCCGAACCATAGGTCGCCATTATGCTAGCAGCATTGCATCCCACATGAGATAGCGCCCTCTCTGCCATGGAACCAAAGTAAGACCGTCGGGTCTCTTGCCATCTGTGCGAGGTAAACCGGGTGGCTCTAAGACACATGGAACATTGACTGATACCAAGGCCCGAGCCACTGCTATTCTTGAGGAATCGTTATCAAGGACCGTACCCAACTGAAGAGACGGCAAAGCATGCAGCCACGCACCAAATTCAGGCTTTATAATTATAACAGCTTTCAGACGTTCTAAATCAGCACCTACCCTTCTAACATGCGAGAGTAGGAGAGCTTGAAAAGGATGTCGTCCCACCCTCTTTGTGCCATGAGTTTCTCTGGTCGGTCATCAATTGGACACAAAATACGAGTAACAAAATCCACCGAACCAAATCCCGAGGTCCAAAAAGCTACCAGACCAACACATCCTGAACCCGACGCACTCCAAGACCCCCATGACGAATAGGAAAGGCAGTTCGCAAGGTAGGTATGTCGCAGTTGGAGTGTTTAATCCACCGTACACTCACCAACTAGCTGTTTTACAAAATGGAGGCGTTATGCAATATGGCGGATTGTCAAATATTTCAAACTTATTAACTCTTTCAGATTCCAAACTTTAGTTCTAACGCAACATCCTGTGAACTTCAAGGAAACTTAAAGATCTGTACAAAACCATTTACTCAGTCCGTAGGCCAATGGCGAATATATTTTGTCAAATGTACGCTAAAAACTCGCCGAGACTTTTATTCGGTAAATCTTGTCGTGGTACGCTCCCGGTATTTCCAGATTTACCTTTAGATATTGAGGGAAAAGAGGTGCTCACTCTTTTAAGTCAACTTATTTCAAGCACATGCACGGTGTGTATAAGAACTTTGTGGCGATTTAAAATAACTGCAGAGATATATTTAGTACTTACAGAAATATTGATTAATGTTTTTCCCGTAGCACTCCAACATGTGAGTTTTCATAACACTTATTAAAAGCAATTTACTAGAAAGTTGAAGTATCCTTAAGCATAGGGATTAATTTTGTTTCAGTAAAAATACTTATGATGAGTGAGTATTACTTGAAAGCGTCATTTAGTAAGTATTTAAACCATTATAACATACACGTTTGTAAATATATCTTTGCTCGACTACCGCTTTAAAAACTACGTCATGTTGACTGGTGATGAGAAGCAACATCACAAGAAACTCAGTCACAAGCGAATTCTGTACCGATATTTTTATCAAACTATATTTATGGCCCAAACCACCTCATAGTTGAGGTGAGGCCTGTGCCCTGCAGTGGGACGTATAGGCGTGCTTTACTTTTATATTTTCTAGTGCTCCAATTTCCCTGCCACTTTCAAACAACGTGAGTCGAGGGTATGAGCGACGTGGGAGGTGACATAACGAACGGGCGACGCTAGTGGAAGATTTAGTGGCTCTCTGTGTCGCACTAACTGCTTGCCTCTGTTTACACTACATTTAACTTGGGTCGAGCGATCGGAGCCGCGAGTTCTTGTTGCCCGAGTAAATATCATAGTTTAAAGGGGTTTAATTCATACATGTAACCATAGAAAAGGCTAGAACTACGTTACACATGACATGGTAACAAGTCAAGAACAAGCGGAAGATTTCATGACTCAATGTGTATGTAGCAAACAACTGACACTGAAATAACAAATTTACACTACATTTAACTTGGGTCGAGAAAAGGCTTTTAAAGTTTTGGTATGTAAAGATAATATGGTAAACTCTAAGGATACTTACTACATAATGTAGAATGTTGGGTGTTCGGTGTATGTTTTGAGATTATGCGATGCACGCTAGATGCTCGCGAGCTAAACGCGCATCTGTTGTGCGCATTAAAAAATTGTCTAAACACACGAAGTTGTTTTTCCTTACCAACAATCTTATAAAAAATATTGGCATGTCTTTTATAAAAATCGTGTTTAAAATGAACGATCTGTTAGAATAAAAATGATGATTAATTACAATCGCATTAGAGGTATTATTTTTGGTTCTCTCTTAGTTTTTTATGCATAATTACGTCAAAAAAGAAAGTCAAGATAGCTAACAGAATTGGACAAACTAAAAAAATGACTAAAGAGAGAACTGTCTGTTACCGCTCTGAAACAGTGTTAAATGTATATTTTTTATGTGTGATTAGTGTTGACGCGCGCAATTACGCGCTACTCTCGCGCAATCTTGTCGCTTCATCTTGGATTGTGTATACCAAGTGGTAAAGTAGATGACGCACGAACTGCGCTTGCGAGTCTTGTTTGGTCTACGCTAAAAAGGCAGCAGTTTCAGTACATAATAATAATCTAGACGTACACCTTGATGTATTTCTAGTCGATTTCACTTTGTCTAAACAATTTTCTAAGAATTTGCGTTGAGTTTTTATTTATGTAACACACAACAAAACACAGAATTTCAACAACCAAGCCTACTCAAGCTTTGTTTTATCAAAGCTCGTCCTCTTAAACAAATATCACTTAACGACCACTTAAAACGATTAGGCGGAACGCAATACGCATTCTCTTTCTTAACTCGTTATGTTTGCTTAAGATAGGTTTTATTGCGGAAATTAAGAGTTAGGTCGTTATATTTAAAATCGTTATGCTTGTTAAAAATAATCTAAACAAAAATAATACCAAATAAATAAACTTTTAACTCACCCACAACCGACTTATCTTAGGATCAGGGCCCTAACCATGAACTGTTAAAACAATCACAAATCTGTCAAACATTATCATATCTGTCAAATTTTGTATGAAATGACGTACCAAAATTGACAGATTTGACAACTTTGGGATTGTTTTTAGAGTTCATGGTTAGGGGGCAGGGCCCTAACCATGAACTGTTAAAACAATCACAAATCTGTCAAACATTATCATTTCTGTCAAATTTTGTATGAAATGACGTACCAAAATTGACAGATTTGACAACTTTGAGATTGTTTCAAGAGTTCATGGTTATGGCCCAGGGCCCTAACCATGAACTGTTAAAACAATCACAAATCTGTCAAACATTATCATTTCTGTCAAATTTTGTATGAAATGACGTACCAAAATTGACAGATTTGACAACTTTGAGATTGTTTTAAGAGTTCATGGTTAGGGCCCAGAGCATGTATATGATGGCCAATATTATAATAGTTTTGTATTAGAATTCAAAGAGTTACGACTTACGAGTAGATTATCTTTTTTTTGTTTCAGTTGGTTTTATTTTTCAATGGACTAACTAAAGCTCCGTTCCGATGGAAAAGGTTCTCAACGCATATGTCTTATTTTGTCAAAAATAAGTTATACCAAATTTTGTGTGAGTGATCTCATTAAAGTTAAGGGAGGACACAATCTATACTGAAACTGCCATTTCAAATAGGGTTGAATGGAAAAGGAACTAATTTTATTATTTTCCACATATCATTTAAAACAAAAAAATAAAAAACATGAAACAATTCATCAATAATACCTACCTATTGGACGGTTTATAATAATTTTGTGTGATCAAACAACCAAAATAAATAGATTGCATTTAGAGCCTTTTTGTGGGTTTTAGAAAATCTGTTGAAAATACAAAAGTCCAGTAAAACAATTCAAATTCATAGATCGCTACGGTGTAAATAAATATCGCTGCCGATCGTCGTAGTCCGTAGCATTTATGAACTACGCTGTATTGCTACAAGACATTACGTACGCTCCGGTGCTACGACGCCCATTCACTGTAATATTTGCTCTTATTTCAATGAAAATTCGATGCAAACAGTTTGCAACATCCTGCTGCAACGAGAACCGCAACGCGTCGGCAGTGAAATGTCATTATATCGCAACATTTATTTGATTGTCGGTACACCTTGCCGTTACAAAGCTTTGACCGAGCATACAAACAACCGTGGACGCAATAAGCTCGCAGTTTCGGTCGGACGCTCGACAAATTTACCAACTGGAATGAAGTCGCACTACACTGCGACTGGCTGGTGTCAACAGGCCGCGTTTTATTACTCACGCTAGTATTGAATTCCGCGCCGCTTCCGCACTGGGCTCGATAGAGAAGAATGCGACGCCAATCGGCCTCACCGACTTTCGCGATGTCAGCGCGTTCTCATTTCATCAATTTACACGTCCACTTTTACTTTTTCATCGATACACCTGAAACTATCAAAGGAATAAAAATACGCCATACATACACTCAATTGTCATGGTCTCGAATTCAGGAATAAATATAAATACTAGACAATGTATTTCGCGAAGGCAATTTTTTCTTCCAGCACACCCAGAGTCGAGCTGATTTTAAAAATATCATGTTTGAATGGACCCAAACCGAAAATCGAACCATTCCGTTTAAGGAATCGGGTTGTCGTTAGTTAATCAAATATTGATTATCTTAAAAAATACCATTACGTAGGTATTGCTTAAAGCACCATAATTACCGTAACCCCGTATTTTTTTTTTTCGGGACCAACATCAGAAATCTAAAAAAAAACAACTTTTAAAATGACCATTCAGCTTTTCGGATGTGTATGAGGTATAATTTTATTCTTTGAGCTTCAGAGCGTAGTGAATCTTACTTGTTATGTGATTAAGATGTTTGTTTTTTAGAAAAAAAAGATTAATTTGAGCATAAGAGTGTCCCTTTAACTCCAAATCAATCGAGTAAATAAAAAATTGTTATTACCTTGTCACGTTTATTATTAGAATCAACTATTTTGCCTTTCTATGTTCCGCATTATTCCGCATTCACTCACGTCTATTCGCTATAAGTCGTTCATTAAACACCATCGATCCTTATTTTGATATAAATAATTTAAATATTAAATATTTGGCTCAAAACTGTCGTAATAAACATAAAATATGCGCTGCCAATAAGTTGCCGCCATAAAAACGATGTGCGTCATAAAAGCGCAGCGCGCGGCCACGCCCGGGACATTCATTACGCGCACACTTACTCGTAACTGGCGCGATATATTCAGCGAGTTACGTAAATGAAGCTTCCTATTCATAATAATGGCCGGAATCACGATTCACGAATGTTTAGCTGTATTTACATTGATGCATTTTAAACGAACTTTTTATGGCTTACCATAAAGCTACTGAAAATATGCATCAGACAACACACCGATTGTCATGGTCGCAAAGTATTAAATAAGTAAATAAAATCAGGTAAATAACTTTATTTTAATGGTCTGTAAAGTACCTAAGGAATCAAGTGATCTAAGGTACCAGAAGATTATTTTTTTACCAAGGGCGTCTCTAAGCACCAAGTTACAGCAGCAGTAAATGAAGCTTCCAATTCATAATAATACCTGGAAATACGATTCAAGTCAAAGGTTAAAAACTAATTCTGAAATTTGATTACAGGGTTAGTTAGCTACAGTCGGCAACAAGTAAAGCTTTAAATAAAAGTGTGTTAAAATGTGGTCGAATTTGAAACTGTAAGTCCCATCTTAACACGTCGCTATCGCTATTTAAGCAAATATTTTGACATTATCGCGATGATAAATATAATAAAATCTACTGCCGTCGTAAAAACGATGCATGTCATAAAAGCACAGCGACCAGCTGGGCCCGAAGCGTGATATTCATATTTATCACAAACTGACTTATATTGTAAAGAAATGTACACTAACGATGTGAAGCCAATGGTCCAAAATGGTTTAGCTCTCCTTTTTAAGGGTTACAAAGGTTTGACGGCAAGCGTTCAAAATGTGATAACTAACTAGACTTGCGACCTCGCACAAGACATGGCGCTAGAAGAAAAAAAATAATTACCAGGTATATTAACAACTTCTGCGAGTACAATAAAACATTATAAAATAAAATCGTACTACAATTCTCTCCTTCAAATATCTCCTTATATTAAACTTGAAAGAAAAAAGAAGTTGTGCTTTGCGACTTGATATTACATAGACATTTTTAAATAAAACATCTATAGCTCAGGTGTAAATGCTCGTACTCATCACACAAACACTTGCCCCTTGCGGGATTCAAACTCGCGACTGCCGGAAAAAAAGAAGACATCTTTATCTTTTAACTTAAAAAAAACTCATAGCATTTTATGGCAAGTTTAATTGTCGTAGCAATAAAACATCTCAATACTTACGAGTATATCGCGGCTTTGTAATGGGATAAAATCCTACAACACGACGGCTTACGGGGACGACGGAAATATCGAAAAACAAAACCATTGGCCGAGTCTTTTGCTTGAAATTATGAGATCTTGGAAAATACAAAACTTCTTACACTGAAACTAAACGATGCTTGAACAATATTCTTTTGATTTTAACTCCCGGTATTTTGTTTGAAAATAAAGGCATTCCTAGAAGCTGTAACTTAACTCTACTTTTTTTAATAAATAAAAATACCTTTATTGTGTTTTAAATTGGAAATAATTATATTTTTTTCAAATAGTGTTGAGATTGTATATGTTTGGCAAACTAAATTGATTAATAATAAGGAAGACATCATGTTTGTTTATTTTTAAAAATATATGCGAAAGGTAGACTATAATTTGGCATTCTGGACCAGGCGACCACTAGGGTAAACTGAAATGATAATAATAAACGTAAAACAGTCTGTTGGTGAAGCCTTCTTCGACCGCCTTACAAAGGTGCTTAATAGTTCTTTGTCGGGGGTCAACAAGGTCAAAGCCTATAACGGATGGGTTATGCCTATTCTCTTATACACCTTTGGCATTCTCAGATGGACTCAGACCGAACTAAACGCTCTGGATCGGAAAGTCCGCACAACTATTTCACTACATAGAATGCATCACCCCAGGACGTCGGTCATGAGACTGTATATCCCGAGGAAATGTGGTGGTCGAGGCCTGTTAAGTGCTAAAACCATGCACGACCGCGAGGTATCTAGCCTCAGAGCGTATTTCCTAGCAAAGACCGACACAACGATGCATTGTGATGTCATAGAATGTGATAAAGTACTCACCCCTCTTGATCTGGCCAACGAGTCATGGCAGCCGCCGGCGATACTAAGTGTCTCTGATCGCGAGACCGTATGGAAAGGGAAAGAGCTGCACGGACGGTTTTTCAAGGCTTTACACGAGCCCCACGTGGACCGAAAAGCTTCCGTGCATTGGCTGCGCTTTGGAGACCTCGTTGGGGAAACCGAGGGGTTTGCTTGTGCGATACAAGACCAGGTTATCAGGACGAACAATTACCGAAAGTACATCATAAAGGATGGCACAGTGGACATTTGTCGGGCCTGTCGCCATCCTGGAGAATCACTCCGTCATGTGGTTTCGGGTTGTTCGGCTCTTGCTAACACTGAGTATCTGCACAGGCATAACCAAGCAGCTAAAATTCTCAACCAAGAGCTCCTGAAGTACGGTCTCGTGAGCCAGAGACTACCCTATTATAAGTACTCGCCGGAGCCAGTACTCGAAAGTGACAGTATCCGGCTCTACTGGGACCAGCCCATCATCACTGACAGGACTATTCTTGCGAATAAGCCTGATATAGTGCTGATGGACCGGGCGCAATCGAAGGTGTTTTTAGTGGACGTCACTATCCCTCATGACGAGAACCTTGTGAAGGCCGAGACCGAAAAGCAACTTGGACCTAGTACACGAGGTTACCGAAATGTGGGAAGTGGCGTCCACTGAAATCATACCAATTGTTATATCGGCAAACGGGTTAATCCCAGCCACATTAGGTTCACACCTGAAAAGGCTGGGATTCATCGGCGGCTCGCTTCCAGCAAAGATGCAGAAAGCGGTGGTGCTTGATACCGCACGCATCGTCCGTCGATTTCTCTCTCTTTTGCCCTGAACCCGGCCAAATGTGCATTTGCCGGTCATTACCGCCCAAGAGGCGAGAGGTTTTCGGCCTATGGAGATAATAATAAATCTTTATTGTGTCTTAAGAGGGTACACGTTATCTTAACAAAGAATAATATTTGCACAAAAAGCTCAAAATTAAGATGAGGATTGTTAGCGTCTATACTTGTTTTTAAATAACTGTGTGACAGACGCTAAATGTTTTGTTGGCGGTGCGACAAATATATAATTGTTACTATTAGTACTATTTTGATTATTTTTAATAATTTCCGTATTTATTAATTGTGTAGAAACCTTTCGTATGTACATACGTACTTAGCAGCTTAGTATCCAAACTAAGGCTGCTATCAAAAACTTACTTTCAGATTTGTCAGTGCAATATAGATAGTTTCTTTTTAAAATTTAAAAAGACTAATAGAAATAAAGGCATTTGAAAAAAAAACAAACCGAATCAATAATTTACGTACCGAATAATACAAGACCGCTCGAAATCTTACAGAAAATGAATGACGTGCACCGATGAACTACTTAATGAAGACTCAAAGTTCACACATGCGTCGGAAACAGCTCGTGTCTCGACTTCTCGAGTACGCGTCATTTGCAAAATAAATCGTTTATAATCAAGTGTCGTGACGTCATCAACAACTGTCTGCGGGACGACGTGTAATTTCCCTCGCGTCAATTATCAGGCGCCTCGCGGTCGAGGGCCTACTGTCAAGAAGACGCTTGATAACACCTTATTACAAGTCAGCTAGGAATATTGAGCAGAAACTGGAGCTTTATTTTGTCACAGAAACCTAATTAAGTTGTATGTACAATTAATTGTACATCTGATTGGTAATGTCACTAACACAAAAAAAAAATGTTTTATCCAATTAACACAACAATCATTTAGCTCAAAACTCAAACTATGCAGAGCTTGTTATAATATAGTCTAGTGTAGCACGTATAACGGATTGAAGTAAGACATACTTTAAAACATTGTATGGCATTAAGAAAATGGAAAGGAAAACCCTATGGAAAGGGCTATGCTCGTGTTTCTTTACGAGATCGAATCAGAAATAAGGAGATCCGTGAACGAACTAAAGTCGCTGAAATAGCCCCAGTGGCAGTGGGCGGGGCACATAGCACGTAGAACTGACGGCAAATGGGGCAGAAAGGTTCTGGAATGGAGGCCACGTACCAGCTAGCGCAGCGTGGGACGACCACCCACAAGATGGACAGACGACCCGGTATAATGGTTGCAGGAAGCCGCTGGATACAGGCCGCTTCCAACCGGCCAATCTTAAAGTCACTGGGGGAGGCCTATGTTCAGCAGTGGACGTGAAATAATGATGGCATTCAAAACTCAGGTATAAAATTCAAGTGCTCATTGTACTCATTACATCGACGTCCCATACAGGAGTCGTTCCCGTAACCCGTTTATTAGTCCGGAGCGTAAACTATTTGGCAAAAACATAAAGTATCAGTCGTCAAATAGAAATGAAGTTACTGTATTAAGAGACACTTAACATTTTAACAGAGATTCAAAACCGCAACTAGATCTAAAAAATCGTAATGGAGTTGCTATGACTAAACAAACCATTTTCAGTAAAGATATTAATTATCGCTTACTTGACAGAACTATTTTATAACGTAATTGTCCAATTTAACCTGCCAATTCCAGCAGGTTCCCGCAGCAGCTTTTTAATTACAGGCTTTAAGTGATAAATCTAAATTTTAATAACAGAATCAGTTCAGTTATAAAACAACAGATAAAAACATATCTAAGCACTAATTGTAACAATAATTGAATGTTAGTTGTATGGCTTCTAAAGCTTCTTATAACATTTTACATAATTTTCTTCAACAGTACAAATTTTGTACACTTATTCGGTTTTATAAACATTAAACTTTTATTATGAGCGTACGCAGAAAAAGGTATTAATTATTAAAGATATAGCACAAAATCTTAATAAAGTAGGAACTGACTGATATTTTAATTGATATTAAATACCCTCTTTGTATCCTAATTTTAAAGTACCTACATTCATTTAAGTCTATGGAGGCGTTAATTGAAGATCTACCATGAAAAACGGCTAAGTGCTTGTCGCACCTACTCACCGGTGCCGCCGCAGTGGTTTCTTTCCAGGTATTTACATTTTTTTTTAGTCAAGTGACCAGCCAGACCGGTAATAACAGGTTCCCTATGAATATGAAATATGAATCAAATATGATACATGACAATGTTTTTTTACCAATTGCGTTGACTTAGGAACTTGAATAGCTAACACCTCTAAAGGTTTTAGTACCTTAGTAGTAGTAACTCGTTTAATCGTAATATCAGCTCGATACCTCAATGACAAAGAACAGACAAGTACTCGTATAAAGGTTCCGTTTATGGACAATGTTGGGTTTTGTAACAAAATAGGTCTGATTGAAAAACGGTTATGAATTCAGAGAGTAAATTTTAATTAACGTGTAAAAAATTTATAACAGGACATAAGTACAGTAAGCACTACATAAGTGCCCTAAAACTGACGATTGAAAATAAGAACTAATTTACGTTACAAATTTTAAAAACACTTAACTTCTAAGTATTGTTATTACTAGCTGCTTAATGTACCTACACGATACATATATATACTGCACAAAATCTTGGGTTCTGGTTTTGCCATTTATGAATTAAATTGCATTTTCATATACACTGTAAAAAGTTTCCGAACAGTCGCCCAAACTGTCGTCAAAACTAAAGTGCTCAGAGTACTATTCACTGTTCATATTTGTCTGGCTGCTCTTTTACGAGACTCTCCAGTCCCGATAAAGGATCCGAGACATGACACCAACAAATCTGTTACCCCTTATCTTTCAATCCGAGCCCGAAGGAACTTAACCCGAATAATTTCCGAGTCATTAACCCACTCCCACCCATCCTAAGCAAGATAGACAACATCTGACTTAGATCTGTATCGTGTGAATCCGGGCTTAGAGATTAACTACTACAGTACCGGCTGTAACGTAGAATTGGAGTTATCAACCGCGGACTCGAAGAAATCGTGCTATCTACCCTTAATGCGGGCTTAGCCGGCTCCAATCAAACTAAACAGACCTTACTAATGGCGTTTCTATTCTGTATCCAGATCAGAGTTTCGTAAACGGGATTATTCGGCGTCTAGGCAAGACGAAGTTATTGTCTCGTTACCTCAAACGACTGTAGCTAAAGTGGCGCTCTGGCTAGAATCGGCGTAGAGACCTTCTATTACCGAGGAGAATGCAAACTCCTGATTGCTAGGGCTGTTTGTTGCTGTTTCGTTAAATTGAGTTTCTCATTTGTAAACAAACATGTTAATGAAATTCCGTAAAAGTCAAGCGTAACAAGTAATTGCATCCTCCTGTATCCATGCAAAATTCCATTATCGATAGTAATTATAAAATTTGTATTTTGGATCTCTATTCAATAAGTTAACTTCCTTTTACTGGGTTAGTCTACAGCTAAAATACAAACATCTTTTACTATGAATAAAATTAAAAAATAAATGGGACAAGTTGTCGAATGAAATTTTAATTAATTTTGATTTTCTGTAACTCATTCCAAATGGGCCGTAGGCTTGTGGTCCGAGTTGGTAAATTACTCGAAACATTACGTGAATTATCAAGTTTTAATGTAACCTAGGCGATGAAACCTGTATGACACCACATATCTGCCAGTAATATACCATTAATGTGACCCATTCAGGTTAGCGTCTGAAGCTAATATAGTAAACAGTAAGCTGGGGACTATTTATCTTGCACGTACGTTATCACTGCACGATGCAGCTGGGCGCATTCCTTAGCTGCAATTAATTTTGCCGCCAAACTCCATTTATAATGTCATCTTGATCAGGCTGGCTAGAATCAGTTCAAGGATGCCAACTTCAAAATAAGTTTAACCCTAGTAACGAGTATACAGGTTGAACAAGAGAATAGGACACTCCTTAAAACCACGTGATCAGCTGGACATATAGAAAAACTTTTTCTATGGGAGCAACATCGTAATCGATAAAAAAAATCAGCTCCTCCATACAAACTAACTCACATACCTCGATGATAATGTATGGAGCATCTAAAAATAAAATCACGATTTCGATGTTACTCCCATAAGAAATGTTGTTGTATATGACCAGCTGATCACGTGGTCTAAAGGAGTGTCCCATTCTTTTGTACACCTTGTATAGTAGCAAAGCTGGATTGGATGGAAAAAATAACTGAAGATCGGGCTCAGTAGCGTGTATTGGGATAAGCATATGTCTAGCAATGAGCTGACGTGAGTTGATTATGATGAGGAACAATTCATATTCCTTGATCTATTGTAATCTCTTAGGGAGTGTTCTCGTTCTTTCAGCAAACCCAAGATCTATCAAAGGGAGTTGAGTTTTGCGGTTAATACGCAACAGACTTTGCATTTAAAATATTAGTATGTATTTTAAAGAGCATATTGTATTTTATATTATTTTTTGCTATTTTTGACGACCTCTGTAGCCGAGGAGCAAGCACAATGGACTTGGCATTTGGCATCGCCATCACTGAGGTCCCGGGATTGATTACTGGTCGGGTAAATGTAGAAAAACTAACTTTTCTATTGTATCGGGTTACTGAGTCTATACCACAAGTGATTGGCTACTAACCTTAGGATGAGAGCAATATATAGGTATATGATGTTGTTCAATCTTTGGCTGCGAAACTCCAGAAACTTCACCATGTTTAACTAAATATTTAACTGCTGCTGACAATAATGAGTTTTAAGGTTTCCGGTTTTTCAACGTTTTTGAACACCATCAAAAAAGAGTAACAAGAATCAATTCTACGTTGATTTCCTTATCAACTCAAAATAACTACATAAAACTTTTAAAAATACCCCTGAAAACATAATATACTTCTTCTCTGAATTGACGGATTTAATTGGTTACGCTGCACAGTGACTGTTCCCATCGTTTATTTACTTGCTTACTAATTACTAACTTATTAACAACTGCCACTATTTATTCTTTCGCCGACTTTGGTTGGCGCTGAACTTCAAAATTGCTAAGCTGCAATTTGTAAACAAAACTTGTTTAATTTTGAAAAGTCAACACAATTTAAGTGCATGAAACTTCAAACTATTTGGCTTAGCAGATACTGTGATACTGTAAATATTATACAGAATTAAATTACTATAAGCATCAATACGTTACTATAACTTTTTTTATTTTCAAATATAGTCGTCTATTTGTGGCCTGTGTGGCTATCCTTATGGTGTGTTTACTGTATATTCATATTTTTAATAACTTAAAATGTTTGACTATATCATAAAATAAAAACTTTATATGATTTTGACTTTAAATAGAATTTCAATATTATATTTTATTCATAATTAAGTTCAAAATGTTCTTAAGTTATATACAATTCACGGATACCCGGTACAAATCACCTCCAGAACCAGTGTTACCGTTCCACTTAATCTGTTCAAACATAGGCGTTTAGTTTTATTCAATTATAAGTTCGTTAAATTACTAAGAGGAGTTAGGGAGAGGCTCTACACATTAATTATCTCAGGCTGGCATCTTGTAAAACCGACACGGGCTTAACAAATATCGGAAGCGCCAAACAAGGCTTCTTAACTTGAGTTGGGAGGGTGCTTAGCTCCCTTTCGACTGAAACAAAAGGTATTACTACTAAAGCAAGTCGTGAGCGTGACCCTGCAAATGAATTCATAATACAAGTTAACTTTCTATTGACTCAGTTAACGGATCCAAAAGGTACCAATTTGATCACAATCGTAATAACACATTTGTTACAAAAACTATAGCAATGAGAATGGTCAACTTCCATTAATGTACAAAAAAGACACTTTTGAGAAAAACGGAACCAATTGTTTTTAAAAAATCTACAGAACATTTAAGCAAACAAATATTTAGTAAAAACCGTATAAGACAGTCTTTAATTTATATTAAAATTTGTTTATTAAAAGTAGCTTATAATTAATTAATTGCTTTAATTTTAACTGGCCAGTACGTACATTTTACAGTGAAATGTGTGCATATACATTCCACTTTGCTATTCATCTTTAATTCACTTCTACTAAGTGAATAGATAAAGTGAATAATAGGTTCTTTGAGCACTTTAGTTTTGATGACAGTTGGCGACTATTCGAAAACTTTACAACACTGATACTTAGTCTCAGCTTAGACAGAAAAATAGGAAAGATTTGTATGCGGAATAATTTAACGGGGTTGTTTTGAATATAAATATTGCTTGGTTGAGTGTTGGCAACAAGAGACGAGTCGCTGTTTTTACATCCTTGGGTTGTAAGCTCTAATCCCAGCTCATACACGTATATTTTGCGGAAATATACACATTTATAATAACATGCATGGCATAAGGAAACATAGAGATGCAGATAATACAGGATATGATCTCTTATATCCAAACGGTTTCTATGTCCAAAGGTTATGGATATGAAAGGCCTAAGACAATTGCTCCAAATGTTATTATCAGACTTGCCGTAGGTATGGGCCATAACCATGAACTCTTATAACAATCTCAAAGTTGTCAAATCTGTCAATTTTGGTACGTCATTTCATACAAAATTTGACAGAATTGATAATGTTTGACAGATTTGTGATTGTTTTAACAGGTCATGGTAGGGCCCAGAGCTTATAATCAAGGCTACCCCGCCTAAAAACGTGACAAAGCACCAGGAAGAAGTATTTTCTATTATGCTTGGGATTATAAATAATAATTGTATTAAATGCGAAATTGATTTAAAATTAAGAGTCATAGGTAGTAAATAAAATTTTTCGTACATCCTGGAAATTGATCTACATACTCATGATTTATTTGTATGATCAAAAATACAAATAAATGCATGTAATTACATTATACCTGTAGAATGACTGAGCTATGCTCGGTTTTTTTTTCAAAAAAGAAACCTAGCTATATCGTTTTATCGCCCCTGAAACCCCCTGCATACAAAATTTCATGAAAATCATTGGAGCCATTTCCGAAATTTCAAGAATTGCTCGTTTAAAAGTATTAAATAGATACATAATACAAATTCCCAAGCAATTAGGTACCTAAGTACTCAAAACTAGTCTGATTTTACACTCACTGGTTAGGATGAAATTAGGTAGATGATGATGAGGATGCTTCCATAAAAACACCGAAGTATTATTTAATATCCAGATTTATCCAAAGCAGCGTAAGTGAACACCCAGATGTCCGGTTCATTTGTCCGGCGTCTCGTCATAGTTCCGTTGCAGCCGGGAGTCTCCGGTCAACGGTTAATTGATTATCCGGTAGCTAAACGGGCCGAACTAGTGAAGCCACGCCTGTTACTGCTTAAACAATTGGATTGTTTACTGGAACAGATACAAATA
The DNA here is from genome assembly GCA_950371115.1 of Anania fuscalis. Taxonomy (NCBI): domain Eukaryota; kingdom Metazoa; phylum Arthropoda; class Insecta; order Lepidoptera; family Crambidae; genus Anania; species Anania fuscalis. The sequence continues at coordinate 10,242,091 of OX493338.1, read as the reverse complement.
CGGAACCTATTGATTCAGACTTGTTCTAGCTAAATCTAATCGGGTTCAAGATTTGAATAAATAGCCGAGCTCTTAGAACTTGCTGGGGAACAGGCAAAAACATTTTTGAAACCATTGTCACACATATGGTTATTAATATTTTGTCAAGGTGTACTGTCTGTCGTATTCTGTTCACTAATCCTTTTAGTTACAACACGAATAGTAAAAAGAGTATCTTGGTTTGCTTCGTCGGAAAAAAATAAATAGGTGACACCTACTTTTAAACATACATTTCAAAACGGATTTAAGCACATCATTCTTCTTCACATCATTCTTACAACCTTCGCCGGGTCCTCTGTTCTCTATCCACCCTGAGGGTGGACGTTCTACGCTGCGCTTACCTCAACGTCACTTTAGCTTATCAGTAGTACCCTTACAATAACTCCTCCGTCAGCAACCTCTATTGATTTTGTTTATTTTACAATCGAGTTCCTTAGCATTAGTGTTTAGGCATATCCATAACGAAACACAGTCACTTTGTTCCGGCTTGCACGGCGAGCTGGGGGCGCCGTCAGAATATAATAATGGTCGCGGAGCCACCGCGAGTACCATCTCGGTACATTGTGAGGGGCAGGATGCTCATTAGATGACGCCCGAGGCCCTCGCCGCGCCCCGCCTGCACTCTCATATCCAAATTAGTTTTATTATACCTTTGAAATATCCACCTTGTACCTACTTCGCAGCTTCAAAGCTCAGATATCTGCTCTTTTTGCGGAAGGCAATATCTTGAAGTTTGTAGAAGTAGGGTAATAATATCATTGAGGATTTATGGGACTAAATAGTTTCAAAAAAAAATATTTATGTAAAGATGATTTATTATAGTGATAGATTTATTTATTTTTTACTAATTTATTTAATGAAATGACATCGAACTACCTTAATAATACAAACCACTTAATGGTAGCTAACAACCATAACACTTTTACTTTTTTTGTTATGTTGGGTGTATTTAAAATACATTTTCAATACAATAAACGAGTAAAAATTGCCTTTTTTATAGCTTGTAATTTAACGCTACGAAAACAAAGAGTTTACATAATATAATTCATTCAAGTCTAATATATTCTTTGCAAAAAATATAAATAATAATAGAAACGAAAATTCCTAAACCAACGACTACATTTCTGCCTTTAAGTTTAGATTAAAGAGCCGCAAACATTTCAAAAAATTCGAGTCAGCCTTTCTCAAAAACTTCATAGATTATGATGAAATTAAATTGGCCTTATAATATCTGAGTGAGTTTCTGAAGCCAATGTAATATTTTAATCTTATCGTTCGAGTCAAGTTTCATGTCTCGCGAGGAAACTTTGATCCGTGGTTCAAGTTTCGAGACGAACGACGGGCTTACAACTGTGACTCGCACTTATCTCGCTATTCCTTTACTGGGGCAGATACTGACTCTGTTTGTTGTATACAGTTACCATACATTGTCTTCGGTGTGTGTACTTTATTTAGTTTGCTTATTTACTTTGAAGGAATATACTTTTCAATGGGCTTATATACAGAAATGGTTGTCAACGCGGAGGCGAGGAAAGAGGCGTGATTGCAGCTGTATCTCAAAATGTTGTCACGTGCAGAGTGTTGCAATACGTATGAACGGATATTTTTAATACATGCTTCATCATAATCATTGAAGCCATAGGCCGTCCACTGCTAAACATAGGCCTCCCCCAATGACTTCTAGAATGATCGGTTGGAAGCAGCCTGCATCCAGCGGCTTTCTGCAACCTTAGCAATACAAGCTTGGCTCAAGAAAAATAGGCCCCATACTTGTGGTGATTAGAAAACGGCATGTGTTGCAATCATTGCAACGACTATGAATGCATGCAACACCAAACATCTCTATAACAGATGCACAAATTACACAATGTACATAACAATTGCGTATTGCATTCAGCAGGATCACAGTTAAAAACTTTTTTTTACTACGCTACAATTTTGCATAGAACACAAATACAATACCTACGCACGTAGTACGATTTCAAACGAATTAGTTTTCTTTATTAACATTATAAAATTTAATCTAGGTAATTATTTCCGTCCGTATTCGAAGCAAAATGCCTTATATTACGTGCCGAGCCTTACAAGTTAATAGGCATTAGGGCCTCGTTCAGTCACCCACAATCTCCACATATTCTCAATATGGAGGTGTGGCGCCTCGTCCCAATCCTACCTAATCCGGCTTACGGGTGATCACAGGAATCGTTACCCTCACCTTGATAACGTTTTCAGCTGTACGGTACGTGCAGCCAACTCATTTTTCGACAACAACCATACTTCGATTGTTTTGCAACGCCAGTACGTATTTTAGGTTTCAAAACAAATAATAGTGGGGACTAGTTTAACCCTTCCTATTAGGGTTTCGTAGTCAAAATGGAACCTTGAAAGTTTTGCCTAGTCCGTCCGTCCGTCGGTGTGTCTGTGGCTTAGCTCAGATACTCCTTGTTTATATCTACCAGAAGGAGAAAGTAATTTCGCATGATTATACATAAAAATTAATTACATTGACAAAGAGGTAGAATAAAGTCATGAGAATTGAAAGAAAGAAAGAGTTGTAGTTGGATAGGTCGTATAAAAATATTGTAGCTGTGCAAACAACCACCATATTTCGATTCAAAGACCCGTTTACGTAATATTTATCTTTAAAGTGCATTTTTTAAATACTTTAACCAGGAATCAAACCCGCTGCCTTTGCGTTCAAGGCAAATCAGCATAATACCACATGAATTGGTCAAGTCAAATTTAGTATCTTAAGCGAGGATTCTTGATTGAAAGCCCTAAAATTCAGTGTTATAGACAAGTAAGTATTAACCTTTATTCTTGAAGAACACTAAATATTTTGTTTTATATTTCATACCGGGTGGGAAAATCCTTTGGAAACAAAAGGTAATTGCATGACTAAATCCAGACTTCGCAGCCACCCCGAGCCATCTAACGGCTAGATGAATAAGTAAGCCTCTGCAAGCAAAAGGCTTCAGCAATTTTACGTGTGAACAAAAATATGTACTTTCATACCAAGCAATTGATACATAATCCAGTCGTGAAAGGTTTCGACGTTCCGAACAAAAACCATAATATGATTTCGCATGAACAGATTTTTCACTAATAACATTAAATTTAGGTATTTAAGTGTTTTCGAAAATCGCCAATCGTTAAAATGAATTTAAAGTTTCTGACCCACATTCGATTTATATCAGATAGATATTTGTTTTCTATAATAGTGATTCCGCTTAAGCAGCATAAAATTATTAGTAGAAATTTAAATCCAAAAATGGCTAAGAGTACAATCTAAATGCAATTAAAATAAACGATATCACTTATTTCTTCCTATCACAATATGTATTTTAAAATGATTACTGGCCAAGAACTTTTTAAATAAAAATGTCATGTCAAGAAGTTAGTCTATCCAATCCAAATCAATAACAGTTGGTTTCCATTGGCGCAAAGTTTGGCTGAAGTAAGCCAATAGAGGCGACGAAAATAAAAAGTTGATTCGAAACTTTGTCTGGGCTGTCAACTGGAGTTCGACGATCCTCGAAAAAGTAGGTGCGAGAATATTATTCCTGGAAAAACTGATAGAGCAGCATGATTTAGGTTTAAATTAGGAGAGGTACATTAATTTATGATATCGAAAGTACAAATAATAGAAATAAATTAGAATTCTTAGGTGGATGGGTGAACCGGATTACTTTAGTACAAGATTAAACATCATTCTGTCTCTGTCATCTTCATATAAACTGACAGTCATAGAATGATGTTTAAAACCGTGTTAGTGAATAGTTCGAGAATAAATTCGCTAATACTGACATGTGTGGGCGTTCGTTGACATCTGAAGATGTTTTTATTTAATATATTATATTATTTCAATACTCAATTATTTATTTCTTATACAGTCTCGTATAAGGAATAAGCAATAAAATCTAGGAGACTCTCTGCTGTTAAAAAAGAAATAGTATTTCAGCAGCATGATCAGTCTCACATTTTTTATGTAAAACTTTTACATTATAAAATATTTTTGGACAATTGTTTTTTAAAGCAAATTAAATATCAATCTCAATATAAAAATACACATATGAACTAATAATAGAAATATAGAAACCCAACATTCTCGTATTTAATTCACCCGTTTATGTTGCGTTACGTTATTGAGTACTACCACTCAGCCGCATCGAACGGCTCATCTGACACTTGGGTGTAGAACGGCAAACAGATCGCCGCAGCTTTCACGGCGAGAGCGCCGCTTTGCGCCACATCCCACGTAATCCGCACGAGGGGCATTAGCGGTGCATTGTCGCGCTCTTATTGTGACGCTGTTTGCTGACGACTCCATTATTTGACTTCTTTATTGCGATTTAGGTCACTTCATCTCTTAAAAGAGTCTAACAGCTAGCAAATACCTCATTCGGCCGATCAGTCAGAGTCCCGAACTCCCGAGTAACCTGCGCGGAGGCATTCGTGGTAAAAAGTCCCATTTTTTGTGTTGTCAATATTGTAATGTGACATTGTTTCCTGTTAATTCTATTATTCTACTTTTGCGATTGAAGTGACTGCTATTAGATATAACAACTGTCTATCTAATAACCAACAAACCAACTCTTTGTCCTCTCCGTCTGCCTGTATTTGTGTTTTTTTTTTGTTTTTTTTATTTGAGATGGGCTTACTCTTGACCCCAATCTTGCTCTAGCTAGAGCATAGATAGGATCTACGATGAAGCGAGCTTGCCCAGAAGATGCCTATTCACTCTGGTCTTAAAGAGAGTCAGGTTATATTCACTCGGAAATACAGACGCAGGCAGGGAATTCCAATCTTTAGCTGTGCGCATTATAAAAGATGATGAGAAGCGCTTAGTGCGGATTATGGGTATATCAACTAAGAACGGATGGTAGCCGGCCGTGCGTCTAGATGTCTGATGGAAGAAAGGTGACGGTGGTCTGAGCTCATGCAGCTCATGAGCACACTCTCCGAAGTACAATCTATAGAAGAACGATAGGCAAGCAACCTTGCGGCGGTGAGCCAGGCTGTGCAGCTTGGACGGTGTTTCCCTCGTAAAGTGCACTAAATCATTAGGCTTGGCTTGGCGCTCCGCACTCGTATTTTGATGCTATATGCTGACGATTCAATTATTTGACTTTTTTGTTGCTGCTTCATACTTTATAAAAAGAACGCGTAAAGAAGATTTAGCTCACTATTATTTCATAGAACAGCGGCGTAAACATGAACTCTTAAAACAATCTCAAATCTGTCAATTTCGTACGTCATTACGTGTATACCTACTAATAACCACCACTAAACACAGTCTTTGTGCGCATGGTGGTGCTGTTTGTTGAGACTCCATTATTTGTCTTTTGATATATTACCATTCAATTACGACCCTATTTTGGTGTTGGTAAGTAGGTATATGCTGACACTGATATATTCACAAACATTTCAGTAAGTAATTACTACTACTGCCTAAATTCAATATTCCATAGATTAATCACAGCTATATGGGTTCACTTATTCGTTAATTATTCCGATTTTTTAAAACGGACGGGTTGCCTTAAAGGTTTTTGCTATTACAGTTATACCTTCCATATTTATTAAAGATTTATATCAGTTAAAACAACAGTAAATGCTGTCAAAAATAAAAAATGCAACCGTTGCGGCGTAATCCGCGCTACGGGCATTAGCCCGGCACTGTCGTGCTCTTATTGTGTCGCTGCGCCGGCCCTTGGCAGATTGTTTGCGAAGACTTTAGCTATTTATACTTTTACAGATGACGTTGAATTAAGAATTTAAGACTGTGTCATAAACGTGGTGGTACATAATGAAGGTGCTTTCCTTAATTGACTGTACTCTATGCGCCATGGACTCTAGTTAACACATGGAAATCATAATGCACAACCATGTTGCGTTAGCTCTTAATTTATCATCATCATTATCTTCGTCATCGATGGCTGAAAATAGGGCTCCTCTAATAAGCAAACCCTTCTTGATCACTTTTCTTCCTCTTTCCGCTGCCACCAGCATTTTTAACTAGGTCATCCGACAACGACAAACAAGCTGGAAGTCTAACACTACTATTAGGTATTGGAGTTACTAGTTGCCTGCGCAATCGGTTATCGGTTCTTGTCAGCCTATTACCACCTTAACTTGCTTACCTTATTATCAGTTGAGGTCTTTGCCGGGAAATGTCTTACTTGATCCTTAATCTCATTAAATACTAAGTAAAGCAATTTTCATGAGTCGGTGCGTGACCCAGATTAGTCAGTATCCATTGCACACCGTAAGGGTACATACAGGTGCATACACTGGTAAGACTCTGGTCTTAAGCTGTAACAAGAAGGTATAGGTGCCGTAAAATTAATAAAAAAGCTTTCCTTAAGACACCCCAAACGAATCTGTTATCGAATGTGTGTGTGTTGTATGCCTAGTTAGCCTGTTTGCCACAGACATATCATATTGCAAGACAAATTCGAGTAACACGCCACCGCCGAAAACTGCAATTGCCAAGACCACGTCCAGGCAAACGTAGTGTAGGAAGCCTCCCAGCCAGAAGAAAAGACAACCTTAGAAAGATGACTGGATAACAAGATGCTGGACTCAAAGGCGGAAGAGGGTGCTCTTTGGCGCTCTTCGAGGGAGGTTTACAACATCCAGAGTGGACTGCATATACCTATAGCCTGACATGATGAAATGCGTTTAATCACTGTATGCTTTTACATACACACACACACATTTTACATAAGTGTCCACGCCTGACGCATCACAGGTGACAGAAGATAGCGGAATTGCTTTATTTATTGCTTTATCCACTTCTGCGAGTTGACCAAACAACTAGCTGCATTCAAATCTAATTCCAAAAGATCGCTATAACTGTTTCTGGGAATCCATTAGAGAGCGGGAAAGTGACGATAAGCGGAATCGTTTTGTTGCATAATCCGCTCTCGGGAGGTATTATCCCGCCGCGTGACCACTGCAAGCTGACATCTGACGCTTTCATTTCATAGAAATGAATAACTTGGTATTTGTTATTAAACATTAGCCTCAATCAAAATAAAGTCCGTCCTAAGTTTCGTTAATTAGGACTACGCTATGGGTATTTCATATTTGTGTCAAATGGGAAAAAATTTAACTCGAGAAGGATTTGTACCAAACCTGTAATCAGTCTTTTGCATTTTTTTTATCCAAGATTTTGCCTTCAATCTCTGAAGGTTAAATAAGAAGAAATTAAATAACAACGAAAATTAGAGCGATACCATGTTAATCATCGACAACAGACAAAACAAAGACTGAATTGGTAACGTCTGATCATGACGAGCTGACTCTAAATAAGAAAAAAAAAGCCAACAAGAAGGAAACAGTATTAATGCGCACGCAGCTGTCAGATAGGATTTTGCGATTAAATCGCAACTGGTAGGTAGTTATGATTTTACTGCGAAATCCTATGCATGTCCAGTAGACAGATGTCAAATATATTACTGGATAGGTTAAAACCGGGATTGACGCCCCAGTGGTATAGATGCCCCAATTGTAATTACTCTAGTTTCGAAAATACATTGCGTGTTATTTTATTTATCTATCGAGAGACTTTCCAACTACCACCAAATGGATCGTGTCTCATGTCTCTGTGCGATTGCATGGGACGGCTAGGTGCGATCAAAGTTTTTTCAGGATTGGTGCCCTATTTCTCAGCGGGTCGTCTATCCTTAATGTTATTTATATGGACTGCCAGTTTTACAATTAAAAGAATGAAATAATTTTACAGGGAGATATAACATATTTTCAAAAAGTGTGGCATCTATCCCGGTTTTACCCTAACCTCATAATAATATATTAAAACCTGCTATCAATCATCCTTTTACAACGTGTTTTTTTTTTTTTTTTTTACTTGAGATGGGCCTAATCTTGACCCCAATCTTGCTCTAGAGCATAGATGGGATCTACGATGGAGCGAGCTTGCCCAGAAGATGCCTATTCACTCTGGACTTAAAGAGAGTCAGGTTATATGCACTCGGAAATACAGACGCAGGCAGGGAATTCCAATCTTTAGCTGTGCGCATTATAAAAGATGATGAGAAGCGCTTAGTGCGGATTATGGGTATATCAACTAAGAACGGATGGTAGCCGGCCGTGCGTCTGGATGTCCGATGGAAGAAAGGTGACGGTGGTATGAGCTCATGCAGCTCATGAGCACACTCTCCGAAGTACAATCTGTAGAAGACCGATAGGCAAGCAACTTTGCGGCGGTGAACCAGGCTGTGCAGCTTGGACGCCACCAGTTTTTTATCGCCTATTATTCTCTTGGCTCTGCGTTCCACCGAGTCTAGTGCAGCAAGTTGGTATTTCGCCGAGCCGTCCCAAAGGTGGCTGCAGTACTCCATGCAAGATCGGACTTGGGCTTTGTAAAGAGTTAAAAGCTGTCCAGGCGTGAAGTACCGCTTGACTTTATTCAGGACGCCCAACTTTCTAGCTGCAATTTGAGCCTTAGACTCGATGGTGGTACCAAAGTTGAGGTCAGAGGACAACTCCATGCCAAGAAGTTGTAGAGTGTCGGTCACTGGAACAGATGTACCTCGGAAAGTAGGAAAAAGGGTGAAAGGACTCCTTTTTGTAGAGAAAAGACACGCCTGCGTCTTAGAGGCATTGAAGCTGACGAGATTGTCATCGCCCCACTGGGAGACATTACTTAACGTCAGGCTCGTACGCTCAACCATGGCCTCTCTCAGTCTTTAGACCTCAACTCCACTGGCTCCTGCACTAGACAGATACTTCTCCGTGACAGTACTGTCATCTGCGTACCCAACAATACCTGAAGATAGCAGGTCATTAATGTGCAGCAGGAAAAGAGTCGCAGAGAGCACAGACCCCTGAGGAACTCCGGCGTCAATGGCCTTGGGGTCAGAGGAGCAGCCGTCAATGACTACTCGGATCGACCGTTCTCTCAGGAAGTCAGCCACCCAGCTACAGAAGCCAGTGGGGATACCGTACGCTGGAAGCTTGCTCAGCAGACTCGCATGCCAAACTCTGTCGAAAGCCTTCGAAATATCCAGCGACACTGCGATTGCTTCGCCGTGGTTTTCGATGGCTTCGCCCCAGCAATGCGTTACATACACTAGAAGATCCCCAGTTGAACGTCCCCGGCGAAAGCCATATTGACGATCACTGAGAAGATCATTGTCTTCTAGGTATGAAAGCAGTTTGCAATTTAGGACTTTTTCCATAACCTTACAGAGTACGGAAGTGATGGCGATCGGTCTGTAGTTACCAGGGTCGGCACGGCTACCCTTCTTGGGTACTGGTTGCACATTGGCAAGCTTCCAAGATTTTGGTACGATTTTTGTCGTGAGAGAGAGGCGGTACAGTCGCGTCAGTACGGGAGACAACTCAGGCGCACAATATCTCAGCACTCTTGCTGGTATGCCATCTGGGCCACAGGCCTTGTTCACGTCTAGACCAAGGAGGGATCTACGGACCTCTTTGTTGTGCACTGTGATCTCTGGCATCAAAGAATCACAGTGAGGCATGGTGGGTGGATGTTTCGAGCCAGCGTCCAGACGTGAATTGCTTGCAAACAGATCGGCAAATAAATTTGCTTTCTCTGTTGCGGTGTGGGCAAGTGACCCATCAAGTTTCTGAATTGGAGGTAGTGTAGGAAGGCAGAAGTTAGATTCGACTGATTTCGACAGGGACCAGAACTGCTTACTACCCTGTGGGTAAGATGCAAGTTTCGCCCCAATACGGCTGACATGGTCGAACCTAGCTTTTCGCAGCACCCTTTTGCAAGACCTGGCGGCTGTATTATATGCTCTCTTCTTTGCACGCACCTTTCGCGCTCGCACTTTTTGATCTCGAGCTTTTACCCAAGCCTGGTAAGCTGACTGTTTCCGAGCCTCAGCTCGAGCACAGTCCGCATTGTACCAAGGTCGCCAGTTTACTGGTTCACACGCAAGCTCAGACTATTTTGTGTAGTTACCTCTGCCAGAAAATCTCCACTAATTTTAATTCATTTCATTTTAATCTATGAGTATAATGATTCTAAATGTTTATTATAGTATACTTATATATGTATGTATCGTCTCGTCGTCAACACGCTGTAGAAATTCTTATAAAGGTCATACATGGCAAATGCAAACATGTCTAAATCACACATTACTCGAGTGTAGTTGTAAATAAAGATGGGTTGTTGCGATAGGGTTTTATGAAAATACTCCGAGTACGCGGCTGTCGTCATCTCTTTCACGCCCATTGCTTCCGGTAACCTTTACAAGTAGCTGAAGGTTTTCCGGCAAGAGCTTTTTACCTAAAAACCTCTTTGGAAACGTCCGCAGCAGCCGACGCGACGTGTTGATGGAGAAATAAGACAAGATCTTAAGGAACTTTGAACTTGGAAAACTCTCGGTAAAATAGGTGGCACTCGATAATTTTCCGTTCGATATTTCCTTGAACTAAGTAAACAATGTTTATATCTATATTTTTATGTATTACGGTTGATAAATGAAATCCTTTGTTTCAAATTGAGTCGAAATCAACTCTAACGTGTTTTAACTCGGGTAATGTTAGGGAAAAAAGAAGGAATATCCGTTAAAATTAATTATGACTTAATCCAGAATTCAATGCACCCATGATATAACACTTCAAATATCCATTAGCACAATAATCGACTATAACATGCACGTCACAGAATACTCACATGAAATGGGAAAAAGAGCCTCAAATAACAATGCCAAACAAAGGATTTTTACCAACGCGCTGAGATATTTTCAAAGATTGAAAGATATTTAAATAAGTATAAGTTTCCATTGGAGCGCTCTCTTTCCGTATCATCACGGGATGGTCAGTGCAAAATAAACGATAGTTATTTCCGAGAGAGCTGGCTATTGTCTCTTTGGATCTTACCCAAACATCTCTCGAAACGACCGGTATGAACAAAAAGATACAGGACATCGATGGTGCATAAATATAACAACGAGACAGCAAAGAATATGCGTTTTTGTCAACAGACAATACCACGTTCACTTGAAACGTACATAGTCCTTTCATTAGAAATATTCAGAATTGTCAGTACTTTCATTATATCTGTACTCTATTAATAAAAGAATAGAAAAATACTTATACATTATCTTTTTCATAGTTGACATCATATTTTCGTGAACGCATATTATTATACCCATGTAGTATACGTGCGCAGTACCTACGTAGGTACCCCGGATAGTAAGCCGATTTCGTAAAACCTACAACGCAATCCAAAGCCACAAACGTGACTCAAAGTGGTGTAGATTGGATTATAGAAATAACTCGCAAAAATCCATCTCGAAGAGGATGTAATCTACATTTCGATTGTCATGGCTGGATGACTAAAACAGAATTTTAAGAGCGAAAGATTTTTTTAGGTTTGGCAACGAACCTTAATTGAGCTTTATTCAATTCGAGTATTGGTACCGCCTGAGGGGTCATTTTACTATTAATTGACTTCTTTACGTCACTTAAAATAAGAACCTAAATATTTTACTAGATAGGAGTATTTAAGACTATAAAACACAATTTGGTGTCAAAATAAAATCAGTTTTTTGAGCTCAAAGCATTTTAAGGCTTGGAGAGTTTTTAAAAGATGATTTCCTTAACCACTTCTACTGGCACATTATTTTGCTAATGATCAAAGCCAACTAAGTAAATATTGCAATAAGATAAATATTACACATTTTGGTTGAAAATTGAATTGGAAAAATTCTTCAGTTTAGATTATGAAAAATTCCTACGCGGAAACAAATGAGGGGTCATTTGTTTTTCAGCACCTATTTTTCTTCTCAGATAAACTTCATGCTGTACTTTTTAGTGATCCCTTTTTTTAAAATTTGCAGTCCGTGGCGATGCAAACATATTTTAATAAGCTACTTCGTTTATATTTACTTTATTAAAGACCCGAATAGAAACATTTTAAGCTTAGAGTTAGTTTTTATTGAATTTTTATTTATAAAAACATATTTATTTTTCCAACCACATTGTGCCTTTGAAGGAATTTAATTGTCATTTTTTAATTTAATAATATTTGCTTTCGTTATATTAACAAGTATCCAAATTTAATTGCAATTGGTACCTACACATAGTTAACCAGTTAACTATTATACATTTATTATCTCAATAGACAATCCCGCAAGGTCGATTGGTCGTAATTTTTCCTTGGAGTTGGAAACCGAAGTATCCCCAACTCGGAAGCTAAGGGACGTGCCCAAAGGTCTTGGAAGTTGGCGCGCGTGATTGGCCCCATTGTGAGCCTCAATAGTCCATCTTAACTGAACCGTTTCATGCTACCCACTTCAAGTTTTTTCAACGATTCTTCGCGTGTGGTTACTTAAAGGACATCTTACGTCGATTGAAAGGGATATGCGGCTACGTATTATGATACTGTAAAGGCACTTTACGTAAACCTTTTTAATTAATACAACGTGATTTCTGTTTAAGATACCATACTAAAACAAGATGTTTTCTTGGTTTTCGTGGAAAGCCTTCTTACGGTAATAGACAGGGAACTGACAGGTCTGTTATTTATAATACCTACAACACAAAACCTTAAATCGCATTACAAAAAGTATGGTTGAGCGTGGAGTGGTTTAGCTGTACCTAACATGACTAATTAAGCAAAATAAAACGATGTTTTAAAAACCCTTTTGTTTGTACTTAATAAAGATTAAATTCCGCTTTCCTCGTGAAGTTTTCCAAGTGCCGGTGCCTTATTCGTAACTCTAGTAGGCTCGTCCCCACACCAATTCGGTTACGAAACTCGCTTAAATATCTCTTAAACTAAATCCTTTACCGGCGACACAAAGTTGCAAACCTACATGCGATCCAGCGGCTGTAAATGGGTCGCTGGCAACATTTCATCTACCTACAACAAAACTTGAATAAATCTTGCGCGTACCACGTATGAATTTCCATTTAGGAGGCGCTAATAGACTACTTACTTGACGTTTATTTTAGAAATGAGACTGAATTGCTACGAAATCGTAAACAGAAGAATGCATCCGACTCTACCCAAATGTGCACCATATCAGCCATGTATCGGATTCTGTAATTATAAATTCTGATTAATTCATTCATAGACGCTGCGCTTAAGAGCTATTAATTAAATTAGAAACTAATTACGGTACTGTTATCTTTGTCAGATGCTATGCTGGTGTCTACGCCTAATATTACAGACTCAATATTTAGTTAAAAACATGTGGATTTTTTTTAACTGCCCATAGGTACTTTTGTAAGTAACATATTTTTACCTACCTATTCGTATGAACAGAGCGTCCGTCCGCGAAGCTTCGTCAGGCTTGATCAACTACAGTGTTAACAAATCCAAACTTTCACATTTAACATACTTACTAGTAAAAGTAATTCGTGAAACTACAAGCGGACTTATGAAACCGCGCAACAATAAAAAATTCATTGTGTGTGTTATCCTAGGCTGAGTTAGAGGCGTTGCCTACGCTAAGTCTTGCGATTTCTTTAACACGTCTTAAAAATATTCAGCTTCACACAAACCTAATTTGTACTAGAACAACTCCTTATAAACAACCAAAACAAAAACTATATTGCCCACAGCGTCTTTTACATTTTATGCAATTACGTTTTGATAAGCACAAAAACCGCTTAACAATTTCATTCCTACGACGTTAACAGCACGCAGACGGAACTTCGTCGTGATGAAACTTTTCTACAGTTTTAATAAGAACCCCATTCATCGCATACTTTCCTTTAGCGGGAGGCTTATCGCTAACCCGTGACACCAGAAAATTAAAAGTGCCCTGTCATGGTGGGGCTATCTAAGGGGACGGTGACTGAGCTCTTGTGGAACTTAATTAATTGGCGATTTGGCGGTCGGACGTGTCAAACTATCAATTGGAAGACTTGTTTACTTTTAGTTTGGACATGTCTTTATCCACTCTCTTCGTGACAGGAGAAAACAAGAAAAGTTTAAACTGTAACTGTACATAGGATAGATAATTTTTAATCCTCTTAAATAATTGTAAATATTATAGGTAAGAGTTTCTTAGTTGTGGGAACCTACTGTGAAGTGTTTTTATAGTCGGTTCTATACTACGTGTCAACAAAGAACGAAGTGAAGTCTGTTAACTAACACACAAAACCTAAAGCACCGTCCCCCGCCATGAAAGTTTTATCATAATTTTTTTCGAGCTGAAGAATAGTAATTAATCATAATTAAATTGCAATGAAATTTGGTTGTTTCATATTGTATGAACAAACGCAACAGTAAGATTATAATTAACGACAAGTCTTTACCAAAAGAGATCATTATTTATTTCGGGATATCTTACAATATCAGAACTCTTTCAAGTACGACTTCAATTGGCTCAGATTGTCTCTACCCACTTTCTGATTCACATTTATCTGTAGGTAGATATTAAGACAATATGTTCCTAACGATGTTGGATGTAACTTAAACCTACTTTACCTAATCAGATTGAAGATCGGTAGGTTTACTTTTATTTTTCAAGATAATTATAACTTGCTTAATTTAAATACATACCTATTTAAAAAACCGCTTCAAAAAACAATACAAATGTAAATTTATTTTGGCCTAAAAGCTAAAACATCTGGTACCAAAATTGACATAAAATTGAATGACTTTATTAAAAAAAAGTTAATCTAATAACACTAGCAAGGCTGCGTATCTGAAGACAGGCTTATCGATCTGAAAGTATGAGCTGCGCCCACCCATCCCTGCGTCTGACATATAATCGATACCCCGACTTGTGCTACTAACATCGCAGATAACATCACCAATTAGTTGCTCCGTGATTTAATTAAAACACAACAACTCTATCTCTAATCTACGCTATATTTAATGTAGGTACGTTGTTTTTTTATTCATAACTACTTAGTTGATCCGACTTCGTTCGCGTGGTCTTCAAATCAAATCAAAAATAATTATCCCTATTTGAATCGGATATTGTTCATAAATTGGTGTTAATGATTTTACGGCATCATGAGGAAGCGTATTGCGTCAATGCTTGGCAGACTACGGGAGCTCAAATGGTGTCCTGAGGGTATTCCAAGGTAAGCTTGATTGTCCCATCCAAAAGCATTGGACTCAAATGCATGTGAGTGGGACATTCAAGTTCCTAAACTAAATATGATATATAATTATTCTCATCCTGGCACATTTTAGACTAATCCAATTTGAATATTTTAATTATTGATTTTAATTTTTACTAACAAAATATAAGTAGATTACTAACAAATTTGTATGGATGATAATCTGAAATTAACATTACTATTATATTATTATAAAGTCATGGGTTCGGAACCCTAATTGTTTTTCTAAATTAAAAGAAGAATAAACTATACTCCTTGCTATCTGGCAGTGTAAATCCTTTCTATATCGATCCAGTCGTTTTGTAGATTATTCAAAACATACAGATTCACAAAACTTTTTTTTTTGTAGTGCCAGCTACTTCTTATCATCTTCCTAAACGTCGTAGGTCGGACCATCGCGCTGGGAAGCGTCCTACACTACGTTTGTCAAGGTTGTTACAAGGATGTACAAAGATGTTATTTTGTTATAATGTTATTTATTTGTATAAGTACTCGTAGATGTTTTATGTGTGCTGAGTTGAAACAAATATTCAAAAAGATAGATCACTTTGGCTATTAGTAGGCTGGATAAGTACTTTCTTACTCTTTCTTTATTAGGGAAACTTTTGATGATAAAACAATTATTAAATTATATTTGTATATGTTTAAGTAAGGCTTTTAATATGCGCTTCGATTGGATGTTTTGAATAGTGGTGAGATAGGTAACTTGACTAGACATTTTCAAAGGCTTTCGTGTCTAGCGAGACTTGTTGATTCAATAAAATAAATATCAATTAATGATCTTTCATATACTTCTGCATCATAGGCCACGGGGGTATAGTTTCTCTATAAACTGCATGCTTCGTAGGTAAACATACAAGCATGTTATAAGGAACCTCAAAATAATAAGTTGACTTTTAGAGGCCCCGCTCAATATCACTTTTTAGTTAGATTGGTTAATTACTCTAAATACACAAGTAAATGCACGCACTGTAAAGATTTGTAATAGGTTGATATTCATTGTTCGTAATTCAAATACCGATCTAATTAATCTGTCTCTGACTGTATTGAAGTCCAAAATAAATTCTCATGACAGCCATGGTCTCATGAAAATCGGCCTAATTAATAGTCGGTCGATCAAAGCCTTTAATACTTATAGGTAGTTACCGATGTGCGCGGCTTCCGGCACATCTTGGCATTGGCACAGACAGCCGGATTCCGGCTGTCTGTGCCAACAGTTTTTTTAGAATGTCTCCTAAACGCGTGGGTAACGAAGGTTCAAATCTGGTCGAGAGCTGTCACATATCGTGTCACTAAACTAAAATCCATAAAGATGAGTCTGAATGTGATATTTCGTTATACATATATCTGCAAAAACAAAATGGCTCAAACAGCCGGATATCAGGCTGTCTGACCACACGTTTTTCATGATTCCGCGAAAACCATTGCATCAAAATGGATAAAACTACTTTAGATGCCGTCACATATCGCGTCACTAAACTTTTGATAAGAAACGGGGCCCTAAAACCCTCTAGAATTTGAGATCAAGAGTGTCGGAAAACGTGAAATTCTGGCTGTCTGTGCCAGGTTTTTTTCAATTTTCAAAAAATCTATTGCGTCACAAACGATGAAACCTAGGTATATTGGCGTCACCTACGATTCGTTATTAGCCTAGATATGCGAGATCTCTCTAGGACTCTGACTCAGACGGCCGGAAGTACACTCCAAAGTTGCCTCTTTCCGAAATGTTTTTCATTTCTATGGCTAACGTACCTATTGCTATATTTGATATATTTTTTTATACTAAGCAATAGGCACAATGTTTTTCTAGGCATGGTCGCTGAGTTTGAGAAAATAGCATTATTCTCTAGGTACATCGAAACACGTCAAAAACACGAATACGGCGCCATTCGCAAGTCAAATCAGACGCGCGTACGACGAATGTAAGACGTCGGACCTGTGTCAGTGTGCTCCCCGTGACTGATACGTCCTACTTTTGAAAGATAACCTGCCCTTAAACTAATTTCCTGTTCTAGATCTTAGCTATACCTACCACAAGCTATCCCAACAGGACGATCTTCTAAGTACATTGGTTTACTAATTTTAGAACTAGGTACTGCTTGGTTTGACATTTACTTATGTGAACTATGTATTTAAATTATCCAAGGGGAAAGTTCCGTGGCTAATCTGTTAAGAATAATACACCTACCTAGGTACTTATTAGGAAGATTTTCAGTAGATAGTTTATTAACATCTTTATATTTCTACACTAGTGTAAGAACATGTATCTTTAACACAGTAGTTTGAGAAACGTAAGTCTAACTAACATCTTGGTTTGGATTCCACTGCTTCGTCGACCAACTAAAAGTTCCTCTGAAACTGAATTTAGCTGGACCGCTCTTCGTCCGCTGTGCGGAGCTTAGCGAGCTCGAATAGTCACCCACCAGACTTTTGGAGACTAGTCGTAAAAACATATACAACGCATACCTTTATGCATAAACTTACATCTAGTTTGTGAATATGGGAAAACATCAAATTAATAAAAAATCACTTTGCATGGGGAAGTTATTATTTTTATTGAGATTTCGATGAACTACGAGGTACCTACTACGAATGAGAAAAATTTTACTCGTAGAAAAAAATAAGAATAATAATGCTTATTTACCAAAAAATGGTAAATTAGAGCACAAAATATGAGCATTCATGTTTTGCTAATTTAATAGCATGCAAATTTTAACAATAACTTGACTTATGGTAGACCGGGTACAATAGTACCATTTTTTGGAAATTGTTCAATATTAAGAAATCTAATTAAATATAACTTATTCTGTTAGGATGCTGTAAAAACTAGACTCATAAGCTACAAATTTAAGCATGCAGAGTTGAAATATTCTTTCGAATACTTAATGAAAAACGTATTTGAACTATACGATGTCTTATGTTACAATTGACCCCTCCAACGGGTCAATAGTACCAATAATATATGAGGCAATAAAACTCGGTATGTTTATCCAATCATCACCTTTATTGGTATTCTGTATTCTTAATCTCCTACAATCATCAGTCTTTATTAATTGAGATCAAAATATTTAGGAACAATTATGAAAAATCAACACTAAACTTAAAAAACAAAACAATAACTTTTCTTCCATAAAAACGAAAAAACTAACTGTTTCTACATAATATGCCATCTATTTTGCTCGGATATTGCTTCTGAATCAACAATAAGCATAATAACAATGATAGAAATAACAAAACTTAATAATCTATTTTTGTATGAAGGTACAATTGACCCCTGGTACAATTGACCCTGATTATTTATACCAGGATTTAATTCTTTTTTACATTTAAATCTGGTTAACGATACATGACACAGATCAAACATCTCTGCAGCGGCCCGAATGTTTCGCCCTTTTAAGATTTCTTCATCAGCCTGTTCATAAAGAAATAGATCTTTTAATCCGCGGTCCGTAGTTTTGACTCTACGCCGAGGCATCTAAAACAAAACGTTCAAATAGTTAGTTACTTACTGAATTAAGCTAAAATGTACAGATTCAGAAGGGTTTTAGAAACCTATATTAAAATATTTTAAGTAGGCATGAAGGTACTTATGTCGCCTTTTTATTGGGATCTACCTACTTATTTAATAAACACATTAAGTATGTATCTCATTAATGCTTAATGCATGCAACTATGAATGAGCCTAGACTATTATTTCAGTAGGTAGGTATGCATATAATTGTAACACGGGGTTGATTGTACCGCTACAATTGACCCCATGGAGACTGGTACAATTCTGCCGTCTATAAGCTAAAAGGCCGCTAAATGACAAAAACGAATTTTGAGCTAGAGCTAAAAAAAGCGGCAAAATTTTCAAACCGATGCTACTCAGTTTCTATAAACATTTAGTCATGTTGCCATATACCAAAAGAAAGGTTTTCTTTTCTACCTTCACTTGAAGTTGGTTAATTTTGATAAATATTAATATTTATGTAAATAAATACATATTTTCCTTTCTAATCTTGTAAAACTTTAAAGATCGTTTCAAGTGTGCATAACTATATAGCGGCTAAAGGTTCATAACTGCTTTATAGTTATGGTTTTATTGATAACTGCCAAAAGAGTTTTTTGGGACAGGAAGTTATCGAACTTATCCATAACTATAAAGCGGCTAATTACACATAGCCGCCTTTTAGCCAAGTAGATATCGTTTAACTTCTCTTCCATAATGTATTAACAACATTTATTACAGCCTGTGCATATCTTAAAAGCAGTTAATGACTAAACCTTTTCATATAACTGCTTTTTAGGCTAGCATTATCCTAGCATTTGTGTTATGAATCCTGCAAAATTATACGTTAACTTATAAAATCCAGCAAAGTTTTTTCAAAGCCATGTGCTTTCCACAAAACTACCAGGCATAAAACATTATAAAATAAAAAAATGTGACCTCTTCTAAACAAATTAAATTTGAAATAATGCTTTTTAAGAACTAAGAACCAAAAATAGCATGGCCAATCAAAAAATATTTCAGAAATTGAAATTTCACTTATTACATAAGAAGTCTCACTTAGTAATAATAATTATAATCATTCATCATTATCGATGTTTACATTAATTGCAATCTATGTAACAGAATCATACTTATACAACCCGCAGTAGTAACAGTTTTAGCATGCACTAAAATTTCTATTTTAATTTTAGTTTCACTCTGTTATTGTAAAACAGTCCGTATTTATTGGCGTCAAAACTAATTAAAAAAATATTATCAAATAAAGTTTATATTAAAATTGTGGATATCCTGTCGCAAGGACTTCCATATCCGTCTATTGAGCCACCGATATGCCTTAGCGTCAATGGAGGTCTGCAATGCCATTGAACGTCGCTCTGCCATGAGTTTGAGTGTATGGTCGGTATATTTTGCGACCTGTTTCTACAACGGGGTTTGAAAAATTTCGACCTGACCGCCTGGACAGTTTATACAAACCTATTGTAAATCTCGTTCACTAACTCGCAGTTCTCTAGGCGTTCAAAGCGATTTGACAACCCAAGCTGAAGGCATTAACAGGTCGGAACGTAGACTTCACATGAGACCTTTCTAGCTTGACATTAATGTTTAATGTGCCTCTAACCATTTGGCGATTGCTTCCGGTTTTCACCCTGTTGATCACGAAGACATCATTGAACACTCGTCGCTTTGTAGTCATGATAAAATCAATCTCATTTTCGTGGACCCATCAGGACTCACCCAGGTCAACATCTTCTGAGAAAAGGAATTCATCAAAAAGAGGTCCTCCTTTTCCAAAAATTTGGCCAGCCTTTTTCCCCTGGGGTTCCGTTGCCCATACCCAAATTGCCCCGCTCTCAGCTCATTATCGCTTCGCTTGCCCAGTTTCGCGTTGAAACCCCCATCACAACATTGAAGTAAGTTTTAGTGGTTTTCATGGCCTTACTGATATCCTAATACATAGCCTCCACTTCCTCATCAGGGTATTTAGTGTAGAGGTCGGTGTATAGAGCTGTATCACCTTCAGCGAGTATCTATTCTATACTCTAACTAAAGTATCAGGTAGGCAACCCAGCTCGACACACTTCCGATGAGGGACTTGTGGACGAGAAACTCGACACCACCTCGAGACAGTTGTTTGCCCTTCCGGTGATAGTGTAGGTTGCCAGATTTCAGGGTTATCGTGTCCTCCTCGCCCTTTTGTCCGACTTCTGATATTCCAATGATACTCCAGTGCATCTTACTTAAGTCTTATTCAAGCGCAACAATCTTCTCATCAGTCCTTAGCGTGCCTACGTTGTGTATGTGTAATGATTATATATTATTGAAGTGATCTTTCTATGGTCCTCGAGGCACCACATTTTAATATTGCATAAAATTATTGACAAATTACGTTTTATCATTCTGGTAACGTTTAAAAATGTCATACTAAATATCTATTAACAAAACATTCCTGCCAACTGAGTAATTGTCTTGCAGTGGAAAGAAAAGTGTGAAGACTGAGGGACTACACTTTAGTATTTAAGCATAGATTTTTTTATTATTTTTGTGTATTTTTGTATAAGTGTACTATTCGCTTTACAAAATGCTTGTTACTTTTACTAAAACTTCCACAGAAAAAACTACAACACTACACAACTACTAAATATCATGTGGTCCCTCAGTCCACACATACAATCTTAGCTGACGGACGAACTAAAGACACTGCTCAACCAACATCACTCAGTTTCTATTAGCGGATTTAGCGGGAAGGTTAACTCAAGATCTGAACATAAGCCGGCTCTCGATGGTCTACTGATAATGCTAATTTTATTGGTTTTAAATAATTACGTGAATAAAATACTTACCCCAGAAACCTTCACGCCACCATGATGACTGATGATTTTGGCGCGAAACCCAAGAGAATGAATATCATAATTCGCGATGTAAGGTGAATAAAAAGGTCGGATGTTACAAATAATAATTTTGAGTTTTTTTAGTTTCCGTTAGATTTTCTGTAAGTCTGGAAAACATACCAGTCAGAATAGAAACAAAATAACGATAGGTTCATTTTTGCCCTAAATTCGCCTATTAATGGCTTCTAATAATTAAGTCATAGCCAAAACTGCTAAAGTCTATAATTAATACTTCGCAAAGTTCGTTCCATGAAAACAAAGAGTCACGTTTAAAACGGTACCTACCAATGCAAGGCGTTATCAGTCAGTAATTCAAATGATCTAATAATTTCTAGAAATACGCAAACGCCCCTTTCAACCGTATTAAAATTTTGGTTCGTCGCACTATCCTAGTGCGCTGACAACTTGACTTGTGTCCTCCGCAACCCCAAAAAAATCCCAATGAGAGGCGCGAGAGCTTGCGTAGTTTGCCGCTTTTTAGCGATGTATCGCTATTTAACGTCTTTTTTGCTATGCAAGACATAGAAAAATATATTTATTTTACTTTAGGTACGGACAAGCATGGCTTTCTATAATAGTTTATTAATTGTAAAAGTAGTAACAATACAACGCTTAAAGGCCGCTAAATGATTCTAACCGCTTTTTAGTTAGGTAAGAGCGTAATTACCGCCATTTAGTTAAGTCTTTGCAAGGTATTATACACCAACGTAACCAAGCTAAAAGGCCGCTTAAATACTTTTGCTGCCTTTTAGCTTATTGTTAAATAATAACGGTTTTTTAGTTTAGCATTGATGGTAAAAATGTTTGATCGATCCAAACGTTAAAGTAGTATAGCTGCCTTTTAATCTAGTTGGGCTGTTTAGCGGCCTTTATGCGATGTGAAGTATATATTTTTTGTATTTAGCTGCCTTTTTAAAAAAAATATCTCGAAAACGGTAAAAGATAGAATAACCGTTCCTAGACAGATCGATAGAGATTTTTTTCTATATACTATATCATTTAAAAAGTGAAAAATGACCAAATGTCACTTAGCGGCCTTTTAGCTTATAGACGGCAGAATTGTTCCAATTAGGTAGTCAAGAGAACTTCACCTATAATTCAGTCATTATCACAGTGAATGCCAATAATTCGCTGTCGATACAAAGTTTGGAGCCTCGATAAACTATTGACAACAATACCTTGGTAACAAATAGCATATTAGGCAACTTATGGGCTAATATATTTGACGTAAAAACTTACCGCGGCTGGGCAAACAACAAAAATCCTTTCTGTACAAGTCCGTTTCCCAGCGCGAGCGCCGCCGACTGGTGAGCGGATCGAAACACAAAAGCGCATATTCTGACGCTACGCACACAACCAAACGTCGCTTGTGTGAAGAAATATCGCCGATGGTACTATTGACCCGTGGTACTATTGTACCCGGTCTACCCTACTTGAAAGGGTTAACATTATCTAGAAAAGGTTACGAAATAAAACCACGTAACAATATAATTTCTATTGAGAAAGAGAGAGATAGTGAGGTGAATTTATGCTAAACTCTTGGCTAAGCTAGCTTCCTAGAACTACCAAGAGAGCCTTTTTAAAGCATTCGAAATGAATCTTGAATTCGAACACGAATACGATTCGTGTGCGAACTCTATTTATAGTGCTCCCGATTTTACGCATTTTTGTTGAATAACTCGAATCATGTGTTGCTATTATGCTGGGGCTTCATTTGCGTCTAATGTCGTTAATTAGTGCTCTATTTGACGTAGTACGCAGGTGTGGCCGGTCTTTGTGCGCTTATTTGCTTCAATAACATTAGACGTTAGGCGATAGCTCGGACGGCGGTAACTTTTGATGCTGGGGCTTCATCTGCGTCTAATGTCGTTAATTAGTGCTCTATTTGACGTAGTACGCAGGTGTGGCCGGTCTTTGTGTGCTAATTTGCTTCAATAACATTAGACGTTAGGCGATAGCTCGGACGGCGGTAACTTTTGACACATCAAAGGGATTAAGCGGGCGTCTAGTGCGTTGTTGTGGCTACACCTACTACACTAAACATGTTAAAACACGGTCACATTCAAAAACTCTTTGTGAAATATATGTTAAAGTGCATAGTTATTAAGTTAGAATGGAGTAGACAAAACGAAAAAAGTATTGAGTTCTTGGAAGTTTTTTATTTTATTTTAAAGACACACTCACAGATCACACGCTAACTACGTCGCTAGACGCTAGAATCAAACAACAAATAAGTGTGGCCACGCACTTAGCGCGTAGCTTAATGCTTTAATTTATTTAACGCTAATCATGCCTTTATTTGAACGTTAGGCGTCACGCAGGTGAAGCCCCAGCATTAGAGTAAAATTCTTGTAACTTTTTTCATTTCACGCAGAAAATATTAAAAACTGTAATGCAAAAACTTATTGATTTTAAAAACCGGCAATGAATGGCATAGAACCGAACGAAAAAAACAATTTTAATCTGTGAACCATAAGTTTACTTGTCAAAGTCATACTTCCGAACTTTCTACTAGGGGAGTAGTTATGACAAGCGCCCGAGGCGCGCGCCCGGGGCACGCTGCGTTGCCCGCGCGAACCGTCGCGCGGACGAAACCAACGTCATCAATGTCATATGCAAGTCAGACGCGATACTATGACCACACTTCGTGATACTTCTGAACCATCAACATGTTTACTTCTACTGTAGTTATTTTAGGTATATTGTTAATAATACAGATAAACGGCAAGAGATTACCCAAAAAAATAATCATATATGAAGATATCATGTTCATTTAAATCTGAGAGACTTTTATGACAATTTAATACCAATTATCAAAGAATAAGTAGTTTTCTAAAAAAAAACTGTTTTTCGTAAGAATGTTTTTCCTACAGTACCTACGCTGCTAAAAAAATAAACGACTACAACCAATAGGAGAGGAGATCTATAGAATATGTGCTGCACAAAGACTTACTACGCTAATACACTTACATTATTAAATCAGCAAGACGCAATAGGAAAAGAAATAAAACAGAATAAATAACAAACCGCCCTCCAAACTAGGACAAATCCGGGGAAACCCGGACGGATGGCACACCTACCTAAGAGGATCGCGCTCGGACGCGCGGCGCTAGTCATAATCAGTTCCATACAACTTCATACAATTTAGCAGAGCGCCCGAAACGCAGCGCCCCGGGCGAGCGCCTCGGGCGCTTGTCATAACTACTCCCTAGTAGAATCGAAATACGAGTGGGTCGAACGACTCGTTGCAGAATTCATGGAATGAAATTTCAAAAATAGGTATTTTAGTCATTCGCATGCGAATCTTGCCATTTCATATTCGAATTGGAATTCGCATGATTCAAAAATACGTCTCCTGCATAGCATAGCTAGGTCGTACTATGCCGTCGTTACAAGCATTAAGCTACAGCACGTTACAAGCATTAAGCTACAGCATAGTACGACCTCGCGTAGTTTATTAAAACCAATCGATATACATGTGCGTATGTAGACCGTCGCGTCGTTCGTTCGTTTCCCATAATGACCATAGTCATTTTACAGATACCGTTAATTACCGTTAACGTTACTATACCGGTAATGCCGAGATGCGCCGCGCGCCGCGCCGGTTAGGAACACTACTGCACAAGCTGTACAGCACTAAACAAAACAGCTTCATATGCTGGGGCTTCACCTGCGTGACGCCTAACGTTCAAATAAAGGCATGACTAGCGTTAACTAAATTAAAGCATTAAGCTACGCGCTAAGTGCGTGGCCACACTTATTTGACATTTGATTCTAGCGTCTAACGACTTAGTTAGCGAGTGATCTGTGAGTGTGTCTTTAAAATAAAATAAAACGCTTCCAAGAACTCAATACTTTTACTATTTTGTCTACTCCATCCTAACTTAATAACTATGCAGTTTAACATTTATTTCACAAAGAGTTTTTGAATGTAACCGTGTTTTAACATGTTTAGTATAGTAGGTGTAGCCACAACAACGCACTAAACGCCCGCTTAATCCCTTTGATGTGTCAAAAGTTACCGCGGTCCGAGCTATCGACTAACGTCTAATGTTATTAAAGCAAATTAGCGCACAAAGACCGGCCACACCTGCGTATTACGTCAAATAGAGCACTAAATAACGACACTAGACGCAGGTGAAGCCCCAGTAATAGACATAGACTAAAATGTGTGAACGAAACGCAAATAATGACAACACATCACTAGTTACGACGCGCCGCTCACATCTGTCACGTTCCTCTCGCGTATTTTGTTAAATTATTTATCAAAATAATACAAAGTAATCCTTAATTTCGATTACAATAGAAAGTATATTTAGTTTATAAAACGAAGCTACAATATTATTTCAAATGCGATCGAAAGGTGTATAAAAATGGACCAACAATTCTCATTGTCTTGGAATAACTTCCATGGAAACCTCACGAAAGGATTCGCCGGTTTACTCGGAAATGGTGAATTTGTCGACGTAACTATTGCCGTGGAGGGGCATTTGCTGCAAGCGCACAAAGTTATACTATCAATATGTTCCCCATATTTCAAGAAAATGTTTCAAATGAATCCGTGTCAACATCCTATTGGTACGTATAAAGGTCATTTGCATGGAGCGGCAATTATAATTTATTGCCAAGATCAAAGCATGATCTATTAGCACCATTTTGGCAGAAATGTAAATATAATAAATGTCAATAATATGTTTACTGCCTGTTGACTTATTGTAGAAAGTAGTTACTGTTGTAAGAGAGCAACTGAATTCTTAGTTTGTATCGTTATTTATATTATTAGACCTTTTCTTCACCTAAATTCGGATGTCAATTCATTCCTTGTCATAAATCCATATTCCACATATCCAATCCAACATACCAATTATTGACTTGACATAATCCACATATCCAATCCAACATACCAATTATTGCTAGGTATGTTTTTTTTTTCTATTTGGCAAAGTATTAAAATATTGTTTGTTTGCTTTACAGTGGTGTTGAGAGATGTAACCCTCAAAGCCATGAAAGATCTTCTACAGTTTATGTACCATGGGGAAGTCAGTGTAAAAAGAGAGGATCTCACTAGTTTCATAGGCACAGCTGAGGTGTTGCAAATTAAAGGGTTAACTAACAAAGAGGTTAGTTTCTTTATTACCTAATTAATTGTAAACTAATATCAGTTGCTAGTCAAGTTTGTCACAAATGGTAACATTTTTACATACTAACATACTACTAGTGACTTTATAATATTTGTTGTGAAAATTGCAGACTGACAAAGATGATGCGGAAAAAGAACAGGATTTTTCAAAACACACTATAGATAACCATGGCTCACCAGACAGAGATTCATGCGTGTCAGACACTGTTGATACAGCTGCAAGTGATGAAATCACACCAAGCAATGAACTAGATCTTCTAAAACAAAGGCAATTTATTGAAAAACTACAAAGGCTCAGTAATCTTAAAAGAAAATCTGAAGAATTCCTCCAAAAAAGCTACTATGCAGATTTAATAAACCCAGAAAAAAGGTCCAAGACCAAAGAAAAACCCTATTCTAAACAAAACAATCACATGCTACAAAGTTATGAAAATTTAAAAAACTTGTATGAAGAAAAAGCATTGGATATTTCAACTTCATACAATACTCATATTCAAAGTACTTGTAACAATGCAGATAAAGATATGAATGATAAATCTAAAGATCAATCCCCATCTGAAAATAATATTGAACTGAAAACAGAATGTGATGATATGGACATTATAGTAACAGATCCTGCAGTGTGTACAACACCTAAGTCTTTCGATGGATCTAGAGATGGGAAGAAAGACTTCTCAATTCCCTTGGACTACCACTCACCACAGGATAGTAAGTATGTTTTTATTTAACAGTAAATGTATGTATTTGAAAGAAAGTTTTGTCATTCGCTTTCTAGTCTCCTTTGTTACTTTGCTTCCTAATGCTTATTTGTTTATCATCTACATTATAAGATTAGCGATTGTGTTGAAAATGCAATCTTATTCATCAATTATTTATTTTCTTTTGCAAAGCCTTCACTGTGAAAACACGATGGCATTTTCAACATCATCAAACTACTGGAAAAAATAACTATTTTGTTTGTAAGAAATACTATACTGAAAATGCCCATCGTGATTTCAGATTGTACCAGCCTAAACTCATTGTTTATCGACCTAAAAAACTTAGTGAATGGTAAAGTGACTAACAACTTATTGAGAAATAACACAAATGAGGAGCATCCACGACCTACACTGGAGCATCGGCTTGTGACAATTCCACAGAAAGAAGACGGAAAAAAGAAATATCCACAACGCTCTTGTAGACTCTGCTGGAAGATTGGGAAGAGAAGGGACACAAGATTCATGTGTCATGCTTGTGAAATGCCCTTTTGCAAATCCCCATGTTTTGAAATTCATTTCAATGATGTACTAAAAGACTTATATGCAACATAATTTTAATTAAGTATACAACTATGCAACATTTTTTTCAAATTATTATACAACACAATTTGACATTGTTTCATAAATACTTTTTAGTAAGATATAATAATCAAATAATTATATTCATATTTTAAATATCTCTTTAACTTAGAATAAACAACAGTTTTTTGGACTGTTTAAAAAATTGTAAAGAATCCAAGATTCCAGAAAATATTGGGACCAAATTCCTGTATAATGACAATGCTATCTATTGTTAAAAAAGACATTTTAAATACTCTATATTTTAAGATAAGGACATTTTTGTATGAAATCATAATGCACAATAAGTTAAGTAAACAACTGTGATAGTGGAAATCTGCTCTCAAGTGCCAATTAAAAGTTGAACAAAAAGTAGAAGTGATCACCTTTGGTCTGTGCCATTAAACATCATAAAAATCAAGACTTGTTGCTCATATTCTAGTCTATTTATTGTATTAGTATTAGATTTAATAAGATCGCATCTTTCATGGTTACTTAGATTTTGGGTAAATTTTCCAAATTATATATTTTATGGATCTTTACAAAAAGCCTTACAAAGTAACAGCTAGACGATTTACCCAAATGCTAATGATAATGCGTGTCCGACATGCTTATGGCTGGAATTTTGTAATTGCTTTTTTTTTCTCTATAAGTATATTATTATGAGACATTTCATTATAAATGATATCTTAAATGTTTATGATCTCTGTGACTTTAGAATAAGTGCTTTATATTATATTTATAATGCAGTAGAAGCATTCCGAATTTTTACAAAATGTAGGTTGATAAAAGATTTAGTAATAGCCTTCTGAATAAATATACGACTAGGATCCTAGTCAGCCACGATTTTCATGACTGAGTATCTTACATACATATTTTAATTAACAGTAGGTTACAAGGATCTTCAGGAAATGCATGCAAGATACGGAGCCTCGATAATGATACTATTTGTCTATGCAAATATCGCGATGTCAGAAAGGGCTAAAATAATATATATATTTAGTATTTTTGAGAATTAAGATTGATTATAATGAAAAATTAAATACTTTCATAAGTCCTATTTTTGCTAATAATGTCGTTTTTATATGATGTGTGCTTATTGTGTATTTTATATTAGTCACTGGCTTCGATGTTTGTACTCGTGTGAGTTTTAAGTGTGGCATTGATTGATTTTATGCGAATATATTTTTATAAATGTATTGAATAAATACTATAAAAAACAAATCAGCATTCTCTATTATCCTCATCTTGAAGTAGTTATTCCTTTGTTCTGATATTTAGCTGTTCTTTTTTACTGTACTATACCTTTATTTGCAGGTGCACTCTCCTTAGTAATGAATGGTACATGCGAAAACCAGCAGTTGCCAGTTCGTTATAAGTACATTTACAGTAGAAAAGGGCACAAACAGTTGGTACATATGAACTTTGTTTACACCAAACACTCCACCACTCATGGCAAGACATCGTGGAGGTGCGTCCAGTACTTCTCGCTAAACCGGTGCCCGGCCACGGTGGAAACGATCGACGCCATGATATACGCAGTCAACCATCAGCACAACCACGAAGATTGCTTTGAGAAACTCGTAAGAAACACCATTTATGAAATGAATGTTTCACCAAAGTAACTGTATTATAAACATAGCTTACTAAAAAAATGTAAAGTTCCTATATTTATTTTTAATATGCTGCTATGTTTTTTTTTATTATTAGAACACCACTTTTTTATTCTTTAACTGTTTTTTTATCGATGTTTACAATTCATCTAGTCAGAAGATATTTTATTTACGTCTAGGTTTATTTATTATCATAAGCAATCAATACTAAAAACTATTCTATAATTAAAAATAAAACATTTGATTTGTATTGTTTGTTTGTAGTATATTTTACAGTCTTATTTACATATTAATTAACAATAACAATATTATTAATAAAATTATATTAATGATTTAACGCGTTTATTACTGTCTTCATTTTTTGCTAATAGCATTGCAGCCATTCTTTTCCTGGGTCTGTGTTTTTTGCTGAAGCCAATATCTAGAAAAAATATTAATGTATATAAATGTGCCACAGAAATAATACTTTTGTTTACATACAGTTGTTGTCTATTTTAGCGATATTAAAGTTACTTACGTATGTCAACTTCTGGTTTCTTTTTTAAGCCAAAAGATTTGGCTACTTGGTCCAAATCCATTGAAATTACATTAAAGATGTGCTTCAACTTTCTGACTTCAAGTGCCCTAATATATCCCTCGAAAGCTTCCACTGCCATTTTATTGAACTCTGGATTCTGCATTGCTGCATCTAACTGTAAATAATTTAGTTTTCAATTACATTTTTATTAGAAAATAATTCTGCTTACATTTTATTTATCACGGAGTCAAAGAATTAATATCAATAAATATTTTACCATGGGTTGTAAGTTGTGAAATTTATCCCAACTTTCATATTTGTCTAAAAATATCTTTGCTTCTTTTAGATGATCCACAAATTCCTTCTCTTCAGGCCTGAGCAGTAATACTGCATTGCCTACTGTTTCCATACCTCTGGCTGTTCTGCCTACTCTGTGGATGTATTCCTGAAAATTTAGATAGAGAGAACATACTTGAGGTTTCAAAATCCAATAAAAGTGCCTTATCACTAGAGAGTTGAAAGCGGTTCGGTGCGTGCGCAGCGAGCTTGCCGCGAATAGCGCTGTCGACGCTATTTTATATACACTCGCGTGTGTGTCTACACTCGGCGGGATCAGAGATTTTATTAATTTAGTGTAAAAGCTGCAATAATAACGTAAGAAGAAAAAGTCCGCTGACTGGAGGTTTCTTTGGAGCTTGATTGTGACCGAATTAAGGACATTAGAAAGATGTTTTTTTTTTTAATGAACAGAACACAGATCTAAAAGTTGATACTAATTTATAGTTCGTCAGACGTAGTTTTGGTAAATATTCTGCTGGTTGGAGCTCGGTTAGAGAAGCTTATATTTCCGTTTGTAATATGGAACAAATTCTGTTTTCAGCATAATTCAGTAGAACAAATCCAGATCTAATTCTCTGTATCACTCATAAGCCTCCCAGACATGGAATCCCGCTGAGTGTAGTAGACACACAGATTCTACTTACGTCTAGCTAACAGCAGTGTTTTTACCGAACTCGCGGCGAGTGATAGGGCTTTTAACACACGGTTAAAGACGAGTTCTTAGCAAACACACGGCGCACTATCCGCTTTGTGGACAGTTAGTTTTATCATGGATGATGGATGAATTATGTTAAGGAACACTACTTTTGGCCTTTGGCTTTGTTACATCGAAGACGCAAGAAATGAAAGCAGATACCAAGAACAAATTGGGAGAAGTCCCCGCGAGACCGCTACGCTCTCGCCTCGCTTTAAATTCGCTCGCAAATCGCTGGTGAAATAACGCTCTAAGTTCACACTGGCAGCAGTTCTTTTTTCACGTTAGCCTAATAAAATTAGGCGTTTATTGTCATTTTCAGAAGAAGGTTGCGAAGTCGTTTGTTCTGCGACAGTAAATGTACCCGAAACTACTTAGTGAAAAAACGCCTGTGAGTGTTAGCTATAGCTAAGCGTATAACCATAAGCAAACTTTAAGGGTTGAACTTTGGTAGGCAATTAGTAATGCAAGAAGGCAGCCGCGTCAGTAAATCAATAAACGCTGCTTTGATTTTAAAATTGACCCTATCACTACTTTCGTTATTTTACTCAGTTATTTTATGAGTGTTGAATTAGACTAGGTAGAATATTCTTTTATGAACTCTCAAAACCACTCTGCATTTCCTATAGTTCCTTTGGCCTTTGAAGCAAGATAAACTTACATTTGTGTCAGAAGGTGGATCAAACTGCACTATCCAATCTACAGCAGGTATATCCAGTCCTCTAGCTGCTAAATCTGTGCAAAACAATGCCACTTTTTCAGCATTATAGAACTCCTGCATAGTGGCAGTTCTATCAGCCTGATTCATTTTGCCCTAAAAACAATAATTGGTAAATATTTTAAAATAAACTTATTAAGAAATGAGCAGCCATAAAATACTTGCTACTTACATGAATGCATAATACTGAGGCATTGCAATACCTAGCAAAAAATTCATGGTGAAATACTACTGACTTGCAACTTGAGAAGAACACCATTACTTTCTGTTTATGTGCTTTCTTCAACATTTTGTGTAACCACCACATTCTGTACTCAGTGTCACAGGTTACATACCTTTAAGTAAAATAGTGTTTTTATGTGACTTTTAATTTTTTTTATAATAAACTTTTTTTTTGGGTTCTACTTCTGGTCATTAATATTTTACATGCATAGTAAAAGCAGTTTAAAAGTTTGATTTACCCTTGTTTTAGTCCATCTACGGTAGCTTTGATGTTATCTTCACTTGTATTTATTTCTCTAAAATCTCCTTTCATTGCCGATTTGATTAAAGCCTCGGTTCTCTCTGACATAGTCGCACTA
This sequence comes from Anania fuscalis, assembly GCA_950371115.1. Classification (NCBI taxonomy): domain Eukaryota; kingdom Metazoa; phylum Arthropoda; class Insecta; order Lepidoptera; family Crambidae; genus Anania; species Anania fuscalis. The sequence continues at coordinate 10,209,669 of OX493338.1, read as the reverse complement.
AAGAGCATTGTTTGTCGATTCTCTATAAACAATAAATTGATGTGTATATCATTTTAAAACCTATTCATATATGTCAGATGTCCCTGTAAATCAATTATTTAACTTCAAATTTGTTCCTAGGATTAAGTTAATACTCACTTGGAATACGATTTATAATTTGTTTTAAGTCTTCTTCAAACCCATACTGAAATATTTTATCAGCTTCATCTAATACCAAACATGTAACATTTCTGTAATCAAACTCTTTAGACCTCATGTGATCGAACAGTCTGCCTGGTGTAGCAACTACTATATGAGCACCTGAAATGTCATAAAACTTTCATTTAGCAATGTACACATTTTACAAATTTTTAAGTTGAAGAAAAACATAAAGTTTCATTTACCAAACATCATAATCATCATTTCAGCCACAGGACATCCACTGCTGAACATAGGCCTCCCCCAGTGAATTCCAGATCAACCAGATGGAAACAACCTGCATCCAAACAGATTAACTTAAAAATAAGATAGCCAAAATGAATTTCAGTCTTTAAAGAATTAGCACAAATGCCAAAATTATTTACAATATTCACAGATGAAAGAGAACAGAATTTTACAAGAAAATACTACAGTCTATCAATGAACTAACCTTTTAGTAGCTCTAGGCTTTGTTTCTTTTTATTTTCTCCACCAATTACTAAAGCTGATGTTACAAATTCGTGATAAGCAATAATATCTTGCAAAACAGTGTTTGTTTGTATAGCTAATTCTCTTGTTGGCGAAATTATAATACATAATGTACCTGAAAATGTACAATAAAAAAATAATGTTAATTCCATAGAAGGCATGCATGACGCTCATAAACATGTCCCGATAAAACACGCAAAAATGCCAAAGGTTAAAAAAGCCGTACATTACCTGTTAACATAGTTTCTTTGCACTTTATAACAGTTTCAACAACAGGCAACAGGAAGGCTAAAGTTTTGCCTGATCCAGTCTTTGCTGTGGCGACTATGTCGTCACCATCTAATGCCCTGGGCAGAACTGCTGATTGAATATCTGTCATATATTTGAATCCCATGTTTTTTAGGGCTTTTAATGTTGATGCCATAACTTTATCCTTTAAACTTTTGAACTTAATTTTTGAACCTGGATCTTGATAGGCCATGATTATATTGATAGTTATGCTCGAAACAATAAAATTAACGCAGCAGATTTTAGGTAGACAAATTGAACGCTTTTTAAACTACTCTACAACAAACAGCACTGATCAATTAATAAGCACGAATTGGCACTAATGTGACACCCACTGATCAAATAATGGTGACACCAACCAAAAGAGAAAAATCAAATTAATAATCCATTCATTCATCTTTAGACATATATTAATCTGTGCCATTCATTTAAGTTGGTTGAATGCACTGATCAAATAAACTTGAATGCTCTAAATTTTTTTTTAGCTTTCGTTCCACTTGGAACAGGCTTAGGTCTACGACCATGCTGCCTAGTCATTAGTAATTTATATTTCATTAGTTCATCTATTAAAATTCAAGTCATTAGTGTTTTTTTAATGCCAATTCAGGTTTTTATTTGTAGCCATCTTTTCTGGGTGATAAATGGGCATTGTCCAAAAAAAAATGCTCTAAGTCAATAAATGATGGTCGCTCTGACACTTCACACGTTCCGGTCCACTCATACTACTTACGAATTAATGATTTTATATTTTATGAAAAACATTTTATAATTTAATTGTAGATTATTGCAAAAATCTTTAAAACATTGCATCTAGAAATCTAAGTGATTATTTAATTCATTATTATTGCTTACGAATTTTAAAAATAAGCGAACAAAAAATCTCCTGATTTACTTGATGCGTAAAATGCACCGCTTTCCTATAGGGATTGACCACACAAAATAATATGTAAGCGCTGATTGACAGTAAATGAATTTAGTAGCCAGATAAGAAATATTGAAATTTCGTGACAAGATCTTGTTCCTGAAATAAAAAGACAAATAACTGAAGACTGGCTAGAAGATTGGCATAGTACTAGTCAAAGAAAAGGTGCATGGTATGCTGAAATTAATCAAGTAATAAATAAACAACCCTGGTTCGCTAAAAGTAAAATGTTTTTTCAAAGAAGATTTTATACACAAATATGTCGATTGAGATTTGGCCATTGTAGATTCAATGCTTACATGGTATGAAAATGATTGATTCGCCTATTTGCACGGATTGCTCCTGTAACGAAGACCAAACATTGGAACATATTATTTTTAACTGTCCAGCATATAACATTCAGCGCATTTTACTGATTGACCAATTGCAAGAAACTTATCAGACTATCCCGCCATCACTTCAAGAACTTTTGAAGAACCCCCAAAACTTTAAACCCATTTTGACTTCATACTTTCGACTGTTGGAGATCTTTAAGAAAAAATAATAATAGAAGAAATGGCTTTCTTGCCTTACCTACTCAACTACATAAAGCTGAATAAATCAAGTATTTATTTTTGAAGATGGTTATAAATTTAGATTGGTGAATAAATAAAACTTTTAAATACTCAAGAATAGGCTGTATGGCTCTGTACCATCGCCTTTTTCTTCGTGGATAAATACTACAGCTGCTAGTTAACAGCCATACGTCAGTCATCATCATCATCATCTCAGCCACAGGACGTCCACTGCTGAACATAGGCCTCCCCCAGTGACTTCCAGATCGGCCGATTGTAAGCGGCCTGCATCCAGCGTCGTCCTGCAACCTTTACCAGGTCGTCTGCCCACCTTGTGGGTGGGCGTCCTACGCTGCGCTTGCCTATACGCGGCCTCCTTTCCAGAACCTTTCTGCCCCATCGGCCGTCAGTTCTACGTGCTATGTGCCCCGCCCACTGCCACTTCAGCCGGCTAATCCGTCGAGCTATGTCAGCGACTTTGGTTCGTTCACGGATCTCCTCATTTCTGATTTGATCTCGCAAAGAAACACCGAGCATAGCCCTTTCCATAGCGCGCTGTGCAACTTTAAGCTTCTTAATAAGGCCCATAGTAAGAGGCCACGTTTCAGTTCCGTATGTCATCACTGGTAACACACACTGGTTGTATACTTTCGTCTTTAGGCACTGAGGTATTTTGGACGAGAAGATGTTGCGTAGTTTCCCGAACGCTGCCCATCCGAGTTGGATTCGTCGATTGACCTCTTTCTCAAAATTGGACCTACCCAACTGGATCACTTGTCCCAGGTAAACATATTTGTCAACAATTTCAAGAATAGAGCTCCCAACTGGTACTGGGTAGGGCGCAACATGGGCATTCGACATAATCTTTGTTTTGTCCATGTTCATCTGAAGACCTACCTGTTGGGAAACTATTAAGGCCATCGAGCATTGTACCGAGGTCTTCCAGCGACTCTGCCATGACCACAATATCGTCGGCAAACCGAAGGTGAGTAATGTATTCGCCATTAATGTTGATGCCGAATCCTTTCCATTCCAGGAGTTTAAAAGCATCTTCCAATGCGGCGGTAAACAGTTTCGGAGAAATAACGTCTCCCTGCCTTACGCCTCGCTGCAGAGGAATAGCTTTTGTGCTCTGCTCCTGTACTCGGACCGTCATGGTGGCGTTTTTATATAAACATTTCAGCACCTCGATGTACCGATAGTCAATATGGCACCGCTGTAGAGACTGTAGCACTGCCCAAGTCTCGATTGAATCGAAGGCCTTCTCATAGTCCACAAACGCCAAGCATAGTGGTAAGTTATACTCTTCGGTCTTCTGTATAACTTGTCGCAGCGTATGGATGTGGTTTATGGTACTAAAGCCTTTTCGGAAACCTGCTTGTTCGGGAGGCTGGAAGTCATCGAACCTACGTGCGAGACGATTCGTGATGACCCTCGAAAACAACTTGTAGACATGGCTCAGAAGCGAGATGGGTCTGTAGTTCTTCAGCAAGGTGTTATCTCCTTTCTTGAAGAAGAGCACCACCACACCTCTATTCCATGCCTCCGGCGTTATTCCCTCGAGCAAGACGGAGTTAAAGAGTTTCTGAAGGACCTTCAGTACCGGTGTTCCACCCGCTTTCAGAATCTCTGAGGTAATCCCGTCATCACCCGGCGCCTTGTTGTTCCTGAGCTGTTTGAGAGCCATCCTAATCTCATATAGGCTGATGTCCGGGATATCTTCGGTATAGTGTCGGGTAAGCTTAGCTCTTGGATCTGCGGCTGAACTACTAACAGGTTTAGTGACCGAGGTGTATAACTGCCCATAGAACTTTTCGATCTCCCTCAAAACTTCGGCTTTTGTCGATATTATACTACCATCCTCCGTCTTCAGCTTCGTCAGCTGGCTCTGCCCAATAGACATGTCTCTTGCAAACACTTTGGAGCCTTGGTTCCGCTCTATCGCCTCTTTAATACTATTCGTATTAAAGTTGCGGATATCATGTCGCAAGGACTTCCATATCTGTCTATTGTGCTGCCGATACAACTTAGCGTCAGCGGAGGACTGCAGTGCCAGTAAACGTCGTTCTGCCATGAGTTTGAGGGTGTGGTCGGTAAGTTTTTGCGGTCTGTCTCTTCGACGGGGCTTGAAAAATTTCGACCCGACCGCCTGGACAGTTTCTACAAACCTGTTGTTAATCTCGTCCACTGACTCGCAGTTTTCTAGGCATTCAAAGCGATTTGACAGCTCAAGCTGAAAGCTTTCGGGGCAGTAAATATGGGCATTAGAGGGTCGGAGCGTAGACTTCATCAAACGGGACCTTTCTAGCTTGACGTTGATGTTCAATGTGCCTCTAACCATTCGGTGATCGCTACCGGTTTTCACCCCGTTGATCACGGAGACATCATTGAACACTCGTCGCTCTGTGGTCATGATGAAGTCAATCTCATTTTTCGTGGACCCATCGGGGCTCATCCAGGTCCACTTCCTCTGAGGCGGCTTCTGGAAAAAGGAATTCATCGCGAAGAGGTCCTCCTTCTCCAGAAATTCGGCCAGCCTTTGTCCCCTAGGGTTCCGTTGCCCATATCCAAATCGCCCCACTCTCAGCTCATTATCGCCTCTCATGCCCAGTTTCGCGTTAAAGTCTCCCATAACAACATTGAAGTGGGTTTTAGTAGTATGTATGGCTCTACTAACGTCCTCATACATAGCCTCCACTTCCTCATCGGGGTGTGTAGAGGTCGGTGCATATACCTGTATAACCTTCAGCGAGTATCTATTTGACACTCTGAGTATCAGGTATGCCACCCTACTCGATACACTTCCGATGGTGACGATGTTGTTAATGAGGGACTTGTGGACGAGAAACCCGACACCACCTTGGGACAGTTGTTCGCCCTCCCGGTAATAGAGTAGGTTGCCAGATTTCAGGGTTATCGTGTCCTCGCCCTCTCTTCGGACTTCTGATATTCCCACGATACTCCAATGCATCCTACTCAATTCCTCTTCCAGCTCAACGATCTTCTCATCAGTCCTTAGCGTGCGGACGTTGTGTGTTACCAGGGCCAGTCTTCTTTGGGGCTGGTAGCCGAAGTTCCTCCTCCGGGGATTCTTAGCACCCCCTGACCCGCCGTCACCCTGACCGCTACCGTAGCCAGGAACAGCGGGACCACCGGAGACTGGGGGCCTGGTCTTTGTCGTGTCTGTCATTGGGGGGTGGTTGCCAGACTCGCCACGCTTGGCAGGCGGGTTGGCGAGCGCAGTTTTTTTATATTGTTTCGCACGCAGACGCTGCTCCCCGTCTCGTGCTACAGGATTTAGTCGCCTCTTACGACACGCCTCCTGCACGGCGGTGGGGAAGTGTATTCTTTACGGCCGTCCCCACACGGCACAACATACGTCAGTGGCTATTGAGATTTCTATGACAGCCAAATGTCAGCTCGACTTACTTTCGATGACGCCATGACAGATGTTTTCTACCCCTTTTATAGCTTCTTAAGCGTAGCCAGTATTGTTAATAAGATCTGTCACCTGGCTGCCAGCGCATACTACCTACCAACCGATTATAAAGTATCGATTAACGATTATCGATTAAAGTGCATCGATATCTCGTTTATGTCTAGATCTATGCGATATTATATAGCCTGTGGACATTTACGGTCATCAGACATCACATCACTATTAAGTATCTCACTCTGAGTTTTTTCTTTTCTTTTTTTTTGTCACTCGACGAAAAAGTTTCCAATCAATTGAAGTAAGTGACGTTTACTTTCTTCGATATTCCTACTCCGCTATCTTCTACGTAGTATTATTTGATCAGTGCTAGTTAATTATCCGATAAAAGAATGCGGTCGGCTTGTCAAAGCCTGAGCTTTGTCGTCCGTATTAGCACATCTTAGTCAGAGTATGTCTATATTAGCGCGTCTGCCTTTTAAGTGGTTTGTGTTTTCGTTGTGCTTCAGAGTAGTTCCAGTTTTGCCATATTACTATTTTTGTCGAGTTTTTCGTTAAGTTTTTGTTATTGTTTTGCTTTTTAAGTTTGTTAAGCTTTACACAATATGCCAAAAATCTGTTTCCGGCACTCAGGCAACAGAACAATGCACTTTTACTAAATATTAAAAAAAGGTCAGTAAAATAAAAATAGATTCAACTTTCTTTATAAACTTTCTCGATTTCCGAAAACAATCGATTAGATTTCTTTGAAGCGCATCACTATATGCGTGAACTGTCATGCACAGATTAATATATGTCTGCTGTCATGTGTCACAGCCATCATCTTTCCTGAATGAAGCTATGAAAAACGAACTTCATGAATAGCGAGCGTGATATCAATTTCAGTACTCAGAGTGTCAATTAAATTCACTGCGAATACTCTGTGGTACAATTGTCCAAACACTTACCTAATAAATTATAGACAGACCCATACTACAATAATAATTTATTGAACGGCTAATTTCAAGAATCCTTACCCCAACTCAAACCAACTCTACGCTTCTTCTGTCTTGTTCAGAGACGTTTTCTAAAACCGGCCTTAAGCCGTAGTTTATCTAACTAAACCATGTTTTAAGCTGGATAATCTGGAGACTAGATTACCCCAGATTATCAATTTTGTTATTCAGAGTGACACTAAAACTAGAGATTATAATAGCTTCTACTGTCTTCATCATCATCACATCAGCCTGTTGCAGTTCACTGCTGGACATAGGCCTCCCCAAGAAGCGCCACAGCGCACGATCTCCCGCCCTTTGCATCCAGTCGCTGCTAGTCTACTGTCTTATTCAGAGTGAAATTGCTATTCCGAGAATAAGGGAAACCACTGTTTTAACGTACAAAAATCAGTGGTTTAACCTTAGTCTGGACTAGTAAATGCACTCTGAATAAGACAGCTACTGTCTTATTCAAAGTGCGTTTGCTGGTCTGGGTTTAAAGTTAAACCACTGTGATAGTGTTGGTTTAGCAAAAATCGTATTCAGAATTTCAGAGTGACAACAGACTACGCTTAGACTCGGGGTTAAGGTTGAGGTGTAGCTATCAATTACTAAACCTGCCAACTGATAAGGTTATAAATGGTTTAAGACAGGCGCAAAAACCACATATTAAATTAACATAACCCGTCTTTCCTTAGACTTAGTCTATACCGGTCAACGCGGATAAATCCATCGCTTAAGCAATAACGTCGTTTTTTTAATGGAATTTTGCGGATGCTTAAGGATTCCGGCAGCGTATAGACCGAGCCTTAAACTTACGAGTTGGCAGGTTTAATAGGTAATGAATAACTTTAACTCAACTAACCCCGGGTCTAAGCATACTGAATCCGATTTTTGTTAAACCAAACGCCATGACGATGTTGAGTGGTTTAACTTTAAACCCGGACCAGCAAATCTTTAGACATACTCTGACTAATCTGTGCAGCAAATGCACCAAAACCGGCTTCAAAGCTTGTCTAGTTTCTAAGGTGATCACTGACCAAATATACTACTACGTGAATGTGGTTTGGAGGAAGGAAATATTGAACACTTATTATTTAAATGTCCCTTATATAACTTATTAGACCTTCATAACTGTCCATGCATGGACTCCTTTTTGATAACTTTTTGTATTTTTTACTTTTTTATTGTCTTTGGATTATTTATTGATATTGTTTTGTTTTTCGTTATCGATTGAACGTCTAAAAGTAAAGACTTAAGGAGAAAATTATATTGCTTTTTATTACTTATTTCGAGACTACGAACGAATCGTTAATATTTTCGAGCCGTAAAAATAACTAGTGCAAGCTCTTCGTCAAGTTTTCGAATTTGCAGCGATTTATTTCAGGCACATAAAAATGGTAAATACTAGATCGCATAAGGAGGAACCAATTCAGGCACCTAGTAGCGAGGTTGTTCCGACGCCTTCTACATCGGCCACCCAAATGGACCCTCCATCGGGAGATCAGGTAAATTTGCCACCTATTGCTGATACTACACGCCCGTCTTCTTCTTGCGCCCGCAGTCGCCGCTCTTCCGAAACGGTCATTGCGAGAAAGCTCGCAGCGGAGGCACGTCACACTCGCCACCTCGCTCAGTTGGAGATAGCGGAGCTACAAGCGCAATTAGAACTTAAAACGAAAACTCTACAACTAGAGCGCAAAGTCGCAGAGGCCGACTATAAAGCGGAGCTGGCTTCCATTGCGTCAAATGAGCAAGACGCACGTTCCGTTTCGGAGTCAAGTAACGCACGTGTAGCCGAATGGTTGCACAACTCTGAGAAAGAATTTCTTATCAATAAAGTGGTAGGGCATAATAAAATTCCCTCGGAAGTGTGTTCACAGATCGTACAGAAGATTTGTATTGACGCCGCCGTTCCTCTAGTGCCGGCAGCGGGCCCTTCGTCACCGTCTCAGCACGATCTTTGTCGAGACAAAGGAGCCACTGCCACCGCAGTGCACAACGAAGGAGTGGGCGGCACGATCGGCGTCACGCAGCTTGTTGAAGGCTTTCAAAACTTTTCTGATAAGAAAGCTTGTCACAATAAAAACGTCATATCTTTACCGTATTTTGATGGAAAATCACCATTAGACTGGTTGTTATTTAAACGTGCCTTCCAGGATACATCAACAGCGTTTTCGGATGCGGAAAATCTTGCGCGCCTAAACCAAGCCCTAAAAGGTCCGGCGCGCGATGCAGTTGGCATGCTGCTGGTTATGGCGAACCGCGCAAGCGACGTGATCGAGACCTTACAGCGCCGGTTTGGTAGGCCTGAACTAATCGTTTTGCAGGAAGTCAATGCAGTCCGAGCTTTGCCAAAGCTCGGATCGGAGGTACGTGACCTTACAATCTTTGCTGCTCGTGTGCGGAATTGTGTCGAGATAGTAAAGTTGCTAGAACAAAATGATTACTTGCGTTCCCCTGAATTGTTTGGGGCACTACTAAATAAGTTGTCTCCACTATTACGCACACGGTGGCTGGATTTTGCTGCTAATCACGAACGTCTAGGGCAGTCAAAAGTTGAGATGCTTTCGGGGTTCTTGTCTCGTGAGGTAGACCTAGTGGTGAAGTTTGGTGCGGTGGCCGATGCCACGACAACTAGCCCGATTCATCACCGGGCGCACACTATCTCCGAGTCAGGTTCAGTTCCGAAGCCATCTCCACTTCAGCCTGTAGGAAATTCGGGTCATACTAATTGCATCTTTTGCAAACGGGCACACGATCTGTCAGTTTGTGAAAATTTTAGGTCGCTGACAGTCGATGACAGGTGGCATTTTATAAAGAAAAATAAAGTTTGTCATCGATGTCTCAAAACAGGTTACCATATTTTTAGAACATGTCATAGGAATAAATTGAATTGTGAGGAAAATGATTGTAACGGTAAACATCACACTCTGCTCCATGACTCAAACTACAAACCAGTTACGTCTGTTCACATCAGTAAGCAATCAGAGCCTTGCCCTACGACATCATCGGTTTCAAACGAGCTTAAATCTGAACAAGTAGCAATCAACACTGCTGCTACTATTTTCAATAACGCTGAATTACGTCCTTTGTTGAAAGTGGTAGCTGTTACGGTTTCTGGGCCTGCTGGAAGCGTCGACACTTTCGCCTTACTGGACGACGGGTCTACAGCCACACTTATAGATTCAGATATCGCCTTTCAAGTAGGAGCCGAGGGTCCTAAGGGACGGATTCGATTAGATTGTGTTGGCGGACTGTCTAAAGATAGCGTAGTTCAGTATGTTGATTTCACAATCAAAGGGAGACACACTAATGGGTGCTTTCCCATTCAAGGAGCGAGGTCAATTAAAGACTTAGGGTTGCTCAGTCAGACTGTTACTCGAGACAGTTTACGATCTTTTCCGTATCTAGAAGGCATAGTTAGCGAGTTATGTTACGATGAAGCAAGGCCTATGTTGGTAATAGGTGTTGATAATTGGCCGCTTACAGTTGCTTTAGAAACCAGGAGCGGTACGAGATCTCAACCGGTGGCTATTCGAACTCAGTTGGGGTGGGTTTTGTTTGGATTTTCAAGCAGCAAAACTAGAGTGTTTGCATCGTCTGCTCCTGTGTTTCACGTAGTTCCGCGCGATAATTCAAAGCGTGAATTAGAAGCTCTCGTCAAAGAGCAATATCATCTAGACGCCCTAGGTATCACCAAACATGAGCGTCGTAGCGTCGACGATGAACGCGCCCTCCATATCTTGCAAAATACAATTAAGCGTTTACCAAATGGACATTTTCAGATTGGTTTACTCTGGAAAGCTGACGATCCTAAGATACCTAATAGTTATCCCTTGGCGTTTTCAAGGTTCAAAAGCCTCGAGTCAAAAATGATAAAGGACCCCGGGTACGCGGCACGATACCGTTCAAATATACGTGATATGCTGGTTAAAGGTTACGCAGAGGAATGCACAGGGCAGCCGCCAAAGCCACTTTGTTGGTATTTACCTCACTTTGGTGTGGTGAATGCCAATAAACCCTTGAAGCTCCGTGTAGTCCACGACGCTGCCGCTAAAATTCAAGGCGTATCACTTAATTCATTACTTTTGACGGGTCCTGATTTAATGCAGCCTCTTCTTGGAATTTTAATGCGTTTTAGGGAAGGTAAGATTGGCTTAACAGCTGATATCAAGGAAATGTTTCCGCAAGTTAAAATCCGGGAAGAAGATCGGGATGCGCTGCGTTTTCTTTGGCGTGACGATCCTAATGACGCGCTAAAAACGTACCGCATGTCTTCCATGATTTTTGGCGCTTGCTCCAGTCCGTCCACAGCAATTTTTGTTCTGAACCATAACGCATCAAAATTTCAAGATGAATTTCCTGAAGCCGTAAACGCCATCGCAACAGATACTTACATGGATGACTATATAGGTAGTGTCGATTCGCTTCAGCAAGCGACGCTTTTGGCAGCTGATATTTTTGAAATTCACAAGCGCGGCGGTTTTGAGATGCGTGGTTGGGTTTCCAACGAGTCCAGCGCATTAAATCTACTGCCAAAAGAGTCGCTATCCGATCTCTCAGTAGCTAATCAAAAAAGTGTAGATTTAGGTAGTTTTCAGTTACCCACCTTCACTCGAACTCTTGGTTTATTTTGGGATCCCATTCATGATATCTTAGGGTTCAATCCAGGACTCGAATTTCATGGTTCACCTCATTATCTCACCAAGCGGGAAGTACTAGCCCAAGTCATGCGCATCTACGACCCATTAGGCCTTTTAGCTCCCATAGTAGTGAGAGGTCGGATCCTATTTCAAAATTTGTGGCGTAAGGGTCTCGGCTGGGATGAAAGGCTATCGGACGCAGACCAGATAGTTTGGAGAGAATGGTTTGAAAGTCGTAAGTCTATCCTGCAGTTTCAAGTGCCTCGTTGTTACAATATCAGCCACTTTATTGAAATTGAGTTGCACGTGTTTTGTGACGCTAGTGAGTTGGCTCATGTCGCCGTCGCCTACTGGAGGTTTGTGCTTTCTAACGGTGAGGTTAAGCTTGCTCTCGTAGCTAGCAAGGCACGTGTATCTCCTCTTAAGCCTGTTTCAATCCCGCGCTTGGAGTTGCAGGGGGCATTGATAGCCTCTCGTCTAGCCACGTCTATCGTTGACGCACACCGGATTAAACCCAGTCGCCGTCACTTCTGGACGGATTCTATGACCGTTCTAGGGTGGCTTCGAAGTGATGCACGAAATTTCAAACCATTCGTAGCACATCGTATTGGTGAGATACTAGAAAATAGTAACCTTAATGAATGGCGTTGGGTTCCTAGTGAACACAACGTCGCTGACGACGCGACTAGAGGGACGTGTGGTTTGGAGTCTCGTTGGGTTTCAGGACCAGATTTTTTATTAGCTCCTGTCAGTGAGTGGCCTTCGGAAAAAACTTCGCCTCCTATAGCTTTCGGACCAGAGGAGTTAAAGCCGTCACTTCGTCATGATAGCACTTCACATAAAAATTGCATTGTAGATTCCATCAACGTCACGAATACATCCAATCAGCTGCCCTTACCAGTAGTAGCTAACGTCACCCATTTTAGTTCGTGGATTAGACTAGTAAGGGCGACTGCCAGAGCTCACATATTTATCGCTCTCATCTTTAAAAACCGGGGTCATACTTTTCAAAATTTTTGGGTTGGGGATATTTGTTATAGCCAAATTTGTTATCGTTCTCCACCTTTGACCCCTTCTGTCACTGCTCCTTGTCTTATTTCATTAAAAGCAGAAGATATTCTACGCGCAGAACGCCAAATCATAGCTCAGAGTCAACTGAATACGTTTAAAGAGGAAATACTGTGTTTGTCTCGCGGTCAACCCATACCAAAGAAGAGTCGCCTCGTCACATTGTCTCCTATACTAAAGGACGGGCTATTGTGCCTGGCTGGGAGAACGTCAGCTGCTTTAATACAGCCGCCTCCCATATTAGACGGCAAAGAGCCAGCGGTGCGCCTCCTCATTAGCCATTTTCACCAAAAGTTCGCCCATTGCAACACCGAGACTGTCATCAACGAGCTGCGGCAAGAGTTCTGGATACTCGGCATAAGAAATGCAGTGCGATCAGTTGTGCACAGATGTCAGAGATGCAAGCTACTCCGAAATCCAACAATGCAGCCTACAATGGCAGACCTACCCGAAGCTAGACTTGCCCACCACCAACGCCCTTTTACTTTTACCGGCGTAGATTATTTTGGGCCCATTGAAGTTGCTGTTGGCCGCAGGAGAGAAAAACGATGGGTGGCACTATTTACCTGCATGGTAATCAGGGCAGTCCACCTCGAAATCGTCGCCAGCCTGTCTGCTGATGCCGCCATTATGTGCCTCCGGAGATTCATCGCCCGGCGAGGTACACCCAACACTCTCTACTCCGACAATGGAACGTCTTTCGTTGGAGCTAACCGACAGTTACGAATCCTTTATGACACAGCGGTCACCGAATTTACGGCGGAGAACAAAATTGTCTGGCGCTTCATTCCCCCATCAGCCCCATTCATGGGAGGGGTTTGGGAAAGGCTCGTGCGCAATATAAAAACGGCGTTGAAGGCGACTTTACGGGAGCGAGCCCCACGAGAGGAGGTGTTGGCTACCCTTTTGGCGGAGGCTGAGGCTATTGTGAATACGCGGCCTCTCACTCACATTTCTCCAGACGCGGACTATCCAGAGGCACTTACCCCTAACCACTTTTTGTTAGGGGGATCATCAGGACGGCCATTTCCTTCAGATAACCTAAGTGACTCTGACTTGTCAGGCAGGAGCAGTTGGCGGAAGGCTCTACGGCTTGCCGATCATTTCTGGCGCCGCTGGGTGGCGGAATATCTGCCAACCCTGGCCCCTCGACGTGTTCCGGGGACAAATGTTGCGATCAAGGTTGGGGACCCGGTCCTCATCGGGGACGGAGACCTACCGAGGGGAACCTGGCCACGCGGCGTGATTACAGCCCTGTTCCCGGGACGAGATGGTGTGGTCAGGGTGGTCGATGTAAGGACATCCGGTGGAACGTTACGACGCCCACTTAGGAAAATTGTACTTCTTTGAAGAGGGTAGGATGTCCATGCATGGACTCCTTTTTGATAACTTTTTGTATTTTTTACTTTTTTATTGTCTTTGGATTATTTATTGATATTGTTTTGTTTTTCGTTATCGATTGAACGTCTAAAAGTAAAGACTTAAGGAGAAAATTATATTGCTTTTTATTACTTATTTCGAGACTACGAACGAATCGTTAATAATAACATTTTAATTAATAAAAAAGCTACTCTCCCTTATAATCTTGTATCTATTTTATCATTATCTAATCAAAAATATATTTATTCTCTTGTAAAATTTTTAAAGTTCCACAATATTAAACTATAATTTTATAACTCTATTATGTACATTTAAATATATTATACCGTTCAACGATCCAATCCCTACCCGTCCTACCCACTATCCCTTACAAAATCCTCAAAACTTGAAAATGGCAAAGTAATCCTCAGTCAACCAGACTGAAGAGGCGTGGGCTGCCAGTAATATAAAAAGAAGAAGAAGAAGAAACTACTACGTAGAGATTACTTGATCAGTAACTTGACTACTAACTGTCAAACTATCAATGTCAAGAATGTCAAAGTCAAAAATCACATGTGCTGTGCGTTGTGAGTTTCAATAATTGTTTTCTCGAAAAAATATTTAAAATGCCCACGCCAGATAAAATTTTAATGCGGAAAATAAAGAAACGTGAAAAAAAGAAACAGAAGTTGATAAGCCAGAAAACTAGCGAAGAGCCGGAAAATATCTCTGGTAACTTTTAATAACCTCTGAGCGTTAGCTTTAAAAAAATACCACATCTAAAATATTTTTAGAATACAATGCCGATGTTAATTTATTTAATACAATCATTCTGCTTGACTGTAAATTATACAAATATTTCAGAACCTAAACAACTTGAAGCGAAAAAAAGGCCATTGGAACATGATGGCAAAGAGGTTGTATCTAAAAGTAAGCTATATTAAAATGTTTGCTATACGTAAAGTTATAAGCTTTTATGCGATGAAACTCATGTTTTCGCCATATTCAAAAGAGGAAGAAAAAGTAGCAATGCTTATTGTTTTTTTATAGAAAAAAAGAAGAAAAAGGTCAAGGTGAAAAAAGAGCCAGTGGAGGTAAAACAAGAAGCATCAGAACCAGAGGAAAACAGTGGCTCAGAAAATGAAGAGGAACCAGATGACAAAGAAAAAGAAACAGAGAATAATGATCAGTGTAAGTGTTTTTAATGTTTACTTACTTGCATGCATTACCTATGTTGGTTTATAAATTACAAAGTTAAGTCATGGTATTTTTTTGACGTAATGTCTTATAAATCGTTGAATACCGACTACACGCACTAAAAAGTGTCACATTCCATGTGCGGGTGAGAGCGAGGAACAAGCTAGAGGCATGATAGGCTTGTGACGCAACTATCTTCCACTTCATTGGCCGATGCATTTGAGTAGCATCATTGTATTCTTATGACGTTATCACAAAATTACTGTCCGTAAACTGACTGTAGACAACCAATTTTCATCTGTTTTAGTACCAGGCTCTAGTTTGTGCCTTGGAATTCTTTCTGATCAAAAATTCTCATCTCTGGATGGGAAAGTGTGTGAAGCAACTCTTATGGGTGTAAAAGACATGGGTTTCACAACCATGACTGAGATTCAAGCAAAGGCTATACCCCCACTTTTAGAAGGAAGAGACCTTGTAGGAGCTGCAAAGACGGGGTCTGGAAAAACCCTTGCATTTCTCATACCAGCTATTGAACTTATTTACAAACTGAAGTTCAAACCAAGGAATGGTACGTTATGCTTTTACCTACTAGACTTACCACTACTCTATTTATTTGACTATGCTTTTATGCCCATTAGACAAATTGTTAGGAAAAGATTACAAATTTTTACTATGCAATTATTACATATAAACAAAAAAAACTATAATGTGTCACAAATATGCAACATCAGAGCATACTTGTATAGATCAATCAATCCACACTAACATTGCAACTCTAAGCACATTACTTGAAAGCCTCCTGCGGCGAATCCTCATTATTAATTTGTTGCCATAAATCTTATAATCATGCTCCAAATGATGACAAAAGGCGAATGTGAAAGCTGAACTCCATACATCCGTGTCTGTTTGAAATTAACAAATGATTGAGTCTCCAGTTTTCACTGTAGAGGCACATCATTTGATAATTTCAAATTTTCACCAAAGGATTATGTTAAGAGTCGCTTTATGAACACAGAATGGATATCTGATAAAATTTGCTTGAATAATAACAGGTTTTTTTTTCTATTTCAAAATGAAAATAATGAAAAAATTTTCAGGAACTGGCGTTATTATCCTTTCTCCAACAAGGGAGTTATCTATGCAGACTTTTGGAGTGTTAATGGAATTGATGAAGTACCATCATCATACTTATGGTTTGGTCATGGGCGGTGCTAACAGAAGTACAGAAGCTCAGAAACTGTCAAAAGGTATTTGATTAGTTAAGTTATTAAGTAACAACTAGCCTACTAAATAAACAACACAGAAAAAATGAGTTTACACCTGTTTTTTTTAATGCACATACCAAGAGTGTATAAATCTGTGTCACAAATGCCTGGATTTGACGATCTGTGCTTGATCATATTTTACAAAAACTGCTCTGCCCTGTGCTGTATTGCGTCGTTTTAGGCTTAGGTTCAGCGCTTACGAGACTGTTCGCGACGCTTCTAACCATGCTGTGGGTTGAAATGTTTATGCATAATATTATTATGTAAATTCACCGCACCGGTATGATCGCTGTAAAAAAACAAGTGTGCACAGATTTCTAAAACAATACAAAAATGTCTTACTTAGGAAAATAAAACATAATTTTAATGATTTAATTTCTTTAATAGGTATAAACATACTGGTGGCAACACCTGGTCGACTATTGGATCATCTACAAAATACTCCAGACTTTTTATACAAAAACCTGCAATGTTTGGTCATTGATGAAGCTGACAGAATACTGGAGATTGGTTTCGAAGAGGAAGTAAAACAAATTATAAAGTTGTTGCCTAGTAAGTATTCAATATTATTGAAGTCTCATTAAAAAATGCGGTACCTATGTATAAAATATAATATCATTTTACCATTTCTTTTTATAGAACGTCGGCAAACAATGCTCTTCAGTGCCACGCAAACGAAAAAAACAGAATCACTCACAGCTTTAGCGGTCAAGCAAGAACCTATCTACGTCGGAGTTGACGACCACAAAGAACAAGCCACTGTGGAGTCTTTGGAACAAGGGTAAGTAACTAAACTCTAGATACATACAAGTAAATATATGTCACTTCTTTGAAGGGTTTTGATACCCCGAAGTAAAAATAACCCTTATAATTTGACAGCTATTTAGTGTGGTTAGCTGTCAATGTTAATGTAGTAGTAGTTAAGAGGTATCAAGAAATAAATATTCTATAAAATACCCTAACGATAAAATGACAAGTGACAATACGCCAAACGGTTGATCATTATTTTATTGGCTAAAATTCAATGCTTCGGAAATTTCGGATGTTTGTAATAGTATAGTGTGTATGTTTATTCATTATCATCTCAGCATATTGCAGTCCACTGCTGGACGTAAGCCTCCCCCAGAGAGCACCAAAGAGCATTATTTCCGCTTTTTTCATCCATCCACTGCCAGCCTTCTTTCTAAGATCGTCGGTCCATCGAGCTGGGGGGCGTCCTACACTACGTTTGCCTAGTCTTGGTCTCCGTTTACCCGTATGTTTATTACATTGTTTTTTTTATTTTTAGGTACATTGTTTGTCCGTCAGAAAAGCGTATGATGGTATTATTCACGTTCTTGAAGAAGAACAGAAAGAAGAAGGTGATGGTATTCTTCTCAACATGTATGTCAGTCAAATATCACCATGAACTGTTCAACTACATTGATCTGCCAGTTATGTCTATACACGTAAGTTAAATGTGTACTTGAATGTATTAGAAAAACAAGTAAAGTTTGTTTTATTCGGCTATTTGCCGGAACAAACAACCAATGTTTTAAATCCGTAAAGTTTTTTTAAATAACAATAATGCAAGTGAATTCCTTGCTTGCTATGATCTTGTGACCCCTGGCAAAAACACCATCAAAATTTATTTGCATGCTTAAAATGTGATAAATTTTTACTTATAAGCCATTTAATAAATAAATAATCGAGAAACTGTTTAATAAATAACAACTTAAAACATAAAATAACGTCTAATTATTTTACTACCCAACTAAAATCTTAAATGAAACAACTTCCGAGTGAACCAAAATTGTTTGGCATGATCAGTACCAACCTATAAATGTGTAATAAACTTTGTGCAAGTATTTTTCATTAATAAACTTTCCCAGGGCAAGCAGCAGCAAACTAAACGGACCACAACATTCTTCCAATTCTGCAATGCGGAGACAGGAATACTGTTGTGTACCGACGTCGCCGCTCGAGGGTTAGACATCCCCGCTGTCGATTGGATTGTTCAGTACGACCCTCCAGATGATCCTAAGGTAGATAATCGGCTTTACTTTACTATATTTACGGAGTTTTAGCTAAAAATAAAATATACAGGAGATTCGACATTGCCGTCTTATTACCATAATCCACCTAACTTGGGTGAACTTTCTCATTACCTCAGAATAAAATATGCAAGTACCTCGACTTCGTCATCTAAGTACCATAATCCACCTGACTTGGGATAACTGTCTCATTTACCATGGAATAAAATATGCAGGAGCCTCGACATTAATTATTTAAATCATAATCCACCTGACTTGAGAGAACTATCTCAATGATACCAAGGCAACAAACGATATAAAATTAGCGTACTATAAATCGTACGCCAATCGTGCGGTTTTCCGCAAGTGACGACCCCACGCGTTATAGTAATCTCATTAAAAGATTGAGAACAATTATACTACGAACCAGCCTGCCTCTTGAATGAATCGTTTTTATGAAAACCTCTTTTCCATTCATATTTTAATATACCCTTTTTTACTCTTTCAAGAAAATACGTAGTATAATTTATTTATAAACATGAGTTTCTTCTTCCTCGGTCCCTCACTGATGAGGATCGCGACCACATATAGTGTTCCTCCACAGACTGCGATCATAGGCCATGTGGACCGCATATTGCATATTTCGGCCCACGGTCTTGCTCACCGCGTCCGACCATCTCGTGGGTGCCCTACCCCGAGCACGTCTGCCCTCCATTTGGCCCAAGATGATTTGTTTCTCCAGACAATGCTTTGAAGACCGCATAATGTGTCCGAAGAAACTCAGGGTACGTTTTTTGCAAATAGTGGAGAGCCGCGTGGAGATGCGAAGTTCTTGCAATATGGACTCAATAGTACGCATGGCGGTCCAGGGTATGCGGAGTAATTTCCGCCAACACCACATCTCAAACGCATCGATCTTACTGCTTTCGCGGCTTCTCAGGCTCCAAGTTTCGGCACCGTACATAAATATTGGAAAAACCAGAGCTCGAACCAAGCGCACCTTAGTTGTGCAGCGAATTCCCCTTGTTTTTCCAAATCTTATCCAGGCACTCATACCACCAGGCAGTCATAGCACTTTTGGCCATACCGGCTCTTCGACAAATTTCACCAGTGCAGCTACCATCACAAGTTATCAGCGATCCAAGATATACAAATTCATTGACCTTCTCATACCCATCGAGTGCGTCTGTGTCAGGAAGTACTTGCGCTCTGTCTATCACCATTATTTTGGTTTTTGAATGATTGATCTTAAGACCGAGCTTGGCACTCTCAACTTCTATTTTCTTTAGAAGAGTTGCCATTTCAACTTCACTCGACGCAACTATAGTCGTATCGTCTAGATACCTTAAATTACTGACCCTGCGACCGCCAACCACAACTCCGCCATCCCAGTCTTCAAGTGCTTTCCGTATTATGTATTCGCCATACAGGTTGGACAGCTTAGGTGACAGAATGCATCCCTAACGCACGCCCCGTTCTGTGTGGAAAGACTGATTTTTGGTTTTCCAGTTTCACGAAGCTTGAGCCGTCGAGATAAAGATTCTGTATTAGGAAGGCAAGGTGAGGAGGAACGCCCATCTCCAAAAGCACATCAAACATCGTCTTCCATTGCACACAGTCGAACTGTGGAACAAGTGACAGCTAGATTTTACTTGAAACTTGAGAAAAATGTAATGGCGGTTCTCGGAGGAAGACAGTATTAGCGAGTGCACAACAAATGGTCGTGCAACTTAAAAAACCACCTTGAGTGCTGTACGAAAATACTAGTTTTGTTTGCAACACATACGCCATAAAAAACGCAAATAAGCCATGTAGACGTTGCACCACAATGAAACTTTTTTTTTTTAGGAATACATCCACCGAGTAGGCAGAACTGCCAGAGGCCTTGGCACAAGCGGTCACGCATTGCTTTTCCTGAGGCCCGAAGAACTTGGTTTCCTGAGATACTTGAAGCAGTCCAAGGTGACTCTGAACGAGTTCGAGTTTTCTTGGAACAAGGTCGCCGATATACAGTTGCAGGTACGTTATATAATTAAATGTTTTTTTTTTTGACAACATCACATACATTACTCTGATCCTAAGGTAAGTTGCAAAAGCACTTGTGTTATAGAATCAGAAACAACGACGGAACCATAACACCCAGACCCGAGCCAATATAGAAAAGTTCGTTTTTTTCTACATTGACCCGAACGGGGATTGTTGCAATGTTGTTCATTTTGATAAGTATTCAAAATTCTTATCTTTCGACATCGAATTTGTAACAAAAAAATCCACTTGCTGCTTTTTTAACCTTCATCATCATCGTCATCATGTCTGCCTATTGCAGTTTAATGTAACACGTAACCAAAATACAATGTTTAAATGTGTGTTGTTACCACAAAGATACAAAAATCGGCAAAGTGCGAGTCGGCCTTTCGCATCGAAGATTTCATATTCATACCACCGCAATATCTTTTATTCAGTTCATAAGCCGGCATAACAACACCCACAAGCTGTATAGTATACGATAAAACGGACGAACGGATAGGCGGACATTGTACTCTTAGAAAAAAAGACGCATTACTGGCACTTTTTTTTCGTACGGAACCCTAAAAAGATTACAGTGGGTGAAGGTGAAGTGCAACGAATGCCAAACAACAATTATTCACAAAAACTTGCTTATCAAATAATGAGATCACCGAATCCGCAGCGCACCACATTTAATTTTAACAGAGTAGTCAGTATGCCCACCTTCCTATGTTTAAGTATTGTATTAATACAAACCCTTCCTGCAAGTCTGCAGTCTTCTGAGTACAGAATGTTGTAGGTCATTTTTCGTTTTGTTTTTTTAATGAAACCAGACAAATCGCTACGACCAGTATCATAGTTCCGTTTTTCACCACATTCAGTTGTTTGCGGTTTTACTTTGGTAGTGGGAGTGAGCCAACTGTGTTTAATTGTTTTGTGTGTTTACGCTAATAATCTCTGTTACATACTAACCTGAACAGTTCAATGGCAAATTTTTATACTTTATCTATTGTTTAACTGCCATTCATAAGCTATTAAGGCATTAATCATCTAGCTAGAGTTCTAGGTCGGTAAAGTGAGCGAAAACGCCCTCTTTTGGGAACTGGAGGATTTATAATTAGGGTGCGTAGTGCTGTCTAGGCAACCAAGAGCTGATTAAATGTTTACCTAATACGTATTTTATAAGTTCAGTAGTTCTTACGGCTCTTTTGTAATTGCGACACAAGACACATCTCTAGCATTTTACACTTGTTGAGCTCAGGTTTTTGTTATCCCCGCGTTAAATATATGACACACACATGACATGAATGTTTTTTGTTACAGCTCGAAAAATTAATATCACGAAACTATTTCCTGAACCAATCTGCAAAAGAGGCGTTCAAGAGTTACCTAAGGGCGTACGACTCGCACCACCTGAAGACTATCTTCGACATCGATACAATAGATCTCGCAAGGGTTTCCAAATCCTTCGGTTTCACTGTGCCTCCTGCTGTGGAATTGAAAGTGACTAACAAAGGTCCCCCCACGAAAAGAAAAGGAGGCGGTGGCTATGGCTATTTCAAGTCGCTTAACGCCCCACCCAGCAACAAAAACAAGATGAATAAAACTAAAATCTACAGGGAAAAGGGGGGCAACAGAAACAGCTGAACTGTGTTTTAAATAAAATACATTTTAAATGGTATCAACTTGTTTTATTCCGTTGAATCTAACTTACTATAAATTAGTTAACATACTTTGCGGTATCTATAACACCAAAATAAGTTAAAATTAATTATAATATATCATTTATAGCTATATTATCTAACAACAAAGTTACAATCAAAACAGAAAATGCATCAAATTGATTTATCGTGTCATTGACACTATCTAGTAAAATACTCGTACAGCTGATAAGCAATTCGTTGATGTTCTCTTCGCCTGTGTCTATTTGGATGGGTTTATTATTTCTTTTGATGTTTCTTCGATGTTTTTACTGTACATACTTTAAGGAATATTATTGGAAATAAAGTTAATTAACTTGGTATAGCTAAAGAAGTTATTAAAAAAAAAATAAGTTAAAGGGTTGAAGAAACGAAATACGATATGGTCATTCATTTACATTGGGAGGGAGTAACAACAATTTAACAAAATAACAACAAAACTGAATGTAACGTAACGTTACGCCCTTCGGCGTCTGCCTATGATTAAAACCCTCATGTCTTTTTAAAAAGGATACGAAAATCGACGTGTGGTTGCTCCAAAAATCCAAACGCTTTGGCAGCTTGTTTTAGGTCCAATGTCTTGATATTGAATATATTCTTCATAGGATGTGTTTTGTAACATCTAAGAAAGGATAAATATGCTTTCCTTGCTAATACTTTTACTACTCCATTCGTCGCTACTAAATCTTCAAGCTAAAATAACACGCAAAGGTAATTTATCAAAACTATAATAAATACAGGCTGTCCAGGAAGTCAAGGATAGATTTTCAGCCGTGGAAATCTCGGCCTCTGTATGATACCAAATATACAATTTTTGAAGTTGATTAAAGAAGCTTTAGATTTTTTTAAAGCTAAAAATTTTATTTTGTCGATGAAGCTTTGCGGTTTAAAGTTAAATGTCTTCAATCAAAATTCTAATTCATAAAAAAAACATACTTAATTTTGCACATAATAAATATTGCAGTTGCAGAGTAAAATATTTACCTAACTTCACTTTTCCTTCAAGAAAAAATACCATAGATACGCCTATCTGATTATTTTAAAGGTTCATTTCTCGTTCTCAGGATCGACTAATGAATCTTACTTCTTCTTCTTCTTTCGTGTCGGCAAGAACACGGGCTAAATCTTACTTGCCTAGAAGGCGGTTAAATCTTACTATTTATTGTATTTACATAAAATATGTTTTTTTTTTGTTTTAATGGAATTAATTAAAAGAAATAAAAACATACATTTAGTATGGCATGTCCATAATTTTTTTTTTTCGTGTGCTGCAAATATTATTGCACAAAAAACGGAATTATTAATTACTCTAATAATAATGAACCCAGAGGGCACGCTTAAGCTAATTATACTAATAACATAGATCGATAATAGTTTTCTTATCTAACGGGAAGTTGATTCAAATTTTGTGTTCCAAGTGAAAAACAATAATAAACGGGATATTTTTAATTGCATCTCTGTTAAAATATTATGCAAACATAATGATCACCTCTAATATCTTATTGCACACCAGAAATATGACTGTTAAACAATTAAACTATCTGCTCATCAAAACTTGTTCTCTAAAAAACTTAAATAGTATACCAAAATCAGCTATCTTTTTAAATCTATTTACAGCTAAAATCTTGTTCGTACAACAGACTTATTTTTCTTAAAACAAAAATACTAAATGCATATCAAAAGTACTGACTTGCACACTAAATTGTTAGTCGTACAACAATTTTACTAAAACTGGTCTCTAATGATGCTTAACTATTTAAATATGTTTCCGGCACCAAAATGCACTCTATAAATTAACTATTTGTGTAACTGAACTACTTTTTACCTTACTATAATACTTTTTATACTTCTATTCTTATGAAAAGTGTTTTGGCGCGAACTCTTCCGTCCGTCCGTCCGTCTGTCCGTCCATCCTTCGGTCCGTCTGTAATACATTATTACAGTAATATCTATTGACTCCTAATCTTTGAGGAGTTCTGTGGCCTCCATCATCAGCTCAGCAATATGAAATGCATACTAATACCTTCCCCAGAATGTAACATATACTTTTCTGAAAACCGCATCGAAATCGGAGCCAAACACCAGCAAATCGCGGACAACCATACATACATACAAACATACGGGTCAAACTGAGAACCTCCTTTTTATGAAGTCGGTTGAAAAAAGAGTGAAAGACCAGTATAAAGTATCGATAGAAGATTTGAACTATCGATACTACCCAGAGCACTACATCTATGCCATATTTGTTTTTGTAAATAGAGTTACCATGCTGTTTATTATTATTATGTGCATATTATATTGATTTTATGTGTGCTTCGTTAGATATGCATGACAGATAAAAAGATGTTCAATTTAGAATAAATGAAGTTTTTTCAAGAATTATTGATGTTTGAATTTGATTAAATAGGTTGACATATTTTGTTATACGAATTCATTATTAGATCTGCATTCCAAAAACAGATGAGCATGAAATTTAAATAGTTTTGCTTAAACCAGAAAACTGATGCCCAGTTTGAATTAAGCTGGGCATTGACGGTCAGTTTTTCGCGTCAGTTGAACTGGCGTCCATCCAAAATTTGATCGTGAGTGTCGAATATCACTCCAGAGTTTTAACTGACGACGTGCCACGAAATTTTCCGTGACCACCATAATCCAACCCGGCGCGTCGCGCCAAACTGCGTGTGAGTGTGTGATCGTCATTCCAAAATGGCGTCAGTTCGCTCGCAGCGCCCGCGGTGATTGAACGTGTGTTTACGGTTTTTGTTTTTACAATGGCGACGTCGGCGTCCTCTGCACACCATAGCGAATAACTGGTGTGCATGATCGATTGATCCTATTACGTACCTCTTTTCATTACTAATAATAAATGGCATTAATGACAGTTGACACCATGATGCATGATCGATTAACTGTGCAACTAATATGGTCAATAGTTTAATGGCATCATGGTGTGAGTAATCGATCGACCACTAAGACACAAGCACATTGGCACAAGCCTGGTTTGGGTCGCAGTGCAGATTGAAATTAATCATGATTATCTTTTCCTTCTCTTTAACTCGGGTCTCAACACATTTGGTGTCGTTAACAGTTAAGCTATTGAGTAGTATAGTACCTTCATGTAATCCATTTAACACATGGAGTATTGCTTTACACGTTTCTGGAATGATGACTCCTAGACGCTGTGGAGATATTGCAGTTGGAAATTTTAATTCTTTGTAACTCATCCCCGATGCTAAGAAACGAAGAGTGGCAGTCAATCTCTCATGAGGGCTAATAGCTTCTCTCATATTAGTATCACGTTTGGCAATATATGGAGTTACAAGTTTTAAGAGCTTGAAATATGGCGTTTCGTCCATCCTTAAATAGTTTCGCCAGTCACTCGGTTCTAGCGTTAACTCATTTAACAAATTGACGTGAGTGAATTGGTTCCTTTTTTTAAGCCATTCTTTCATCCATTGCTTTCTTTCTTGCTTTTTGGTGAGTATATGGCAACAAACAGTAGCCGCAGTAAGAAGTATTAATTATTCTTCGGAATTAGAATTCATTTTTTTCGCGACGCAAACACGTTCTCCATACAGCAGGGCCGGTCGACAACTGAAGAGCTGGAGTGACGCCAGTGAGTGGGGAAATCTAGTTGGCATAAAACCATTTGGAGTGACATCACAGTTTTACGTCTAGACTGACGCGAAAAACTGACCGTCAATGCCCAGCTTTACATAGAGTGCGTTTTTAGTGTTCAACTTTTGGTGCTGTTTTTGATTTATTTTGTTTGACAAGAGGGAATTATTAGTTAGGCGATTAAATACATGCCAGAATACCTATAGACGAATTAGATAAGAAACATAAATAGATTATATTACCTTATCTTGAACATCTTTTGGAGACTCGCCAAAACTGTATTTATCCAAATACACTCTCTCTCCTTTTAAAAAGTTAACGAATTCTACCTCCTCTGGTCGGAGGAGTATAACAGCGTTTCCTTTATTGTTTAATCCTCTTGCAGTCCTGCCGACTCTATGGATGTATTCCTTAAAATGTAAATGAATTAATATTTTTTATTGGTCACAGTTACAAAAGAGATCATACAGTTTTACATTTACAAACAACAGTCATGTACAGAATAGGCTTAGCATGTTTGTATGAAACAAGAAATTATGTAAGGTTCTATTTCATTTGTTACATTAGATGCATTTTTATTTTAAGGGATTTTTGATCCTTTATTTTTATAATTCGTATTAAAAGAATTTTATTTTATTTTCTAAGCAATATTTCTAATATTTTTGCAATGATCTATGATTAAAGTAACATATGATTTTTGTAAAATGTTAATTATTTTATTCGTAAGTAGTATGGAAAAATGTGAATTGTCACCGAACTTAATTTATCTACAAAATAGTATAGTCTAGCAAATAAAAGCTATTTAAAAATAGAAAACTCCTATACTTCACCATAGTCGTTTTCTCTTTTTGAGCCCTTTTCTTTAAAACCAGTGATGATTTTCAGCACAATAAAAGCCAAAATCAAAAAGCTATAAAACTTATTTTATACCTTCGGATCTGTAGGAGGATCGTATTGCACTATCCAGTCCACACTAGGTATATCCAGTCCCCTGGCAGCCACGTCAGTGCAAAATAATACACCGTTTTTTGCTTCGACAAAACTTTGATATGCTTCTTTTCTTCGAGCCTGGCTCTGCTTGCCCTGTGAAGAGTATTACTAACATTTATAGTTAGGTAGGTACATATGTATAACAATACACTCTTGAAAATCACGTGATCAGCTGCATACAAAAACTTTTAATATGGTCGAAATCGTAAAAAACAGATGTGCAGCATCATCTGTTTACCAGACATTATGGTTAAGATAGCGCAATGGATTGTGTGGAGCATCTAAAATAAAGTTATAAATAGTAAGTTGTGTTAAATAAGCAGCCGATTATTCGGTTTAACCTGTATGCTCGGAAAATAAGACAACAATTGATATAACAATGACGCGAGCTTAAAGGAGGAGTTTCGTTCAATTTTTTTTACAGTTTAGTTTCGAACTATGTCCATAGCACTATACTATTGGGCCTACCGTTGTAAACTCTTTTGTGATGTAGAAGCCATTTCAGGCTATTTACTTCAGCATCATCACTGATCATCACCTATGACATGAGAGAGAGTTGATTTCTGTCACCCCTTCAGAAACTATTAATTATTTGCGTCGTAGCGCCTCAGGTGCGCAGTTATTTCCGACTGGTAGAATCGGTTAATTATTTCAATACACGATTGGTTCCGTATTAACGTAGCCCCACACAACTCCCTTTAACTCGACACAAAAATTTAGAAACCAATAACTTCGAGAAGACTACTAAAATAGAAGACCATGCGACCTACGACCTACAGGAATGACAATCTGTATAAATAATCCTTTACCAGGCGGTGGAAAAATAGTGACCAAAATACTTTCAACCTTATTCACTTGTCAAATAAGGTTGAAAGTTTTCGAAAACAAATGACAATTTAACAAGAGATGCCTGGTAAAGAGTTAATTACCTTGGCGATTAATAGTCTCGACGAGTATAAAACGATTCTCAATAACTGCTATAAAGAAACATTTTTAAAATATATTTTATAACTAATACATGGTAGAGAGAGGCCATTAAGGCATTCTTACGTGTATGCTTAGTGCTGATGCTTTGCAATGCAAGTTAAAAAACTCATAGTGATAGTCAACTGATTTGCATGAGGAAAAGAAGACCATTGTTTTAAGCTTTCTGCTTTTCTTTAACATTTTATAGAGCCAGGGTATTCGACTTTCTACTGGACAAACACAATACCTGCAAGCATAAATAATTAAATATCAAAATATTATTAAAAAAGGATTTTCCTAATAAAAATAATAACAGATCTTTAATTTTACTATTTATATCAAGAAATAAAAAACCCATATGTGATGTTGTAACTTTCTTGGAACACAAAACATAGATATACTTTTATTATCATGCGTAGACATCACATAGATAAGTTTATTTTATAGTTTGTTTACATGCTGTGATCATAATAGAAATGCGTTTATTATAGTCAACTGCAATTACTTACTTTCAATTGCAATATTTATCAATATTATAAATATTTATCATGTGAATAACAATTTATTTAGTAACATTTGACATATTAGAAAAGTGGACCAAAGACTAACCCCTGTTGAAGGCCAACAACTGTAGATTGCTTTTCATCATTAGTTGAAATGATAATTGGATTATTTTTTAAAGCCAATCTTGCTAGGTTTTCTACTTTTTCGTCTATTGTGGCGCTAAACAAAATAGTTTGCCTTTTACCTGAAACATAACAGAGGGGTTAACTTTTCAAATTACTTACGTTCCGAATCCTAATATACCACATTAGACTTATCACTTATGTGATTAATTATGCTGTTCTGTGCACTGGGTTCTATTTTTAGGTAATGATGTACGTGTAAAAGTATTAATTTTAATTCACCACTGACTTTAAAATGGCGCCGCCATCTCTGAGGTTCCGGGTTTGATCCCCGGTCGGGCCAATGTAGAAATCGAATTTTTCTATATTTGCTCGGGTCTGGGTGTTGTGGTACCCTCGTTGTTTCTGATTTCTTTAACACAGGTGCTTTAGCTACTTACCTTAAGATCAGAGCAATGTATGTGATGTTGTCCAATATTTATTTATTTATGATATGCAACGCGTGCACAACCTTCATTATTGCATCATATCTTTCTTTAACATATATTTCATTAACCAAACCAGCAATATTTTGGTACCAAATTAAGCAAAGAGGTCTGTTAGCTAACCAGAAAGCCTCTTTTTATATATGCACTACGATGTGGCTGCCTACGCAAATGTATCGACTGTATAAACCCCCAAGGCGGTTGTACATATGGGCGCTTAAAGATGAGTATAGCCCTATTTGATAACTGATGTTATTAAATTGATAATTGCCTATCTCATTTCCGCTCTCTCCGATCCTCTGACAATCTTCGACTGGGCACACCTGCCCATCGTTCTACTTTCGTTTCAAAATCTTTCTTTCTGAAAAAATACGTGTTCGGAACTCACTTCCCCTCAACATAAAAAAAATTGGACTCTAAACTAATTTTCAAGAATAAAGTTCGCAAATGTATACAATAGATTGCACTGATATGTATTTATGTATAGTATTTTTTAAAGTATATTTGTATGTATTATATTATATATATTTGATGTTTATATATTCTATTTTATTTATTTAAGTATGATAATTTAGTTGAAATTTCTAAATTATTTTATTTATTGGCTGTATTTTATCAGCTACTTGCACTGCGCCCTTTGAAAACTTTCTGCATGACCCAATGGTTGACTGGCAAAGAATGCTTTTAGCATTAAGTTCTATCTGTAAGTTGTTTAATAAAGCTATCTGTAAGTTGTTCAATAAAGTTCTAAATAAAAAAATAATTGGGGGCTTGAAAGATTAGTTTATCTATTACAAATACCTACATATTGCAAACAAAATTTACTGCATTGAAAAAAGTGTTGCACATTATTTACTTGATGTTAATTCTACCATTATGATTTATCAAAACTATCAAAAACATATTAGTTCCTATTTAACTTTTACTTATTTGCAAGACATTTGCATTGCCATCGGCAAGGACTAACCTGGGGCGTCATGCTCCTCTTGCTAGAAGTTGCGCTCAGTATAATGAGAATAGTGACCTAGATATTTTCCATGATTCGTTACCAAAATTTAAACAGAAACTTTCTGATTATTTGTTTTGTTTTTTCATTAATTTTGTTTTGGATATTTTATTATGTTTAACTATTACTGTGTAGATATTTGTGTTGTTATTAGACATACTTACCTGTCAACGTTATGTATGCCTATAATAGGTACATGTATAAGTCAATGCGTGTGTGTGTATTTGATGCAATTTATTTTATTGTATACATTGCTGTTGGTGTACCTTTTAAAATAAATAAATAAAATATTTTGGCGTTATGAAAAGTAATGTTCTATACATCTTAGTTACTTAATAAATAAACTTACATGGAAGCAACTTTATGATTCCCGTTATATGTTTTTCAAAACCTGCTTCAAGCAACTTATCAGCTTCATCAACCACTAGACATTTCAAATTGTTGCAATTAAAGTTTTCTGTGTTTTGTAAGTGGTCCAGCAATCGGCCAGGAGTACTTACTATAATGTTAACCCCTAGAAGAAATAATTATAAGAAATTTAGTTTTGGCACACAGTACCTAAAAGTTGGGCACTTGCAGCTCCGAGGAGGTCAAGCTTTAATGGTGATTGATGAAGTTAAAAACATAAGCTGCATTGACCACTGCTACCATATTTAGTGACATGTATTAAAATAGTCTCTGTGCCTCAGAAAACATGTTTTCATACGTATTATTTGAAGAAATAGTAAAAACACGCCATTTCTTTGTAAGAGTAATTAAGCGAGATGTAAAGTTTGTTTTTTTTGTCCATTATTTTAGGTAATCAATTTTTAAATTATTATTTTTTAATTACAGAGTAGTAAATCAAACAACTGTCAAAAAAAAGTTTAAAAAAACTAAGAACCGACTTCAAAAATAAACTAAAAAGAGAAAAATAATTTCTAAACTAAAACATACCTAATCAGTTGTTTTTGGAGTCGGTGTTCTACGGAGAGGTAAAATGTGTTCATTAATCGCACCAACTCCAAAAATAACTGATAAGGTATGTTTTAGTTTAGAAATTATAAACAAATATTTTTTTAATCGTTTACGCCCCCAGTAAACAAAATTACTTTCTGATACCTCGTAAGCGCCATGTGTGGCCCAATACACTGCGAAATACGTTCTGTCAACAAATCATAGTATTATCTATTGACTCCTAACCATTAAGGAGTTCTGTGGCCTCTATCAACAGCTCAGCAGTATGATATGCATACGAAAACCTTCTCCAGAAAAAATACTTTTCTGAAAACCGCATCAAAATCGGATAAGCCAAACGCGAGAAAATCGCAGACAAACATACATACATACAAACATATGGGTCAAACTGAGAACTTGCTTTTTTTTAAGTCTGTTAAAAAAGGAATAAGGAGGCTAATATATTATAATACTTAAGGTATTTGTCATTAAATAGGGTTGAGACAATACAATGCCAATGTTATAAATAAATAGTAATACATGTAACACCTAATTAAACTAACACATACTACATATGCATGAAAAAATAGCAAATATAATACTCAAATGCATGAAACGATATCAAAAAATATCATTAATTATGATACTTTTTTTCTTAAATATAAATTACAAAATGTTACTTTTTCTTACCTTTCTTCAAAGATAAAATATCCTTTGCTTTCTTCTCTCCACCAACAATTAAACAACAAGATAAATCAATCCTAGCAAGAACCTTTTTCAGCACCTGGAAGGTCTGCAATGCTAGTTCTCTTGTTGGTGACAAAATTATACATCCCACCCCTAAAAAATAAATTATCTGTAAATATTTCTGTAAGCACTTGTTTTGATTGTAATGATCCCACCTACACAGATTTTTCTTGTTTGATTGAAATTTTGTACTAATTACAGGTTATATTATTGTGTCGTATAAATTAAAAACCTTTCACAAATTTTTCATACCCTGAGCAGCTAAAGGAATGTGTGTAGGTAAGTTAATTTCTAAGCCAAATGGCACTAAATTTTTAGGTTACTTATTACCGTGTATTCTAGAGAACCCAAATGTAATAAGCTTATCAATGACTGGAATTAGAAAAGCCAGAGTTTTTCCACTTCCCGTTTTAGCAGCACCTATAATATCCTTGCCCAACAACAAATGCGGCAAAGTTTCTGCTTGAATTCGAGTCGGTTTTTCTAGTCCCATGAGTAATAATGCATCTAAAATCCGACTGTCTACTTTGTCTTTAAGCATGAAAAAGCTTGATTTAGATAAAATTTCTTCCATATCCACTATATTTTACAATTTTAGATTTTTCGTAAAAATTAGAAACAGATCAAAACAAACAAACGTGTTTTTGACGTTTTATTTTTTCTAACAATCCGTCATCCGTACGAAACGTAACCGTTCCGTTTTCGTCAGATTGTTCTTTCTGATTTTCGAATTAAAGTAGGTAGATCGATTTGGTATTTTTATACCTAATTAAAGAAGCTATATCCTTAAAACAGCTTTGGGAATCTAACTCTTAAAAACTTCAATACCATGACATCATCAGTTATTTACCTACGACTACGACTCAGCAGTCAGCACGCACAACCATGTTAGGTACCAAGAGCCCGCCCATAGATGTGCCCATAGTGCTCAACAGGAGATTTTGCTGTTTGCCTCGTAAAGAAGTATACAGCGGATTGTATGATGGCATTCACTACATATTCTATCAATTTTTTATGCAAGCATAAGCCACCGCTAACAACGTACACTTCTCAGCGGACTCAGTCCTCAGTCCTCCTCTCAACTCAACAAAATCGAACTTAGTTTTCACCTACATAAACTATGTACCTAATTATTATGTCCTAAAGTACTTAAAGGAAGCGAATTACAATTATCAAGAACGATAAACTATCAAAACACGTTACAACGATAAAATAAAAACCTACTTATAAAAAAGGGGCTGATTCTGCCAAGTAGTATGGATTTTAAGTTATTTAGTACCCTTGTATCTTCAATTAAACTTAATTTTTTCTATCAATACAACAAGCATAGTACCTAGGAACATGAGTTTTGATCGGTTTAATACAAGAAATAATAGAAAAACCTTTCTGCCTGCTTGATCGTATTTTTTTACGTGAAGGGCATTGACCTAGGATTCGGCAAGTCAATGACATCGTGCATGTGCGTGTTAAAATCAACCCCGAGACCGCCGAGCACGAGCAAAATTTTCACGTTTTTTTAGACCTAGTGCCTCCTGAAGAAAAT
This sequence comes from Anania fuscalis, assembly GCA_950371115.1. NCBI lineage: Eukaryota > Metazoa > Arthropoda > Insecta > Lepidoptera > Crambidae > Anania > Anania fuscalis. Next base: position 10,176,661 of record OX493338.1, on the reverse strand, counting down.
CAATGGTGTTATTTATTCATTTAGATACTCGCACAAACAGTATCTTTATCAAACGTTAGAATTCTTTCGGCATCACCCATTGGAATGGGATATTCTGCAATTTCAACATATTGAAGCAAGCAACATCTAACTTTTTGTTTACCTCAAGGAAATGTTAGGTTTTGTGAATGAATATTGTAGACGGGTTTTTCCAAAATAACAAGAAACATGGAAATCAAAACCATTTTATTTATCACTCACAATGTTTTGTTCACTTCTATTAATTAATACCTTGTCTACTTGAACTAAAACAGCCTTGCAAAAGCTTGAGGAATGTGTGAAAATTTAAAAATACACAATTGCTTTTAACTTCAGTCTTAACTCCAACACTGGTGAAATTAGTTACAAAATAGGTTTTAATTTAAAAATAACATAGGAAAATAAACTGCCACGTCACAAATCTGTAGACACATTATTAAATAAATTGGTTTATTACAGTAGCATCTACTTATTTATTTTATTACACTATTATTATGTGACAATTTTATTACAACAAAAATGATAGTATAAAAATGCTCAATCCACATACATTATTCTAAATAATGAGTGTAGAGACATAAATGTTTTCTTGACTGATTTACTTGTAACTTACATGTTAATTCATCACACTGACATGTGAAAATTTGACACGGGTATATTATAGTTCGTCATGTGAATCATGTTGCTGTCCTGAATTAGACTCATCACATGCAGCAGGTGTGCTGAACTCAATTTTATATTCACAACGGTATGGCTCTGTGACTGATAATAACTTGGTCTCCAGCCCACACTGTACATTAACAGTGGTCATTCTGTTAGGACCGTTCCAACAGCCCACACCATTAGTGTACTTCATGATTGAGTATTTATCATCCACTCCGGCCCATTCTCCCCAATTACCCAAACCAACTTCACCGCCTCCATTCTTTGATTTTTGGGTTACCTTTTGGAATAGGCAAAGTTTGTACACATATTCTTTTTCATCATACTCAAAGCATTGGCCATCAAGTGTAGCAAACTCTTGGTGTAAACCGTAATCTTTCTCTAGATTATCCTTGATGTTTCTTATATTGGACTCTATCTCTCTAACAGAACGTTCAGCATCAGTGAGCTGACGTCTTGCCTCAGTAGCTTCATCAACTAACTTCTGTGTCTCCTCATCATAGGTTCTTGTGTGTTCTTGTTCCAGTTCCTGGTCATGGGTATCTTCTTGAGGTAAATCTACATCAAGGTGCTCATCATCAGTTCCCAAGTCTTCAGCATCATCTCTGGATGGATCTTCAGCCTCTGTTTCGGGATCAACATCTTCATCATCTTGACCTGGCTTGAACATTCCTTGTTCCATCATCAACAAAGGTTTCAGTAATGGCCATGTTGTGGCCACAAAAATATCCTTATCTACACCCTCATTATCTCCAAAGAAATATTGTATTTCCTCTTCATCCACTTCTCCATCCTTATTTTTATCAAATGTATTAACTGCTTTAACTTCATCTACAGTTAACATACCATCATTATTAGAATCAATCCTTTCAAAATATTCTGCTGATTCTTTCAATACATCTACTCTTTCCTGCTCTGCCTTCTTTTGCCTTTCTTGTTCCTCTGCCTCTCTGTACACTTTTAGGGCATCATTTTCTTTGGCTTCTAGCTCATTTTTGAGAGCCTCTTTTTCAGCCTTAATTTTTTCAGCTTCAGTTTTGTCTTTTTCTAGTTGAGACAGTTGTTCTGCCATTTCACTTCGTTTTTGGTTCCCTTTTTCTATAAGATCGACTTTTAAGTGGCTACCTGCTTTGTGAAGTTCTGCTAACCTTTGGGCCTCTGCTCTGGCTTCTTTGCCGAGCTCTTCACACGTGTTTGAGCAAGCGGAGGAGTCGGTGTACTCGTCCGTGCCGTCGCAACAGTCACAAACTCCATCGTTAACTCGCGAGCTGGGAATATTTTGGGGCCTGTACCCGGCGTTCGTACAATGGAACACACTGTTTAAACAGGCCGACGTACCTGGTTCATCACTGCCGTCGAAGCAGTCACAGTAATCGTCGTTTACATAACTGAAAGGTATTGTAACTGTTCCATCGAAACAAGTGAAATCTTTTGTCGGCGAATACAGGGACGCTTTAGATAAAGAAACTCCTCTAGGTCTTGGAACATCGGAGTGTGCGAATATAACAAAGGAACTTAGTATTAATGCAAACGACTGAAGCTGCTTGATCCATGTAGAATATACCATGATTATTACTACGATAATCTAAATACCGGTCACTTGCAAAACTAGAGCAATGATAAATAATAATTATAGATAGAACGTGTGAAGTGAATAAAAGATAAAAGTGACAACTCGCTTGACATTGCAATGACAGAGCTGACGTTTACCAATACGCATGAACCACAGATTAAGCGCGACTAGTGTTGTGCTCAGGATGTGTGTGTGATTTACTAGTATTTCACCATCGCCAATCCTGCCGATGACTGCTTTTACTCGATCTAAGATCTTGTGATGCTGGGGCTTCACCTGCGTGACGCCTAACGTTCAAATAAAGGCATGATTAGCGTTTACTAAATTAAAGCATTAAGCTACGCGCTAAGTGCGTGGCCACACTTATTTGACGTTTGATTCTAGCGTCTAACGACTTAGTTAGCGTGTGATCTGTGAGTGTGTCTTTAAAATAAAATAAAACGCTTCCAAGAACTCAATACTTTTACTATTTTGTCTACTCCATCCTAACTTAATAACTATGCACTTTAACATTTATTTCACAAAGAGTTTTTGAATGTGACCGTGTTTTAACATGTTTAGTATAGTAGGTGTAGCCACAACAACGCACTAAACGCCCGCTTAATTCCTTTGATGTGTCAAAAGTTACCGCGGTCGGAGCTATCGACTAACGTCTAATGTTATTTAAGCAAATTAGCGCACAAAGACCGGCCACACTTGCGTATTACGTCAAATAGAGCACTAAATAACGACACTAGACGCAGGTGAAGCCCCAGCATGAAAGATTATTGCAGTACTGTTGTTCAACTTGATAGCTTAGTAGAAAGCCCTAGTACATTAGACAAACGGTAAAATAGCATTATTGGACAGTGAGTGACGTTTGTTGTGAAGCTTGTGCCATTTGCTGATTTGTTTTGCTTGCTGTTTCTAAATTAATAATTAATATTGTAAGCTGTAAGCGATCAACTTAATTGATTACTGAGTTTCTTAATTCTCCCCTATTAACCAACATTCAACCGACTACAGTGAGTTGGTTTGGTAGCCTTATTAGGCGTTGTTCTTCTATTATGGAGACTATTTTAGAGCAACAAAGAAGCTACCATGAAGAAAGAGAACGAACCATGGATGGCATGGTCAAAGAAATACTACACAAAAAAACTGGCGTAAGTACTAACATAACACTAATTGCTTGAAAATGATAAATAGAAAGATTTTATGAATAGGTTTTAATTGTTAGGTTATGAGTGTTATGACATGTACCCCTATTACTACCAACCAACTAACGAAGCCTCCAATGTGCAATCCCCAGTAGACCTTGGTTTCTTAAACACAGATCTACAGATAAACATGCCATATCGGTAATTTGGAGATTACGTCTTGGTCACGCTTGTACACCTGTTTCTTGATAAAATACACATTAAAGACACCTCTGTATGCGAGTGTGGCCTGTATGAAGGTTCTCCGGACCATATCTTTTTTAGCTGTAATAGGTTCCCTGTTTCTTTATATGATACCCTTCCTTCCAAAATTCCCCGTCCTATTAACTTTAACTATTTATTAACCTTCACTTCCTCTCCCTTTATCAAGTATCTACTTAATTATATTGTAAAATTTGACATTAAACTGTTATTAAAACTTTCTATTTTATCCTCCTAAGAATCTCAATTTATAAAGTATTACATTAGTTTACCGGCCAATTATTTTATTTGTAATAATTTCTAAATCGTGTCTCTGCAACACCTGACTCGACACTGGCGGAATGTGTGTGCTCGCTTTCACACACTATTGGAGGCCATATATATATTTTTTAAAATATTTACTGCAAAGCTGTTTGCTTTGGGTGTTTCATTGTATTTTAAAATACTTTATACCTGTATACTTAATAACTATAATGTGAACCAGTGTTGCATGCAATGTTTAAATTTAGTGTTGTTTTAAAAACACACTTTCCATTTACAGCATCGTGAAACAATTAATGCTGATCATCGCTTGAAAAATTTGCATGATGTAAGTACTAGATTTTTATCCACCAAGTACCATAAATTACTTATTTCCAGTAAACATGCTACTTTAATATTTAAAACATAACACACTGATTATTTATGTTTATAATATTATTTAATGTTTGTTTACAGATTACGAAGTTTGTTTCCTATAATAAGAATGCAAATTTATTGTGTATATCCATACTTTTTAAATTTTGGTAATTTGTAACAGAGTTTATATGATATAAAAAAATATACACATATGTATGTAGTTTCCATGGTTATTGTCATGGATATGTTATGTTTATTAAAAACTACAATACATGTTTTTTCAGCGGTATATTGAATCAACTATCAGACTTAAAGAGTTGTATGAAGACAAAGATGGCTTGCGCAAGGAAGAAATAGCAGCATTATCTGGCCCCAATGAGTTTCAAGAATTCTATGCTAGACTCAAGCAGATAAAAGAATTTCATAGAAAACATCCTAATGAGGTAAACAGTATTTAAGATTCTGACAATGCAGAATGTGACTATTGCGATTAAAATTGTAAAACTGAGAGTTTATTCTTTTCAGATTTGTGTGCCAATGTCTGTGGAATTTGAGGAGTTGGCAAAGCTCAGGGAAAATCCTGCAGAAGATTTCACAAGTATGTAAATTAATATTGAATTATCTTAAGCTTTTAAGTAATTAGTCAGCATATCATTAATTGCTTATTTTTAATTTATTCTTTATAATTTTTCAGCTCCTGTAGAGTTTACTGATGAAGAAGGGTATGGCAAATACCTAGATTTACATGAATGCTATGAAAAATACATAAACTTAAAGGGTATTGAGGTAAGATAAAGTTCATGGCAAAGCATAGATATAAGATAAATGGAACATTAAAATTTAAAAAGCCATGTATCTTTTCAGAAAGTGGACTACATCACATACTTAAGTATTTTCGACCATCTTTTCGACATTCCCCGTGAACGCAAAAATAGTGAATACAGGAACTATATTCGGGCGTTACTGACTTACCTGAAAGACTTTGTTAGTCGTGTGAAGCCTTTGTTGGATCAAGCTCAAGAGATGGCATCAGCTCATCAGGAGTTTGTCAAGCAATGGGAAGCTGGTACCTTTCCTGGTTGGCCTGTAAGTATCTTTATTTCTTTTAATTAAATTTCATATCAAATGAAAGTAAGTTGAATTCTTTTAACTTTAATAATTATATACATATTATGTAAAACCTAAGCGAATATGTAAAGAATCGAAATTGCATTTAAGATCCATAACTATTAATACTTATGTTAACACATTGTACCTATAGCTTTTATTTTTTATGTCAACCAATATGGTGCTTTGTCACATAAAATAGCAACTCAAATTTGACCTCAATTAATTTCAGAAAGAGACAGGTGGCGCTTTGACTAACATAGGTGCTCATTTGGACCTCTCAGCCTTTTCATCATGGGAGGAGTTGGCTTCTCTCGGGTTGGATAGATTGAAGTCTGCCCTTATGGCTCTTGGGCTTAAATGTGGAGGAACTTTGGAAGAAAGGGCTCAAAGGTATTTTTTTATTTTTTTTTATTTTTTTTTTTTAATTTTTTTTTTTTATTTTTTTTTTTTTTTTATTTTTATTTTATTAACACAAAACAGTTTACAGTTGTGGATAAACATTGTGATTATTAAATCATAAGTAAGTACTAAACTGTAAGCCAAAACATGTGTATGTGAAGTTACAATTAAATGAGTTACATTTTATGTGGATATTATAGTTAAAATACTAAATACAAAATTAGCAAAAGTTTGGTTTTGCAATCACCCATCTAGAAAATTATAAGAGGAAAAGTTACAGATTCCAATACTAAACAAAAGCTTATAATCTATGTGAAGTCTCGCACATGAGACCAATTATTTTAGAATATCACGGATAAATCTGTTGAAGACATTTGGACTCGAACCTAGAATATCGACATTTGGATGGTCCTGACATAGATCATTGTAGAGGCGACACATCCGCACTACTGGGTTGTAATATGACGTGTTGTTGCGGTACACTTGGAGTGAGAACAGCTTAGGCTTGTGGTCACGGGCCCTGTAGTGAGTGTTTATGCTAATCGATGCAAGCAAAGATGGAGAATCAATTAAAGAATGTAATATTTTGTGGAGAAATATAAGCTCAAACCATTTGCGTCTCGTTTCCAGGGTAACCATGTTAAACTTCTTCAGCCTATCTTTATAGGAGGTTAACTTGCGATGGTAACCATAACGAAAAGAAAGACATCTCGAGAATTTTCTTTGAATGCTCTCTATGCGGTCAGTGTGTACGGCATAAAACGGAGACCAGATGACTGCACCGTATTCCAGAGTACTCCGGACAAGTGAATTGTACAGATATACTATACTTGTAGGCTTTTTAAGCTGCTTAGTATTACGAAGGACAAAACCCAGCATTTTACTGCCCCTGGCAAAAACATAATTGTAATGCTCGTGGAAACTCAGTTTCGTATCGAAGATCACGCCTAAATCCTTCGCTTGACTCTGTCTGTCAAGTTTTTTGCCATTGAGTTTATATTCAAAGTTGATTTTGTTTGTTTTTCTAGTAAAAGACAATATAAAACATTTATTAATATTTAAGTACATATGATTATCAGTACACCATCTCGCCACGGTTTCGATATCCGTTTGTAATGTTTCAGCGTCTTCAAGGGTAGCCACCTCGGAGAAAATTTTTAAATCGTCCGCATAAAGTAGGCTGGGACACTTTAATAGCACAACAAGGTCATTTATAAAGGCTATAAACAGCAATGGACCCAGAATTGAACCTTGCGGGACACCTGATGTGACAAGAACTGTATCAGATAGTTCACCCTTGAAAGCCACCAACTGACTCCGTCGAGACAAATACGATTCAACCCACCGAAGCAAAGAACCATGTATACCCATTTGACAAAGCTTTCGACAAAGGAGAAAATGGTCAACCTTGTCGAAAGCCTTGGAGAAATCGGTATAGATAGAGTCCACTTGAACATTTTTAGCAAAAGCGCAACACAAATAATTTTTATATTCCAGTAAGTTGGTGATTGTGGATTTATTTTTGACAAAACCATGTTGGTTGGCTGATAAAAGAGGTTTAATGAAATTATAAATGACCTCAGACACGGCAGATTCGAAAAGTTTCGCGAAGCAAGACAGTATACTAATGGGCCTATAGTTTGCGCAATTAGCCCTATTTCCACTTTTGAAGATAGGGACTATGTGGGCCGTCTTCCATCTGTCAGGGAACATTCCAGAACTGAGTGATTGGTTAAAGAGCAAACAAAGTGGCAAACTGATCTCATCCGCGCAAATCTTAACAAAAAAAGGAGGTATTAAGTCCGGCCCAGCTCCTTTGGTAGAATCAATGCTTTTAATTACGTTAGTGATTTTCTCTACAGAGACTGAGACAGAAGCTAGGGTACTGTTAACGGGGGCATCGAAAGAATTAGTGGAGGAGTCATGAGAGGAACTATGGATCTCAAATACCGAACCAAAATAAATTGAAAATAAGTCACATATCCCCTTATGATCAGAAGCTTCAAGGTTGTTATATGTCATTGAGTGTGGTATCGAGTTGCTCTCTTTACGTTTGTTATGAACAAAAGACCAAAAAGGCTTTGTATTTTTACGTAAATCATTCTCAATAGAGGCAACATAGTTTTTGTAGCATTGAGACATTAACTTTTTGCTACGTGCACGAAGTAGACAGAAAACATCATAATCGCGAGGGTTTTTAGTTTTTTTATATGATTTGTGGTATTTTAGTTTCTCCGCAATACACTTTTTCAAGCTGCAGTCAAACCAAACAGGGTAGTTATCCTTCATTTTGTGAGAATACGGGGTGTGTTTTTTGATGATCTTAAGCAGGGCGTTATAGAATATATCAACATTTTCATTTAAGTCGGGAGAAGACAATAGGGATGGCCAAGATATGTTAGAAAGCTCAGCTTTTACTTTTTCAAAATTGCATTTTTTATAGTTTAACCGTTTAAATGGATTAAGAGCAAGTTTGTTGGAAGTCAATAGAGGTACTTCAATAGTAAGAGCTGGATGATGTGTGTCCAAGCGACTCAAAGGGGAGCACTCAATAACATTTACATCTTCGAAAGTACAAAACACCAAGTCCAGGAACCGACCATTTCCGTTGGGCACACCGTTAAACTGATATAAGCCACATAATGAGGCAGTTTCAAGCATGAGCCTCGACTTGCGGTCTGTAGGGGGGGATGGAGTTAAATAAGAGTGACCTGAGATATTTCTCCACTGTATACCAGGATTATTGAAGTCTCCAACACAGATAAATCTATTATTGGCGTCTGCCTCTAAAATGATATTTTGGTACTGATTGTAAAATATATTAAGATCATCCACGTCGACATAAGAAGGTAGGTAATTAACACAAATATTCAAACTACACTGATTAGAAACGTCCGACCGAATAGTAATCCAAATGTCTTCCAGGTCGGTTTCCCATGATTGTTGACGAATAACATTGTATTTTTTTTTTTATAGCAATAGCAACTCCGCCGCCGTCCTTTTTTTTATTACATGTTGTTTGCCTATCCCTACGGAAAACTAGATATCTAGGATCAAATATTTCGCTGTCAGAAATATCATCAGTTAAGTTGGTTTCAACAAGACAGATGACGTCATAGTTGCCATTTAGTATATTTATGTGGATTTGATGCAATTTTGACCTTATTCTATTAACGTTTTGATAAAATATTTCCATGTCTGATAAATAAAAAATACAAGAGCTGAGAGAATATGTAGTATTATATCTAATTAAGTTAGTAAATATGTATTTAAGACACTTTATTTCCGAGTAGTTTTAGTTAACTTAGATAAGCAGTTAGAGTTTTTAATCAACATTGCGCTGGATGAATCGTTTTGACGGATGTAAATATTGCCATATCGCACCCAAACGTATTTATAATTGTTATCTACGGCAAATCGACGAGTTTCGGCGTATAACATCTTCATCTCAGGAGACAAATGCTCGGCGATATAAATTCTGTTAGAGTTTCCGGGCACCCCAAGATGTGTCGAGTTCAGCAAGGCATCAGAGTGGCTTTTATTGTAGCGGGTAACAGCCGAGATAACAAGGTCACGCTGACGAGACGACGCTAGGGTGACTAAGATGTTTCGCGGCCGGGAGGACTTGGGGTCCATTTTAGATATTCTACGACAAGACCTAATCGATGATTCCTCAATATTAGCGCCAACGACGTCGCACAGTTTGCGGAAAAGTGCCAGTAGGTTTTCATTTTTATTTTCAGGAACGGCATGAATCTCGAGGTTCAGACTACGGGTCATGTTGTCTATGGTTGATAGCTTAGCACTCATTTTGTTAATTTGCTGTTTCAAATGGCTGTTCTCTTCTTCCAAGTTTTTAACTACAGAATGTTGATCTTCTATTTGTTTTTTGATGTCCAGCTGCTCTGCGTGTAAAAAATCGGTAGTAGCTGTGAATTCCTGCTTTAACCCATCAATGCGGTCGCGAATCATATTGTCTATGTCCGTTTTCATGGAGGAGCGCAGGTTATTCAAATAATAGGAAAGAAAAGAATTCAGTTTATCGTCCATAAGTTGAGAAATATTTTCCATAGTTATAGGCTCTGCAGTCAGCTGACACACGCCCTTAGACGTAGTTTCGGGGCCATTTAAATCATTGGCGCAAATCGGTTTATTAGCGCTAGTTTGGTCTTGATCGAATGACATGTTCATCGAGTCATCCACTGTCGGCACCAGATTGAAACGAACTGGGGTGTTACAAGTAACCCTATTACTACGTTTCGTTATGTTAGTGCAGGCAGGGCATACCCAAGACTAAAGAAATCCCTCTGACAAAGCCGTGAATTGGCTACTGCTAATATTCAGACAGCTGTAATGATAATCTTGTTTGCACATTCGGCAGTGTAATAAGCGGCTATTAGCTTCAAGAGGTTGATTACAGGCATTACAAATCATTGTCATGGAACGTAGCGACCTCTATCGATGAGAACAGAAATGAGATAAAGTCTGCGATATTCCTGTGAGAATGCGGTTGCTAGAAATGCGCAGGTGCTAGTAGTCGTAATTCACACTGGATGCTATAGATGGCGCCGCAGTCAGTAGTTAGCAGGGTAGGTCAGCGGTTGCGTGTGCGGTATAACGTGGGTAAATAGTAATTTATCTGTTTTGACACTAAGCGAGTTCTGGATTTTTCACAAAGAAATACGCACTCAAATTAACACTGTTCACTGAGATAACATTTGATGGAAGCACTGAGATACTAATGAGCGCAAATCTTGATCACAGAGATAAGTAAGCGAAAAGTATACGAGATTGTAAATATTTAAAGTACGATGATTGCAAAACGCTTGTAACTCAACAAGCGCCATCTAGCGAAGGATTTCGTATTATTTTACAAAACCTTATTATTAAATGTATTTTAATTTGTAAGTTATTTATTATGGGCCTTTAAAGTTTAAACTCTGTAATGAATTGCTTGCTTGATTTAAAATTATATATTTTTTTATATTTACTCCTCGTTTTAAAGGCTTAAGTTAGGAACTAGTACCATTATGTATTTGAAAATGAGTGTTGAAACTTCTATTTTATTAACAGGCTGTTCAGTACAAAGGGACAAACAGCATTAGACAAGTCGTTAGTTGCCAAGAAGGGAGGCAACAAAGCTAAAGCTTCAACTCAACAGAGGCACAAAGATATTGGTGCTATTGAAGCTCAAGTTTACAGGTGTGTAATCTAATTCTTTCTTCTTTCATTTCATTCTTTTCCTGATCAATGAAAAGAGAAGAGACAGTCTACACATATACTAATCTAGTACTACTGAACTGAAGAACTGTCTAAAATTTAGTACTTTACTCACATTACCATGCCTTATGTTTACTTTATATTTTTGTAATAGGTAAGAGTTAAAACTTAAATGTAAATAACCATTCTACAGGCTGTACAAAATAATGGGATACTCCTTAACGTGATCTGCCGGTCGATTTTCTAAGAAAAACGCAACAGACTCGCTCTAAAACTCGACTTAGCCGTACAAACGAACATAGCCTCTATCTTGTTAGTAAGAAGGTTCATATTATTTATTGTTGATGAGCGAGTGCAGCGACGAAGTGAGCGCGGTTTTGTTTACAGAATCGACAGACAGCTGCTTATCTACTACAACTTTTTCTATGAGGGCAACATCGAAATCGTGATTTTATTTTCAGATGCTCCATACATTATCATCAAGGTATGTGAGAAACTTTGTATGGAGAAGCAGGAAAAAACATATCGATTTCGATGTTGCTCCCATAGAAAAAGTTGTTGTATATGTCCAGCTGATCACATGGCTTTAAGGAGTGTCCTAATTTGTTGTACACCCTGTATATTGTTTATGCATATGACACGTTGACAGATATTAGTTTGTCTCTTGATTTTTGTAGTTTGTCTCTGTTGAGAAGAAAGACGCCAGGAGAATTTTTTGGTAGGTGTTTATTGGTAGGACCGCAGGAGTCAAAGAGAGCGAATACAGCGCAGTTCAGTTTTTATCACAGTTACACAAACCAAAGCAGTTCCTAAAAGTTGTAGCGCCATCTGTGGTAATTTGGTAGAACCAAGAGCTATTTTACAGGCCGCGCTGAACAGATACGATTGAATGTGATAGATTCTTAATTTTGTGTAAAACCCATAGATGGCGCTTTACAAGGTTAATAAAAATATAATTATTGTAAGTTTACAACAGTCTCTTTTAAATTTTAAAAACATATAGCATTAAAATGTTTAGAGAGTTACCCTTACCGACCAACAGTACAGAATTGAACCCAGTATGTCTGCACAAGGGAAATAACATTTAAAATGTGACTGAAGGTGTTTTTCATGTGTGGATTGCCCGACTTGATTCTTTAATGGCATTTATCATGCGTAAATCAAACGTCGATATCCAGGCTTATCGTTGCGACGGCAGGTATTTATTGACTTCCTACTTCAACCGGGAAAGGGATGTAGGTAGTCAATAAATACCTGCGGAGTAAAACAGCGGAATGGGCATTTATTTACCACATATTAAGGAACAGGGTTTGGTTTTTGGCAGTCGCATTGTTCTTCTTTAATACCCATTTACGGATTCAGATCGTCAGTACTGTGTATTTAGCTTAGAGATAAAACGGCTATCCGGTAACTATCTGGGCCCCAAGTCTGCTAATTTAACGTGGCATAATTGAATATCAATTGGATCTCATTGTAATTGCTTGACACATTTAAAATTCTGCTACTAATTAACTGACTTAAATTTAAGACTAAAATTACTTGCAGAAAACCAAATATATCAAACAATTACACATTTGGTATTTTGCTACTAATTTAAGACTTAAATTTAAAATTTAGTTGGTAGCAGAATACCAAATTCGTCGAAAAATTTGAATGAGATCCAATTGATATTCGATTATGCCACTTTTAAATCAGCAGAATTGGGGCCCTGGTATTCGGCCTATACAGCGGCCTGAATACTATCCGGCCGGATATCGGATAGCTGGCACCTATCCGGCCGAATACCGGATTTTAAAAATAAATAGATTTAAGGTGATTTATTCCTTTATTTATGACTTAAGAAATACAATCAGTAATCACAATATAATACTACGACTTAGAAAATGAATAACCTAGTACTCATCATACTGCACTTAGGACAAATTATGGAGAATGGATACTTATTTCTCTGCATTAAGAGGTAGCAAGCGGCTATGCTTGTCTTGGTAAATAAGGCCAGCTTCAAAAAAAATCTTTCGCTATGCACACTACTGCAAAGTGCTCAAAGGTAGATTTTGGTAAATTTTCTTAAATGTGGTATTTTTTAGCACTAACTACCCATCAAGAATATGGGCCACCATTGCGATCAATTCGCATTGTCAATGAAAGTAACAATAAATTGTTAACGTCACACAAAATACCCGAATTGGACGTCCACTCGTGCGTCGGCTACGCCAGCATGCTTTGTGCGATGCACTAAATAGCAATGTTCCGCCGGATATTCAGCAACCGGACATCCGGCTTCAAGTTTGGCCGAATATCCGGTATCCGGCTAAACTGCTATCCGTTTTATCTCTATTAGATTTGCGGGCATAGTAAGCGGCACCCGGACATCGACGATCGAGAACGTGACGCGTCGCGCGGCGCGCGCGGCGGGCGAACGCCGCGACGACAGCGGCGACGAGAGCGACGCGTCCGCTGCGCCAGACATCGATTCCGATGACGACGAGGTGCCGTACAACCCGAAGAATCTGCCGCTGGGCTGGGATGGGAAGGTTAGTTGATTGACAGATATGCAAGTGTTGACTCGATGTATCTAAAATAGCCAAACTATATTAGACCGTGAATTTTTACCGGTTGTTGTTCTGAAGCCGAACTATTAGGTATCAGTAGTACTTTCGATTGTCTAATTTAAATTTTTCGAATAAAAAAAAAAAAAAAGTAACAGAAAGCGTGAAAAAGAATAGTAACTCACTAGACTGTTAGACTCAGTTAGACGTACCGGCGATCGCGCGCCGCGGTCGTTCACCTCGAGCCTACTACTGCTATTTCTTCGTCGAATTAAAGCCATTATGTGACTTTCATTCAGGACAAAAGTGTTTACGCATGGATTGTAATGTTGAGACCAAATCTTTACGCTACGGAAGGACAAGCAGTAAAAAATCACTGTGTATATAACATAGCGTGGATTGTATAAATAACAGCAATACATAGTATTGATTGAACCCAATACTATTGATAGTATTGATCGATGAATTTGATGATAAAGCACAGTCCACAATCGATAGTCAAAAATTTTGGATAGTCAATAATGTTGTTATTTTTCGTATTATGCTTAACAAAAGTATCAGTAGAATCGACACTAGCTCGATATAGTTTCCAAATGTGTATTACATTAGAATTTTGACCTAAAAATTTATTGTAATAAAGAACTCTTTTCTTTTAGCCAATCCCATACTGGCTGTACAAACTCCACGGGCTGAACATAAGTTACACCTGCGAGATCTGTGGTAACTACACGTACAAGGGTCCCAAGGCGTTCCAACGCCATTTCGCCGAGTGGAGACACGCCCACGGCATGCGTTGTCTCGGCATACCCAACACCGCTCACTTTGCCAACGTTACTCAGATTGAGGATGCACTTGCTTGTAAGTACAAATGCAAAAAATAGTTATTGAAACAATAAGTATAACAGACCATAGTTCATAAGATTATCTTTCTTTCAGTATGGGAGAAAATCAAGCACCAAAAAGAAAACGAGCGTTTTGTTGCCGAAAATGATGAAGAGTTTGAGGATTCGCTAGGAAACGTTGTAAACCGTAAGACTTATGAAGATTTGAAACGTCAAGGACTTCTGTAAAAACCTAAGTTTATATTAATAATGTCTTACTCTAGTTGGTTTGATAATATAGTATAAAGAAATCTATTGAATAAAAAAAGGAAATTCAATATTGTGTTTTTTATTTCTTAAATGCAGCATACACGTCATGTGACGATTGACGATATTCGGGTTATTTAGCTAGAATGAAATCGCCTGTAAGGGAGTAGTCACGGAGTAGTTATGACAAGCGCCCGAGGCGCTGCGTTTCCCGTGCAAACCGCGGCGCGGACGAAACCAACGTCATCAATGTTATATGCACTTCAAACGCGATACTATGACCACACTTCGTGGTACTTTTGAACCATCAACATGTTTACTTCTACTGTAGTTATTTTAGGTATATTGTTAATACAGATAAATGGAAAGAGATTGTCACCTATGAAGATATCATGTTCATCCATTTAAAGCTGAGAGACTTTTATGTCAATTTAATACCAATTATCAAAGAATAAATAGTTTTCTAAAAAAAAACACTGTTTTTCGTAAGAGTATCCAATCGTTTGATAAACTTCCTACAGTACGCTGCTAAAAAAATAATCAAATACAACCAATAGGAGAGGCGATAGAATATGTGCTGCACAGACTTAGGTACTACGCTAATACACTTACATTATTAAATCAGCAAGACGCATGTTCTTAATGACACCTAGTATAAAGGGTATCAACCAGTTAAAATATTTATTTCTTGCTAAAACAGTGCAAAACGTATTAAACTATGTTTACCGAAACTCAATCGACTAATCAATTTTTGTCGTAAAGAAGGAATACAGAATAAACAATTTTCATTGAGTAGGTATGTTACTTTTTAACATGCCTTTAATAGGTATAGATAACTATTATAATAATATAATGTGTTAACTTTGAACAACAAGATTTTTTCAATTAGTTTACCAAAAATGTCTTAGTATAAAACTCACGTTTCTCTGTATTAAAGTTTTATAATTTTTTTATTTAAGCAAAAATAAGGACTGCATAATTACTGACATCTTAATTAAGGACATTTTATAATACTGCCTCTTGTGATATAAAGAATCAATCCATCGATTACAAAGTAAACCAATTTATCACGCCATACTGTTTTTTTGTATGTGTACTTAAATAAACAACAACAAAATGCTTAGAACCTAACTTTAACATTATTTTTGAGTTAAATAATTTCACATCAACAATAAAATCGAATCCACCCGCGATAATTGATCATTTTCATGTTATGAACTGTAATACAGGCCCGACTGCTTATTTCCATTTTGCGCCAACGTTTCTGGATATTGGACGCCAGGACCGTTGTAAGGGCTAGGGTGCGGAAATGCAACTACTGCTTCAGAGTAAACCCATCACACCCCAAATCTGCCATCATGGGATGGCAGATTTGCCGTCATACCGTGTGATAGGAAACCAGCTTCTCACTTACGAGGAGTTGCAGACAGTATTGGTTCAGATAGAGTGCATTATGAACTCTGGCCCACGTACTGTTGTGTCTTCAGATCCTTCACCAGAAGTTATAACCCCTGCGCATTTTTAATGTCAACCCCATTGCAGTACTTGCCTGCCGTGGACTTGAAAGACGTGCGCATTAATCTTGTTCAACGCAAGCAATTATTAGATAGTATGGTTCAGTCTTACTGGGAAAAGTGGCGTTTGGAATATCTGCAAACGCTGCAAGTCAGACAGAAGTGGACCTCTCCTGACCGTCCCATAGAAATCGGAACTGTTCGTACTTGTTGGACAGGATGATTGCCCTACTTTAAGTTGGCCATTAGGTGTAGGTAATTACGGAAATTCATCCCAGTTCTGATAGAGTCGTTCGTGTCGCGACGGTTAAAACTAATTGTGGAATTTTCAAGCGTCCGGTTGTAAAACTGTATCCCATACCAACTCAATAAGAATATCATCTCTTTACTCTTATTTAGTTATAATATAATCAATTTAATAAACATAATTCTAACAACTATAACTTAATTTACTTTTATTAATTTGTCTTCTTTTGAAAGTTCTGCGATCTTCCAAGGCGGGCAGCATGGTTGGGCACCTTAAGTGACCCAAATTAATTTTTAAAATATTTATTATTACTAAACCTAAGTAATAGGTAATTTCTTTAATAATAATTTATTATTTTTAAATGGTTTCTATAAGTTAGTATCTGAGGCTATTTGGTTCGCGCCATAAGGATCGCGCTCTTGGATTCGCTGAACCTGGCGACACCAGCGCCATAGTTTTGGCTACCGTTCACCGAACGCCGACCGATGCGTTGCATTCCTAACTTTTTCGACATCGCGGGCACATTGGGAATGTTACCGAACATTTTCCCATTTTTGGGAATATAAATGAATTTAACTTTTGCATCAAACTACATTTAAAGTAAAGTAGGTATTTTATTCTAAATAAAGGAGTTTTTATACAACTCAAGATATTAGTTCCTATTTATTGCGTACCTACCTACATGATATTTTATGTCAACAATGTCACTTATAATAAAAAGTGAATGCACACTTGAATGACTCATTATTTATGGAAAAAACTAGCCAAGTGCGAGACAGACTCGCGCACGAAGGGTTTCGTACCATTATCTATAAAAATGGCATAAAAATCAAGCTCCTAAAATATTTGTTTTATTTAAATAAAATTAGGTAGGTATTTATTTTTAAAGTGACTAATATGTACCTTAATTTTCTGTGAATATTTCTGTGAATGTTTACCTGTTGCTGTTATCAATATCGAGAAAAAATATCATGTTTGTTGTATCGGAGTCCTCTAAATATTTATTTAATTCTGTTTTTTCGTATTAATTAGTTGTTGTTCTTCTTCTTCTTCTCTTTTTGTTTGGCGACGAACGTGTGTTTTAAAGCGGCAACAGAAATAAATACATCATCTGTGAAAATTTCAACTGTCTTACTATCACGTTTCATAAACTACAGCCTGGTGACAGACGTACAAATAGACATACGGACGGACAGCGGAGTCTTAGTAATAGGGTCCCGTTTTACACTTTGAGTACTGAGCCCTAAAAAGAAACCTATTCGGCAGATTAATTTTTCTTACAACTATTTGAAATACTAATACTTCTTTTGCAAAGGTTCCCAAATCGTCTGATATTCCACTTAAATCAATGCCACCCTAATATTGCTTCCTTGTGTGAGACAGACACACTTCGTTTCCTCTCACTGTGCTCCTTTTTGTTGTAATTTGACATAGTTTATTGAACCTGACAAAACTATAAAGTGCACAATCTTGTTCTAGAAATACAATATCTTTGGTAGATCTATATTTAAGTAGTATTTAAATCCTCTTTAGATGTCTACGGTGCTCTATTGGTTAAATGGCAAAAACTAGTAAGTGTTTTTTTTCCGTCTTATTCAGAGTATATTTGCTATTCCGGGATTAAGGTTAAACCATTGTTTTAACGTACAAAAATCTGTGGTTTAACCTTAGTCTAGATTAGTAAATGCACTCTGATTAAGGCAGGTGTTTAGTATTTACCTATAGATTCCTTGGCTTTTTTTCTTAAATTATAATACTTTACTACTGTTTCTATTACTATGTGGTTTTTGACTTACAAATACGCGCGCGCGCGCGCGCCTATAAGTGTATGTGTGTGTGTGTATGTCAGTCGACACTTACACAACACAAGCTCTTATACATATTTATATTAAAAAACCACATACCGTTATTTTATCGGTTTCGGTCTCGGAACATAAACATGTGACATGTGTCAAATTGCAATGTGCGCTTGCTGCTGTCACTGTCAGTGTCAAAACTTATTCGTAACATGTTGCTGTGTTGATTTATTTAATTTCTGTTTTCTAACTTAATACAGGCTAATAAAATGTTTTTCTGATAAATATCTCGCACTTAGATTATAGATAAACATGTCTGAAGTATCAAGTAGTCGAGTATTTACCGGTTGTCGAGTACTAGGTTATGTTAGCACACATGTGCCTTGTGTTGTGAGATTCATCAAAAGAAGAGGAGAAACTCTTCTCTGTACGAGTGTTGGCAAGTGGTTTCATACTTACGGCTGTGATAAGTTCCGTCTGCTCAGCGTGAGCGGTGAGCATCCCGGCCCAATAACATGTATGAGTGGAGATAATTACCATGTTTACACTGCTAGCGAGAATGATATCTTTGCTTGGCGGCGAGGCTGCGAGCTCAAACATGTATACAAAGGGCACAACGCACCGGTGCACCTATTACTACCGTTTGGAGCCCACTTAATCTCTATTGATGAAGATAATGTGCTGAAAATATTTGACATCAAAGATGAATCACAGTTTTTAGAGCTGTCATTTGATGCAGAACAATTTAAAATCACCACGATGTGCCACCCGCCTACGTACCTGAATAAAATCTTGCTTGGGAGTGAGCAGGGGCAATTACAGCTGTGGAATGTGCGCACATCTAAACTGGTGTTTACTTTTAAAGGATGGAAGTCTCCCGTGAATGTTGTTCAGCCTGCTCCTGCAGTTGATGTTGTGGCAATAGCTTTGAGAAATGGGAAAATCATTCTTCATAATTTGCGCTATGATCAAAGTATTGTAGAATATATCAATGACTGGGGACAGGTAAGTAGTCTATCGTTCAGGATGGACGGGGCTCCTGTCATGGTGACGGGCAGTACTCAGGGTCACATAGTGATGTGGGATTTGGAGGAGAGGAGAGTGTTGTCCCAAATACAGTCTGCACACTCTGCTAGAATATCGGGCTTGCAGTGTCTGATGTCCGAGCCTCTAATGGTGACTAACTCAGAAGATAATTCTTTAAAGATGTGGATCTTTGATATGCCAGATGGAGGAGCCAGACTTTTGAAAAGAAGGTAACATACACAGCCATTTCATGATGTCACATTTTTGTGTTATTAGATAAATTTAATACAAAATGTTATTTCTAGGGAAGGCCACGGTCTACCACCAACTTTGGTAAGGCACTGTGAACCAACTGGCCAAAACATTCTAGTAGCAGGGAGAGACAGGAGCCTTCACATCATGAATACAGTAACTGAGACATTCAATAAGAGTATGGGGAAAGCTTCATTTAACAAAAAAGCATCTAAAAAGAAAAGTGAGTACATAATTTCGATCTCCATTGTTATGCGACTGCCGGCTGTCTTATGATCCGCAACTGGTTAACAAGTAATATTGAACAAACATCTAGATTGTTGTGAGAGTCATGTAAGAAATATAATTCTTCTAATAATAATATTATTTGATGTGATAATATAATTTTGATTATGTTTTTTTTGCAGAACGAACTGTAAAAGACAACTTACTACTGCCACCTATTTCTAAACTCTCATCTTGCATGCAGAGAGACAAACAATGGGATAGCATTGTATCCCTCCATGAGGGCAGGTTTGTGGCCACTACTTGGTCTTATAATAAAATCCGCATGGGTGATCATAAGTTGTTCCCAAAGGGATTTGAGAAAGGTGTTGATGCGACTTGTCTCACTGTGACACATTGTGGAAATTTTGTTATTATTGGTAAGTAAACACACACACAAAATTTAAAAACATTTTCAATTTATCATATGTAACTGGCATTGCGCATTAAGGCTGTCATGGTACTCTACATACCATTTTTAATTGCAATTGCAAGTGATATCATTTTTAGATTTAGTGCTTACAGTAGATTTATTTGTGCAATATTGATATTCATAGTAATTAAATAACCAATCAAACTCTTGAAGAATCAAAAAGTTAATAGTCTGCTAGGGGTTTTACAATTGGTAACAATTGAATTATTGTCTGTAGCACTCAATTTTTTTTTTATAAATTTATAGATATTGGACAACATTACATACATTGCTGTGATCCTAAAGTAAGTAGCTAAAGCACTTGTGTTATAGAAACCAGAAACAACGACGGCACCACAACACCCAGACCCGAGCCAATATAGAAAAGTTCGTTTTCTACATTGACCCGACCCGGGTATCGAACCTGGAACCTCAGGGATGGCGGCGCCATTTAAATAAAGTCCGGCGTGCTCGCCTCTCGGCTACGGAGGTCGTCAAAATTGTCTATTAAGTTGATAGAATCTGAGTTATCTTTATATATTTTAGGCTATGCCAATGGACAGGTACACAAATTTAACATGCAGTCGGGTCTCTACCGTGGGCATTATGGGCAGGAAGGTAAACAGGCTCACAAAGGAGCTGTAAGAGGAGTGGAGACTGATCTCTGCAATGCAAGAGTAATTACAGCAGGAGCTGATGATAAGCTCAAGTTTTGGAAATTTAAAACAGGTAACTATAGCAATATTGAAAACAGTAATACAGGTCTAGAATCTTAGTTTCTAAATTGTAAACCGTTTACTCAATTGCTGTGCATCTAGACTGGCCTAAAAATACCTAACATAGCTATGTCTAGCTGGCTATATTAATAGGCTTAAAAAAGCAATTCTCACCAGTCAGTCCAATACTGAGAAAGGTCAAGCTTGCTTTAGCCTTTGTCTAGCTGTGGACTTCCAAGGGCTGATGATGATGAGAATACCTAGTATTTGCCAGAAACTTTGTGAGCAAGGCCACAAGAAAATTTTATGAATATGATTAGAAAAAACTCATTAAACCTTACTCAGTGTTAAGGACATATTAAACACCACATCATATTCTTTCTGCTTCCGTTACATTTTTCTAACAGTATACAGGATGTCAGGTAAATGGCATATCAAGCCGAAACTAGCCTATGTTTACATGTGCATGTAAGTACTATAGTGAAGTCAGAATTTGGAAATAATCATTTAAAAAAAAAAAACACATTGGATTCTAAAAGTTTTGTTTTGTAAAATTAAAATGATGACATCCAATATCTGACTTCACCATACTATTTATATGCATATGTTATCATAGGCATATTTCAGCTTGACATACCATAAACCTAACAGCCTGTATATGGGCATGATATATTAATATGTATTTTTTCCAGCAACTACTCCATACCATGTCATGAGGTTAGAAGAATCAGTAAGCATGACTAAATGCCACAGGGACAGTGGTCTCCTGGCATTGGCCAATGAAGATTTCTCAATAACACTTGTCGATATTGACACAATGAATGTTGTGAGGAAGTTTGATGGACACAATGGAAAAATTAATGACATCAATTTTGATGCTCAGAGCAGGTATAATATTTTTTGACAATAAGATTTTTTTGTGTGGTTTTTCAATATAGATGTTCCATGTTTCTTTATAAGAAAAAAAAATACATTTAACAGTTAGACTTCAAAGCTAGTTAAACTAATTAGAGCTAGCTAGTTTGTTTTTCGAACTTTTACAGTGCATCCTTCTTATTTTTGACAGATTAGTCATTTTGCTATCATAATCTTAGATTGTTCTTAAAGTTAGATCCATATTTTGTATAGAACAAAGTTCATGTAATAAGAAAAATAATAAGGCAATTTAAATTGTTTCTTTACCTAACTTGACCTGACTTGGAAATTGAAATTGACATTACGTCAATCAGTTTATCAATGTTTCTTTGAGAATTACCTTATAGAATTTTTATTTTTATTTTTGTTAATTAGCCTTTGTATACACAAGTATAATGCCACATAATTTGAACACGCGCCCTCTATTTAATTTAGTTAAAGTCTAACGAAACACCTTCGCAACACGTACGCGAGCATCCGAGCGTGCATTCGTGTGGGCACGAACGTGCGCAAACTAAATTCGTTTGCGCCGAGTGTTGTCCTAAGTCAACACTGCCGAGTTGCCCTCTCCATAGATTGGTTTCAGCTAATACAGCTCCGATCAGAGCAACGTTTGTTTTTGTTTAAGTGGAATTCATTGGAATTTTACTTGTGTTTTGGACAATCGAACTACGTATTATCTGTTTTTAATTTACATAGTTCAGTAAATATAATCTGATGCTCTTCATGCTCTTATTCCGGTTCCGTACCGTTTGTAATCAAAAGCGCGAGCTTGACTCGCACTTTACCAGTTTTATCACCGTTTACAAGCAAGGCTAGTCATTTATATCTCTAGCTAGATAGATAGTAACCGGATGTCCATGGGAATGACCATGGGGTGCAAAAAAATAAAACTTACTTGTCTTCTAAGTTTTTAATATTCTTTCTTTAGATGGTTGATCAGCACTTCCATGGATTGCACAGTTTGTACCTGGGATATACCAAGTGCTCAGCTTGTTGATATTTTCTTTGTAAGTACCTGTAACTCCAATAAGTCACCATTAGCACAGTATTAACAGTTATTAAATCTTAAATGTCGTTTTAGCCGATTATGTAGCGAAAGATTATTAGTTGTCCTCCTTTTTTTTTGTATATGGCCATCATCGGTCCACAGCCGTTGAATTGTTTTTCGCCATTATTTGGTCAGTGACGTACTTTTTAAATATGCGTTATTTAAGAAAATCACATTAGTTTCGGATATAGATGGACCGTATTACGACTCCATAGGGTTTATGCATGATGACTGCAAAGAGTAGTTGAGTTCTTATTATTTATGTAATTTTAGGTGGAAAAACCCTGCACATCCCTTAGCATGTCTCCAATTGGAGACTACTTGGCAACGACCCACGTGGGTGAAGTAGGAGTGTTCCTATGGGCTAATAGATTGCTCTACGAAAGAGTTTTCCTGAAGCCCATCGACAGAAACACTGTTCAAGTCCCTAGATTGAGTAAGTAACTAGTACCTATGAATGAAAAAAACGGTCAAGTACCAGTTGGAGTCTCGCTGAACGCGAGTCTGCCTCGTACTTGACCGGTTTTTACTATTTTAATTTAACTTTGCAGTTTTAATCACACTATTACAAAATAATATCTCCTAATCTTTTCCATGATAGTCACAATAGGCAAAACTATCTTTTTGTGCCGTTCGATGGTATTTCACGAGATGATACACAAATTCTGTTAAAAATTTAACCGGTTAGTGACCTATATAGTGAAGACGGATGTACAGAAAGCGTAGGCCGAACAGAACCCAAAAACAATTGAATAAAGTTAAAGTTAATTTGCTTAAAATTAACATCAAAGGTCTTCAGAGTTCAACACTGTATTCTTTCTTTCAGAATTACCAAATACCGCTCCTGAGAAGCCAGACATAGAAGACATAGGAATCATAGATCTAGGCGAGGAACCCGAATACAAATCTCCCGAACAAATTAGCTCAGAATTAATAACTCTATCAGATCAACCGGCATCGAGGTGGCTGAACCTTCTTCATTTAGACATCGTCAAGCGGCGAAACAAACCAAAAACGCCGTTAACAGTCCCAAAATCGGCTCCTTTCTTCCTCCCCACAATACCGAGTTTAGAATTAGAATTCGATTTAGACAAAGACAACGAAGGCAAAGAAACAAAACTGCTAATACCCGATTCCCTATCAACGTTATCGGTGTTCGCGAAGAAGTTAGTTAGCTGCGACGACGACGAAAGTTACGGTGAATGCATAGACAAATTAAAAACTATGGGTCCTTCAGCTATAGAAGCCGAAGTCGCCAGTATGTCTCCAGACGTGGGTGGCTCGCTCGATGCAATGAAACATTTCCTCCTTATGCTAAATGTTATGTTGAGTAGCAACAAAGACTTTGAATTGGCACAATCCTATTTAAGTTTGTTTTTGAAATCGCACACGCAAGTTATCGCTGAAAACCAAGAACTTAGAAACGTGCTGGTGTCGATCGAAGACACCGCAACACAGGCGTGGATGAAACTACAAAACCATCTGATGTACAATATTTGTGTTGTAAAGGCGTTAAAAGATATGTAATAAAGTATTTTTGTTAATGTAATTTGTTTTTGTTTTTTATACCTGACAGCGTCCACAGTAGTTCCCTACTGTGGACGCTGTCAGGTCCTCTGTTCCCGGGATCCCGGGATCCCGAGTGTATTTCAGTTCCGAAAATTTCGGGATTAACTTTAACATATCCCGGGATTTCCGGGATCTCATTTATACATTTCTAACTGATTATTATAATTAAATTTTAATTGTCCTGTTACTGAAAATACAAGAAAAAGTCGGCTGACTTAAACTATTACTTTTAGGGCCTGTTTTACAATCGCTGAGTAAAGTTCTAACTACCCTAGCCCTAAAACTAACTAGCCCTTAAACTTACTGATCTATCTTAACCGTTATGATTTTTCTTAAAACATCATGTAAAGCACTATTATCATGAATTATCCCAGATTTTTTAAGCAAATAGATAAGGTTTTAAAGAGGGGCGGCCTATTAAACAAAAAATTACACATTAAAGTTTTAATATTTCGCAAATGGATCCCTAATTCAAAAATTGTCTTAGCAACACCTTAGTCATTTAAAAGGACCTAAAATTACTTCAACGATACCCCACACGATGCGATGGGGTAGACTAAAAATAATATCCCAACGTTAATTGTATGGTAGCTACCCAAAAAAAAAAATTTTACCACTTTGACGTCGTCATTGATATAAATACACAAAATTACATCTCTCTAGTGTCAAACAAAAGCCTCTAAGCAAAACCTCGGACGGACAGACAGACAGACGGATGACGAAACTCCTACTAAGCAGCAACCCTAAAAAGCTGATTTTTACACAATCTCTGACTTTTTAATACTAGCCACAATCCCGGGATTAGAAAAATGGCCCGGGATCAAATTCCCTACTAGTCCACGCGTACGATTCTTTACGTACTCTTCTGAGTGGAGTACATTAACTGCCGTTACTACTATAAGCTATAATAAAGCTAACGAATCTACATAAAAAGTTCCAATGTTAACGGGGCCTACCCGGCCTACTAATACTGTGCCCAACATTCTTTATTGAATTATTTTAAAGGCGTATTTAAAAAAAAATTGTAGAAATATTTCATAAATGAAAATAATAAAAAAAACGTGGGTAAATTCGTTTAGTCTGGAAATAACAATATATATTTCACGCACAAATTGGAATTGTTGTTATTCTGGAACTGGTACCTACTTACATTACATGCGATGGGACGTGGGTTCGATTCCCATCTGAGGTCGATGATTTTTTCAAGTGTTATTTATCTTCAATTAAAGCTTGCATGGAATTGCTAAAAACAAAATTTTTCAATACTTACATTAAACCATTAAAAAATCGTATAATATTGATCTTTTGTCTTTTAATAAAAACTAAAATTATGTTAGTTTTATTTCTTAAATGCAAATCAAGGGAAAGAGCATTTTTCTCGAGCTTTACACAGCATCTTACAAAAAGAATAAACCCCTACGTTATTGTAGCGGCGGTCTCCACAATAGAGCATAATAGATGATTCTCTGTTGTTGAGCATCGAAGAAATGGGTTTTTATGAAAGTCGATGAAAATAATGTGGCCCGTTATTTTGCAATATCTGGGCTGAGAAAATCTACATACCCTTTCATGGAGATAAGATACGCTGACGTAACTGCACGTGACCTCTACTCCTGGCCCTGGTATGGTCAGCAAAACAAATTGGTTCTAAATTAATTATACCAACGTGTTTAAATATACATCATATTTTAATTTTAATTAATGTTTGAATCTACGTATTAACCTATGCATGGCATATTTTATTTTTCCTTTAATTAAGTAGGATTTTAATACACTGCCACTGGCTACTTTATCTGCATTACCTCAAAGTTGACTGGTAGAAAATGCTGTATAGCATAAGGTTAAATTAAATTAATATACAAAATGCCTGAACTGAAATAATGCCGAAGCGGTTTGAAGATACAATAGTCCAATAGCAGACTACACTTTATTGTGAAAAGACGATTGTAAAAAGTGCCCAATCATAAAGTACATTATAATCATAAATCAAAGAATACTTTAGAACAAAACATACTAGGTAGGTACTTTAAATATCTACTAAATATGGTGAATGATGATGATGACTTTTCCAATGGATTTTCCTAGATGTAAGGGCGTTGCGATAGCAAGTTACCTGTCGGTCTTCATAATATCAAGTTATAGGTCAGTTGTTTACCGGTCAGGTTACTCATAGAAATGGAATATGTATTGGAGATGTAATGTACCTACCACAGAATAGATAGTGTACTTATGAGTAAGTATTACCTAGCGTAGGAGGCAGAGTAGAATATCGAAATACAAACGCTAGTGTAAATTTCCTGCAATATAACAGTAGGCTCCTCCTTAATATTATTAATATCAAAGAAGGTATCCTTTTAATTTACTAACATAAAATAATATCAATTAAAAAAATAGTAGGCAAGCTTACCGAATTAAGTAGCTACTTATTTTTTTAGTTTTACGCTTTTAGCACCTCTGGATAGATATCCAGGGGGGCTTAAAGCGTAAAACTAAAAAAATAAGTAGCTATTTGATGTATAAAAAACTAAGGTGTACTTGTAGTACGATTGTTTTTAAAGACGACTGTGCTTACTATAATTGTGCGAACACTTTTCGGCAAAAGCACGATTGTTAAATCTTTGAATTCAAATTCTGCAAGAGATTAACTTATAACAGTGTGACGAGCACGAGCATTTAAATATTTCTAAGATACATAGATAGATCTAATCCACGGATATAATAGTTAATTGTCTCCTTTGTAACATCCTTTTTTCATAAGGTTGTTTTTTAATGTGGATTTTAAACTTCAAGCGTTTGTGGTACTTTATTGTAAAATTTTATGCGTTATCTTGTCTTCTTGTCATAGTTTAGCATTACTGACTTACTGAGCCGTAGCACAGTGGGCAGACGTTACTGGTACGATGGTAATCAGCGATTTTATTAAAGCTACAGCTAGGCTAGGCGGTCCTTTTATTGAAAGCGATTACTTGCAAATCCTGCTTAGAATGAGGCTGGATTTTAAGTGTGATTATTGAAATATTAAATGTTTATTTTATTTATTAAAAGTTACACAATAATATTTCTTCAATTCCTGTGATATTTAATTAGGATTGTACGTTTTACCCACGCAATAGGGTTTGCTGGTGGTTCCCTCAAAATATCTCCGTGGTTTGTGTGTATCCATGAAAATGGGCTAATTAAGCGTTCTTTCAACCCACATTCCCGCGACTCGGCAATATTTCTCCTTCATTGGAACTGTTTGCGGCTGATCCGATGTCTTTGTGGCGTTATTGAATATTTTTCGAAGGGAATTAAATCCGAGTTGGGAGAGTTCATTAATGGTCCGCTTCATTTTCGCAATAAGTATTCATTTCGCCGTCGTCGCGGCTTCAATGAAATCTGATTGCGCTTCCTTTGCATTATGAATATCTATCGAACTTCTCCTTCTTATCGCAGCTTTATTGAGCGCGGATCGAGTGTTAAGCAAATAACGGAGAGAAAACGTTTTACCAATCTGTATCATTTTTAGGGACTCGTTTCCGTACTGACTGATAATGGCAAAGATTTTTGTAGAAACATCTCGTTTTTTTGTAACGCACGCACTACGTAAGTCGTAATATCAACGTACAATCTATGCTATTCAAACTTCTAAAAATGGTAAGGTAATGGCGATCAAAAAGACTAAGTTTGGCTACCATACAAGGTGTTGTTTTAAAAAGCACATTATTTTCAATTAAACTCAATGTCAGTAGTATTGATCAACCCCTTGAATCGTAGTCACTTACTAATATCTACGGAATCTAAGTCCGCCATGCCGACTCATACTAAGTTGGTTTTTCCTCGAACTCGCAGCGAGTGTTGACGCTAACAACAGCTTTTGAAAAGTCATATTGATGTGTTTGCGCCATCATTTGCAAGCGCTTTATAAAATGTTAATTTCCGGAAGGCGTTAAAACCTCGCGTCGTAGATTATAAACGAGAGACCTTTGCACATGCTGAGAAATCGTATTAGACTGTCGTTTTTTAATTTTTTTTTTGTCACAAATAGACCAATGGAGCACGCGGACTAGAAACAGAACTATTAGAGCGCATCTGAAATATTGCAGTAACATGCGCTCCGAAATTCCAAAGTTGTTCAGGAGCCTACCCTGTAAAACGAACTCTAACATGCAGGTACGTGAGCAGTATGTTTTACATCAAATACTTTACAGAAAAAAAAAGTAGTATTGTTATAAAATAAAAGATCGTTAGGTCAGGCGACTGTTGGCAAAAAAATCATTCAACAAGGATTTAAAAAAATTAAGGAGACTTGACATGATATGGTAGTGGGACATCGTTTGTAAAATATTCATAGCCTTACTAAACAGCTTATCGCTGAACATAGCCCGACGGATTGGCAAGCTAAAGTGGCGGCGGGTGGGGCACATAAGTACCATGTATATAAGTAACTGACGGCCAATGAGGCATAAAGGTTCTAGAATTTTTGTTTTGTTCTAGAAGGTTGTGGGTACAAAGTGGACAGACGAACTGGTAAAGATAATAAAGATAAGGCAGAAATCAATCTGGAAGGTATTGCGGAAGGCTTATGTTCAGCAGTGATGATAATGATGATGAGACAGCGTTACAACACACATTCCACAAAACCGAAAAATCTTCTCGACCAATTTAAAGATTTAAAAATTCAATATCAGTTAAATTTAGTTTTGCAGCAGGTTGATGAGCTGTTGACTGCATTTGTTTACTTAGTTGAAATATTTTGTTCGTCTGCATTTTGTCTGTCCATAAATTAATGCTGACAGATGAGCAAACAAAGGAAAAAAGTCGATCGCGAATGTTTTTAACTAGTTTCGTACAAAATAAACGTACAAAACAAATAGTAAACAAAACATGTTCAAACTGGAAAATGTCCTGTGTGTATTGGGGTTTATACGACGTGATTATCATACCTTAGCAGATTTACATTCGCTTGCTTTGTGTGCCGTTATGTTTTCAGATTATTCTAATTAACACAATTATCTACTACTCTCTTGTTATCATCAGAGAGTTAAAATTACGTTAGTTAACGATATTTTACGTAGGTTCCTATTAATTTAAGTTTCTAAAGTTCTATTAGTCATCGTCATCGTTTCAGCCACAGGACGCCCACTGCTGAACATAGGCCTCCCCCAGTGCCTTCTGTCATCGGGGGGTTCTTGCCATACTCGCCACGCTTGGCAGGCGGGTTGGCGAGCGCAGTTTTTTTATTATTTCGCACGCAGGCGCTGCTCCACGTCTAGTGCTACAGGATTTAGTCGCCTCTTACGACACGCCTCCTGTTGGCGGTGGGGAAGTGTATTCTTTACGGCCGTCCCCACACGGCGCGGTTATTTAAGTTTAGCAAGCCAATTATTTTGCAACGATTGAAATGGCTTTTGAAAACTTCAATAGGATAAGACTAAAATAAAATAAACATTTCATGTAGTAGGTAATCAGAATATTTCGGTAATAGGAATACGAATAGTCGGTTGAAATGCCCTAAGTATTCTGATTTTGTATGTTTATTAAGCAGAGGTAGGTGTTTAGATATCACAAACTTGTTCTTTCGACTAATTTGTTTAGTCTGGAAACTTAATGGATTCGAAGATTAATCATTGTTGTGACAGGTTTACTTGGCATTATTTAGTTTAGGGTTCCGAAGTAAAACCATTTTAAAACTCGGTTGTTATAAAGGAAATTGTTTTTCCACATTATGACTTAATACTTACTTCAAATCTTTATGACGGATTGCAGGATTTGGAAAAAGTTCAGATTTTTTTATTTTTGTGGGAAGAGAGTGCCTTCTTTCCCCATAAAATAGCTTACAATAGAGTAGCAAGACGGTTTTTCAACGAAAAACTAATATAAATATACACACATCAATCAGAATCTAGGGATATTTTGTATGTTATCAAATATTTAAAAATCTATGAAGAATTTACTGATATAGTAAATGGGAGATGATAGCTTATTTAAGGTCTTTATTTATTTATTTAAGGACAACTTACAAAGCATACACCACACATTGACAGATAAATAACTTAGAGTAAACTATTTTACAGTGCTGCCTTAATTACAAGTTGCCACGACATGCAATCAAATCCAAATATTGTTGGATACAGAAAAAAAACACATACTAAATTTAACCTAAATTATGGGCAAAAAACGACAGCAAGTTAATTACTAAGGACATTATCTCACATCCTGAACATATAAGGTGGAAAGGGCCAATTTAAATTTTCTTAATGAATAAGACATGTCGATATTTGTACTCTGTGATCGGAATAGGCTATTGAATTGCGACTGAATTCTATCGATACTGGAAAAGTGACCTAGCTTAGTTCTGAAAGCTTTTGCTTTGAATGGCAAATACCTGGACAGTCGAGCAAGTTTATATGGAGTATTGTAATTTATTTGCTTTAAAAGGTCTGAGCAATCAATGTGATTGTTAGTTATCTTATATAAAAACATGTTATCCAATATCTTTCTACGACTTTCCAGACTAGATATTTTAAAGTATGTCAGACGAGAGTTGAATGATGGAAGTTTTTTAGCCAGCTTACTCTGGTACGACAGATGCCAAAGAAATCTTTTTAAAACTGATTCTATACGACGTTTGTGTACTTCGTACAAGGGAGGTCTTCAATAAAAAATAAATAATTTCGTATATTTTTTGTTTCAAGTTTCGTTTTTAAAACTTCACATAAAAATGTAAAGTTTTAAAAACGCCGTAGAAAATTTGTATGACAAATCTTTATTTCTTCTTAAAAACTATTATTTTAAGAAAATTAATAAAAATCTTATGAAATCTGATTATTAAAAATCAGTGTTGCCTCCTCTTACATTAATTACTCATCGACATCGATTGTTCATACTTAAAATTAAATTATCAATGTCTTGTTGCGGTATGAGGTCCCATGTTCTTTGCAAGTGTTCGTAAACGTGTAGTTCCGTCGTTAAATTTGGTGGGAAATCGCTCAAAGCTTTTCGTTGTAACATGTCCCAAGTCGGGCGACTGTGCAGGCCAATCCGGCCAGCCGACACCAGCCGCACCGTATGGGAAGGAGCATTATCGTGCATGAGTAGAAATTGCTGGCCCATTTGCATTCTGTGTGTAACAATAACAGGCTCTACTACCTCCTCGTGGTATTTTTGAGCAGTCATGCTGCCTTGGATCCAAATGAGCTGAGTTTATCCGCCAAGACGAATGCCTGCCCACACCATGATTGTCTCGCCTTGGTAAGAGTGAGGGGTGAACCTCCCGAGGGTGCCGTAGACGGCTAAATCTCCCTGGAGTTCTCCAAACGCGTGTTCTTCGTGAATCCGGATGAAACCCAAATCTCATCAGGGCCTCAACAGGTCAGTCAGGGACTCATCGGTGAACAGCACCCAAGACCATTGTTGATCACTCCATGGTAAATGCTCCCGAGCCCACGAAAGCCGCCGACCGCGATTGCCACGTCGCAATGCTGGAATACGTAGTGGTCTTCGAGCATGAAGATTAACTTTATGCAACCTCCTTCGCACGGTTTGGTCGCTCACCAGCAGCTGGTTGTCATCCTGGAGCCTTTGTACTAGTTGCATCGCTGTGATATTGAGTTGTCTTCTGGCGGTCATTTGGAGAAATCGATTCTGTCTCTGCGTAGTAACACGATATCTGCCTGTGTGCCGTTCAGCCACATTCCCAGTAGTGCGATAACGTGCCCACAATATTGAAATCACGTTCTGGCTCAGCAACGACGCGTTTAATAGCAACATTTTCCAACATGCCCACGGCTCGTAACATTTCATCTCGACTCAAATGACGACGTGATATGTCTCTAAAAGCTCACACGGTACGTTAAATTAAAAAAGAAAAACAATCTAATCCCTTTTCATTAATTAATATCAATAAAACAATTTTAATTTTTCTTGTCGGAAGGAATTACTAACAATTTTGCTGCTGCATTATGTTTTTAGGATTCCGTACCCAAAGGGTAAAACGGGACCGGGTAAATTTTGTAAATAGAATATAAGAGGTTTCAATCTGTATATAAACTTTTTATGGAAACTAAAAAGATTTTAAACTATAAAGTCGTAGGTAAATAATTAAGATTACGGTATCTCTAGATTATGTTATGTGTGTATATGCCCCTGTATTCTTATTAAAATACTTAATATAAATATTGCCCTGGCTTAGCTATAGGTAACGCTCAACCTTACCAAGGCAAGCAGTCATCAGCGATGATTGAGATGTAACCGTTTTTATAGAGAAAAATCATTAAATCCTATTTTTTAGACATCAATTTTACCAATAAGGGTGCATTTATGGGTCCAAATGTGCTCAATTGAACAAGTCGTGTTATGGAGTGTCCTATTCTTTTGTACGCCCTGTATAAGAATATAACCATGTGGCAATAATTAAATGAGTTATGAACCTAACAGTTTCCGAAGAACAAAATTGGATTCGCGAGAGATAAATAAAATTATTATTTGCAGTTGCATTAGGCGGACCCTCTCTCTGCATGCACCGAGCCCGTCACGTCGCGATATCGATAAGTTATTTGGTGCGAATATCGAATAAGGAAATGAAGAGTGCCGTCCATTTTCTATTACCGGCGCTTTATTCCGGGCCATTTAACTTTTTCAGTATAAAGTTGAATCTTCGCAAAGCGGGTAAAGTGGAGATCGACCGGGCAGACATCAGGCATAGATGAAAAAGAACAGTTTAGTCGCTCAGTGACTTAATGGCCACAGCTGATCATTGGGTAACATTGTTTTCTTTATTGTTAAACTGATAGAACTCATTTGTTTCGTAAAAAAAGCCCTTTGCCAGGCAATACACTCCCAAAAACATTGTTTTGCTCTACCACTGCCTTAAAGAACACAGGCACACATTGATGATGAGATAGCCAAGTTATTTTAAGTGTCAATCGCTTTGTTTTCAATTACTAATGTGCATGCAGGTTTTTAAAGTCTGTAGTTGCTATTTGTGAAAAAAATATGTCTGTTTTTTCTTGGCTATGCTTCGGGCCAGTACTTCGCGGTCCACGATGTCCACTGGGGGATTAAAGTCCGATATTAAATGAACGGTAATTGAGCTAATATTGGAGCTACTTGTACTGTTCGGAATGTCCCGTCTGCTTCCTAGTGTTTCTCATTTCTTTTAGGTGGGGCTGTGCAGATAAGTTATTGCTTTTAGGATCCTAGTGATGTCCTTTCGTTAGCATCGGGTGAAACTTAATAGCCCTTATTTAATATGCCTTTGTTCTATTAAGTAGTGGACATTTTACCTCTCTTTAATTAGCCTCATTTTAATTAGACGGTTTTTTCAGTAAGATTTTTTGTGTGATTCAGGGTTGAGTTGTGATTCTATCGTCAAGATAATACTTTACGAAAAGTCAATCAAATCTATAACGAAACTGTTTGCCTAAAATGGGTGGAGTTGATATGAGAACAAATTTAATGTGAGCGCAATCTACTAAAAATACTCAATAAAATTAAAAGATCAAATAAAAAGTTATATTTAAAAAATATACACACGGCGAATTGAGAACCTCCTTCTTTTTTAATTCGGTCAAACAGTCGGAGAGGTGGCACTGTGAAGCCTAATAACTAAAGTATAAGTTACATAGTTATTTTAGTCGAGGTATAGGTAATTGTTAAGCCTTCCTGTTGGTCTTTCAAAAACCCTTTACTAATCCGGTGGTCCAAACCCATGTGATGAGCCTTTTTAATAATATGAATTTAAATATCATTATTTGAAGTCCCAGAATAATCTATGCCGCAAAATAGGATATTTGTTAGACACCTAACACGTTAGTCCATTTCCAATGATTTTCCTTTGTAAATAATTGATAGACAAACCAGCCGTGGACAATGAATAATTAATAGAATTAAAATGCCCAATCATTAATTGGGTTTATAAACAAATTAGAATGCTGATGGCCGCATTCATATTTGAATGCAAATGGTGGCTGGAACTAAATTTGGCCAGGTTAACGATTTATTGTTGACCTGCTTGATTTATTTATGATGTCATTTAAAGTTGTCACGATTTCCTGTACTCGTATATAGAAAAATATAATTAACTAGCTGTGCCCGCGACTTCGTTCGCGTAGTCTACATGATATTTG
Organism: Anania fuscalis; assembly: GCA_950371115.1. NCBI lineage: Eukaryota > Metazoa > Arthropoda > Insecta > Lepidoptera > Crambidae > Anania > Anania fuscalis. Next base: position 10,142,155 of record OX493338.1, on the reverse strand, counting down.
GTGTGTCTCATAATTCAGAATCATTGTGCTCTGCGCCGAAGCACGCATCAAAAATGAGCTTTTTACTTGTTTTTGTATTTGTCAAAAGGCAAACAGGCGTAAAAGTGTGATTCTGTTTGGACTTCCATACGACCTACGACCTTTCTTCCCCATACAGGTCAAAATTTCAAAAACTCTATATTTTTTCTCTCTGAATCGATTCATTAGGTATTTTAGGCATGAAACGTAACAAACAAAATATAATTATAGAGTTTTTGCCCTCGATATCGTCCACATCATGGAATAGTTGCTTTGGGTAGCATTTTTGTATTATTCTTATTTTGATAATAAGTATTACACAGAAAACCTGCTGTGCTTACTACAAATATTTTATTTTATATTTATTTTAATAACACAAAACAGTTTACAGTTATGGTTATATTTTTTTTTATCATAAGTAAGTACTTAACTGTAAGCCAAAATATATTGTGTATGAAAAGTTACAGTTTAATGAGTTAAATTTTATTTCTAGTGAGTATAGTTAGAAAATCAAAAACAAAATCAAATATAAACGCTAAAACAAATGTTTATTATTTACTTTTTATCAAGTGCCTAAATACAAAGTCTCATCCCTTATTTTAACCCCTTTCGTCCCTTATTGTTTTTTACTTCTTATACGTTCTTTTATTTATTATTTAATTTATATTTAATAGAAGTCTATCTCTGTACCAGATTTCACAATAATCAGGTTAGGAGTTTTGACGTGAAAGCGTAACAGACAGACAGACAGAGTTACTTAAAGTATTTATTTATTTCTAACAAGTGCCTCAATACAAAATTTGATGGGTTTATCTTCGAAAATGACCAACTTCCATACAAACATTCAACCACTATTTCCACCCCTTCGAGCCTTTTTTTGCTATAAAAGGTAGCCTATGTCCTTTTTCAAGCTCTAGTCTATCTCTGTACAAAATTTTACAGTAATCGGTTCAGTAGTTTGGGCGTGAAAGCGTAACTATTCCTCTGCAGCGAGGCGTAAGGCAGGGAGACGTTATTTCTCCGAAACTGTTCACCGCCGCATTGGAAGATGCTTTTAAACTGCTGGAATAGGAAGGATTCGGCATCAACATTAATGGCGAATACATTACTCACCTTCGGTTTGCCGACGATATTGTGGTCATGGCAGAGTCGCTGGAAGACCTCGGTACAATGCTCGATGGCCTTAATAGAGTTTCCCAACAGGTAGGTCTTCAGATGAACATGGACAAAACAAAGATTATGTCGAATGCCCATGTTGCGCCCTACCCAGTACCAGTTGGGAGCTCTATTCTCGAAATTGTTGACAAATATGTTTACTGGGACAAGTGATCCAGTTGGGTAGGTCCAATTTTGAGAAAGAGGTCAATCGACGAATCCAACTCGGATGGGCAGCGTTCGGGAAACTACGCAACATCTTCTCGTCCAAAATACCTCAGTGCCTTAAGACGAAAGTATACAACCAGTGTGTGTTACCAGTGATGACATACGGAACAGAAACGTGGCCTCTTACTATGGGCCTGATAAGAAAGCTTAAAGTTGCTCAGCGCGCTATGGAAAGGGCTATGCTCGGTGTTTCTTTGCGAGATCAAATCAGAAATGAGGAGATCCGTGAACGAACCAAAGTCGCTGACATAGCCCGACGGATTAGCCGGCTGAAGTGGCAGTGGGCGGGGCACATAACACGTAGAACTGACGGCCGATGGGGCAGAAAGGTTCTGGAATGGAGGCCACGTACCGGCAAGCGCAGCGTAGGACGCCCACCCACAAGGTGGGCAGACGACCTGGTAAAGGTTGCAGGACGACGCTGGATGCAGGCCGCTTCCAATCGGCCGATCTGGAAGTCACTGGGGGAGGCCTATGTTCAGTAGTGGACGTTCTGTGGCTGATGATGATGATAATGATGAAAGCGTAACAGACAGACAGACAGACAAACAGACAGAGTTACTTTCGCATTTATAATATTAGTAAGGAAGTAAGGATAGTAAGGATCACAATCAATTAAAATCTCTTCTAATAAGACAAAAATAAGATTGGTTCTAGAAATCCTAAATGTAATGTGTCTTATTCAAAATCTAATCACTTATAAAGGCAAATGAAGATTGAATTTTGTAATTTACCAAAACGTTGGGCTAGTGAAATTGAAACTTATGCCATTTTTAATATCTTACGAATTACTTTACATTGACACGGACCACCTCATAGTTGAGGTCTTTACTTTTGTACGAGTTACCTTATTTAGTACTATGCGGTCCTATTATGGTATTTACGTAAAACGTTATTAAATTTATACTCGGTTACTCAGCCTCAGCCTCGGCTTCATTATGAACCCAACTAATTTGTTGTGATCTTTTTTATATTTGAGTGCATTAACAACCCAGGACCTTTGAAATAAACTGTCTTTATTCCAAAATCTTTCAAAACAGATGAATCAATTCTAAAAAGTTTAATTAATTTACCTTTAATAAGTCTAAGCAGTCAGTATATATCTTAGTAAAATATTTGAAAAAATTATGTTCAATCAACTATTATCTCATTTTTTTCTGAATAAATTACTACATAATAAACAATATGGTTTCACGAAAGGTAGAAGCACAACCGATGCTGGAGTTGCACTCTTGAAACATATATTTGATGTTTGGGAGAGTAAGCAAGACGCTTTAGGTGTCTTTTGTGATCTTTCAAAAGCTTTTGATTGTGTAGATCATCAAACTTTACTTAAAAAACTGAGACATTATGGTGTATCAAAGAAGTCTTTAGATTTAATAAATTCATATCTCACAGGTAGAACGCAAAAAGTATGTATAAATAGAGCTGAGTCTTCCGGATCACCTCTAACTATGGGTGTACCGCAGGGATCGATATTAGGACCGCTGTTGTTTCTTATATATATAAATGACCTTCCTTACTTTACAAAAGATCTATGTGAGATGGTATTGTTTGCAGATGATACATCAATAATTTTCAAAATCAAAAGGGGCCAAGAATCTTTCGATGATGTCAATTATGCCCTCTCGCAAGTATTGCATTGGTTTACTACCAACAATCTTTTGCTCAATGCGAACAAAACTAAATGCATTAAATGTACAATGCCTAATGTGAGACAGGTCTCAACGCATATTATTGTAAAAGATGAACAACTAGATACGACTAATTCCTCAACGTTCTTAGGAATAACTTTAGATTCCCGTCTGCAGTGGGGTGCTCATATTGAGGCTTTATCGGGAAGACTTAGTTCAGCTGCTTATGCCGTGAGAAAGATAAGACAACTGACTGATGTTGAAACGGCAAGATTAGTGTATTTTAGTTATTTTCACAGTTTAATGTCATACGGCATACTGTTATGGGGCTCAGCTGCAGATATTGAAACCATATTTGTCCTGCAAAAGAGAGCTGTTCGGGCTATTTACAATCTTAGACCCCGAGATTCGCTAAGAGAACTATTTAAAGAAATTAACGTACTTACAGTCGCTTCACAATATATTTTTGAAAATATTATGTATGTTCGCAAAAATCTGCACTTGTTTACTAAGAAAAATGACATACATAAGTATAATACCAGGCATAAAGATAAACTTGCCGTTCCAATGTTTAGATTGCACAAGGTAGGAAGTTCTTTCATGGGCAATTGTATTCGTTTTTTTAATAAATTACCACAATCCATTGTTGAAATGCCTGTATATGAATTCAAATTGCATGTTAAAAGGACTCTAATGAAAAAGGGCTATTACACCGTTAGTGATTATATAAATGATAAAAATGTGTGGATTTAAAACTGCTTAGCTCACAACAAATCTTGTAAAATATTTATTTATTTTTAAAAGAGGCTGACAATAGTGACCGAGTTTCTTGCGCTGCTTCTTCTCGGCACTAGCCCACAATAGTCCCGAAGCAGTGGTAGGTAAAAAATTGGGACATGTAAAAGTGCCTTTTATGGCCAATTTACAGAAATAAATGATTTTGATTTTGATTTTGATAGAACATTTTCATAGTGTGTTAATTAAGATAAATTCTTTTCTGAAAAGTAAATCCACTATTATGTCTTAAAGACTGTTTACCTTTTGCTCATTTTAATTAAAAACAGTCTAACTATCTCAAAATGTTAAACTTTAAAGTTTGTAGGTACGAATGGCCTGAGTTTGTACACCCGCAAGCGGTCTCATGAGACTGCGTAAAATGTAAAATTTCTATTGTGTCTCGGTTTTGCAGGAAAAAATAGAAGTAGATACTCAAGTAAATCTCTATCTATATTTGTTTACCGCGTTTTCCTACAGAAAATAATACAATGAATTAATGGATAATTACCTTTATTTTAGAAATATTTATTAAAGTTGTTGCTTGTTTGTATATTACATTTTGTTGTTCAGAATAAAATGACTGAAATACATCCCTTTATAAGGAGTCATAGAAATCCAAATATATCCTTTCGAATTGAGTATTCCCGGCTTACATTCAACGACCAGTTAAAAGTACATTAAGCAATTACATTAGTATGCTAAGAATAGGGCGAATCCGCACTGTAAAATCGATTTATCATTCGGCACAGTTGATTTGATTGAAAGCGCAATTATTATTGTCCATTACGGTTCTGCTGTATCATCAACATTAGCGTTACAAATAAATAACGTTTTGTGCAGATTTTTGTTAGTGATCACATTGTTTTTTGTCTAGTAAAACGTAATATTAGTATTATCAAGTTTACAAAGCATACAAATCACATCGCATCAAACTTTCCCCTGATAATTCAAATTAAGTAAACAAGACGTATAAGCGACGTTGAATTGTTTCATGAAAAGTGTATGGGGTGGTTTGTTGACCATAGGTTAATTAAAAGCAAACATCCCGGAATTTACCTTGTCCAACCGGACGATAGCCAATTCGTGCACATCTGTTCTGATACATGATCGTATCAGTTTTTTTTATGACGACGTAAAGTTGATTGAAATTGGTGTTTTGTGTTCGTTTCGACAACACATTCCTTGTGTTTACAACCTTTTGTTTTTTTTAACCCGCTGTCAGTTGAAATCAAATAAAAAGCTACCTGCAACTTTCACTACCTACGTGTCTGTTTAGAGATTACCTAGCCGAGCAAACTTATGATAGAAAAAGATGAAATTGGTAAACTGAATTTATTTTGGTTAGAGTTTCTTTACGTGAAGGTACGTCACAACAACGCCTTTTTACAAATCGAATATTAATTCAATCTTCAGTCGACCTGTGTGGGTGAAAACATTTCTTCGTCTATTATAGTTAGTATCTACTTTACAAAACATTTCTCGTAAATATGGCTTACGGCTTAAATACCATTTAATTTCGATACCTTTACACTAAATTTAAAATAAAATTGCCCACATGACATCAATATTTATGAATAAGGCCCTAATAATAGTATGCAGTATTTGTTTTTTTGGTGAAACTCCATACAGTAAAAACGAAACATTGTTAAAATAATGTAGCTATGTAAGCTTTTGTCAGCTTCCTAAGGTCTTATCATGAGCTTTCTTCTAATTATAGTCATACCAATGTTGTTTTTGCGTCAAAGCAAACAAAATAAAGTTAAACTGTTACTGCTTTCAGAGATCATGGTTTCATCATCAACTCAAAGAGCCTAAATTTTGCGTTTCCTTTTAGTAATCATTCGAATTGATGTCACCTTATTAGTTTCAGTGCAATGATTGCAAAAGCGAGCCGGAATCCCATTCGTAGGCTAATGGCATTACCATAATCACTATTGGACAGTAGAGCGCCGCAGATGTAACATTCTTCCATTACCTGGCGGAATCTACGGCGGCATTATGATTTTATAGCTAATACTACGCTGCACTCATGTGCACGTTCTATTTCTAGTGTGTATTAAGAGGGTTAATCCTACAACTCCCAAGTGGTAACACGCTACCGCACGTCCATTGTTATTCAATAGAGATTAATTTAACACACGGTCGAGGGGTTAAGGATGTTATTACCATATTAATTATAACACAACACTGCCTTTTGGTACAAACATTACGTAATAGAGTCAATTTTTGGGTATCTTCATTACGATTAATAACGCTTTACAAAGTTTACTGTATGTTCTTTATTATTGTACATTACTTTATTGTACAATAATAAAGAACATGCATAGCAACGTTGTGATATCACAACATTACTCTTACTAATGATTTACCCGAGCTCGTTAGCTCGTAAAGGACAAGGCACAATAGAGTTGTAACATCGAAAGAAAGCCGTGTGTATAAAATAAATGTCGAGTTGGTAATTTTCATTGTAAATGGTACATGCAAATGTTTACTGTCAGCTTTTATCCCGCGGTAAAGCATCCTAAGTTATATTACCGTTCCCGAGAGGATAACAAGTTTCGAAACTGTTTGTGTTTTTACTTAGGTAGTGTACAGAATTCTGTGTAAGATTTCTTATAAAATTTTACGCCATGCTTAGCCACTCTAGATGCATAAAACTTTTCAGTGGATAGCATAGTTTGACTGCACAATGGACAAAGGTACTTCCGTCATCATCATTGCTCTACGAGTGGGTTTTCTCGAGGGTGGAGTTTAATGAAAACCAGCGCCGTGGCTCAGCTGAGTGAGTTCATTTTGACCTAGGCATGACAGACACATAGTGACACTGCTTGATGAACTGTGGTACTTTATTGGTACGTTTTATTTGTATTGCCTCATTTGTTATCTGTTTGATTTGTTATTCTTTTTAATTTGTTTCTGTGTGTCATTGTTCTTGTTTATTGCTGTTTTTAATGTGATGTCCTTTACAATACCTAAATATGTGCTTTCTATTTTCAGAAAACATTTTAAGATTCACGGGACTCAACAACAAATCCTGTTGTGTATTTATTCGCGACAACTTACACAATTATTCATATTTGCTATCCCGTGTATTGTAGTGCAGTAGTGTTTACTTAACTACCCAGTTCGCACGTGATTTGTAAGCAGGCGGAAGGGAGGCGAGTGTTCGGTCATCTTCGTTAATGTATTGCCCGCCGCCATGCGATGCGCTTCCGTCCGTGGGCCGCTATATCAAACCAGTAAATACAGCTGCATACTAAATAATTATTGCATGCATCTCATTACCGTAGCATGCCCAAGCTTCTTTGTCTAGTCTAGCCTATGGAGTAATAGATTTTGCAAAATGTAAGCGTCTTAGCGAATTCCTGTTATTGAAAAGTAGTCGCATTCCAGTTTGGAACTGGTTCCAGTAATATCAATATTAATAATAACAGTCTTCTCGTAAATTAAAAAAATGCATAAAAAGTTCAGATGATTTTAACCATGAAACGAAACACAATGAGTGTTTTTGTCCCACTTTTTTAATACTGTTTGTTTTTAAGTTAAGAGCTATCATCTATGTACTAAACGTATCTAAGAGCCGGGAGGATTTTTACATTGAGCTGAGAGATATGAAAGCAATAAGCAGAGCGGAGATTTTACACAATCAGAGCAAAGCAGATATTTTCGACCTTGTGCTTACGGGTAAGATTATTTCTTTTACAATTTCAAGATAGTCAGTTTAACCTGTTTAATCTATTGAGTAGAGCAGATATTTATGATCATTTTTTTTGCATGCTGAAGGGAAGTTGATTGTAATTCAAACAAGTGACTTGAACGAATGTTGGTTTAATAGTCTTCAATTATAATAAAGAGTACAGTTTTATATATTAGTTAGTACATGGTATACTTACACTAAACATACAGTACTTCACAACCGACATCTGTTAGGTAATTGTCACATATAAGGAAAAAAGTAAACTATCTATGATCATTACCTAATCACTATTTTGTAACATCTTTTTTATTATGTACTTATGCAAATAAATAATACTATTACTATTACTTTGTGTAGTCTAACTAGCCTTTAATAAACATCGCCAAATTTTGCGCTCACCTAAATTATAGCAACTTTAATGAACTAAAGTTAAATGCTTATAGAGTGGAGTGATGCATTGGGCGTGGGATAAAAAAGGTTGTAATGGCTTACTTTCAAAATATTATTGACTTACTGTTGTTTTAATCTATAGAATAAAATAAAATAAATAAAAACTGCAGCGCGATGTGCAAGCTGAGCAAGAATGTAAGCAGGCTTGAGCGAACCAGATATTTAGAAGCTCGGCTCGAGTCAGTCAAAGGTTAGTGATATGAGAGACACTTTATCAGCGGGCGGGACGCACTCCTATTTTACCATCGAGCATGTAGAGCCTGGATACCATGGCGTATAAGGCGTTTGCTGTAGTTGATTTTTGTTAATTCGGCACTCAATTTGGGTGGTTGTGGAGCCGATTTTTTGTAGTTATTGGAAGACTGCTGGATATCTTCCTTTACTGTTTTGATTTCCAGAGCTTCATGGATTTCAGAGTTAGTAAGGAACCATGGAGCATTGGACAAGGTACGCAATATGCCATTATGCAGTCTCTGTATAATAGTTAGATTGGAGTTACAAGCGCTTCCCCAGAGTGGGTGACATCCACACAGGTTTAAGGATCATTTTATAGATTAGGAGCTTGTGTGTCCACCGAAAGATTAGAGTTGCGTTGCGTGCCATCAGCTAATAGGTATTTTTGCATTTGATTTTTGCATGTCAGCCTTCTCCTTCTCCTCATATTCTAGTATTTGCATACCAGCTTGCTAGAGATTTTTAATAAGGTAAGCCAAAGGCAGCCGAATGTTAAGGTTATGATTAACTACGATCCGTATTAATTATATTTGGTACAAAAATAATAAATATATGCGCAAGGATATACTCTATTGGTCATGATCGTATTAAGGTATTAATCTAGCCTCATATTACGACTACGTACCAGACAGTATTTTGCTAGCGACGACTTACTACGATCCGATTTTGGAAAAGTGTTCTGTGAATTGACCCTAACCGGGAATCGAACCTGGTCAGCTAACTGAGTCAGTGAAAAATAAGTAGAAATACACTTTTTTGCACAAACAAATACTTTTCTTCTTTTCAAAATTAAGGTTCATGTAATGCGGGACGTGCAAAATAACGCCGCTGCGGCTGAACAAGCCACCATGGCGGCTTTATTAACAAACACCCTGTGTCATTTTCGCTAATGTATGTGCCGCATACACGCAATAAAATTGACTCTAATAATGCCTAAATTTTTGTGTTATTAACTTATCATAATAAGAGTAATGTGATAATTAGTAATGATACCTTAAAAATCTTCTCAAGTAATCTATGTGCTATATTATAATGTACTTGAAACCATAAAACCTTGCGAGTTTCTACTACAAATAGTGTTGTTTGTAATACATGCGATACCTACAAAAGAAATTTAGTTTTCTAACTAACTTTAAAACCGAGGTTATTAAAAATAAAATCATGCCAAAGCTCTACAGTCAAATTAAACGTAGCTGATACATGCAAACCCGACGACTCGAAATAAATCCCTTACTCATTGCGACGACTAGATTTATTGCAAATAGAAAACTCGGAGATAAAGCCATATCGATATCAATTCGCACGAATGCGATAGCAGATGAATCGGTGCAAAAACTATTCATGTGCATTGCCATTCGAGCATAACTCGTCTAGACGGATTGCATCGATTTCCAAAGAAAAAGGTACACTCAGCCTTGAAACTACAACTTATATAGCATACAAACTACACAGGTTTAAATAGGTAGGTAGTTTTGTATGATATAAAGTTTTACGCATTGAACTGTATGCATAGACTGATTTTGGTTGTCAAGCGGACATTCTCGGATACATTTCATGAGTCATAATTTTGATTATTCATCATTGAATTCTAAAGCCATGATAACATACAATGTAAGTAATGTATTTTTTAATGAATTAATTGGTGATCAATAAAATATAACCTTATTATATAATATTATATTAGCTGTTGCCCGCGACTATGTACCCGTGGTGTTTAGTTTACTTAAATTTTCTAATTTTCTGCGCAATAATTTATTTTCATAAGAACCTTCTCCTGACAATGAAAAACACAACAAAATTCTTTTGTGAAATCGGTCCAGCCGTTCACGCGTGATGGCGTGTCCAAGGGCAATAGGGATTCATTTTTATATATATAAAATATACATTATAAAATATAATACTTGACTGTCTAAAAATTATAACATTTACCTTATATTATTGGAGACCTATTAAATTTTAATAAATTCTATTTATTTCAAATTATAAAAATATTTGTATGCCTATAATCTAGGAAAACTATAACAACTGCTTATTCGAATACAAAGCATTTAAGACTTACCAGTCCATAATAATAATAATAATAAAAATCTTTATTTCGACCAACATAAGATCATAGTGTGTAGTAAAAGAATAAAAAAATTCTTAGCCTAGTGTTAGTAATATTATTGACAAAATGGACAAGTATTTACTATTTATTTGTCAGCCTGTGTTTATTACGTGCATCATTGAGCAATGATTCACGTAATGACAGTCAAACCTCTCAGCAAACATGCTCAGGACGCCGTTGGCGCTAGCCGGCACCCTGCGCATCAGAGACGCGCTTGCGCTTGTGCATTATGACGCGCTACAGAATCGAGGCAGCCCCATGAGCGCCCTAAAAGCGTTATTATATTGAACGCGCAGAGCGCTATACTGTTTTTGCATGTAGCTAGTCCAGAGGCTGCTTTTGTAAAAGGAAGAGCAGTAGGCTCTGAAAAGAGTAAGCTTAACCTCGGTGGAGCAACGCGCGAACCTTCTGGCAATCATATTTGCTCTAACCGACAACGCTCTGCGCTCTCTTTCAATATCTGCATTATCCTTTAGGTCAGAGGTAATTATATGTTCTAAATACCTAAATTGGTCTACTCTCTTCAGAGGCGTACTGCCAAGTCTGACAGGTGGCACAGATAGACTTTTTCCTCTGGCCTGAAAGACAATGCATTCACTTTTCTTTACATTGTATGTTAGGCCATGAGTGAGCGCATCCCTTTGCAAATGTTCATAAGCTTCGACAAGTCACAAACCAAAGCGCTCAGCAGCACCATGCCGTCCGCATAACTTAAATTATTGAGGCAGATGCCATCAATATGACAGCCGACATGGGTGCTGCTAAGTTTCTCCAATAACGCATTGATATGTATAGATTAAAAAGCTTCGGCGAGGTCAGGCCCCCCTGCCTCACCCCGCATTCCAACCCATACGGCTCCGACAGCACATTCGACCACTTCACAAAATTTACCTGATTTTGATATTAGAATTTTAATATATAATTTAGTTCAGTCGGCACTTTGATGTCACTTAATTTTTGCCACAGAATATCGTAATAAACTAGATCAAAAGCATTTGAGAGGTCAAGAAAAATAGTATCGTAAAAATACACACCCGAAGTCCGACACAAAAATTAAGTTGCGCGTAGTCGAACCTTAATGGGCAATCTACTCGTCCAGCCACAACGCAATATTACTCGATCTCCGACGATATTTATCTTTTTAAACGCATCATTGTAGCAAAATAAATTCAAAGTGTTTTAATAAATCATTTTAAATTAAAGATACAAACAGCCTCCCTTTTTGTCAACCGATAGCTTACAAAAGCCTTGGGGCCCTTCAGACATAAAATAAATGTGTTCACAAATCACTTTTGCACCTAAAGCTTTAATAAAACATAGATACACATACCATAGGAATGGCCGAATGCTAAAAGGGTTGTATTCTGGTTTAAGTAATTAGCATACCGCTGACGGCCCTTTCTTTCGATTTACAAAGGATGGGATATACGGATATAAGGGATTACATTTCGACCCATTTTTAAAAAGGCTTACATAGTTTGGACTGTGTATGTGGTATAAGTAATTTATGTAAATATTTTATAACTAACATGATTAACTAAATTGATAATTCCTGTAATAATCAATAAAACAACATGATGTATGAAGTATCGTTAGAATCCTTACGTTATACCGGGTAGCAATTATATTATTTAGATAAACCGTAACGTCATCGTAAAAACGTTATGGCGAATTATATAAACAATAATGTGCATCCTGGTAAAAATAAAAATTGTGAATATTTCGAGTGTGGTATCAAAAAAGTATGCTGCCTATACTTACCTAGTTCTCGATGACGAATTGTTAAATAAAATTAAAATTTAAAGACACGATTTTCAAGCGATTTAGAAAGTTAGCAATACCTAAATTGTAAATACAGTAGCAGTAGAGGTACCATTATATGACACTATACCAACTGTCGCCCAATTTATTTATATTTTACTTCGTTTATTTTCAATTACTAAAAAAGGTTAGGTAAGTTTGGAATCCATTTGTATGCCGGGAATATGGTATCTGCTTAGCACAGGTCTTTCCTATCCTACGTCATGGTGCCATATGCTTCTGAGGGGGAATCGGCTAATCATCTACTCAATTTAGGGGATATTTAACTTCAGATTTTGTTCAGAAGGTGTTTCTTTTCGTGTATTTAATTCGTTTATTAATTCGTATTTATAATTAAATTCAAAATACTTTCGCTTTTCAGTCGTTTTATTTCGTATATTTATTTAATTGTTTTTTTTTTGCATGTTAAAGAGAAAAATATAATAATAATATTTTTCAAAAATGTTCTAAATTTAAATTCATTTCGTAGAGGTTTTATTCGCGTGCACGTTTAAAATTTTAGCTAGGCGCTAACAGATTTTATCATCTACAGCATCCATTAAGTCACGATCACCACCTGAGTCCATTTGTCTATGGAATTTCTTATAAATTATACCCAGTGCAAAATGTTTTACAAAAGAAACGATGACGATCCATTTTAATCGTTCTCTGTTGTTTATTCTAAACCTGCAAGTTTCAGAGGCTACACAATTTAATTTTAGTATCCATTAGTAGTTAATGCACCTACCATCGAGTTCACGTAAACTTTTAGCGTAGTACGACAAACGTGCTTATCGAAAATCTACTAGACATTAAAATACCTATATATCTAGAGATAGTGTGAGAATTTGATGTTCACAGAACTTTAATTGTGTTAGACCAGATTTAACCCAGCACTTTTAGTAACTTAACAGCAGGGGCTTAGTTAATTTAACGGACTGTTAGTGCTCTATGTATAAAGGAAATCATCTGTTAATAATTTACCGCACTGTTAGTTTATTTTAAAATAAAAATGGTGGGCTGTGCTGTTATTATTATTTTGTTACTTCGCTGAGAAGGTAGGCTCTGCATACCTAACTGTCTATAGTGAAAGCACGCCCTATTGAAAAAAAACAATTTTTGAAATATATTATAAAATCATTTTAGCTAGGACGACACAGGTTGATACAGATAGGAAACAAATAACGTTCCTACAAAAGTTTACAAACTTGGATTACTACTACATTTAGCTACTAATTACTACACATGGCACTTGTCAAAGTTACTATAAACGAGTTCTAAAAATCTTTTTAACAAAAAATTCAACCGCCGAAAACCGGAGAAGCAAAAAATAATAAACTTTTTTTTATTTAACCTTAATAACTAAGTTCCATAACTAATGTAAGTATACCTAATATCCAAATCTAAAAAGAGCAAAAGTATTCCAAAAAGAGCTGATTGCTCTTTTTGGAATCGGTGCCAGCCATTGAGAGTTAAAATGTTTGTAAATTTATGTGGGACCAACTTCGGGCTATACCCTTTATAATATTTTTTTTTTTATCAAAATCGGACTACTCTGTAAAAAGTTATGCGTGATAATACATAAAAAAATATATATATATATATAGGCGTCGACTTGAGAACCTCCTCCGTTTTTCGTAGGTTAAAAATACTATTCTGTTTTGTGTTACTAGGTATGATTTATCTTGAAAGCTTTCCGCACGTCGTATAGGTTTACTGGCAGATAATGCTCTAGCCAATGCTAGTTAACCTGGTTTGTTTTTATAAGATATACATACTGTTTTGTCAGCTGAGTCTACGTAATTAGTTTTATAGAAATTGAATTATTACTTATTATTGATTAATTAATGTTGAATATAATTATTTGTTATGAATTAATTTAAATAATTTAGCTACCTAATTGTAATGTATCTGTCGCAGTCAGATTGCATAATTTGCCGTATTACAAACTAACTTGCTGTTTTACAAAACGGAGGCGTTTTGCCATACGGCGGATTGTCATTACGATGTGTTCTTCGATATGACGTCGGACGTTTAGCCGCATTGTACAATTTGCATTTTGTAGATTAACGGGTTTTTTTCTTAACATACTTAACGTCATATTAGTACACCAATAATAAAATATAAAGCTAGTTGGTTTGTGATACCTATATTTTAAGCACGTTGAAAGGTGACCTTAATCGTGTTATAATAATTAAGCTAAAGTTTTGTATTTTGTTATACAATTTCTTAAGTGGCTCTTGACGGCACAGTGGCGTATCGTTTACAAAAGATATTTTAAACAAAATTGTTGGTTTTTCCACTGATTAGTTTTAGATTTCATGCCTTCAACAGCTGAAAGGGTCAGTCAAAGTTTTAAAGTAGGTCGAATAAATATGTAGAATGTACTGCTCTTTTGGTATTTTTTTAAGTATCCGATTTTTGAAGTTAAAATATTTATATATTTAAATTACTAGCTTTTGCTTGCAATTTCGTTCGGGTTGACTTTAGTTAATTCATAATATGACGAAATTACACAAAATTGTAGTCTATGTGTTCTTCTGATGTATAAGCTATATTATTGTAAAGTTTCATAAAAATCCGTTTAGTAGCTTTTTCGTGAAAGAGTAACAAACATCCATCCTTAACCCAACACATAATTTCTCTTACTAATAATTCTAGAAGATTGATGGGAAGTTTCACAATATCGTATTCCCGACGATACAGTAGGTGTCACGGTTATCACGGCAAGTTAATTAGAATATTCGTCTTATCTGCGGCAAACAGTAAGCGTGCCGTGCTAATCGGTATGCAAAGTAATCTAATCACGGGAGGTACAAATATAGGTCTTTCAACAATTAATAAAGTAATAAGGTCACTGAAGTGGGTCGAATCGCTGTTCAAAGCGCTGTTGTTAATTATAATTAAATAAATAGATTCTTCCACTGCCATACAAATAATCTAGTCTCAAATTAAGCAAGCAGAAAGGTTCTAGAACGGAGGCACAAGATGGGCAGACGACCAGAAGCCCAATAAATTTCCGTATTTTTAAATAAAAGCCGCAAACCAGTGTCGATCCGGACTGTTACTGGACATTACTATCTAAAACTGTTATTCTTGTAATCTTTAACAAAGCATAAAAATATCTTAATGCGAAAATTGGACAAAAAGTATTTCATATTGGTTTCTTTTATTTTCAAGTTGCAATACGAACCGTTATTGTTTTTTTTGTTTACGAGAATATCCGTTTCTAAACGCAATGTTACTGGGTCCGGGCCGACACTGGATTGCGACTACTGTAAAAACACGGGAATTGGGCTTCTGGTAAAGGTCGCAGGATGCATGCTGATTGCAACCGGCCAATCTGGTCATTAAGGGAAGCCTATGTTCAGCAGTGGACATCTTACGGCTAAAATGATGATGATGATGATGAAATTAAGCAAAGCTTGTACTATGGGGACTAGATAATGAATTTAAATTAAATACATTTATAAACATTAATGACTTACGTGCAAATTCTTGTGCTCTTCACATAGATATTGACTAGCGGGATTCAAACTGCAACCTTTGCTTTTGTAGTCCGGTTCTCGCGCTACTAGACAGATGGTCTTTTGTGAATGAACATAGCTCCTGTATGTTTATGTCTCTCTTACTCATTAGCTCGGTTAATGTCCCCTTTACGTCTTGAAATTCGATTTGTACGCCTCTCTTGCTCATTATCTCGGTTAAGCCAATCCGTTTTACTCCTTAACTTCAAACTCAATTTGTAGTCTATAAAGAACTATCAAAAAGCGCGTTCTACTAAACAGAAACCCTAATTCGCGTTCTCAGTAAAATAAACGAAATAGCTAAACACAGAAACGAGTCCACCTTCACCATTGTCCTACAGGAAATTCATATTTTGCCTGTCACAGTGCTGTAGAGTAGTGTCGGCACAAATTTAGTCTTCAACGGAAGCATAGCCCCAGGAGCACAGCCAGCATAGCTATGACAAATAAATAAATAAAACTGGGCCAGCGCGCTATTTAGACCAATCGCTCCAATGGATTGCAGATTTAAATATTTCATATTTGTTTCAACTTGATACCTCTAAGCGTTCATGACGAAAAGAGATTGACAAACAGAGAGCCGGATCACCAAATAATCCTTTATGGAACATATTTCATTTTGGGGTACTGAACCCTAAAAACTACGAACTGCTGATACAATTATGATTACTAGGCACTGCGGGGTAACCATGAACTCTTAAAACAATCTCAACGCTGTCAAATCTGTCAATTTTGGTACGTCATTACATACAAAATTTGACAGATTTGATAATGTTTGACAGATTTGAGATTGTTTTAAGAGTTCGTGGTTACCGCCCTAGTATTTTTGTTTTTAGTCCGACATAAGCTGTTTTCTTTGGTCAACGAAGGAAAGGGTAAGCAGCGGCCACCGAGCGAAGCTATTAATTAATACGTCATCCACCAGTGGGCCACTGTTTGCCCACAAAATACTTGTCCTTACAAGATCCGATTACTGCAATAGGAATACCAGGGGTTAAGTATAAGTGCCAAGAGCCCGTAACCTTATTCTTGCCTTTAAAAAAGCGTTGTTACGACTAGGTTGCCACTAATATTGTTTTATTTAGGCAGTAATAGCAGAATTGTGAAGTAGTTACTAATGAAAACAATACTCATCATCTGCACAATTTTACCATAGTTATATTTTTATTTAAACTTTATTGCACAATTGGTGGACCTAATGTTAACAAGCATGCAGCTCTACCTGTCATCCTTAAGGCAATCCTTAATAATACAAAAAATATACTACATACTAATAAATCAATAAGTACCAATAAGAACAATATTTGTTATGGTATTGACAAGTACTTACAAGCAAACAAAAATAAATTTTTTGACTTAGCCGTAGCCAATGATACAATTTTTAAAACGATAACAAAGTTAGAAAACAATAAATGTATTTGATCGACTTTCGTCCTGCAATCACGTAGTAAATTGTCATCGCAATCATATTATATCTAACAGTCGATGACGAATTTCGATGTCGTTTCGCTACGCAGCAATTGTTACTTGTCTAAGCCTCCTGTAGGTTTAGACAAAGATCCAGTACAATTTTCTATGATTCAGCTAAAATATCAAAGTCAAAAAGATACGATACTTAGTCTTAGAAAAGGCTGTGGTAAGCGAGACTATCAGTAAGCGTAGAAGTCAGTTAGGTCGGCTAATTGATGGAGGGAAGCACTCAGTGCTTCCGTGGGTCGTTGCGTACTTGTTTTGTTCTTTCTTTTTTCTAATATTTCTATTTCGTTGGTATTTTAGGAGCGTAAGCTTAGCTAGATGGTTGAATTTTACGGTACCGAATGAATGAATCAATACATTTTTTTCTGTTTGTCACGATCTCAGAAGAGTAACCCACAATTTTCAGCATGAGCCAAGGTAGAGCATGACCACGAGCTGATTTTCAGCGGACATCTTTGAAAAATTTGTGAATTGTTACTTTAAACCGTAAACATTAATTAAAATAGTTTGTAAAACCTTCGTCAGAAATTGTTACCTTTGGTTTTACCACATTTTTAATAATCACAAAACACATAACCCACTGCTATACGCAAAACAATCATTATATAAAATAGTCACCTTTTTACTAGATGTTAATTATCTTCCGTACTCAGGTACTGTCTTTGACACATTGGAAACCGTAAATTTGCCGACTACAATGTGTCCGTAATCCGTATCATCTAATTACCTATTCATCTCGCAGGTATCATATATTCAGATTGGTGTATAAATGTGTCATGATTGATGAGTTTGCGTATTGTCTTTTGTTAACTACGTATTGCAGGTAGTTATGATACCTAATTCCTAATGACAGCTATTCATATTATAGTGATGTCTTGGTAAACCACACTCAGCATTAGTGAAGAAAGGTAATGTTTAATTTCAATCTTTTTTATTGTATTTCTTTAGGATTTTGTACAAAACCCAGGGTGAGGTGCTTTGCGTGGCCGGTTTTTGTTACATTGTGCAGTTCTTTGTAATAGTACTAAAATCTGCTTTTGCACTATTTTCAGAGCTCTGTATTTAATTTCCGCTAAATGTAAAACTCTATTTGCAGGGTAAACAAGTCTCGTCAGTAACTATGCAAAATAAAAACCTTTTTGCGCGGGAAATTCACTTCCACTCATAGTTTTAAATTAGATAGCACAGCAAGTATTTTGATTGTGAATTATGAAGTTAAGTTGATGTCAGAATTTTAAAATAACACCCCAATGACATTCCCTAACCTCTCGTTTGCTATGTTACTTCCCACACGAGGGAATTCAAAACAACCATTAATGTTACTCAGGGTAATCATGAATATTCCATTGCAAAACCCTTTTAAGAGATAAGGTTCTGCAAAATGCTTTTAAAAATATTTCTAAATAATGAATGCAAGGACGGATGTGGGAATAGGTGCTGAATATTTCCCGTGTCAAAACAAACTTGGCGGGAAAATGTTATCTACTTGTTGAAGATGCATTAATTAAGACTTTCGCGAAATCTTAAAAACAAAAAGTCAAAGTGGAAAATAAAAAGAGAGGCTTTATAGAAGTTGTGGAAACAGAAAGTTTTCCAATTGATAATAATTTCCATTGTGATGCAACACAAAGGAGAACAGGAAAGTATGAAGTTCTGAAATAAATTCTTAATTTAAGAGCTGACTGAACGTTATCTGAAAGGAAAGTCGGGATTAGAAGAACAAAGACCACAGCTCAGCTCACTGTGAAGCTTAATTTTTTGTTGACTTGTTCGCTCTTTGCATTTTGCATGAATTGGAGTCGGAAAGTTTGCTAATGAGTGTGGCGACAACAGAACGGAGTAATTCCAATAACATTGTTCACAAAGCGAATGGGCCCAACGACTGTTCGATACTGGATTTCATAGTTCACTGGTAATGAAATACCGTCATTGTTGTTCCGCTACATACTTCATCTGATCATATTTAGGGCTCCGTAGTTCCGTACCTCAGACGGTACCTAAAAATAAACCCTTATAAGATCACTTTGTTGTCCTTCTGTCTGTCTGTCAAGACCCTTTTCACCAGGATCTGTAGGAAATAGTTTTTAACTAACTCGTCGTTATGGACAAATTATTTACAAACCAATCGTTGTACAGAACCCTTGTTGCGCGAGTACGACGCGCACTTGGTCGGTTTTGATATTTATTTTAAGTTTTGTTCTGTTTTGCTTTTCCCACATAAATGGAAATTTTATTATAATATACCTACGTTTTTTCACTTATTTAAAATACATCGAGATCAAAAAGAATAAAACCGGCCAAGTGCGAGTCGGACTCGCGCACGAAGGATTCCGTACCATTATCTATAAAAACGGCAAAAAAAACACGTTTGTTGTATGGGAGCCTCCTTAAATATTTATTGTTATCTGTTTTTTTAATATTTGTTGTAATAGCGGCAACAGAAATACATCATCTGTAAAAAATTTAACTCTCTAACTATCACGGTTCATAATATACAGCCTGGCGACACGGACAGCGGAGCCTTAGTAATAGGGTCCCGTTTTACCCTTTGGGTACGGAACCCCAAAAACGAAATTAAGCTGCGCGACCTTTGTCGCGATATTTTGATAGAAAATCGATTAAAACCGCGAGAAAAGCTTGGTTAAAATATGAATTTAAATTATTCATTGACCATTAAGTAGGGACATTTGTATTGCAGAGCAATAGATACATTAAAACAAAAAAAAAATACTTCAAGTTATCTACACAGACATAAATCTAATGCAAGTACCTACGTTAGCTATTTGTGGTTTAAAAAGAAAAAATGTTTCTAAGAAAGTCTTAAGCTTTTAAAGGTAAAATACTTCTTTAATTTTACTAAACTTAAGCGGCTCAAAATTCTGATCTAATGCCTAAAAAGATCTTAAATGAATTAGAAGAAAATCTATCTAACTTTTATAGGATTACCTATATGAAAAAGGGTTAATTAATTGACTTAATAAAACGCAAAAGGTTAATCATAAAAAAAATGTGATGTATAATGTGTGTTCTAGACTTATGCTTTTAAATTGACGTATCATTGCTATTTTTCTCTTGCTCAGAAATTACTTTGAAGAATATCCGTTAGTTTTTATAAAGTTTGTTTTAGAAATATTCGTTATTAGTAATCTGACGACCTTCGTAGCCGAGAGACGAGCACGACTTGGCATCGCCATCTCGCTGTCGATTTAATTCCTGGTCGGTTCAATCTATAAAACGAGTTTTTCTTTATCGCTTTGGGTCAGAGTGCGCTAGTTTCCATTGCGAACTTATCGTTTATATTTTCTAAGCGCTACACGAAGCAACGTTCTTGGAATCTATACGCGACTAGTTACAAGGTAGCCATTTTGATTTATTGCTATCTCTTTTTTCTCAAAAAATTGTACTCTTTTTATTCTTTTCATACTTCTCCCAAGCTTTCAAAAGATGTTTTTGACGACCTCCGTAGCCGAGAGGCGAGCACGCCGGACTGTACATGGCGCCGCCATCTCTGAGGTTCCGGGTTCGATTCCCGGTCGGGTCAATGTAGAAAACGAACTTTTCTATATTGGCTCGGGTCTGGGTGTTGTGGTACCGTCGTTGTTTCTGATTTCTATAACACAAGTGCTTAGCTACTTACCTTAGGATCAGAGCAATGTATGTGATGTTGTCTTATATTTATTTATTTATTTATTCATGATCGAATAAAGAGTGCAAAGATTGCTTTAAATATCGATCTAGGTGAAAAGTTCTACCAAAATATGGACGACTTGATTCAAAGAGAGAATAAGAACAAGAAAATGTACAAGAAAACGGTGTAACTGCCTAGGTTTTTTATAATTTTACTAGCGCCTTTTTAAAGTTGTACCTAAATACTTAAACATTTATGTTCCTTTTATAATAAAATATTTTTTTCTCTCACAAAGGACTGTATTATTTAAACAGTTTCCTTTAAATTGCCATAAAGTAATAACTACATATTATTAGTTGATAACTAATTGTTGCATATTTTTTAACATAATGACATTAACAAGTAAATTTCTGAGCTTGTACGAGTATACGCTACTTGTTACGCTTTTACATTCTAAATGTATACAATGTTAGAACATGACGGTTCTAGCCTTGTATAAGCTCTTAACTAATTTACTGAACCAGCGTTAGAAATTATACGCGATTAGTACGAAGAAATCGTGTATATAATATACAGTATATAATATACTGAAAAAAAAATTACTACTCATTCTGAAAACATACAGTGTAAGAACACTATGAATGCGTGCTGTCCTTGTATACTTTCAATATACGCGTCCGATGTTTATTTACTTAAATTATTTAGTTGTGAGCGCTGGGTTAGCCTTATTAAGCGCACAACTGCCGTTGTGTCATTTTATTTTCAGCTCTTCCCGACCCCGGGTATTTTTTCTTTCCGTTCGGCCAGCTATTGTGCTAATTGAACCTTGATTGTTCTATAACAATTGAATTGAACAAAGCTCGCATTGACTTGTCCTGTTTAACACAAAAAGGCCATGGAAATAGTTTTAGAGCACGCCTGCGGAAGCGCGCCGCTCGTAAATCCCGTTCCGTGCCGGCCGCTACAATTACATACACAATCTCACATCTGAATATACTCAATGTTATTACCGACCGAACCACCTTAAGGGCCACGTTGTGTAGTTTTACACGGGCACTTGTTTATTAGACTCGTTTTTCTTCAAGGAATCGAGATAGGCAAGTCGAGCAATTCGACTTTACATGCTAACTTAAACAAAAATAATATCTAGATATTTAAAACACTTTCTGCGAGCGCTTACGGTCCTAAGTGTGTTTATACGTACCTATTTTCGTACCTATTTCAAATGGAGCGACTTCTGTGTGTTGTGCTTTCCGACTTCTGAAACCTTTAGACAGAGGAACTGCACCATTTCGGATCATGGCTGTCCATCCATTGTTATTAATTTGAAGTTTTGGTGGAAGTCCATCGAGAGTCACTACTGATACGACAGAAAGAGAATCTGAATGTACAGGTTTATTTACGATGTTTTCTCACTGTCATTCAAAAGGCATAGATCCTTTTTAAATATTTCTGAAAAATTCAGAAGTTAAAAATGCTACATATCTATTTAAACTAAAAAATAAAATCTACCTGATGCGTTCCTAAATTAAAGGCAATTTTTTGTGGAGAAGCAATTTGACAAAATTGTGGCGAACTTTCGGGAAGTAACTGTAGTCCCATCTGCCACAACAATCATTTTGTTTTCACGTCGAAGTAACGATGACATTTCAACAAAGAACCAAACATTTCAAAGTTGGCAGATTGCAGTGCTACAGGAATATTTACAATGTCTAAGTAAACACGTTCGATGCAATCATGAAGACAGAAGTAAGAACGGTATTAGCAGAGAGCTTGTGACAGACTGGCCAAGATATACAGGTAATAAGGAATAGGACTACTACTTAACACTACATATTTAGTAGTCGACATCGAAATCATGTTTTTGTTCAGATGTTTTGTCCAAACTAATCGATAAATATGATAAATCTTCTTCTTTGCCTGGGCCCTTTCTCATTTTTTGGGGTCGGCCCTCCGTATCATGCGTTGCTTTGTCCTGGGTCGTCTCTTTGTTCACTTGGGCTTCCTTGAGGTTCTTATTTACTATGGACATCCATTTGATTCGGCGTCTTCCTCGGTTCTATACTCAGATCAGAGAAAAGACTAGATATGTAATGGAGGCGTGGCGCGTGACACCGCGACATGACCAGGAATGAACATCGCTTCCGAAACAAGCCACACCACTCTTTAATCTCAGCTCATACCTACAACAGTTATGTTCTCCGATATTTTTGCAAAATTCCGAATAATTGTGAAGTTACGTGCAGAAACAGAAGTGAAACGAAAAAGTACAAGAGATATTGAGTCACTTACCTAAATTAAATATTAGGATTTCATTTTTATTTAGCTTAGAAGTAAAAAAAAAAAGTAACAATATCACGAATAAATTCAGTCCCGAATGAGCTACCATAATGCCGAACTTGATTGTGATGTTTATTTAGACATGTTAGACATTGATGGTTAAGTACAGCAACCACATAATATTACATCTAATGACACCGCAATGTATTCTGATCCTACCGATATCCACTGCGTCGCGAAAATACCATGGTACGGCCGCGTACGTTTTTTTTCAAGATTTCGATGTTGCTTTTATCGTACAAAGAGTGTTCTATGCTTTTAGTACAGTACAGGGTACTGTATAGGCACTAGTTGGATACAGATATAAAATAAATTGTCTGTGTCAAATCAGAGATTTTGCTAGTAAACCTGGCCTAGTATTACGTTAGTATTTTATTATAAGTATGTATTGTACAAGTAAGTACGGATGTTTTGCATACTACTAATATCCAAAACATCCGTACTTACTGAACATGGTGAGACTCGCGCGCGTTTATCACTTGGGATGGAAACTCAGATGAGAAAATATAAGGTGTTCATTGACTGAAAACTTCCTTCTAGAGCAGGAAATGATTCTGGTGCTCAATTATAAAAATGTTTTCTAAGGCACCAATATAAGCACTGCCTTAATAAGATTTTTCGAAACATTTATTGTTTTTGAATGGAAAATTAACACGTAAGGATCATGCATTGAGAAAGTCCAGCGGTGAACTGACGTGAGCTAATTATGATAATGATGATGTATTTTGTGTCAAATAGGTAAATATGTTTTCATTTATCATTAAAAAAGCTTAATTCGGGCGATCGAAGACAAAATGAGAATGTATCATTCATTTTTAATTTAGATCAACACAACTGTGCCTAAGTAAAGCTATAAAAGTTCCCATCAAATCACTTGTCCTATTGAAATGGAGGATAAAACGGAATGACTATAGCCTACCTTATTTTGGGCCGCGAAAAAGTCAACCCGCAGTCAGCAGACGATCGCAAACTGAGCTGTCAGACGCGAGCCACTCCAGCGGAGTTTAATCCCGGCCTGAAGTTCCCTTCAGAAACAATAACATTCGTTCAACGATATAATGTGGCCGCACAGTTTTACCCAGGGGAAGTTTTAAGTGCAAAAGGCCCCACAAGTTTATGTGTTGAATGAATCTAGGAACCCGCGTAATGTAAAAGTTGTAATTTGATTTGCAACAGCAACCACTAGCCGCCATTGTTTTCATTTACACTGAAACGGCGTTTTGTTTCTGTTCGTTTAAACAAGCCAGAACTTCGAGAGTTATGAATAAATGAATCGGTGTTATTGTATTCATATTTCACGTCCATCAGTTTGTTTATCAAGATAAGTATTAGATTTAGCTTTCGCAGTGAATCCCGAAATTTGTGTCCATTTGCCTTTTTGAAAGGGCGACTTAAGGAGCTTAATGCAAATTTCGAATTTGTTGGGTTTTAAACTAAAAATATCTATGCCTAATCATTGCAAAGGGCAAAATAAATCAAGTCTACACAGATAGTCAGAATCGGCCTCTCTGCTGTAATAAATTCATGTTTCCTACCTCCTTAAACTAGATCCCGTAGAAAACAAACTTAAACCGATTGGTTCTCCCCACTGCATTTGATTAACCCATCTCAAAATAATAAGTTAAAAACATTCTCCTAAGTAAATTTTATTGATCCGATTCACTGTGACTTGTGTGATTTGACGACCTCCATAGTCGAGCGGCGAGCATGCCGAACTTGGCGTCGCTATCTCTGAGGTCCCGGTCCCGTTCCTTAGAAAACGAACTTTTCTATAGTGCCTCGGGTCTGGTTGTTGTGGTTCCGCCGTTGTTTCTGATTTTTGTACCACAAGTTCTTTCGCTACTTACCATAGCAATGATGTGATGTTGTCCAATATTTATTTATTTACTGTAAAGCTATTTGAAGTAAAACAATAAATTATTTCGATTTTAAATTGGCACTTGCAGTCAACCACGGTTGACTGCAAGTCAAACACGGTGGTTTGCGAGGCATTACATTTTTTAATAATAATTTGTAATGTTGATTAAATAAAATTTATTGGAATACTTCGTGTACCTACAGTATTACCGACCTAAGACCAAAATAATTTTGTCATATTGCATTCCGATAACTTGCACTGTTCATTAGGTGCAGACGTCTTTATGAAGCTACCAGCTCCTAAAATAACACAACCCATTATCTTAGCGTAATAATTCACTTTAATAATGTAAGTGGAAAATCGGCCGATAAGAGCTCTCGTTGCTACGAACTGCAAGGGGAAGTGTTTATTATTTTCCTCGATCTGGGTCATACTCGATAGCTTGCTCGAGTTTCAGTGCAGGGCTACCTATCGGTCTAAGCTATATGCAGTATACTGATGAAGCCGTATCCAATTTGTTAAGGGTCGCTATAGATTCAATTATTTATTATAAAAAGTTTCATAAAAGCGCCATGGACTCCAAAGTTTCATAAAAGCTCCATGGACTCCATGGAGAGTTAAATAAATAAATAATAATTAATTTTTAGTGTTAGGACTTTAACAATATTTTATCGTCCAATAATTGAGGATCTATCTATCATTGTAGAGGTCGCTTAAAAAGATCGTTAATAACAGAAGTGTCGTAACCATGGGATAACCTAGTAACTAAAATTACTGTCTGGTATCTCGTAAGCGCCATGTCTGCCAAATACACTACGAAATACGTTCTGTCGAAAAATCGCAGTATTACCTATTGACACCTAACTGTTAAGGAGTTCTGTGGCCTCCATCATCCGATCAGCAGTATGATATGCATACTTAAACCTTCTCCAGAATTCTTTTTGAAATTTACTTTTCTGAAAACCGCATCATGATTGGATAAGCCAAACGCGAGAAAATCGCGGACAAACATACACACATACAATCATACGGGTCAAACCGAGAACCTCCTTTTTTGTTAGAAGTCGGTTAATAAAACGGTATTAAGATAATTGTAACTCAGTCACCTTTCAGCAGTAGACTGCAGTAGGCTGACATAATGTTTTTGTTTTTATTTAGTTCACATAAGTGTTTTCTTTAAATATCAGACGAATCTTTGAGTAACATTTAAATCAGTACTTGATATTTGCAATTATCATTAAGGCCTGAGCATACCAAAACCAGCATAGCAGCAGCACACTTCAGGCCGTGAACTCAATGCAGTTCACCGAAACGATGTTTCATAAAAAACTTTGCTAGTGTAGTGGTGGCGTACGTACGCAAACATGTATTTAAGTGCATAGTGCATACTATAGCAGTTTACTTGATTTGGTTTTATCATTCAATTAACAACCCAATAGGCGTAGTGACGCGGTGATACGCATAGGAACCCGCGTTCTATTCCAGGGTTTCAATTCAGATTTTTTTTTAAAATTCTAAAATGATGTGGGTGTTCTGAGAAACGCCCCTTGCAATTTAATTGTCTGGTACCTTGTAACACAAGTCTGCTGATCATTTACTTTGAGACCATGAGGTTCCAAATGAAAATGTTCAATCTACACGCGCCTAGAACGGCTTAAGTTTGGACTTTACAGTTTTTCTGTAATGAGAAATTTCATTCAACCAGCGATGTTGTATATAAGTTGTGTAAAGGTAGCTCAAGGAAACGTTAAAACTTGGAACACGTCCAGGTTTTAGAAGCAACGTTGTTATTTTGTTTGCCTATATTGGAAAAAAAATACTATTTGGGTTTTCTTAGGCTGCAATAATACTTTATATAATGGATCCCATTTCAATCCAATAAACAAAGTGGCAGGTTGTATGACGAAATCACAATATAGTAAACAGTTTTAAATTGATTCTGGAGCTGAAAGCAATCTGCTTCAGACCAGGAACAGATTGCCTGGTTCATTGGAATAGGTCTGTGTCGATATGACGTCAACACAAAAATAAAAACATGGTGCAGCAGCTGCTGATTTTGAAACACGAAAAAAGACAATGTAACCGTCTAGGTAATTATTAATTTGCATGAAAAAGTGTTCTTTTATCTCCAAATTACCCTCTGTATTAGGTTTTTTTATGCATTTTAAAATTTAAAAAATAGATAAGTAGGAATTCCAAATAAGATTTTCTAAAATCAAAATAAAAAAAAATATACACATAATCTACTTACTAACGTAAGTCAACAAGAGCTGCGACAGAGGTCATCTTCTTGAATTTTTGGAAGCCATCACAGGTTATAGATAAAAAAGCCGTTTTTGCTGGTATTGGAAAAAAATAATTTTCCTAGTACTGTAATGTTTATATCTGGACACAAACTGGAATACAGGTTGGGTACCTAGTTAGTAATAATGATACCTATATTAGTGTAAGAAATCACTTTATGCTATATCATATTAATTTTACATTGTTCCAACAACCACATTAATATTTAGCCCCAAACTAAGCAGAGTTTATTCTATTTACTTCACACTAAAATGACTTTAACTAGTTTGAGAGAAAACAAGGGAGTGCGTGTCAACTACGAGTAAAATGTATGGTCATATTAACAGCTCGGTGACCACAAATTGTGGACAGCCCTGACCGGTACAAGGTAGCACCCGGAAACATCACTCTCATACACTACTACATGAATGCGTTTTGTTTAAATGCCACCTTGCATATAACGCTTTATGCATCGATCTCGTGCTGCGGTTGCATCGTTAATTGGATAGTCACTGTTTGTAAGCTTGCTTATTCGATTCAGCTTCAATTTGTACACTGTTTGAAGGCAATGAGAATTTCTATCGGTGTTGTTTCTGTCCTATGTTTGTGGAACGAATCGAAATTCGGCTCTGTTGTTGAATGTTTAACGTCAGTAAAACGTGTCAAGTGCTATAAAATCAAACAAAAAAACAGAAAAAAGGTATGGTTTTAGTTAGAAGCCATATTAAAAAAAACAACATTCAGTCGAATAAATTGAGAACCTCCTCCTTTTTGAAGTCGGTTGATAAGCGAATGTGTAACAAAATTAATGCGAATAACTTTTAGATTGATAACGAAACAATCTGATGATCCATACTAACTAACGATCGATCTCGATGAAAATGTATGGAGCATGTTAATTACCTAACTCTACTATAAAATAATTAATGGTAAATTATAATCGTTTATGGCTACTAAAAACCTCCATGTAGTAGGCCATTAGACGAAAGAACAACCCACTTCTACTAAGTAACCTAACGACAAGAAACGTACTTACATCACTACGAATTCTTGTTGTGCATTTTTTGGCTTTGACGAGTGCAAGGAGTTGCGTTCTTAGTAAGTATACGAACAAAGTTAGCTTATATAGATTGTCGTTCTATGAAGAATTGTGTGTGCGTTTAATCGGCAATCGGACAATGTACTAGTATGAATTGTTGTAAAGCGCAATGTCATCAGCGCTACATTTATTCTGTGCATAAACCCTAAGTTTTTTACAGACAAAAGCTTTCGGTGTAAAGGGAATTAGGCTAATGGTGCTGAATAGCTAAAGCTTTACATAGGCAGTTAAATTTTTACATGAAACGAGGTCAAGTATTTCTTAAAGCGATTTATAGACTTATAAATAAAAAGTAGGTGTGTAAGTGGATTATGAGAGTAGTAAAAACAAAAATGACACAGCCATTATATTTTATTGGATATAGCTTACTTCTGCGGTTCCGCTCGTGATTTCAAAATAAGTGAAAGGTTTTATCCCGAGGGAACCTTTAATCCGGGTAAAACGTAATCTATACGGGATGCTCGACCCCAAGCGATCTACCAATGAAACTTTCACTGTGAAACTTCATTGTTGCTATCGGGAGCGAGTAGAAAATCGGATATAGTTGGCTTTTATTTGTGTTACATAATTAGCGAGAACCAAGGGGAGATTACAAATGCCAAAGATCGCGTACCCACAAATAGTATTTGTTTATATTCTAAATTCATAATGAATTTCCAACAACTTAAGTATCACAAAATAAAGCGAGCCGCCGCTATACGTAATTTGTGAACTTATGCATAATACAATAACATTCTAAATTATATTGAAAACTATTAAAATAGTTACAATATTAATATTACTTCAATTTAAAATTCCGTGAAACTGCATTCGTTGTTGTATTGTCCAGTGGCTGTAAACTCAACTGGAGAGCAATATTACAGCGCAATTCATAAATTAAATTTAGAAAATGTCTGAATTTTCAGCGATTGCTACGCAATTATGCAATCAAAGGGATGAATTGTAAAAAACAATTGCTAAATGGTGGATTGTAAAGTCTTTGATTTCGATTTCTGGTTTTTATTGGCCAGTTTATGTGTCTGTAACATCAGAAGGGACCTAAATTAACGCGCAACAAAATGGTTAAAGTTATGTAATGTTATTATTATAAGAATATTAAATGAAAAAAGATGCTTAAAAGCGGCCGAGTCTGCGATGTTTATATTGATATTTAATAAAAATATGAGATGTGATGTGACTGAATGGCATTTGTGGTGTTACTGAAGAATAAATTACGAAGAGAAAAGAAGAAGATGTTTAACATTGCACAAAAGAGACGAAAGACTGGGAAACTACCCGTCTAATGATAAGAAAGTTCTATCACTAGACAAGAACGACATAGACGCTAGGAAGAAAAAATAATCACAAATCAGTTCTGAATGTTTGTCTGCTGAATATATTCTATTTTAGCCCGTAACGAGAACTTTTAGAAACTATTGAATATTATTTTCTGTGCATCTATAATTGTTATTATTATTATTTACTTTCTTTGTTCTTGCAAAAATTCACAATAATTTTGAAGCTACAACACTTTTCGCGTTGTATCTTCAAACAGCATGGACATAAACAACACGTCGTCACATCACTCTGTGTTCATTCTGGAAACCCTTCATAATTCGATTCCGTTTTTCGCATTTCGCAAAGGAGCGGGATAAAGAAGCGGGTCGGCTTTTTAGCGGGATTGTGGCGGGTGCAAATGTCAGTCTCGTCCGGACGCGAGTAATAACACCCTGTGCTAATGGATTGTGCTTCTGTACACGTGCATTACACACATTAGCGTTATGTTCATCTGATTTTGCTTTAGAAAATTAGATAAAAAAAACATGAACGTTTGTCAAATGTGTAGGAAGTATTGGATTTTTTTTCTATTTTTAAACCTTTGTCTTAAAGAAAGGGTTTTAATTAATAAAGGAGTTCTAATTAATACATAGATTTATAATGGGGGGTAAACCTATTCCCTTAAGGCTAAATAATATAAATATTAGAGCGCTTCACACACATTGCTCTGCAAGAAAACCAACTTTATAATACATCGACCAGATCGAGCATCGAACCCGGGGCTTTAGCGATTTCGACGCCAAATCCTGCGTGCTCGCCTCTCTGGAGGTCGTCAAACTGCCATTTAAATAGGCAGGAAACAATTTTCATTTATTCAACAATAGTTGTTAAACAGCATTTTTGATGTCATGATCAGTAAATTATAGTAACATTTACGATAAATTGGATGCAAGATGGCCCCATTCCTAAAATTAGAATATATATGTTGCGGCAGTAAAATCAGTATTGGAAATTGCAAATGTTGTGCAAATGTTGTCCCTAATCGCATGCAATTCCGCAACTCCGGAGTGGTCAAGCCACTCTCCTCGTCTCCTTTTGGGGTCGTATCCATAATTTGTTTCATTTGTTAATGTACATATAACAGCAAAAAATATTAGTATTATCTTTAAGTAGTTTATGGTTTCAAGCCTCTTTTTTAACATTTATTTTTGCAAAAATAAATTACGCATACTATCAAAAAGACTTTGGTTTGAATTATTCTTCCTTTTTGTTCTTTTTAGCACAAGCTTGACCATCGTATTTATCTAGCCATGGTGAGCTCAAAATATTGCATCATCTTTTATTTCTGAATTATTTTTTCCGAATGCAAATCGCAAAAAAAGATAATCACCACGTGGTTATAACATTTGACCTCAAATATGCCATACCAAATGCAGGCAAATGATAAAATAATTCCAGTACCCTATATTCTCAAGTACGATTGGAAGGAAACTATAAGTTATGACGTACCTTGTCAAAAGAATCTATCCCAAAATTCCTTTTTAAATAATAATTCCGCACAAAAGCATTCCACATGAAATACAATTATCAAAACTCTGGCCCAATAATGCTGCTCTTATCTGAAATGTACATTGAATTAGTTTTTCCAATGAAATGATTCGTAAGAACTTGACTCACGGTACAATACAACAGTGACAAAGGACCCCTAAAGACCTCGAATTTATCGTGAACTTTCCACTAATACCGTCATTAAACAACCCTTTGTTTTCGGCTTGATAAAAACCCCCGAAGTACCTCAGAGTTGGTAATTTTTTATCTTTCGCCGCTCGAATGGTGGGCACAGGAACAAAGCGGATGCGGCCGTCACCATCTGCTTCGGGCCTCTGGCACTTGTTTAAGACAAAAATATAAACAACTCTTTTTTGTACAACACTGTTTAACATTCTGAATTCTGACAATTAATTTAAGAATTTCCCCTCAGAAGTTAAATAACGTTTTTTCTAAACATTTTCTTTTTTACTTTTCGTTATTAAGACTTGAAGACTACAAACGGTTTTGGTTTATTTTTTTGGTAAATTTTTTCCTGTAAAAATATTGGGAACCGTTGAAAGTCCATTTAATTTCTAGTTGTGTAAAATGTGTTATTAAGTTACAGGAGTCCCGAATTGGAATGGAATTGCATATCTATGCCACAATTGCATTGAAAGCGTCGAAAGAGGCCTCAGTGGAGTAATACAAATATTGTTTGACGAAGACTGCAAAGAGGTTTAATCGTTCCCTAGACATTTACATTCAGGTCACCTGACACATACGTGGTATTTTCGGGCAGCGGATTGGTTATAAAAGAATAAAAAGTAGTTCTAACGATTGAGGGATTAAACTGGCAATCATTCGATGGTTCTCGCTACCCGCATACACGCATGCCGAGTATTGAGTGCTCCAAAGAGCTTCTAAAAGAAGCAAATAAAATTTCATGCTTTCTTTTTCAGTTCGTTAAAATCAAAATCCCATTGAAACAGTCATGCTTCATTTAAATGTTTACTGATACCTATCCGGATGTAAGCGTGCATCATGCGCCGCCTGTTCCAATTAGTTGAAACGTAATTGCAGTATCATTTACCTGTTTGTTCTCTTTTGAGGTGCTGGGTGCTGTGAAATTGGCCATCTATCACGTCAGAATCATATATCTCACTGCAGGCAGACGTGGCGTGTGCTGAATACAAAGTGTTCACAATTCAAAACGACATCCAGAATAAGTTTAATTCTAATTCGTGCTTACAGTCGCATCCTTTGAAGGTAAGCGATTGCATATACTATAATGAAGTATCTAGAACTTTATTGTGTGCGTATTATCTGTTTTACTACTTTGTTCGCTCAAAAAGTGTTTTGGCTCTGGAGAGTAACTAGCTAGATAATAAAACACAGAGGTTGTTTATAGTTACGCGGTTAAAGAAGCCCACGAAATGGGTTCGGGCATGATGCTAAATTCTTGATTACCGTACTGTGTGTTTATTTGATAGGACACTCATTATAGTTTTGTTTGTTTTAGGTCATGAATGTTTTACTTTGCAGTTTATTTAAGTATTTCAGAGACTTTTTAGTAATTGCAAGTTGTTTACATTGATCTCTTTTGAGTCGTTGTCTTGCTTAAAATGTAACAAACCCTTGCAGAATCTTTGCAAATCTTAATTCAATCTAAATTATAATATTTCAAGGCAATTAATCCAAGTTCTTACGAACTACTTAAAAGATAAAACTTGTTTTTTTAAGTCACAACAGAAAAATCTTTTAAGTGCCTAGTTAGTTTAATACATTTAAAAAAAAAACAAGTGCCTTTGCTTGCGGCTTTCCCCATGAGATATAAGATGCTTCAAAATGATTAAAATAATATTTCGCGCTCCTTGAACATATCGTGAAGCTTTTACAATAATACCGGCGGTATTATAAGGTTATGCGAATTACATTAAAGTTCTCTAGTTATATGCGAGCAAATAAGTCGGCTTACGTCCCAGCAGGATGCAAGTGACTAAATTATTCAGGGGATTATGAATGAAAATTGGCGTCCAGAGAGCATACGACTATGATCGGTCGGACCGGCCGGTCATCGTTGCACAAAAGGTTACTTAAATACCAATAATTTGATTTAATTTTATCTTTTGCATTAATTATAAAAAATAATTTATTTTCACATGAAACTTTGAATACAATGTGAGATTTAAGGTGTCAACTTAACTCAGAAAATATCCTTGTGATAATCGTGTTTCCTGGTATAATAAAAGTAATAAAGTAGCCACATATTCAGATAATGATCCTATTATGGTGAAGTAATTGGCATAAAAGCGCAAGGTCATTGAACTTGCTTTCGAAGAAGGCATGCCCTGTGGAACTGGAAAGTGGATCAATGAGCAAAGTGAAGCAAAACAGACGCAACGAAAAACCGATTCTAGATTGATAAAAGAACGTTAAAATGAATCGCAATGTAACGACATTTTTGCTGCTTACTCAAACAGGCCAGGATCCAATATTGAAAACTCGCTATGTTCTGTTATCTGATCTTCTTTTTACGGTTTCAAATTTTACTCACAAAACTAATGGTTATAAAACAACACTAATGCTTTAAAGAAGATTTGTTGGATTCACACGTCTGTGATATTTTATAAAAAGCAATAGAAATGGTTGTTGATAGTTTCGGTTCATTTGTTTTTGCTTAAGGTTAGTAGATAGTACTGACCATGCATTGGTTATTTTCTCTGTGTGGGCGGTTTGCATTCGGAAAAAACCGGCCAAGTGCGAGTCCGACTCGCGCAAAAAGGGTTCCGTACCATTATCTATAAAAACGGCACAAAAATACGTTTGTTGTATGGAAGCCCCCATAAATATTTATTGTATTCTGTTTTTTAGTATTTGTTGTTATAGCGGCAACAGAAATACGTGTGTGAAATCTGTGAAAATTTCAACTCTCTAACTATCACGCACGATTCATGAGATACAGGCAGACAGACAGACAGACGGTCAGCGGAGTCTTAATAATAGGGTCGCGTTTTACCCTTTGGGTACGGAACCCTAAATAAGATAGAATGATGTCATAAGTAACATAAAACCACATTTTATTTATTTTGAATTAATTATTTTGCTTACATAATCAAAATAACGATAGTTTTGTCACGTTTTATTATGAAATGAGATTGTAAGATATGGCCTAACTTGTTGCATAAAAGGCCCGATTTTTTCCCTATTACTACTCAAAACATGTTGTAGTTTAAGGAAAATTCAACTAAGTTTGAAAGATCGTGGTAATTTACTCTTTGATGACTATAAACATAAAATTTAAAAGAATCTACTTGCTACCTTTGTTCTTATTCAAATATAAAATACGAATTCAATGAAATATCTACCTAATAGTAGCTGTCATTAATGACAGCAATTGTGGTAGGTATTTATGAGATGTGCGTGGTAAACATGCAAAACTAGATTAACCATTTGTAGTTAACACTTTGAAATTGCGTACAATAATGTATCGACAGTATGTACATGACAGCAACCGTGTAATAAGTTTGTGGGCTGTATATTTCTCGGAAGGGTGTGTCAAGCGTTTAAGGTGGGTTCCCGGGAGGCGAAGTTGGTAACTCTTCAAACTCATTGATAGGCAGTTCGTCCAACTAGCCCGCCAACTGACAAACAACTAAAGCTGAGATGATAAACGTCATGTTAAACTAGGTTTACTTTGGGTTTGAACATTTTTTACAACACGACCAAAACAACAAAGTTTAACACTTGCCGAAGGACGGGCTTGGTAACACAACCATTGTAGCAGCCTAGCTGAAGCTTGCTAAGGATTTGATAGTACTGAGTGTGACCTTGAAACAACAGAACAATTTTTTGTCGATTTTTTCTAATAAAATACATGTTTGTTCGTAGGTGTTACTTAAAATATACACAAGTTTTTTGTCAAATAATCTAATAAGTTTTAGCAAGTTATGTATTTCTTATATCATATTTTCTTTATAAAATATCTACAATAACACAACACAAAACATTTAATTCTTTCTATTTCGATAAAAAGTGTTTTCTAAAAGTTATTTAAGAAAAGATATCACAGATAAACACGCAAACTCCGAGCATAGTTAAGGTAATATTATATAACATTTTTCATCAAAAATGCTATTGTAGAGTTTCTAACATAATTATATAGAACGTTGGCAAACGCGCGCTCTGAATCGCTCCTAATAACACTCTGAGGTGGCAAAATTGGATCAATTCATTTATTATGTAATATAATATGCAGTTAGTTTGGATGGTAACATTTGTGACAAGTGGTGTGTCCCTTAAATTAAACGTTTGAATGAATTTATTAACCGGAGTCTGTGTAAAAAATAAGAAAAAACTCAATACCGGGGAATTTCTGTAGGAGTGAAACGGTGCAATTACGTCAGACTGCATTCACAAAGAGCCGTCTCTGCTTCTTATTTCTATAATATTGTTCAGACCTTTTGCTTATTCGAAATTGATCCTAATTCAACTGAGACGTAATCTTAATGTTAACTTTGAATTTGATATTATTTCTTTGTTCAACTTGTTACATAGATGTAGTATACCGCACATGAAGTTTACCTACATACGGGAGGAGGTGTCATTTTGCCGATGATTAGATATGAGCACTTAATCTGAGTTCAGAAAGTAAGTAAATCTTCTCAAAGTTTGTAAATAATGTCGATGGTTAGAGAAGAAAGCAGAGGTTATTTATGAACATTTACCCTTATCATCTGAACAATCACTTCAAAGTTATATTTGGTGTCCTATTAAGTTGCGGCCCGCCGGGATGTTACGTATCGCGCCAACGTAATACTCGTATTTACTTTCTCCATTTCGCTAGGAGGTGAAGATATCGGTGTTCTAACAGAACAGCACAAATTGATATAGCTAGAATAACATCGATAGAAGCCGAGATTTGATTTTGTACTATTTGAAACAGCAATCACAGGAACAGATACTCGAATTGCCCAAGTTACATACAATCACTGTAAGTCTAAATATTCAGGCAGGCGTTGTACCTAAAATGAGGTGTAACAGTGTGTAACACTTAAGTTGAAATAATTAACTGTCTCTGCGGTATCAGCCGACATACATGAGAATTTGGCGGCGCAACGTAACGGCACTTGAGAGACAGATCGTTGCTTATCTCGAAAATATTAGCTTCCCCTAATTGCTTAAGTTTCGTAGAGTTATCCCGCGAACTAGCTATTACCGTTCATTTGATAAAATATTAGCTCGTAAGTATTAATACGCGTGTATTTGTAAACTTTCGCTAACACTAAGTAAGTAAGACTGATGATAGTGTTGTTCTTGCAAGATTTAATATTTATAGTTTTGTAGTCTACATAGATAGGTACTTCTGAAACTATAATGTTTTAGCTTTAAAATTCTTTAGCTACTTCGATAGTACAATATTGATCACTTCTAAATGTAAAAAAGTAGCAGGCAATTAACATTAGTGCAAACAAAGAAAAATTGTAAATATTAATTGTTATTTAAAATGCCTATATTAAGACTAAGCACTGACTTTGCTAGTTTCTAAATTATTAAATAGAACAATGTAGTTACTAGCACCAATTATACGGATGGCTGCTTTCGAGACATGTATGTAGGCTTCCGGAATATTACAAAAGTATCGATACTGTATTCGATACCAGAATCGTTGCAAACATCTCCATACCAGCCAAATATCAAAACAAAACTATCATTTACACTTGGTATTGAGTATATACAATCATTTTCAAGATTTAAGAAAAAACGTTCGTTGATTGGTTGATTAGTTAATATGTCATGATAATTTTTGTAAAGTAAAAAACAGTTTATGGTGTCATATGAAATTTAATGAAATATCAGAATGTTGAAGCAACTTTAGTCGTGCTGGTTTTACGTCAACATACAGGAAAGACCGGCCAAGTGCGTGTCGTGCCACGCGCAGTGCAGGGTTCCCCAGTTGCCACAATATTTCAGAGGAAGTTTTTATTGTATTTATTTTCATCTAAGTCACTTTTAATATTTTCTTCTAAGCAATTTTTATTAGGTAACAAAGTTTTCTAATACATAAGTACAAACAACTAATACTCTTAAACTAACTGATTTATCTTAACCACTACAATTTTTCCTAAAAGTTCACGAAAAGCACTGACGCCCTATTCGAACACTAAGCTAAAACATTTGCTAAAGCTAAATAAAAAAATATCTTAGCAACCACCAAGGCATTGTAAAGGTCCTATTCAACGATACCCACACGATGGGAAAGGCGATGAAAAAAAAATTATCCCCACATTACATTCCCTAAAAAAATATTTTTTTCCACTTTGTCGTCGTGATTGATGTCTCTATAATCCACTAAATTACAGCTCTCTAGTGCCAACAGTCTCCAAGCAAAACCTCGGACAGACTAAACTATAAGGGTTCATTCTCAGAACTACTTAAACCTAAAAAAAGAATATAAATTATCAAGAATAATTAAGTAAAACTGCTATATTTCTAAGAATGACATCTCGGTTAACCGGATATACAACGGAGTTATGAGTAAAATAATTTCATCTTACTGTAATTTGGTATGACAAAAACTATCGAGTCAAAAATACTTGGTATCGTAACTAAAGTATCGATACATTTATGCAGATCCCAACATGTATGGCGCGAAGTAGCTGAGTGGATGTAAATGACAATTTATCAGCAGCAGTGTCTGGGGAGCGACACATGTCGGGGGCGGGGTATATCACAACTAGGAATACAATTAGTCCCGTGACATCTAGGGCCCTTGAAACTTTTATCGACAGGCCGCGACCAAAATTTACATGATCTACAAAAGTGTTTTAACCCTTTGTTTAGTTTAGTTTTATTCTTATCGTTTTGAAGCATATTTTCAGCGCACATTCCTTAAATTTGTTTTTTAACCAACTTAAAGAAAAGGACGTTCTTAGTTTGAACCGTATGTTTGTATGTATTAATGTTTGTCCGCAATTTTCTCGCGTTTTGCTTATCCGATTTTGATGCGGTTTTCAGAAAAGTATTTGTTACATACGTTGTGCCGTGGTGCCGGCACGTTAAAAGAATTGCACCACCCTTTCTCTTCCTATGGGTCTCGTAAGAGGCGACTACAGGAGAACCGCCATAAGAAGACGGGCAGCAGCGTCTCCTCTCTACCATTGGCCAAACTGTGATCGACAACCCGCCTGCCAAGCGTGGCGATTATAGCAAAATCCTCCGTTTGGAGAAACCTGTGTCCAGCTGAGCAGTGAACTGATATAGGCTGGTGATCATTTGTTACATTTTGGAAAAGGTTTTAGAAAGCATATCATACTGCGAGCTCATGGCGG
This sequence comes from Anania fuscalis, assembly GCA_950371115.1. Taxonomy (NCBI): domain Eukaryota; kingdom Metazoa; phylum Arthropoda; class Insecta; order Lepidoptera; family Crambidae; genus Anania; species Anania fuscalis. Next base: position 10,103,729 of record OX493338.1, on the reverse strand, counting down.
AGGCCACAGAACTCCTTAATGGGTAGGAGTCAATAGATAATACTGCGATTTGTCGACAGAACGTATTTCGTAGTGTATTGGGCAGACGTGGCACTTACGGTACCAGACTTAATAATTTTGTTTACTGGGGGTTTTTTGTAAACCAGTACACCCAGAAACAAGAAAAAATATCTAAGTTCGTTTTTTAAATTGACTTAGTCATTGAACGCAAGACCTTATCCCATGGTTATGAGACTTCTGATTCTGTTAGTAACGATATTTTTATTCTAAACGACTTCTTTATTAATAAATCCTCAATTGGACGATAAAGTATTGTTAAAGTCCTAACAATAAAAATGGTGAAATAAAAAATAAAAAAATAAAATAAGAGCCGACTTCAGAAATAAACTATGCCCTGGAGAGTTAAAATGTGTTCATTTGCACCGACTCAAAAATAACTGATTAGGTATGATTTAGTTTAGAAGATATTATTTTCGCCTTTTAGTTTGTTTTTACCCGACTGCCAAACGAGGGTTATGTTTTTCGAGCGTATGTATGTCAATTTCTTTGGCACGCCCTACAGCCTAAACGGGAACAGAACTTACGCGGGAAAAACGGATCAGCAATACTGATAAACCGATTTTGAAACTTTCTTTTATTAACTAAGGGTCACATATTTTCAGTGCTAATAGTATTTAATACTTTATTTTCCAAAATTCCTACGGAAACAGGCAAAAAAATACACTGAAAAATTAGGAACGAAAAACCGGATTAATGGATTTCAACATTATGATATGTCATTAGATTCGTCTCAGTTTTGGGAGTGACATACGCTATGTTATTACTCGGGATTACTATTTGTACATGAATTAATCGAGAAAAACCGAATTCAGATAATACTTACTCGAGTTAAAGCCTTTTTTTTCAATGAAGAATTACGAATAAGGCTTTATAGTTCATTAAAATGTAGTAGTAGAACACTACAAACTAAAAAGTCAAAAATAAAATAATTAATAAAAAAAAAAACCGACTGCGTAAAAAGTTTCTTAGTTTTTTAAAACTTTTGTTTTCAAACGCGTTTTAAGCCGTTTTGTAGCGTTACTCTACAATTTTACTTATTAAAGACTTGTGAACACATTCTGTATAATAAATGGAAGTGACAGGAGGTCTTTAATAAATGAAAAATGAATTTTCATTTCTATAGGTAAAGTCTACTTTAATAGTAGCTTAGTTTATAAATTTTTCAAAAAAAAAAAATTTGCAGAACATATCACAATAGTCTGATATAATCACTACGCCAAAAACAATAACTTCTTAGTGTAACATTTGGAGCAGAGTTGGCAGTTAGTGTTTGATAAGCTACTTTTGATGCTGACTGTAATATTTTGTCTGTTTAAATCTTTAATTTATAATATTATGTATTATTGTTATCTTACTACTACTGTTGTTATAAGTTTATACAAATAATGAAAAAGTTTCCTCGTCCCCAAAATAAAAGTTGCACCCAAGTAGGGTGCGGTTGAATTATTGGCTGAGTGGAGATCTAAAACACACAATTAGCAGGACACCGTCTAGGCTATATATCCCTCTCTGTCGCCTCATGCTTCAGTTAGTTTAGCCACAGAATAAATAATATTTACGGACACTAGAAATTAAGCTGCTGAAAAATTGGTGCACACAGTCCCACATAGACATTCCTCATAAGTAAGCGATGTCTGTGTGTGCTTTAATTTTTAAATCAAACCTCTTTCAGAGGCATTTTTATGTTCAAGCTACGTTCTTAGAGCAGAAAACATTTAAAATAAAATATCAGTCACTGTCGGATTATTAAATAAGATATAAACTCTACCGAACTTTACAAGTATATTTTCACATTTACTTTTTAGGGCATAATTTTCGAACACAATAGCATACAGTGACAAATATTCACTAACTGGTTTTTATCCATTCCTTCTGATGTTTCTTAGTAATATTAAGAAAAAAATGATCTACACGGAAAATAATAATTACCTAATTAAGTTAGATTGTAACCGTCTTTCCTAAATAAACTGGTAAAATATTCGAGGAAGTCACTTCCTATTCGCAAAACAAAATAATGGAATAATTAAAAACAAATACCAGAAAATCTGGTACTGAGGAAATGTCGTTCGATATCCCTAAAGAAGCTGTTTAAGCCAAATAGATATATACAAAAGTTGTAAAAGTACAAGTAGATAAATTAGGTCTCTTGTTGACCGGAGTTAATGAAATGCAAACAATCCCGGGCAAATTCAACGATGCAAGTCGGAGTTACTTGTATCCCGGTACGGAAGGGTGCTCAGTTTTATTTTTAAAATACAACTTACAAGCGAAATGGAATAAAACGTTTCCACAGTTACTTTTTACTAAGTGTACACCAATAACACTAATTTGTAATGGTTTTGAAGTAAGGAAATACAACATTATGTATTACTCATAATGTAATTATGTATACTGGATGACTTTTTTTACCGTCAAGAAAATAAACGTGTGAGATAGGTAAACGATATAGGTGATATTAACATGATAATTAAAACAAAAGTTTATTTTTTTATTTTATTTTTATCAACTATTTATCCTCATAACCATCTTATTCTGTGTTAATTTTGACTAACTGAACATTAAAAATGAATATTGGTAAAATAATAATAAAAATATAAATCCGACCAAAACTCAAACGCATATTCACTAATGTATTCTATGTTTATGCATTTTGTAAATTTTGTTTTTAGCATTTTTTTGGACATTCCAAAATTTATAAAATCTGTTGTATTTTAAAAACACACACATAATATCACATAGTTTTCGGTACAGAATACACAGTTATTTTTTCCTGACGATAAAAAAAGTCATCCAGTATGTTTACAAAAGTACCACAAACTCTTGTTGACTTGTCTGTTTATAAGTACAAAGTTGAAGATTACTTGAACGACAAGAGTCCATCGACTTAATAACCTGCCTAGCTCGCACTTACACTATCTTGTAATTGTATTTCCTGTAATAAAACTAGGCTGACAAAGGTGACTGAGTTTGTTGGGCCGCTTCTTCTCATCATCAGCCGATATGTAGTCCCGAAGAGGTAGTAGGAAAAAAAATGGGACATGTAAAAGTGCCATTGATGGCCAATTTGCAGAAATAAATGACTTTGACTTTGATATTACCACCTAGAGCTAAGCACATGATATCGTTCTGGCCCATACATTGTCCATATCTAGTTACCAATAGTCCTGAAAAAATAATTTATAATAAATCACAAAAGTATTTCTGAGCAAGAACAATGTTTATTTAGAAACTTTTAATTTTTTTTTATTAACAATGAAAGTAAAGATTATAAGATTATTATTAGTTTAAAACTGAAATGTCTACAATAATGAAAAATGTAGGCATTAGAATTTTAATTCTCTGCCCAATCAGAACTCAACTGTAAGTGTGGTGATACAATCCATCTTCGATTTCATGAATCAAGAAACCAAAACTTACCAAATATTTAACATCGTAGATCAAGATCATTTGGAAAACACTTCATTATCTTTCACTGACAGAACATCTCTACGCATACTTGACCTAGTTTTATTTATCAGACAATTGACCTCGCTTACAGTTCATTCGGATGTCGTATAGGCTGGGTGGCGGGCGAATTTAAGTGTTACCCGGTCTGTGTGTATATTGACTGAGGACTATCAAAGATAGAGTATGACTCTAACTTAAAGTAGTAAAAAAGGACAATAAAGACAAATAAAGAACCTAAATAACTAGTTTCTATCGATTTTGGTATAATTGACTTTGCGTCGTCAAGTATTACGAAAGATCGATATATGAAACTAGCAGTTCTACTGGGATATAATTTAAAAAATATGCCCTTGTGATCTATCCCTATCAAACATAATAATAATTATCGTAACACGTCCCAGTTAAAAGTGACTTGTCACCACGATACAAAAACCACGTCCACTTTTAAAGTAAAAAAAGTAGTCGTTTGGTTTTTTTGTGAAGACTCTTTTCAATATTTTATAATTTTCGTCCTTTGTGATGCATCAATTGCCATTGTTGTAAGGTTAGTTTGTTGCAATTTAAGCCGCCTTCGTATCAATTACTGTACCAAGTTTTCACGGCACAAACTGGGGCCTTAGTGTCCTGTCGATAACACGTGCCCTAAGTTGGGAACTGTTGTCCCTTTTTCATTGTTCGCCAGTTTAAACTTCAATTTACCGGTTTTTTACGGCCCTAGACAGTGTAACAGTAAAAAGTAACATTGTAGCAGTGTGCGTAGTGAGTAACGGAACTTTGCTTGTGAGATTGTTATCAAATAAACGGAAGCTTTTGTTCTTTCTGAGGGGAAACTAATGAAAACTTATTAGGTACATTTTTTCTTTAGTGGTCTGAGAGACACTAAGCGCTTTTTAAAATATTTTTTATTTTTATCCAATCGCAACAAACATTTTTGCGTAATATTCCGTTCTGGGAAGTAATAAATCTACATTAGGTATAGCTTCCTAACGTGATTACAAACAAAATAGCAGTTGCTAACGTCACGTCAATCGCAGGTAGAGGATTTGAATCAGTAATGGTGTGCTTGTGTGCACGCCCGCCACAAATCAGCGGTAAATCAGATTCTGAACGTCCACGTCCTGATTGCCGAAACAAATTTGTGTTGCGTTGTGCCGCCACTAACGCTGTAACTAGTTAGCTATGGGACCGCAGAATCCTGTTTTTTAACAGCTACTGACATAAAGCAATAATATATATTTTTAAGTCAATTTTTGTAAATATTATTTAGTACATATCCTTCGCATTAGTTTAGTTTTCTTTTTGCCTATTAATAAATGATCTTTTAAAACTACAAATTAAAAAAAAAAACAAATTGGCTGGCTTATCTTTAAACAGTGTTTAAGCTTGGTCTTTATTTTTTGTAGTATGACCATTAATTAGTTTACTTTGAAATATATATGCACTTCTTTTAAACTTATAAGAAATTGATGACTTGAACAAGTTCTTCTGGCACGGCTACCAAAGGGATTTCTATAATATCTTGCGATTAAAACAACATAAAAACTATTTTGACCACATGAAAAGAAAATATTTTTTTTTGTAATGCCACTCTAAATCCACTTTCCCCTTTCTTTATAGTTGTCCTCTGCTTAAAGGTTGTCTGGAAGAGATCGCTTTTTAGCGGTAAGACCGCCTAAATTGTACATATTTCTGTTAATATCAACTGTAACCTCTTTGTTTGGTGTGCTATAAAGAGTATCTATCTATCTATCTAAATAACTATTAGTTTAGTTTAGCTGGGAGGTGTCCGCACTTAGCCTCTCGATTGGGCCATTGTGCGTGCTGTGTCCTTCCCCTACTCCAACCAGCCCAAGTCATCCCAGAAGGCCAGCAGACCCTTCAGGCTCCTGAATGCCTCCGGGAGTGATCCTGGTGATTGGAGAATCCGTGCCCGTTGTTCTGCCACGCTCTCGCACTCCATGAGCACGTGCCGCGGCGTTTCCTCTGCCTCCATGCATCCTCTGCATGTGGGGCTGTCTGTTACTCCTATGTGGAATAGGTGCCTGTTTAGTGAACAATGACCGGTTATAGTACCTACAACCTTCCGAAGTTCGTTCCGTTTTAGTCTGATGAGGCTGCGGGCAAGCTTTTTTGATGCTGCCGGAATTGCATCTTTTGTTTGCCTGCATCCTACACTGTTCATCCATTCGGTATGGTGGGTTTCTGTGGTTCTTTCACGCAGCCACGTTTTAATTTGGGCCTGAGGTATAGGCAGTAGTGGTTCCGGTCCATGGACTACTACCTTCGATCCTCTTTTGGCCAATTCGTCTGCGGTGTCATTTCCCAGTGAGTTGCTGTGTCCTTTGATCCATTGCAGAACTACTCTGTTCGTGTTTGCAATGGATTGGAGTGCATTGTGACACTCTAGTATGAGTGCGGAGGTTACGACATTGTTTTGTAGGGCTTGGAGTACGGATGCACTATCCGAGACAATTTTTATGCCAAGATCTCGGACGTCTCTGGCTGCAATCGCCTGTGCCGCTTTGGTTATACCAATGCATTCTGCCTGGAAGATGGAGTTTAACTTGTCTAGTGTGGTCGATATATTTATGTTTAAATCATTCGAGAAGACGCCGGCTCCGGTACCGTGTGCCGTTTTTGAGCCGTCTGTATATATCCTAACTTCATCGACGCCAGAGTTGTCTTTTGGTTCTTCTGTGAGTTGGATATTGTATCTTCGATCGAAGATGTGTTGACACGGAGTTCTGTCCATGGGCGCCTCGAGGAGTGGTAATTCCTTTAGGACCTCCTGCAGAACTTTTGAGTGTGTTGTTTCTATGTTTTGTTTCCATAGTCCATTTGCTCTTAGTCTCAGGGCGGCTGACTGTGCTTCCTCCTGTATGATGAGATCTAGCGGTCTCAAGTTTAGGAGGAACTCGAGCGCGGCTGATGGGGTGGTTCTCATGCATCCAGTAGTTGCTACGCTCGCTAGTCGTTGTAGACTCTGGAGTTTTGTTTTCACTGTGTTCAGTTGTGTTCTGGGCCACCATACAACTGATCCATAAGTTATAGAAGGTCTGATAACTGATGTGTAGAGCCAAAGTGTGATTTTTGGATTTAGACCCCAACTTTTACCAACTAGTCTTCTACATTGACAAAATGCTATACAGGCCTTCTTTATTTTTGTATCGATATGACTCGCCCAATTCAGTTTGTTATCAAGGATAACGCCCAGGTATTTCACCTGAGTTGATAGCGAGAGTTCTGTGTTAAAAAGTTTTGGTAATTGTAGTGGAGGTAACTTCCTTTTGTTGGTGAAAAGGATAAGTTCTGTCTTTTTCGGGTTTACTGATAGTTGATGCTCGTCACACCATTTTTCTACTATCTGAAGTGCTGAGCGCATAATTCCGCAGAGCAGATTTTCAGCGTTTCCGTTTATCAGTATTGTTAGGTCGTCTGCATAACCAATAGTAGTGTATCCTTTTTCGTTTAGTCTGGACAGTAGGCTATCCACTACTATGTTCCATAGGAGTGGTGTAAGGACACCACCCTGGGGGCATCCTTTTACTACCTTTGCTCTTGTGGTAGTGTTCACCACTATTTGAACCGCCCTTTTACTTATTAGTTGCGTTATCCAGTTTTTTATGACTGGATCGACGTTGTATTTCTGTAGGGCGTGGTTAATGCTGTTGTGCATGGTTTTGTCGAAAGCCCCTTCTATGTCTATGAAGGCAGCTAGGGTTGAAGCTTTATTTGTGATAGCCGTTTCTATTTTATGCACCACCATGTGCAGCGCTGACTCTGTTGATCTGCCTGTTCTGTATGCATGTTGTTGGGGATGTAGTTGCTTACGTTTTAGCGCTCCGTCCCTTAGGTATCGGTCTACTAGTCTTTCCAGTGTTTTTAGTAGGAATGATGTTAGACTAATGGGCCTGAAAGCTTTGGCGTGCGTATAGTCTTCCTTGCCTGGTTTTGGCAGGAAGACTACTTTCGCCTCTCTCCATGTTTTTGGTATGTATTTAAATGCAATGCAGGCCCTGTAGATTGGTAGTAGATGTTTTGTTACTTGGTTGGTCTGCCACTGTAGTAGTGCTGGGAAGATTCCGTCCAGCCCTGCCGACTTGAAGGGCTTAAAGCTCTTTAGAGCCCATTCTATTTTATTTGTCGTTACTACCTTGTCTGCAATTTCCCATTCTTGGGTTGTTGGTGTGCTGTATTGCTCGTCAGACCATCCGTAGTCTGACGTTATTTGACAGCCTGGGAAGTGAGTTTCCAGTAGTACTGTACTGGTTTCCTCATCTGTGTTTGTATAAGTGCCGTCTTCTTTCTTCAGGGAGCCCAGGAGTTTGAGATCGCCTTTTGAAAGGATTTTCTTTATTCTTTCGGCTTGGTTGGTTGAGTTAATGGTATTACAGAAATCATGCCAGCTTTCCGTTCTCCGGAATCTGATTCTTTTCTTGTAGTGTTTTTGTGCTGTTTTGTATTTTTCCCAGTCTTCAGTGGATCTGGTGTTTTTTGCTCGGTTAAAGAGTGTCCTGAGTCCCTTGCGTAGTCGGTCGAGTTCTGGCCCCCACCAGGTACTTCTACCCGAGGTTTTGGGTGTTACTTCAGGACAAGCCAGTTCATAACTGTCTCTAAGGGATTCAGTTAGGAGCTGAACGTTTGATTCTATGTTGTCAGTACTAAGTGTTACGTCTGTTAGTTGTACATCACCTAGCGACTTGGTTAGTAGATTTGTGTACCTTGTTATATCTGTTTTGCGGGGGTTGCGATATGGAACAGGGTGTGTTTGTGTGTACTGTATTTGGAAACAGACGCGGCGATGGTCTGCGAAGGAGGGTTCATTTGATACATGCCAACCCTCAATGAGGTCTGCCGCCGCGTGTGTTGCCAAAGTAACGTCTATGATAGATTGATACCTTGAGCTTACGAAAGTGGGTTCTATACCTCTGTTCATAATGTTCAGGTTTGCTTGGTGTAAATATTCGGTTAAAGACTCACCCCTTTTGTTTGTGTCCTTACTTCCCCACAGCGGGTGATGTGCGTTGCAGTCTGCGGAGATGATCAGGTCCCATTCGTGTGCTTCGCAGTGTTGTACCAGTTGGGCTAGTTCCCTTGCAGGAATTTCGCCCTCACTTGGCATATACACCGAAGCTAACACTAGGACGGTCTGTTGTACTGTAGATATCTTCACTGCTGTGAGGTCTCTAGAACAGAATTGGTTAAGCAAGGTTGTTGTTACGTTATTAGGCATGTAGATGCAGGTTCTCGGTTTTTCAACTGAGGTGTCCAGCAGTAACTTACCACCGATGTTGTTTAGACCGCAGACTCTATTATTCCTGATCCAGGGCTCCTGGATCAGAGCGACGGTCTTGTTGTTGACCTCCAGCACTCTGGGTAAAGTTGCCGCCGCTATCTGCTTGTGCTGGAGGTTTGTCTGTATGACATTGAGGGAGCTAAGGGCTACGCAGGACGTCATCTTCGTCGCTGTAGCTCCCCTCAATGTGCAGCGCCGAGTTTACTTCCATCTCGCTCATACCCGGTTGGGGAGCTGAGGTGGATGCCGCTGGGTTGGATGTTATCCCTGCGGCCTCACTCGTCGCTGTCGGTTCCTGTCCGGTTGTTGCGGGCTCGTCCGGAGAGAAGAAGCGGATGTAGCCACTGCCGGACATATGGGCTACTCGGCGATCTCTCTCCAGGATGGTCTGCTTCTGGTCTTCGGGGATTCCTAGGATAAGGTGAATCACCTTTTCCTTGGAATCCTCCTCTCGAGGCTTGTTGTCCACCGTCATATCGTAACACTGCCATGAGTCAACTTTGTACCACGGGTTCTGGGCGCAAAGGACTCGGTGCAGTGTGGCAGCGTCAGTGATACGGGAGTGGACAAGCAGCCCCGCCTTCAGCTTTTTCTTCATCTCTGACTGTTTAATAACAGTCAGAGTGGTGCCCGGTATCGGTGATGGTAGGGTTTTGACCCTGTCGACCAGCCAGCCGAGAGCGTTCGCATCCTCGCACCACATCGCTAGTGCCCCATCCAGAAGGAAGGGGCGTCCGCGGAAGGAAGGAGCTTGCGCGCTCGGAGAGGGTGGAGACAAAACAGCCTGCAGGATACTATCGTCGATAGTCTCCTTGAGCTGATCTGCCTGGGCGGACGAAAGGTCCCTCGGCGGAACGGTGGTAACCGCTACTCTCAGATGCGATTTATTCGCATCTGCGTAGCTCATCGTCCGCTTTGGTCTCGTGTCGGTTTTTGCGCGTTTGGCTTCTCCCCTGGATGACTGAGTCTCATCCAGGCGAGCTCGCTTCGAGGAAGTCCGCTCACCCGGGCGATCCCCAGGCCCAGACTGCTCCTTTTCAGGAGCAGGGGAAGCATTCGCAGCATGTGTCCGGCTACGATGACCTCTCGGCTTTCTTCTCCTTTTCGACTGTGCTGGTGGTGGTGGTGGTGGTGGTGGTAGTGTTGGTGGTGGTAGTGGCGGCGGAGCCGGTATAGTCTGTGCCGCTGCCACCTCCGTGGAGGTGGGCGGCGCAGATACGCGCTGCGTTTCCGCTGCTACGTCGTCGGCTGCCGCTTTGGTAATAGGCTTCCGGGCTTTCCTTTCCGCGCGCCGGTTGTGGCGACTACGTTCCGGTTGTCCCGTTGGCCCTTGGTTTGGTGTGTGGTTTGGTTTGTGTGGTGGAGCCGCTGAGCCAGCCTTCCCCTTTTTCAAGGGGCGCTTGTGGGCGACTACGGTCCACTGGTGTTGTGGTGGCACAGGTTCTGTGCCAGTAGGTATGGCCTCTGCGAGGCCTGACAGGTCCAGGCTGGAGCCTGGTCCTGTTTGTGGTAAAGCGCCAGTAACATTCGCCGACGCGGGGGCCTGGTCGTCCACCCCTGCGCGGCCTTCGGTAACAAATTTCACACTCGCAGGCCCGGGTACCTGCGAGCGCCGGGCGTTAGCCGGATCGCATGACAGAATCGCATTCATATTTGCACTCATATCATTAACGGGGGGGGGGGGGGGGGGGGGTTTGGGAAATAAACACACAGCACTTTCCCAAGGTGCTGTGGCCGTGCTTTCAGAAGGGATTTAATCCTATTATCCTAAATAACTATTATTACAAGCCGTAATGCAATTCGGAGGAAATAGGAAGGAAGGAACAATTAATGTGCTATATAAATGTTTCATCATTCGCCTGCCTTGTTATAAGGTTATCTGGGGTCGGCGCAGTATGTTTTCTTCTTCCATGCAATTCGTTCACTTGTCATCTAGTCATTTACTCCCTCTTCAGACATATAATATGTTATATTAAATGATTGAATGATAATTCACGTCGAATTCTTTGGGCTTAAGTAGTTTTGTATGATTATACAGGGTGTAACAAAAGGCTTAACGAAGCCTTAAACCACGAATTCTATACATAAAACCAAGTACAATGCATAAAAAATAATTGCTAGGAAATGACTTTTATTTTTGGGTATAAAAAAAAATACTTATTTCTAACCCGCAATGTATAGCGCGCACGCCACAGACTATGCCTGTGTGTGTAAGCGGATCATGTTTCTTTGTAAAAAAGTTTAGTTTTATCAAACAAAAGTAAATTTTGTAAAATCTTTGAAAAAAAATTGTAACTTTGACTGTCAATAACTCGGTAACCCGTCATTTTCCAGGTATAGTGTAAAAGAAAAAAAATATCGTAATAATGCGTAGAATATGTAGTATTCGGCTTCGTTAAGCCTTCTTTTACACCCGATATAAATGTATCAACCCTCAGTCCCAACTCCCAATACATTTATGTGGCCTTAAATCACCAGTATAGAAATAATATACCAAGAAACTTTAAATAACAATTCAAATCAGAACAACCAACATCTAAGTTTGTCTGCTAATGAATATAGTAGTGAACACTAATCAGTTTTAGAACTTTTCGTAATAGTACAAAGGTTGAGTAAAGACTCAACGACATAAATCATTTGATTATCTGGCTTTAGACCTAGTTTAATCTACTTGTATTTTGTAACTAACAAACAATAACATTTAAGACCTTATACAAGTCTTGGCTGAACTATCTTAGACGATTTAAATAATTTATAAGTCTACACCGCTTCGGTCTACCCTATAATTTCTATTTAACTGAACTTGATCCCTCGCCTTAAAAGGCAAGGTTAAACCCTTTTAAGACACTTTGTTGATGTTATAGAATACTGTTAGTGAACTTATAGTAAAAATTTATTAAAAGTTAACAGAACCAAGATGAAGTCACAGGGTTCTTTGCTGCTTTATTTAATAAAATCTAGCACAACACCTAAGCTACTGCGTTTTAGTTTTTCTTGATCTGTTTATTTAATGCTTTATATCTCTCGTAAGGTTGGTATAAGATTTTTTTATATAATACAATCCCAAGTCTGCAGCATTTGGGAAGTAAGTAATTTCGAGAAATCTCACTTTGCGCGTCAGGCAGGAATTAAGCAACAAACGAAAGAGTTCATAGCTCTTTGTAAATGCAGATGAAGCCACGGCAGAAATTTGAGTCAGTTTCAAAAACAGTTGGAGTTGACGCAGTCCTATCAATTCCTAAAAAAGGAGGAGGTTCTCAATTCGTCTTAATGTTGTTTTTTTTTGTATTTTTGTTACGCGATTACGCCCTCAATTATGGACCGATTTCAAAATTTATTTTTTAGTTTGAAAGGGTATACTCCCGAGGTGGTCCCATTTACACCAAGTCAGAATCTGATGATGGGATCCCTGGGAAATCGAGGGCAACCCTCAATTTTTATTGGCACCCATAATGTTTTGCATATATTTTCTGACTCAATGCAGATTTTTGGATCTGGTAATCATCATGTCATGTTGCTGACCTGATGATGGAAGCCACAGAATTCCTTAACGGATAGGAGTTTGAAGATAATACTGCTTTTTGTCGACAGAACGTATTTCGCAGTGTGTTGAGCAGACGTGGAGCTTATGAGGTACCAGACTGCCAATTTTTATTTAATGGGGGCCTACCCGCACACCCAGTAACAAAAAACAATTTAAAAGTTCTTTTCTTATATTGACTTGGTATTTAACGCAAGACCTTATCCTATGGTTACGACACCAAAATAGCCGCCGTTCTGGTTGGGGTGTACGAAAACCCTTTCCTTAAGACTTAAAAATTTTCGTCGAAAAATTGACCCTATATAACACCTTACTTTTATCATACCATAGGATGGGGGGTCCATAGAGGACCAACATTAGTTAAGGTTACTTTGCTTACAGTCATTTTTGGCGGAGTTGGAAGGTGAAAATTGAAGCTTATTTTAAAGGCGTCTAGGACTTGAAATAAATTTCGTCGAAAAATGTATCATTAATAGCATCCTATTTTTATTTTTTTTACCATTGAGTGGGTGGTCCACAGAAGACCAACATTTGTCTAGGTCACTTTGCTGTAAAATCATTTTTGGCGGAGTTAGGCGGGGGAAAATAGAGGACATAACACTTAAAATTGTGAAATAAAATAAGTTTAATAAAAAACTAAAAACCGACTTCAAAATGAAACTAAAAAGCGAAAAATAATATTGACGAATGAACACATTTTAACTCTCGATGGCTGGCACCGACTCCAAAAAGAACTGATTAGGTATGTTTTCGTCAATTTTATTTTCGCTTTTTAGTTTCATTTTGAAGTCGGTTTTAGTTTTTTAATAAACTTATTTTTGTAGATTCAATACTCGCTGTGGGAGCTAGAAACTGGAACTGATTTTGAATACATAGCGTCCTAAATAAAACTGATTCGTAGCCCACAGATGTGAGACATCGCTGTAGTTCAAGGTCTGCATGGATAAATCGGGGCTTAGGGACAGGTATTAGTAGTTGGGACTTTAATACTTATTCTTCTTCAAAGGCAATCATGGCATTAATGATTTAATTTAATTTACTAAAATTAATATTCTAGATAGACTACGTAAAGGGTTCTCTTACTTGAAATAGGTATAAAATGTTATTATCTCTTGTAATTTTAGTTTATTTCTAGCAAATGATTGCGAATAATCATTAACATCAATATCATCAGACTTTGGAAATGCACGGTTGACATAGCTTTTCCCCATAGAACGCCTTAATAAGTGGCTCTAGGCAATATTTCTACAAATAAATTTGACAAACCAATTACTAAACCTCTTCTCAATTCATAAAATGGCATCCGAAACTACTGCCATATTTTATTGTCAAAAGAGCAATAAAAATAAACGATCCAAGTTTCGAAAATCATTTAGGCGAGATATTACCGAATGATTATTGGCAATCAAACAAGTTTTCTTCTATACCGCAACACAAGTTATGTGAGAAGCGTGAGATCACGGATTTGTGCAAAATAAACAGAAACCTGAGCCCTAACCATGAACTGTTAAAACAATCACAAATCTGTCAAACATTATCATTTCTGTCAAATTTTGTATGAAATGACGTACCAAAATTGACAGATTTGACAACTTTGAGATTGTTTTATGAGTTCATGGTTATGGCCCTGTACATGCACGTATTAGGGTTTTGTGAAGACGGTGAGTGTTGTTGGCAAGTAAGCCGCAAAAGCGACTGGTCATGCAAATCAACTTTTGATGTCACAAAACTTTCAACAAGATCTTTGTGTTATTGCGTTAGCATCATGAGATTGAGGAATTCCTTAACAATTTTTGCATTATATAATAATCAGATTAGCAAGTCCTTGACAAGCTCCATATAAAATATCACTCAGGTGTTTCCAAGTTGGTTCAAAGCGTGATAGAGACCACTTTAATAATAGTGTCCTAAAATATGATATTATTAGTATCATAAATTTCAGTAAAAATACAAAGAAAATAATATAGAATATTGATTAAAGTTTTTTATGATATTTAAGAATAAAACAAACTTTCCATTAAGGGCACTGACTCGTTCTGGATTAAGGATTTATAGGTAAATAATTAATCCAGTGCCAATCACAGGCTCTCGCCGCTCATTCCATTCACTGCTCATTGTATTGATGATAAATAAATACCACAGAGATTTTTTAGATAATATTCAACTCTTGACTTATTGTTACTCGTGAGTAAGTTAAGTTACTAGAACTAGAAATTGATTCAGGTATGTCATTTATATAGTAGCAGTACTAGTGGTAGGGCTCTATTCACAGCGGATGTTTTTTGTATATATGTGACAGAGTGAGATTTTAAACATACTTGATGGTAAGTGATGACAAATATAATATAAAGCAACTTAATCAGTAATACGCTGTCTACCCGGAACACAGTAAATATATTTGATGGTAGAAATAATCAACATTTTGTTAAATTTAAACGCAATGATGCATGTACACTTGCTCCAGAAACAGTCCTAATGCTTTTCTAACAAGTTGTTCATTTCTAGACGTCCGTCCACAAAGAGGGTTAGTCGACTGCTTCTGTAATTTATGCATGCAATTATTTTGATTCATAGTATGTTCCTTGAAGAGCTATTTAATGAAAATTATCATTACATTAAAATGCATAAACATAATACAATACCTGTCTGTACATGCAGTAGGTAAACCATTTGTGAGTGGGCAGCATTCGGCCGTTGTTAACAAAAGCCTAACGGTGACCGCTGACATTTCAAGTGAATAGCGCTTACGAACGGATGTCTCTTTTGAAGGCATATGTTGAATCCTGAATATAGGGTGTCAATAATATCGTAACGATGTCTAGAACTGGCTCAATGTTAATTATTATTATGTGATAAAATACGTAAAAACATTAATTATTGCTATTTTCCTATAAAATGTTGTATTATACTAAGATTTTATTCTTGTTTTATTTATGCCAGACCATTTATTTTGCCAAAAGGGTCTACTAGCACACCCAGACTCAAACTAGTAAGAAAAAGTTGTTTCCTAAATTGACTAGACCTGACCTTTTGCATTTAAAGCAACTCTTCGTACGGAGTACGGTGGGCGTCCTAAATAAGAGGATATAGGTTACAGGTACACGCTCCAACATCTACTAATGCTCGCATCTTGTTTGATTACGTTCAGGCGTAAACGGGGATGCGAGACAATAGATTTGTATTTAACTTAATATAGGTACAAACTTCAAATGTTTTCAATAAGGATGGTGATTTGAATGAAAATATTGGTAGTTATCGCAGTTAACAAGTTTATAAAAAATACCAAGAAAAAAAAAAGGAAATCACTAAGTGGAAAATTACATTTTAGATATTTTGTTTTATGTACAAAATAGACTTGCATTGGAATTGTTTTGTATATTTATTTAGTCGTCACCAACAGCATAAAAATTGGTAGGTCTGTTAAAGTGCCTGAGGACCTATATACTACCTGTACTGACTGTGGTTTTGACTTTGAAAGTGAACAGACATTTCGCATATCGAGTTATTCGTAGACGGTTTCATAATATTTCCATCGTTCGTAGGCGTCGTACCTATTCGTAGTAGGAACGAAATGTACGAAAGGCTACACAATAGAGTTCGTAGTCATTCGCCGTGAAATCGTAGTTGCTTGTCGCTACGAGTGGCGTGCTACAAGTTTCGTAGTCGCGAATTGCGTTGGACGGGCGCGGTTGGAGTTGAAATAAGCCATGAATTGTTAAACATTTTCTAGCATGTTTATTAGGTTGCTAAAAACCGACATGTTCATTTACTTTTTTTAATAAAAAAAACATTATTTTAATTAATAAAAATAAGATTTCAATTTATAGAACTATTAAACACTCATTTTTATAAATTAAAAACACTAAAATGTGCCTATTTAGGCTTGTATTTACAAAGGTTCCCTCTTTTTTATTCATTAATAAATAACCAATTTTTAACAATAAAAATAGGAGTACAATTAAAAAACTACGAAAAACCGTTTTGTTTAAAACCAACAAATAGGTTGTCTTTAAAGTCGATTTTACGTGATAACGCCATAAGAAAACATTAATGCTACTCGGACGCATCGGCCGATGGAGTAGAAGAGAGATAGATGCGTCACATCGATTTATAAGATGTTATCACGTCAAAAAAAAAACTACTTATATGAGCTCAAATACAAGGGTTCTACTTGTAGCCATTAAATAGTTCTACAATGCTCTTCCAGTTTCTATCAGTAGCTCGAGTATAACGTTATTGTTTTGTTATCCAGATTTGAAATACTTACGAAGAAATTGAATTAGAAATAGGTCAAACTCGACTTCCAAATCAAGAGAGGCCTACACTCTGTGAAGATTTGTTTACAAATTGAGTTACAAGTGGAGTTAACAAAGTAAAGACAGTATCACCATGAACTGAATTGCGGCATCTTCCAAGTGTTATGGTATGATTGTTCATTACCGAAAGGTGACCTAGTACCAGAGTAAGGTCACCTTGTCGTGATTTAAACATATCAGAGGTTGTGTTTGCCGACGCGACGTAACCGCAGAGGTTCAAATCAGATTTTCGTCTATCTGCGCATTTAATCATAATGCCATTTAGTTTTGTCTATACAAATACGGATTTACGCTATTTGCTTAGTTATAAATGGAAATAGGCAATATAGCCCTTTATCCATATACTAGACGTCTGAAAGGATATTTACCGCTAATCTGACTTACTAGCATGATTGAACTAAATTGAAGTTGCAAAGGACTGGTTGGTTACTGCACTGTTTGTTTGGGTTCTTTTCATATCGCGAGCATGATATCTACTTTTATCTACCAAGATGATATAGAAAAAAAAAATTCATATGCAGCTAGGCGCGCAGTATGAATGACCATGATAAATAGGTACGGGTAGAAATGAGTCTCAGGTCGTCAGAGGCGCAAATGTTTCGACAAAATAAGGGAGACGGGCCTGTGCTAGCGCGATATCTAGGACTTGGCCAGTGCGTGAAAGTTCATAAGTTTTTACATTTTTCCTCCCATGTAATTGAATATTGGCATTATTATGATAATGATGACATCTACTTTAGTTATTAACAAAGATAACTATAGAATACTGGAGAGTTAATAAGCTAAAAGCAGGTGGAACAGGTTAGACCAAAGAAAAAAAGGCTATAAATAAATTGTAAATAGAAATGGAAGGAAAATATTTTACATTAATGAAAAGAAGTATATAGGTTGTCTTTTTTTATTTTGTTTTTGCAGTTGGAGGTTTAAATGGTTATAAAGGTTTTAAGACGTTTAAGATTTATAGTAGAATAAAAAACTCTCTAAAATATTAAGAATGTAGGCCACGTACCGGCTAGCGCAGCGTTGTCCCTTATCCTTTCTTTACACATAAAGAAAGGATATCTATACTTTCTCTTGTCGAACTTGTGAACTTGTGAACTTGTGCAATGTAATCCGTCAGAGAATATATAATACTCGTATTACCAACTTACAGAAACTCTGAAAACATAACACTGCTTTTTGAATAGCTGCGTAAAAAAGGTGCATGCGTACTACCATAGAGAGGTCCGTCGCGATATTTGCGTGTTGGTTGTTTGCTGTCGCGCTGGCCCCGACCGCAAATCAGGGGTAAATCAGATTTGCGTCCATCGGCGCATTTGCGAGCCCAATCAAAATGGCGTTTGGTCGCGGCTTTACATCGCTATTCGCCAAACTACCAGCTTTATACGAAGTGGTAACATTGATTGTAATACCAGAAGCGCGACCTGTGTTAGCGGTATGATAAACGAAAATTAATAATTAGAAGGCACAGGCGGTAGCTATAAGGGTTTCATGTTACTTAGTTTGTTTACACTAACATTGATGCTGGATGACTGGTTTAATTTATAATATGTGTGGTATCTGAAAATGTTATTTTGATTATTTTAGCTAATAAATACATTAATTTTCTAAACAAAAATATTAATGAGAAAATAAGTGACTGGGATTTAATACTTAAATGAAGTAGCTAAATATACTAAAACGTACAGTTAAACTCGTATTCGTTTCTGAATAAGTAAGCTCGTCGCCTTAACGGCTTGCGGTGGTAGTTGTTTACTGAATTACATTTACAATTAAGATGCATTTCTACAATACAAAATATACGAAATGTTGTCTCAAATTGGGGTAAATAGAAATCGATTCTAGCTAATTAAACCGCTGTACATTTTTTGTGTGCAATAAAGAGAAAGCTATCTCTCCATCGAATTTCTTCCAATCGTCCAATATAAAAGTCCCTAATTGCTTTAAAAACGGTTTTGTTAAACCAATCCTTGTAAGTACACAAAACCGGCAACTCTTTATTCATACGCCTTTTTTGATAGTTAGTTAGACACGTCTTAATAAATTAGAGACGAATCAAGGTATTTATAGAGTTGTAACAAAGTTACGTGCACGTTTTGGACGTGCAACTTTCCGATTCCTGAAGTTGGGAATAAGATTGGGCCTCCGTCTGTTGGTAATGGCATTGTTGTGTTCTAGCACCACTTTGACGGTCTGAAGTTTCCTACAGGGATATTCGCTGGCTCTTCACTTCTGCACAAAACACTACATGTGTCACTCTTTAGAGTTTTCTATTCTGAGCTAAACGAATCTAATATAAGTGTGTTATATATACGTTTATCTATCTACGTATAACATATACAGAATTTAAATTGAAAACGTAGCAATTAAAGTTACAAATTTTTTTTATACTGAAAATGATTAAAAGCGTAGCGTGTTTTATCTGGGCGGTAACAACGAACTCTTAAAAGAATCTAAAATCTGTCAAACATTATCAATCTGTAAATTTTTGTTTGTAATGACGTTCCAAAATTGACAGATTTGACAGCTTTGAGATTGTTTTAAGAGTTCATGGTTACCCCACTGTTCTGGGCCCTAACGTCATTACAAACAAAAATTTACAGATTCGATAATGTTTGACAGATTTGAGATTGTTTTAAGAGTTTGTGGTTACCGCCCTGTTATTTAAATAGTGTCCTAGGCAAAAACTTATCTTATTTTTTAAAGGGCTTAATCTGTTAGTAATGACGAGCTAATAAGTTTTGACATTTTTTTATGAATCTTAAAATTGAAGATAAATAACACTTGAAAAAAAAAACATCGACCTCAGGTGGGACTCGAACCCACGTCCCATCGCATACCGGGCGAGTGCTTTGACCACTAAGCTACCGAGGACGTCACGTGACAAGATGAAATTCCTCAAGTGTTTTTTCTCGCTGTCAAAGCCAGCGTATTCTGATCAATGTTGTAGCTATATGTATAGCTGAGTAGTACGAGTATACTACCGTCAACACCCTATAGAAATATTTTTACAAATATTTGACTATTGGTTAAGATCAGAAATGCTTAAACATTGTAAATTTTTGTTTTTAGCAATTCCATGCAAAGTTTAATTGAAGATAAATAACACTTGAAAAAATCATCGACCTCAGGTGGGACTCGAACCCACGTCCCATCGCATACCGGGCGAGTGCTTTGACCACTAAGCTACCGAGGACGTCACGTGACAAGATGAAATTCCTCAAGTGTTTTTTCTCGCTGTCAAAGCCAGCGTATTCTGATCAATGTTGTAGCTATATGTATAGCTGAGTAGTACGATCTTGTCACGTGACGTCCTCGGTAGCTTAGTGGTCAAAGCACTCGCCCGGTATGCGATGGGACGTGGGTTCGAGTCCCACCTGAGGTCGATGATTTTTTTCAAGTGTTATTTATCTTCAATTAAACTTTGCATGGAATTGCTAAAAACAAAATTTACAATCTTAAAATTAATAATTTGTCTACTAAAACTTATTGGAAACGTTTTATCAAGTATTGCTAATATTATGAGGTCCTTTTTTTATAATATCACCAATAAGATTTTAACTTTTTTAGTTTATATTATTATTATTTTTTATTTATATAATTTGTCAATAGTGTAGGTGTTTTGTTTTTTATATGTTTATGTTAAGTGATTGTATATATTAATTAGCTATATTGTTTTAAATGTGAATAAATACTTTATTGATGAGAGTGAAATTTATTCATCTCTTCACAAATATAGATTCTTAAGACTAAGACTAAGAAATTAAGGACACTTGCATTCTAGATCTGTGAGAGTCTGGTGCCTGAAATAGGATTTTTACAAGTCCTGTTCTACAGGTCACCAGGCCCATCCCGCAGATTTTGAAAATAAAGTAAAGCTTGTGAGCAATCATAAATACTGAAGAATCTAGTAGTATAACTGGAAGTGTTATGGTTTAAATTGTAAGAAAGTATACAATTATAAAAAACAGAGAATTTACAACTAATTAAGTGCAGAATACGGTAAAACCATTAAGCTATAATGAGTCAAAATATTTAATATCCGCCCCGTAGGCATGTGAATAACGGTTATTAATACATCCTGAAGAAAAAACGCGTCTTAAAATTATTTTTTCCTGTAAATATGTATTTTTGATTAATGAAATATTTTATAAAGTAATGTGGCCGTCGCAAGAGACGGCCGAGGCAAAATCAGCAAATTTTAGCTCGGCCAACATTATTAAGCAATGATTACTGGGTCAGCAGTACTACTAATTAAAATAGATTCTACTTATTAAAAAAAACATTCAGTCGAATTGAGAACCTCCTCTTTTTTTGAAGTCGGTTGAATGCAGTTTGGACGTTCTTGAGTTACAATTTGCAGCGCAGGCAGTGATTCTGGCTATGCTTATCCAATTCAAGCAGGTTAATAAAATATTATCTAGCTAAGATCTGATAACAGTCATTTTAGAACTAGCATAGCCGAGCAACAACAATTTGTAAATCTTTGTGTCAGTTTTCTTAATCTAATAATCAAAGTATGTAGTTAGGTAAGGTAATAGTTTTTACAGAAGTTATAAATTATGTAAGCCTTTTTTCTCCATATTTGTATGTAGATACATAAATGAAAATGAGTACTATCCAAATAGTTTGTTTAGTTAGTTTTGTAATGCATTAGAGTTAATTGCTGTCAAGGTAAAACTGATTGTGTTTTAAGATGCCTCGAAATATATGAAAAATAAACCAAAAACAAACCCGATACAATAAAATACGATAACTGTAAAATTAGGCGAGAATTTTTTGATACTTGTCTTTCGTCAGAAAAGTGTTTGCGTTTTCAGAGCGTACAATCTGATTAAGTTTTATAATATTTGTACCAACAAACCTTTTCTTCCATTTTCTATATTGACTTTCGTTACCAGTCAATGTCGATTGAAATTCAGTCCATATCTTTATTTAAATTAAAGCAATCAAAAATAATTACGCTTAGAAACATTCAACAAAAAAGGGAACTCGTACTTAAATGCTTAATTTTTTTATCAATACTTGATGAATTTATTAATAGTATTAGCAATCTTACTTACTTAGCCTAGTAACGTATAAACTTTATTATATCTGAATACTGCACTATTCATGATGCGGCTTTATTGCTCTATCAAATATTAATTATGTAATTTGTAATGAATGAATATTATAGTGTTTGAATAGGCAAATTAATTTATTAATCTGTTCATTCAGGTAGGTAACATTAGCATTGGAGTAAATAGTTGATATAGCAAAATGCGAAGTAGAACATTATTTTATTTATTGAAGGTCAGCACGTGTTTAAAGTATAAACAATAAAATTCTGATTCTGCTGACCTCCCTAACGAAAACAAATGTTAAGATTTGTTTGGAGAAAGGAAATGTTTTTTTCGGATTTTGTTTTGTTTTATTCAAAGTTGTATTTATTTGAACAGAAGAATCCAGCCCTTGGATGCTTGTTACCATATTTATTACCAGTTGTATGAAACTTTTTCGGTACCTACTAGTGTATGATTTTAAACTGTAACTGAGTATACTACTTGTATTTTGTTGAAATTTGATAATTAGTGAAACATTTAATTTATCTATTATTCTTTAACAAATGTTCATTCCAAAGCAAAATATTTTCCTGAAACATTTTGCTTAAATCTTGTTGCAAAAATAAATTCACATTTGATAAAATCATTGCAGCTTAAACACAATTTCCGAATTTCAATCGTTTGCTATTTCGCCCTGAAGTGAAAGTGAACGAAGTTCACTGATCGAAAATTGGCTACTCAAATACTGAAATAGATATAGTCTTCACAACGATAAGACGATTCTACAAATAGAGGTACCTGAACTATTTACATTGAATGGTGGTGTACGTGTAAAGTGTAAAGCTTTTGTTACACTTGTATTGATAAATGCAATCATTTCAATCGCTGTTTGACTTTTACTGTCACAACACTGCTATTTTCTATTATATATAGCGATAGCACTGCAATTACAAAACACGGTAGCTTTTTCAATATTAAAATGGCGTATAATAGTTCCGGTATACGCTCTAAAATACTTTTAAAATGACGTAACCCTTTAATGACAATTAATTTCATTTATCTAGTAAATAAATGAATAATCTGTTTACTCGTTTAAGTGGCCTTTCAATGGTCCACACATCTCATTAATAGCCTCCCTAAAAAACGTTGGACGTTTCTTCGAAAAACAAACAAAAAACTATTTTCTATAAAACAAGTGTGAATTTAAAATTGATTATAATGTAAGATGCAACCAACTTTATCAGCTGAGATATTCATCAGACATGAATGCGCTAATGTCGACGAATTTAATCAGGGCCGGGCGTGGGGTCGGAAGCAGCGAGCTTTCGATTTACGAGCGAAAAAGCTTCCGCCGCTTTGACGGCGCAGCAGTAGTGCGCTGATTTTTGTACGTACACTTGTAAAACAAGATAGTGTCTAATTTGGTGCACTTGAGCTCTATATTTAATAGTTTTTGAACTTAAAAAAAGAACTTTTGCATATTGGACGGCATTGTACATTGCACTTCCCGTGAATTCCGTATACGAGCAAAACCAAGATGTGTTTGCCCTTTTGTTGTCATTTTGTTTTTCTTTACAAAACCACAGTTAATATCTATCTGTGACAAAACCCGATCTGCGAGTGACGACTATACTTACATTTACATGTAAAAACATTAATAAATTTAATGGACATTAAAAAATTCCAAACAAACACTTCTGTTAAAACAAAATATGTAGAGTAACGTCAGCGAGCGTAAATGAAAATTTAACCATAAATATTTAAGTGAGTTACCTCGAGCCTGCAAAAAATAGTATGCGTACAGTCCGAAATGTATTCGGCTTTTAGTACAGTTAGATTTTACCGAAGTAAAGTGTTTAATGTTATTATTCTGATATGATATAGCTTTAAATTGCTGGAATTTCTCAGTGTTTATACAGGGAAAAACCAAATCGTTCATTTTCTTCAGACAACTTTAACGATAAGATAAAGCACAAAAAGGCATAAAAATCAATAGCTATTCTCTGCAAGATTATCCTTATCCTATTGTTTGAGTTATAAGTTGACTATCTTGTCGGCCCCATAGTAGTTATGTATCAGCAAATGATTTCATATCTATAAAAGTTTACCATATTCGATCGTCATCCCAGAATATTTATTCAAAGAGTATAGAATAAATCATAGAGTAGGTACTCGGATATTTTTTGGACACGGTTCGTGAAACTGCGCCATGTCGCGCGGGAAATCCACTAGTGGTGTTTGCTGTCCGAATCAAAATTTACTACCTATCAATGTAGTCGATGGACAGGACTCGCATGAATCAACTTCCAGCTGGTGACTGATTGTACCTATCCAAACCAAAATTTAAATACGTGACTCCAACATGTTACTATTTATAAAACAATTTGCGGTAACCGTATTGGTCTCATGTAAAAACCAGCCAAGTTAACGCATAGAGAGTTTTAGTTCGTCAATGGATTTACCAAATATTGATAAAGGCGAAGTGTGAGTTTGATCATAGAGCGTTTTAGTTCGTCAATCGATTTGATGAATATTCAAAAATACTATAGTATTACTATTTCGAGAGATCATAGGTTATGAGCGTTCGCCTCAATTTTTTTTTAGTTTCGTTCATGCCCTGCCTAATACGTACGCTCGGTGCGGATTGCTGCTCGTAATTAAGCCTTTGCTGTGTTTAATGTTTGGCCATATTTTTACCAGGAATATTGAAAGGATTTGTAAGAATTCCTTTGTTGGGAATCGAGTATTCAGACGAGTGTATTGGATTGCGACCCTCATTGCCATGTGCAATATAAGCAGAATTATTGATGCGTTATGTGGACCTTTTTTCAACCGTTTTCGAAAAAACTTACAAGGAAGACGTTCTTTATTCGACTCTTTATTCTATGGTTTTGTTCGGTTGATTTAATGTATGACGTCCAATTTAGTTGTCAAACGCATAAATTTAATTAAAATTTTTAAATAAATTATTGATTGGATTATTTATGTTTAGTTCATTTTTAATTATTTAGGTACCTATTTTGGCAAAATATCGTAGAAGTTTTATAAACTTCCACGGAGTAAGATGAAACACGTAAACCGATAAGAAATTAAAATCTGGTCTATATCTGGTTTGGTCTTTTGATACACACCATAGACTTAGGATTCGCTACCTATGATACACACCTTGTTTTTGGAATCACAACCCTTACCTGCACGATTTTGAACGAAACCAGTAAAGTAGAGCAAATCGAAATAATAGTTAAAGGGTAGATCTATTTCAATTTAATTTGTAATGGGATATAAATAGGACGACTTATAAAAGTTTATTAATATACGAATTACTTTACGAAAGCATTTCCTGAATGCCTCTTGCCATTATGGTAATCAAACTGAAACAATAAAAAAGTGGGCACTTAATTAATGAATTAAATCTGTTATTTATACATACTATTTACTAGCTGACCCGCACGAACTTCGTTCCACCTACGCACCCTGTTTGTCAGCTAGGAACAGTTTGTATGGGAAAATAAAGTTAACGAGTTTTTTTTCTTGCTATTTTTCCATGTGTGCTCACCGTTTAAACCTTCCCTGGACTTCCACGAATATTTCAAGACCAAAATAAGCCAAATCAATCCAGCCTTTCTCGAGTTTTAGTTAAGACTAACGAACCGCAATAAATTTATATATAGATTAAATAAACATAAAACATACACAATATGGAGTCATAATTGAATTTACTAAAAACTTTTGATCCGTGTCTATGCTTATCGCGATCAACTGCCTAGCTAAACACACTTTAGTTAGGTACCAGATACATTTTTATTGGGGAATTATTAACCGGGCGAATAAATATTATATGGGCGACTGTTACTGAGATACTTAAATACTAAGCTGAGCGTTGTTAAATTATGTTTGCGAAAAATTAACTTAACTGGCAACAATTATGAATGACTAAAAATACGTAAAACGAGCTAATGGCAGTGGGAAACAGTTAAACTAAGCTAGCAACTAAAAGTGTCCTAATTAAATAATGAATTGGGCGATAAAATACTGAATGGGCGACAAAAATATTAAGTTAGTCTATACAAAGTCTCCGTTATTTTGTAGTTCTCGATCTCGAGTTTTATTTTTTAATGGAATTTTGAGAATTTTCAGTTTAATCAATTTAAAAAAATATCTCCACTTTTTAGGGTTCCGTAGTCCTGTATATAGTTTCGTCATGTCTATCTGTCGGTTCTTCTGTCTGTCTGTCCGTCCAAAGTTTTGGTTGGAGACTGTTGGCCCTAGAGAGCTGCTAGGGGATAGCGCCAGCGCGCCCAATCCATCTTTTGGGGAAAGTTTTATTAAAGTAGTAGTGCTTCTCTTCTTCGTAATTATCTTGAATCATTTTTCTTCTTTGATGTATGTGTACATCTCTTAGCTTCGTTCAATCTAAAATAGGAAAGGGAGCTTGAAAGGCCCATTATGTTGTCCGTGATAATTCTTCTGCAAAAATGGTTCATTGCTCAACATGATCTTAAGAAACACTTCGATTGGGATTTACCGGGGCACCTTTGGAATAAAATATATACCAGAATTACCAGATGTGAAATATAACGTAAGCTGCAACATTGTTGCTGTAATAAAAATTGGTTCGCTCAAGAATTATGATTCTGATAGTTCTGAATAAATCGTAACTCAAATGCATATTTTCAAGTCGCCATTTTCAATATTTGTGTTCGCCCACAGTCTTTCGCTCATTTAGTATTTTAGGGCGCCATAATCAGTATTTTTGACAACCGTAATTTGAATTTATATTTGATCGTTTAAATACTACTCATTTTTATTTAGCTTTACTTGTAACCAACTATGTAATCTAATCTTGGAAGTAGTTTTAAACCAACTTCTTACCAACGAATCGATTTTAAACTTTGTGAGTAGATATCTGTCATTCGGATGACATTATAATAATTGGCCACTCTCCATGGAGCCAGGAGGTGGATAGTGAAACTCCTTAACGTCTACCAAAAAACAGTACATTTGATTTGTTTTGGCGAGTCTATTGTATAATACTATTGTGTGTTTTTAAACTTTAATATCAATTATAAAAGTTGAAGTAACTGACTTTGCTTTACCGCAAAAAGTACCTATGTACGAAAATCAGCTCGTCGACCTACCACAAAATGTCAAATTTTCTCATTTGAAAATGATCACTATATTAAAGTTGAAAATCTATTGGAGAATTTTTGACTTTTGGGGTAGGTCGACGTGCTGTTGACTATACATATGTGCGGACTACGAATGCCATATTACGGCCAGTATTTATAATTCAATTTGTGGGTTTTGTGGCAGCGCTGTGCTACACCGCTCACTCGCTTTTTTTTACTTTTTGTACGTTATCGATGACTCTATGTAGACGAATGAATGCCAGATAAAATTGTTAGAATGAATTCACTAACTTATTAAACTGTTAACTGATTTTAGTTTTAAAGAAAACAAGTCCGCATGGATAATATTTTTCGCAATGAACCTGTTAGGTTCCTGGGTTTTATCAATTTACCTACAGGCTACTGACTCTGGTTTGGTGCAATCCAATGTAAGGATGACTTGTGCAGGTGGGGCTATACTGAAAACTTCAACAACGTCATGCTCACGCAAATAAGTTTTTCTTGCCTCTGAAAACGCTGACCGCTGGGTGGATAATTTATTGGACACACAAATATTTAGCTGCTTTCGAGACAAGAAGAAGAATTTATAATTTATTTGGCATAAGTCTTACACCCAACGTCGTACGTTAAAAGTAAAGTATAATTAGTAAGTAAGTGATAATCTGCTCCGAATTTCGTAACGCGTATTATATCGATAAAATTTAAGTAGGTAAGATGGCAACTGCGTATCTTCTGAAGGTGTTTATTACGGCTCAAGTGCTTTTAAATATAGAAATTATTGGAGTTTACGATCGTCCTGTAATTGTTTTCGTATTGGGTAACGAAAAATAAATTTTAAGTG
The DNA here is from genome assembly GCA_950371115.1 of Anania fuscalis. Taxonomy (NCBI): domain Eukaryota; kingdom Metazoa; phylum Arthropoda; class Insecta; order Lepidoptera; family Crambidae; genus Anania; species Anania fuscalis. Next base: position 10,076,057 of record OX493338.1, on the reverse strand, counting down.
TTTCTTATTTTGCATTTGATTGATGTTGTTTTGACGTGGGCTTTTCCGAACGCCTACACAAAGCCGATTTCGAGTTTAAGAGCCTTGTTTCACAAGCGATTTCCATGTCGAACAATGTCGAAAGTGCATCGAGTGACGCATACCGCCAGGAGCTTGCTGCGTCGAGACATTTCAAACTGAAATGCCGTCGTCGTTCAAGTGTTAATCTGAACTAGGTACCAACGAGTTGCAACGAAGTTACTGATGTCTGTAGAGTGGCAGACAACGTCATAAACAGATTTTGGTGAGGTTTTACATTTTCTGTCAGGACAAATAAATTTTAATTTGACCTCTTGTTGAAGGTTTTCAACTGAAATATGAGCCTCTTATATTTATTTTGAGTCTTAGTTTTTTGGAACCTTGTCATTTAAAATGAGACAGTGAATTTCTGAACAGTCATGCTAAAACATTCGAACTAGCGGCTCTCCCAAGGTACGTAAGCGTACCCAATTTTATCGCTTAAAGTCTCAATCGGGTTTCATCCCGCTCGAGTCCTTTCTGCGCTTTCAAGAAATAAAAATTAGATGTGCTACAAGGATTTGTTGGAAACCCGCTAGTGTGATAGGGCTCTAAGCATTACTCGTTTAGAAAGGGCTTAATTACGTCGTTGTTGCAGCTTGTCTGAATTTAATTTCTAACAAGGAACAAAATAATAATATAATCCCTCGAGAAGGCCGCCTGGCAAACGAACCGAGTAAAGTAATGATCACATGAAATCCCAGATCAACAATTAAGAACACTTTTGTTTTAGTCGACCGGAATAATAGCTGAAGTTTTGCGTCGCTATGCCGACGAATGATTTGACAGGCTTCATTAGAGACGAGAGCGCAGATAATGTTTCGTAAATGAAAAAGTTGGAATGTGTAATGTACACCATTCAAATTGGATTTTACTTACTGTATTTGCGAACCAAGTTAAAAGGAGCATTGCAATCCTCCTATTCCCTTTATGGGTTACATTTTGTCGGGTGAAGCCTGAATAGGCGGGCAGTCTCTTTGATGGTATTGAAAGAGAAAATGCTTATCGCACCATCGCCCGTAAATAGCCGAGTGGGTGTCGAATTTCTCTACACATGGTACGAAAACACACTTATCCTTTCTACTTAAACTGTTTTCACGTCCCTCTTCAATACATTGAAACTACTCGCATGAGTCTTGGCCTTTTGAGCCCATACGTTATGTAGAGGGTACATTCAGGTTTAATTATGTGATGGGTTTTAATTTGAGACTTTAGGTTAATTAATGTTTGCCCAGTGTACTGTATTCTATTTTGTTGAAGTATTCTGGTTAATTAAATTGTCCAAGAATTGGATTTTGTTTGACAGTGATACCTAAATTTTTGTTTGTGAAATAAGAAATCTTTTATTGACATAAAGAAACTGTCGTTTCTGTCTATAAAATCCAACCAAATGAGAATGCGCACACGCGCTGAGGTGACACAAACCTTTGAATTTTCATGATTTTTTTTGGGATCCTTAAAGAGAACCCACCTGGTCCGATGTGCCTAGGATAGCCATCTCTAAAATTTGGCAACCTGATTGCTTGTTTTGATCTAATAAGACCCGTGAAAACTAAACTTCGGATTACGGAGCCCCAGCCGGGAGGAAGTTTATGAGTACCACAGAAATTACTATTCGCGTGGCAAATCACTGGGGTCTAATTTTTTCTTTGGTAATATGCTTAGAAAAAAAAGAAGAAGAAAGAGAAAGTGCGATCCAGACTCTAAATTGACCAGGTTTTTTCGTTGTGTCATTCTCGGCCTTTTTACAAATATTAAGTAATCATTTAAAACTACCCCACACTATTAATTTGAAATCAATATAATTGTTTATAAAATATTTATTTGGTTGATAGCTAATTACAATTGCCTGATAGAAATCTAGACCTAAAACAATATTCATTTTTTAAATCTGATCTTTGGTATTAAACATCTTTACAAAGATTTAAAACATACAGAAACATTTTAAGTGCAAGCAATAAAAAGTAAAACCCCAAATGTTCAAATTAGGCTTTCTATTTCATGAATGTCTGATTGATATGGTTGTCGGAGTTTTATAGTAAATGTTCACTGAAGCATTTGTTTTATGCTAAAACTTTTCGATTATGGTCGTATCAGAGCTAACGTTTCACGTTAATAACACTCTTGCGGGTTCCGTCATCATTACCACTTTATACCCATCTTTGGATTGAAAAAGCTAATGGTTCGGAACAAACTCGAATGGTTAAAATAAATCGGCGACATTCCATTTCCTGCAGTAAGTATCATGGCTTCATGAATCCGTTTTAAAAATTGAATTTGCCCTATCTAGATTATCAATGTCTTCATTAGTCGAGGACGTATTTATTGAAAAGGTTTTAAGAGCGCAGGCTCAAACATGGATTTAAAAAGGGTTCTTGAACCGAGAGCAAGGCACGTAATACTAATTATAGTAACTCGATAGATTAATGTAAGCTATATTTATTTTCGTATCAATGTGTGTGTGTAATCTTTGGTGAATAAGAGGCGTGACGGCTTGTGACGGGGAATTCAATTCTTTTTAGTAGTGTGATTTGATACTACTTATGCTATGGCAGTGTCTTTTTTGGGCCGTCGCCTTTTGTAGGTGTATGTAGGTATAACATGTACATAAAAGAGTTGAAGTATATATTTTATTGCACGGACAAAAATAAGTAGTACAAATAGTCCACTATTAAGTCCACTTAATACCAAAAGCTTTATCTACCAGTCAACTATGGGGCCAGACAGAGATGGTACGGGCGGTTCTTTAACAGAACCTTTGAGAAAAACGTTACTATTAACGAAGAAAAAGACAAATGTGAGGCATATTTTCACAAACTACCCATGTTTAATTATGAGTGTGTGTGTATTTGTATATAGGAAACATGGAATTTTTACATTTTTCTTTTAATTGTTATAGCTACTCTTACTATTTATGATCTCGGTCTAGTGGTTAGCCCTACACTTTAATCCGAATCGAACCCCTTAAAAGTCAAGTATTTGAACAATGGGCACGAGGCTCGTACCAAGAGCCTACCTAAACCAAGGATCTTATCAATGTATTATGTATGTCTATCCGTCATCTAGTCGCCATAGTACAAGCTCTGCTTAGTTTAAAGCTAGATAAATTGGTGTGATTGTTGGAATAATTTATTAAACTAATTAAACAGATATACCCCAAAAAGGTATAAACATCATATCAGATTATATTATTTCAATAGAATAGAGTATTCTCTATAAATCAAATACATAGATTTTCGCATTCGTGTGTGACGGTACGTGAGCTGAAAGTAAAGTGCCAAAGATATTTGCCATTTGAGTACGACACAGAGAAGTATTTAACGACCGTCTGGTGTAGTGGTTCGCGCTCCGGACTACAATACCTGGCGGTTGCGGGTTCGAATCCCGCGAGGGGCAAATGTTAGTGTGATGAGCACGAGCATTTGCACCTAAGTAATGGATGTTTATAAACGTATTTAAGTATGTTTATCCGTTATCTAGTCGCCATAGCACAAGCTTTGCTTAGTTTGGGGCGAGATAATTGGTGTGATTGTGGAAACAATTATTATTATTATTATTTCTGTGTTTTGAATTTAAAAGATTTGTTAAAAGCCCGCAAGCGTGTCGGTGTGGACTATGAGTATTTAGTAACTATTCTCTGTTTTGCGACTAAGGACTCGTGCAGCGAGCCGACGAAGTTTCGGAATTTCAGTTGCGCCACTTTTCGGGCCCTTGAGGATCAAAACTTTGAAATAATACAATAGAATCTGTTTTCAGATTATGGACTAAAAGGTATAAGACAATAATTAACTAACGCAAATAAAGAAAAGTACACACCGACGAAAGTGGGAGCTTAGCACCTAAGTGACATGGTAGTCAGGAACTTGTTACGACGCCTTTTTTCGGCGGTGATCTCGATGCGACAAAACGGTATACCGGACCTAACTACGTGAACAATTAATTTTCAGGAACCCTGGACCAATATTAAATCGTGGACTACTATCGCTCGGTCGCGAGTGCACTGCTTTTCGTAGCTGGAAGTCGTTGTCTGCACAATAGGAGTATTCTCACGGCGTAATATTTTGTGAAGGGCGTTTCACGAACGCTCGTTTACACACATACCCTTGAAAACGGGAAGGTTAACTAGTTACGATTTAATATCGTTTAAAGCGGGCTAAAAATACGCGGCGTGAATTCGCCCTTAGTCTGTCAATTCGTTACGGCGATGAAGCATATTATGCGCCTCAACAGTACATCCACTCTGCGCCTCTGAACTCAACTGTCAAAAGACTTTTTAATAATAGTAATCACAATGCTTGATGATCGCACGCTTTATGTTCTATCGTAAAAATTGCAGCATGAAAAAAGCTATTGTCATCAAAGCAGTAGACCACTCGCACTACAACCATGGTAGATCCGAACGAGATTGCCCCTTGCACGACAATAACTATTACAAGTCTAGATCCAGTCACAGGATCTTCAGGTACAGTCAGGGGCATAACCACTAAACTAAAAGTATTACTTCATTATTGTTTTCTTTGTATTGTATACTTTGACATTCATGGCCAGGCCCCAAGAGGCACGATCCATAAATTACGTCACACGTGAGGGCCCCCTACCTAGTGTGATGTCACATATTTTGCAATTTTACATTTGATTTTATCGTTTATAGTTCAGATTTTGTGTTTCAATACTAGACATAAGATTTTAAAATGTGACGTCACGAAATTAAGGAAACCCCTCTCACCCCTTGTCTTATAATGTCACACTTATGCAGTGCACATACGGTTTACCGTGTCTATGATTGTAATACGCATGCTTATGAATTAATAAATTGAATGATTTGATTTGATTCGAACCCTTTCTGCGCGAGTCCGGCTCGCACTTGGCCGGTTTTTTTTAAATCACGGATAATATTTTTTTCGGACAACGAAGTGAAGCCTCGGGAACTCAAAAATAAGGTACATGGTAGCAATCCCGTAACAAACTATTCTAATGAAGTGAAGCCTTTCGCAAAGCTAAAGGTTCTGGGTTCTAATGCCACCAGAGGCAGTTGTATTTTTTTAAAGTGAAAGTGTTTTTGTTGTCATTATTTCAGCTTTTCCTTTAGTCGTCTTTTCTCTGGTGCCCCGCCCCGGGTCTCAGTACAAAGATACTCATCGACATAAATTTTCATGATAATCATCAAGGCTCATACTTCGAAAGATTCTTCGCGTTTAATATATTCCGTTTGATAACAATTAACATTTAACAAGCGAAGTTGGGCGGTAAGTTTAAATCTCGTGTTTCGACGTTATTTGGCAAATTAATTCAGAAACTTTATCTCCAAACACGCGAGTGAAAGATGTTTGCGCAGACTTGAGATGTTACTTATAATTCGTTAATTGTGCCGAGTTCGTCCATTCTACGAAATCTTAAGAGATTCCTTAATTGGATTATCACTAGCTTTCTGTTTTTTTGGAGTTTAATAATGCAAAAGACATAATTTATCAACTATAATACTTCTTCCGTTTCATTCAACTTGAATAAATATTTTTGTGGCACAACTGTGTCAATCCTTACTAATATCAAAGTAAACAAGTGTCTGTCTGCAATCTGCTAGCCTGCCACCGTCTTATTCTATTATATTTTCGCGGAAAACATAGAAAAGATTGCCCTTTGTTTAGATAAGCATGGGGGAAATTACTTAATCGGTAGTCTGATGGTAATGTGGTACCATTGAAGCCATTATGCCACATAAGATATATATGATTGTTATTGCATACAGATTGTCCACACACACTAGTAAAACGGGCTTCGGGATTATCAGTAATGAAGCAGCTTTATCCCGAAGTGCTTCATTGAAGCACCGATTACAAACATTGAATTAGAATCCATATCCACAGAGTACCTACTTTACGTTACACACAGATCATTAAAAAGATTTAGTTACAGTAAGTCTTATTGATTGATTGATTGACTTTAAGTTGCGTTTTACTTGGCAATAATAAACATCGTACAAGCTAAGCTAAAGGAATGGCGAAGTGAAAATTTGAGTCAGAGTAAATTATAATATAATAGAAAGATTGCAATTAAATAGATTATTACTGTCATTGCGTAGGGTCTTAATAATTTATCATCAATACAATGTGCTTTAGGAAAATGTCAAATGAATTGTATGTTAAGATTTGTATAGGTACAAATATACTCCAGTTATAGATTTCAGGATATTATATTTGTCTCATTTTAAAACGATGTTTAAAAATGTAATTATGTCTATATCTATTCATAATGAACACAACAGAACAAAACATTGTCACCTAGAAACACAAAAGTGATAGCTTTGCTTGATCTCAATACAAATTGAGAGGAAATTATATGCCGTTTAAAAATACGCCGTTTTAGATATGATGCTGTGAAATAAATTTTACAAAAGAACTACAGCTAAGCTAAGCTAAGCTAAGCTACTTTGTTATCTGAGGCCGTAGCCAAAGTAACAATTTGAATACTAATAATTGAAATTCGAAAATAATAAAATGTATGGGATTGTTGCTGTCGTGAAACCATGTGGTAAATGTATCAACGTTATCATATATCTCACGGGCGATAGCGAATTTCGATATCGTTTTACTATGAAGCGATTGTCTAAACTGCCTTTTGTTTATTTGGCGTAAAAAATACTTGTTAGCTAATTTTTCCTTAAAATAAAAATAAAACATTATGAACATTGAACATGTTTAAAAGTTTAGCTTAACATTCATAGTTAGGTGAGTACACTAACAAACTGAGGGAGTGTCTTTTCAAATAATTAAGTGCCTTTAAGCAAATTGTTTACACAGAGGTTGATCAAGGTACGCAAGCGTGGACAAATTTAAAAATAATAGAAAAGCCTTAATTCAAGATCTTTTTAACGCAATGGTTACGTATAGGTTAATTCTGTATCAAATTGCATAAAATATTGTTTACTTTAATTTATTAATTGCTGTTATTTAAATAAAGAAATGAACAGCTTCCTTATGACACCTAAACTCATTCATTCTTTGCAGATAAAAACCGGCTAATATGTGTGTCAGGTCACGCGCAGTGTAGAATTTTTGCTGTTGTCATATCGATGACCATTTTGTTAAAACCTAATTAGGCAATAACATTGAGTTTTTTGAGTAAACTATCCATCTATTTATGTATAGGTACTCAAGCAGTTGTCTGCAACTGCGTGATAGTTTGAAATTCAATTTAGAAACCTTTCTCGTCTTAAAATTTTACAAAGTTAGGAACGTTTATAGGACAAATAAACAAACATTCGCTTATAATATGTACCTATTTCAATAAATTGTTAACTTGTCATATTTAAACAAACAGGCAATTTAAAACAAGTATTGGCTGTTTAGTTGTTTTGCTTAAAATGGTGCACCTAATATTTAAAGCCTTTATAATAAAATAGCGGATTAAACAAAGTCAGCTTCTGCCCAAATACGGTTTACTTACAAAAAAGGACTACTAAATGAATAAGTGGGTATCGACAAGCATAGCAATTGGCTGGGTACAGATTTCCTGTTTGTCGAGTCTAACTTAATGTGGCAACGTTTGTGACGGAGGAAATAGACGTCCTCAGAGGAATTGGTCGGAGATAAGGAGGATTGGACATTTCTCGGTGGTGCGCCCACTTTTCACAGCATAACGTTTCTTTTTAAGTGGGTCAACTCCCTGAAGTAGCTTTGGGAATAATTACGTTTGGCATTTTTTATATTCTAATTCAGCTTCCAAAAAGTCTTATGTTTGAGTGTACAATGTTAAGTTATAATGGTATTTTTTATTAAATCTTACCCTGAAATTTGAGAAATGGTGATGTCAAAAAATATGAATGATATTATTGTTGATTAACATTTTTAATATGTCGGTTATTTAAAAGGTATCGTAGTGCATAATATTGGATAGATGTCAAATAAGACCGGATAATTATTGTAAAAGTTTGAGTTGTAATAAAAAGTAAAACAAACATATGCAAACATATGTTTTGCATTTCTGCACACTAGACTTAAGTATACGGCCAGTCCGAAAAAAAATATGTAAATAAGTAAATAGAGTCTATACTCTATAGCAAATGGTAAAGGGGCTATCCCCTTTACCATTTGCTGAAAACAAATGAAAGAAGAAAATCATTTTTTCAGTTAGCTGTTGAATATGTTTGAATGATTTTTTAAATATGCTACGACCACCCTTTGTTTTCCGATAATACTACTTTAAAAATGTATTTATAACCAATATATTGACCCCATAGAAATAAACATTGGCGTGGGTATTGAACTTTGATTATGAACTCTAAAATAGCTAGTAAACCGATAAAGTTGAATGACCTGTCAAATCATTGTTATGATTAAACTATTATAACAATTGAACAGGAGTTGGTTTTTAACCTAATTGAAAACTTATTTTCCTGGTATGATAATAGTTAATTTACAACCAATCCAATAATTACTATTTGCTCAAACATCAGCCTCCGATTTGGCCGTGTTACTCTCGGCATCCGCTATCAACGTTTTATCGTATATTTCATAGACGCCGCTATCCCTTCTAGAGAAATTGAAATGGCCAGGCCTCTGATCAGGGTCTACCTTTTATCGCAGAATTTTTAATGTCATAATTGTATTAAGCATATCAGCGAATGGCATCAACTTCATTTCGCAGAAAATCATTTGGCATTCACTCATTTATCAGACGTTCAAAACTCATAATCTCGTTACCCAGAATCATCCTTAGGCATACATTTATTATCCAGAATAATGAAAAAGCAGAAACATCATAAAGCAGAAAGTTCACAGCCAGAATCGTCTTCTGGCATACAATTCATATCTATAGTCATCAAAAGGCAGAACCTTCATATCGTAGAAAGTTTAAAGTCAGAATCGCCTTTTGGCATACCTTTCATTTCTTTAGTTATTAAACGGCAGAACTATCATAATAACTCAGAATGTTTACATTCCAAATCATCGTTTGGCATACATATCCTTAGTACCTTATTAAAAACCTAATTTATGTTTTTTTCTAAATGGTTTTTATTCCATTCGGGATATACCCAAGCAATACTATCCGAGCAAGACACCATGCATGGCAAGGCTAACATGCAGCATGCAAGCAAGCAAGCAAACATGCAGCATGCAAGCAAGCATGCATCATTCAAGCATGCAGCATGCAAGCATGCAGCATTCAAGCAAGCATGCAGCATGCAGGCAAGCATGCAGCATAGCAATATGCCTAATGAAATTATTCTAAACGAAATTCTGCTATCTTCATAGTATGCATAGTAAAAATGTGCCAAATAATCGTCGCACTAAATAAACGGTATGCTTAGTGAAATTATGCAGAATAAAATTTTGCTAAAGGTTTTTCTGCCTAATAAAATTCTGCCATCTTAAAAGTATGCCATTATAAATTCGGACTTATAAACATTCGGCTAAACAATAATTATGCAAATGAAAAATTATGCCCTAATAATTTTCTTTAAAGAAGAATATGCCAGGTGTGTTATGCCAAATGAATTTCAGAGCAACAAAATTCTGCCAGAAAAAGGGAACCTCTCTGATCGGGTAATATTCCAGGCTTGCTCAGCCAACATTGTCAATCTGTGAAAAAAAAAGGTTTAAATGGATAGGAAAGAATAGTCTGCCCATAAAAATATGCATATGCATAAAATTCCCATTTACTTATAATAATAAAATTAATTTGCACCTGGTTTAAAATGTTTTTTGTTTTGTTACAGATTTGTGTACAATAAACACATGCGAGTACAATGCCGTCAACGTTGAAGTGGATCACCAGGAAAAAAATGGCACTTACAGGCTGGTCATCCAACCGTTTTTAAGACAGGTTTGTTAGAATTTTGAAAGTAAGATAGAAAAGGTGTTTATTTGGCACCTTTTATAAAAACAAAACACATTTAACCTTTAAAACTCAAAACATTTTTTATTTTGTTTTATCGTTGGCGTTTTACACTAGTCTTTAGCATCAGCGATCGAAAATTAAAATTATCACTGGAATTAATCTAAACAACAACATACAACATATAAGAATGATAACATAAAGTGGCCAAAACGTGACGCAGTTGCTAAGTCGTCGGTCGGGGATGCTAGCGATTGTAGAGGGTCGTCAAAATGCGGTCCAGCATCGATGCAGTTAGTAGTAAGTAAGTAGCTGTAAGTGCCGTGTAGTACGGCCGAAAAGAATACACTTCCCCACCGCCAATAGGAGGCGTGTCGCAAGAGGCGACTAAATCCTGTAGCACGAGACGGGGAGCAGCGTCTGCGTGCGAATAATAAAAAACTGCGTTCGCCAACCCGCCTGCCAAGCGTGGCGAGTATGGCAACAACCCCCCGATGACAGAAGTCACTGGGGGAGGCCTATGCTCAGCAGTGGACGTCCACCGGCTGAAATGATGATGATGATGATGATGATGATGAAGTAGCTGTCCCGCCGATCGCTGATGATAAAAGTCGCACTATGTACTACATGCTTGTCATGCAGTTGCAAAGTCGCGCGACTCATTTTTATATTGAATTTACAATCGCAAGGCTACCTATGTGGCTAAAAAGCGCGCGCGCGTCCATTTACAACCGACGAAAAAAAAAACGGAGGAGGTTAAGCTCAAGTCGAGGCGTATATTATTATATTTTTTTATGTATGATCACGCATAACTTTTTACAGAGAAGTCCGATTTTGATAATTCTTTTTTTATTAGATAGGGTACAGTCCCAAGGGGTCCCATATAAATTTGGAAAAAAGAATTGAACCCTTAGGGTAGGAAAACAGTGGATAATTGATTGTTTACTCACAGATTGTAATGTTTGACCACGCATAACTTTTTACTTTTTTTTTTTTGTTAAAAAGTTTTTATAAGTAGTCTAAAGTGAAAACCTTAAGACGTGTATTTTTTTTTAAATGCGCTAATATTCGAAATACAAATTTTAAAATTTGTGTTTATAAATGTATAGTAGATAAACCCATTTCTTTTAAATCAATCAAAAGTTCAATCGAAATTCAACCAAAACCTTTATGTAGGTTATAGTTATTAGTCAGTTCATTTGAAGTTAATCTATGAAAGTTGTGAAAGTGACCCTTAGTTTTTAAAGAAGCGGATTATCTTTTGCTTCAATAAAACGATGAAATGTAGGCTAAAACATTTAAAAAAAATTACTTAAAAGATTAATGAAATTTATAAGACGATACTTGTATTAACCGTCTGGAATCTTGGTTATTGATGATCAGATTACATAACCTTAATTTTAAATACCTACCCATTTTACATCCATAGCTTAAGAGTTTTAACTCCTATGTTATAACATTGAAACCACATTGATAGATACTTTTTATGGACCAAATGTTCCGATTTCAAAAAGTGTGGTAACACCTTTTGATTTATATTTTAAGATGCTGATTTGCTCCGGAGTATGGGCTTCTTACTTTATAGCCGGACTGAGTTTCGGCGCGCCAACAGTACTGATCCCTCGCGAAGAAATACCGAAAACACTGCAATTGTCATAACAGACGAAATGGTTTCTTGACTTTGTTAGTAACGTGAACATTTTTCTAAACATCATTTCATGACCAGGCATATCATTTTGCTGTAGGGTGACAAAATATAAAGATTTAAAAACTAAGCGACTTAACAGAACAGAACAAAACAGAACCGACATCATAGATACTCTTGTATAAAGCTTAGTGTTGGCGGGACAGCGGGGGTTCGCTATTAGAATGCTCTCGGTAATCTTAACAACCTACTCATGTTATAAATGGGAAAAGTATGTTATTTATTACTCAATCACGCCACAGATTTCCCCGACTAATTTGCATAAAAATTTCATAAAAGGATGTTTGTCCTGGTAGCGTGAAGGGGATTTTTAGTCCACTTACAAGTTGGCAAGAAATATACTGTATTTATAAAATCTTAACCAGTCAAGATACTTTGTCGCAGAAATATAAAAGAAATCTAACAAAAGTATCGCCGCACACTCATGTGTCTTCCTTTAAAGCAAAACTTTAATTTTGTTTGTCCTCTGACTACAAAGTAGAAGCCTGATTCCGAGCAGAGAGGGATATTTATACGTTTCCCAATGAAATAAATTAGGCAATGAGAAATGAAATTCGCAAATCCACATTCAAATGTTTGTCCGTATTTTCGCAGAGGAATTACAAAGTAGGAAATTATGTCTCTCAATTTAGCTTTCGCTTTGGTAATTATGTTATTAAAGTACCAACTGTCAATTAGCCTTAAAAATTGTTTTTCTTTTCAGCGTCTGTCCACGGCTTTAGCGCGTTACCATGTCGGGCAAAAACTTACTTTTATCCTGGTTTGCGTAAATCTATTACTCTGCTTTATCGTATTTTACTGTAGTACCACTGTAGTTTATATAGTTCAGTGAACTTATCCTAGGCTTAGGTTTTGCTTGCAACATTACAGTTTCAATTATCATCGTCACAGAATATACGTCTCCACAGTATCGTGAGCTATTTCTTACTATTATATCTGCTTCATTTTTCTGGGGGATTTGGGCAGTAAACGCCATCGGAACCTTTAGTCACTGGAGGCAGATAGAAACAATCGCTTTTATATTACACCGCCTCAGCAATTATGTGGCTGGAATCCCTAACTGGTTGGCAACTAAAGGAAGATTCGAGGAACGTACTCGAGCCCATCACTGGCTGAAAGATTCAAGTGAACAGTCCAAAAGGGAACTGGAAAATCTGATAAATTCTCAAAAGACTTATCTCACGAATACTTCGAAGATAAAAGTGGGACTCTCTCGAGATCATCTAATGGGCGTCATTAAGACAATTATAACGAAAGAATTTTATAAGCCAATATTTCTGTCAACGATGATGGCTACTTATCATTTTTCTGGAATAATGGTTTGTAGTATGAACGCTGTAAATTTGGTGAAGAGAATAACGAAAAGCGATTATACTGCTTACCTAAGTATGCTTCTTTTGGATGCCGTCACTGTTAGCGGTATACAATGTATATTGGGTGTTTCTTGACAAAGATTCTAAAATGAATGAATTTTATTGTTCACATGTTCAATTACTGGAATATTATTTTTGTTTTTGATATCTAATCTATTCATTTATATTTAAAATTTAAAAGAATTTCTTTTTATAACTGCGATAATATCGTATTCTATTATGGGGATTATTCTAAAGATTGCTCCATATATATTTCAAGATTTCAATTTGCACAAGGCTTTCTTATTTTACGGGGTTTTGCTACTATTTTTAAATTGATATTATTCAAATATTTGCCTGAAACAAAAGACAAAACACTCCAAGAAATAACCCACGCCCAAGCCGGGCGAGTGCTTGCGATGGGACGTGGGTTCGAGTCCCACCTGAGGTCGATGATTTTTTTCAAGTGTTATTTATCTTTAATTAAACCTTGCATGGAATTGCTAAAAACAAAAATTTACAACGGTAAAGTAGTTGCTGGCAAAAAGTCAGATTTAACTTATGCCAAAGACGGGATGGAATGGCGGCTTCGATTTCCTTACGTACTAATGATGTTCCAACAAGAAATCCGTTATCATCAATTTGTCGAGTGTCTGGGGGACTAGTGACAGATAAATGCAGTCTGCGGTTTGCGGCCCGCGGTGTGATTTATTGAGACTCTTCCACGCCCGTCTCAGTCAAACTTTACGCGCTTACCTTAGAGTTCTTAATATCGATTATCTGCATTCAACCATTCGTACAGTTATTTGTATAATTATCGTCAAAAAATTTACAATAGTTCAAAAAACATTAATAGACCCTCGTAAAAAAAAAAGTTCTGATTACACATATCAGGGGGCCTAGCGCGAAAGTGTATCGTTCGGTCGGTCGTATTAACCGATTAAATTAAAACATCCATTCCCCTGTATCAAACGGTTGACAATTTATGAAAAATTGAAAACAGTCGGGTTTTTTACACGGCTAGATTGGGTTGGTCATATTTTATCAAAGGATTGTCACATGAGACTGGCCATTTTAATTTGCTAGGTTTATTCGACCGAACGAACGATACACTTTCGCGCTAGGCCCCCAGAATATAGGGCCTGTTTCACAATTGCTTAATTAAGTTCTAAATAAGCTACTTAGAACATATCTGCTCAGTAAACAAATAGGGATGTTGACTTTGACGTTAACAGGGCTCTTTTGCATGCTATTATACGCTTTTCCAAAAACTGACATCATCCTTAATCTTTACTGAGCAGATTAGCTTACTTAGAACTTTACTGAGCGATCGCGAAACAGGCAGGCGATTTATTAGAGGTAAAATTATTTCAATATTGTTTAAATTGAAACAAAAAAAAATATAATTAATGGTCAGTTATACGAAATGGGTTTCCGTATCATTCGAAAATCAATAATTTGCTATCGCAATAAATAATAAGAATATTTAAAGTAAACTATTTATTCCGTCATTAGTGGCCTTTTAAATTATACGTTAAAAAATACCGTAAAAGTGTAATCAGAATGAAACCAATTCATCAACGTGCCATAACAAGGTTAAAATCTCAATCACTGGATATTGCGTACTCGCCCGATTTTACTGCGTTCGGTCATTGGGCAGAGTAAACAACTATACCACATAAAAATGTTTGTATAATTAAAACGTAATAAAATAAAAATCTTTCCAGTAATCACACCAATTATCTAGCCTCCAGAGCAGAGAGCTCAACTAAGCGGAGCTCAACTATGGTGCCCATATATTCTATAATAGCGTGTTTTATGCAAATAAATATATCAAAATTATATGTATTTATTTTCCTGAATAAATAAATTATGATGTATAATAATATCAAATTTTTATATATTTATTTGATAAAGATATACGTTTTTGTTTTAAATTTTTTTTGTTGAATTTGTTTTTGAAATTACCAAAATAATGTTTCATCAAAGCAGTTATTGTATTTTTTTATCTCTGTAAATAATTTATAAAAAATTTACCTAAGCTAAAATGGTTGTTCAACCGATTGCAGTCATATAAATTTAATAAATATTATGTGCCAGTCAACACACCTCGAGGATGAAACTTACAATCTTATGTTACGTGGTATTAGACAACGATTTTTGCCGGGTAAAGAGTCAGACAGGAGCCTTACCATGAATTCTAAGCTCTACCAGTACTTAAGGTGAATTATCGTCAAACGCTATTACGTTATTCAAAGATATAAAAAAGTTGAAGTAACACTACCTACTTATTATGCTCATGCGGTTAGGTTTCCAATCCAATCTAATTCTGCAAAACTAGGGCTACTGCGCTAAATGTTCAGACATCATGCACCCGCAGCACACGATTAGCCTAGAGTCCATTGGAAATCATCGTTTTACCAATGTTTTTCCAAGGTGCCCTTTTAACGCCAAAGAAATACCGCCAATATTGTATGAATACTATGTAAAAATGCATCACTTGGTTTCATTAAAATAAATGTATTAGTATTTGTATCCTGTTTTTCTGTAAATGGTATAAATAAAAATGAGTTATCGTTATAATAATGTGTTTCCTCAATAACCGATAATTAATAAAACAATACGCATATTCCGTCCATATTCTTTTCGTTTTTATATGGAAAACCCATATCCTAATCTTTCCTAAAATCGCTCGGTGTTTGGCGTTATTTATAATAATAGCTTTATTGTTATATTCCGGTAGTGGTGGAGTCAGCAGACATTTACATGTAGAGTGGCGTTATCGAGTGCGTAATCAGTTTATAACGTCTAAATAAGCGGCGAAGCACCGACAGAACTGTTATTTACTACTATGCAAATTGGCCGTAAAATGTACTCGTAAATCTGGGTAAACCACGCAGCGGAGACAACGGGCCTATTAGCGTCCGCCCTAGGCTGAAGCTGTTCGAAAAGTATTCGGCCTGTACGAGGATTAGCTTAGTTAGATAATAAGCTATTTACTGACAAATACCCGGTTTTATTCTGAATCCTTGTCAGCAGTATTTTAAGGCCATTGACATAAAAAAAAAAAACACTTCGTGGACGAAATTTAGTTCTCCAGATTGGGCAAGTTGTTACGTCAGTTGGCAGAATATAACATATACTTCTAGGGTTCCGTATCCAAAGGTATAAACAGAACTCTATTAATAAGCGTAAATTTTTATGAAGGTAAAATTTCATAGATGCTTCAAAACAGTAGCAGTATGTACGTCACAGCTTGCGCAGTCTGGCGAACTAAAGTTAGTCCACGAAGTGCATTAAAGCATTTTTTTTCATTTGTGTCAATTTCTCTAACAACCATGAGAGTGCAGTATATAAATATGGTTTTTATTCATAATCTGATTAAATTTTCGGCCAAATATAACGCATTAAAATGTGTGCAGTGTGATTCAGGGTTCGATACGTCATGAAGCCTTCTTGCGTGCACCGACACGAACACTAGTGCGTTGACGCTCCAGCGACTAAGTTTTATATTTGTAAGATTGATCATTACACATCTATGACACTACGCTTATATGGACAGATATCATAATTCTATGTTGTCTGTGATACATGCATCTTTAAAGTTATGTAGCTGTTGAACCATGAAGAAAGTAGTAGTGCACTGTGCGCAGTTAAACCAAACTAACGCTTTGAGATGCTTCTAATCAGAATGATTTATAAAAAAAATTGATATTAAAATAGATTCATTAAATAATTTGGCTGATGTTGGTTTATAAACACAAGTCGGATTCTTTTCGGACAGCTACCGTGTACGAATACGCAGTCACGCACCGATTTTATAATCGAAAGCGCAAAATACGCGGTGGTACGTGACCGTCCGACCGTCGCGGCGTGCATGTCCCACGTCGTCCATGGTTTAACTGCATTTTAAAATAACCACTGATTTTTGACTGCTCGATTTACTCCCGAGAATTGGAAAAACCGTTTTTTGTACGGATCCATTTTTGCTACTACAACGTTTTTGTTCGCATTTGGAATTTTAATTTGTGTCGAACGCAATCGCACTAGTATCAGTAGGAATATGCATCACAAGTGACCAATGGCCTCTATCTATTGTCAAATTGAAACAATGATGAAGTGGGTTTGTAGATCGATAAGAAATAACATAGGTGTACGAACGAAATAACGACACAATAATATACACTGTACGGTAATAGATGAATCTTTTAGTTGTTTGCGATGGTCATAGGTCGTATGAAATTAGTATTAGTAATATTTATTCTGAGGCAACCAAGTAAAAAGAACACTGCGGCGGAGTTTCTTATTTTTCTATTAATATTTTTTGCTTTGCTATCGTAAATATTAGTTAATAAAAAATTTGGATTTGGGTTCGTGTCCAATGCAATTGTAAAGAGCTGCACATGCCATATCGAACGGGTTTACTGGTCAATTTGACACGACAACTCAACATTCATCACTTTTAATACCTACCCTTGTAATTATCGTGAGGAACAGACACCGAAGAATATTTTTATTCAGAAAGTACGTATTCAAATATGTAGGGTTGGTTCAACTAAAAGAATTGAAAAAAAAAAAAACTATAATTTATTTAGAGTAAAAACATAGTGCTCTTAGGGATGCGCGCCAAAACATCATTTTATTATCTGTCAGTTTGAGTATAGTTGATAAGCATAAACTAATGTTTTATTCCTAAGTATGAGTATACGCAACCTGTAAGTAGACTTTAGTGGACGTTAAAACTTTTTTAAAGAAATACCTAATCATGATAGACAGTAATCATCATATCATGTGTTTGATTAGCTGCAATTTATCTCAAAAGGAAAAACCTTTGGATACATCTTGTAGAAATAGAAATACGTTTATTTAGTAGGTACTAAGTATTTCACATCAAAAATAGCAAAAGTAGGAGTTTTAAAGGCAATTATTATATATAATTTACTTAACTAATTTGTGTATGTTAACACGTAGTAGTATGCAACGAAAGTGTCATTACAAAAGCAGAAACGTAAACAAATGTCAAATGATAATATTAGCGAAAACGATAACAGCCCCCTAACCATGAACTCTAAAAACAATCTCAACGTTGTCAAATCTGTCAATTTTGGTACGTCATTTCATACAAAATTTGACAGAAATGATAATGTTTGACAGATTTGTGATTGTTTTAACAGCTCATGGTTAGGGCCCAGATGCGGAACCAGAAGTGTATATAGGTCCTAAAAAAAAATGTATGCTGTCAAGTTAAGATAATACTTATCAAGAAGTAGTTTCGGTGTTCTTCATACAGGTATATGACAGGCTCTGGGGGAGATCTGCGATAAACTTTCGATAAAATGACAGTCTAAAAAGTTGTGTAAAATAGAACAGGGCCCTAACCATGAACTGTTAAAACAATCACATATCTGTCAAACATTATCATTTCTGTCAAATTTTGTATGAAATGACGTACCAAAATTGACAGATTTGACAACTTTGAGATTGTTTTAAGAGTTCATGGTTATGGCCCAGAAAGGGATATGGAAAAGCGTTCGGAACTTCCGCAGTTGTGAAAGCAGGAGTAGACAGACATCACTATTTCTTGGCTCTTTCGCCCAATCGTTGTGTTTTTATTACATTCTAATACTTATAGTCTGTGTATTTTTTTAGACAGATGGTTTTAAATAATGTTTACAAAGTGTGGATTCGAATCTGCAACCATTTGGCTAAGTTAAGTTGTCTTTAATATGTATTATTTTCTTGATTAATTATGATAATCGTGTCTCCAAATTTATCTTCTCTTACGTAGTATAAAACAAAGTCGCTTCCAGCCGTTTTTACGCTTAGATCTTATAAAATACGCAATTGGTTTTGATGTGGTTTTCACCATTAGAAAAAATTAGGTATTCTAGGTTTATGTGTATAATGCATATTGTAGTAAAGAAAAGGCGAGAATTATAAATAAAGTAAGGACCAAAATCGAAGTCACGGACAATTTTATGGAAAAACACACGACGTCAGTTTCGTTTGTGCAGAAGTCGCTAGATATAAGCTTTAATCAATAAATAATAATAATGATTATCATATAGGTAAGTGGTTTGGTGTTCGTACTACTAACCCAAGTCGGTTGTCGGTATTTTAAACTTCAAATGTACTGTCAGACAAATATTTAACGAATTTTCCTCATCACCGCATCATTTTGTTGTACGGCAAACAGAACAATGGAAATTAATTTATTCAATCAATTTAGGTTTGGGGAACAAAAGCTGAGGCTGTTAAGAATCGATAAATAAGATGATTGTCCGCGAACAAAGACAATGTTTTCCGAAATAAATGGAATTTGTTTTGAATACAGGGGAGGCCAGCGACTGGAACTAAAACGTTAATTATGATAACTTTAAACACAACTCGGTCAGAGAATATATTTGGAAAGCTCTGATTTTTTTCTTAGACAATTGTTTTAATTTTCCTGTGATTTGCACCGATCAACCACGATAATTTTGTAAGCCACCCATGGCTAACTAATGCGTAGGGTAACGATGTCGTTTTTAGGGTTTCGAATTAAAATGGCAAACAACGGAACCCTTAAAAATATTTCAGATTTGACAATTTAATCGCAGCTTATGGAGTGCAGGGCGGTAACCACAAACCCTTAAAACAATCTCAAATCTGTCAAACATTATCATTTCTGCCAAATTTTGTATGAAATGACGTACCAAAATTGACAGATTTGACAACTTTGAGATTGTTTTTAGAGTTCATGGTTACCCCGCTGAAAGCTAAAATTCGGGTTAGTTATAGTATCAATGACGCCAATAAAAATATCGTACGATCATTTAAGGACACGTCCCTTAAATAAACTAAATTTAATTGTGATTAGGGCTTACAACATTTTTGGTAATATTAACTTAAAATAGTATACTGACTTTTTTATATCGTAAAAGGGTTTCGTCTGAAATTGATTATTATCTTGATACTTAATTTTTCGTGAAGACATTTTTTTACTATTTTCCTAATTTTTAGGAGTAGGTACATTGCATTTTTTTTTCTTTTGACTGTAATTGTAAAATCTTCGATTTACTTTATTTCGAATTGTGTAAATATGCTTGTTTGCTGAAAAATGGAATGGAATTTCGTTTATCACATAAAGTAGGCTTTTTAATGAATTTTGTTATGGTTTAAACCTAATGAGGGGTAAATATAATGCTAGATGTATTCTTAGTTTTAGTCATGCAGATAACTAACAATGGTTGCATTGAAAGCTCAAGTTAAAACAATCTATTTGTAATAAAGTACAAATAACACAAATGTTGACACTGAAATGAGAAGGTCTGATTATTTTCTGCGGATTCACGCTCTCATCTCTTTCTTGTCAGTTAAGGAAGAAGTTAGGAGATAAATTATTTATAATGACAAATTGAATAAACTTAAATGATTTGACTTTGTTTGTTGTTTCAGTCATAATATTTGAATCGTGATGGTGTCACACCATACTCAAATAGGTAATGGATGATTTGTTTCACAATTTAAAGTAGTGCCTCATTTATTGTATTTAAAAAATGATACAGGTGTACGTACCTACTTCATAAAATATAATTCAGTGGCATAAATAAATAAATTCTTTCCACAATCACACCAATTATCTAGCCCCAAACTAAGTAAAGCTTGTATTATGGCGACTAGGATAACTGATAAACATACTTATATATGTTTATAAACATCCATGACTTATAGGCATAGGGTTTGTACCGAATATTAAGATACTTAACATCGCTTTTTATTTATAAGACCTAGTTTATTTAGATTTATGACTAAGTTGAGACTTGTATTGTAATAGATTTAAGCTAAACTGCATAAGCTACAGGCAAAATACCGCCACTAGTAGCGATCCCCAGCGCTAATCACTTGAAGCTAGTATCTGCTTACTTCTAAAGAAGATTAAAATAAATACCGCCACTTTCAAGTAAGCGGATACTAGCTTGAAAGTGGCGATTTGTGGCCGCCACACACTTTTGTGGCCGTCGTATC
This sequence comes from Anania fuscalis, assembly GCA_950371115.1. Lineage (NCBI taxonomy): Eukaryota > Metazoa > Arthropoda > Insecta > Lepidoptera > Crambidae > Anania > Anania fuscalis. The sequence goes on along the minus strand of OX493338.1, from coordinate 10,055,102 downwards.
GTATGTGGCCAGTATGCGGCGAGTCTTAACGATGTGAAAATATTCTGCGTTAACACTTACGTGAAAACGGAATAAAGTATGCAATATAAAATCTGTTAGCGCAACAGTTGCCACTGTTGCCAGCATCTATGACGTATATCCCGAACGTGGGTTAAGCGATGGCTGTTAATTCAATTTTTCACATAATGCTTTTCTATTTAGATCGGTGGCAACTGGCAACACTATTCGGGTTACTGTGGGTAGCGGGAGGGTGAAACTTAATTTTCGTGCGGTCGTAACGGAAGACTGCATACGTTTGTGAACACGCAATAAAAGAAAGGCTTTTATCACGAAGGTGGAGCATTGCACTGTGTAGTTCTGAGCACTTTTAGTAGCTTCGGGTTATGAGCATCTTTTTATCTTTCTGGACACTGAAATTTAACTATTTTTGTGTAATATGCATGTTGAAATTATAACAAGTAACGATAATCAATAAAATAGTTAAGCCGTCGCTATTCTACACAATTGATTGAAAATATTCGTGTGAACTGTCGAAAATACATGTTTGTTATAACGTTCACTACGTCTTCAATAAAACATAATATCGAGATTAAAAAAATGTTTTAATAAATACCTATATTGTCTGTATTCAATAAAACATAATATTGCGTTTAAAAATGTTTTTTTACGGTGCAGTATACCAACTACACAACGTCGTTAATTCAATCGTAAATTTGTCAGTAGTAGACAGTATTCTAACTTATAAAGTTATGAATGAATGAAATGAAATAAGTATTCGTGTAAAAAATTTGGTCATTAATGCAGAAAAACACTCTTTCAAACATACTAGTTTAAATTAATAGTGATGTCAAGCTAGGGTAGTAAGCTTGATTTATTTATTGCACCAACACGATCTACCGTTGAATTAATGTCTTAATGCCAGCACAGATTACAAATACAAACATCCCCTCAACAAGTTCAGTGTTTGCATTGAGGAGGACTAGTAGAGGGCGAGCTTGCTAGGCTAAAACAACATTAAACCCCTCCGTAATAACAATATTGTTAACGGACGAGTAACAAAAACTGTATGTTAATTTTTCTGTTAAAGATGATTTGAAATTTTAAGTGAACAAAACAACTCTTAAATGTTTATTTTGTTTAGCTTCATTTAAACCAGACTATGCGGGTCAAATTGGCGCACCAAAGGTTTCGTATTACTATTCTTCTTTAACCTGCAAGCTTGCGTCGGGCACACCATTGTTATTCAAATAATCTTTTTTTCCGAGCATACCTACAGGTTTATTTAGTTCAGTCACAAATTACGTATAGCGGCGGCGCGGATCAGTTCCTAGGATTTAAGTACGAGCTTGATTCTCAAAACCAATTTTGATTACTTGCTATTTACAAACAACTAAGTAATTTTGTACACTGGTACGACGACCTTGGCTGGTAAAGGTTGCAGGAAGCCACTGGATGCAGGTCGCTTCCAACCAGTCGATCTCGAAATCACCTTCTATGTTCAGCAGTGGACGTCCTGTTGCTGAAATGATGATGATGATGAAGTAATTTTGTAAGAGGTAACATTTTGAAATCAAATCAAAATTATAAAGAGACAGACGTTTTTAAAGCGTTTCAGTTTGAAAAGTAAACACCTCGTTTCAATTAGAAAATTTTCTAATTAACACAAATTATAGCGTTTCGGTTTAATTAATTAACATTAACTCAACCACATAACAGTGACCACAAACCTTCACTGAAACTGAACATTAGTTCAAACTCACCTAAAGCATATTCCATTCCGCGCTCCAGACAAAACTTAGGCTAAACTTACACTAGGACTCAAACTTAGCTGTCAAGTTGGGCTAAGTAGAGTTGCTATAAACTGTTTGTCCATTGCACTAAATAGACGGTATAATTATTGTAGTCACAAAGTGAAATGGCAAAATGCTTCTGTGAGAGCGCCTTTAATGTGATTACAGTAAAAGCCGTTCCGTACGGATCCATTCATAATTTGTGGTTGGGTGTAATGTTAATAAAAGCCGATATTTTCTGGATGCAGCAGCTGCGCGTATCCAAATGAAAGAAAGCTTTGATACATGTATTTCTGTAACTGCAGTGCGGCATCGGTGCGATGGGAAAGCAAAAAAAATCTAGCAACGAAAGAGCCCACTGTTTTCCATTACGGTAATGGAGTTACTTTCCAGTTACATTTTAGTGACTAAATTTTGGACCTGCGAGCTTTGGTAAAATTGGGGGACTAAAATAACGATGTTGACCCTTTATTTTTGTTAAAATTCAACCCGGTTAATAGAGACGAGTAACGTTTTTAAAATGTCGGTCACTATAACGTGTTTATGGTAGCAGTTATTAACTTCGTTATAAATGACGGGCTGTTGTCAAATATTTGTTGCACATTTATTTACTTTAGGTAGTATATATTTCCGCAGTTGAAGAAAAATAATATTTTGAAAAGTAACTATTTTTGTAATAAGTGTAAATCATCATCTATAGACGAATAAAGTTCATCAAACAACATGACTCAAAATAGGAGAGATTGAGTAATAGTAATAGCTTAAATGCATAATAAGAACTTGGAAAGTAGAATACATGACCGGCATAATCAAAGATAGTCAATAAAGTCATAAATAGCAGAATGGAAAGAAACTTCTACAAGGGTACAAACTTTCTTGTCATTGATTGATGTAGGAGTCTTGTGGTATTTCATGTCAAAACGTTGTAACTTACCTTATGTATGATATGGGGTTACCCTGTCAACTTCGTTGTATGTAAGCTCAATGATTTAGATGTCCCAGCAAGGTGCTTGCTATAACTCGTTCGCTAATTACTGGCAGGTGTCAGGCACACAGCGCAACTTCGGTCCATAAGTCACCCCGCGAGACGCGCACAGGGAGTACCTGGCTTGTTCAAATTTACCCCATGAGAAGTAACATACTTTGGTAAACATTTCGTTGATGGCACCGATGATTATAAAAAACTGATATTTGGGATACTTTAAAACTTAAAACGATGAAAGATCTTATGAGATATTCATTTACAAAAGTTTATGTGTCGTTTGTCCTACCCGACTCTGAGATGATAATATATTTCTTTGTAGTTTTTTGTTGCCAATATACTCCGAGAAATCTATGTATAGTCAAACTACTGGATTAAACGCGCCAGAATATAGGATACTCTATAAAAATTCTTTTAAATGAACAAATTAAATATAGTAATATGTATAATTCTAAAGGTCCACATCCAAATTGTTTACCCTACCACTCTGGTTTGGGACATTCATGGGATATAGTGTTGAGAAGAAGCTACTCAAGATAATCGGTCAATATTGTCAGCCGAATTAGAGAAAATAATTCCTATATAAAATTTCTAAGAATGTGTCTCCTTCTACATAATTAATGAAGTAATTTTTGCATTGTGCTGCTTAAGTTTATAATTTTGTTCTATTTAACTATACAATAACTAGACATTGACTCGCATCTCATTAAATATATTTTAGCTACTTTAAAACTAAAGAAAATTATTAGCAGCAATGCTTTTCCACAAAGGTTAATGAATTACTTAACTTTTATTTTCCTTCCTATGACATGCTATGACTGTCTCATATAAACTTTAGATGAAATTCCTCACATTTCTACGTCCGTAGCCTCTCACGTGTTTGAACTCAGCAAACGTTGCATTGGCGCAATTTTTATTTGGTTTGCGCTTTTACTCGCATTTATTTGCCATGGATATGAAATTTATTAAATTGAAATATGTCCGCAATTAAATAAAATAATGTTTGTAGTTTAAGAGAACGTCATTCGATTAATATTGTCATCATGTACATAAAAAACTTTGCAAAAAGAAAACAGATTGGAATGTGATCGTTAATTTCGGATCCGAATAAAGGTACTATCGCATTGCCAATCCACTCCCCTTCAGCAAAAGCCTGCAGCAACCGTTAAAAAGCACAATAGCATTTGAATAAAGTCGAAATTCCGTCACTTGAGCCGCGACAAATGCGAAAGGTGACGTTAATCACTGCTGTCAGAGTTGATTAAATCTGAAATACGAGGCGTGCGGCATCTATTGAGACAAGCAAATAAATAGCCGGCTTCAAAGTTGTCGCAATGTGCTAACGGCCTAAATATATCTTTAACCGGCACCAAAAGCGTCCCCACCTCAGAAACAAAAGAAATACAAACGACCCGCCCTGGCGTGAAATTAATTCAGAGCGATGGGACGGCGAAAATGTACACAAAGGTAAGCGAAAAATAAAAGCAAAAGAGCTGAAACAATTTCCAAGGTCCTCGTTAGAAAAAGACCGCAATTGCTTGTCTTAATCGCCGATGCCCGTAACATCTCCCTTTACAAGTTACTGCATTATTATAGACCATTTTTATGCCCTCTTTCTTTATAAAGACCAAACATTATTAAGTCACTTATATCTCTCCCCCTTACAATAGAACATGTTTTATCTTTAAATAAATAGACAACTTACTACCTCTGAACCTCATAAAGGCATGCAATATCAAAACTCCTTTTTACTATCCTGTATTATATTGCTTTTGACTGGCATTAAATTTAAGAGGTTCGTATTTACCGACCTCGACGCCTGGTGCTGGCATAAATGTTGATAACAGTAGTTAAACCAGGATGTTAAGGGACACAGCCGAAAGTAAAACGTAATGGGTCATTATGTGTATTATCCATTGGAGCATGGAGGTCCGCACCTTGTTTCTTTCTCACGCACTCACCTCCGCCTTAACGTGTTTGAAGAAGCGTAAAAATCCTTTTCCTAGAACCCTTTTAGGACAAGTGAAAAAACGGGGAATCGCCTTAAAATAATAAACGAAATTTGTTATATAGTGTATTGAAGCTGCGGTTTTCTCGTTCGCTGCCAGACTTTTTATTGTATTTATGGGTCTTTAAAAATATTCATTTTAAACATAAAATCTTTGAAATCTTCAAAGTTGAATCTCTTTGATCTTTACGTGCCATGAAAATCTTTTAACTATAATTAATTCTGAAGTGGCGTGTTTGGGCCACTTCAAATCATTCCCACTTTTTGAATCGAGGCGAACATTTGAATTAGAAAGCTTCAAAATACGCGCCATTCGACATTTGAATGTGCAAGATTTATACAATATTAGCTAGAATGGTCGACTGTGAGAAAATGAGACTCAATAAAAATGAAACAAAGAATCAAAATAGCATGTAGCAGTGGATCAAATAGACTGACATCACAATTGATAATGATGTTCTAAGGTTACGGTGTTTTTGATTTTAAAAACTTTATTCGTAAGTATTATTTTAGTAACTATCTACCTATATTTATTTTAAATTAATATTTATGTGAGCGACAAATTCCGGCTGATTGAATACGACGTTCTGATTGTGGTTTGAATGCATTGAATCTGTATTTTCACATAAAATTTAAAATGCTAATTGGTACTTTAAATACAACTCCAAAAGTATTTGTAAAATCATTATCCTTCATCTGGTACGTAAACATAACACCAGCGATGATGTCGTATCTCGTTAAATCTATTTGCTTTTACTGCTCTATTTGCAATGTTTATCCACAGTGTTCCGTGCGAGAGAGATAATCGTCTGCTTTATGTAGCTAACTATGTTTACTGCTTAACAACTTGCAACATAAGCTGAAAATTTTACTGAAAATCTCTCATTAATATTTTAAAAAGTATTTAAATATTTTATTTGGACTATATTTACGTTCGACTCTCTGTTTTTGTAGGACACGAGGAACACTTTTTTTTTATAAGGTGTCCGCTGAAAACCAGTGTGCCAAATGTACTCTTTTCGTTTCCTTCATATATATTTTTTTACAACCCAATTTTCAAAATGTCCTAGCGTAACCTGAGCAAAAAAATTATCTAAGCAAACCCGAGATATTGACGTCTCAAAAAGTATTTCAAGATTTCATAAACTAGATTCCTGAATCTTTTCGAGGTCGCATAACATCATTTTGTGTCGGAGCGAAAATTTCTAAAGGCAAAGTTATATCCGCGAAACAAAATAAAAGCAGTTATCAAGTCGTTTATACGTCGGCAGCTGTCGCGAGGTAAATGATGTGGAACGACAATGTTCTAGTGATATGCGAGTTGTGTGTGATTTTAGATCGAGTGTACTCGATTCACGGTGTGATAAGAATCGAATCGTAATTGAAACATTTCACATCCAAATGAACCTACTGCCTTTTTAATGAAATAGTGTTTGACGTTAGAGGATCATTACTTATTGAAGTTGGTTTTTATTTCCTAAGACACTTTATAAAATGGTCTTTAAAAATCTAGATGGAACATTTCGTTCAACAGTATCGTCGGTATAATTTGCCGTGAGGTGTTTGCCGTTGACATTGATACCCGATCTTTTCCAATCCAGCGTCTTGAAGACGTCTTCCAGTGCGTTCGTGAACAACTTCGAGAATATAACATCTCCTTGTCTCACTCCTCTCGGCAGCTGGATAGGTCTCGTCTTATGGTTTTGAACTTGAACAACATCGATTCCATTTTATACAGGCTCCTCAGCACCTCTACATATCGCCAAACGACTTGGCATCGCTGTAAGGATTCCAGAACAGTCCAGGTCTCGACGGAGTCGAAGGCTTTCTTGTAGCCCACAAAGGCTAAACACAGATGCTGAATATACTCTTCTGACTTCTGTATAATCTGGTACTATAGCCTTTACAAATATTTTTTACTTGTATCGACTAAAATAAATGCATGACATTTAACGAGTATTCGCAAATAATCGAATACGCTCTCGAGTACCGTGGCACTGTACATGGCTAAACAGTCCGCGCGCAGCCTACGGAGATTTATAGCTGATGTGTGCGGTTAAGTTATTGGATTAAGTAACGCATGAGACTTTTTAAAATAAAATTATACCGTCACTCGTTCGTGTTGAGGGCGATGGAGTTATAAACCAGCGTTATCGGTGAATAATCTAAACGGAATTAAACGTTTGGTTTTCATTATTACACGTATGAACTAAACAAAACTTTTATTTAAATTTGCGGGGTAGGTATATTACATTTGCTAGTGTAAATTAACTGCTTCATATTATATTTTTTAAATCAATTTGAGTTTTATTTATCAAACTAATATTACAAATGTGTTACAAATTGGGTTGTAAAAATTACAAAGAATGTTTTAATTAACTAGTACTTAGTAGTACCTATTTAGTGTGTATTTTAGAGATATGTAATGTCAATCTTTCCAAAAATGGGTTAAAAAGTTCAGCTTAGTACAAGTATTATGACAATACTCACGCAATTTTCAGTAATAATACCAATTAAGACTACAACATCCGTGAGAATTAGCTTTCTTCGTTTTTAGAGTTCCGTGAATTAGCAATTTCGCAATTTTTGGGGTTCTATGAACACAAGAGCAAAACATAAACCCTTTTGCTGTCACATTGCAGTCTGTCCGTCCGTTTGTCACGGGTTTTAGCTAGTAAACGGAATGTTTACTTAAAATCGAATATAAAATTATAATGTTTTTTTGTGCGTATTGGAACAAGTCAAAAAGAGAAAACAAAGATCAAATTTGTTTTAACCCTCAACTGTCTTAGAGCTCAACGTAGTATGTTTGTATTTTTGTATCTTTGAAAATTCACTAACTGAATGATACATGGTTTTGAACAGTAACCAGAGGTCATTAATAAAACTACCTTTTACATCGAAATCATGGGAAAGAAATCGCTATATTGATTCTGACCCCACAAAAAAAGTTATTCAAATGCTTTCGAACACATTTGCCTACTTAAATTTTGCTGCTTTTCAAAAATTGTGTACATCACAGTACGTAACTTTTGGTACGCGTGCCCGACTCGCACTTGACTGCTTTTTCCGTTGCGTTATCATTTTGTAGCCTCGTTATAATGATTTCACAATCACGCAAAATAAAGTCGAAAGTGTTAACTGACGAATAAACAGCCAAGAAGCCGCATCGTCAAACAATGTGTATTGTCGTCTCATAATTTTGAGAATAATACGAGCCCGGCTACCTTCATTTTATACTCCCCTAAATCACGTTTTTGTTTGTCGTTGGCAGCCTTTGTTTTGGTCGCAATGGTTGGCGACAGGTATATGCTCACACGTTGCCCGAACACTCTACATTATCATAATTGCGTATCAAGGAAAATAAATGTCATTTCCTTGTTTATTATTAAAAGGGAGTGTAAGTTGGGCAAGACTACTTAAAAAAGAAACATTTTCGATACATTTAACATATTAATGGGCCAGTTAGTAGCTTTAAACGAGATCTTGTAGATAAAATTATTTGGCGTATCGCGGTAGTTTAACGATTTGGATGAAGTTTTGTATTAAGATAAGGTTTTGCTATTTAGGTTTAACTTTAAAGTCGTATTCCTTGAATGATTTTTCAGCCTTCTATACTCTCTCATACTTATAGCGCGATCTCGTAATTTTTTGAGGTAAACATGTACTGTTGTCGACGGACAATAATCAACTATTACTTACCTCAAAAAATTGTATGATGGCGTTATCTGATATTGAAGTATGCTCGGTATGCCCGGTACTTCATATATAACATAGTTGTGCACAATAATAGCTCACAAAGTTGTGTCGTCTTCATTATTTATTTAATAAGTCAGTATTAGTTCTAAAATGAACATGATAAATCTACACTACCAACTTCAGGTATTTGTAACTCTTATTAAAATTATGATCTCGAATAATTCCATTCGTTACCTTACACGTCAGGGCGTAACACATGTAAACAACGTATTCTATTTTCAAACGTAAAATAATAAAAGATAATCGTCCCATTGTATTCCATTGTTTCCAAATGAGTAAAAATAATATTTGTTTTACCGACTGGAAAAGAGAATAGTTCTTAATTGCTAAAACTGTACCCACAATTGCAGTTACGTTGGGAATTTTTGAACTTATGCAGTCGTTCGCATCGTGTTTTTTGCGTTGTTGCCTATCCCCTGGGGCTAAGGGGATGATTTATAGCCGGTGTTCTATCTTCTACTCAATGTTCCGCCTAAATTAAACCAAGCCAATGTACCTATGTATCTAGTTTAATTTAGATAACTTTGCCTATGAAACCATATAACTTTTAACTTATACATATATTTGCAACATTATAACATATTAAGTGGCAATTGGTACCGTCGTTGTTTCTGGTATCTATAACACAAGTGCTTTCGCTACTTACCTTAGGATCAGAGCGATGTATGTGATGTTGTCCAATATTTATACTTATTTATTTAATTTATTCTAAATTTTTGAATTTATAGTTTAGCACTTAACAAAATTTACCCGTTTAGTTTATGCTACAGTTTTGATGAATTATGCACCTATTTTACAGCTAAATGCTGTTTCTACGGCTTGTATCATTGACATTAGGCATGTGGACTTATTCTCGCTGAAGAAAGGTGATATTTGGTCAAAAGTTTTAATAAACGTGAAACAGTAACTGCAATTTAAATGTAAATAATATATTATAAATAATATATTAAATACCACTTTATTTCAAGTAATGAAAAATTAAATGAAAATACCGCCATATATCATGATACCGCTGGAAGTATAGGAAAATGTTATGCAGAACGGGATGAAAAGTTTATGGCTTTGTTAAGCAGCCGAGTTGAAGGTACATATAAAAGGAAAAAAAAGTTTTATTTTACGACCTAATTGGCCGTCTTGTATTTACTTGATTATTTGGTAAGCTTTTTTAAACTAATGAATACTTACCTAGTTAGTGAGTTGTACTAAAAATAAACTTACATGAGTAAAATTAACATGAGAAATTTTGACATGTTATATCGCTAATACAAAAACAGCCCAAGTTTATTGTGTGCGAAACAAAATTTTACTTTGACATAACTCATATTAATAACTTCACGAACATTAATGTACTGTACACTCTGTACTTCGAGAGGCATTTTTCATTGTAAGTTTGCATGTACGAGATAAATAGCCCGCTCCATTCTGAACGAAATTTTTGACGAGTAGGATACTAAAACGCTACAAAGCCTTGTCCACTCATTTTGTTTTATGTTCTCTGATACGCAGTTAAACTAGAACCGACAGCTTGTTTCATTCAAAGGTCCAAGCGCTACCATAGAAACACATGTGTTTTTATAAATTTCAAAGATGTTACGCAAAAATAAATTTTGAAATACCTACATATCTACTTAAAACTTTTATGGCGCTGCAATGAAATAATTTATAAAATTAATTGTTTATATTTAAGTATTTGTTTAGCTTCAGTCTAGGATAAAGAAAAAGCTTTTTGACACAGTGATAAGACAAAATGCACTTCTGTACGATTATTTCCTAAATGAAAACTTTAGTTATTTAAAATATAAACCTTATAGAACTGAAGTTAATTACTATTGTCAAAAGATACAATTAGTTACCTACACATCAACACAGGCTCGAGACACAAATTACGTATAGCGCCGGTGCGCTACTCGAGATTTCAACAACGCTGCGTCGACACTGAAATAATAATAATAATAATAATAATAACTCCGTCATGTGGTTTCGGGTTGTTCGGCTCTTGCTAACACTGAGTATCTGCACAGGCATAACCAAGCAGCCAAAATTCTCCACCAAGAGCTCGCCCTTAAGTACGGTCTCGTGAGCCAGAGACTACCCTATTATAAGTACTCGCCGGAGCCAGTACTCGAAAGTGACAGTATCCGGCTCTACTGGGACCGGCCCATCATCACTGACAGGACTATTCTTGCGAATAAGCCTGATATAGTGCTGATGGACCGGGCGCAATCGAAGGTGTTTTTAGTGGACGTTACTATCCCTCATGACGAGAACCTTGTGAAGGCCGAGACCGAAAAGCAACGCAAGTACTTGGACCTAGTACACGAGGTTACCGAAATGTGGGAAGTGGCGTCCACTGAAATCATACCAATTGTTATATCGGCAAACGGGTTAATCCCAGCCACATTAGGTTCACACCTGAAAAGTCTGGGATTCATCGGCGGCTCGCTTCCAGCAAAGATGCAGAAAGCGGTGGTGCTTGATACCGCACGCATCGTCCGCCGATTTCTCTCTCTTTTGCCCTGAACCCGGCCAAATGTGCATCTGCCGGTCATTGCCGCCCAAGAGGCGAGAGGTTTTCGGCCTATGGAATAATAATAATAATAATAATTCTTTATTTGGCACATACATAGAGTTACATACATTGCTTCATGGAAACAAAAAAAAGAAAAGTTGAAATGTGCCAAAAGGGTCCCCCGCTCAGCGTTTGTCGTGGCAGCTAAAAGTAGCTACCGCGACACTGATATTCTGCGGGGGCCCAGGCGCTAAAGTAATTATATTATATTTTTATAAAATTGGTACATCATTAGATTAAAATTACAATTAAATTGGAAGAAAAATAAATCAATACGTAAAAATAGCAATAAAAATAACAAGAATACAATGTAAAATCAGTATGAAATAAAATTATATAATTAAAAGCATTTTTGAATTGTATTTTGGAAATATTTGAATATTTACTGGTGTTTGCGTGCGATGTGTGTGTGTGTAGCTGCGTGTGCGCTCGTGTGTGTGTGTGTGTGCATGCGTGTCTGTGTGAGATTATGTTAATTATACAGTACCTACGACTACTTATTTGATGGAAACCTGCTCATCCAACAGGAATTTCTTAAGATGACGCTTAAAGGTAGTAGCAGATTTGGCATTTCTGATGGGCGGTGGCAGGTTGTTCCAACACTTCGTAGCAGCATAACGAAAGCTGCCACGAAAAGCAGTCGTTCTGTATTGTGGACACATTAGACGTGGAGCGATTCTCATCTTACACTGGGCAAATTTTATTTTTTGGAATAAATATGGTGGTTTCTGACTGTTGATAACTTCAAAGAGCAACGATGCAAAATGCAAGGTTTGCCTAGCGGCCATTTTTAATATATTATTTTGATTTAAGAATGGGGTTATATGTGAGCGTTTGGGGACTGGAAAGCAAAAACGAGCACAGGCGTTTTGGATACGCTGGAGTACTTTCTTCGTCCGTTCTAGTAAGCACCCTCCGAATACAGTATCGACGTAGTTGAGTTTAGAAAGTACAAGTGATTCGCATAACATAATTCTCGTTTCTACATCGATATAATCACGAATACGGTAAAGAACCTTTATTCTGTAAAAACAACTGCGCATTGTTTCAATTACATGCCCTTCAAACTGTAACCTCTCATCCATTAGAAGACCAAGATTACGAGCTTGTTGGACGTTGTCTAATCGTTTACCCATCATAGATACACATGGGTCCTGGGAGGTGATTTTGGCGATGCTGTTTTTAGAACCCATTATCATAAATTTGGATTTGTTGGGATTTAAAACTAAATTATGGCTATCGCTCCATTGGCTAACACGATCTAAATCTTCATTTAGTTTAACCACAGATGCAGTAGTAGCTTCGGGTTTAAATGATATGTACAGCTGAATGTCGTCGGCGTATAAGTGATACTTACAATGTTCTATATTTTTTATAATATCAGCAGTATATAGCACAAAGAGTATCGGTCCTAGTATGGACCCTTGTGGGACACCTCTGACTACTTGAGAAGTGGTGGAATTAAAAACAGAACCTTTTTCATCACGTACTTCAACATATTGGCTTCGTCCGGTAAGGTAGCTGGAAAACCATTTTAAAGTTAATGGATCAAAACCATAATAAGCTAGTTTGGCCAGCAAGACTGTAGGGTTAATCGTGTCAAAGGCGCGTGAGTAGTCTAGCAGCACCAAGATAGTGCCCTCACCGGTATCCTGTGCAGCCAGGATATCATCCACAACATCCAAGAGAGCTGTTGATGTGCTGCGACATTTTCTAAAGCCAGATTGTTTTTGAGGTAAGATGTTATTGACTTCGAGGTACTCAGTCATTTGCATACAAATGGCCCTTTCGACGATCTTAGACATAAATGGGAGTATACAAATTGGACGTAAGTCTTTATACTCATTAGGATGTTGGGTCTTTGGGACTGGTTTCACTATTGCCTTTTTCCACTGCTGCGGGAAAACGCCTGTTTCAATGGATTTATTAACTATCGCTGTTATGACTGTTAAAGTACGTGGTAGAGTAAGTAAAACCATTTTTAGTGTTATACCATCAGTACCTTTTGCATTCGTTTTTATAGTTTTAATTATATTGCTTACAGTATCTTCACTAACAGGTTTTAGCTTAAACACGGCCGAGCTAAAACTGTTCGATTTGAGATTCTTTATTATACAGTCCCTGGCTTTATTATTGCCAGGAATATCTAAGAAATTATTATTAATTGTATTCGGATTATTTAAATGAGATGGCAATTCGAAATTAATATTTTTGAAGTCAATGATATCTTTTTTAATGTTTTTCCACAACACACGAGGATTTTTAGAGAAAGAATGAACACGTTTTATGAAATAAGCTGATTTTTCACTGTGGATTGCTGCATTTACAATGGCCTTTAACTCACGATAATATTTTTTGTGGGTATCTAGTTTAGTTAATTTACACCTGGCAAACGCTTTATCTCGTAGCCTCATCATTTCTTTGACAGTGTACGTTATCCAAGGATGGGAGTGGGATTTGATGTACACGCGCTTAACCGGAGCATGCTTATTAAACAGTTGTATCACGGAATCATTAAACTTATTTAACATAATATGAATATCATCAGTGTCAAACTGATCCCACGGTATAGACCTGAGATCCTCATTAAATTGCTCTAAGTTTAGATCATTTATGGGTCTGTATATTATCCATTTAGAGGGTGGCTTGTTTTTCTTTATATTTAATTTGCATGTGATAAAGGCATGTCTGCTTAGATCGGGAATAAAATCAACTGTTATATGAGATATACTTGAATCGGAGCACACTACGTCTATCAATGTTTCGCTATGTTCTGTGAAATGAGTTGGTTCATTGACGTACTGGGTGAGGTTCATGCAGTTAAAGAAATCTATTAGTTTTCTAGTGTGAGGATCTTGGGTATTCAAAATGTTTACATTGAAATCGCCTAACAGGAGAACCCTATCAAATTTGCCGAGAGATGAGACTGATTCAGTAAGCGCGTCTATAAAAGTATCCAAATTAAGCCATGGTGGACGGTAAGCAGTACCTATTGCCAATTTATTCCCATTTACATTCAAACTTAGCCACATTTGCTCCACACAAGGCGCGGATGGGTGGTCGATGAGCCGCGCGTTGATGCCACGTCTAATGTAGAACCCTACCCCGCCGCCACGGGAGCGGACTGAAGCTGGCCGCGGGACGTGACGCAAGCGGTAGCCGGGCGGCGCAGGAGCGCGCCCCTCTTCGCCTTCTCTGAGCCAGGTCTCGTTGATAGCCATAATGTCCACATCATGCCGTTCCATGGCGACTAAGAACTCTTCATGTTTTGTGCTAAGAGACCCGGGATTTAATACACCTATAGTTAGTCGATTACATTTAACGAATTGAATAACAAACGAATACGTAATTTGTGTATATTTGCAGTGCAATAGGAGCCGCCGAAGCAGTGTCATATGACGCCAACTTACAGTCAGGTATGCTAAAGAAAACGGAACGATGATGAAACTAATAGGATCCTTTAAAATGCGAGTTTGAAGGGTGTCCGGTGTTATGGTGAGTTGTATAGCATGTAGGTAAGAATATACACGAGACTTAAGAATGTGTAGAATAATCAGATACGAAAAGAAATACGAAATACGTGACGTTTTTTGTTTCAATTTTTGTTTGTCGAATAATTCGGCTTTTCTTTATACCCTGTGTCTGATGGGTGCTTTGCCGCAAAGCGCAACATCATCAATGTCTACGAATTATCGCATCTACCTGACGGATTGCTCTACGTATTTACACACATGACACACGGGTCTATTAGTCAACTTGATGGTGAAATTAAGATTTAAGCCGGAAATCCGACTTTGTCAGGCGCAGCTGTCGGATCATAATCCTGAATTACGCAGTCTCTCGGCAAATTTATTTTTAATGCAAATAAATACAGATTCGTCCCACCTGCCTGTCTAGATGTAGCAAACAATTAAGCTGAACATGAAGCGAAATAATACAAATTACTTAGAGACTTAACTCGACTTTATTCTGTGAATATATCATTTTAAGAAGATTACGCGATCGTAGTCGATTAGAAGTAATAATAAAATGCTTTAAATTCGATATTCTGATAAAATTTTAATAATTCTACGTACTAATGGGTGGTAATCAAGATATGGTAAGCGTTCATTGAAAAAGAAAAACTTGTTTTAAAGATCGTACTTTAATGGAAAGACGGATTAATCTGAAGTTCTTTTGAGTTGCCTCTATTTTTTATTAGACTGAAATCAAAGCCGACTTATATAACTTTTAAGCACTGAATTTAAAAAATAAATTATTGCAGAGCATTTCAAGACACCTTTTTAATGTGACTTGAAGATGGAGTACGGCAAAGCTCATTCCCGATAGTTAGCAGTTACTTTTAGCCACCTGTCCTCGAAATGGAACCTACCACTTTCTTTTATATTCGCGATTCTTCCCGCAATATCATTCTCGGGAATATAATCTCGGTATTGTCTCGAAGTGTTTCCCCGACAACATCGTGATTGCGAGGCTCGAGGTCGTAATTGTTTCTTCCGCCTCTTGGCATCATTATCTTTGCTATTATGCAACACGTTAAGCTGTGCTGTTCGCTGAAGTCTCTTTTCATCATAGTTAGGGCAAATAAATACGGAAACAGGGCAAAATCTTCACTCACATTTGACTTCATATTTAGATTTGATCTAAACTAGGCATCCGAAACACGGTTAGTTTTGCATACAGCTTTTGGTCAATAAATGAATATTAGTTGCTATTATGATTAGTTGCGCTTTAGTTTCAGTCGCACTCAGAAACGTTGGTTTACCTTTATGGTATCTAACATTTTATTAAATATTTTTTTGCTTACCTACTAGGTAATATGCTTAACTAACAACTAATTTCTATAGATAAATAAGTAAACATCAGCTTGGTAAGATGGAGATAGACCGAAAAATTCGCTCGGGTACTCTAGTTTAGTGGCATATATTCCAGCGTAACCGCCAAAACGCAATATGGCGGGCTCTAAAAGCTTTTTTGGATACGTCAATTTATCACCCGCCCGGCCCCCTATTAATCACCGGACATTAGGTTTTCAGGCTTAGAAATATTTTGGTCTGAAATCAAGTCTCAATAATATGACTGAGCTTTGGAAACACAGTAAATGGAGATCAGAATCTTGTGCCTTCTGCATTTTGATTATTGAATTAGGGTTATGGGTCACCTTAGTGATCACCTGCATCCTGTAACTGCTGCAAACCATTATTAGCCTACGTGATTTCACTGTTTTTTACAATGCATGCCAGTGACAATTGATCTTCGGCTATTCTTTCCCATTCACTGCCAATAGCTTTGCGAATATCATCGCCCCACATTGTCAGATGACGCCCTTCGCTGGGTTTGACAAGTCGTGATCTCCACGTCACCTTAGTTGGGTTAACTGAGTTAAATAGAACAATATTGATTGAATTAAATGTGTTGATACAATCTCTTTGGAGTCAAGTAACCTTGGACACCAAGTTGTTTATATTTAAGTAAAGTGTTATGTCATGTCTGAAAATATCTGTATTAGATTCAATTGCTGCTCAACACATCTTTAATTTATATTCCTTATCCTATTTGCATATTCTCTGTTTCTACTATATTTTTAAAAGGTTTTGGTATCCCCTTACGTATAGGGGGATTCAAGTTTGTATGTGTTTGCAAATTTTAAATTTGAAAATGGATTCTGTCTGTTCAATAAATTCGACTGAGAAGCTGAAAGGAGCCTGTAATTATAGAGATTGGAGCTTTCAGGTGAAAAATCTTTTAATTTTCGAGAATTTGTGGAGCAGTGTGATCGGACCGGGAGAGACCGTAGAGCAGGCATCTCGTAAAGAGGAGAGGTTCGGTCTAGACTTTGTTTGACTGTAGACAAGTCATATTATTCAGGCGAAAACTGCAAAAGAAGTGTGGGCGTCTTTGCAAAAAGCCTACGATGACAGAGGATTACACATGAGGTTGAGATTACTTCGAAGCTTGTGTACAATCAAGTTAGTTGATTTTGATTGCATGGAATCGTACGTAAACGAGATTTTATCATTGGCGAATCAACTTCGAAGTATGAACAAGCCACTAGATGATGAATTCCTAGCTGCCATTATGCTTCAAGGTTTGCCGCAGGAATATGAGCCAATGATCATGGCATTGGAGCATTCCGGTATTGATATCTCGACAGAAATGGTAAAACAGAAGCTGTTGCAAGATAAACGTAAAGTAGCTACCGCGACACTGATATTCTGCGGGGGCCCAGGCGCTAAAGTAATTATATTATATTTTTATAAAATTGGTACATCATTAGATTAAAATTACAATTAAATTGGAAGAAAAATAAATCAATACGTAAAAATAGCAATAAAAATAACAAGAATACAATGTAAAATCAGTATGAAATAAAATTATATAATTAAAAGCATTTTTGAATTGTATTTTGGAAATATTTGAATATTTACTGGTGTTTGCGTGCGATGTGTGTGTGTGTAGCTGCGTGTGCGCTCGTGTGTGTGTGTGTGTGCATGCGTGTCTGTGTGAGATTATGTTAATTATACAGTACCTACGACTACTTATTTGATGGAAACCTGCTCATCCAACAGGAATTTCTTAAGATGACGCTTAAAGGTAGTAGCAGATTTGGCATTTCTGATGGGCGGTGGCAGGTTGTTCCAACACTTCGTAGCAGCATAACGAAAGCTGCCACGAAAAGCAGTCGTTCTGTATTGTGGACACATTAGACGTGGAGCGATTCTCATCTTACACTGGGCAAATTTTATTTTTTGGAATAAATATGGTGGTTTCTGACTGTTGATAACTTCAAAGAGCAACGATGCAAAATGCAAGGTTTGCCTAGCGGCCATTTTTAATATATTATTTTGATTTAAGAATGGGGTTATATGTGAGCGTTTGGGGACTGGAAAGCAAAAACGAGCACAGGCGTTTTGGATACGCTGGAGTACTTTCTTCGTCCGTTCTAGTAAGCACCCTCCGAATACAGTATCGACGTAGTTGAGTTTAGAAAGTACAAGTGATTCGCATAACATAATTCTCGTTTCTACATCGATATAATCACGAATACGGTAAAGAACCTTTATTCTGTAAAAACAACTGCGCATTGTTTCAATTACATGCCCTTCAAACTGTAACCTCTCATCCATTAGAAGACCAAGATTACGAGCTTGTTGGACGTTGTCTAATCGTTTACCCATCATAGATACACATGGGTCCTGGGAGGTGATTTTGGCGATGCTGTTTTTAGAACCCATTATCATAAATTTGGATTTGTTGGGATTTAAAACTAAATTATGGCTATCGCTCCATTGGCTAACACGATCTAAATCTTCATTTAGTTTAACCACAGATGCAGTAGTAGCTTCGGGTTTAAATGATATGTACAGCTGAATGTCGTCGGCGTATAAGTGATACTTACAATGTTCTATATTTTTTATAATATCAGCAGTATATAGCACAAAGAGTATCGGTCCTAGTATGGACCCTTGTGGGACACCTCTGACTACTTGAGAAGTGGTGGAATTAAAAACAGAACCTTTTTCATCACGTACTTCAACATATTGGCTTCGTCCGGTAAGGTAGCTGGAAAACCATTTTAAAGTTAATGGATCAAAACCATAATAAGCTAGTTTGGCCAGCAAGACTGTAGGGTTAATCGTGTCAAAGGCGCGTGAGTAGTCTAGCAGCACCAAGATAGTGCCCTCACCGGTATCCTGTGCAGCCAGGATATCATCCACAACATCCAAGAGAGCTGTTGATGTGCTGCGACATTTTCTAAAGCCAGATTGTTTTTGAGGTAAGATGTTATTGACTTCGAGGTACTCAGTCATTTGCATACAAATGGCCCTTTCGACGATCTTAGACATAAATGGGAGTATACAAATTGGACGTAAGTCTTTATACTCATTAGGATGTTGGGTCTTTGGGACTGGTTTCACTATTGCCTTTTTCCACTGCTGCGGGAAAACGCCTGTTTCAATGGATTTATTAACTATCGCTGTTATGACTGTTAAAGTACGTGGTAGAGTAAGTAAAACCATTTTTAGTGTTATACCATCAGTACCTTTTGCATTCGTTTTTATAGTTTTAATTATATTGCTTACAGTATCTTCACTAACAGGTTTTAGCTTAAACACGGCCGAGCTAAAACTGTTCGATTTGAGATTCTTTATTATACAGTCCCTGGCTTTATTATTGCCAGGAATATCTAAGAAATTATTATTAATTGTATTCGGATTATTTAAATGAGATGGCAATTCGAAATTAATATTTTTGAAGTCAATGATATCTTTTTTAATGTTTTTCCACAACACACGAGGATTTTTAGAGAAAGAATGAACACGTTTTATGAAATAAGCTGATTTTTCACTGTGGATTGCTGCATTTACAATGGCCTTTAACTCACGATAATATTTTTTGTGGGTATCTAGTTTAGTTAATTTACACCTGGCAAACGCTTTATCTCGTAGCCTCATCATTTCTTTGACAGTGTACGTTATCCAAGGATGGGAGTGGGATTTGATGTACACGCGCTTAACCGGAGCATGCTTATTAAACAGTTGTATCACGGAATCATTAAACTTATTTAACATAATATGAATATCATCAGTGTCAAACTGATCCCACGGTATAGACCTGAGATCCTCATTAAATTGCTCTAAGTTTAGATCATTTATGGGTCTGTATATTATCCATTTAGAGGGTGGCTTGTTTTTCTTTATATTTAATTTGCATGTGATAAAGGCATGTCTGCTTAGATCGGGAATAAAATCAACTGTTATATGAGATATACTTGAATCGGAGCACACTACGTCTATCAATGTTTCGCTATGTTCTGTGAAATGAGTTGGTTCATTGACGTACTGGGTGAGGTTCATGCAGTTAAAGAAATCTATTAGTTTTCTAGTGTGAGGATCTTGGGTATTCAAAATGTTTACATTGAAATCGCCTAACAGGAGAACCCTATCAAATTTGCCGAGAGATGAGACTGATTCAGTAAGCGCGTCTATAAAAGTATCCAAATTAAGCCATGGTGGACGGTAAGCAGTACCTATTGCCAATTTATTCCCATTTACATTCAAACTTAGCCACATTTGCTCCACACAAGGCGCGGATGGGTGGTCGATGAGCCGCGCGTTGATGCCACGTCTAATGTAGAACCCTACCCCGCCGCCACGGGAGCGGACTGAAGCTGGCCGCGGGACGTGACGCAAGCGGTAGCCGGGCGGCGCAGGAGCGCGCCCCTCTTCGCCTTCTCTGAGCCAGGTCTCGTTGATAGCCATAATGTCCACATCATGCCGTTCCATGGCGACTAAGAACTCTTCATGTTTTGTGCTAAGAGACCCGGGATTTAATACACCTATAGTTAGTCGATTACATTTAACGAATTGAATAACAAACGAATACGTAATTTGTGTATATTTGCAGTGCAATAGGAGCCGCCGAAGCAGTGTCATATGACGCCAACTTACAGTCAGGTATGCTAAAGAAAACGGAACGATGATGAAACTAATAGGATCCTTTAAAATGCGAGTTTGAAGGGTGTCCGGTGTTATGGTGAGTTGTATAGCATGTAGGTAAGAATATACACGAGACTTAAGAATGTGTAGAATAATCAGATACGAAAAGAAATACGAAATACGTGACGTTTTTTGTTTCAATTTTTGTTTGTCGAATAATTCGGCTTTTCTTTATACCCTGTGTCTGATGGGTGCTTTGCCGCAAAGCGCAACATCATCAATGTCTACGAATTATCGCATCTACCTGACGGATTGCTCTACGTATTTACACACATGACACACGGGTCTATTAGTCAACTTGATGGTGAAATTAAGATTTAAGCCGGAAATCCGACTTTGTCAGGCGCAGCTGTCGGATCATAATCCTGAATTACGCAGTCTCTCGGCAAATTTATTTTTAATGCAAATAAATACAGATTCGTCCCACCTGCCTGTCTAGATGTAGCAAACAATTAAGCTGAACATGAAGCGAAATAATACAAATTACTTAGAGACTTAACTCGACTTTATTCTGTGAATATATCATTTTAAGAAGATTACGCGATCGTAGTCGATTAGAAGTAATAATAAAATGCTTTAAATTCGATATTCTGATAAAATTTTAATAATTCTACGTACTAATGGGTGGTAATCAAGATATGGTAAGCGTTCATTGAAAAAGAAAAACTTGTTTTAAAGATCGTACTTTAATGGAAAGACGGATTAATCTGAAGTTCTTTTGAGTTGCCTCTATTTTTTATTAGACTGAAATCAAAGCCGACTTATATAACTTTTAAGCACTGAATTTAAAAAATAAATTATTGCAGAGCATTTCAAGACACCTTTTTAATGTGACTTGAAGATGGAGTACGGCAAAGCTCATTCCCGATAGTTAGCAGTTACTTTTAGCCACCTGTCCTCGAAATGGAACCTACCACTTTCTTTTATATTCGCGATTCTTCCCGCAATATCATTCTCGGGAATATAATCTCGGTATTGTCTCGAAGTGTTTCCCCGACAACATCGTGATTGCGAGGCTCGAGGTCGTAATTGTTTCTTCCGCCTCTTGGCATCATTATCTTTGCTATTATGCAACACGTTAAGCTGTGCTGTTCGCTGAAGTCTCTTTTCATCATAGTTAGGGCAAATAAATACGGAAACAGGGCAAAATCTTCACTCACATTTGACTTCATATTTAGATTTGATCTAAACTAGGCATCCGAAACACGGTTAGTTTTGCATACAGCTTTTGGTCAATAAATGAATATTAGTTGCTATTATGATTAGTTGCGCTTTAGTTTCAGTCGCACTCAGAAACGTTGGTTTACCTTTATGGTATCTAACATTTTATTAAATATTTTTTTGCTTACCTACTAGGTAATATGCTTAACTAACAACTAATTTCTATAGATAAATAAGTAAACATCAGCTTGGTAAGATGGAGATAGACCGAAAAATTCGCTCGGGTACTCTAGTTTAGTGGCATATATTCCAGCGTAACCGCCAAAACGCAATATGGCGGGCTCTAAAAGCTTTTTTGGATACGTCAATTTATCACCCGCCCGGCCCCCTATTAATCACCGGACATTAGGTTTTCAGGCTTAGAAATATTTTGGTCTGAAATCAAGTCTCAATAATATGACTGAGCTTTGGAAACACAGTAAATGGAGATCAGAATCTTGTGCCTTCTGCATTTTGATTATTGAATTAGGGTTATGGGTCACCTTAGTGATCACCTGCATCCTGTAACTGCTGCAAACCATTATTAGCCTACGTGATTTCACTGTTTTTTACAATGCATGCCAGTGACAATTGATCTTCGGCTATTCTTTCCCATTCACTGCCAATAGCTTTGCGAATATCATCGCCCCACATTGTCAGATGACGCCCTTCGCTGGGTTTGACAAGTCGTGATCTCCACGTCACCTTAGTTGGGTTAACTGAGTTAAATAGAACAATATTGATTGAATTAAATGTGTTGATACAATCTCTTTGGAGTCAAGTAACCTTGGACACCAAGTTGTTTATATTTAAGTAAAGTGTTATGTCATGTCTGAAAATATCTGTATTAGATTCAATTGCTGCTCAACACATCTTTAATTTATATTCCTTATCCTATTTGCATATTCTCTGTTTCTACTATATTTTTAAAAGGTTTTGGTATCCCCTTACGTATAGGGGGATTCAAGTTTGTATGTGTTTGCAAATTTTAAATTTGAAAATGGATTCTGTCTGTTCAATAAATTCGACTGAGAAGCTGAAAGGAGCCTGTAATTATAGAGATTGGAGCTTTCAGGTGAAAAATCTTTTAATTTTCGAGAATTTGTGGAGCAGTGTGATCGGACCGGGAGAGACCGTAGAGCAGGCATCTCGTAAAGAGGAGAGGTTCGGTCTAGACTTTGTTTGACTGTAGACAAGTCATATTATTCAGGCGAAAACTGCAAAAGAAGTGTGGGCGTCTTTGCAAAAAGCCTACGATGACAGAGGATTACACATGAGGTTGAGATTACTTCGAAGCTTGTGTACAATCAAGTTAGTTGATTTTGATTGCATGGAATCGTACGTAAACGAGATTTTATCATTGGCGAATCAACTTCGAAGTATGAACAAGCCACTAGATGATGAATTCCTAGCTGCCATTATGCTTCAAGGTTTGCCGCAGGAATATGAGCCAATGATCATGGCATTGGAGCATTCCGGTATTGATATCTCGACAGAAATGGTAAAACAGAAGCTGTTGCAAGATAAACGATGTAAAAGTAGCGGAGATATTGGCAATGACTGTTTGTTTACACGGAACCGTGTGCAAAACAAAGATAGTGCATGCGACAATGTAAAATCGGCCGCTTCTACAACGAAAAATGCTAATTCGTCGAACAAGGATAAAAAGTTATGGTGCTGGAAGTGTCGATCGAAAGGCCGTATGAAGAAAGACTGTCCTCAACAGAAACAGCAAAGCAATTTGGTTTTATCGGCATTTAGTACGAGTAATGATAACGATTCTTGGTTTATTGATAGCGGGGCCACAAATCATATGACAGGATGTCGTGAGTGGTTTGACACCCTGAAGCCGTCGGCGACGAAGGAGGTGCGTGTTGCTGATGGCAATAAGTTAAAAGTGGACGGTATTGGTAACATTCATTTTTCGGTGGACTTTAATGGTAATACTGTTAATATTACTTTAACTGATGTGATGTTTGTACCGGAACTTTCTGTAAACTTAATTTCTGTTTATTGTTTGATACAAAAAGGTTTTAATATTATATTTTCTAGAACAGGATGTAATATTATGAAAAATTATGTAGTAGTGTTAAGAGCTATGCAAATCGGGAAGGTTTACAGACTTGCAACCATCGGTAAAGCTAATTTAATTAAGGCGGGTTTACACGATATGAAAATCTGGCATCAGCGGTTAGGCCATCTTAACTTTGAAAGTTTAACAAGTTTGAGGCGTTTGGTTAATGATATTGATTTTCAGGTTGATACGAAAAAACAAATTTGCGATGTTTGTCTAAAGGGCAAACAAACCCGAACTCCATTCGTGAGTAATTCCGATAAGCAGGTAGCTGGGGCGCGGCTGGAGCTGATCCATACGGATGTTTGCGGACCGATGCCGTCTACTTCTCTGGGAGAAAAGAGGTATATTCTGACGTTCCTTTATGATCACACCAGGAAAGTGTTTGCTTACTCAATCGCTAAGAAGAGTGATGTATGAGGTGCTGACGATGTTAGTCTGGAAGTAACGCCAATTGAGGCGAAGCAACCTCATTTGGAGTCGTCAGATACTCACGTTGAGGCGGAGTGTGAACAAGGCTCTGACAGGGATTCGGTAGTTGAAAGCACAACTAAAACTGAGACCGTCGGCCATCGATATGATTTACCTACGTCCCAGAAAGCAAAAAGAAACTTGTAACGTTGCAAACGTGAAAAATGTGGAACCTTTAGAGCCACGGAATGTGAAAGAAGCTTTAAGCTGTGATGATAAAGAACTTTGGCTTAAAGCCATAGAGGAGGAAATACACTCTTTTGTCACTCATGGAGCTTGGGAGCTGATTGATATGCCGCTTGATAAAAATGTTGTCAAAAATAAGTGGATATTTACATTGAAAAGAGACGCGGAAGGTAACATTACACGATACAAGGCAACGTTAGTCGCGAAGGGTTTTACTCAAAAGTATGGTAAAGATTATACCGAGACATTTTCACCTGTTGTCCGTCATTGTTCTATGAGGCTCTTGTTATCTTTAGCCGTAGAACAGGATCTGCAGATCGATCATTTGGATGTGCATACCGCGTTCTTGAATGGCATATTAAATGAAGAAATTTATTTACATCAGCCAGAAGGTTTCATCTCTCCTGGAAATGAGAAAAAGGTCTACAGATTGCGTAAAGCAGTATACGGATTGAAACAAGCTTCGCGGGCTTAGTATCAAAAGGTATAGGATGTTCTTATTTCCTTGGGCTATAACCAATGTAAACAAGAAGAGTGTATATTTACTCGGAAAATTAGTAAGTCTGTTGTTTTTATAGCTTTACATGTCGATGATTTCTTCGTGTTTTATAATGATAAGTTTTAGCAACGACGTTAAAGAAATCTTTAATGAAACACTTCAAAGTTAAAGACTTGGGCCAAGTTAGAGATATGCTAGGGATTAAAGTAGAACGAGATAATGGTTGCATCAAGCTTAGCCAAGAGCATAAGATTAATAAGTTGCTTGATCGTTTTGATATGCTGGATTGCAAGTCTGTAACCTCCCCGATGGTTACCAACATTGCCAATTCTTAAGGTAGTCCTACTAATAAGAATAATGTTGTTGATAAGTTGCCATATCAGGAATTGATCGGTAGTTTGATGTATTTATGTGTTACTACTAGGCCTGATATTTCGTTTGCTGTGGCATTTTTAAGCCAATTTAATAGTTGCTATACTTTCGAGCACTGAAATCATGCCAAACGTATATTGAGATATCTTTAAGGCACTAAGCATAAGGGTTTAGTATTTAGAAACCGAATGTGAACTCAACTTTGGAAGGATATGCAGATGCAGACTGGGCTGCGGACTTAGACCGTAAGTCTTATACGGGTTATGTTTTGAAGTATGCCGGTAATACCATTTCATGGGGTTGTTACAAACAGTCTTGTACTGCACTTTCGTCTACCGAGGCGGAGTACATTAGTCTTAGCGAAGCCTGTAGAGAGGCGGTATTCCTCAGGGCATTGCTGCGTGAGCTGGATGTTATGTGTAAGCTAACTTTGTATTGCGACAATCAGTCAGCTTTAAAACTATCAGATAATCCAGTGCATCACAAACGAACGAAACACATCAGTGTTAGGTATCATTATGTAAGAGAGATAGTCAGTAATCTTGATGTTGATCTCTTGTATCTGCCTACTGCTAATATGTTGGCAGATGTTTTCACGAAACCACTTGGGCGTGGGAAACATGACCTCTTTACAAAGGAACTTGGGGTTCTGTAGATGTCCAGGTTAAGGGAGGGTGTTGATACAATCTCTTTGGAGTCAAGTAACCTTGGACACCTCAAAGATACAGAAATTCATCTTGCTCCACTTTTTCAAAAATGGCATCAATTTTATCAGTAATAGGGCGACCAGAGCGACGTGCATCTTTGACATCAAAATTTCCGGATTGAAAATGCTTAAACCAAATTTCTCACGGACTCACAGACACTGCACTAGGTCTTTAAACATTGCAAATTTTTTTCGTGGCTTGCGTTGTATTTTAACCTTTTTTGTAGTAAAATTTTAAAATGTATCGAATATCTTCATTAGATTCACTCACCTTGACAGTACGAAAAACAAATGAAATTTAAATTTGGAATTATCTTCTTTAAAATTTAAACTTTTAATGATACCAAAACCAGCCATATAAAAATTCATCCATCCATCCCTCAGCCAAAACACGTCCACTGCTGGACATAGGCCTCCCCCAAGGATTTCCACGAGGATCGGTCCTGTGACACCCGCATCCAGCGGCTTCCCGCGACCTTCACCAGATCGTCGGTCCACCTTGTGGGGGGCCTACCAACACTACGCCTTCCAGCCGCGGCCGCCATTCAAGGACCTTCCTGCCCCAATGGCCATCAGTCCTGCGAGCAATGTGCCCCGCCCACTGCCACTTAAGGTTTGCGATTCTGAGAGATACGTCGGTGACTTTGGTTCGCCTTTGGATCGTCTCATTTCTGATTCGATCGAGAAGGGAATCTCCGAGCATAGCTATCTCCATCGCCCTTTGAGTGACCTTGAGCTTTCTGATGAGGCCCATCGTTAGCGGCCACGTCTCAGATCCGTATGTCATCACTGGCAACACACATTGATTCCATACCTTGGTCTTGAGGTATTGCGGTAGTGTTTGTGAGGAGAAGATATTACGTAGCTTCCCGAACGCTGCCCATCCGAGTTCGATTCGACGATCAACCTCTTTCTGGAAGTTGGACTTACCTAGCTGGACTGTTTGTCCAAGGTAAATATAGCGGTCAACGACTTCCAGAGTAGAGCCTGCAACCATAAGAGGAGTAGATAGACAACAGACATGATTTTCGTCTCTTCCATGTTCAATTTAAGACTCACTTGTTGTTGGGAGACTCTACTGACATCATCGTGCATTGCTACAAGATCCTCCAGGGTCTCAGCCATGACCACGATATCATCGGCAAAACGAAGGTGAGTTAGGCACTCGCCGTTGATGTTGATGCCAAGTCCTCTCCAGTCCAAGAGCTTGAAAGCGTCCTCAAGCGCTGCGGTGAATAGTTTAACGGAGATTACGTCTCCCTGCCTTACACCTCGCTGCAGCTGTCTGAATCGGTTCCCAGCTCTCGTTCTGGAGACATACTGACATGGTAGCGTTTGTGTACAAAGACTTCAGCACTTCGATGTACCGGTAGTCAGTTTGGCACTGCTAAAGAGATTGGAGTACTGCCCAAGTCTCGATCGAATCGAAGGCTTTTTCGTAATCCACGAACGCCAGGCATAGTGGCCGGGTATAATCTTCTGTTTTTTGTATAACTTGCCTGAGCGTGTGGATGTGATCGATGGTACTATAGCCTTTACGGAAACCGGTTTGTTCGGGAGTCTGGAATTCGTCAAGCCTTCGTGCGAGACGGTTCGTAATGACTCTCGAAAACAGCTTATAGACATGACTCAGAAGCGTGATGGGTCTGTAATTCTTCAGCAAAGACTTATCGCCCTTTTTGAAGAACAGCACCACCACGCCCCCGTGCTAAGACTGTGGCGTTTTGCCCTTGAGGATGAAGGAGTTAAAGAGCCTCTGCAAAGCTTTTAAAATCGGCGTACCGCAATTTTCAGAAGCCCAGCCGTAACTCCGTCGTCCCCCGGCGCCTTGTTGTTCTTAAGCTGTTTGAGAGCCATACTAATCTCGTACAGGCTGACGTCCGGGATATCTTCGGTATAGTGTCGGGATAATATAGCTCTCGGATCTGCCGCTATACTATTAACAGGCGGTTGCGTTGTCGCGTGCAAGTGTGCATAGAACTTTTAAATTTCTTTCAGGAGCTCAGGTTTGGACAATACGATTCTGCCGTCGTCGGTTTTTAACTGCGTCAGTTGGCTTTACCAGATCTCGCGCGAATTCTTTCGAGCCCTTGTTTTGCTCGATTGCTTCTTTAATACAGTTTGTATTAAAGTCGCGTATATCGCGAGTCAGAGATTTAGAGATCTGTCTGTTGAGCCGCCGATATAGGACTGTATCCGCCGACGACTGCAGAACCATAGCGCTTTCTTTCATGAGCTCCAGAGTGTAATCGGAGATTTTCTTCGTTCTTTTGGTACGTTTGGGCCCTATAATTTTTTTTCCCAACCGTAAGGACAGTGTCCACGAGCCTATTGTTGAAGTCGTCCACGTCGACACACTCCCCTAGGGAATCGAAGCGGTTGTGAAGTTCCAGTTGGAAGTTCTCAGGGTTTTGGATTTGGGAAGGTGCTGGTCGGAGTGTAGACTTCATCAGACGCGTTCTTTCAGACTTTATATTAAGATTCAATGTGCCTCTTACCATTCGGTGATCGCTTCCTGTTTTAACTGAGTTGATCACAGAGACATAATTGAATATTCGCCTTTTGTCGGTCAAGATAAAGTCTATCTCGTTTTTAGTAGCACCGTTGGGGCTCTGCCAGGTCCATTTACGATGTGGTGGCGACTTCCTGAAGATGGAATTCATCATAAAGAGTCCCTTCCTCTCCATGAAGCCGGCCAACATTTGACCTCGAGCGTTCCGTGTCCCAATCCCAAATGACCCAACTACCAGCTCGTCACCGCATCGTTTGCCCAGTTTTGCGTTGAAGTCCCCCATGACCACCGTGTAGTAAGTTCGTGGGGTACGTATGGCTTTGGATTTGTCCTCATACAAAGCCTCCACGTCCTCATCGGGGCATGTTGAGGTCGGGGCGTAAACCTGTATGACATTCAGCGAGTACCGTTTAGATGCTCTGAGTATAAGGTACGCCACCCTGTTCGACACGCTCCCGATTTGTACAACGTTGTTCACGAGGGACCTGTGGACTATAAACCCGACACCACCTTGGGACAGTTATTCGCCCTCCCGGAAATAGAGCAAGTTACCGGACTTAAGCACGATCGTGTCCTCTTCCTCTCTTCGGAATTCGGAGAGACCCACGATATCCCAGCGCAACCTGCTCAATTCCTCCTCCAGTTCGACTAACTTCTCCTCTATCCACAAGATACGGACGTTATATGTTGCCAGGGCCAAGGTGGTCTGGCGGGGGATCTTTGCCGCCCGGGGATTCTTGCCACCCCTGGTCTCGGCGCCGGGCCAACTTCCGCCTCGGTCGGCTCGGCCACCGGGTCCGCCGGGCACTTGGGGCCGTTTATTGGGTGTATTTGTCATTTGGGGGGTTTTGGGCCTTCACCCACCACGCTGGCCCAGTGCGTGTTGGTGGGGATATGGACGCCAGAGCCTTGTTCGTTGTTCAGCTGGGTGTACCACGCGCAGGAGAGGTTGGCTTGGAGGCTGAAGATGTTATTTGGCACCCCTTTCACCCCTTACAGATACAAATAGTACAGCCAAAGAGATTTTATTACAAGTTCATACATACTATAATGCGAAAAGACTTTTTCCCCAACCTAATATGCCGACGAAAAAGTACCAGTAAATCGGTACTAAGTCTAACTTCGACTTTTATGGTTGGAAATGACCGTAGCTGTAAAGTTATAATTAGGAAGGTCACTATGTAATATTTGAGTATATCACGCAAGAAAATGCTAAAAAACAATTGGAATGATTAAGATTTACATCTTCCATTTATCTGGATCATTGCAACTCAGAATGTAAAACTAAGAAAGGGGGTGTTTCTCTCTAGCTTGAAAGTGAATTGAGTGAAAGCGGTGTTAAGATGATAAATTGAGGCTCGTCATCGTCCTTTGGGCATTTTGTGTAAATAATAATACCTTCTTTAGGTATTTAGATTTACTTAATGGTTTGAGTAAAACTTGGTTTCATTAGGAATACGTCATTCTCGTTATTATGATGTTCTGCAAAAATAGGCATCTTTAAGCTCTGTAACCATATAGCAAATTCCCTGCTTAATATTAGGCAAATAAATTTTATTTTAAATTTGAAATGTTTACGACATAAATCCCTGGTACTAACAAGCTCAACTTACAAATTTTAAATGGCAAAAATTAGGTGGATCATAAAATTGCGCATCTGCCAAAGTTTGGATCGTAAAAATCCCGCGCGTTCTGCGGGTGAAGTTTGGTGATGCTGCCATAACTCACAGGCTTGGTGGGCACCCATCCACACTGTTCAATGTAGAGGTGCCAATACACAGGCTTACAATATATTTATGTAGATATCTTAAAACGAAAAAGACATTTGGCTAAATACAGTCAGTACAATGCTCGCTGGTTGCAATGATGCTTTTTCTTCAATTGTGACTTGTAATGACATAATAGTTCCAACTTTTTGGGTATTGACGAATACTTTATTTACAAATTTTTCGATCGTATCTTTTGATGTCATGTATTATGAGATCCATTATTTAAGTATGTATAATAATACCAGAGTTCATATCATAAGGGATACTCCTCAAAAAATTGTTTCAGGTCAAAAAATCCATGAATGTTTTTCTCAGAATGTTTATCAAGTTTATGTTCTAGTAATATATTTAGACTAGTATTTGACAAGTTTATGATACTGCCGCAACAGACATCTTTCAATTATAATTATATAAGTGTAGGCATAAAACGACTCAAAGTGAGTAATGTAAATTACCTAAGCTAAGTATTTATAAACGCTGGAAGTTGTTCGGTTTCAAAAGTTTAGCTTCTGAGAATATATCTCTAGTGCGAAGTTTACTAATACTACTTAGGCCATATTCGTGTACATTATTCACTAGTAACTATTCGAAATCATCTAAAATAAGATTTTTATAAGTATGGCGTAACGAAAAATCCGTTATTCCGTTATGAGGATGGTTTGAACTATTTAAGATTTCTAATAAACTTTCAAATAAAACAACTTGACTAGTGCTAGGTAATCACTATCCTTATTATTTAATTTATTATTCTTCCTATTAATAAATTCGTATAATCCTAGGAATAAATTTACATTAAAGTTAATCTATGGATAATACAATTGAAATGTTCACAAATTAGCTATGAGCACAGGGATTATTTTGGGCCCATATGCATAAATTAAAGAGGCATATTTTAGGGCTTGCCTCTCGGCTATGTAGGTCGTCATAGACAAGTCAAGTCGTAAACATATCACGATAGTGGTGACATATATTATAAATTATTGGTAGACTTATCTAGTCATAGTTTAAATCTTGTTGATATTTTTATTTTTTATAAGGTGGTTAACCACACCACAGAATACCAAACCACACTTAGGTAGGATTAAACTATAAAACTTTGGACTGTGACAGAAAAATCCCCTTTCATCTAACTCTGGAATCGAACTTGGGCTGACGAATTTCGCTTTGGAATTGACACTCAAAAAAGGTAATCGTCTTTAGGAAAGTACATTTATTCGGATTCAACCAAGCTATGCGAATCGGTTTTAAGTTATTACGGTACTCTTTCTCGACAAGAATCTAAAGTTTCGGATAAAAACTTGATCAAGGAACTGAATTGTCCAGGGAATTCCGAAACGCCTATTTGCTATGAAAGTTTTTTTTAGGTTTTTATTTTATTGTCACTTGGTAATATCTCAGGAGAGACCATCACAATAATATTGTGTTGTCTTGTGGGTAGTTTTATCCCTTTACGATAGTTGACACTTGCTAAGTATTCAAAGAATACTTAAGAGTTGATTTTCTCCTGGTTGAAAGGAGCTGTCTGGCATTTAGATGTGTTTATAGTTCATGATGTTACAAATATTGTTGTATATAAATATTAAACGACATAACTTATATTGCTCTGATCCTAAAATAAGTAGCTGACCCAAGACAATATAGAAAAATGCTTCGTCTACATTGACACTTTATCAGCTAAAATAAACAAACATTAAACAGTGTTTAATTTATGTCCCTACGTAATAAGCTAATCTATTGATTCAAAACAAAGCTAAAAGAGTTCAACAATTAGGATGTGAAAATATATTTTTCTATACATAGTGAAAAAATCCAGACCGCTGTCATTTAAACGGGTCCAAAGTGACAATAGTGGTTAACACTTTTAAACTACTCGATTGTTTCTAAAAGGGAAGTGCTTATATTACCCAGAAATTCGAGACAGTATATTGATTTTAGAACGAATAGAAGCAGGATTGGTTTTCGGTAGAGTTTCGACATTGTTTGAAGCTTTTGCAGCAGGATGTTATTTTAAAGTGGACTATTTTAACTTTGAAAACGTTTACAAATACGCGCTAGGATATATTGATTAGTTATCTACTAAATTCATTTGTTTGCTGTACATCAGCTCGTTACTTACATAGATTTGTTGTACGTTAAGAGGCCCATCGTTAGCGGCCACGTCTCAGATCCGTATGTCATCACTGGCAACACACATTGATTCCATACCTTTCATACCATTAGAGCATTCCATCCAGTAATTACTAAATTCAGTTTAACAACCTAGAATACGATATTTTTTCTAAGATTCGAGTTTATGCTATGCGAGAGTGTAGTAGATATGCTACAGGGATCCAATAGTACATACATTTAAATAAGCAATTTAGAACTGTCATTTTCATTGAAAGTTTTTTTACTGCATAATTTGCTATATACTGCTGCAGCATTAGTACTGGTGTTATAGACATCAGAAAAAAACAATGGCACCATAACTCCCAGACCCAAAACAATTTAGAAAAGTATTTTTTCTACATTGAACAACTTGGGAATGAAACCCGAGACCTCAGAGGTGGATTTGGAGAGCCTACAGAGGTCGTCAATAATATACATGTAGAATATTTTCTGTTTAATTTAGTCTAAATATATTTGGTAAGCAGGCTTTAGGTACATTTACATAAATAACTCTTAAAATATCAGCAGTTAGCTTAAATTATATAAACACAACCACAAAAATAACCAAACATGAGGCAAATTGTGACGTACAAATAAATATGTAGGCAAATTTTAACTTTGTAGAATTTAACAAGCGTATTCTAGTTCTATTCGTAAACAAATCATACATTAGATTAAATAATTCGCTTTGTTACCAAAAACTTTAAACGCGATAAGAATATCATTTTAGATACCAAAAACGTTTTAAATATCATTGGCGGTAACTAAATTTTAATGGCTGCATTATAATTTGGTCATTTAATAACGCCAAAAAGCACGATCTCCCGCTTTTTTCGTCCAGCCACTGCCAACCATGCACTGTCGTTTAGTATAGGCGAGTAAAATTATTTTTGAGATTCTGATATTTTTCTCATATGATAGGAGGTTTTTTATTAGGGTTCCCTAGCCAAATAGCAAAAAATGGAACCCTTATGGATTCGTCATGTCTGTCTGTCTGTCCGTCCGTATGTCACAGCCACTTTTTTCCGAAACTATAAGAACTATACTGTTGATACTTGGTAAATAGATGTATTCTGTGAACCGCATTAATATTATCACACAAAAATAGAAAAAAAAACAATATATTTTGGGGGTTCCCCACACTTAGAACTGAAACTCAAAATTTTTTTTTCATCAAACCCATACGTGTGTATCAATGGTTAGGTCTTCAAAAATGATATTGAGGTTTCTAATATATTTTTTTTCTTAACTGAATAGTTTGCGCCAAAGACACTTCCAAAATGGTAAGATGTAGCTGTAACTTCTAAAATAAGAGAATGATAAAACTATAAAAAATATATGATGTACATTACCATGCAAACTTCCACCGATTTAAACGAGATCTAGTAAGTAGTTTCTTTAATACGTCATAAATCGTAAACCGCAATTAAATAATGGTACGGAACCCTTCGGTACGCGAGTGCGACTCGCACTTGGCCGGTTTTTACATGGTATAAGTAGAAATATTTGCGGATTTGAAAGGACCGGACTTTTATTTTAGATCGGTCAAATGTTATATGGCTTCACTTCAAGCAGTGCGTACATATTCCCATATTGAATACCATTCTGTACCCCTTGTTAGTTAACAATAAAAACTAAAAATAAAACAAGTGCCTACACAAATACAAGCTTGTTTTTTTTGTGTTTAATTTTTTAACCAAAAACGTTTTTAATGCGTTTGAAATTTGTACTGTTAATAATATCGTCGTCTTTTCAGTACCGGATATTTTCTCAAAAGTTACAACCAAAAACTGGGAACGTTAATGAAAGCCATTTTGTTTCCATTACTTGGCATTCTCGAATTAGACTACGAGGACGTGATTTATTCTGGTGAGTATACGCAAGGGATGCCAACTATTAAATAAAAAAACCTCAGGCAAGTTACCGAAAAAAAAACTCATGACCCTTTAGAACCTCACTGCGTGTTTCTTTAAACATTTACCTTTGTAAATGGGAAATTAATAAAATGCAATGCTTGTCAATTGTTTTATGAATAGAATGAATTAAGCAGAAAGTTATTATTAAATACAACTGCTAGGAAGTTATTATTTACCTAATACAAAGTAGTTTTATGAAAAAAAAACATTTTTATACTGCGTTTCATAATCCTAATCCAATTGTTTCACTAATTTCTGAGTTTCCAACCCTAACCCAAGCTGAACTTTCCACGAACTAATTTACCTTCAAATGTACATTGATTTACAACGACATGGTTCAAAAGGAGCAACCCCTACGATCGCTCCAAAGTTCAACCATTGACATTTACCTCGATGACACTATTACGACAGTCATTGGAATCTTTGTTATTCATGTTCATGTCTGCGACGGTGCGAGTATTAACATTGTTCAAAATTGATGGCTTTCATGTGAATCACTTATACAAAGTTTTTAACTACACAAATATTATTAGGAGGTGAAGTTTGTCAGTAACTATCCATTTTGGTAACTCTTGGTTTACACTACACGTTTTTTGCAGTGTACCGAATGTCGTGTAGTTACTAACCTATAACAAGTCGTGTCGGAGATCAAGCGTACGTATTTTACGAGTAATAATACAATTTAAAATATGCGCTTAAATTCTTCCTTCGATATAGTACTGCAGACGTGCCTACAAACTTAGCCTGATTTCCGCAGATTTACAGTCGTCCAAAAGATAGAGGCTGAGAGGTAAGTCAAGGTTTAGCTATTGCGAGAAAACAGCACTTAAAGTTTTTACCTGTAATTTACCATAACTACCTTATCCTTAGTTAATACTACCCTTATTTTAGTTTCTACGAGTTACGAGTCAAAAGTTGAGACAACTTCATTTCATGTTTCAGAGATAGTTTTAGTATTGATACTTACACATAGCACATTCATGAACTAGTCATGTCGGTATGAAGCATTTATTCGAT
This sequence comes from Anania fuscalis, assembly GCA_950371115.1. Lineage (NCBI taxonomy): Eukaryota > Metazoa > Arthropoda > Insecta > Lepidoptera > Crambidae > Anania > Anania fuscalis. The sequence continues at coordinate 10,019,624 of OX493338.1, read as the reverse complement.
ATTTTTAAATGAACATTTGAGAGTAGCATTTAAAATTGTTATTAGAAAAGCTTAAGCACCGTTAACTCAGTCGTCACTATTGCCTTTGTCATTCAAATCCTATCCTCTTGTGTCCACGACGAAATTCTGTCTGATTGATCGCTCTCTATTAATATAGTTCACAAGCAACTGACATCCTCAAAGGGATGGAAAGGGTATAAAAACTGTTAATAAAGGAAATCGAGGTCGAGTAAGACGAGACGCTAGTTTGTAAGAAATCTGTTTTGGAACGCTGAGTGAGAGCGGGAGCGGTGAATCGTTTCGCTTTTGTTTTGTTTTAAGTTGGAAAAGGTAATCGAGCATGGCCTTAATGTCTTCAATAAATTAAATCAGTCATCATTGCAAACATTTTAGGTGGTCATGATAGTACATTGTTATCAACAGAATATCCTTACGTTAAATAAAATGTTCTCTTTATTTTCTTCTCCTAATATACAAATGAATTCATAATTTGAACACGAAAATATCTTATGATTTTTAATACTTGAACAAAATCGTCCGCTTTAAACGAAAATATTTTATTCCTCTGCTCAAATATAAAAAAAAAATATTGATTTTTTAATTCATCTTAGGCAAGTAAAAACTATTTTCCTTACAAATCGTAACATCTGCGGGGTAACCATGAACTCTTAAAACAATCTCAAAGCTGTCAAATCTGTCAATTATGGTATGTCATTACATACAAAATTTGACAGATTTGATAATGTTTGATAGATTTGAGATTGTTTTAAGAGTTCGTCGTTACCGCGCTGATGTTATAATTTTGTGTGACAAAGTATTCTTTTTAGTAAGAATTGAGTGCTACAGTCCATCAGTACAAGGACATTATTCGTAAATTAAAAATAGTCTACCATATGTAGGACTTCGAAATGAATTAAATGCCAAAAAACGTCGGTAGCGTGGCTAAAAGCGGGCGAGTAGCGTGCGAAAAGCGGGCGGGTTCCCCGCCCAGCGAGCGAGAGCCGACGCGCGCCGGGCGGGTAGCATTCGCGCAGTAGACGGCCGTTCGTGATCGCTGACATTTATCTTGCGGCTAGCTAATTAGCCAGACTGCGGTCGCACAATGGACTGGGCCAGAGAAGCGACGGACATAAACACCGTGGTCAAATAATAATTCGCTTTTTGTGCAGCCAAAACGTTTGAACATGACCGCGGTTACTGCTTTAGAAACGCTTTGTGTTTTGGGTCAGGTAAGAACGTTAAGATAATTTCTGATAATCAGACTCACTAGCTATTATTCATGATGTTCATGATAGCTCGATAACTTAGAAACATTTTAAAATGCAAAATTATTTTGGAAGACTTCATATTTATTACATTCATCTTTAACTAACTAACATACTTTGTAATCAAATACTTTGGATTCAATTTTGACCTACTTATTATATTGTATTGATTTGATATTTTGTTAGGAGAAAATGAAATCTGGTTGATAACACAACAACTTGCCCCCATTGAGATGTTTGACGATGCAGACAGAAGGAATATAGTAGAACTGTTCTAAAACTGTAAAACGACAGATATAGTCTATATTGCCATAAAGTCTTATTTTTAGATTGACTAAGTAAAGGGAGTAATTAATTATTTTTTAACTATCACATCATAAAATTGCTTTAGAAAGGTTATGAAAATGGCTGCGTAAAATATAACCGGGCCATTTCTGACACAGTAGGGCGTCAAATTCAATGAATGATAGCACACAATGTGTTTTTTGTCCAGCCGTGTGTTAATGAGGCCCACTGGGCGGATGTACCGCTCGTAAATACTAGCCCGTTTCGTTTTTCCCCTTCCTGCGTAGTGTTGCCATTACTTCACCGTTACATGTCTTATTTAAACTATGTGTTCACTTAATTTAATGTTATATTTGCGTTGCAGGAACTCAAAAGCTTTATTTATTGCCAGTACGGCAGTGAACAGTCTGCGGTGTGTTTATCTTGTCGATCTGAAATGAGGGTCGGTATTTGTACTGTGCCATTTGAATGTTGGAAGTCTTTTTATATTCTAAAATTCAAATTATTTTGTGAAGAATACTTAACCGTAGTTACCGACTTAAATTGACCCTCATAATAAACAGAAAAATACCGTAAGGGTCCCTGCTAAGAATCAGCGTCGTGATACGTCCCTGGCTGTCTCGACAAATGCTGAGCCTTTTTGACACATTTTATTTTCTTAAATCCTGTTATGTATTTCTTTTGTATTCTGTGTGTATAAAATAAATCATTTTCTATTTCTATTTCTAAAAATATATGCATTCTGCGATGTTTGTATCAAGATGTAGTAGAGCAGTAGGGGAGAGCGGGGCTGGTACTAACAATTTTTATATATTGCTTTATATTTCCAAATTCGATTACCTTTTTACTCTGGTTATTCAATGATAGTATATACTAGTTATTCATTTCTTATTTTAGAAACAAAAAGATTTGATTAGATATGCATTTTCAGAATTACAGTTATCAATAACAAAAAAGTCATTTGTTAATACATACCCCGTATCAGGGGCAGGAATTAACAGGACGGGGGTAAGTATTAACATGAGGGGTAATTATTAACTATTTACTTTCTAAAGTAAAAAATTATAATAAAATTTCACTTTTTAATGAAAATCTTTTAATAAATTGAGGTTTAAACAAATCATTCTTTTTTAAGGTAAGTATCGATGTAAAGTTGTACTTTTTTTACATCTATGAGGTTTTTAGTTACCACTTATAATAAGTATTACATGTTTAAATCTTTGGGTATCTAAATATTAATTAAACACTTTTAATGTAATATAATTTAGAGACTACGATAAAGGTACATTAATTCATAGGAACTTAGTTCAAGCTTAGTCTAATTCTTACTTTAAACAGGCAAAATCAACATTTGTATACAATTTAAAAGAAAAACATTAAATGAAAATACAGCAAATATTTTCTGGGGATAATTATGATGAATATTCATCGTAATCATCATCCAACAAAACAATTAAGGCATGTGTAACTATTAGTGTCACCTCTAACGCAGGTAAAATGAGCCCATTTCTAACATGAAACACATTGGATCCAGTCGAGACCAGATAAATCTTCTTTATAAGGCTCAGCACAAACTAAACAAAAGCAGTCGTCCTCTTCTTCACTATCTTCTTGTATTATCGTTTTCTTTACTTTTTCTACTTCTTGCGCTCTTCCAGTTTTCTCCCCCTTTTCTTTTCCTTTTCCTTTATCGTTTCTTTTAATTTGGTTTGTTACTCTAAAGCCAGTTTTTCAGGAGTATCAGTAAGTATAGACGACTTCCCTAAACGCTTTCGTTTTGACTGGACTCGTGTTGCAGCTTTAGGAAGCGGTCTCACCGATTCTAAGTTAAAGTTGCCTTTAAGCATTGGGTTTAAGGCCTCGGTTCGTTTGACGGTCCTGGTTCGTTGGATGGTCCTGTTTTATTTGATGTTTCTTGTGACATCTGTTCTATAACCTCCGATATACTTATATCAATATTGGGCATGTCGTTTATAATTTCAGGGATTAATGAAGAATCTATATTTAACGAAACCTCTTCTTCACGTTCTACAGAGTCACCAATATTTGATTCTTGATTTCCCATCGAAAGTGTTTGAAGTTGAGCTGATTGAGGTCTCGCCGTTTCTAAATCGCTATTTGAATTGGGGCGATCGGTAACAAATGACGGCGCAAAATCACAGTCTTAAAAAACGTCTTCATTACATGGCCAAATACCAGCCTTTTTGAAAGAATTTATTATGTTATTCTGACTGAATGCCAACGGAAACGCTTCTTTAACAACTCCAGTGAGATCATCCAGTTAGTTAACTTCTTTCGCTGCTATTTGACCTCTTGTGAGGTGGATCCTCTTATACTTTTTTTGTAGTTCCTCATTCTGTAAAAAAAACTTAATAAACACTTCGTTAAATATTTGTTAATACCTGCCCCATGACGGGGGTAAGTATTAACAAGTTAATATTTACCCCACTTCATTTGTTACTTTTAGCCCCAAAGACAATTTTCTTAGATCATTATTTTTTTTTAAATGATCTACGACGAATTACTTCAAAAAGATAACACAGTATCATCATCAATAAACAAAGTTCAATTTAGGACAAAACTTAATTTGATTACGTGAATAATAAGTCTTGAGTCAAATTATTGCACAACACAAAAAGTTCGTTTACCTGTCAATTTAGGGTCGCCGCACACAGCTCTTCCAAGCGACGGCCGGCTTGGAACTGGTGAGTCGCGACTTCTTTGACGACGTATACAGACCCTCTAAACTGAGTGCTACAACCGTAACACTTTAACTTTGGTGGTTATTAGCTTGTTAATTCTTACCCCTGTTATAACCAACCCCGCCCTCCCCTAAAATGGTATATGTACATAAGTACCTAAGTTAACAATATTTTCCTTCTTTTGTTTTACCTTCAGTTAGAAACAAAACTGTGGAAGCAAGCTCATGTGGAAGTTGTTAAAAAGACTCCAACCCCAGGACAAAACTGGGCCCAGCCTTTTTCAAATACTAAAAATTACGAATTAATATATAAGTCAAAGCTAAAAATACAAGGCTAAATTAATGGGTACTGAAACGATTTCACATTAAGCCCCAAGTCCGCTATTAGACCTTAAAATAGCACCTTAAAATATAATACAGTTGTCGTTTCTATACATAAATAAATAAATAAAAAATATTGGAAAATATCACTCAGATTGCTCTGATTCTATGGTAAGTAGCTAAAGCATTTGTGTAAAGCACATGTGCACAACACACAAACCCGAGACAATATAGAAAAGTTAGTTTTCTACATTGACCCGACCGGGGATCGAACCCAAAACCACAGAGATGGCGGCGCCATATATGTATAATCCGGCGTGCTCGCCTCTCGGCTACGGAGGTCGTCATACATACATCAACTTCAATGTGAGCCACAGAAAACTCAATACGCAAGGAAAATCATGAGCTTAACATAATTAAAGGACTTGATTTTCATCGACACGCTAAAAAGAAGAAGATTGGACAGCTCAAATGTTACTTTTACAAGATTATCCCTCGACAGATGGGCGAGAAAATACAAGCTTAAACGCGTATTACCTAATATTAGGAACATGTTTTGTGTTACAATTTTGATTAAAAGTGCTCGAAGCGACACACTTTTACTTTCAATATTGAACTTAAAACTACAAATAGCTAATGAACAACAATTTCTAGGAAAACTTTTTGATGTGGATACTTTTTATTTGTAGAACCACAAATTACGTATAGCGGTGGCGCGTGGTAGAACTATGTTTATATTAAAGTCAAGGTTAATTTAATTTGAGGTAATCTAGTGTTTAAAATATCTTTGTTATATGTAATATAACAACATGAGAATAACTTCGATCACGTTTATTTCTAAACTACCGTCTTGCTAAGTATGTTTATTTGCAGCCTAAATTTTAAAATAGCTTTGGTATAGACTTAAAATAGTTACTTTAATTAATTTTAAATGCTTCGTGATGCAAATGGATCTTGTTATTTTTATACCAAGGAAGTACGTAAAAGCTTAAGCTGAAAAATGTATCTGAACATATATCTAAATGTGACCTGACTATAGTAAACTTTGCCATAGTTGAAGATGTTTTTGGATTAACTTTAATTAAGTGACTAACCTAATATGCAATCTAGTGCTGAAATCCCTTGTAGACGCAAGAACGTCGCTGTTCCAATTCACTAAAAGCAAAGTGCAGTTAGTTGAATTGAGGAATTACCTCCTTGCAGTTGTGAGGAAGCGGGCGATGGTATCGGGTCCCTCTAAGTGATAAGGCCACTTTACGTGCCGGAGTAAGCCGACACGGCTCACGTAACTGCCTTTCTAGCACTAGCAGTACATCAAGCTCTGAATTTTTGTTCTGAGTTTTGAGCCTTACGGTTACGGCTAAATATGGAAACAATTATCATTGAAGGGTTTGGTTTTGGGCTCATACAGATATATTCAATTGAAAAGCTAAGCCATTTGTATGAACTAACTAATAATAATTGTCATTTTATCTTACTAAAACATTGTAAGCGGAAATTGAATAAATTTTAGTATAGTTTAAAACATTCCATCTGTTGGATGGGCCTCGTCAAAAACCAAATGAGTTAGATCTTAAAGGTTATACAGGGCCCTAACCATGAACTGTTAAAACAATCACAAATCTGTCAAACATTATCATTTCTGTCAAATTTTGTATGAAATGACGTACCAAAATTGACAGATTTGACAACTTTGTGATTGTTTTAACAGGTCATGGTTAGGGCCCAGGTATCCATTGTATAGTAACATTATCCAAATACTATATTTATCGGATCAGCTTGATGGTATCAAATTATTGTTTTGACATTCAATTGTCACATTACGTACAAAATTACAAATCGATGCGACAATAATGGCCTTACTACAAAAAAGATAGATAGAAGAATAAAATGATAGAAGATAGAGAAAGGGTTAAACACTTGTTTAAAGATTAGTCAACCAATTCGAAAAGTTGACACCTCAGACATTCGAGACATATTATTAACAAACATTTTTAATTGGTTGGCTAATCTTTAGACTAGTTTTTAAGCCTAGTCTATCTTTATTTAGTAAGGCCTTTAGTTTCCAATATTTGATTGCATGGTAGGTACATATAACATAAAATACATATGACCCGATTGGTGTAGTGGAGCTATTCCCTTTGAACGCTTTTTATAATATATAAGTCTTCAATAGCCTTAAAAACTTTTATCGTATATCTAAATAAAGATTGAATGATTTATATAATAAACTAGCTGACCCAATTAAATTAACAATGCCCAGTCCAAACGTGACAATCGACCTGAGCACGAAAAAATCACTTTTAGGGCCTGTTTGACAATGTACGTATACAAAGTTTTGTAAAAGATAAACATATAAAGAGGATATTTTTTTTTAAATTAATGTGTCATATAGCCCTATTTGACTATCGTGAAACACAAAAATCGTGTTTATCCCTTAGATAAGTATAAAATATAGCTTATTCAGAACTTTTTCGTACGGACAACAGCTCGTCGACCTACCACAAAATGTAAAATTTTCTCATTTGTATATGATCTCTATATGTCAGGCTTAAAGTTGTAAATCTATAGGAGAATTTTTGACTTTTTGGGTAGGTCGACGTGCTGTTGACTGTACATTGTGAAACAGGCCCTTCGTCTGACCATTTTCCAAATAACTGTCCATTAAAACCTATTCTTATAGTGATGAACATTTAAAACAGCCATAAGTGAAGTGCTTACCAATACATAATTTCATTTATATAGCTGATCACCTTACGAGTAACACCCTACCACGAACTATACACAATACATATTTTTAGGTTAATATCGACATAAAAACAAAGTGAAATTAATTATCTAACGGTTTTTGGTAGACATCTACTGAATCATTTTCATGGTCTTAACTAGATTGGATACCATACTCCATACGAATATTGTTAATATTAAATTTCATGTCAATAACATGCATACGGGTGTACAAAAGAATAGGATACTCCTTAAAACGACATATACATATACAAGGGTATTTGAAAAAAATCAACAACCTCGCACAACTAGATAGCGAACATAATAAAAAACAACATTTTAAAAGCTTTTAGGGCCATGCCACACTGGCGGATCACAAGCGTTTTTCTAAGCGGAGCGGCCACGGTGCGAACACGCCGCGTGTGCGCGGCGACCACGTGGCGGACGCACAGCGAACACATAGCGGATGCGCAACCGTTCCGCTACCAGTGAGCGGTGTAGGATGCACTCAGCAACAGATTGGATTCCGACGAAGAAATACTGCTGTTAGCTTTATTACATCGAAGACGTAGGAAACGTATGCAAAATGGTGTCCACGCTCATGGTGATCATGTTTCTATCGTAAAAATCCTATCCGCGGCGTTGCTGATCCGCAACGTGTTCGCTGCGCAATCGCGACGTCTTCGTCGCGCACACGCTGCTTGTTCACTGCGTGGCCTCTGCTTTGAAAACGCTTGTAATCCGCCAGTGTGGCATGGCCCTGACTGTACTGTCGTGACATTTGTAAGTCTATGTTCCATTCACTACGAAAAGGCGGAGCGCTCGATGCGATGCGCATAGGGAAAAGAACATTCAGACGTAAAATTTCATTGATATTTATTTTTGTATGAAAGTGAAATGCGTCAAATTATCAAAAGTCGTAGAACAAATGTTGCTGTTTATGATGTTTTCTATCTAGTCGTGCGAGGTTGTTGATTTATTTCAAATAACCCTGTATATGCATATATACAAATTTTCCTATGGGAGCAGTATCGAAATTATTTTTAGATGCTTCATACATTATCATCGAGGTATGCGAGTAAGTTTGTATGCAGAAAATAATCTCGATTTTGATGTAGCTCCTAAAGAAAAAGTTGTTGTATAATATTAGGTTGGGGAAAAAGTCTTTTCGCATTATAGTATGTATCAACTTGTAATAAAATCTTTTTGTCTGTACTATTTGTATCTGGCTGGTTTTGGTATCATTAAAAGTTTAAATTTTAAAGAAGATAATTCCAAATTCAAATTAGGAAAATGTGTTTTTCACTTGTTTTTCGTACTGTCAAGATGTCTGAATCTAATGAAGAAATTCGATACATTTTAAAATTAAACTACAATAAAATTAATTATTTAAAAAAAACAAAACCCCGACTGCGTAAATAGTAAACTTAACAACTTAGCAACATGCTGGAAATGTCCTTGCTGCACGATATTCTGAGCGGGCGGCTCGACTGCCCGGGCCTGCTGGCGGGGCTGGCGTTCTGCGCCCCGGTGCGCCGCACCCGCCACACGCCCCTGCTGCACGTCCCGCGACGCTCAACCAATTATTCTGCCAACTCGGTGCTCGCTCGTATTGCGCGCAATTACAATTTTAAATTTAGCAACATTGATATTTTTCATCATACAAAAAAATCATTTAAAAAATATATTGTAAAAAGCATAACAGACAGAGATGTGTGAGACTGATACTTAGCAACTATACTAAACTTTTATTATACTAATCAACTTTATTAGGTGCGGACAACAGCACGTCGACCTACCACAAAATGTCAAGTTTTCTCATTTGAAAATGAACTCTATATGTCAGGCTTAAAGTTGAAAATCTTTTGGAGAATTTTTGACTTTTGGGGTGGGTCGACGTGCTGTTGGCTGTTGACTGTACATAGTTGTAAATCATTTTTTTCTAGCAGTATTAGTATCTGAGTATAAATAGGTATACATATAGATGCGTATTTCACTTAGAGATACTTAAATTGAGATGCCGTCTTAAGTAAAACCTAATTTGTCCAAATATTGGTGCATGTTACGGTAACAGGATTGTGTTGTTGTAATATTGTTTTCCTCTTCTTTCGATTTTTTTTGGCCGAGTGAGATAAGTTTAATTATTATTGTGGTCATAAAAACTAGAATACCTATTTACTGGATAGTATGTCCATTCTTTTACCTCGCGCTATAATATTTTTGTAAATTAAGGAAGACCTTTAATTAGCCTTACTAATATTATAAATAGTTCTTGTATAATCATTATTTGTAACGCCGTTGGTTTTCTTAAATAAATAAAATAAAAATAAATAAATAAAAGATGAAAACAAGATTTAAAGAATCAATTTTCAGTCTGAGGCATCAAATCTATGTTACTTGATTCGACTTTTTCTACACGGATTTATATTTCTTAATTAGGTACCTACTAACGCAGTGCATACCAAGTCAATCATCATTATGCTGTTAAAACCCGGTTTAACTCGCAACAAGGTGATGCTGTGTGTGTGGTGGGATTGGAAGGGCATTATTCATTATAAGCTGTTATAACCAGGCAGGACCATCGATTCTGAACTCTACTGCGAACAACTGATGAGATTAAAGCAAGAAGTCGAGAGGAAGTGGCCGGAAATAATCAACAGAAGGGGTGTGGTTTTTTATCATGATAACGCTAGACCTCACACATCTTTAGCCACTAAGCAAAAATTAAGAGAGTTGGGCTGGGAGGTGTTAATGCATCCACCGTATAGTCCTGACCTTGCACCTTCAGATTTCCACCTGTTTCGCTCTCTTCAGAATTCAATAGGCAGTGTCAGGTTAACATCACGAGAGGACTGCCAAAACCACTTGTCGCGGTATTTTGATCAGAATCCCCAAAATTTCTATAGCAATGGGATCATGTCCCTACCTACAAGATGGCAAAAAGTTATCGAACATAATGGTACCTAAATACTTTAGTTAAATGTAAATAAACTATGTTGAAAAATATTTTGAATTTTCTTAAAAAATTCGAGGAAACTTTTTCACCAACCTTATGCTGATATATAGCTGATCACGTGGTTTTAAGAAGTGTTCTATTCTTGTGTATACTCTGTATTATTATTACCAGTAACAAAGCAACACTTTCTTTTCTACAAACAGTAGGTACACGTTATACAGAAATCATCAATTAAAAAGAAAATAAATATTTAGGACAGTCGTCCAATTACATCTCATTACATTAATTTGTTGTTGATTACTTTGCTGGTTCTTTCATTTGTTTTCATAAGACAATGAAACGTCTGTTCTCTATGGAAAACAATATAACAGGCATTTAAATAGAGTACGTTTTCTTTTAATCGGAAATAAAATAGCATTTGCTTAATGTAAGCAATAAAAAAATGTGTTCTTGTATTTTATTCTCTTTGAAGTCTTAATTTGAACAGTCTATTTCTCTGAAGATGAGCTATTCTCGAATATTTATGTATATATTTTATAGGAATCCGTTACTGAATGACCGTTCTATCAACGCACAGCTCAAACCACAAAATCAAATCTAGCGCGAGTGGAGCCGCGGGTAAAAGCTAGTATTATAAACCACATTTTTTTTGCATTCTATGTCTTTTTTTTAAGTTATTGGCAGATTATAATTATAATTTAAACTAACATAATATTATTGAGTGTTGATCTCAAAGCAGTGCTATAGAGTCTGTATAGATAGACAGACCATAATATTTTTGTTAGTACCCAAACCCGCAATTCCTGCAGGGAATTCCAAAAATCAGAATGATTGATTTGCGCAAGTATGCCATTAAACCACCTTTACACGTTACTGTGATGTAAGTTCCCGAGAATAGTCCCATTTTCTCCTTATGTCTTTTTTTGTATCAAAATTAAGTAAAGAATTTACTCAGTGCAAAACATATTAATGTTGTCCCTTTTCTTTCCTAATTTTCAATAAGTACATTCTAACTTAGGATAATAATTGTAGTTGAATAGAATAATTTGATAATCAAACTGATTTCCATTTAGCCTGTAATCTAGACCTTGCTGCGTTTAATTTAGGCGGTCAACAGAACAATACGTATATCTAGTACATCTAAATCCTTAGGATTAGATTAAGTTACGACCAAGTTTCGTAACCACGGTTTTGCCTATTATACAAATTGGCGTGGATTACATGAAGGATTTTGTTTCTGAATTCGGTAAAGCATAACATGTTAATTTTCCTACTGATTAACAACAGTGTATTTTAGGTATTAAAGCATTTTACAAACCTGTAACTCACGCCCTTAGTCCATAACGATGCTGAGTAAGCTATGTGCTATATGCATGGCGTTTTTTTCCCTTCAAAGTCAAAATCTAAGTAATTTACCAATTTAGTATATAGACCCTTTTCCGGGCAAAAGAACTGAAGTTATTGGCATAGCTCTTAGAATCGCAAAGCCAAAGTGTCAATGGCAAGGCCACATCGCTCGCAGAACTAAATCTGTTGGGAAAAATATGGTTCTCGAGTCGTCACTCGAGAACCTTATTTACCATTTCCTATTCGTGGTGACGACCACGAACGTGGATAGTTATTAAACCAAGAGTGTAAAGAACAATAAGTAATTTTATGCAAATGTTTTGTTATGCTTTATGCAAAATACTTTATGTTAAAACAATTTAAGAAAAATAAAATTTTAAAAACCCTCTGACTTAAAAATGCAACATTCAAAAAGTAATAAATAATATGAAACTATTTGTTTTCTTTTTGGCCCTTTAACTTTATAACAAGAAATGTTACTTGGTAATGTTTTGAACCAAGCGTCATTCGCGTCGAGGGACCGCTTGTATTATAATTAATGCTGGGTAGTTAAAATCATATTTTGTTTACTGTGTCACTACTTAGTAGGGGCCTATTTATACACCTTAAACTTATAACATCCCTCTTTTTTCGTTAGGGGTTAAAAATAGAGTAAAAAACGATTATTGATAATATTTAAGTTTCACTGAAATAATACGTCAATTATAATAATAGGTTGGGGAAAAAGTTTCTTCGCATTTTTTAAGAAAATTATATATATTAATTAGTTTATTTACATTTAACTAAAGCCTACATACTTTAGTTAAATGTAAATAAACTATATTAAAAAATGATTTGAATTTTCAAGTATGTAGGCTTCAAAGTATGTAGGCACACAGTAAACAAAAGATGATTTTAACTACCCAGCATTAATTAAAATACAAGCAATTATTCAATCCGACAATGAGGTTGCAAACGCGTTTTTTTTCTAATATACCTATTGCTACAACTAGTAATTTAAACTCTTCACATGGTCTTGCGGAAACTGTTTTGAAATCAAATGTCGAAAAATGTACTTCTATTCTAAATTTTAGGCATATAAATCCCGAAGTTATTGTAAAAACTTTTAAAGAGAAAAAAAACAGAAGATTTATGGGGCATTTCAGTTAATATAATCAACCATATAATTGATAGTATAGCAACGCATCTTGCTTGTATATTTAATCAGTGTATTGATGAAGGTTCGTTTCCTAATTTGATGAAGTACAGCAAAATTATACCCTTATTTAAATCCGGAGATAAAAGTGATCCCTCTAACTATAGACCGATATCAATTTTACCAGCTCTTAGTAAAATATTTGAAAAGTTAATCTTTAATCAACTCTTATCACACTTTAGAATAAACAAACTATTACATGAGAATCAGTTTGGTTTCACAAAGGGGAGAAACACAACTGATGCGGGAGTTGCACTCATTAAGCATATCTTTGATGCATTTGAAAGTAAGTAGGATGCTTTAGGGGTTTTTTGCGATTTGTCTAAGGCTTTCGATTGTGTAAATCACAAAACGTTATTAATGAAATTACGGCATTATGGTGTCTCAAATGAGTCAGGAAAATTGTTAGAGTCATACCTCACAGATAGAACGCAAACAGTTAATGTCAATGGAACTGACTCATCCGGGGCTCCATTACGCATGGGTGTGCCCCAGGGCTCTATATTGGGACCTTTATTATTCCTGATATATATACAGGGTGTAAAAAAAGGCTTAACGAAGCCTTAAACCACGAATTCTATACATAAAACCAAGTAGAATGCAAAAAAATAATTGCTGGGAAATGACTTTAATTTTTGGGTATCAAAAAACATAACTTATTTCTAATCCGCAATGTATAGCGCGCACGCCACAGACTATGCCTGTGTGTGTAAGCGGTCGGCGGGCGAGCGGGTGGCGCGAGAGCACTGCGCACGATTCATTGCCGGCTGTGCCCTTTAAAGGCCTTTTATGAAAGAAGGACTGAAAATTTTTATCATGTTTCTTTGTAACAAAGTTTAGTATTATCAAACAGAAGTCAATTTTGTAAAAATCTTTGAAAAAAATTTTAACTTTGACTGTCAATAACTCTGTAACCCGTCATTTCCCAGGTATAGTGTAAAAGAAAAAAATGATCGTAATAATACGTAGAATATGTGGTATTCGGCTTGGTGAAGCCTTTTTTTACACCCGATATATAAATGACCTTCCTTACTTTACTAAAGATCTGTGTGAGATAGTATTGTTTGCAGATGATACGTCATTGATTTTTAAAACTGACAGAGGTAAAGCAACCTTTGACAATGTAAATAATGCTCTCTCTCAAGTACTACGATGGTTTACTGCTAACAATCTTTTACTTAATGCAAAAAAAACCAGGCTCATCAAATTCACTATGCCCAATGTGAGGCAGGTCAGTACGCATATTAATATGTCAGACGATCACATAGATGCAGTCGATTCAACAACCTTTTTGGGAATTACTGGCCTTGTCAGGAAGGCTCAGTTCAGCGGCTTATGCTGTGAGGAAAATAAGGCTTTTAACTGATGTCGAAACGGCAAGACTAGTATATTTTAGTTATTTTCATAGTTTATTGTCGTATGGTCTATTGCTATGGGGCTCAGCTGCTGACATCGAATCAATCTATGTGTTGCAGAAAAGAGCTGTACGTGCAATATATTGTCTTGGGCCTCGCGACTCTCTGAGGGAGGTCTTTAAAGATATTAAAATATTAAATATTATCATTATAATACTAGAAAAAAATTGGGACATGTAAAAGTGCCATTGATGGCCAATTTGCAAAAATAAATGACTTTGACTTTGACACATTTTCCTAATTTGAATTTGGAATTATCTTCTTTAAAATGTAAACTTTTACTGATACCAAAACCAGCCAGATACAAATAGTACAGCCAAAGAGATTTTATTACAAGTTCATACATACTATAATGCGAAAAGACTTTTTCCCAAACCTATTTAATTAATATAAAACCAGAACCCCTCGTCATTTTAATGTTAATGTTATTTATTCCATTATTAAAATTCTACCAGGAAACCGCCGAGAGATCGTATGAGAAGGAAATAAATTCAATTTAATACATTTCTTTGTATAGGTACTTACGTTCGTATTTTATGGGTTACTCTTTGTTTCCTAACATTTTATACTCAAAGGATCTAAACCGAGCTTTATTGTTGCGGCAACTCTGTCCGTTTATCTGTCTGGTTGCTTTAGGTAGAGCTTTCTAAGGAAAGTTCAAGACAGATGGGTCAGGACAGGTTTGTCTCTGATCGTTGTACCATTTGCAGTTTTATTTTTACAGTTATAATGGGGCATTAAGTTATTACGCCTGATTGCCGAGGCTCATATGAAATTAGTTTTAAATTGACGTTTGACTCGGCGCCTGACCAGAGTACTCAGGCGTAAAAATATTCGACATCAGCGATAAGATAAAATACACCTGTAAAATAAAATAGTTCTTATCTAATGCCACAGCTAATCAAACTAAAAAGCTTTTATTAGCTTTACAGTTGTGATGATGCCTCTGCCCTGCAATGGGTTATGTATAGGCCTAAGTTACCTTTTTACATATTAGCAGCCTGGTTTTATAATTTTGGCAGTTACGTAATAGGCTTTCCAGCCTGAACTAGGTTATCAATTCGGATGGGATGCCTTAAAATGCCTATGCACTGTGTCTTTTACAGTATAGTATCATTTAAAATTAAATTAAAATTTCAAATGTATTTTATTTTAGTGTAGAAGCCAGTTTTTTAACGTCAATTTAAACTCATTTGCTGGCAATGCTCGTAATGTACTATATATCTTAATCTATATGTATAAATAACACTGGCACTCACAAACAGACATAAGCTTATTTTCTGCATCTTTAATTAAACCGTCTCAGTAGGCTACTGAATAAATATAAAAAGAGATTTTATCGAAAGGAATCTTCTTTAAGAGGATTTGCGCAATTAAAACGAAGAAGGGAAACCCGATAAAGAAAAATGTGTATTTCTGGCTTTTGAATAAACTTTAGATATAAGGCTACAGCTTATAAGGGACCAGTCTACTAATTGAAGACTCATATCGTTTTATGCTATACGTAAAAAAATATAAATATTTTTTTACCAAACTCAAAAAAATATCAGTACCTAACCTGTTTTAATATAACAATTTCCCCTCAATAATTTGATACTTAGTTGTCATTTAAAGTGTTTAAGCGTTAAGAGAATTTGATTTATGGAAGTAGGTATACATTCTGTCAAACTAGTTTCGGGAATTGATGATTTGTATATGGTTCCAAATTAATTTTTTTTTTGTTGAAGTTAGATTGGAACAAATGTTTTTTATTTTGGCGCGGAGTTTGAGTTACATCTGATAATTAGATTAAATACAGTATTGTTTTTAGTAATACCATATCTAGTGTGCATTGCGAATTTCATAATTGACGAAAACGTCGAACAAAGAGTTTGTCTTAAAATTTTGCATCGCCAATGGGATTTCATGTTTGGAGTCTCTGAAAATGTTACAGAAGGCTTACGGTGAATCGACTTTATCAAAAACACGTATTTATAAGTGGTACAAAGCGTTCAAAAGCGGTCAAGATGTGATGGAAGATTTGCCTCGCTCTGGTAGGCCATCAACGTCTGCTATTGAAGATAACATCGCAAAAGTGAAGGAAATAGTGAATGTAAATCCTCATTCAAGTTTGAGAGAGCTAGCCGTCGAACTTTCTGTGTCACACGAGTCGATTCTTACCATTTCAAATAATCAATTGGGTATGAAACATGTTGCCACTCGGCTAGTTCCAAAAGACCTGAATTTTCTCCAAAAACTCAATCGCAAAAGAGTTGCTGAGGACATGCTAGAACGAGTCAATTCCGACCCAACATTAACTTAACTTATTAACTAAACTAAAAGTATTAGTTTCTTGACAACTAAAGCCGTTCGTAGGAGGTCCTAAAAACCTGTGAAGATGTTTAATCTATCCTAATATTATCACTCGTTGATTTAAAAATGTATGACTAGGTACCTATTATTTCAAATAAACCTTACGAATAGGTTTAGGTTTCTTTCTATTTGAAAAAAATATTATACACTTCCCAAAGTATTCGAGATAGATGTTTATATTTATGGCGCTTATTAGTGTAGATGTTGCTGCTGCATAGTACCTACATACCACGCAGTACTCATTGTTATACTATGACACAGCAAACAATAATATTATTTACCAGTACACGTAATCAATGCGGGCAAGACCATGGGTACAAGTACAACTAGTCAATCTCAAGATCATAAGACCGCATCATGGATTTGATAATATTGATAATAAAAAGAAAAAAAGAAAAGTAAACATTTTTTTATAATGAATGCCTGCCAACAGTATTTAAGTTAAAATAAAGTTAAAGTAAAATAAATTGTTACCTTAAATGGCATAAAAGTCCACTTAAACTTCACTTTAACAAATTGTTTTGTTTCTTTGTAAAATAGTGATCGAAAAGTATGTTTGAAAAAATCCATCGCTAAAGAAGTTAAATCATAAGAGTTAATGTCACTATTTATCTATGCTACGCCTACTACATAAATGAGAAAGTACCTACATAAACAAATTCTAACCTAAGCTTATAACAAGATAAACTTTTTTGTACATTAACAGGAAAAACACGATTCATCATCATCATCATCATCATCTCAGCCTATTGCAGTCCACTGCTGGACGTAGGCTTCCCCCAAAGAGCGCCAAGGAACACATCTCCCGTTTTTTTCATCCATCCACTGCCAGCCATGTTCCTAAGGTAAAAACACGATTGTAAAAGCAAAATTAAGGGTGAGTGGGGGTATCCCCACGACACCAAGTGCAGCAATAAAAGATAATGCACATTGAACATCCGTACTAAGTGTACCTACTCACATGAAATATACCTGTTCGCGTGCTTGCATTTTTAAGGCAGGGACACACGACGCTGTTTTCATTCACATCCGCCGCAGTCAAACTTGTTATCAAAATCGAAAACCCACAACCCAAAAATGCACGCTTAAAAAGTTAAAAACATCAACTCATTTAGTTTTCTGTTGATATGGTGTTTGATTCTTAAATTGTTTTTTTGATAAACGCAAAAAACAATTATCATCTAATGTAGATACTTTACTAAAACGAGTTCAAAAGCCTAATTCGACCTAAAAAAGTCTCAACGGGTTATAAACGTTTTCTATTCTTGTATCTAAAACGCAATTTGCTTATATTATTTTCATAATCTATCAATGTTGCGGCTTTGAAAACGCGGCGACTAAAGGCGAAAACAGTCACTGTGAGTTGTTTCAGCCTTAGCGAGCGTTCCTCGTTCCATTTCGAACCGTATTTATATAGACATAAGGAAGGAGAGATAGGGGCGTTAGGTTCCATACAAACGTTCCTTCATGTTCAATCAGACGGACTGTGGCAGTAAACCGGGCGACGGACGTGATTGGCCTACGGATAAAACTACTCGAAATTGATGGAATGGAGCACGATAAGATTACGATGTCATAAGTCCAGTTTAAAAAGAATTTATTTTTGGCTTACTCGAGATGTTTGTTTGGGATACTGTTGGATTTTGGATTGGGGAGAATGCTCTTTAGATTGATACAAAAATCATTTCTCAGTTTCTAGTTTGAAAATGTAAGTGTTAGTTTAGTAGGCACACTATTTTTAAAAGGGTGTTTACATACATTTTCAGAGCCTAGGTCATGTTAGACCCACCTACGTAGACAAATATGTTGAAATACATTTAGAATTCTTATCAATCCTTATAACTGTCATGATTTTTGTATCAGTTGCATCTTATCTTATTATCATCTATCAGTACTATAATATTATTTCCCATTTCACCTTATTTTCATAACTTGCATCCAAAACCATAGTTCCACACTATCATAGCTAAATCTTAAAGTAAATTACCCTTTCCAACTAAGCGTCATCCTCCAGCAGAATTTACATGAATGAATTTTCCAATTAAAACCGGGCGGCTTTCTTTGCTTTTACTGCTGCTATTTTCCCAATTAAAAAAGGAATGTTGAGTGCAGTGATGCAGCGGGTGGACCCACGCGGCCAATAAACTAGGCATCAAGCTAGGTACGTGATGGAGGATGAGACGAGCGTACGTGCTGACTTCTTGCATGAAGCCGACCCGAGGAAACTGGGGAATAAAGATCCAGGAAGGACAGAGAAGCGCGATTTCTAGGTATCACGTTTGTGGGTTCTGTTTAAACTTTTTTGCACAAAACATTGACTGGAGAGAATTATATGTTTTTGCGATGTATAAGATCTTTAGGAAGGAAGAGTTATTTTTGACCATTGCTAGCGATGACTCAAGTTTTGATTAACATAGATTATTTTTCAAATCTTGATTACAAAGTGGTTTTCTTTTAGTTTTAGTAAGTTGCAAACTTAAACAATATTATAAATATTATTGCACCTTTATAAAAGTGTTCGAGATGATGTGTAATAGTCAGAGATAACATGATGAGCATTATCATAACCAACTATGTTTTCTTAATTTTAAAGAAAACATTTCTCGCATAGTGTAGTTAGTTTCGGAGATGTTATGATGATGCACTTAGGTATCATTCCAAAAAAAGGAGTTTAACATTAAAAACAAAGACGACTCACAAGGCTTTCAATGTTTTTATTCCAACTTACAGAACCCTAAGCACGAAAAATTTACATTATCACATTCCACCTCTAAATGACGAGTCTCAGATATGCTGAATTCTAGCTCTATTTTTTAGTCTCACAGGGTGTTGTAGATAGACGGATCGTGATAGCGAATTGAACATTTGTATTCCGAATGCAATGATGTAAATATGTTTGCATAATCCAGAAAATACTTCACAAAGCTTTTGTGTGCGGATAGAATCCAAAATCGTGTGTAATTATTATTATTCGACTGCCAAACGAGGGTTATGTTTTTCGAGCGTATGTATGTAAGTATGCCTATTTCTTTGGCACGCCCTTACACACACACGCCCAGCCTTAACGTTTAACGGATATTTAAGTATGATATATCAATAGATTCGTCTCAATTGTCGGAGTGACAAGGGGTATGTTATTTCCCGAAATTCCCGCAGGAACAGAACTTACGCGGGAAAAACGGATCTGCAATACTGATAAATAAATATTTTGATAAACTGATTTTGAAACTTTCTTTTATTAACTAGGGGTCACATATTTTCAGTGCTTATAGTATTCAATACTTTATATTCCAAAATTCTTACGGGAACAGGCATAAAAATACACTAAAAAAATAGGAAGGAAAAAACGGTTAATGGGTTTCAACATATGATATGTTGTAAGATTCGTCTCAGTTGTGGGAGTAACATAGGCTGTGTTTACCCGGAATTCCTATTGGTACATGAATTAAACGGGAAAAACCGATTTCAGATACTACTTACTCGAGTTAAAACCTTTTTTTTCAATGAAGAGCTACAAATAAGGCTTTATAGTTCATTGAAAAGTAGTAGTAGAACTAAAAAGTCAAAAATAAAATAATTAATAAAAAATAATAAAAAACCCGACTGCGTAAAAAGTGAACTTAAAAGATGAAAACAAGATTTAAAGAATCAATTTGCAGTCGAAGGCACCAAATCCATTAACAGCATAATGATGATTGACTTGGTATGCAATTCGTTAGTACCTAATTAAGTAATTTAAATCCGTGTAGAAAAAGTCGAATCAAGTAACATAGATTTCATGCCTCAGACTGCAAATTGATTCTTTTAATCTTGTTTTCATCTTTTAAGTTCACCTTTTACGCAGTCGGGTTTTTTGATTTTTTTATTAATTATTTTATTTAGAGATTTATGAATTGATTATTTTGTTAATGATTCAAACTGGATTTTCAGGCAAAATACACTTCAACTTTCCACACTTTCCAGTTTTTGAGAACTATTATACTACTCTGTCAAGAAAGTACCGGGAAAAGATTAATATTCATTCATTCATTCATTTACTCACTTCATAATGTAACAAACAGTGATAGTAAAAAAAGTTTAATAAAAAACTAAAAACCGACTTCAAAATGAAACTAAAAAGCGAAAAATAATATTGACTAAAACATACCTAATCAGTTCTTTTTGGATTCGGTGCGAATGAACACATTTTAACTCTCGATGGCTGGCACCGACTCCAAAAAGAACTGATTAGGTTTGTTTTAGTCAATATTATTTTTCGCTTTTTAGTTTCATTTTGAAGTCGGTTTTTAGTTTTTTATGAAACTTTTTTTATTTTACAATTTTAAGTGTTAAGTCCTCTATTTTTTCCCTCCTAACTTCGCCAAAAATTACTTTACAGCAAAGTAACCTTAACTAATATTGGTCCTCTATGGACCCCCCATCCAATGGTATGATAAAAATAAGGTGTTATATAAGGTCAATTTTTCGACGAAAATTTTTAAGTCTTAAGAAAAGGGTTTACCTACACTCCAACCAGAACGGCGGCTATTTTGGTGTCGTAACCATAGGATAAGGTCTCGCGTTGAATAACAGGTTAAATTAAGAAAGGAACTTTCAAATTTTTTTTCGTTACTGGGTGTGCGGGTACGCCCCCAGTAAATAAAAATTGGCGGTCTGGTACCTCATAAGCTCCACGTCTGCTCAACACACTGCGAAATACGTTCTGTCGACAAATTGCAGTATTATCTTCTAACTCCTATCCGTTAAGGAGTTCTGTGGCTTCCATCACCAGGTCAGCAACATGACATGATGATTACCAGACCCAAAAATCAGCATCAAGTCAGAAAATATATGCAAAACATTATGGGTGCCTATAAAAATTGAGGGTTGCCCTCGATTTCCCAGGGATCCCATCATCAGAATCTGACTTGGTGGAAATGGGACCACCTCGGGAGTATACCCTTTCAAACTAAAAAATAAATTTTGAAATCGGTCCATAATTGACGGCGTAATCGCGTAACATACATACAAAAAAAAAAAAAAACAACATTCAGACGAATTGAGAACCTCCTCCTTTTTTTTGAAGTCGGTTTAAAATAAACATTAGCATAAACAGGTGGTAAATATGTTACATTACAGCCTCCTTACTCAAATTCCAATTCAAACATTAATTTACAATGATACAATAAAATTAAATTGTTAAATATGTCACGTCATGCTTTTTTCACGTCAATAAATTACAATATATACTATAATAAATCTGTGACGGGTCGACATCTGTACATTAAAGATATTTTAAAAATTTTTTTTGGGGAGCACTCTATAATCAATGCTGAAGTCAAAAATGCAATTATTTTAATTCTTGTCTGTCTGTCTGTCTATAGCGATGTATACGCTAATCTCCGAAGATACTGCACGGATTTCTTTGCGGTGTTTACAAGTAGATTAAGGTCACCCGTGCGCTTATATTAGGCTTTGTTTCATTAAATTCTGATGCCAGTAAAAACAATATTTCAGAAGAAACATGTTTTATTTGCTGCGCCTGCTAAAAAACTCATGGCAAAATGACACTGGAATGATTGATTCCAATATAGAATAATAATGATTCTATTACTTTATTAAACCGTATTACGAGTACATTGAAGATATTTTTAACCGACTTCAAAAAGGAGGAGGTTCTCAATTTCTCTAAATGATTTTTTGTATGTTTGTTACGCGATTACTCCGTCAATTACATAGGCTGCACTAAAAGTATCGGGAATGGAATATTTCCACTGTTCCTGTTATATTACAATCATTTTAATTGCAAACTCCTTGGTTTTAAAAATCGAATACCATTTATTTATATAAAAAAAGATTCTCAGTGTTATCACAAGGTCTTGTCAAACTTGTTTAGTCGTTGAGAAAATGGAATTGACTCGAGAAAATTCAAGAGCGATGATTTATTATGACTTTCGAAGTGGTTTAACACAAAAACAGTGTGTTGACCGGATGATTTCTGCATTTGGTAATGAAGCCCCATCCAAAACCACAATTTATCGCTGGTTTGCTGAATTTCAACGTGGACGTGTCAAGCTCAGTGATGATCCGCGTCAAGGTCGTCCAAAAACTGCAGTTACCGAAGAAAACGTAGATGCTGGGCGTAAGCTGATTGAGGAAGATCGACTTGTGACATACCGCGAAATTCAGGCAACTTTAGACATTGGCATGAGTCAAATACAAATAATCTTGCATGAACAATTAGGTGTAAAAAAGTTGTTTTCCCGATGGATACCGCATTCGCTCTGTGAAGAGCAAAAATCGGCTCGCATTACTAGGTGCGTCAGAACTCTCGAAAGATTCCACCCAGGATCCTCAAATGCTGTATAAAACATTGTATCAGGTGACGAATCCTGGATATACGCGTACGAACCCGAAACAAAAAACCAGTCACGAGTTTAGGTGTTCGAAAATGAGTTAAAGCCAACAAAAATTGTTCGTTCACGGAGTGTTGCAAAAAAAATGGTGGCCACGTTTGTCTCCAAAACCGGCCATGTTGCGACTATTCCTCTTGAGGGACAAAGAACGGTTAATGCAGAATGGTATGCTAGCATTTGTTTGCCACAGGTCGTTTCTGAACTCTGTAAAGAGAACTGCAACCGCCGCATCATCCTTCATCACAACAATGCCAGTTTTCACACCGCGCACAGAACAAAAGAGTTTTTAGAGCAAGAAAACATAGAATTATTAGACCATCCGCCGTACAGCCCCGACCTAAGCCCTAATGATTTCTATACATTCCCTAAAATAAAGAATAAATTGCGTGGTCAGAGATTTTCATCACCTGAAGAAGCTGTAGACGCCTACAAAACGGCCATTTTGGAGACCCAAACTTCCGAATGGAATAGTTGCTTCAATGATTGGTTCCGTTGTATGGAAAAATGTGTCAAATTTCGCGGAGAATACTTTGAAAAGCAATAAATACATTTTTAAATAGTAATGTTGTGTCACTTCCTTGATTCCCGAAATTTTCAGTGCCGCCATGAACAGATATCGAAATTCCTTTTTTTGTTTGAAAGAGTATACTCCCGAGGTGGTTCCATTTTCACCAAGTTAGGATCTGATGGAGGAATTACACGGAAATCAAAGAAAATTCTCAAAAAATTTAGGCACATAGAGTGTGTTTGTCAACTTTAAATAACTTATTCAGATGTTTGCGTCTGTTAGTTATCATAATTATACTGCTGAGCTGAAGATGAAAGTCACAAAAATTCTTAACAGACGTCGACAGATAATATTTTGCAATGTATTGGGCAAACGTGGCGCTTACGAGGTACTGACAAGAATTTTCAGCTCTTTTCTTAATAAATAGTGCTTTACGCAGACCACAGCGTTGCTTGATATGGCAATCATCCTGTAGTCCACACAAACAAAGTTGCGGGCCCAGCTCAGTATAATATAAAAATCTCAAATGTCAAAATTAAAAAGCCATGATAAAATTCAAATAATGGTTAGTCAATATAGGATAGTGATTGTTATAAATGTCAGGAATGGTAATTTAAATTTTGTCCCTAAAATATTCGTTTAAATCATAGTATGACTTTAACATTAACAGTTTCTTTAACTCCTTTTCAAATTTAGTATCATGGAGGGCTTTGACGGCCATATAGTAAGGACCGTTTTTATACAGCGCTAGGCGGGCTGCGGGTAAAATAAAATCATTCGCGCGGCGAGAGGCATAACGGCTAGACGTGTCATTAAAGTGCTAGAAATAATTAATGTTTCTTTCTAATAAAACGACACAATTCAAATATATAGATGCAAGTGACTGCAAGTATTTTGTATTTTGCTAATAATGTTCTACATGACTCTCTCGGTGCTGTAAAAGTTATAATTCTGAGACACCGCTTTTGTAACACAGATACATGGGTCACATCGGTCGAGTTACCCCAGAATATGATTCCGTAACGTATCCAGGATGCAGCGTGGCTGTGATATGCAGTGAGCGCACACTCCGTATTTGTATTTTTGCGGAGTTCCCGCAGAGCATACGAGAAGCTACTAAGCTTACTGACTACTATTTCCACATGTGGTTTCCACGAGAATGTCGAGTCCATTGTGACTCCCACTAATGAGAATTGATTTACTTGCTCAATTATTTCTCCCTGATAAGATATCGAGAATATTAGCTCTGGTCTCTGATGTGGTCTAAACTGCATCATTTTAGTTTTTGCCAAATTGAGATTAAGAGCTATTTCTTTTAAATGTGCTACAATTTTGTGTAAGCAATCTTTAATAAGGCCTATTAACGTTATTTTGCTCGCAAGTGATTATTACCGTAGCATCATCAGCAAATAAGATCAGTTTTTGAGAGACTACTGAAGGTAAATCATTTATGTAAACTAAGAATAATAAACACCCTAACACACTGCCTTGAGGTATAGATCCAGTTACAGCTTGAGTTGAGGACTTAATTTGCTTAAGCTCTCTAGTTCCATTATTTAAATGCGTTTACTGAACTAACTGCTTTCTATTTGATAGGCAGGAAGTGAGCCATTGCCCGCTTTCCCATTTTTTAATTAAAATATCATGCAAAACGCAGTCATAGGCCTTTGTCATGTGCATAAAAAATAAATAATACACAAAATGTTAGTTATTCATCCAAATTTATTTTATCACCTTCAAAGTATGCTCCTTCAGAAGCGATGCACTTACGCCAACGAATAATCCAATCATCAAAACATATTTTAAACCCCTTTTTCGGAATCGAGTTCAGTTCTCGCCGCGAATTATCCTTTGTCTTCTACCGAATGAAACCGGGTGCCACGAAGTGGTAATTTGAGTTTAGGAAAAAGAAAGAAGACGGCTGGAGCCATATCTGGTGAATAAGGTGGCTCGATGGTATTTGTTGACTTTTTGGTCAAAAATTCGTTTACAATGATGGCCTTGTGGGAAGGCGCATTATCGTGGTGCAAAATTCAAGAATTTTAATTTCACAAATCTGGCCTTTTTCGTCTAATTTGCTCTCTTAAACGCCGCATAACGCTTAAATAATACTCTTTTTTATCGTTTGACCTTCTGGAAAGAATTCTGAGTGCACAACATCGCGACAGTCAAAGAAAACAGTCAACATGACTTTGACTTTGGATCGAGTTTGGCGTGGTTTCTTCGGTTTCGGTTCAGTTGGAAGGCGCCACTCCTCAAGCTTGTTGACTAGTTTGCATGTCAAACTCGTAAACCCACGTCTCGTCACCAGTCACAATGAGTTTCATGAATGTTGGGTCGGAATTTACTCGTTCTAGCATGTCCTCAGCGACTCTTTTGCGATTGATTTTTTGGAGAAAATGCAGGTCTTTTGGGACTAGCCGAGCGGCAACATGTTTCATACCCAATTGATTATTTTAAATGGCACGAATCGACTCGTGTGACATAGCAATTTCGACGGCTAGCTCTCTCAAACTTGAATGAGAATTTTCAGTCACTATTTCCTTTACTTTTGCGATGTTATCTTCAGTAGCAGACGTTGATGGCCTACCAGAGCGAGGCAAATCTTCCATCACATCTCGACCGCTTTTGAACGCTTTGTTCCACTCAGAAACACGTTTTTTTTATAAAGTCGATTCACCGTAAGCCTTCTGGTACATTTTCAGAGACTCCGAACACGAAATCCCATTGGCGATGCAAATTTTAAGACAAACTCTTTGTTCGATGTTTTTGTCCATTATGAAATTCGCAATACACACTAGATATGGTATAACTAAAAACAATACTATAATATTTTTTTATTATTTTATCTAATTATTAGATGTAACTCAAACTCCGCATCAAAATGGAAAAAGGTTGTGCCAAACTAACAACAAAAAAAAATATAATTTTGAATTTGGAACCATAAACAAATCATCAATTCCCGAAACTTTTTTGACAGAACAGAATGTACTTTAGAGTTAGTTTAAAAAAAAATACGAAGGCACGGGTACTTTTGATTTACAATTATGGAAACCTTTTTTTTAAGTAGATTTAATTAATCAACTTAAAATGTCTAAAAAAAACGTGTGAATTTTTGCAATAGAGCTTATTTGAACTACTTGTTACTAACCTGGCCTAATCAGAATCTAAATTTGTTTATTTATACTTTTTGGATAACTTGCAACTAATATTACAATTGAGTATCATTAACATCATCCCTGCCCAGTTGCTCAATGCTCTCACCGGACTGACGTACCGTATCATTGCTGATGTATGTACTTGCATGGTAAAAGCAAGACGTAATATATGAGGGTGTCGTTTACGTAGTGATAATAATGTGTGTTTTTAAGCGGTGTACTCTAATATCTCAGGATATTATTTCAGTTAAAATAATTTCAAACTTTACACATAGTGAGGTCGGTAATTTTGCATTAGAATTAGCTTTATTAAGCATAGAGTGCACAATCTTAGATGAAGAACTACAAATCAACAATCGCACAAAGGCATCTAATTAACCTATTAGTCTGGCAAACACTGCGACGCTTATTAATAGGATGCAATTGATTTTCATGCAATTAACGTTGAGCTGAATATTAGGTACATGCAAATAAGGTACAATTAGATTCAGGCGTTTCAATGCACGATTTATTGGCTCAATCAAGACGACGGATAATCGGCGATTAGGTTGACGCGTTACAGCACCATTCAAAGCTGTTTCCAATAGCTGCCATTCACATTATCAATATTGTATCGGCGAAATCTATTTTGTTTAATAATCGCAAATTCTGATTTTCAGCTATGAATGAAGGTGATTTACACCCACACACTGAGTTGGATAGGCTAAATATATTTGAAGTCAAAACAAAAACAGGGAAACTAAAGTTATGTAAATCGTTTACACCTTAGCTTTAGAACTGCTAGATCTATTTAAAAGTGGCTACTTTTGACATTATTAAAACCAAATTGTATAAGCAAAATGGTACTTTAGCGTACTCTTAACTTTAATGAACAAGCAAATACATACGAGGTTAGTTACTAGCATATATTTTCTGTACTGATGCGATATAAATTAGAAGCCTTACTTCAGATAAGAAATTAATATTTTAAATAATTATAAAACAAAAGCCTGCGATTTAAAATACAATATAATTCTCACCAAAATTTTTATTGGATTAATTTATTACTATAATAAGAATTTATCAGTAAGGTAAGATATAAATCGGAGAGGTAAAAAGAACTTGCTGCTAAATGCCTAAACCAGTAAGACTGTGATAAAAAAAAAAACATCGGTTCGAAAAGAAAAACGAATTCGGATGTTAAAGTTGAAGTTGTGTTTATATAAAAAGTTTCTAACATAATATCATAGCACCTTTAAATTATTTAAGTTTCCGACGTCGATCGAACAAAAAGGTTTGTAAAGAGAGATGTGCAAAAATCTGGCCACATTACGCAAATTGAGTACGCTGAGGCACGCAGTGCAAACTGGCAGGAAACGAGTGTGTACCTACTTTTTACACTCTAACTTCGTAGAAGTTATCGGCATATTTGTTAATTACTTATTAATAAGGTCAACATCATTTTTACAAGAAAAATATTCGCAGAGTTTCTGACATTTGTGTTGGAGGTTTAGGAAAGATTTACCACGTACTTAGATCTTTATTTATATTACTATTGAACATCTACATTACTCCTTTAATCCAGGGTTTTATCGCATTCTATTCAGTAAAGGTTAGATTTTTTAAGTGGAATTTATGTATTATCATCAACATCTCAACATCACCTATTGCAGTAAACTGCTAGCCGTAATCCTCCTCCAAAGAGCGCTATGAGAAATCTCCCGCTTTTTTTCATCCAGACACTGCGAGCTACCTTCCTAAAAAGTAGTCTGTCGGGATCGTCGTAGTCTGGATAACCTTTACATCAGGATGTCGTCTTTTTTGGACCACTAGCTAATCAACCAGTGACACTAGGAGGTTTTCACAGTGCACTTTACAATAGATCCCTACAAAATATATTTTTAATTTAAATATATTACTAATTATGCAACGTGAAAGTTTAAAAGTAATTAAAATATATTGTCTTCAAAAACTAATAAACACGTACTTACATTACAATCTTTTTCATTCGCGAATGATGGCAAGTGTAGCCACACTAGACGAGACGTGGTCTTTATTCTAAAATTCCACCTTTCATTAGTCGTCTGTCGATATAGCGGATGAACTTCTATAATTCAGTAGGGGAGAGAGTGGCAAGATGGGGTACTTAAGATATTATACATTTTCATTAACATTACTAATTTAACTTTGTACCCACTTACATTTGCCAATGAATGACACAGCTGGCTGCTGCTATTTCTTTTTTATTTGTTCAATGGTATTCATTTGTTTCTCGAAACAAGGAAACCGTTTTTAGTTTCGAAAAAGCCGGATGAAATTGCTAGAAATGCAACAAGGAATCATCCGATCATTCTGGGTAGCAACTATCAACAGTTTTCCAATTTGAAATTTTCCGAGTTAACCGCACACGAATAAGCCCTGGTGGTCCCAACTAATGAATCTCGGGCGACGTGAGGGTAGAATAAACAGTCGTGGGGCGTGATAAATCTAAATTCGTCCGTTTCAGTGCAAGTGCGCTGGCGCTCTGGTAGTTTGTCACGAGGACACGTAAGTACGTGATGCTCACTTTATTGCTCGGCGAGTGATTGGATAACTCGGAATGGCCGGCGAGCGTAAACACAGTGAGATACATTAGTACTCTGCTACTAATCGAAATTGCTTGATACGTGTCTGGCGCAAAAGGCGTATTGGATGCTGGTGTGTCGTCTTATGAAGCTATGAACCCTCACTATCGAACTTTCATAAGTCGACCTCATCGCCTCTAGAGTATTGACTCTCAAGAGATAAGTAAGTTCGTCTAAGTGTTGTGTTAAAGTAAAATTCCTTTAAAAATGACTTTTATGTGTAAGCAACCGAATATATTATTTTTGACGTTCCACAAAATGTTTACTATTACCTACCCAAATTGAAAAAAATAAAATTAACTTGAATGGAATGCTGATATCGTTAGGTAAAAGTTATAATCCATGAGATATGGGTATAAAGCTCAGATCAGAGAAAGGACTATTTCTATGGGGTAAAGTGTTAATATATCATCTTTACCTAACCGCCTAAATTGTACATCTTTTCGTATCTTTTTAAGCTTTTCTGATATTAACCAATAGTAAAATATTTGTATAATTTCTATCGGGTGTTGACGGTAGTATACCGCAACATAGGTAAAAAAAAACGCTGGCTTTGACAGCGAGAAACACTTGAATGATTTCGCCGGGTCAGCTAGCGTCTCGGTAGCTTAGTTAGTAAAGCATTAGCCCGGTATGTGATCGCGATGGTCATGGGTTCGGATCCCACCTGAGGCGGATTATTTTTTTCAAGTATTAAAAATCATAAATAAACCTAGCATGGTAATTGCTAAAAAACAAAATTTAAATGTTTCTGTAAATATCAACTGTAAATTTGTGTGGTGTGCAATAAAGAGTATCTATCTATATATCTTTGCCTATATACATTCTGTCAAAAAAGTTTCGGGAATTGATGATTTGTTTATGGTTCCAAATTCAAAATTATATATTTTTTGTTGTTGTTAGATTGGCACAACTGTTTTCCATTTTGGCGCGTAGTTTGAGTAACATCTGATAATTAGATTAAATACAGTATTGTTTTTAGTTACACCATAATGTGTGTTTTGCGAATTTCATAATGGACAAAAACATCGAACAAAAAGTTTGTCTTAAATTTTGCATCGCCAATGGGATGGGTGTTCGGAGTCTCTGAAAATGTTACAGAAGGCTTACGGTGAATCGACCTTATCAAAAACACGTGTTTATGAGTAGTAGAACTCCAAACTCGATCGAAAGTCAAAGTCATGTTGACTGTTTTCTTTGACTGTCGCAGTATTGTGCACTCAGAATTCTTGCCAGAAGGTCAAACGATAAAAAAAAGTTTAATAAAAAACTAAAAACCGACTTCAAAATGAAACTAAAAAGCGAATAATAATATTGACTAAAACATATCTAATCAGTTCTTTTTGGAGTCGGTGCCAGCCATCGAGAGTTAAAATGTGTTCATTCGCACCGACTCCAAAAAGAACTGATTAGATATGTTTTAGTCAGTATTATTATTCGCTTTTTAGTTTCATTTTGAAGTCGGTTTTTAGTTTTTTATTAAACTTTTTTTATTTTACAATTTTAAGTGTTAAGTCCTCTATTTTTTCCCTTCTAACTTCGCCAAAAATTACTTTACAGCAAAGTAACCTTAATCAATATTGGTCCTCTATGGACCATCCAATGGTATGATAAAAATAAGGTGTTGTATAGGATCAATTTTTCGACGAAAATTTTTAAGTCTTAAGAAAAGGGTTTACCTACACTCCAACCAGAACGGCGACTATTTTGTTGTCGAAACCATAGGATAAGGTCTTGCGTTAAATAACAAGTCAAATTAAGAAAGGAACTTTCAAAATTTTTTTCGTTACTGGGTGTGCGGGTACGCCCCCAGTAAATAAAAATTGGAGGTCTGGTACCTCATAAGCTCCACGTCTGCTCAACACACTGCGAAATACGTTCTGTCGACAAATTGGAGTATTATCTTCTAACTCCTATCCGTTAAGGAGTTCTGTGGCTTCCATCATCAGGTCAGCAACATGACATGATGATTACCAGACCCAAAAATCAGCATCGAGTCAGAAAATATATGCAAAACATTATGGGTGCCTATAAAAATTGAGGGTTGCCCTCGATTTCCCAGGGATCCCACCATTAGAATCTGACTTGGTGGAAATGGGACTACCTCGGAAGTATACCCTTTCAAACTAAAAAATAAATTTTGAAATCGGTCCATAATTGAGGCGTAATCGAGTAACAAACATACAAAAAAAAAAAAACATTCAGACGAATTGAGAACCTCCTCCTTTTTTTTGAAGTCGGTTAAAAAGGAGTATTATTAAAGCGTTATGCGGCGTTTAAGAGAGTAAAATAAGACAAAAAAGGCCAGATTTGTGGAATGAAAATTCTTGGATTTTGCACCACGATAATGCGCCTTCCCACAAGGCCATCGTTGTGAACTAATTTTTTGACCAAAAACTCAACAAATACCATCGAGCAGCCACCTTATTCACCAGATATGGCTCCAGCCGACTTCTTTCTTTTTCCTAAACTCAAATTACCACTTCCTGGCACCCGGTTTCATTCGGTAGAAGACATAAAGGAGAATTCGCGGCGAGAACTGAACTCGATTCCGGAAAAAGCGTTTAAAAATGTTTTGATGATTGGATTATTCGTTAGCGTAAGTGTATCGCTTCTGGAGAAGCATACTTTGAAGGTGGTAAAATAATTTTGGATGAATAACTAACATTTTGTGTATTATTAATCTTTTCCCGGTTCTTTCTTGACAGAGTAGTATCTACTTACGTATGTTTTGGCCAAATACTAATTTGATTCTGAGCAGATGATTACATCATTGATTGATCTTTAGAAGCACTGGAAACTTTTGGGACTACCTACTACAACTTTTATAAACGTAGAAACAAATTATTACCTTTGAAGTGTTACGAAAGTACTTTTTGCGGTTGCTAGTTCTTTTAAACATAAATCCTGGGAAATACGTTATAATCTTTATTTATTATTTTTATTTCATATTTCAGAATTATTTATCTGAGTTTCTGTAATGTTGTGACAAATTTTTAGAAAATTTTAGGTATCTACAGATATTAACTTTGTAAAATTTTAATTTCTACAATAATTCATTTTTATTAGTATCCATTTCGGCACAAAAAAAATTTCGGAGTTGAATTTAGTTGAGCATTTTACTTGAAGGTTTTTTATAAAACATTTTTTTATGCCACACACATATCTACAATGAGAATTGTAATTACAATTTATGTGATTTAATATGTCTTTCTATTATATGTCTTGTAAGTTGTGTATGCAACTTAATAATTAGTAAAAAATACGTCTTATAAAGATCCAGGCTTTATAATTCAGTAGATATAGGCATTGTTTTGTTCGAAAACTGCACGCAAACCTACTGCAAAATACTCGTATAGATGTGTCAGGAAATGTATAAAATCCGTCATTGTATACAATTTCTAGGAATTGTATAGAATTCCTAAAATCATCCGGAAATGTGTGATGTAATATTAGACACATTTCCTAGGAAATTTATACATTTCCTAGACAGCATTCGGAAATGTAATATATTTAAGATTTCAATGAATACGCGTGGACAATCGGTGCTTTGAGCTTTTTATGGAAATATAGTAGGTTTGAGATAAATGGGCCTTAAGAATTAATAAATAGTTGATTTATATAATATATTATACCTTATTATTGTAACTTGTTAGTCAAAATGAGAGCCTAAATAAAAACTCTATTTCCTAAATTATCAAGCAGTATGAAGTTTTTTTTTTTAATATAACCTAAAATTGGACAACATCACATACATTGCTCTGATTTTAAGGTAAGTAGCTAAAGCACTTGTGTTATAGAAATCGGAAACAACGACGGTACCACAACACCCAGACCTGACCCAATATAGAAAAGTTCATTTTCTACATTGACCCGACCGGGGATCGAACCCGGAACCTCAGATATGGCCCGGCGTGCTCGCCTCTTGGCTACGGAGGTCGTCAAATATTATAATTTATAAACCGTATGATTGTTACTTAATTGTCTCAATGAGAGCCTTAATAAAAACTCTGATCCTTGAATCAGTAAGAAGAAGTAAAGATATCATATACTGTACGATTGTTACATAATTGTCTTAATGAGAATCTTAATAAAAACTATGATTCTTCATTTAAAAGCGCGTTTTATTTTTTTTAATCACAAATAGCGTTCGTTTTATACATTTCCTAATACGATATTGGAATTCTATAAAATTAGGATATGTGCGTATTAAATAATCTTTGAATCAATATTTTATACATTTAATAGCTTCGGAATTGTATACATTTTCTAGGAGTTGTATACAATTCCTAGAATTCATACATTTCCTGTAACATATACATAATATAGAACTAACACTATATAACATTATAATAACACTGCGTGTTTTTGTAAAATACCTACTTAATTGGTCTAATATTTACTATTAAAATGCCTACTAGAAGGCAATCTAGTGTACTAGTCATAGTCAATGGATCATAGACAAGTAGGTAGCAGTTTTTAAATTTTTAGTATGACCGATTTAAAAGAGATGTAGAATAAGTACTTACCTAATTGCAAACGACTTTCGTAATAAGTATTAAATTAGCATTTACCAAACAATTAATTGAATACCCTTAACTGTTGACTGTCCTGTAACATATACCATTAATATTTGATAGCATTCTTCTGCTAAACAATCGCTACGTTTGTTTTCATTGGTAATTATTCTATAAATATTAAATTTGAACTAAACAAATCTTCACAGTAATGATCTGTTTAGAATATATTATTCTAATCAAAGTTTACTAGGAAATTGCTTAATAATATACAAGTACAATTTGGCCTTAAGGGTTGAGTAATTGTACATGTATTATCACGAGTTAATATTGTGTCTTACTTGGAACCACATTTTGTAATTTATTGAGTATTTGTGATATCAACCTACACTTTCAAATAATAATATGGGTGACTTTATTCCCCAAATAATACACACCGATAGCCTAGAGATTCAGCTATGATTTCTATTAGCTGAAAAAGAAATATATTTTATAATCCTTAGACTCTAAAGTAAAACCAAGCATAATAGAAAACTATTGTTTTGGTGCCTCAATATTGAAGGGGATACGTACTAGTCTATTATTATTTTTAATGAAAATCGTCGGGTTCTAGCTTTATCTGCGATGAAAAGTAGTTAGGTACCTTCATATTGAGCGACCAGATACAGCTCAGTTACGGTATGGTAGGATCACTTTACAAAGTGCTTGCACTATACAAAGAGACACATTATGGTATACTACACGCAGGTTTAAGAATTATTGCAGTGTGTTATCGATGAATTTAAAAGCCTTAAAGTATTTACAAGCCATGGTCAAAGACAATGATAAAGAAATCACTAAAGGCGCATTTTTGTTAAATGATAACATACGCAGAATGTTCAAACAGTTGAGATTGCTCCAAACAACAGTTATTATCAATCAATGACATACTGTGAGTCTAGGACCAGTTAACTAAAACAAACTTGAGGTGTAAGTTCTAGATATAATGCATGCGAGCGCTGTCGGCCAAATAAAACGATTCCCCGCAATTGATTCATAGTCACACTTCTCCTTGTCTGACTTAAAAAATATTATATAGTACCTACTTCATTTTATCTAAATTTGTATTTTTCTTGAGATCTTTGACAAACTAAAAAACACATCATATATTGCCTTTAGTAACATGACGTGTCTCAAATTTTCCAGTAGCCCATAGTGTCTACTTGCTAAGGCTACTAAGATTTTCTCTATTGTGATCCAGAGTTCCCGGGGCGTTTTTACGGAATGTTCATAAAGAGTGATCAGTGGGACCGTGAAAAAGGGATTTGTCTAATTGAATTTATTAGCGTCGCCTCATTCAGTCCACTTGGCGTATAGAATTTAATATAACTATGGATTTATTAGTGCTTTATTGCGACAGACCGGTTAGTTTATTGCTGTCCAGCTTAATTAGTGGAAAGCGGTCACCTGCTTTTAGCTAAGCTATATTGCTTTTATTGTTTCCTTCTACAGCTGCTACGAAAGCTGACAAGCATCTTGCATGCTTTACTTCTAAATTGGATGTGACACACAAATTAAAAAACGGAACTATCATAAACACGACTAAATAATTAGGTATGTCAATTGAAATTGCCAACAGATTATAGTAATTTCTCCCGTTCGGCGCCAGCCATAAGTTTGTGAAATATTCATTTTGTAAATATTAGTATATAAGTACCATTATCCATTTAAAGATTGGTAAGTCTTTTTACACATGGCAAATCTTAACTTTAATTAATACGATTTTTGCCGTTCCATTTGAATCTTGTAAATACAAATTGTAATGATATTGATCACCAACGGTTAGTAAGTGCTGTACTTTTTGGTTGGAAGGTGTCAGTTTTTTTATCATCATTTTAACCATACTCGTAGTACGTCCACTGCTAAATATATACCTCCTCGAATAACTTCCAGATTGTTCGGTTAGAAGCGGCCTGCATCCAGAGGCTTCTTGCACCCAGCGGCTTTCTGCAACTAAAGGTCGTCTGTCTGTCCATCTTGTGTGGGCATCCTCCGCTGCTGTCTTCTTTCTATATAAACTTTTTTCATCGTCAGACATTAAACACTATTTTCTTGAAATCTCGTTTGAAATAGTAAAATCCATGTAATTTATTGTGCCATGTTTGTAGCCTTCGCATAATGTTTTTTGCATTTAACACGCATTAAATCAAACCTGTGACATTATAGGTTGGCATATAGACATAGTTCTTGATTTGTTTGACTGGCCAGTTGTCACGCTACGTCGTGAATAAAATATTGCGGGCCAGAGCACGTTGCATGGAAGCTTTTTTATTTTCCAACATAAACCAGAACGCTTATACATACGTTCAACATTTGGCACTTGTCTACATTTTAATTATTAAAAAGCTTGTCATTTAAACTGCAAATTATTACAAAGCATATCACTTACTTTAGTCGTAATTTAATCCTAGGTCTTACTGATCTATTAATCTTGACGAACATTAATAAAAGTAAATAGTAATAAAAACCTTAACTGCTTTTCAACTTTTCTGTTGATCAGCGTAAAAAAGTAGCTTTAGTAATAAAATTTACAATTAGGTAAACTTCTTTTAAAATATAATATTATAATATTTCGTTTTGTTTTTTAACCATGGAGGGGAATTTATTTTTCCAAAAAAATACCTAGGAATAAATACATCTCTCAGTAATTAACTCAAATGAAACTTTAACTTAAAGCATGAAGAGAAACACTGTGATGAAACAACGGTTAATCTGTGATCATTGCGAGGCCTCTGAAAGGGAAATCGCTAACCAGTCCATTAATTCTGCCAAGAAAGTCATTGTGTGTGTTTCATTCCACATAATATTGCCCTTAACATTGAAGGAAGTACATTTATGGCTTACCTACTTTGGTTTAGATACGGCTTACTTACTCAAGTTTAATTTTTTAGCTTCTAGAATTTTGTTCATTTCGAAAGCATTCACTGAAAACTTATTCTGACAGTGTGCGCTTAGATAAATTGCGGTGATTTATTTAAGTTCCTTAAAATTAATATTAGGTAAATAGAGCTACGAAAAACGAAATGAAGTTAATAAATTGAAGACTTTTATAACAAAAAATAATAAACTCGGACACCTGTATAGAAAAAGTCCTTTAAAAAATTCACATTAAGCTTTTAAATAAATTGAAACAAACCGGTAAAAAAATCATAAAAAGGTTTTTAAAACTCATTTTTCTAAGAATCTTAATATTAATTATGACGGAAAAACATTTTTGTTTCCAATTCAAATTCACGGCCGGTGAAAATTGTCCGGTCACAGCGACTTTCCGACCAATGCTCACCGGTGCGTGTCCAATATAATTTCATTAAGTGTTTGGGGGTTAATGGTGTCGCTAAATTGTAACGATTTAGTAAAATAACCGAGTTCTCGACATTAATGCCACACGCGTCGCGGCGCTCTGTAAAATTGAAATCGTGTTGTTAACGAGTCACAAAATCATCGCTACCCTCGTGATCTAATCGTTAGTACCTTTAATTACGCAAATTGTTTTGATAAAGCACCCACTGGCAAGTTTACTGCTTTAATTTTGTTTATGTATGTTATGACTTTGAACTTATCACAAAAACCTATTTTGTAACTAGTTGTCGCGTAGGTTTCGCGAGAGAAAGTTACGAGTAGGTATTATGGTACATTCACGAATATGAAAAACTCGTAGCTCGGATTACTCTCTCTCTCTCTCGGATACCGCTCGGATATTGAACCCTTATAATTATCATCTTTGTTCAGAATGATAATATTATCTTAGAGAGTGGAATTCATGCTGTATAGTTAAAAGGGATGTTAGTATTCCTATTATATATATAACTAAGCGGTAGGAGCTTCTAAGTAATCACAGGAATCAACATATCTGACTTCTTTTGTATTTATTTTATTGATACGCTAAGTACAAACTTTATATAAATTGCTATTAAGTAAAGGCAAATTATGCAGTCTTCTTTAACTTACCTACTTACGAGTATTTTACGTAGCTTTGTGTCCCGTGGATTTTGGTTTGTAACAGTTGTTAATTGTTAAATTTGGCCTACATACGCTACTATTGCTTTTTATCAGTTTTTTAGTTCAGGCTTATTAGATAGTTCTTTAAAGTTTAAATAATTTGTTTAACATAGTTATTTTGTTAGATGATTTCTGCAGCATTATTTGTTTTTGGCAGAATTTTTGCCGACTATACTGTCATAGTAGAATACCATTGCCGTTGACTCATTTGCTTAATGTGCAGCTGTTTTAAAATCTTAATGTAAATAGTTGGCGTCAAACATGCGTCCGGGGGCCTTATTACATCATCATATTACGTCATTTGTTGTCAAATATTTATGTAACTATAACTCCAAATAATACGTGCACATTATTGTTTTACGTCATTTTTTTTTTGTAGGAAAAACAAAACAAGGTTGAAGTAATTATGAAAGAGCTCATGCTTAGACCCCAGACTAAATATTTGTATGGAGATCATCTAATTGCAAATGATAAATTATTACTGGAAAGAATCTCATGGCAGGGAATTAGGTTTAACAGGTTCTATCAAAAACTTTGTCGTGACCCGAGTTGTATTGCATTCCACAAAACAATTACAATGCCTAATTATGCGTCATTGTAATACAGTTCTTAATTTACATGGCCTAAGTGCTGTTATTTGAGTGGGTTTGAAGCCAGAAATAGTAAAGTTTCGTACTTGTTAATAAATTATTTTCCCATTCAAATACATATTTACATGCATGTCAGTTTTTGCGGAATGTCGTTTTACCGACATAGCTAAGTTCCAAAGCTGACTAAGTTTTTTAATTTACTTTAGTTTCAAATTTCTTGCCCGATACGTTGCACTCAATGATGCAATCAGGAGAGCTCTTGCCCGAATTTAATCATAAAAAACATTGTTTGTTTGTGTAGACTATAGCTGATGGTCTTAAATAATTTTTAACTTTTTTATTCCTTAATTAATTGATCTGTCATTCAAACGTTTTTAGTAAATATTTCATTTTTTACAAAAGCTGCACCCTTTTATAGACAGCACAAACAGACGGCGTAGACTTAGCAATAGGGTTCAGTTCGATTACGCAACCCTAAAAAGAAAAAGCATTCAAAGCACTTTTACGTAAGCAAAAGTTCGGTCGAAGAATACCCAAAATTTTATTGAAATAACGTCCTAATAACGTTACACGGTTGATTACATCGTCTCGCCCTTTCAATACCAAGGTTATCGTGCCGTTTTCAGATCACGGACGAGCCGGTCCGGTCCCGAAACGGGCTGAATCAAAGTGAACGGGCCCCTGAATGCATCCGGGCCCGCGCGTGACAACCCTACGGGTGCCCAGAAAGGGATACTGATTGTTGAGACACACGATCACCGAAGAAAGCTTAAGCAATGTCACCATTCGCAATTTGTCACACTTTTTTAACAATCTAAGGATTTATTTCCCGTCTCACCTTGGCTTTTTATCCAGTTTCTGCGACTTTGGCAGGGATAGGTATGGTTTATTCCACAAAGTACCTAACGTTAATAATGATTTATTGAACAGAATTGTGGAAACTGCAATTGCTGGTTTTCAAACTAAGTTAAACTAAGTGAGATGTAATGCCTGTTATTAGAATAGGTACTGCCCGCTGTAACAGTGTTAGCCTTGTTACGCATAAATTATGACTTTTACTTGTCTTTTATATCAGTAGAAGCTAAATTTAATACAACTCGTGTATTCATAACCTTTGTATTATGTAAGGTAAAGTTAAATAAACCTACAGTTGTACCAAGTAACATATAAGTAGGTACTGAAACATCACCAAAAAATTATTAGTAAGGAATAACAACAAAATAATACAATTGTTTTAAAGGTCATTATCAAGAAGCAGTGCCTTTGCATATTTTATTCGGATATTGAATCTTGAAATACTCACTCCGATTCCAAAAAATAATCGGCTTCGTTTATTCCTATACCCTGGGTGCTTGATTTAGAGCGTCTACGTCGCTTATATTGGCCTAACTGATTATGTCATTTGTCAAGCCGTTAGCCTGTTTGGGCTTGGTAACCTCGTGTTAGTAAATATTTAGTACGACGAGGTATTTTCGACTTGCTACTTTGTGATTTTCATCAGCTTAATTTGAACCCATTATTGCAATGCTTACAGTAAAAGATCCGATCACAAGATTTCTGGGTTTATTAAGTAACAGAAATATGTTTACATTTTACAAGGTTTAATGTAATATTACATTGTTTTTCAACAGCGGCTATTATTATGTTTAACCGACTGCAATAAGAACTAGGTTTCTATGATTGTTGTTCTATGTTCGATGTATATTTTGTATGTTATTGTAGATTATTACACAGATTTTCGTAAAGACGTATATACCTTAACATTTAAATTGCTCACGTTCCATTTTATAAGAAAGTATCGATGTTCCTCTATTTTGAACTTAATCTTTAACATCGATTTGATATTCAGCATTCGTACTGTAAAGTCGCACCAATTACTTGGAGGAAATGACAATCGAGTATATTGGACGTGTGTGAAATGAATTCAGATGGCGTCGCATCTCTTTAGGCGACGATTCGCGGAGTCCATAATGTAGCTGTTAGAAATAGGGGTGACGTGACACCTTTGGACGGTTTGTGTGACAAATTTACATTCACGACGCGAAACTGTTGTAGTACGTCGGTGTCGTGACCGAGCGCAGGTGGCCGCGAGCATCCTCGACCCCGCGTCCGACAAACATGAAATATAGAACTCCCAAGACACGACATGCATGATATATCACGATGACGTCCCCGCTGAAACAACGCCGACTCCCACGATTTATAGTTTGCAGTTTCTTTTAAAATCCCGATAGCGCTCGTTTTTGCGATTGACTTTGTACTATCTGTTAGATGAGATCGCTTTTGTTACGGTCGTTGAAGAAATTCCGAAATAGTTATTTCCGAGAAATATGCTTAGAAATGTTTCCAAACACGAAATCTGTTTTGGTTAAATTTTATTATTGAATACTAGAGAGATACTGTTGTCAAGAAAAATATTGTGCTGAACCTTCCTAGTGTTTGCAATCAAATTGCGAATTACAAATCAATACCTCTGAGTATTTCTAGACATATTTAAATTGTTTAAGGGAGCGTAGCGAGTCTTACTTGTTCTGTGGTTTAAGGGGTACCTACGTGTGACGATGTCATTACCACACAAGTAATCTGTTTTAAATAATATATGTAGTTCAAGTATTTATTCAATGAAGCACTGGCATGTCCATTGGTCTAGTCAGTACCACTAAAAACTTTTT
Organism: Anania fuscalis; assembly: GCA_950371115.1. NCBI lineage: Eukaryota > Metazoa > Arthropoda > Insecta > Lepidoptera > Crambidae > Anania > Anania fuscalis. The sequence goes on along the minus strand of OX493338.1, from coordinate 9,978,579 downwards.
TATAAACTCAAACATACTTAATTCACATTGCATTCTTATTCGCTAGGACATTTGTTATGAAATGATTTATAGGCTCATAGTACTATTTGTTAATTCGACATATGTAACTATCATACTCTTCTACCAGAGCTTTTATACTGGTCTTAAGCGCTTCCAGTTTATACAAATAATGTTTATACTTTCAACTTGTTTAATCGTTCTAACATATAAACCTTATTTGATTCAATTAACTAGGAATTAAAAATAAAACAGCTGAAAAAAGATAATCGTAACAATATATTTCGTATATACAAAGTAGCATTATAACACGGCGAGTACTAACAGAAGCGCGAGATGCGTACTCGGCCGGACTCCCGTACTACGCTTGAGCGCTTCGAGTTCGCTCACGTCAGGTGTTTCATCAAAGTCCCCGACTTCATTGTACTGCATCTCTTCGTACTTGCCCGACAAAGCTGTAACAGAAACCCCAAGTGAGAAACTCTGTGAATATTCTAAGGGCTCGCCGGAAAATATCACATTACACGGCATACCCATTATTTCGGCTTTTCACCCCGACGGGAATTCTTACGTTTTCGGGATACATCAAGTAATGGGTTCCGTATCAGATTTAGAAAGGGATGGATTATGTAATGAAGCTGTTTTGTTAACATGAGTTCTTATGATTAAAGTATACGTATTAAATATTCCGACATAGCATTCTTTTATAGCAATAATGAAGCGATATATTTTTGTGTTCATTTTGGAGATGTTATTTTATGAATATGAGAAAAGTTGCAAAAAACAAAGTAAACTGTGTAGGTATTCGTTTCCAAGAAGTTTACAAACGTCTAAAATTAAAATTGGTAATGTTGCTATTATTAAGTTACATTTGCAAAATATCCGGGAATGGACCCGACAGGCAGGCAACCACAAGAAATTCGTTAAGCCGTCGGTAACGCAAGGAAAGTAAACATTTTCAGTACTTTGTAACTTCCAAACAAAATAAATTACCAGTTTGAAATAAAACTTCGGCGTGTAATGTAAACACGGGGCTCACATACAATTTATACTTACAGTACAGTTTTATCGTCCCGTCCGTATCCCCTAGGGAATTCTTTGATATGCAGCTATAAGTACCGAAGGTGTGTCTCCCCACTTTCTTGATTTTCAGCCTCATGTCTACTTCGTAACCTCTTTCTATTGAAGAAATCTCGAACCTTTTGTCCGCTGTCGAAAAACATTTTTCTTTAGCAAAAAATGTTGTTCATTTTAAATAAAATACCGTAGATTGATAATGAAAAATGAATGATAAAAATAAATAACCTTTTATCCTTGGGCAAATAAAAGGCCAAATTGACTTGTTTAACCGTGGGAGGATAGAACATACTTTGTCTATATTTAAATACATGGTTGTCTCAGAGAATCCTCAATTTGCTCCTATTGCAAAATTGATATCATCATCTTGTTTATTTTATTGACTCATGGCTATTTCGTAACTTTAAAGTTAACCTTAAAAACAATGTTTTAATTTATTTTATGCAGATTTTTCTTCATTGCTTCCTACAATAATTTCAACTCTTGGTTTTATGTGTATTTTGTGAAAATATTGCCTTTACGCCAGAAACCCTTTGAATGAAATCTGGTAGGTAAGTAAGTAGTACTCATATTTTATCCTCTTAGGGAAGTATAGGGATTTTTATCACTATAAACAAAATAATTATTGTACCTCTCTTTGGCCCGATGATAGGTACTTAAAAACCAAATAATTATGTATATATACATATCAAAGTAACGCAACTGGCAATATTGTAGGATGCTCTAAATGGTCACGCTTCGCTAAACGCCTTAACTATTGATATGACTAAGTTGTTCTCTACCCTAAGAATGTTTGAGATCTGTTTAAGCAAAAAGACTACTAAGATTGTGCATCTTTCTGTAAACATCGAATGTAAAGTTATATAACTATGAAACTTACATTGTGATATGATTTGATCGTTTATCGTCCAGTAGTTGATGGACCGTGGAAATGCCTCTGAGTGGCAGTCTAAGAACACAGTGTCTCCTTCTTTTGCTCCCACCAGCTGATTCTGTATTGTCATTATTGGCGGGACTGGAACAAAATAGATACAATTAGAAAGGAAAGCTATGCCGCCGACATACAGAGAAACAGATGACGAATTCGGTTCTATTTTGACTATTGGAAACTAAAACCCGAACGATTAAAAGTGTGTATCGGACTTGCGCTCTGAGAGATCTGGAAAATATTTTCTATTTTATTTCGTTTGGAATGAATCCTTAGTGCTAATTTGACTTATATTTAATTAGTTTTTTAACCGACTTTAAAAAGGAGGAGGTTCTATATTCGACGTATACAGAGTGGTCCAGCCCAGATAGATATAAAAAAATTTCAGGTAGTCGGCTTAGGGACCTATTTGTACCCGCCAGGAAAAATCCGCTTACAAGATATATTTTTTTAATTTTAGAAATATCACCACTTGTTCTGAGAGAGCGCAATGTCTATTTTTTTTCTGAGGGAGTGCAATGTCTAAGCACCTAAAATAAAAAATAACAGATTTTTTTTATTTTAAAGTAAATAAAACACTAAAAGCGGTGATATTTCTAAAAAAAAAAAAAACTTGTAAGCGGCTACCAAGCGTTTTTTTTCCTGGCGGGTAAAAATAGGTCCCTAAGCCGAGTACCCAAAAAAAATATATATATCTATCTGGCCTGGACCACCTTATATATATTTTTTGTATGTCATTAGATATCTCCGTCAATTGTGGACCGAATTTCAAAATTCTTTTTTTATTTGAAAGCTTATACATCCACGTTGATCTCATTTGCACCAAGTCAGGAACTGATGATGAGATTCCTGACATTTTAATTCTCCAAGGCCGGCACCGACTCAAAAAATAGTGATAGTTTTACTAATATTATTATTCGCTTTTTAGTTTATTTCAAAAGTCGGTTTTTAGTTTTTTTACAAGACATTATTTTCAATTATTGTTAGTTAACCAGAATACAACGGGCAAAAATGTAGGATTTCATACTGTTAGTTTTTGTTCAAAAATTCGGTAGTAAAATGTAAAGTATAGCTAAAATCCACAAGCAATCCAGTTGAATCGTTTGGGAGTTTTGCAAGAAATATGTTGCACCGCAGCCCTTTCGGGCACTAAGAAGCAAGATAAGGTGCGCAATAAAGAGGAACCGCACTCAACTCGCGGTGAGCCGCAGGATAGAGCGCCCGAGCTTTGGTCCGTTGCATTGCACGTTTTTATTTGCATGTAAATTTAGAGGACCGCGTCAGTTAAGATGTTAAAAGTACACGAAAGTGTTGTTTAAGTTTGGATATCATTTTTATTATTGGACATTTATTAATAAAATCGCTTTATTTTAGCAGATTTTATAATATATAAATCAAACCAAAATGATTGATTAATTATAGAAAAATATATATGCTAATTTCTGTTTTTTAGGTAAAGCTGAGATTAAGAATATTAAGTGACATGTTTTTTTGCAATAAAGCTCGATAATTCTATATGCTTTACTTAGAGAACAGACTACCTCTTCTAAATGTAATATTATTTTATTCAGGTACACACCTCATTATGAGATGTTTATTGAGTGGCTTTGAAAAATATTCGTTTAAAAGCTTTTGTGAAAATGTTTACGACTTATTAAGGTTTGAATTTGACTCTGTTGTTAGAGGTACGACCGAGGGTGGCTTTTTACAATTTATGTTTTTTCTCAGGAAGCTTTGTTATGTTATATGAAATTACAAAAAAAAACTCGGATTCTCATTTTTTGTAAAACGTTCTTTATAAGTCAAAAAGTAGTGTCAGTCAAACATACCGAAGTATAAGGTTAAGGCTCATGCAGCGCGCCGGCGATTTCTCGCGACTTTGGTTGCACCGACTCGCAGCGACTTGATTGAACGTATTTTTTTTTTTATTTGAGATGGGCTTACTCTTGACCTCAATCTTGCTATAGAGCATAGATGGGATCTACGATGGAGCGAGCTTGCCCAGAAGATGCCTATTCACTCTGGTCTTAAAGAGAGTCAGGTTATATGCACTCGGAAATACAGACGCAGGCAGGGAATTCCAATCTTTAGCTGTGCGCATTATAAAAGATGATGAGAAGCGCTTAGTATCTATACTAATTAACGGCTTAGTGCAGCGTGCCCGCGACTGACGACCAGTGGTAGTTTAGTCGGTGCCACCGGAGTTGCGCGACATCGATTGCACGCTGCACGAGCCCATAAGCTTTTCTTTCAGCCCTCCGTAGCCGAGAGGCGAGCACGCCGGACTGTATTGGCGTCGCCATCTCTGAGGTTCCGGGTTCGATCCCCGGTCGGATCAATGTAAAACGAACTTTTCTATATTGTTTCGGGTCTAGGTGTTGTGGTACCGTCGTTGTTTCCGATTCCGAAATCAGAGTTCTATTTTGACCCGACCGGGAATCGAACACGGACATATCTGGTCTATTAGATAAGAGGCGCGAGCAACATGGGCAAGCTGGTCGCGAGGATTATACAATGTGATCTGGGCGGTATTTCTAACCCGTTAAGGCTAAATGCAATACCTAATTTTATCGACAAAAATAATAATTTAATTTAATAAGGGGGTTCAAACCCTCACGCCCATGAAAAGCGGCCATTTTGCTTTTTTTAAGATTAGGCAAACATTTTCATGTGTCGTAGAAACATGAAAGAAATATAAAAGATAGCTTAAAAAACAGAGTAACTGACCACACACTTTATTTCTGATGGGTAGGGTTTTGTCGGCTAGAAAACAAAATAATTAAATAAATTATGTTCGAAAAAAAAACATTATTTTTGTATTTTTTTCAGATTTTTTTTGACCCTAAATAATATTTTGTGGCAATTAAATTAGATACCGATCTTAGCCTTAACGGGTTAGAAGTACCGCTCATATCACATTGTATACTCTGTCTAATCTGTGGTAAACGCAAGTGGCCGTGTTCGCATCACGCAGGTGGCTGGCGCTGTTACATGTTGTGTCGCTGGCCCCAAGCACATCTTTACGGTAGTTTACACCATGCATTAACATGCGCAAGATTCCAGCGCCATGTACCATCACTTTAAGCCTTAGCGTGTGCACAGCGCACACGCGATCAGATTGCTGAACTTGAAAAATGCGCAGAATGTGAGCATTTAATACGCATTGATAGAACTAATAGCAGAAGGTAAACATGGCGTCGTATATTACGTCCCATTTGCGACTATTTCCAGGCAGCAAGGAAAACGTCTAACGTATATTGTTGGCATTGGAAATCTTTATCTCAGTTGTTTGTTCAATTCCGTTGAGTAACTGATGGAATCATACATTTATGAAGCACTCAAGGGTAACACTTTGACTCTTCAACTAGTGAAGTTACATTGTGAGCCGAACAATATCTTTGTTTAATGATTTTTTTTAAACTTACCAAACAATGATTTTAATTTGGCAATTAAAACTGGTGTGCAATAAAATATGGCTACCAAATGATTAATTTTTCGGAAGACTATAAATAGGTACGTTAATTTATTCGTTTTCAAAAGTATTTTACTAAAAAGCTAATTAAACTAAAATAAAAAAAATATTTCGTATGAATAGCCGCTAATATTATTTTGTCCACTGCCTGAATGCATTTTGCCTAGGTCGTCGCAATCTAGTCACATTTCTTGGTATGCAGCAAGACCGTAAAGTGGCTCCTACGAGCAGATAGCGTATCGCGACTCTCGTGTAGTTTTCGTCTTTGGACCGATGCCAATTGCGCGGCAAATGGTCAATATTCAATAGCCAGCTAGGCGAATAGATAATAGATACCAAGTGGGGGATAAGAGTACGATATGGGTGGACAAGTCTGTCATAAGATCAAAGTGCTGTTACTATGCATTATATTTTTGTCGTGTTCGCTCGGTTAGCGACACAAAAACCTATTACTTACATGGTTCTAATACCGATCTTTTACATAAATAAAAGTAAAAGATTTTTTGATGTTCGTCAGTACATACATTTGGAGTGCGTCCTTAAACCATTGTATAAATTGTCATGAAACTTATAGGTTTCTGGATTAATTTGAAGTCAAGTGTAATAAATTAAGAATTATGAGATTAGCGTTGTGGTTGCAGAAAAAACAAAATAATAGGGCACTCTTAGAAACCACATTGTCAGCTGCTGATAGTCAGAACTTTTACTACCATCTTCCTTTTTTAGATAATCCGTATCAAACGCAATACCTCGAAATGTATGGGACATCTAAAGGTGGGTACTGACCGGCGTTACCCGGCGAATCATAATTTGCAGTGAGAATTTTATGTTACGGCATGTGTCAAAATCCGTGAATCCTTGAGTCCTCCAAGAGTCCCAGACCCGACATAATATTTTTCGTAATTTCGATATTGCCTTCGAATTGAAAGTTGTGTTGCAGCCAATTGAGTGGTAAATAAGAAACATTTGTGCGCGTAACGATAAAATTTCTACTGAGTCTCGTTTGCAAGAGGTATTAATAAAAACAAAAGATATGAATTGTTATGAAGATTCATGAAAACCTATACTTTAAAAATATCCAAAATTTGACAAAAGTACTGTTATAAAACATATTATGACTATAATTTACAAAGGAAGAAACTTTTTTTTCTAAACGCTACAAAGAAAAGCTTTTAAAAATTTCTTGCAAGTAGTCATTATGGGTCCTGAATGTAACATTCACACGGGAAAGCACTTTTAAGTTTATATCTAATGACATTACTTTTTGAAGCGTAGTATTTCCATGACGCCCTGTATTGATTAATTTTAATGGCCCAAAAAAAGGCTCTTGAATACCTCCGTTCAGAAGTCATATTACAAAGGTGTAATTGCGTGTTAAAGTGGGCACGCTAAAGTCAAACATTTCTCTAAATTACTCATCTGAAAATATTTTATTAATTTCTTGTTTTAGTAGCCTTGTACGAAATTCTTAGAAAACTTTACTCGTGATTCTTACTAAAGAATTTTACTTTTATTTTTTGGTTTTTGACAAAGCTATAAAGTAAATAGATGAATATTATTCAATTTTGAAAAGAACTTGTCTAAGGCTTGATTACTTTCTTGCTTTTATCAAATCAGATTAACTTTATGTAACGTTACAATAGTTGTAACGGAGTCTCAACTTTGAGTATCGTTTGATATTTGTGCGTTAGTTATTTGGGCGTTGATCATTGCCCTAGCGAATATTTAAGCATCTACCATAAACCCAAATTTCTACCGTGAAAGACGACTAGTACAATTATTATTATTTCAATATCTAAATATTGTACTAAGAATATATTATTTAGTTAATGAAGAAAATATTGTTTTTCTGGTTTGCAAAGCGCAAATTTCTGAAAGTAGGTAGTAAGTAATTATAGCATTTTTAAAATTCATTAGTTTTAAGCATAGGCTATTATGCATGGTTTAAGTAAACTGGGTAGGGATAAATCCTTTTTAGTCCTAGCTTTTCTCTTTTCTTTTAAATGTATTCTTAAATATAACATATTATTATTGCTAAATCGAATAATAGCTATCGTAAATACCTACCTATAAGTTACGAAACTGTCGTCCTCAGAAACGTTGATGTATTGGGATACTTAAATTTTAGCTTACTAAGTACTTGGATTGTTTAAATGGAATTAAATACTTTTGAGAAAAAAAGAGCTCCGCCTAAAAAATTAAACCTATTAAGAATTTTCGCTTTGGATTCTAAAATTGTATCAAGGAATGAGCTAAGACACGATATGTCTATGTTCTACTAACGGAATGTTTTAGGAGTCAATCACTAAACTTCTTTTGAGACATTAGAGCTTGAAATATCTATTATAAGATATGTAGCAATAACTACTACTCGTAGAAGTGTCAGTATGGGAACACTAGAACAACCATAGCGAGCCCGCCAATCGCACAGTGCACCAAAAAAAAACATCTTTGACTTAGTGCTCATCACACAAACATTTGTCCTTGCGGGGTTCGAATCCACAACCAAAAGCTTTCTTGATCGGGGTGCGGACCACTACTCCGAAATACAACGATGAACAGTACTTATACTATACAACTTTTTACTAAATATACTCACAGTGAACAACAAGCATGACACGCTTGCTGACAGACGGTGGCACGCCGTTGCTTGCAATGCACAAGTATGCGCCCATGTGCAGGCGTGACACTTTTACTAGGTGCAACACGGCGCCGCTCACTGACGTATCTGCAAAAAATACTGTCTGAGATACGGGTGCTCACGTAAATAAAGCTTGTTTATTTGTCTAGAAAAAACTTGCAAAAAAAGTTTTAGGTGTAAAGAAATTTATTTATTGTAAGTTTTTTAACAACAGGTTTTAGTGGGTTCGTGTCCCACCAGAGGGAGTTAAATTTTATTTTAGTTTAAATATTATCATTTATTTTACGATTACGATGTAGATTACGATGAGAGTTTAACAAAGATATTACATAGGGCATTGTTCAATACATTGATAAAAAATTGCAAGCTTTCTGCATGACCCAATTGTTGACTGGCATCAAATGCTTCTAGCGTTAAGTTTACCTTTTGTACATTTACTGTAAGTTTTTGCAATAAAGTTTTAAATGAATATATTTTTTTATATAAAACTTTATTGCACAAACTTAAACTTAAACAAATAAAATTAATGAGGAATTGGTTTACATCTGTAATATGAAATCTGTAATTGTTATGTGAAATAATTATTATTATAAGCACCTTGAAGTCGACTTGACATATGCACGTATATGCACATAGAATGCAATAACAAGCGGTTCTAGACCGTTTGCGTCCAATGGTTTTCGACAGCCACACTTAGTCGAATTGCCAAGTTAAAGTTTCAAGGATGCTATAATTGCTCACAAAACTGACAACCATTGAGGAAGGTTTTTGGTGATACCAAAGCACCTGCTGGGAAACCTGGTGGATTAATTACCAAGTTAAGATGTTTGTGTACGATGTTGTACCTATCCAGGGTATGGTATGTTAGTTATTAGTAAATCCTAGAAACTTATTTACGAACCTGAATCACTTTTTAGGTATTGGATAATTTCAACTAATACATATTTCTATTGAGGGGTTGATTTGCATAAACCTTTAAGGTTTTTCGATGTTTCTGTAATAATATGTCTTAAAAAAGTATTTAAAGTTACGTTGTGTTGTTTTTTGGTAAGAAACTAGCATTTTTATAACGAAATGCAAATATTTATACAAACTATATTAGTTAGTTCAAAGATTGTAGTCATCGCACTCACTGAAAAAATATCTGATCTTTATTTTTATGTAAAATGACACCAAAACTAAAAAATGCTACACGAAACTTTTTTTATTAAGTCAAAAATCAAAAATAAAGAATATTTTTAAGATTTTAGGTAACTCACAAAAAAATGTTCGGACTCCCGCTTTTGTGAATGCGAGATATCTTGCTCTTTTGGCGCTCTTTGGGGAAGGTTTACGTCCAGCAGTGGGCTGCAATAGGCTGAATAGACGATTAATTGTTCATAATGATGTGGGGTTATTTTGTCGTAATAATAATAAATTAATTGATTGCATTACGACAGTATAATAAATTTACCATTTGCGTAGTAACCATTTGATTCGGCGAGATCTATCAGGATCTGAGTTCGAGCGGTTTCGTCGCCCCGAATTTCCTATTCGAAGTTATATTAATTACTTTGATTCCACAAAAGATCAAAGGATGGAATTCAGAGGTGTGGTTTCTTCACTAACTTATATGTGTCAATGAATTTCGTCGTAGCTTCTAAATATATTGGAATATAGGCACAGAAACAAACTTAATTAGAGATTGGCTGTTTCTTTTATCGATTGCACCGTTTTTTCAACACCATTAATGTAACTAAATTAGGTAAATGACTAAAAAAGTCATCTGAAATTAGTTTAAGTCTTATTAAGACTACTATACTGACGCAGTTAATGTACATTTTGTTGAACTGTATGTAATGCGGGTCGGAGGAACTAAAAATTGAAAATCTCTTAATCTTAATATTAAACACGTCATGTATCTAAAGCTCTTCACCGAAGCTGCTTAAATCAGTATGTCTTTGATTAATACTGTACTGGCAGGCACACAAAGGATTAAATTATCGATCCTCATCTAAAACTGGTCAAAATGATGCTAGGTCAAAATTATCCAGTTTCTCTTACAGAGGTAAAGCAACTGCATGATACTTTAGTCATGTATTCGCCCAAACAATCCACCAAAGAAAATCGATAGTAAAAAAGTAAAAGATAGCGGACAGTTTTATGCAAGTAGATTATTTTCACGTTTTAGGGCTATGTAAGACTGTGCGAGGTGCGTTTCATGCAACAAGATATTTATTGTAAAGTAATATAAAAATATAAACGTAGAGCTGATGGCCGATGGGGCAGAAAGGCTCTATAACAGGGGCCACGTACCGGCAAGCGCAGCGTAAGACGTCGAAAAGGTTGACAAACGACCTAGTAAAGGTTGCAGAAAGCCGTTGAACTAAAATGATGATAAATATAATAGCACTGGGGTTGACTGATAAACTGCCTACAAGGGCTGTTTTTCTTTAAGTGATATTTGTTTTAATAACTTACTATGCGTGTCGCTAAAGTTAGAAGTCGGCAGGAGGTCACCAGCCTCCTTCCTCCAGACCACGTTGGGGGTGGGGACGCCGTGTGCGGCACATCTGAGCGTCACATTGGCACCTTCGCGAGCCACCTGGTCGCTACTCGTTGGGTAGTCCAGAATGTCTGGTGGCACTACAAAAATCATGGTATTAGTTTGCAACTAGATTAGCCTGATGAATAATTTTCAATTGTATTGTACAGGGATTATATATAATGATAAATTTTGTTTTATGTGCCTTTTTTAGACCCTTACATCTTCTAAGTTATAATAAGATATAACAATTTCATTTATATGGAATCATAATAGCAAAATTTATGATAACAAATTTAAAAAAAAAACCGCTGGTTTCACCCTTCCGATAAAAAAGACTCGCTAAATGTTCTCAAATAAAGTTAAATCACATGCATAATAACGGCGGAAACGGGAATTAAACGTGGTACGAAAACAATTTTAAAATTCACCCTAACAGAGAGAAAGTTATCCCGACAATGAATGGCTAATGAAGATCTAAAACTGTGAGTTATACTGTTTTTGGATTTGAAATTAATATAACTCCACCTACACTCTCGAAACAATGGTGATTTGAAATAGACTACGATCAATGAATATCATTATTTGGTAATACAAAGCCGGTATCAATTGTTTATAAATACAGCAAGCAGTTTTATTTTGCGATTGACAAAAATCAGTAAAAGCTATTCTAAAAGTAATGATACTTTGTTTTAATCTCTCACCAACATTGACAAAGTCGCGTCTAATAGTTTGTTTTTGTGAGATGTTCATTGGATTTCATTGGATTGGAATTTCAAATAACTACAGAATGATTTTTACTCGCTCATGCACACATGAACCAAGAGAGATAACATTACTTATTATTAAAATGTATGACCGTTAAATAGTTTTTTTTACATCAAACTCTATTACCTACGCCGGTTGTAAAATTTGTAAACGCACCGACTAATGAAAATCAGCTTACATTGAAGTTTAACAATATGTTGTTGACGGAAATCAAGTAGGTTGTCTAAATATTGTAGTCTTTAATTGCTATTCTCTTATTCTTAATTAAGGGTAGTAGTAGCTTTAGCTGCCTCTGATTGATTACGTAGTAACTTACCTCCTTTCAGTAAGTTTTTGTTAAATAAATAAATGGTTTCCACATCACACCAATTAACTAGCCCAAACTAAGCAAAACTTTTACTATGGCGACTACTCGTAGAAAATGCATAAACATTACATAAATACGTTTATAAACATCCATGACTAAGGTACAAATGAAAACACTCATCACACAAAAATTTTCCCCATGCGGAATTCGAACCCCAACTGCCAGGCTTTGTAGTCTGGAGCGTAAACCACTATACCGCTGCACCGTGATTATTAAAATTTTATGAATAAGATTTCAACTTTTACGCCCGATACTTTTACATGTATTTAAAAATTTTTATAGTAGTTAATTGATAATTACTTTTAAACTTTCGCGTTGCATAATTTAAAACTCAATGAAACGGGAATTAACGCGATCATAATTTAGGTACAAAATGTTACCTCTTTTGCCTGACGTTTCGATCGGGTTACATACGGAGTGAAGACATCGCTGTTCCAGCCAGCCTGTGACCACGGTCGGTGTAACCCGATCGAAACGTCAGGCAAAAGAGGTAACATTTTGTACCTAAATTAGTTAATTGATGTTTGTTAATGATTTGTTTGACACAAAAAACTTACACCCTAAATTTCAATTACGATTAAGCCAACCAATTTTTTATGTATGTCAGCATTTCGAGACATTTCTTCTTTATCAACACTTCAAAATTGTTTTGCTTTAATGTTTCTCCTTATGGTTTAAATCTACTCATTTTTTTAGAATCTAATCGAGATTGCCCTTAGGGTTTGAGTGGTATTTATAATTGGCTGATAAAAAACCACTTACCTACGACATCTAAATAAGCAGTCTGACTCTTCATAGGGTCAGTGTTGAGCTGGCACATGTACCAGCCGCGGTCCGACTGTCTGACGTCATGGATGTGGAGGAACCACACTCTCCGATCGCTGTGATTCACCGCAATCCTGTGGTTCTTCGTGATGACGTGGCTGGCGATCGTCAAAATCGTCTGCGTGTCCACGCGTAGCCACGCCACCTGTGGAAAATGGGACAGTTACCAACTATGTATGTCCGCGGCAGTTTCGCGAGGATTTTTGAAAGCGTAAGAATGAAATCTTTTTCTTTTTTTTACTTATCTTATTCACGATGGTAGTAATATTATGTAATAACGTTAAAAAGAAAATAGTTTTCTTTTACCTAGCTGTGATAGTCTATCGTAGCTAGATAGGCTTGAAGTTACCAAATTAAGTAACTGAATTAATTTTGTATTAGAAGAAGAAAATATTGTTTGTTTATTATGTAAAACAGGTAGCAAATACCGCATATTGTGTCAGTAATTAACTTGCGCATGGCCTGACACGTTCTTCAGCGATTTATTAATTTGTATTTAGCAGTCGAATATTGTCGTAGTCGCAGTTAATTTGATTTAAAAAGTCTGCAGTATAAGCCGTCTTAGCTAGTAGAAGTATTAGTTTGATAAAAGATTAAATTTATGTATGTTTTGGTTAGGTCCCTTTTTGTACAGCAAAACCTAATAAAATTGTAAATGGTTCAAAACATAATTTAAATGATTTGATTTATTTGTCAATAGCTCAAAAGTATCAGGGTGATATAAACGTAGTCTGTGGAGCTTTATTACCTTAGCTAGTATCGTAGCTACAGTAAGAAACTCGTAGCGCGGTTCGTAGCGTGCTACGGCATATTCGCTGGCGTTTATGACGCTACGACAACAACACTACGCAAAGTGATGGATGGAATTAGGACATTTTCACACTTATTATTTTATCAGTCAGGATAATAGGGCAGAAGAATAAGTACACTAAATAACGGAATCAGTATTACGTAGATGGATATTACCCAGCTAAATAAAAAAGGAGAGCTGCATGTAGAGTGCTTTGCAAAAATGTACCATAGTGCTATAAATATAGATAAATTGAAGCCTTGAAGTACGACAGAACTTCAAAAGAGAAATTACTACCTAAATAAAAGGTAAATAAACATGTTTTACTGGGACGAAATAACCAGTGAGAACATTGGAAACATTATTAGATATCCCATTACGACTTTAAATGATTAATTACACTAATAGCTTTAATGAGTTAATAAGTATTTGCTCTAATACAAATAACTTTTTTTATAATAATGTGGTTCTTAATATTTTTGTTACTGTGTAGGCAATGGGTACAATTTTGTAACCGGTCGCTTATAAATACCCGAATTGGTCTTAACAGAAGCAACGTGAATTATTCCATCGGAACCGGGAAAAACTTCAACTATCACCCCAAGTTGCCAATACAAAGGCGGTACATTTTCATTGCCTACTAAAAGAACAGTTCTAATTTCGACAGAACGCTCAGGAGTGCACCATTTTTGACGCACTTGCAGCGTATGCTCTGCGCACACGCGTCTCTAACACGATGATCGTCTCGTTAGATGCGCAAAGCGATTCCCAGACTTTGCCCCTGCGCTCAAATTAATGCCGCGACCTGTAACTTCCGGTTATCAGAGCCTCGTTCGTGGGTCAGCTGGGCTCGGATAGGAGAGATAGACTCGGGGTGTCAGAGTAACCTCCTCGTGCGGCGGGGTGTTACTAATTACATTCGGTTATGATCGGGTGTAAGGAGTAGCATCCTGTCCTGGTTCACCCTGGGCAACGGGGGTTAGTAATTTCCTTCGGGTTATTGCTAGCTCACGGCTAAACTCTGCGGGAGACGCTCCCGGCGGGCTTGAGCAGCCCGCTCGTGGATGCGTTTTGAGGCGGCACTTGTGGGGGGTGATGACTCCCTGCTCGTGCTACCTAGACGGTGGTCGCGGGGATGACCCGCGACCTGGCTGCGGGGCGCTGACCCTGCGGTTTGTGGTGTCTCTCGCTGCCCAGTATGGTCCAAGCTATGCTGGGCAGCGAGTGGGAGTAAGACGTGGGCGGCCTTTTGTTGCGACACTATGTCGTCGCAAAGGGTGGCCACGGATCGGGCTGGGAAGCTTAAACCCTTGCTGACCCGATCAGAAGTCGTAGAAGAGGGCGGAGGAGACGGCGTTGTGCCGTGCTCAGCTTCCCCCTTCTAGCGGACTAGTGGGTGCGGGGCGGGGGCCCTTAGCTCACATTGCACAGTCTGCCAGTCTGGGGTGATCCCGTGTGTACAGGATCACCCATTCCCTATGCCTGAGGCCCGGCATAGTATGCCGTACGTTTGTGACGCATGGACGGAAACCAGAACACGGGTCCCCATGTGTTACTCGCATACGTTGCGTGGTACACCGCAGGTTTTTTAGTGGGTGATACTTCGTCATGGCACAGCGGCGAAAGCAGTTGTAAGATGACGAGGGAGTCCCACATAACCTACCGCTGCCCCCGCGGCGGTAGGTATGCGAAATGCATTTTTCCTGCGCACCAAAAAAAAAAAAAGGAGAGATAGACTCAGAACATTTTTTTAAGTGATTCTTTCTCACCAACTTCCGTATCCCTAAGAAATGTGTAATTTCCTTAATATTTAAATACATTTCTAAGTACTTGAAAGCTACATTTATAAACCAAAAA
Organism: Anania fuscalis; assembly: GCA_950371115.1. Lineage (NCBI taxonomy): Eukaryota > Metazoa > Arthropoda > Insecta > Lepidoptera > Crambidae > Anania > Anania fuscalis. Next base: position 9,963,333 of record OX493338.1, on the reverse strand, counting down.
TTATATAAAAAATGCGTCTAATCGTTCTTAAAGTTTTAAAATTTTAAATGTTTTTACGAATCATTTTAAAAATCCGTCAATTTTTTTTACCTTTAATTTATAAAAAATCCGACAATCGACGTATCTTGAGTAAAAAAACAATGAGAATAGGTATCAGAAGAAAGTTCAGAGATTTGTGGCTTTGTGGAGAATAAACAAAAATCGAATTAAGAGAAGGGGTTGGATAGTAATGAGAGTAATTTCATATCGAGTTTAATTACCAGCTAATATATTTTTATTTGTTCCGCTTTCGTAAGTAACTTTTCCAGAATCGAACTTGTTTCTGTGTTACAAGTTTTGTTTTTCTTTTAAGGATACTTTGAGTTCACATCTTTTCCCTGAATTTAAAGTCATGCTTATGATATTGTAACTATTATATTAAAGTGATATCACGCTAGCAGCTGATAAGATTACAGCCAGGATTACAACGTGTGTGTAGTACAATCGATCTAGAATAGGATCAGATATTGTATTGATATAGTAGCCTATTAAACCTATTGCAAATTAAGCACACTGATTGGTTCAATTACACTAAATTGAAATTAGTGTCTTATGCTATGTTTACTGTCAAACTGGTTAAAATGGGGTCACTTTAAAGATTTGCAATAAAACAAAGAAATTGATTTCACAATCACGCTATATATCTACTGTAATCTCACAAACACATTTTTCCTCAAAGCAAAGGTTGTACTATATGGCGGCTGGTGACTAGATATCGGACTTAGACATAATCCAAAACATTAATGACATAAATTTCTGAGGAATACAACTCTTTGTTCTCATAAGATACGGAATTCAAACCCGATACTGATGGCTTCTACGAGTATAGTCTATAAAACGTGTACATATAGCACAGACCCTATAGAGTAAAAACGTCATTTTTAAAAACTATTTTTGTCATAAATGTGATTTATTTTATTGCATTTGAATTCCGCCATTATTTAAAAGGTGACCATACTGTTTTAGTATGGGCAAGAGTGGCCGGGGCTTGTCAGTTTATACAAAATGAAAGTGAAAAAATATCTAAAATGTTTCGGATTGCGGTCGGTATTGCTGGGGGTAACCATGAACTCTTAAAATCAAATCATCAAATCTGTCAAATCTTGTCAAATTTCGTACGTAATGACGTATACTCTTAAATACAAGAAAATATTACTTCATAAAAATATAAGTACCACTAGGTAAAAATTTTAAATGAAGTTGTCGTTTTGTTAAGCTTCACACGTCTTTTTGATCATGTAATATGTAGTTATACTCTTTTTCTTTTATAATACTTAAATGTAACCCATTCTTTCACGTTATTGAAATAATTTGTTGACATTATGAATAAAATAGAAAAAATAATAAGTTTTACTGCAAATCATTAAAAACGTGTTTACGTGCTTGTTTACAACTAATGCATAAGGCATAAAATTGAAAACGTTTACATATTTTAGGTTTGTTTTACTGGCTTTGGCTGTCTGGAAATGGCTCAACTTTTGCTGATATGGGATCGGGATCCAAACTAGAGCTGATTTTCAGCTAAACCCACTTCTCAACAGGGTGAGAATTAAGAAGTGTTTTAATAGCAAAGTGATAAATATCGATATTGACTTATGTAAAGATGATCCACAACACTAGTGCGCCAATACTAACCCTGTACGAGCCGAGGTCATTGACGACACAAGTGAATACCGCCTCTCTTCCCAATGACACGGTCAAGTTGTTCAGGCTGTCTTCAAAGCGGGGAACTTCTGTAACAATGATACGGGTTATTTTTAGATCGTTAAGCGCATTATACATCCGCATATTATTTGGGGAGATAAAAAAAAATAAAAAAAAATAAAAATGTGGTATTTCAATAAAGTTAATTACAAACATATTGCTGAGACTTCCCTTTAAGTAGTCAAAAGTAAGTAAAGTAGTGGAGATAAACAAAGGCAGCCTCTATTGTTATAATACTTGAGATAAATAATTATATGATAGAAGTACGATAATTAGGGCGTCAAGATATCATTATCCAAAAATACTTTTATTAGGATTTAGGAGGATAGGAGGAGTATTGTTTGTATCCAGAAAAAAACTAAGACGGATGGAATTATTGCTCTTCAGTTGCAAAAATATCATTTATTTCCAAACATAGGATGTATCCTATGTTCAGAAATAAATGATATTTTACACTGTAGTGTACGGTTTATCCACGTAGGTATTATGATGCAACATAACTTCCATCGATTTAAAATTGAAGTTAAATAAATAATAATAATACGTTTTGTAGTAGGTAAGTTGATAAAACACCGACAAAACACTAACAAAGAAAAAATATAGTTGGAAAAGCGTTTGAACAAACAGTTAAATGCAATATGAATAATAAGCCCTTAAATGACTGATGTAGCAGCGTATTAATAGCCGCAACTTTCAGCTGTCCATCACGGAGAAAAAACGAACTCCTCACCAAAATTACGCGAGAAGACGCGCCCGCGATGTCGTAAAGGTTAGGAATGCAATGTAAATTGTCGGCGCCAGTGTTGCCAGTAGCCAAAACTATTGGCGCTGGAGTTGCCAGGTTCAGCGAATTCAAGAGCGCGATCCTATAGGGCGCATGAACCAAATAGCCTCAGATACTAACTTGTAGAAATCATTTGAAAATAATGAATTATTATTAAAGAAATTACCTATTACTTAGGTTTAGTAATAATAAATAATTTAAAAATTAATTTGGGTCACATAAGGTGCCCAACCAATGACTTAAAAAAATTAAAGAATTACGGACGGTTACGGACGTTCAAAAGCAAATTCGCATCCAGCTATTTTGGAATCAACGAATAAACTGAATGTAAATATTTCTCCAGCGGTAATTAGCTAGTAAACACTGCCGTGTTTGTTACGGCGCCTATCATTTACAATCGAACTATTTCGTCTATATTTTGTGTCTAAATATTTACTTTGTCTTATAAATTCGAAAGTAATTGCTATCGATTACTACGACGAATAAGGAATGTAAGTAAACCTACGTAAAAGTGTAGGTCAGTAACAAATTGTTAAATAAAGATACTAGAATTTTTACTTAACGTTTATTTTTTATTTTTTGTGGCATGAGTAGAAGAGACTACTAAGCCAGAGCGCTTAGGAAGATTACAAAATAATAAATTGCGATTCGTAGGTATGTAAAAATGCATTTAGGTTTTTAATTTGAAAATCCCAATTAAAAAAAATGAAATCTTTATTCAATTAACTTTTAAGAATTGAAGAGACCAAAATGGGTAGCCCGCCCGGGTAGGTTTTTAAGTTTTGTGCCTTTTGCATTAGCTTCAATGAGGGAAATAGAATTCACACTGGGACACGTTGAAGCACACATTAAAACTAATGCAAAATGTTTATTCTTTTTGGCTGTGCGACTCGTTTTAGGTTTTCCCCCCTTACGATTATACAAGAATAAATAAGATTCCTAAAAGCTGAAAATGGTAATATACTAGATAACCACGATATTTCATATTTATTTTGTAATCACAAGCTTCATTCATCTGGAACGAGGGAACCCATCAGTTAGGACCCACAAGTCTGATTGGCGCAGGTTACTTCTTGTTAAGATATCAATTTCAGCGCTGAGCTTTTATATCCCGCTCTAATGCGGCCCCAAATGTAACCGCCCAAACCGCATGTTCGCACGTACATCTAAGCATTTATTGTGCCTAGCGCAAATTTGCTTGCCGCAATATCCAACCGAACGATCCCCAGGGAGCTATCTTGTTTTATTTGCTGAGCCGATAATGAACGTTTTTTCTTCGTATTTACTCGCAACAGTCAATCAATATACTAAGGTATAATAAAGGCCAACGTTTAGTAGCCTTTCCAGTTTGCCCTCCACTTGGCACTGAAATTTTATTGTCGCATAATGTAATCAAATGGTGCATGTGTGGACTTAACAGTGCCAGATAAAAATAAATCTTAAAATAGCAAGAATACAGTTCAAGTTGAATCGATGGAAAAGAAATACTGATTAGGCAAAATAAACAATAGATAACGTTTTCGATCGCCAATAAAATGTTAGGCAACTTTTATGATCGTAACAGTTTTGCGATTTTACTTATACGACTACGACTAAAAGAATCATACTAAAATGTTCCCTAGTAAGTAGGTAACGTTACATAGCAATACCCGAGCTATAAAATGTTTTATTCATAGAAAGAAATATGTAAGCACTCTCTAAGTAATATTTGAATCATTTAAAACAATAAAACAAACGCATGATCGCATTGTATTATAAAAAAAATGACCCAAGAACTACGGTACTACTCGTATAGAACGGTGTTCTATACCAGTAAAATGTAAAAGGTTTCGTTTTATTTTTTATTGCAGTACTGGACGGTAACTTACAAGCCTTTAAATAAAACCTCGTATAAACTAGAGAAAAAATTGTGCCTGTAGTATTTGGCATGAGTGGCTACTGTTCTGTTCTTCTAAAAAACGTAAGGCGAAAAAATCAAATCAAAGTAAAATCACGTCGAATTATTAGAAAATTGACAATATGCAATACACAAATTTATTTGTAGTTTAAATTTGCGCTCCCTAGTGTATCTCAGTCTATAAACTAATTAAAGGCAAAACCCGCACTAACAGTGTATTTATAATACACAAAGTAATCCAAAACTGACTCTTAACTCCGTATTATACTTAATGGGTAAATTATTTGAACATAAGTACTTTTCTGTTCCCTTTCATGCTACAAAAGCAGATGATCTTTATCGTTTTATAGGTTCAAGGAGTGGCGTGAACCTCCAAGGAGGATTTATGCCTGAACATACCCTCTCTTGAGACGTTAAAAGAAAGTTTTAAATGCTTTTATGTCAGTACTTCGGGCCATGGACATAATCTTTTTATGTTCGAGAATTAATACAATTTTATTGCCTTTCTCATAAAAAAAAACTTTTCATTGGCATCAAAAACAAATGTGTGCTTTAAGAATACGATACGGGAAAATATATATCTCTTTTTTATGTAGTAGATTAACAATAACGCACATGACATGCATTTTTGATTATAATAGTCGGTAACAACTCGTTATGAAACCACGTTTGAATATGAATTAGGAGGTAGGTAATAAAACCGCATATTCGAGTAAATATTCAGCTAATCCAAAGCGTTTGAAATATCATGATATAACTAAAGCTTTAACGGACTTAGCTTCTGATTCCCACGAATTTGCCAGCAGTTTGTGAAAATTGATAGTATAACTTGAGCTTAAACAAAGCACTCATTATTCCGAAATTATTATGAAAAGGCAAAGTCATCCTAAAAGTCATATTTTTTTATGACCCACGTGGAAGTGGAATTACATCTTCATCATCATCATATTAGCCTTTGGTCGTACACTGCTGAACATAGGCCTCCCCGCGTAGCGGAGCGAGTCTTTTTCTGTGGGCCTCCCCCTAGTAATTTCCAGATTGGCCGGTTGGATGCGGCCTGCATCTAGCGGCTTCTTGCAACCGTTACCAGGTTGTCTGTCCACCGAGTGGGTGGACGTCGCACCGGCAAGTGGTATTTGTATTTATTAAATTATTTGCAGGAAGCCGCTAGATGCGGGATGATTTCAACTGGTAAATCTTGAAATCTTTGGGCATCCCTATGGCTGGAATAATGATGAAATGCATAAATTGGATGGTATGTAGATGATTATTTCCTTAGTCGCTGACATAGCCCGACGGATTAGCAAGCTGAAGTAGCAGTGGGCGGGGCACATAGCACGTAGAACTGACGGCCGATGGGACAGAAAGGTTCTGAAATGGAGGCCACGTACCGGCAAGCGCAGCGTGGGACGTCCAACAAGGTGGAGAGACGACCTGGTAAAGGTTGCAAGAAGAAGCCGCTGGATGCAGGTCGCTTCCAACCGGCCGATCTGGAAGTCACTGGGGGAGGCCTATGTGCAGCAGTGGACGTCCTGTGGCTGAAATGATGATGATGATGAACTTGATACCATAGAGCTCATCTGATGATTTAGCCTCGAGGTGTTTTTGTAAAACTGTTTATTGGCTACTTGTAAAGCTTTTTCAAGTAAGGGCTCATTCGATTCGTTTTAAGAGGTACAATAATCCTCCATAACACACAGATGTTTATAATTTGCCAAAGGAATTAACGTAAATAAAAAAAAAAAACTATTGCAGCTATCTAATTACAAGAGATACTAAGCGTTTATTACTATCTGTGCTTGAATAATTTACACCAGTTTAGCTTAATAAGACACCATTCTTTACTATATTTGTTAAAAATAAGGTACATGGTAGCAACCCCGTAACAAACAATTCTAATATATTTGTTAAAGTAATAATTGAATATAATAAATAAATAACGGTCAAATCATACAGATTTTTATGATCCTAAGGTATATCAAAGGACTATCACGACCCTCAGACCCGAGACCTCAGGTTATATAGTAAAGTTCGTATTCTACTTGAAATCAACCAAAAATAAAATAATAATAAATAAAAGCCCGACCGGGAATCGAACCCGGGACCTCAGAAATGGCGACGCCAAGTCCGGCGACCTCGCCTCTCGTCAAAATATGGAGTTAGATAGTTATAAAGTTAACGCGCAAGAGCACCTTGTCTCCTGAATAATGGAGCGGCAAGAGGGGTAAACCATAATCAAAAAACTAACATTGACGACATGGCGTCGCCATCTCCGAGGTTCCGGAATTCCGGATTCGATTCCCAGTCCCAGTCCCGGTCTATGCAGAAAATGAACTTTTCTAAATTGTCTCGGGTCTGGATTTTGTAGTTCCACCGTTGTTTCTGATTGCTATAACACAAGTGTTATAGCAATTAAGTGTATTAGCTACTTCCCTTGGGATCAAAGCAATGTATGTGATGATGTTTTATACAATAATTATTGATCATTTGTTTAATCAAATCGCTCGGTCTCACTCGCACACCTTATGTCAGGTGACATAGCTCTTGCAAGCAGACTTTTATAGAACAGTTGCTTAATTGCGCCCCTCTAATAACGAATCGTTCTCACTAATTTAACTTTATCGTAGCAAACAAATTGCCTCTATAGATCTTTCAGAATCATTATACAATAACTACTAAGTTGTTTTGGTATTTTTATAGTTATTACTAACATTTATTCACAGTTTAAACATTGTTTCGAGCAGGTAAAAGTTGTGTATTCTGTTAAAGTTTTTTGCAATACTGGCTAAAAACTAAACTAAAACTAAACAATTTATAACGGTTTCTGGTTTAGGTATATTACGTAAAGTACCGGTTCGTAACTAATTTACCTATACGACGAAACGACTACGTACTAGACGACCTGGTAAAGGTTGCAGGAAGCCGCCGGATAGAAGTTGCTTTAAACTGGAAAATCTGAAAGTCATTGCGAAAGGTATTTGTTTAGCATTAGATGTCTTATGGCTGAAATGATGATGATGGACGAATAAATAAAACTTATTCTCATTAAAAATCGTCTCTTCATATAGTATTTAAAAAAAAAACACAATTTTCGAACTATTTTTCATTATTAAACCGCATCTCACGCATTAGAATAGTTAAAATAGTTAAAAAGTTACAGCTAGATGGTACGGAATTTTTAATTTGCAATAAATAAATGAAATGTTTGTGTCGTTGCCGAGCAATTCTGCCAGCGGTTATAACCTCGCAAAAGTCTAATGTATCATAATAATAAATGACAGAATAGTCCAAGTTATGAAGCCTGTTTTGAGAAAAAAACAAGTATATTATAGGCTATGAAAATGTTATCAAACAAAATGTCGTTGGCTTCATTTTACATATTTCGGTTATTTATAAAAAACCGTAGTTACGGTTTTTATAAGAAACTAAATGAAGTGATCAATGTGATCATGTAATACAGGGTGTACAAAAGAATGGGACACTTCTCAAAGCCACGTGATCAGCTGGTCATATACAACAACTTTTCCTTTGGGAGCAACATCGTAATCGTGATTTTATTTTCAGATGCTCCATACATTATCATCGAGGTATGCGAGTAGGTTTGGTTTGGTTTTGAATTATTCTCTTGGACACCCTGTATAATTATAATGAAATCTAGTTGTCTGTTTTGATTGTTTTGATCAAACAACAATAACACATTATTATGTAACACAAATAGAATATTCATCGGACTATATTTTATTTACCAGAGACTTGGTTATTATTAGAAAACCTATAAGTTGTTGTAAAACAACTTATAGGTTTTCATTTAGCTACATTCTAAATAAACAATCAATATGTAATGTGTATGTGTTTTTATATCAATAGTAAATAATATTAGTTTCGTGGACATTATCTTCACGAAATTATGATATTGCATCTATTCTATAGCTTTTGGATTACCTACCATTGCCATTGGATTGTTCAATCTGCATGTATACTGTCAGTAGTACTCAGGTAATTAAATTTAAAGAATTGATGAATATGATCACTTCAACTAAATTAAAGAAAAGAGAAAGAAGAGAAATATCCATTTTCGGAACCAAGAATTTTTAATTCAGAGATGGAATAAGTTCTCAGACTGCACAGATGAAGTAGGTACTTTACGAAAACTGTCAGACTTGGGGTGGCTAGAACGAAAACGTTTTATGCAGATTCCTTGCCAGACTGTGGGATTTATTCATAAAATAATTAGCTCCAGGTGAATTTATTATACAAGCCTTAAAGGAGTCGTGAGGCACAATATCGTTATTCAACTAATCGCACTTTTGCATGCATTTCCTCGTCTAATTGTAATCTTTGAGAACTTTTACTTTGAAATATTTGAACTAAAATTCACGAAAAAAGTGTAGCTTTGGCGGTGTAAATGACGAGCCTCGCAAAAAAATAAAGCGTGTGTGATAATAACATTGAAAAGTTATGATTATTCGTATTCCCATCCTGACTGTATACGTAATTGGAAAGCGATGGAGTGCAAGTCAAACATTTTCTAATAAAACCGTATGCTTTAAAGTGTTTATTCATGTAATATTAAAGTAAATCGTATATTAATGCATAACAAATGATTGGCGATAGATGTATTTACCCTAAATTTTTCACTTAATTTCTGGAAAACGTTGCTCGCGGTTTTTCGTGGCGTCGTAAATTGCTATCGACAGGCAATATTTTCTCCTTACAACGAAAACAAGACAACGCTTTCAGACGATGACTTGCGCCACCAAGCTATATTTGCGTATCGCGTAGGCTTCCCTTGGCTCCAAACGTGGCTTGTCACGCTACCCTGGCCTCAAGCAATGCTCAAAAAATACCGACACTTCAATATCACACTGAATTAAATGCTATGGTAAAAGCCAGAAGACTTTTATTGAGTAGTATCATCATTCACCCGGCCCGGTCTGTGTGAGGTAGTACGTATTAACGCAGGGTGTCGTAATCGCTGTGCGCGCGCGCTTTTTAAAATTAAAAAAACGCAAATTTGTATCCACTCATAAAAAACAAAGGCATATTAATTACACTTACACTCCGTTACAATACATGTATTTAACACTTTAGAAGAAAATTAACGTCAGCAAAACAAAGGTGATGGTGATCTAACCTAACATAATCATAATATATGAGATAAGAAGAAGAAAAAAAAGCGACAACATTTGTAATGCTTGTGTATGTTGGGAAATAATATTGTACGACGTACGTATAATACGAGTAAAAGTATAATTTTGTTTGTATAGTTTTGAGCTGGTGGTTTCCTTCGGATTGTGTCCAAGGTAAGAAGTTTATTCCACTTTAAATACCCCTTACGATCAATGCGATTTCTGCAAATTAAGGGCACACACCGACCTAGATACGGGGTATAATTTTGGGCTGATAACTTCTATTAAAGTTTCCTTAGCAACGTTTATAGAACAAAGCGCTTAATGGTAGAGCATAGCAGAAGTTTGAAACAGTCTAATTAAACATATAAAAACGAAAACACATTGGTGTGCTTTCGAACAGTTTACATAACTTTATAACAAGTAAAAAAAAGCTGTTTTTTTACTTTTAAAGAAAAAAATGTAATTGCAAGTTTTGATATAGAATGCTATAGAATCTTTAATAATTTACTGAACTACTAAAACTTAAAAAAAAGACTACAAATAATTATTTAAATACTCTACCGCTACCTAAAGTATTATAAAGAAATGTAAGTGGCTAACTGTCTTGTAAGTTTAGTTTATATAAACGAAATATATTTTTGCAGGGGCGTCACCCAACATATCCAAACAAAAGTCAATTTATGAAAGTAAATTTTCTAAATTAAGCCGAACTGGGTATCAAACCTTATGCCCATGGTGTTCACTACTCCACTACGCAAATTGGGTTGTAAAATGTAGAATATTAGTAGAAATTTATGTACTTAATATATATCTAAAGATGTACGAGTATACTTAGCTAACTTAATTACCTTTGCATGTTTCTAGGTTTGTTGAAGTAATACCTGCATACAAAGCTCTACCTACATTCTTTAAAATACAGAGAACGTGCTATTAAAGGCTTACTGGGAAACTCTGCATTTAATTAAATACATCTTTAAAAAAACAGCGCGGTATCGAGAGATCGGAAAATAAACTTTTGCGGTAGAAACCCGCTAATGCCTATCTGAATAAAGGTCTTATATTCTAGAATACTTTTAATGACTGTTTTTTACATACGTGATGCTGGCAGGTCATGCTATTTATTCTTTGTCAGGTGTTATTGTTGCAGTTGTTTAGTTGTGTTTTCAGGTAACGTGAAAATAGTTATTGAGCATTCTTGGAAATCCTTGGTAACTATAGTATGTGCTTGCTTTATTTCCTCCCGCTTTGTCGTGTTACAAGTGAACGACTATTCTTATCCCGAAGTGCTTTCGTCTTATAAGTATGATCTATATTTGTATATAATAACTAAATACCTGTAGACATTTTCTATAGTTAGTACCAACTTATATACAATAAATAGTATTCATTTACAATAATTAGTACTCATAATTATACGACGTGTAATAAAATAAGTGTTTTTCAATGCAAGTCGTTTACTAATACACCAATTATAAATATAGAAACAGAAAAAAAAAATTTTAGACCTTATCTTATGTCATGAAGTCACTATTTATTATTTGTAGTTTAAAACTTGTTTAGAAATCGGCTAGTTACTGGTTTTTTTAAGACCAGAGTCTAAATCTACTAAACTTTTACGAAAAAGTTAATGTAGTAATTAACTACGTATAGTATACGATTTTTTTAAAGAGGTTATGCTCCTTTCTACTATTACACTATTCTGGTCGAATAACTTGAAAAATAATGAAAAGGGCGATTGTTACAATTTTTTTTAAAAACATTGACTAGTATCAGCTTTGTTTTGTAGTTTATGAAGTGGACTACTTCATAAACTACGAGCTATAAGTATCTTAAGGAGCAAATAATTTAATAGTTCCAGCGCATTTATTTCTGAACAAGGCTTCTTCACCTTTTGTTTGTTTATTTAACAAATCCCTTACTAATGATCGGTCGATATTTTCTCAAGTTATCTATTCTACTATAAGAAAAGATCTTGTTCCATTTTAAATATAACAAACCGAACAAAGTTGTTCAAAACTTGAGAAGGGACACCAAAACAGCTCGATAAGGCCGTAACAAGCGGCCCTAATCGTCCCATCACAGTTCTCAAATTAGGTGAAAACCCTCAATATTACCGTTAAAACGCTATCAGTGTAATAGCTAAAACAGCCGAGAAACTTTCCCCGATAAGAACTGACTCGGAGATTATTTTAAATAATATTTAAGTAACAAATTTTCTAGCGATCGGCGTGATTCGACAACTTTCAGAAGTTGAAGTTGAAAGTTCGCCGTGTTCTCAACCTTATCGCCTGAGAAGTAACAAGCCGAGATAAATTAAGTTTACTTGCTCTTAATTTAATGGCTGGACGGAAGTTTAGGCGACGTGACCGGATGGGAGGGAGAGGCCGCTCCGACCAATTATAATACAATTATTAATAACATCTAATTCTCTTTTTCACCTAATAAAGTTGGGCGATAAGAGGTTGTATTGGATCGTAAATGTTATTTCCTTATTAACGATACTATAGCTATGTAGATATACCAAAGAAACTTTGTCTGCTTTTTTCCTGATAAGAGCTACACCTACTTAACCGATTTTTATCAATTTATATCAGGCAGGTACAACGTAAATTTCTGAATAGGGAAGCTATAGGGAATTGTAGCTAAGGTATAAAAAGCAATAAAAGTTCTAATTAGTCTTTTCAATTTTAATGTTTTATATTCGTGATATCTCCAAAGTGGTAAAAGGTAGCATCTGAAAATAATTTTAGAAGAATTTATGAAGCTAAGACAGGTTTTATGCCGTTAGCAGTTTGCGTAAACAGGCATCCCAGATCCCATACTCTTAACTGTGTGTGATATGAGAGTTCATTAAACTTGATTGTATTGAGCAAGATCCTTTAATACTAGAATAATTTAATTTTGTATTTCAAACAGCTGTGTTATATTTTAAATACATTTTTTGCCCGCAAATCTGCCTGTTAAACACATAGTAATAAACAAAAATCAAAACAGGCCCTGTTTTGATCTTGGTTTACTACTCTGTATAGTCATTTTCATTAAACCAGTAAAAGCAATACGAATCAGCTGTGAACAGCTGATTCGTATTTATAATATTTATACTATAATAAATCTGTATCAGGTCGATGTCTATACATTGAAGATATTTTAAAAATTGTTTTTGCAGAGCACTCTATAATCGATACTGAAGCCAAAAATGCAATTATTTTAATTCTTGTCTGTCTGTCTGTCTGTCTGGCGCGATGTATACGCTAATCTCCGAAGATACTGCATGGATTTCTTTGCAGTTTGTACAAATAGACTAAGGTCACCCGTGCGCTTATATTATACTTTGTTTCATTAAATTCTGATGCATGTTAAATTTCGCTGCGCTTGGTAAAACACTCATGGCAAAATGACACTGGAAGGATTGATTCCAACATAGAATAAGAAGGAACCAAAAATCTATTACTTAATTAACCGTATTACATTGAAGATATATTTAGCCGACTTCAAAAAAGGAAGAGGTTCTCAATTCGTCTGAATGATTTTTTGTATGTTTGTTATGCGATTACTCCGTCAATTATGAACAGATATCAAAATACCTTTTTTTTGTTTGAAAGAGTATACTCCCGAGGTGGTTCCATTTTCACCAAGTTAGGATCTGATGGAGGTATTACAAGGAAATCAAAGAAAATTCTCAAAAAAATTAGGCACATAGAGTGTGTTTGTCAACTTTAAATAACTTATTCAGATGTTTGCGTCAAGTTATCATAATTATACTGCTGAGCTGAAGATGAAACAAAAAATCTTAACAGACGTCGACAGATAAATTTTGCAATGTATTGGGCAAACGTGGCGCTTACGAGGTACTGACAAGAATTTTCAGCTCTTTTCTTAATAAATAGTGCTTCACGCAGTCCACAGCGTTGCTGATATGGCAATCATCCTGTAGTCCACGCAAACGAAGTTGCGGGCACAGCTAGTTAATAAATATGTTCAATCACCAGAATATTTTTATGGCATAAATGTTCTGGTAATTGAACAGATTTAGTAAATAAATATGCGTAGACAACATATTGATTAACATAATCTCGAAGTGAGGAATTAAACATCTTTATTTCACAAGGCTAAGGACAATGAATTTTGCTAGAGGCATCTTCTAGCGTTATTTGCAAGCGCCAGCAGAAAATAAGGTAGCACAATAATAAAAAAAAAAAACTCCACCTTCCCAGAGTTACCTGTTACGTTTAACGAATACATGAAGCTAAGACCCCAGTGGCATGGCAGATACGGCAGTAGAATGAGATCAAATATGCAGGTGGATTATGTTGCAAGCACAGGTCCATTTTGTGCTCCCCCGAGCGAGATCTGCCAAGTGATTCGGACAGCAAATAGCTTATGTAATGAAACGTATGATGAACATGATGCCTAGTTATAAGCTTTGAGTATTTGCAGGAAACATAGATATAGTTCACGCACAAAATACGTTTTAGAGGATTTTGCTGAAAATAAGTCTCGTTATTTGTGTACGAGGTAAATCCGTAAGTGACATAATCACGAGGGTACCTATTTTATTAACTTTTGAAAGTGAAACTGTTACACAGATTAAGATTGAAATTAAACCGAAAAGTTACTTTGTTATTAGCATCACAAAATCTAAAATACGCACTTTGTAGTGAAAAAAAAATGCAAAGCAAGGCTTAAACAAGAATCCAAAAAAAGAAATTTTACAAAATGTTTAGTATGTTGCTTATTTCATCTAAATAAAAAAGGTAGCCTAATTGTTTCTATTAAGTGATTTACTGATACTTAAAACAACTGATTGCAATTGAACTTGCATCTGATTAGAACTTATATTATTTGATTTTAATAAGTTAAGTGGCCGATACGATGTTATCGGTAATCAATACAATCTAATCGCTGGAATCGTTTAGCTTTGTGAGTTTGTATATGTCGCAGTAAGATAGATAAAGCCGTAATATAGTTATATCCCTAGGGATATAATGATATACCGTAACATAGTTATACGAAAGCGATTCATAACTATCTTACTAGGTATATCATTATATTACTTGATTAAGTTGAGTGAAATAATTGTAGGAGTGTAGTGCCTGTAAAATGTTCCTGTAAAAAATCAAATACACAGTGTTCTACTAAAAGGTGCGCCTGTAAGAAGCATTCAGAACTATGTAATTCAAGATGTTATGATTCCACTTCTTTTCAGAACAAAAATTATAAAATACTTACGTATTATTGCTGTAAAGTATTATTACTTTTAAACTTTCGCGTTGCATTATTTAAAGTAAATAAAGTATTATAGAAGAAAGGATATTGTTCCCATGAACATGAACAGCGTATTTAATGAGATCAATATTAAAATCACAAAAAAGCTTAATGCAAACTGATGTCAGCTGGTCAGTGTGAGATTGTGAAATTTATTTTGGGGTTTCATATTCGATAGTTTTATTTTGTTTACATGGTGAAAATATCCTTAAAATTGTTAAAATGTCACGGTATACGAGTTGTCACGATTAACAAAATTCTTATACCCCTTTGTATAATTTTGATTATTTAAATTACATTTTACAAAGAAAACGAAATGCTGTGACAAATCTATTCACTCTCTAAACTTTAAACACATGATTAGTAGATGGGTGTATAAATTTTGCGTACGACATGTATGAGTACCTATAATAGATATTGGACTCGAGTTTCAAACTGACTTAGCAGTTGTAAACTACAATAAGTTTCTACCAACCTTAAATCTACGAGGCGACGAGGTTCAAATTTCACAATTCCTTAGATTTAATCCAAATTGCTAGAGAGGAAAATTAGTGGTTAAGTTCTAGATAGATGTAGGTAAATGGAGGAAATTGCTTTGATAACGTAGAATTTATTCTGAAAGCTGAATAATAGATATTTACGATTGCAAAGTGAACACGCCATAGCATGCTAATGCGACCTTTCAAGGTGAGTTCACAGGCCCTATATGTGGCTTTGGAATATTTCACGTTACCTTCGCTATCACCATTGATAAGCTGGATTGAGTATATGCTACTTTTATTTTAGGTTTCATGATAGAAAGCACAGTTTATTATTTATGTTATTAACATTACCAGGTGAAATATCATAGTTTCCAAATAATTAGTTCACAGTTAATATATGGTAGGGTAGATCTTAAGCTAAAAATCGTACAATAAAATAATTTATTTTTATTCAAATCAGAAATGCTGACAAGTTTTTATTTCGTCACACAATGGCAGTCCCATGATTCATTGGTAGTTGGATGTGAATAGATAAAGTTTATTTGAGTTTAAACAGGGCACACCTAAGGCCTAAAAATTAGTTTATGTTCGGGCTAAATGTTTTTAAGATTAATTACATATAAATTTTACACGAATTATGAATCCCACCATGTAAACGGGACAAGACTAAATAGCTGTCTCATGCAAAACAAACTAATTTTGACAAAGATCCCGATTTGAAACCTCGGAGCGTAAGATGCAGGCTTTTGACGGAACTTCGTGTCGTATGCACGTAATGGGTGTTATGTTACACGTCGTACAGTAATTAAGTACTTTGTCTTTTGATAATTAAGCTTGTACTTTGCTCTTGTTAGTGCTTAATTGTGCCGGCTTTGTTTCCACTTACCTACTGAGCGGCTTATCTTAATCGGGACTGTGTGTGTGACGGGAATCGCGAGGAGACGCTATGTGCTCCTCATTTGCACAATTAGTACGTTTTAGTGTTAAGATTATTTGTTGTGCGAACATTATTTTCGAAAAAATTGGCTGTATTTTGTAAGGTTTATTATCATATCTATTTTGAGATATTTAATTGATTACTTTTAAAAACTAAATAGTAGTCTTTATATTAATAGCGGTGCAAAAATATGTTCATTTTGATATTGATAAAATACACGTATTTTGATCTCAACATTTATATTATTTTCGTGATATAGTGATTTAGAGAAATAACCACTTGGTGTAATTTATGTTGTGTTAAAATTACAAGAGTTATTAAGATTAAAGTCTTGATATAAGATTGATTAATTCTGTAGATAAAGTTTATTTTATTGATTATGTATTTTAAAAGATTTCTTGCTGGTTTGCTTGTTAGATGTTATAAAATTCAAGCTTTCTAGTCAACATTGCAGGATTTGTAGGGTCCAAAATAAAAACTGGAATGCGTACAATCATAGAAACTGTAAATGATAAATAAAAACAAAAAAAAAGTAAAAAAAAAGAATAGCGAACCTAGTAGCAAAAAAATTATAAAATGTTATAGCTAAAAATTTGTTAACAAAACGACGGTAAAAATGTTCTTGTGCTTCTCAGTATTCGAGTCAGACTCACATTGAAATTTTGCCATTCAGTCTAAAAAGCTGAAAAAATATCTTTTGTATTTGCTTTGATTTTAGGTTTAATTGGTATAAACCCTATGAATGCACAGCTACATGGATGTTGACGATTATTTCCAAATTTTCCCAAGAACTACTTTGTTATTAAGCTTTATGAACGGAAAAGTTAGTGTATATGAATATACTACCGAAATTAAAATAAACTATTCTCCATTCTCCAATGTTATTAGGGGTTATTGATATCGTCAGTTGACTTTATATGCTTCATAAATACTATGCCCTACATCCTTTTTATGAGCTGTCAAAATGCAATCCTTCCATAGATTTTGTATTTAAATATATACAGAGTGTACAAAAAAAAATGGGCCACTCCTTAAAATCTCGTGAACAGCTATGTCAAGCCTATTTTATAACATGGTCTCTTTTTTCGGATTACTTTATACCAATTTATTAAATACATAGTTTTGCCATGGCAAATTAAATATTTTCATAAAAAAATCTAATGTAAAAAGAAATTTTAAACTTCAATCAAGAATATATTAATGACACTAAAAATTATCAAAATCGTCACCCATCCATTCACAGCCAGAGCGTAGGTTACTTAACTTTTGAGATCGTGAAGAAAAGCGCTGTAGCCACTGAGCTATAAGCACCCCCAATTCCCCATAGCCTATATAATTTTAATCGTGTAAAAAATACATTTTGTGGTAGTTAAGTAAGCTGATTGACTATTTGCGATCGCGTAAAAATGGAAACAAGCTTTGCACAAACGCCTTGTTTATTGCACGTTAAAGCATTTAAAGTATAATTTGTACAAAGCAAGTTCATCTTTTAAACATGTAGAGTTGTTTTAAAAATGTTACGCTAAACTAACTTAAGTCGAAGTAGCTTGTCTCAAAGTGGCATAAGATCTCGTTGCAATAATGAGACTGCATGTGCGTTTGAGTTTTCTTTTAGCTTTATAAAGAGATTTCAACAGAATATTAAATGAGATAAAAACTTTAATGTTTTCATACACTATCTACAATTCGTTTATGCGATAGGAATAATTTAAATTTATAATTATGTTGCAACTTTTAGTCCTCTCTGGCTTTAAGTCATTTAGGGGTTGGGTCTCATCGTCATAAAATACTAGTTTAAGATTGTCAGCGGTTCCAATTTTAGGTTTCACGCAGATTAAATACGGCCTATTTAATTCAAATATTGTCAAGATTTTAACTATGACTAAAGATAAGTCCACCAATTAATAATGTATTGTCAGTGAGTATAGCACCACTTGCACCGCAGATGGACGTGCCATCTACAATTATTAAATAATTTACACAATATTTAATATCTGTGTTAAATAACGTCCGTGTGAAACAGTGTCAGCGCTAGTTAGTCAAGCATTCATTGACACACTTTTCTGAGTTAAGTGTTTTCCTATGTTGAAAATTGACTCAACAATGGATAGTCCCTTCAACCGAAGTTCTACGACGAGCAGAAGCCCACCGAAACCGCACTCAAGACCCCCTGCAAGGGTACCAACCTCCACGACATCAAAAACTGTACCAGTATCGACTACGGAAATTCAGAAATGGCTTTCTTCCATTGAACATTTCGTGAGGGAAAACTTAATACTAAGCAGAAGCTGAAAATTAGCAACGTCAGCAGAAAGGTGATGGAAGGTGTATCTCAGCTGGCTGTATAGTATCAATCTCTTAAACAGAAGTATATTGCAGCACAAACATTGATTAATACCCTGACTGACCAATAGGAGACCTCTAGACAAATTGAAGACCAGTTCGAGGAGTTGAAGGAATGTGTACTTTCTGCTACAAAGATCCAACCACTAAACGAGACTACTAAACGTAAGCCCAAAGTTATTCTTTATTAGAAGTACAAAACAATACCTCAGAGAAGGAAGTCTTTAAATGTTTATATAAGCAAAATATTTCAGGAAAGTACCAGCACATTGAACGTGAAAAGTATTTAAACTCTATTAAACTGAGCACGAGCACGAGCACTGAGCTGAACAAAGAATTCTTCATGCCCAGTGAGAGACTACACACTTGTCACTAGATGTTACAAGTGTCAACAATATAATATATGGACATTCCTGAAAAATATTGTCGTGATACTGAATCTACCTGTGGGCACTGCGGCTATTGGCCATTTAATTAAAGAATGCCCAAAACACTTAGAACAAGCAAACTGTGCTACGTGCCGCCGATTTAGCAAACCGAGCCACCATAAAACTGGAGACGAGCAATGCTCTGCAAGAAAAATCGCCTAGGCTAGATACGTAAGCTCTATTGACTATGAGGGCGCTCAAAGTGCAGTTTAGTAGGTCTAAGCCAGAATAGGGTGAGTTAATCTGACTTACTTATGTGCATAGTTTTTATTATAATAACTTAATTTAAATATAATCACAACCGTTTGATTGTGCACCAACGTGTATTATATCTTAAGCTTTATAATAATAAAATATTGAAACCGTGTCAAAACAAAATCTAGTTTTAGTTATTAAATAATTATTTAAAGTTTAGAAGTACTAAATAAGTAGTTCTTGATCTTAATATACTTATTTATTATATTAATAGTACTATTATTTGTGTAAAAAGTAAGCACTAACCTACTTTTTCGAGTATTCATAGATACCTATGATACAAGCAAAGGTAAAAGGGCATTTTGTTCGGATCTGTGACCCACCAGCGACCACAAATGAAACAAGTTGGAGTTTGTTAAGGACCATGAATACTACCCAATGAGATGAGTCGCGTTCCTCAAAAGCATGTTTTTTTTTTTTTGTAAAACAAGAGTAAATATAAAAAAAAGGAATTTTTGTATATCCATATTATGATTCTGAATGTATAAAATGCTTTAAAAAATGCACATCTTCCTAACAAGGTATAATACACGAATGCTAAGGAGCCTTTCTATCTTGTTCTCCGCATTTCCCTTGCGTCATACCAAACCGCCAATGTACAAAAAAAATAAGTAATCCCCGAACAAACGTAAGAATGGTTGCCTGCCTACATTATTAACTCTGTATTTAATTGTAATGTGGATACGCCTTACGAGCGCCAGTGAACGTATCAAAGTAATTATTAATAATTGAAAACCAATAATTAGGAATAATAAATGCTTTGCGTTGAAGCACATAATCTTTTTTCCCCCATGCATTTGGATCAAAATAAAAGCATTCCGTGAAATATTAATACTAAACCTTAAAAAAAAAACATTTTTTAATAATGGTCGCAAATTTCGAGGTACCCGGTCAAAAATGCCCGATAACCAGTTGCTTAGTCTAGGTATTAACTCTTTTAAATTTTAGATTAAACAGAATAATAATGCTAAGTTTAATCAGAATAACCGCAATGATTTTGCCATATCCTACCAGCAAGTATAAAAAGCGGAACACTAGCGAAATTGCCTCTTTTAGCTCATTGATTTGACTATAATGCTGTCTCTTCCCCTCGCGGCTTCGACGATCTGCTCCGACACCTGTCACACTTCCGCCATTTTTTTTGCGGCTCCGCATAGTTTCTGCATGTGTTTGTCGATGTTACAATTTTTAAAACGTGAAAGTGCGTTTTTAATTAAATTGTACATCAAATTCACTGAAAAAATTATCCAAGAGGTCAGAAATAGACCTATTCTGTACTTGCTTAGTCATTCAGACTATAATGACGACATTTCACTCCGATTGTCTCAACTAAACTGACTGACTTGCATTACGTTCCGCCCCGCGGAACACTTGTCACTCTTTACTGGATTGCAGCGGAATGCATCCAGCGGTTGTGTTACTCATGTTTCGCAGCAGAGGTGTACGTACTACGGGCGTTAAACAGTTTCGCCCTGTCTTCTCTGTCTGAAATGTCGTCATTATGGTCTGGATGACTAAGCAAGAATAGAATAGATCTATTTCTGACCTCTTGGATCAACTTTGTAGCAAATTTGATTTCCATTTTAATAAAACGAACTTTTGCTTCTTAAAAATTGCCGTAACAAAATGGCGGAAGTGTGGCAGTTGTCGGATGCTCGGAGCAGATCGGCGAAACCGCGTGGGGAAAGAGACAGCATTATAGTCAAATCAATGCGCTAGAACAGGCAATTTCGCTAGTGTTCTGCTTCTCACACTTGCTGACAGGTCATGGCGAAATCATTGCGGTTCCGCTTTTATGGTTTCGCATCGGAGGTGTGCTACGGGCGTGAATGTCACATCAATTTTATCGCAGGCTATCAGTGCCGTAAAGTTTGAATTTTTTATAAACCGAATTTATATATAACGCCGAAAGTAAATATTTTATATTGCTCACAGAATTGTGAAATAAAGTTTCATAAACCATAAATTTTGGAGAATGATACCTCCGGTAATGGGTTTCAGGATTTTTCTTGTATTTTGAAAAAAAGAACACAAAAGTATTTATTTAGTTCATATCACAAATAATAAAAAACAACATACAATCAGTATTTTTTTTTGTTTAATAGGTTAGGTTAAGAATATTGTTGGTTGCCTTCAAAAGCTTATCGACCACATAATCGTTGTTCGTGAGTTAAAATAAGTCGTTTACTTAAGAAGCATTTATTTTTATTCTAACGTCTCAAGAAAGGAGAGTTATGTTGTTGCAAACATACTCCTATTTCCTTTGATAATGTATCTTTTACTCCCGACAAAGCGTAGCCTTTGTACCGGACGGTGTCATCCGTAAGCGGTTTATAGGATCACGCTATAATAATAAGCTATAAAACTTTACATTTTACGCATATTCGAACATAAACTTCCTGTCTGTTTTTACCCTTTCATATTCTAGGAGTACCCTAGTATTTAGTATTCTACAAGTTACCTTCTTCAAATTTATAACCTTACTAGTATTTAGTATTCAACTATAGTATTTAGTATTCTACAAGTATTTAGTGTTCAACTATAGTATTTTGTATGTAGTATTAGTAATTTGTTTTTTAAATCGAGATTTTTCCAATAGAATATTTTTGTTATTAATAGCTGTGCCCGCAACTTCGTTTGCGTGAACATTAACTGGGATAAAAAGTGTCGTATACGTTAATTAAACCAATTAATCATATTCTATAAGTAGGCATGTGTGCGAATTTTTTTACTAAGTCGTTTAGCCGCTTATGTGTGGTTAAGACAAATACATCCAAAAATCCTCACAAACTTACACATTTATAATATAAGTGGGACTATAGTATTTAGTATTGTATGTGTATTTATTTTTCAATATTCATTCTAAAAAATGACACTAGTATTTAGTATCCTACCAATAATTTGTATCCTACTACAATTTAATATTCTACTGTCATCAATTCGCTTAAGTAGGTAAGTCCATTAAGCTGTTTCCTGTCATATGTTTTATGATACAAAATGTGAGTTTAAGCCGAAATCCAGCTGGATTCCGCTTGAATTGTTGTTCTTAATATAAATCTTGCCTGTAGTGTTTTATTATTTTACCATTATTTAATAGTATTTAACAATGGGGCCAATAATGAAATTTGAGAAAATAAATTATATAGATGTTACATTTTTGTCGACTAACACCACAAATTCTATTTTGTGCTAACACTTAAGAATATCATTTTTTCCTCAATTTAAAATGGGCCCTATACTTTAAGTAGTTTTTATTTTTGAGTAGAATTCTGTTAAAAAATTGAATAGTCACTTTAAAAACCGGCCAAATGTGAGTCAGACTCGCGCACGAAGGGTTCCGTACCATTATTTATAAAAACGGCGAAATTTCACGTTTGTTGTATGGGAGCCCCTTAAATATTTATTGTATTCTGTTTTTTAGTAAGTATTTGTTGTTATAGCGGCAACAGAAATACATCATCTGTGAAAATTTCAACTCTCTAACTATCACGGTTCATGAGGTACATCCTAGTGACAGACGGACAAACCGACAGACAGACAGACAGATGGACAGCAGAGCCTTAGTAATAGGGTCCCGTTTTACCCTTTGGGTAAGAAAACCTAAAAATTAAACCTGTTTAAAGGTCGTATTAGCATATTTATAAAACTTGCCAACCTAATTTTTACAAAAGTTTCAAATTTACATCACCGGCGTTTGTACCTCGTGTTCACATTTTTGTATACAAATTGGAGTCTTAGCATTAATTAAGATGCATGGCGGGTGATATAGCTAAACATCATCATCATTATCATCACTTCAGCCACAGGACGTCTACTGCTGAACATAGGCCTCCCCCAGTGACTTCTATCATCGGGGGGTTTTTGCCATACTCGCCACGCTTGGCAGGCGGGTTGGCGAGCGCAGTTTTTTATATTATTTCGCACGCAGACGCTGCTCCCCGTCTCGTTCTACAGGATTTAGTCGCCTCTTACGACACGCCTCCTGTTAGCGGTGGGGAAGTGTATTCTATACTGCCGTCCTCACACGGCACAAACCAGCTAAATATAGAGACCATGAAAATGGTCCGCCGCCACTGGCGGCTACCAAAAAATAAAATTCACTCCTAGATCAAATGAAATAAAATAAGCAAAATATTTAACATCAATATGCAACTAACTATATACTTATCATTTTTAAAGAGACTATAATACTCAGTAGTGAGCTCAGAAATAATCTTAAAAAACTTCATCGCTATTAATAGGTGCTTTTTATATACAACGAAATTTAATCCCTTTAGAACAAGTTCTACAAAATCCAACTTCCAGTTAATTAACTATTGTAAAAAATAACCTCAAAAGTTACCCGGCTTCATACCCAAGATGCCCGAGAGGTTCACGTCCAATTACTAGTTTAGAAGTTTACTCAATCTTGGCAAACTTCATTATTTTTTGCAATAATTAACAAATTTGAGCGCAAATTAAATATTCAAAGTTAAAGTTTCAACAATATGATGGAAGACAAAAAGCGTTTTGCTGAATTTCAAACTTGTCAAATTGGTTTTAATTAATTAGCTACATACTCTATATGTCAAATGAGTCTTTCGATTTGTATATACCAATTTCGAAAATAATGTGCAAAGTATGAATATATTTTATTTTTTATAAATCAAGTGGCATAGTATTTTATTATTTGAATACAAAACAAAAGCAACAACAACGTAACAATTGAACAAAACAATCGAAATAATCAAGAGTGACAGCGCGAAACTTCGTCGAGTGCCCAAGGAATTGGCGTCTGTAACGTTATCAGATCAAACTTACCGACAGTGTCCTTAAAACAAATCACAACATGGAAGACGAGTCCGAAGTGTACATAGAACAAAAGTTTTGCCAACAACATCATTCAAGTCACATCGCAGCGCTGAAGAAAAGTTCACTGTTTTCGAGGCATCGTATTTTCGTAGTCTCGTAGACGGTTTACGAAGTTCGTAGCCCGTAGCGGCGTAGACGCGCTACGATCGGCCCGACGGAACACCGCGGTGCGACTAAAGTCCTCTCGCGGGCTTTTCGCTCGCTCCAACTTCGGCTGTGCACATGCGCTCACATCTGTGGGATATTTAATTTATTATCGCACTTATTCACAATTTGTTTGTTCTGATGATTTACGAATTAAATTGATTGGTGTTTACATAAATGCTTGATTTATTTTTTTATCACAGGGATCGGTATATTACCTTACTTTACTATTTTCGATGTAATGCCTGTTTAACACGATGATGCTATGCCAGTCTGTACAGTAACCTAGTCTAGAACTAAGTCGCTACTGATCTCATGTGGATACTAGTTAACGTAGGAGTGCTAAGTCGTTTGTGACCTAGTGTCGATAGTTTCAACCACCCAGCCCAGTGCTGATTTCGCACTAAGTCGCATCGCATCGCAATAGTAAGGCTAAGAACTTACGGAGCGGTTTTCACCCGTGCCCGCCGCGGTCGAGGGCCCGCAGCTCCTGTAGGATGTAGATTATAATATGTAAAAAATTTGAGCACATTTTCACGACTGTTTGCAGGTCCTGCGGCACCGATGGGCAACTTGTAGGATCGCATGGGCGGCGGTTGGAACAAAATAACCGCCCGTGTTTGCGATGATCGCCCCCGCCAAGTCGCAATTGCGGCGGCTGCGTAACCGCACAGAACTCCGGTCTCGTGAGTTTTGAAATAAAGTCGCTGTTTCTCCGACGTGGTCAAAACCGCTCCATGAATTCTTAGCCTAAGTCAGTCTATTTGACTTAAGCCATCCGTACTATTTTCGGGGCCAGCTCGTCAGTATAGTATGACTGTTATATGTCTGCTGGACGTGGCCGGGCAATGGAAGTCAGTTTGTTTTTGAGCGTCTGCGCTATGTCAAATTATACAGCATACTCGTACGGACTCAGGTCAATCCTGAATGCATAAAATATATCCAGTACCCTAATTTACTTAGTCTAATTATTGCAGTCGTATAAACCAAGCTTATAGTCCTATAAGCTTGGTTTTTGTGTAGATATTAAAAATAGAAAACGAATGTCCATTAGTTTTCTATTTTAATAGCTACACAATAAATAAGTGTCAATTAAAACAACACTGATTAGGTAATGTTATGAGTTTATATTTAGGCCCAGGAGTTATTTTTTACGCAGCTAAAATCCCCTGGAGCAGCAGTTCGCTGTTACTAAATACATTGCGATTGGATTTTCATAAGCATATCAAATTCAACTTATTCAATCAAGTTATTCAACCAAGAAATAAGTCAGAATATACTTATAAGATTTCATCCGTCCGTATAACGAAAAATCTTCTCATCTAAACTTGATCAAACAAATGTAATTATTTCGAAGGTTTACTTTCTTATTTTTGACTAAAAAATAATTGGTTAAATCAGTTTACTAACATCAGAGACATGGCGGGATACACACAGTAAAATATTTTTTTCTTAATTTAAATCCAACCAATTTAATTAAGATTTCCTTAAATCTAGCATATTAACTTATTTCATGTAAAGCAAGAAAGTTTAAATTTATCGTAAAAATCATTAACGAAAATGTTGCACGAAACATTAATTGTCGAGTAAATAAATTTTACGTACATAATACTCCTGCCAATGTCAGACCAAATAATTTTAGGTTAAAATTTTACCCATTGAAGCCATGACAATTTTTCAATACATTTTGTATGATTTTCATATTTTTATGGCAACTTTACTAAATAAAAATAATAATCAAAAATTCAAAGACGTTTATGTAGGCGGTAAATTAATTTAGTTTGAATCTTTTTACCTCAAGAATTCGTGGAAATATATTTTATCGTATAATTAAGTCTATCAACTCCCAAATATATATTATTTACTAAGTACCTACCAATGGGGCAGAAAAAATATTAAAAAAGCCAATTCAGTGTAAGTGATGTAACTTAATTGATAAGTATTACGTAAGTAATGAAATTAAAAAGATGATGTTTGCCTCCTTTTTTTTTAATAAAAAAATATATTAAAACAATAATTCACCCAATAGTCATCACATCACCAGCCTATAACAGTCCACTGTTGGACACAGGCCTCTCCAAAAGGAGGATTTTGCCATAATCGCCACGCTTGGCAGGCGGGTTGGCGATCGCAGTTTGGCCAATGGTGGAGAGGAGACGCTGCTGCCCGTCTTCTTATGGCGGTTCTCCTGTAGTCGCCTCTTACGACACCCATAGGAAGAGAAAGGGTTGTGCAATTCTTTTAAACTGCCGGCACCACACGGCTCAATAATCATCAAACTTAAGTAATTATCTAGCCTAAAATAAGCAAAGGCGACTAGGATACCGAATAAATATACTGTATATCCGTGATTTAGGTGTAAATGTTAGTGCTTATTGACAATTGCCTCTTCTGTGGCAACTACCTGAATTTAAAGCTGAAGTGAAAAGCAATACAGCAGCCGGCCGCCAAGTATTGTTTTCTGACTAAGTTGATATTCATAACATCGGTTGTCAATTATGGATGTAATTTTAACTTTCCACAAAATTTGAAAGTTATTTTTCCAGCCTATATAACAAATATATTTCAATTAATTCACATTATTTTAGGACTTAAATTTACTAAAATACAACAAGTTTTGTAAGAGGACACTCAATAGCTTTTGTCCCAACTGTCAACCTCACCTGCCCGTGGTGTGCCCTGCTGTCAGACGGACGAGGCTCTGACGACCGAACCGATAGCGGTATAACTATCTATATGTCAGATTAAATACCTTTTGCCGATGACGCAGCGGTGTCATCGGTACGAGACCTGGCACTGCGCTCACCAACCCGCTTGGTCAGCGTGGTGAGTATGGGCATATACTCCCTGATAAATAGCCACAAAAAAGGACGGCCCCCAGTTCTCGGCCGCCCAAATATTCCAGGTCATGTCAGCAGCCTTGGTTACGGTGGTGGGGGTGCGAAGAATCTGCGGGCTGCTGATGGCTGTCATATCAAATTGACCCTGGCACCTTTTAATGGACGTAGTCTACGGCTGGACGAAAGCTTGGTGGAACTGGAAGTAGAACTAGAGAAGATAAAGTGGCACGTTCTAGGTTTGTCCGAAGTCCGAAGACAGGGGGAGGACACGGTAACCTTAGAATCGGGGCACCTGTTCTACTTTCGATAGAGCGACCAACATCCTAGGGTGGCGTTGGTTTCCTTGTCAACAAAGATCTCCATGACAACGTGTTGGAGATATCCAGTGTGTCGACCCGGGTAGCGTACCTCGTACTAAAGCTGACCACGAGATACACTCTCAAGGTCATAGAGGAGGCACCGGTTAGTTGAGGCCATGTATATTACAAAGGCCATACAAATGACCAGCAAGAGTCACTTCACAGTTGTCATCGGAGACTTCAATGCAAAAGTGGGAGTACAGCGACGTGGCGAATCGTAGGTTGGACCGCACGGCTATGGAAGCAAAAATCATTAGGGGCAAATGCTGGTCTACTTTCTCAACATGCAGGGGCTTTTTAACCGACTTAAAAAAAAGGAGGAGGTTCTCAATTCGTCTAAATGTTTTTTTTTTTGCATGTTTGTTACGCGATTACGCCGCCAATTATGGACCGATTTCATAATTATTTTTTTAGTTTGAAAGGGTATACTCCCGAGGTGGTCCCATTTACACCAAGTCAGATTCTGATGATGGGATCCCTGGGAAATCGAGGGCAACCCTCAATTTTTATAGGCACCCGTAATGTTTTGCATATATTTTCTGACTTAATGCTGATTTTTGGGTCTGGTAATCATCATGTCATGTTGCTGACCTAATGATGGAAGCCACAGAACTCCTTAACGGATAGGAGTTAGAAGATAATACTGCAATTTGTCGACAGAACGTATTTCGCAGTGTGTTGAGCAGACGTGGAGCTTATGAGGTACCAGAACGCCAATTTTTATTTACTGGGGGCGTACCCGCACAACCCAGTAACGAAAAAAAATTTGAAAGTTCCTTTCTTAATTTGACTTGTTATTTAACGCAAGACCTTATCCTATGGTATCGACACCATAAAAGAGTTTAATAAAAAACTAAAAACTGACTTCAAAATGAAACTAAAAAGCGAAAAATAATATTGACTAAAACATACCTAATCAGTTCTTTTTGGAGTCGGTGCCAGCCATCGAGAGTTAAAATGTGTTTATTCGCACCGACTCCAAAAAGAACTTTATATTTTATTAAACTTTTTTTATTTTACAATTTTAAGTGTTACGTCACCTATTTTTTCCCTCCTAACTTCGCCAAAAATGACTTTACAGCAAAGTAACCTTAACTAATATTGGTCCTCTATGGACCCCTCATCCAATGGTATGATAAAAATATGGTGTTATATAGGGTCAATTTTTCGACGAAAACTTTTAAGTTAAGAAAAGGGTTTACCTACACTCCAATCAGTTCTTTTTGCAGTCGGTGCGAATGAACACATTTTAACTCTCGATGGCTGGCACCGACTCCAAAAAGAACTGATTAGGTATGTTTTAGTGAATATTATTTTTCGCTTTTTAATTTCATTTTGAAGTCGGTTTTTAGTTTTTTATTAAACTTTTTTATTTTACAATTTTAAGTGTTAAGTCCTCTATTTTTTACATTCTATCAAAAAAGCCCCATAGAAAGTGGACCTGGCTGAGTCCCGATGGTAAGACGAAGAATGACGAATAAACGGCACATATAAATGAAATGTCTCTGTGATCAACAGGTTTAACACCGGAAGCGATCACCGACTAGTAAAAGTCACTCTTAGTATCAATCTAAAGCTGGAAAAAAGCAGCATGGTGAGGTCTATTCTCCTTCCGACACTGCTTCAAGCAGAACACGGTTTTGAAGCGTTCCAAAGAGCTTCAAAATCGATTAGAAGCGCTGGAAACCGCAAATAATTTTGACAATGACCTCGACAGCGTAGTAGACGCTATACGCGAGGTGGGAGCTAGGCATTTTAGAAGTAAGCAACCAAACAAGAAGTCCAAACTCTCAGGTGAGACTCTAGAGCTGATACTGCGACGGAAAGCGCCAGAGGGAGCTCAGTCAGATGCCATCCATAAAAAGATCCGAAGATTGGTGAGACGCGATCTCCGAAGTTCGAACACCCGCCTTATACAAGAAGCTTTTGTACCCCTAACCTCAGGGTCCATGCTGAAAATCAGCGTCGTTATATGTCCCTGGCTGTCACGACAAATGCTGAGCGGGGCCTTTTTGACACATTTTTTTTTCTAATCTTAATTCTTTTGTATTCTGTGTATGATGTGTGTCAAATAAATATTTTTCTATTTGGGCCTGGGCTGTTCTGGAATCCTTACAGCGAAGCCAAGTCGATTGGCAGTATGTAGAGGTGCTGAGGAGCCTGTATAAAATGGCATCGATGACTGTTCAAGTCCAAAACCATAAGACGAGACCTATCTAGTTGCTAAGAGGAGTAAGATAAGGAGATGTTATATCTCCGAAGTTTTTCACGAACGTACTGGAAGACGTCTTCAAGACGCTGGATTGGAAAGGAACGGATATCATGTCAACGGCAAACATCTCACGCACTGTGCACACTGTTTGCCGATGACATTGACATCATGGCGGAATCGCTGGAGGATTTGCAAAAAATGACGCATAGTCTCAATGCTGCCTCGCGACGTGTGGGCCAAGGGATAAACCTGGGCAAGACTAAATTATGTTCAATGACCATGCCATCCCCGGACTGGTCTCCGTCGAAAGCGTGGCGCTCGAAGTGGTCAAAAAGTATGTCTACTTTGGGCAAGTACTGCAGTTAGATAGAGACAACTTCGAGCGGGATGGATGAAAAAAGCAGGAGATCGTGCTCTTTGGCGCTCTTTAGGGGTAGCTTACGTCCAGCAATGGACTGCAATAGGTTGAGATGATGATGATGAACAAGTTTCGCCGTTGAACAAAGGGGTAAAGGGAGCTTCTTTTCAAAACTATTATGACAATTTATTATATTTTTAAAATTAATACTTTATTGAAATATATTTTGAATAAAATCATAAATATTTTACTTGTTTTATGTAAGGTTCCCTCGTCGTGATTAAAGAAACAATTTCTTATTTAACTAAGTGAAACATTTTAAAATGCACTGCTTCTTTTCCGAGTAGAATTAAGCTAATGGATTTGGACCCAAAGATAAATCGGAATTGTTCAATGTAATTTGTAATGTTACATGTTTGTGTGTGCTTACTTAGGCTTCTCTTTTGTGTACTGTCGAAAACAAACTAAGTCCTTTGTCTGGCCACAGGCCTACGGCGGTTTTCTTATCAGCTCGACCCTTTACATCTAGGGATGTAGGTACCCAAAGAAGGGTAAACATTGCAAAAATGATTATATTTTCCCGCTTTGAATGAAAGTTGTTAGGGCTTTCCACGGTTCTTATAATACGAATATTTTATTTTCAGTCTGTGCTGCATCCTTTCAGAGGCACTTTTTTTTCAAATATAACTCGTGGAGCAGCGTGATGTTTACACAACGCTCGCCTTTCTCCTCATATCCAATGTAGTTTTCAGTTTAAAATTCATACTGCAGCTTTTAAACTTGGTTAGGTTTTGAACGTTGGCCGCGATTATTCTCTAAATGAACGTTTATCTGTTTTAATTCACTGGCAAGGACTCAACTGGTTGCAATCTGATGGACTTAGTTTCAGAGTATATACAATAGCATAGGAAATTATAAAAATTTATGATTTATTGTTTTCTTGTTTGTAGCAGCAATATTGGCGCTACTTTTTATCTCTGAAGTGAGAATTTTATTCCTTTTTGTAGGAAAAAATAAGCTTGCGTTACAAGACTTTTTACTGTCTGTTTTAAGGTAAAATGACCCAAAAAAGGTTTGCTCGAATTACACATTAAACCAGCCGCTATAGTGTAACGCAACACTGAGAAGGTTTCTTCTATTTTCTACTTTCTGGGACGCTAATGACCTGGGAAAGGTCGTCCTTTTTATACAACCTAATAAGAACCCACTTATACAGTTTACACAAAAAGGCCATCTTTTCAAGAACATTGTGTAAAAACATACAGACAATAATACCCAGCTCAGGGCCCTAACCATGAACTGTTAAAACAATCACAAATCTGTCAAACATTATAATTTCTGTCAAATTTTGTATCAAATGACGTACCAAAATTGACAGATTTGACAACTTTGAGATTGTTTTAAGAGTTCATGGTTATGGCCCAGGTGACCTTTTGTTTAAACAAATGAAAAATAAACTGAGTTAAGTATTCGTAAAGCTGAAGGCATATGTAGTTCCTTTCTTTGCGGTTACTTTATATTCATTCATAAGTTATTCTGTATAGACATTTTGGTAGACTTAAGTATGAGTTGCTGCTGATAGTGTTTTGTCTTTGTCACTATGTTTAATAGCATAATGTCAATACAAAAATGTGAATGTGAATGTGAAACTATAAAACACGGTTTTATAATTGAATAAAATTAGCCCAAGCTTAGTTTTAATAGTAAAGTAGTAACCATTGCAAAGTTGCACCTCATCTATCCGAGATGATATAGTATTTCCATGATATAATATTATATTGTCGTGTGGGTTTTACATACTAAAGACGATAAATGCCACAGTTAAATATTATTAGTAAGGTAGTAAATTATTGGACCTCAAAGATCGCATAATAATTTAATAGTAGTTTTGAAAATTAAATAAAACCAATTAGGTGGCAAAAATAATCATTGGTTTTTGGAGGTTTGAATTTGTATATTGGAATTGTTATATTATTCAAAGTTCAAAGTTAATTATGTATATTCATGAGTACAGTTAGGTAACAAATTTAATACAATGTTAAAAAAATATTTGACCTATAAAATAAATGAAAAGATAACCATTTGAATAGTTTTGGTGAAATTCATTATTATGATAGAAATTATTTAGTTTTGGTGACATATTTAAATGACATTACGACTGATCAGCGTCTTTTAGTTATTTTCAGAAAATTTTCAACAACATTTGTATCCAAATTGTATTTTTTCTTGTACCAATATCTGTTCTTTTATTATTCTTGAGTAAGTATTAATTCAAACTAAAACTAAAAACATTATTTTAAAATTATCGCCGTCATCGTAATATTGTTGCAAGCGTCATATCCTAGTGCCATGTTGCTGGAATTAGCAGCTGTCCGACGCTTAATTAAATGAGTATTTGGCATCCACACAGCCATATTAGCGGGTAACGGCGCATTGTCGCCACTTGCACTCGACCGCGCTGCTTATTAGATTTTACTGCGCCCAAACTAACGCTAACTCCGCCAGACGCCCCCGGGTAATGGGAATAGCTCGTAATACTCGTAATCAAAGCATGGCGGTGCTTTGTTGGACTATCGAGGTTTAAAATCTACCGTCTTGTTGCAGTATACCTTTTTTGTAAAGTTTGATGACCTGAGGTGAAGATTTTTGTGGAACACTTTGTTTGGTTTAAATTTTACTTTTATCTTTACACGTGTATTAAATAATTGTGCTACGATACTGGACCAAACTTTAATGAAACGTATTGATACCTAAGGAATTTTAATACATTTAAACTGACTTTCGTTGAATATTAAATACAAAGTGAACTAAAGATATGATAAAAAGGCTTGTCATGCTTTTGAAATCAACAATCAAATCACAAAAAATAATGTTA
This sequence comes from Anania fuscalis, assembly GCA_950371115.1. Lineage (NCBI taxonomy): Eukaryota > Metazoa > Arthropoda > Insecta > Lepidoptera > Crambidae > Anania > Anania fuscalis. The sequence continues at coordinate 9,930,428 of OX493338.1, read as the reverse complement.
CTAATAAATAAAATGACTTGTTGAATGGTCTGAATGGTTTTAACAAACTTTTTGTCGTAAATGAGCCATGAAACAGTTTGATAATTTCTGTCCTTTTGGTGGCCTTATGTCAAATTGTACTTTCCAAATTATTATAAAATTAGATGTCGTTTTATAAAAATGAATGTTTATTTACTTTAGACGGCAAAACCGGTGCACTACAGGCAGGCCTATTTTTCTTCTCAAAAAGTCTTAAATCGTTTCTTTTAATTAAATGGCTACAAATACGAAGAAGGTTTTTCATCCGTTATCTACATTACGAATAAAAACTATGTACAAACTATAGATACCCGTTTCCGTTCATACCAAAATGCAAATGTAAAAACATTACGGAGTGCGGATAAAACATGAGGCTCGCTAGTCTATTGGATAGCGATCTCTATTGGACTTCCAAACAACATCCATCCTTTCATAGAATTGACCCGTCCTTTTACCTACTGAACAAACGCTGAACATTTTCGTATACGTATTTTGAAGTCGGTCAATCTCGTCATTCAATGACAGTCGCGTCGGTTAGTTGTTAACAAGCCAATGATGGATTATGAAAATTTGCATAAAAAGTCTTATTTAACTAGCTTGACAATATACGAGTAATTAAAATAAAAAAAACGCGAAAGAAATCTAATTATTCTATTGCAATTGAATGTTTTCTAAAAAACATAATTGCATTTTTTTGAAATTGAATTGAATTTATTTCCAGAAAGTTAATACATAATTTTGGCTAATAGTATCTTAAAGCCTTTGTTAGGTTGAAATTGGTGACTTCCACAAGAGTTTTCATTTTCAGACATAAAAAGACAATAAAAATTATGCCTATTTTAGATTTAGCTTTACAACAAAATTTTGTAAACTATAAATAAACTCTAAATAATAACATTAGCCTACGATGTATTTTATTAAATGAATTGTCGTCTGAAACAAGCTCATTGTTTTCGTATACCAACCGCAATAAAACGAGACCTGAATATAAAATCATCTTTTGAAGAAAATGTTGTGCGAGGTGAACAATAATATTTAACAAGGCAGAGCATGATTGGTGAAACCTCCCGAAAAACGTGTTCATTTAAGAAAAATCTAATAAAGTAAATCGATTTTGAGCAGATATCGAAAATAAACTTAACTATCGCTCGGACATGGCTTGTTTGCGTTTAATTATTCTGCGTGATGGAAACTCGGTATAACGTGCCTCCTACAACTCATATCCAGTTTTGCAAACATCCATATTCATTCGTGTTCAATGTTTGGTACACAACTTTGTAATCATGTAGTTTATTAGTTTTAAAGCTTTCGTTGGTTTATAAAATCACAAACAAACTGAAAACAAACAGAATCCTTATGGAGGCATTTTTTATTATAGTAAAGTACTGTGTCTTTGCTTCCATGGGCGGTAAATATATGACTAAAATTAAATAAGACTTATGTAAGTGCTTACCAATGTAAGTTTAATAGTCAATACCTACATTGACTATTAAACTTACACTTACCAGTCTCCCTATTTCAAAATCTTAAGTAAATTGCAAAAGATGAGTCTTTTACAGTACACTTTTTAGCTTTATGATTGAAGTTGAAGATACTACTAGATTGAAACTGGACTGAACAAACGAAACCACAATTTAGCTGCGCGCCGATACTGTAAAGCACTTCGCAGTCCGCCGGAGCCGAGATTCGTCCTGTAGCATTTCGTCCGATATTCGTTTAACCCCGTCCAATATCTCGGGTCACGGGCCTCAGGGGCACATAATATCCCGTTTTGTTCATACTAGGTTAAAAACGACTTGCTTCGTGATCCAGTGCGAGATAACAGAATTGGTACCCGCTTATCTCCAGCCGAAAATGAATTCGCCGTCGCCGAATTTACATCGCCCCTGGTAAACTTTCTTTTTTATTTGAGGCTAGTTCTTAACCCAAAAAGTTTAAATAGAATGCTATTTGAAAAACGTTGACGTCCGCTGGGAACTAACCCACATCAAAGTTCGGTCAGTTGAAATGTAATTAATTTGAATATTAATACAGCTGTATCGTAAGGTGTTAATCCGATTATTACTTTTAATTTTAGATATTTTAACTCGTAAGATTTTTTATACAAAGATAAAGTTTTTTTTTTATTATTTGCGATGGGCTTACTCTTGACCCCAATCTTGCTCTAGAGCATAGATGGGATCTACGATGGAGCGAGCTTGCCCAGAAGATGCCTATTCACTCTGGACTTAAAGAGAGTCAGGTTATATGCACTCGGAAATACGTTAAGAAGTCAAGCTAGGTGATTTTTGTGAAAGTCACTCAAAAAAAAGGCGCAACGTCAAAAAATCGTGAAGTGGGAGGTTAGTTAGGTTATTTAAATCTTTTTATTTATTAGTTTTCTTTCAAAATTACAAATTTGATAATGTTTTATTTTAAATCTATTGCTCAAAATTAATATTAAACAATTCAAGTAACGTAAACGTATTTATACCCATTTTATTGATATGGCCAAACGTTGATTGACATACATCAAACGTTGACGTTTATACGATATGGCCAGTTTTGTTTGGCTGTTTTATGAAATACGACCATTTTATGAAATGGCCGGCCACATCATGAATTGTTTAATTTTAAGATCGGGCCACGACACCTACACTGTATAAGGTATCTATAGTTAGTTAGTTTAGCTGGGAGGTGTCCGCACTTAGCCTCTCGATTGGGCCATTGTGCGTGCTGTGTCCTTCCCCTACTCCAACCAGCCCAAGTCATCCCAGAAGGCCAGCAGACCCTTCAGGCTCCTGAAGGCCTCCGGGAGTGATCCTGGTGATTGGAGAATCCGTGCCCGTTGTTCTGCCACACTCTCGCACTCCATGAGCACGTGCCGCGGCGTTTCCTCTGCCTCCATGCATCCTCTGCATGTGGGGCTGTCTGTTACTCCTATGTGGAATAGGTGCCTGTTTAGTGAACAATGACCGGTTATAGTACCTACAACCTTCCGAAGTTCGTTCCGTTTTAGTCTGATGAGGCTGCGGGCAAGCTTTTTTGATGCTGCCGGAATTGCATCTTTTGTTTGCCTGCATAAGGTATCTATGTGTAAAATTTCAAGCATCTAGGTTCAGCGGTCTGGGCTGTGCATTGATAGACCAACAGTCAGTTTAGAATTTTATATAGTAGAAGATATCACTTTACAAATATTTAATTTTTCCAAAATTATTTGCTATAAATTATGTATTCAGTTCAATTTTATTTATTTGATGTAATACCTATGCATATTTTTTAATTAGATGAATTCTAAACGATCGTACATACAAAATGTTTGACAATCTAACTTTACTGAGTTTACGCCTGAGTTGTACTGACGCGACTCTCTCTCACGACAAAAATCGTACCAAAATCTTGGAAGCTTGCTAATGTGCAACCAGTACCCAAGAAGGGTAGCCGTGCCGACCCTAGTCACTACAGACCGATCGCCATCACTTCCGCACTCTGTAAGGTTATGGAAAAAGTTCTAAATTGCAAACTGCTTTCATACCTAGAAGACAATGCTCTTCTCAGTGATCGTCAATATGGCTTCCGCCGGGGACGTTCAACTGGGGATCTTCTAGTGTATGTAACGCATTGCTGGGGCGAAGCCATCGAAAACCACGGCGAAGCAATCGCAGTGTCGCTGGATATTTCGAAGGCTTTCGACAGGGTTTGGCATGCGAGTCTGCTGAGCAAGCTTCCAGCGTACGGTATCCCCACTGGCTTCTGTAGCTGAGTGGCTGACTTTCTAAGTGAACGGTCGATCCGAGTAGTCATTGACGACTGCTCCTCTGACCTCAAGGCCATTGACGCCGGAGTTCCTCAGGAGTCTGTGCTCTCTGCGACTCTTTTCCTGCTGCACATTAATGACCTGCTATCTTCAGGTATTGTTGGGTACGCAGATGACAGTACTGTCACGGAAAAGTATCTGCCTGGTGCAGGAGCCGGTGGAGTTGAGGTCCAAAGACTGAGAGAGGCCATGGTTGAGCGTACGAGCCTGACGTTAAGTAACGTCTCCCAGTGAGGCGATGACAATCTCGTCAGCTTCAATGCCTCTAAGACGCAGGCGTGTCTTTTCTCCACAAAAAGGAGTCCTTTCACCCTTTCTCCTACTTTCCGAGGTACATCTGTTCCAGTGACCGACACTCTACAACTTCTTGGCATAAAGTTGTCCTCTGACCTCAACTTTGGCACCACCATCGAGTCTAAGGCTCAAATTGCAGCTAGAAAGTTGGGCGTCCTGAATAAAGTCAAGCGGTACTTCACGCCTGGACAGCTTTCAACTCTTTACAAAGCTCAAGTCCGATCTTGCATGGAGTACTGCTGCCACCTTTGGGACGGCTCGGCGAAATACCAACTTGCTGCACTTGACTCGGTGGAACGCAGAGCCAAGAGAATAATAGGCGATAAAAAACTGGTGGCGTCCAAGCTGCACAGTCTGGCTCACCGCCGCAAGGTTGCTTGCCTATCCGTCTTCTATAGATTGTACTTCAGAGAGTGTGCTCATGAGCTGCATGAGCTCATACCACCGTCACCTTTCTTTCATCGGACATCCAGACGCACGGCCGGCTACCATCCGTTCTTAGTTGATATACCCATAATCCGCACTAAGCGCTTCTCATCATCTTTTATAATGCGCACAGCTAAATATTGGAATTCCCTGCCTGCGTCTGTATTTCCGAGTGCATATAACCTGACTCTCTTTAAGTCCAGAGTGAATAGGCATCTTCTGGGCAAGCTCGCTCCATCGTAGATCCCATCTATGCTCTAGAGCAAGATTGGGGTCAAGAGTAAGCCCATCGCAAATAATAAAATAAAAAAACTTTATCTTTGTATAAAAAATCTTACAAGTTAAGATATCTAAAATTAAAAGTAATAATCAGATTAACACCTTACGATACAGCTGTATTAATATTCAAATTAATTACATTTCAACTGACCGAACTTTGATGTGGGTTAGTTCCCAGCGGACGTTAACGTTTTTCAAATAGCATTCTATTTAAACTTTTTGGGTTAAGAACTAGCCTCAAATAAAAAAGAAAGTTTACCAGGGTCGATGTAAATTCGGCGACGGCGAATTCATTTTCGGCGAATTCACATGGCCTCTCTCAGTCTTTGGACCTCACATCCACCGGCTCCTGCACTAGGCAGATACTTTTCCATGACAGTACTGTCATCTGCGTACCCAACAATACCTGAAGAACTCCGGCGTCAATGGCCTTGAGGTCAGAGGAGCAGTCGTCAATGACTACTCGGATCAACCGTTCACTTAGAAAGTCAGCCACTCAGCTACAGAAACCAGTGGGGATACCGTACGCTGGAAGCTTGCTCAGCAGACTCGCATGCCAAAACCTGTCGAAAGCCTTCGAAATATCCAGCGACACTGCGATTGCTTCGCCGTGGTTTTCGATGGCTTCGCCCCACCAATGCGTTACATACACTAGAAGATCGCCAGTTGAACGTCTCCGGCGGAAGCCATATTGACGATCACTGAGAAGATCATTGTCTTCTAGGTATGAAAGCAGTTTGCAATTTAGAACTTTTTCCATAACCTAACAGAGTGCGGAAGTGATGGCGATCGGTCTGTAGTTACTAGGGTCGGCACGGCTACAAGATTTTGGTACGATTTTTGTCGTGAGAGAGAGTCGTGTCAGTACGGGAGACAACTCAGGCGTAAACTCAGTAAAGTTAGATTGCCAAACATTTTGTATGATCGATCGTTTAGAACTCATCTTATTAAAAAATATGCGTAGGTATTACATCAAATAAATAAAATTGAACTGAATACATAATTTATAGCAAATAATTTTGGAAAAATTAAATATTTGTAAAGTGATATCTTCTACTATATAAAATTCTAAACTAACTGTTGGTCTATCAATGCACAGCCCAGACCGCTGAACCTAGAAGCTTGAAATTTTGCACATAGATACCTTATACAGTGTAGGTGTTGTGGCCCGATCTTAAAATTAAACAATTCATGATGTGGCCGGCCATTTCATAAAATGGTCGTATTTCATAAAACAGCCAAACAAAACTGGCCATATCGTATAAACGTCAACGTTTGATGTATGTCAATTAACGTTTGGCCATATCATTAAAATGGGTATAAATACGTTTACGTTACTTGAATTTGTTTAATATTAATTTTGAGCAAAAGATTTAAAATAAAACATTATCAATATTTGTAATTTTGAAAGAAAACTAATAAATAAAAAGATTTAAATAACCTAACTAACCTCCCACTTTACGATTTTTTGACGTTGCGCCCTTTTTTCGAGTGACTTTCACAAAAATCACCTAGCTTGACTTCTTAACGATAATTCACTGCAATTTAATCTTTTATTTACACTTATTATTCACTTTCACAATTCACAAGAACAGAATAATAATTGTCCGCCGTCATGTTGTACCACAATAACAATGCGACATCAGCGCCTCTACCGGTGGATTATATAACTGTTTTACGATGTGACCTGAACATCATCATCAAACGCTGACTGATTCATTGATGTGGCCTATCAACATCATGATGTGGCCAGCGGTTACTGTGCCGCATCATGAAAAACGACCATTTTATGAAATGGTTGGCCAAATCATGAAGTGATTAATTATAAGATCGGGCCACGACATAGGCATCCACTAAGGAAGAATTTTTGGAAATTTCACCCTTAAGGGGGTAAAATAGGGGGTGAAAGTTTGTATGAAAGTCCGTCAGTTTTGAAGTTAGGATCTCCAAATTTTGTGTTAAGGCTGACGTATAAAAATGAATTAACACGTATCTCAGCGTTTTTTGCTAAATTAACCCCCAATGGGGTAAAAAGGGGGATAAAGTTGTATATTGAAAGTCCGTGGTTTTAAAAGTAAAAATCACTAAAATTATTATTTAGGCGTACAGTTGGGAACTCAGTCAAAATATATCGTTGTTGTTAGAATTTCAACCCTTATGGGGGTAAAAAGGGGATTTTTGTATTTAAAGTTCTTTATTTTCTAACTAAAATTCACTTTATTTATTTTTTAAGCTTATAGTTGGTAGCTTAAGCAAGGTACATTTATGTTGTTGGAATTTCAACCCTCAAAGGGGTGAAAAGGGGATAATTTTTTACTTGAAGTTCTATTATTTCTAAGTAAATATCACTCAACTTTTTATTTAGGCTTACGGTTGATAACTCACGCAAAGTGTGTTGGTGTTGTTTAAATATTAACCCTTAAGGGGGTGGAAAGGGGATACATTTTGTATTTGAAGTTCTTTATTATGCTAGTTAAAATCACTCTATTTATTATTTAGGCTTATGGTTGAAAACTCAAGCGAGGTATATGGTTGTTGTTGGAATTTTAACCCTTAAGGGGGTGAAAGGGGTATACATTTTGTATTTGAAGTTCTTTATTTTCAAAGTAATTAAATATACTTATGGTTAGGCACTCACGCAATCGGTGATACCTACAGTGCAGGCATTCACTAAAGAAGCATTTTTAGAAATTCCACCCTTAAGGGATTAAAATAAGGAGTAGAAGTTTGTATGAAAGTCCGTCAGTTTTGAAGTATGGATTTCCAAATTTTGTGTTGAGGCTGACGTATAGAAATTAATTAATAGTGTTTCAGCGTTTTTTTTATAAATTCACCCCCGATGTGGTAAAAAGAGGGATGAAGTTGTGTGTGGAAATTCCATCGTTTTCAAAGTTTAGATCACAAAAAATAATATCGCTTATAGTATAAAGCTCTGGCAAAGTATAGGGTAAGAAAGGGTAATACGCCCTAGTTTTTTTTAACTGTGAATAAAACTAGTTCTAGTTCAGTATTTAAAAAAGTTTACAAAACATCTTTTAACTTTCCAGTCAAAAGATGTCTTTTCAAGGTTCTGGATGGTATACCAAAGTTCCTTGATGCTTCGTTCACTCCCATTTTCTTATTTCTTACGGCACTCATAGCTTTTTCTAAGTCTTCATATTTCCATGTTGCACTTAAAGTCTTCCTCACGTACTGACGAGGCATCGTCTGTAAACATTATACAAGAAACTTCAACGAATTTAAATAAATCAATAGACAGAAAGATAGGCAGGTAGACACATTTTATAATTTATATTATAAGTGGGGCATTTTAAATTCAGGCACATGGGGCGTTTTGTAAAAATGTGTCTTTAATATGCCCCACCGAGCCCTTGACGACAGCTTCAAAGTTATAACGCTTGAGTGTTTCGAAAAATAAAGGTTATTTTATCTATTTTCAGGGTATGTGGATGAAACTGATATGAAAAACATAATATTAAAATTATAAAAATTTGATTGACCCTTACCGCAAATTGTCAAAACACCAAAAACGGAAAAAAGCAATAATTTTGTTACCAGCAAAGCAATTACCTGCAATCGTCCGCTATCTTCTCATACGACTGTTGTGTACTCAATGCGCGTCAGTGGCGCCGCCTAACTGTGTTAGTTTGCGTGTGAGAGTAGTGGGGCATTTTGTCAACTGGGGCGTATTACCCAGTTTTACCCTATGGATGTTGTTGAAATTTCAACCCTTAACCCTGTGAAAAGGGGATTTAATTTCGTATTTGAAGTTCTTTATTGTCGAACTAAAATTACTGAATTTATTATTTAAATATTTAGGCTTATGGTTGGAGTCTTACACAATTAGAGTTTTCTGACTTACAGCACTTAAAATGGGTTTCAATTTTGTATTTGTAAAAAATAATGTATTGTCACATGTTCCGTGTTATTACTAATTCTCTACTTCCGCAAGTCTATCCGTATGTCTGTCTACCACGAGCAAATATCTCAGCTGTCTAGAAATAGTTGAGGTACTTTTGGATATGGAGTATGGCGTAGGGAATTTCCCGATACCTCACATGATAATATTTATAAAACGTGAAAGTTTACAAGTGTAGCAAATCAGCGAAAACTACTGTGTAACATTTAAGGCAACTTAGATCGAAAAAATAACAAAATATGGCCTCTTCATTTATCTACCCCTGATCGGCCCCCTACAGCTGGTCGGACACTGCATAATTATATAAAATGGCAAACTGACTGACTAGGTGATATATCAACGCGCAGTCCTAACCACTGGACCTAGGGACTTGGGATTTTGCAATGAATAACTTATAACTACCCAAGATTTTTTGGAAATTGTGGGGTTAGAATAGGTATATTATACAAACTTCAATCCTAACTAATTTTATTTTATAAAGGCGTATGTGACTTTGTTTGTTGATTGTTTTGTTACGCTTTCACGCCTTACAACTCTACCAATTATCATGAATTGTCACACAGATCTTAAAATAATAACTGTTACCTTTCTTTGTCTATAAACTATAATTTTATGGTAATTGTCATAACTTCTTACTGAAATGACTTTCATGATTACTACTTAAGTGACACTGAAATGAGCACATTTTAAAACGCGGTTTATTTTTATGTTATCAGACTAATAAAAAGTGCGTCGATGTCTCGCGCTACAACCTATACAATACGTATATAATATAAGTTTAGCGATTTGCTTAAAAAATATTTTGACGGTTTAGTTATGTGCGTCAAGTTTTATTTTAATATTGTAATTGGATTAAATTTAAAGTTTATATGTCCCTTATTTTTAGATCAAGATTAGCGCGAGCGTAGCCGCGGGCAAATGATAGTTATGTATATTTAACGTTTTTGGGCAAAACAAGGGATAACCGTTTTCATATACCCTTTATTTTATCGAATGCCTTTATAATTTTTTTACGAATGGCACAAACAGGAGTTGTTTTGTACCTGTGATTGGTCACAAGTTAAACCAAATAATATGTGGCGAGGATTAAGCGTAATCCCTTTTGTTAATTTACAAAATTACAGATCACACAAAATTATGATAAATAATCCCAAAGCAGATGTCCGCAATATTGACTAACGGAATATTGTAAGTTCGACACCGACCGTCCTCTCATAACCTCTGGGACGATAGTTGTAACACTTACTATGATAAGGGTTGCCAATTTAATAACGAACCATTTAGATTAATTTGTTGCGAACAAGCTATTTAATTTAAACTAACCTGCTTCGGTAATTCATTAAGGGGAAATTACGTTGGGCACTTTTTGTATTACTACACGGTTTGGGGCGAAATTAAAGCAATAGATTAGAAGTGTCGTGCAATCTCGTGCGTGGGTACACCCATATTAGATTGGCCTGAGTAAATTTGCTTCATGACTAAATGAGGCGAACTGTAGGCCAAGTTTTAAGCTTTCATTAAAAGGAAACGTCGGGCGGGCAACATAGGTTGAATAATTTCACGAGCGTCCTTAATGTGGGGGTTTTCAAGCTAAATTTTATTTAAAAAAAATGTCTCTTTGAAATTTGTTTCAACAAAGAGGTAAATGTTTTTCTACGACCTACGTATATGTAAATATTTTTTTGTATTATTTGATAAATCTTTTAACCCACTGACATACGATTTGGAACTCTTTTACCGTAATAATGTGACAGTACCACAAAGTGGCATAGGATACTTTTAATCCATGGATTTTCGCGTGTTTGTGTCACGAAACAAAAAAAAGAATCTTTTATTGAGCTGTCATCATCATCATCATTTCAGCCACAGGACGTCCACTGCTGAACATAGGCTTCCCCCAGTGACTGCCAAATTGGCCGGTTGGAAGCGGCCTTCATCCAGCGGCTTCCTGCAACCTTTACCAAGTTATTTTGTGGGTGGACATCCCACGCTGCGCTTGCCGGTACGTGGCCTCCATTCCAGAACCTTTCTGCCCTATTGGCGGTCCGTTCTACGTGCTATGTGCCCCGCCCACTACCACTTAATCTTGCTAATCCGTCGGGCTATGTCAGCTACTTTTGCTCGTTTACTGATCTCCTCATTTCTGATTCGATCTCGCAAAGAAACACCGAGCATAGCCCTTTCCATCGCGCGCTGTGCAACCTTGAGCTTCGTTATAAAGCTATTTTGAGAGACCACGTTTCTGTTCCGTATGTCATCACATAGGTAACACACACTGGTTGTAGACTTTCGTCCTTAGGCACTGGGTATTTTGGACGACAAGATGTTCCCGAACGCTGCCCAGCCGAGTTGGATTCGTCGATTGACCTCTTTCTCAAAATTGGACCTATACAACTGGACCACTTGTCCCAGGTAAACATATTTGTCATCAATTTCGAGGATAGAGCTAACTTGCACTGGGTAGGGCGCAGCATGGACATTCGACATTACCTTTGTTTTGTCCATGTTCATTTGAAGGCCTACCTGTTGGGAAACTCTATCAAGGCCATCGAGCATTGTGCCGAGGTCTTCTAGCGATTCTGCCATGATCACAATATCGTCGGTGAACCGAAGGTGAGTGGTGTATTCGCCGTTAATGTTAAAGCCGGATCCTTTCCATTTCAGGAGTTAAAAGCGTCTTCAAACGCGGCGGTGAGTTTCTGAGAAATAACGTCTCCCTGCCATACGCTGCACAGCTTATTGCCCTGTAGGTATGCTATTATAAAATTTATCCAACCCTCTTTATTATATTTGGATCATTCTAAATGTTACCTCAAGTCGTTATGCAGAATTTGGTAGCTACACACAGTGATCATGTTTGGTTTTTGCCATTACGAGGAGGTATACAACCCTAAAACAATAAAAAATCATTGTCATTTTTATGATTCCTTTACACATAGAAAAAAATGTTGTTATAAAAAATTGTATAATTATATAAAACACGCAAAAGAATAATCATTTGCAACAGTGCAAATGGAAACAATACAAACTTAAAAACATTGTGCATGGAAACTTAATTTTGCTTCACTGATGGCTATATTATATCTAAGTTTCAAAAATTACACAAGCAAATTACCTACCTACGTATTTTATTTTATTGCACGTTTCAATTTCTGATGTGGGTAAATTATAAGTTACGCGTTTGTTTGCCATTTTTCGATGTACTAGTAGCCTATGACGTGCGACTAAGTGCTAGCCATAAATTGTGCACGTGACAGCTGCTGTCGTGTCGCGTGTTCGGCGTAGTGTGTGCTAGGACCAGTTAGGACCACTACACATCGAACGCGGCTTCCACCGTTGTGCAGCCGTCACTGCTAGCGCATCGTGTCTTCGACATTACCTACTCTTAATCGATGATCGATGTTGAATATATCGATCGAGAACGAACAAAAGTCGCTGACATAGCCCGGCGCGACGGATTAGTAACAGTGGGTGGAGCACATAGCACGTAGAACTGATGGCCGATGGGACAGAAAGGTTCTGGAATGGAGGCCACGTACCGGCAAGCGCAGCGTACGGCGTCCACCCACAAGGTGGACAGACGGCCTGGTTCCAGGATGTCGCTGGATGCAGTCCGCTTCCAACCGGCCAATCTGAAAGCCACTGGGAGCTATAGCTGAAATGATGATATTAATAATAATATAATAAAGAGTTTCGTGTAACGACGGCACTCTTAACGCAAAATGGAGGTGGAAGAAATGTATTTAAATAAAATACAAATATTATACTCGACGATGTATCAGCTCCAACACGCAGCAGCGCTCGACACACATAATTAAGAAAACTACACTGGCATGTTTGACGACCTCCGCAGCCGAGAGGCGAGCACGCCGGTATTTAAATGGCGCCGCCATCTCTGAGGTTCCGGGTTCGATCCCCGCTCGGGTCAATGTAGAAAACGAACTTTTCTATATTGACTCAGGTCTGGGTGTTGTGGTACCGTCGTTGTTTCTGATTTCTATAACACAAGTGCTTTAGTTCCTTACCTTAGGATCAGAGCAATGTATGAGATGTTGTCCATTATTTATATTATTTATTTATGTTATGTCTTATACCGATGAAAAAAACTTTTCAGCGCCGCGCGGCGTCCTGCAACCGCTAGGTATGGTGCTTATATTATATTATGATGCACGCACCGTTGCACGTTGGACCAAAAACGGTGCCACCTCGTGATAATTGTCCGTTTATCAATCCACCGTGATTCCATTTACTACCACCATTTGATTGCGCCAGACCAATATAACCATTGTCATAGAGCCAAAGAAAGCATTTATTATTATTCTTACTTTTTGAGGGAAGACGGTCCTTAGTGATCTTACGTCAGTAAGCAAGATTGTTTCCAAATTGACTAGACTGGGAATCGAGTTCGTGCCACTGCACCATCGGGTACCTACAGTTTTCAAATAAATTACTATTGCCTGTGACAAATTGGGTACGGTTAATCGAGTCTGTGACACCCTCTGTTGCTAACATTGAATAGATGTAGTAAGTGCGTCAATGTACCTACGCATCGCTGGGCTAGAACCATAATAATTGTCTGTTTATCAATCTATAATTGCATTCACTGTAGCATTATGCCGTTTCTCTCAAATGAATCACATTTCATTGTGACAAAGTGGTGTGCCTAATCGTGCTCGTGACACTTGCTTTTGCATCGTGCTCAATGCAATGTAAGCCACAATAGACTAACAGGGTGAATGAATAACTGTATTTCAATATACAACTACTGTTAAATTATTTTCCCGTATTATTTTATCGTCACAAAAAAGGTCAAAATAAACATGAAAGATACTTTTTTTTGCGATTTCGATGTTACTCCCATTAAAAGGTGGTTAAGGTTAGTGAAAAGAGTGTCCTGTAAATGTCTTTAATACGATACAATATGTACTTCATCATCTCAGCCACAGGACGTCCACTGCTGAACATAGGCCTCCCCCAATGACTTCCAGATCGGCCGATTGGAAGCGGCCTGCATCCAGCATCGTCCTGCAACCTTTACCAGGTCGTCTGCCCACCTTGTGGGTGGGCGTCTTACGCTGCGCTTGCCGGTACGTGGCCTCCATTCCAGAACCTTTCTGTCCCATCGGCCGTCAGTTCTACGTGCTATGTGCCCCGCCCACTGCCACTTCAGTCGGCTAATCCGTCGGGCTATGTCAGCGACTTTGGTTCGTTCACGGATCTCCTCATTTCTGATTTGATCTCGCAAAAAAACACCGAGCATAGACCTTTCCATAGCGCGCTGTGCAACTTTAAGCTTTCTTATAAGGCCCATGGTAAGAGGCCACGTTTATGTTCTGTATGTCATCACTGGTAACACACACTGGTTGTATACTTTCGTCTTTAGGCACTGAGGTATTTTGGACGAGAAGATGTTGCGTAGTTTCCCGAACGCTGCCCATCCGAGTTGGATTCGTCGTTTGACCTCTTTCTCAAAATTGGACCTACCCAGCTGGATAACTTGTCCCAGGTAAACATATTTGTCAACAATTTCGAGAATAGAGCTCCAATATGTACTTACTTCTATCTAAATATTATAAAAGCTGAAACTGATTGACTGACTGACTGACTGACATATCAACGCACAGGCCAAACTGCTGGGTCTAGCGATTCCAAATTTGACACGCAGATTCCTTATAAAGTCTAGGGGTGCACTAAGAAAGGATTTTTCAAAATTTTATTCCTTAAACATATTTGCATGAAATTTGGTATGAATAAATTTCGGCAAAAATAATGATTACGTATTTCAGCGTTTTCAAAAATTCAACCCCTAAGAGGGTAAAATAGAGAATGAACGTTTTAAATAAACCCACAGGCCAAACCCTTAGGGCTAGAAATTTTAAATTTCGCACACGTATTCCTTTTATGACGTATACATCCACTAAGGAAGGATTTTCTAAAATTCAACCCCTAAGAGGGTTAAATAGGGGATGAAAGTTTTAAATAAACGCACAGGCCGAACCCTTAGGGCTAGAGAATTGAAACTTCGTACACGTATTCCTCGTATGACAAAGGCAACCACTAAGGAAGAATTTTTCAAAATTTAACCCCAAGGGGTGAAATTGGGGTTAAAACTTGTATGAAACTTTTATTCCTTGGACTTATTTGCATAAAATTTCGTATAAATTGAGCACGGCAAAAATAAAGGTTAAGTATTTAAGAGTTTTCTGAAATTCACTCCTATGAGGGTACAATAGGGGATGAAAGTTTTAAATAAATGCACAGGCCAAACCCTTAGGGCTAGCAACTTGAAATTTTACACACGGCCTCCTCATGTGACAAAAGCATCCACTAAGGAAGGATTTTTCAAAACTCAACCCCCAAGGGAGCGAAATAGGGGATATTAGGGATTCATTAAAATTTGTATAATAATATAATACAATTTTTTATGAAACTTTTTATTTCTTGGACATTTTTGCATGAAATTTCGTATGTATTGAGTACGGCAAAAATGATAATTAAATATTTCAGCGTTTTCTAAAATTCAACCCCCAAAAGGATAAAATAAGGGATGTAAGTTTAAAATAAACGCACACACCAAACTATTAGCGATTCAATATTTTTGTATAAGTGTACTTACTATTTTTTTCGTCCCTAAAACAATAATATTGCAATGTTTCTATAGAAAAACTTTATTAGTTTAAAATAATTCGTAGATTTGCGAGATCTCGCAAAATACTGAGATCTTGCGAGATTAGAGCTCTTAAATCTTGCAAATACCGAGTTCGAAGATTTGCTGCAAGATTGCACTCCCTAATTACGTTCTCTCAAAAAAAGTGGTGATATTTCTAAAATTTAAAAAAAATTCTTGTGAGCGGATTTTTTCCTGGCGGGTACAAATAGGTCGCTAATCCGACTACCTAAAAATAATTTATATCCATCTGGTCTGGACCACCCTAAGAATCTAAATATATAAATGAAGAATCTTACTGACTGACATATCAAAGCACAGCCCAAACTGCTGGTTCTATAGATTCCTAACTTGCAAAGTAGCTTTCTTCTAAGGTCTAGGGGCGCACTAAGAAAGGATTTTTCCTAATTCAACCTCGAAGGGGGTAAAATTAGGGGCCCAAAAGTTTGTATGAAAGCCCGTCAGTTTTAAAATTAGGATCTCCAAATTTTGTGTTTAGGCTGAATTATGAAAATTGATTCATATGAATCTCGGCGTTTTTTATTTAAAAAAACACCCCCGATATGGGGTAAAAAGGGGATGAAGTTGTGAATGGAAAGACCTTAGTTTTCAAAGTAGATACTACTATTTAGGCTTTCGGTTAGGACTTACCCAAAGTATATCGGTGTTGTTGGAATTCCAACCCTTAAGGGGTAAAAAGGGGATACCATTTTGTATTTAAAGTTCTTTATTTTTTAAGTAAAAATCACTGAATCTATTATTTAGGCATATAGTTGAAAATTCACCCCGTCGGTGTTTTTGGAATAACAACCCTTAAAGGGGATGAAAAGGAGTAAAAATGTCTTATTTAATGATTTGATTCTATATTTTCAAAGTTAAAATCACTATATCTGTTATTAATTATATATAAAATCATGAACTGACTGATTGATGAATATCCATAGCCCAAACCGCTATACCTAGCGACTTGAAATTTTTTACATAGATACAAAAAACAGTGTAGTCATCAACCAAGGAAGGATTTTTGGAAATTCCAACCTTAAGATAACATTTTGTATGAAAGTTTGTCTGGTTTTAAACGAGGATATTTATTTTTTTTTGTTTTGGCTGATGTATGTAAATTAATTTATATAAGTCTTAGCGCTTTTGATAAATACACCTCCGATAGGGGGTTGAAGTTGTGTATGGACGGTCCTTGCGTTTTCAAGGTAATAATCACTCAAATCATTACTTACGCTTATGGTTGAAAACTCACGCAAAGTATATCGGTGTTTTTGGAATTTCAACCCTTGAAGGTCAACTCTTCCAAAGGAGATACAATTTTCTTCTTTCTTTTCGATATAAAACTCACTAAATGATTTTTTTAAGGTTATGGTTGGTAACTCACGCAAGGCATATCGGTGATATTGTCAACTCTTAAGGGGTTAATAAAGGGATAAAATTTTGTATTTTAAGTTCTTTATTTTCGAAGTAAAGGGGAACTATAAAGGGGTGAATTGTTTATGTGAATATTATTTTCGAAGTCAAAATCACTAAATTTATTATTTAATTTATTTTGGTTGGGAACCAAAGCAACATACATTGTCGTTTTTTTCACTCAAGTTAAAACGAGAAATAAAGTTTTGTATTTATGTAGGCAAAAGTAGAAAATACACGTATATCGTGTTATTATTAAGCCTCTACTGCCGCCTCTTCTAACCGTCTGACTGTCTGTCTTTCAAGAGAAAATATCTCATTATCATCAGCATCAGCCCTTGAAAGTCTACAGCGAGCGTCTCTGGGCTGTCTGTATCAAGCGGCTGCCCGTTACCCTGATTTGGTCGGCAGTCCACCGCGATGTCGGCCTGTCTACGCTTCGTCTTCCATTTCGTGGTCGCCAATCAAGAATTTTTCTCCTCGAACGGTTGCCAGTTCTGCGAGCGAAGTGGCCTGCCTTTTGTGCCACATTAGCATAGCAATTCGAATAGCAATGTCGGCGACTTTGGTTTTTTTCTGTTTCGTCAGGTTTGGGCAAATACCTCAGCTATCTGGAAATGTTTAAGAAACTTGTGGATGGACCTCCGTCCGTCTATCTATCAGCAGTCTGTATGCCACGAGCAAATATATCAACTGTCAGCCGCTCAGAGATTGTCGATCGACAGTCGAGCGATAGACTAAAGGGCGTTGAGTGAGCGCTTCAACCTAGTATAATACAGCATACGCTATATTTGCGATTAATTGATTTGAAAATATTGTTTTTTAGCGTTTATTTACCTGTTAAGCACTAATTTTTATTACTGTAATTGGATTACCTTTAAAGTTTATATTATTTTCTTTTTTTTTATCTAGATCAGCGCGGGCGAAGCCGCGCGCAACAGCTAGTCTAATTATTTATTTATTTTATTTTGTAGTGTACTCACTACTAAGACTATCACCATGAAAATTCATCAATTACATCATTATGTTTAGGATGCTTTCAAATTAATCCCTATGGACTTTTGATTAAGTGGTAAGCATTAATCGTGCACACGTGACACCCGCTGTCGGGGGTAACATGTTCAGTGCAGCACGCACCAGTAGACCGGAACCCTGATAATCGTCCAATTTTTAATATATTATTCATTTTGTGATTAACACGATTTTAATTATTCCCTACAGACTTTATATACGTGGTGAATCATGCACAGGACATGTTATGTAAAATATTTTGCGTGTTTGGTACTGACTTGTGCAAAACGCTATTAGGGTGCTCATTTACAGACGGTTTTTGCCGAAGCTATGTCCGTTTTTTAATCGGGCAGCGTACTGTATGAAATATGGTAATAACTAAAAACTGTACATACCCGCACAATTGCTCGAAGCGCGTACATAAAAAAACCATTAAGTGTTTGTAATATAACATAAATATTCTGTTTATTTTTTAAATATCAGTTTATTAAATCCAAATCAAAATTAACCTTGTTCATTTTCTTGTTATTTCTAAAAAAAATCCAGCTTCTCTAGTCCTATCATATCTCTTTTCATTTCAAGACATAAAGCATTGGTGCAAGAACAGTAGCCGTAAATCGTCAACGTGTCATCGTTTGTTAGCTCAAATGATGTGTGCTCCACAATGTAAGGACGCACTGTTAGCGGTACCGCTGATAATTGTTCGTTTATCAATCGACGCCATTTGTATTCATGAGTTTGTACTTGCAAATTTTAGGTACCGGCGCAGGTATTATTGCTAATTACTAGTATATTGCAAGTGGGTATTTTGCATTTGTGGTGACGCTAATTTGAACAAAATTATCAATAGCCTGCCCTGTTTCTAGGTCATCTGGGGTCGGCGCAGTATGTTTTTCTCTCTCAGGCAATCCGGTCACTCGTCATCGAGTCATTCACTCCCTTCTTGGTTATACCACCCCTCAAACAATTCATCCTTCTTAGGTTTAAAAAAAGGCAGAGGAATAACAAGGCATTCATAAAAGTCTAGTGACGAAGTTTTTGAAAGGTCTGCCAAACGCATTGGCAAGGCGATTGCTACGGACGGACAGGACAAAACTATAAATGGTTTCAAGTTTACTACGGACTCGAAAAGTGCCTACAGAAATCTTCGTGTAAAATCCTACATGCTATTCTGGTAGATATTGCGTAGGTACCTATCAAGATATTTCGCACATTAACAGACTGTGTTATTGCAGAGTAAGAAATTACAGCGCTACAGGAGCGAAACGACATTTGCGAGTCCTTTGGGAATTCGTGGATGTGGCTGGCCTGTAAACAACCACAGTTTTCAGCACTATGCGTAATTCACACTGTAAGTATATTTTGTATTTTGATTGCTTTTTTATTTATTAACGCAAGAAAATTATAAGAATATATTCTAGTGTATTATATTCAAAAGACATTTATTGAAACATCATGGCAGATAAAATGTTACTTTACGAAAACAACAATGAAATAATTAAATTAAACTTTCATTATTCTTAATCGTCTTATAAAAATAATATCTTTAAGTACAAGTGCTTAAGATTTAACTAAAATGAAACGTCGCTCCGTCTGATAAAATTTCGAAGTCGAGATTGTATTGTGAATCGTAAAGACAAAAAGCCTTTTGTGAGATCGCATTAAAATTGCGTGAAGCGCAATCCAGCGATGTGTTGATTCGATAAAACGTTCACATTTCACGTACAAAATGACGTCCATCGCACATTACCGCCATAAATTCATCTCGCATTGTCAACCACCGCACTATCAGCGAAATATCGAATATCCACTAGCGGCACGCTTCGCGCATACAAATACATGTTTAAACGGTATTATCGTGAGCGTTAACGACAAGGCCCTACCAACAACTTTTATAGCAACTCGGCTTAGATCGGAAACAAAAACAGGGATTTGCCAGCAGAGAATACTAATTTGTATCGAGAGCGCTGCGAGTGAAATGATTAAAGTATGTTGACTTGTAAAATGCAAACACAAAGACAAGACTACTACTTGTAGGTTTCTAATTGGCAGCTAATTCAACAGTTTCATACGCAAGGCTGCATTTAAGCATTAGTTAAAAACTAAAAATGTTAATGTTCTTTAAAAAAATAATGAAAACATTTAGTAATTAAATCTCGTTTCGAGTTCATAGTTGGTTTCAAATTAACAGCTGCTGTTAAGACTTAAACTTCATTTAAAAACTTCGAAACATGGCTTTCAGCGTTTGTGTGTAAACAATTGATTGCCATAATCCTACAGCAGTTTGTTTTGAACAAAGACTGGACCGATTTCAGTTTAAAACGAGCAAATTGCGGATTTTTACCTACGTTTTGAGCAAAAACCGTTGGTTGAGATCGACTTTTGATGTAGTTAAGAATCTAAGCAGCTTAAATTCCGTAACACTTTTGGAAAATAATCCTTCAGCCAAACGTTGTATTTACTTTTTTCAGAGAGGTACGACCATGAAGAGTAATGCTTTCTAAATCAACAGATCTTTAGAAGACACAATACGGAATATCAGCACAGGATTAACACAAACATGTGCCATTGATGACAGTTACGATAGAACTTTTAGATCAGCCAGCGGGCTCTTCAAACAGTTTTTATTCAACATTGTTTTGTATTTTTTCTGTATAAAAGTTTATGATTACATTACAGATTAAATTTTTGGCAAGTTTCAAAATTTTAGTTAGTTTAAGAATATTCGCCTTTGCTTGCAATTATCATTGGTCCCAAAAAAAACAATATCGCACACTCATCAAAATATCCATTTCATTTAAATTAAATATTTTTTTAATTTTCTGAATACGATCAGCACCTACCTAGTCTTGAAGATGATAGAAATTTTCCTAAATAATAAGTTATTTACTTGAAAAACGTTAGCCCGTGAGTCCAGTGATTAGAAACGTCCATTTGCCTGCTTAATGCGGCATCTTTCATTTGTTCCCGGCCACGTCAATTTCGTTCCATTTTTGAAAATGTTGTACGCACAGCAAAAGCAACAAACATTAAGTTCGAAAAAAATGGTACGGGAAACTAGGCATTATCTTTATAATTTTCTGTAAAACAAACCATATTTTTGCAAATATTTATAGCATACTTGTCATGTACATTTATACAAAAATAATTTAAAATATCTGGCCAAGTGCGTGTCGTGCCACGCGCAGTGTAGAGTTCCGTAGTTGACCGTCGTTACCACAATATTTTCAGTCATATAAGTCACAAGGGTGGAGTAAACGAGTTCTCGAATCTCGAGTGGGGACCACGCCTAGGCAAACGTAGTGTAGGACGCCGAGCTCGATGGACTGACGACCTTAGGAAGATCGCTGGCAGTGGATGGATGAAAAAAGCGGGAGATCGTGCTCTTTGGCGCTCTTTGGGGGAGGCTTACGAGCAGCAGTGGACTGCAATAGGCTGAGATGATGAGGTAATGAAGTCACATTTTATGTCACATCTTAAACGTTATGATTTCCCTAAAAGTTCATGAAACTATTACCTATCATGTTTTTTTTTCTGTTTTTTAAGCCAATAGCCTACCCTACTCGAACAAAAATTAGCACTTAAAGATTAATATTTCGCAAACGGATGCCTAAATTGAAAAATAAAAGTATTCGCAAGCCCAAAGTCATTTTAAAGGACCTATTCAACGATTTATACGTCAATCCCACACGATGGGGTTGACGAAAAAATCATCCCCACGTTACATGTATAAAAGATAACCTAAAACAATTTAAAAAAAATATTCTACACCACTTGGTCGGCGTGATACCTCCACAAATTTCAGCTCTCAAGTGTCAACAGTCACCAAGCAAAACCTCGGACGGACAGACCTTATAGTTTCGTTCTTTATAGTCAGACAGACTATAAAGAACGAAACTATGAGTGTTCCTTGTCGAGACTACGGAACCCTAAAAAGTGTGATTAACAAGACACAATAAAAAATAAAAACTAGGCTACTGGGCAAACTGGTCAGATAATTTGATTTATAAAAACTCCCGATACGAGTTTATCATATCATTTATTTATCATATATATGTGTAAATCATCTAAAAAAAATACCTTTGGAATAGATAGATAGAATCCAGGTATTTTTAACCGACCAATTTTTTTTTATGTTTGTTACGTGATTACGCCGTCAATTATGGACCGATTTTAAAATTTCTTTTTTTATTTGAAAGGGTATACTCCCGAAGTTGTCCCATTTTTACCAAGTCAGATTCTGATGATGAGATCCCTGCGAAATCGAGGGCAATCCTCAACTTTATAGGCACACACAGTGTTTCGCATATATTTTCTGACTCATGATCATCTCATGTTGCTGAACTGATGATGAAAGCCACAGAACTCCTCAACGGATAGGAGTAAGAAGATAATACTGCAATTTGTCGACAGAACGTATTTCGTAGTGTGTTGAGCAGACGTAGAGACTTTGAGGTACCAAACAGCCAATTTTTATTATCTGGGGACGTAAACTAGCATACCCAGTAACGAAAAAAAAAACCCGTCACACCACCTAAACGGAAAATAATGAAAAACTAAAAAAGTGTTTTTTTCTCAATTTCCATACTATACAGTGAATATACTTAAACAATTCCATACAAAATGACGTCGAAAATTTGGCTAAGTATCGAAATCAATCTGTTTTTCAACTTTTCGTTAAGGACCTTACACTTAAACATTATGAAATAAAATAAGTTTTGTAAAAAACTAAAAACCAACTTCAGAATTAAACTAAAAAGCGAAAAATTATATTGACTAAAACATACTACTCTGTCAAGAAAGTACCGGGAAAAGATTAATAATACACAAAATGTTAGTTATTCATCCACATTTATTTTATCACCTTCAAAGTATGCTCCTTCAGAGGCGATACACTTACGCCAACGAATAATCCAATCATCAAAACATTTTTTTAACGCTTTTTCCGGAATCGAGTTCAGTTCTCGCCGCGAATTCTCTTTTATGTCTTCTACCGAATGAAACCGGGTGCCACGAAGTGGTAATTTGAGTTTAGGAAAAAGAAAGAAGTCGGCTGGAGCCATATCAGGTGAATAAGGTGGCTGCTCGATGGTATTTGTTGAGTTTTTGGTCAAAAATTCGTTCACAATGATGACCTTGTTGTTCCACAAATCTAGCCTTTTTCGTCTAATTTGCTCTCTTAAACGCCGCATAACGCTGAAATCATCATCATCATCATCATATCAGCCTGTTGCAATCCACTGCTGGACATTGGCCTCCCCCAAGGAGCGCCACAGCGCACGATCTCCCGCCCTTTGCATCCAGTCGCTGCCGGCTGCCTTCTTCAGGTCATCGGTCCATCTAGCCGGGGGGCGTCCTACACTACGTTTGCCTAAGCGTGGTCTTCATTTGAGAACCTTCCTGCTCCATCTCTCGTCGGTTCTGCGACAGACATGGCCAGCCCACTGCCACTTCAGCTTGCTACATTTTTGGACAATATCAGTCACCTTAGTCTTATGTCGTATTACCTCGTTCCGGATCTTATCCCTTAATGAGATCCCCAACATAGACCTTTCCATAGCACGCTGAGTGACGTGTAGTCCATAGCACGCTGAGTGACGTGTAGTCGGTGGGCCAACTTGACTGTCATGTTCCACGTTTCGGCTCCGTAGGTTAAAACTGGTAGGACGCATTGGTTAAACACCCGGCTTTTCAGGCACTGCGGCAGTGTCAACGTGAAGATATGCCGCAATTTCCCAAATCCTGCCCAGCCAAGCTGCACTCTTCTGGCGATTTCCCGCTCGAAGTTGTCTCTACCGAGCTGTAGTACTTGTCCCAGGTAGACGTACTCTTGGACAACCTCGAGCGTAGTGCTCTCGACGAAAATTGGTTCCGGGATGACATGTTCGTTGAACATTACCTTAGTCTTGTCTAAATTCATCCCAAGCCCCACACGTCTCGAGGCAGCATTAAGACTGTGCAGCATTTTTTGCAAATCTTGCAGCGATTCTGCCATAATAACTATGTCATCGGCAAAGCGAAGATGCGTAAGATATTCGCCATTCACATTGAAGCCCAGTCCGTTCCAATCCAGCGTCTTGAACACATCCTCCAGTGCGTTGGTGAACAGTTTCGGAGATATAACATCTCCCTGTCTAACACCTCGGAGCAGCTGGATGGGTTTTGTTGAAATAATACTCTTTTTTTATCGTTTGACCTTCTGGCAAGAATTCTGAGTGCACAACACCGCGACAGTCAAAGAAAACAGTCAACATGACTTTGACTTTCGATCGAGTTTGGCGCGGTTTCTTCGGTTTCGGTTCAGTTGGAAAGCGCCACTCCGAAGCTTGTTGACTAGTTTGCATGTCAAACTTGTAAACCCACGTCCGTCACCAGTACAAATGCGTTTCATGAATGTTGGGTCGGAATTGACTCGTTCTAGCATGTTCTCAGCGATTCTTTTGCGATTGAGTTTTTGGAGAAAATTCAGGTCTTTTGGGACTAGCCGAGCGGCAACATGTTTCATACCCAATTGATTATTATTTAAAATGGTACGAATCGACTCGTATGACACAGAAAATTCGACGGCTAGCTCTCTCAAACTTGAATGAGGATTTTTAGTCACTATTTCCTTCACTTTTGCGATGTTATCTTCAGTAGCAGACGTTGATGGCCTACCAGAGCGAGACAAATCTTCCATTACATCTCGACCGCTTTTGAACGCTTTGTACCACTCATAAACACGTGTTTTTGATAAAGTCGATTCACCGTAAGCCTTCTGTAACATTTTCAGAGACTCCGAACACGAAATCCCATTGGCGATGCAAAATTTAAGACAAACTCTTTGTTCGATGTTTTTGTCCAATATGAAATTCGCAATACACACTATATAAGGTCCGATTTTATTAGTGTTCATCCTGTTAACCTGTGACTATACAGGTGAAAAGCAATCGTAAAAACCAATTTTCAAATGTGTACCATAAAAACTAAAAAAGTTAAAAATCAACAACATCGACTTCATATTGCATAAACTAGTCCTATCTTTGCTACGTTTAACCATCTGATTATCCGTCTTATTCCTTCCCCTTGTACAGAGCGAGAAAGAGTTGAAGATAGGACGAGTTTATGCAATATGAAGTTGATGTTGTTATTTTGTAATTTATTTTTAACCTTTTTAATTTTTATGATAGACATTTGAAAGTTGGTTTTTACGATTGCTTTTCACCTATATAGTCACAGGTTAACAGGATGAACACTAATAAAATCGAACCTTATATATAGTATAACTAAAAACAATACACACAACAATACAAAAACAATAAAAACAACATCTGATAATTAGATTAAATACATTAATCTAATTATCAGATGTAACTCACACTCCGCGCCAAAATGGAAAACAGTTGTGCCAATCTAACAACAACAAAAAATATATAATTTTGAATTTGGAACCATAAACCAATCATTTATTCCCGAAACTTTTTTGGCAGAATGTATGTGTGTTCGAAAGTGTTTGAATGGCTCCTGCAACTGAGTTACAATAGTTCTGCCCCCTAACCATGAACTCTTAAAACAATCTCAAAGTTGTCAAATCTGTCAATTTTGGTACGTCATTTCATACAAAATTTGACAGAAATGATAATGTTTGACAGATTTGTGATTGTTTTAACAGTTCATGGTTAGGGCCCTGAACTCTTGCTGACCAATCCCTATTGATAAACGAATCCACGGTTACCTTGCTTAGTAGCCAACAGCAACTGAACCCAAGTAACACGTCTTACGTAGGGCTAAGCAAGGCAACACAACACACACCCACAACCATGCATACACAGCTTACATGCATACACACACACATGCACACGCACACTTACACACTCATTCGGCAGATCATGTGAATGTAATGTAAAACTTATGTTAGTTTCCCACTATATCTCTTTTTATTTTTAAACTATAAAATTATGTAACTTCTACTGCAACGGCCGCAAAATCATCATCAGCCCACACTAGTCCACTGCTGGACATAGGCCTCTCCAATTGCACGCCACTCTGCACGATCCACGGCTACTCTCATCCAGCTCCTGCCAGCAACCTTGCGAAGATCGTCACTCCATCTAGTCTGAGGGCGTCCCACACTACGCTTGCCGACACGCGGTCTCCACTCAAGAACTCGTTTACCCCAGCGGTTATCGGTTCTGCGACAAATATGGCCGGCCCACTGCCACTTCAGCTTGCTTATTCGATGGGCTATGTCGATGACTTTAGTTTTCTGTCGGATTACCTCATTTCGGATCCGATCCCTCAGAGAAACTCCGAGCATAGCCCTTTCCATAGCTCGCTGAGCGACTTTAAATCTGTGGACCAGCCCTATCGTGAGTGTCCACGTTTCGGCTCCGTATGTCATGAAGGGTAGGACGCACTGATTGAAAACTTTCGTCTTAAGACTTTGTGGAATGGGCGACGTAAATACTCGACGTAATTTCCCATATGCTGCCCAGCCTAGCTGTATTCTTCTACTGGCCTCACTCTCGAAGTTGTTTCTGCCCAACTGCAAAATTTGCCCGAGGTAGACATATTCCTTAACAACCTCGAGATCACTGCCCTGCACTGTAATGGGTTCCGGAATGATGTGGTCGTTGAACATAACCTTGGTTTTGTCCAGGTTCATCCGCAGACCGATGCGTTGAGAAGAATCAGCAAGGCCGTTCAGCATGGATTGTAGATCCTGCAACGTTTCGGCCACGATGACGATGTCGTCCGCAAATCGCAAGTGTGAGATGTATTCACCGTTGATGTTGATGCCTTGTCCTTTCCAGTCCAGCATTTTAAACACATCTTCCAAGGCATTTGTGAACAATTTGGGGGATATAACATCCCCTTGTCTCACACCTCGATGTAAGGGGATATGTTTAGTCTGCTGGTTCTGTACTTGGACGGCCATTGTGGCTGCATTGTAGAGACACCTCAACACTTGGATATATCGCCAGTCGACTTGGCATCGCTGCAGGGATTCTAGAACAGCCTAGGTCTCGACAGAGTCAAACGCCTTCTCATAGTCCACAAATGCTAAGCACAGGGGTCGATTGTACTCTTCGGACTTCTGTATAATCTGCCGCATTGTGAAGATGTGGTCTATGGTGCCGTATCCTCCTCGAAACCCGGCCTGCTCTGGTGGTTGAAATTCGTCGAGTCTTCGCGCAAGGCGGTTTGTGATGACTCTAGAAAACAGCTTGTAGACGTGGCTTAGGAGCGAAATGGGTCGGTAGTTCTTCAATAGGGTCTTGTCTCCTTTTTTGAAGAACAACACGACAACACTCCTACTCCACGCCTCCGGAGTTCTCCCATCAAAGAGAACAGTGTTAAAGATGTGTTGGAGTTCCTTCAACACAGGTTTACCGCCTGCTTTCAGGAGCTCAGATGTAACACCGTCCTCACCAGGGGCTTTTCCGTTTTTGAGCTGTTTAAGAGCCATCTCAATTTCGTCTAGGCTGACTTCTTGACTTAGGCCGCAAAATGTCAATAAGTAATTCATCAACCCGAGTCCCCAAGAGACAGGACCACCTAGTTTGGGGACTACTTGTAAACTTAGTTGTAATGTTTCCGTTAATAAATATATTTCATTTCATTTCATATTTATTTCATGTACCTAACCAGTTCTTTTTGGAGTCGTTGCGAATGAACAATTTTAACACTCAGTGGCTGACTCTAAGAAGAACTGATTAGGTATTTTTTTGTCAATATTTATTATTTTTCACTTTTTAGTTTAATTTTGTTTACAGTTTATTACGTTAAGTTAATTTATGTTTATAAATATACAATTTGATCAAATGAAATGGTTATTTGTCATCTTAACCCTAAAATAATTTAATATTCGTAAAAATATTCAACGCTCTTAGACATAAACTTTTGCTGAAATTTAATAAAAAGTTTACATTGCCGCACTTGTGCGGTTTGACCAATATCATACTTGACCAATGTCGCAACATCCCCAGGCAGGGGCAGTTGTGGCGAACTGGGTTGCGGGTCTGCAGTCATTGCATTTTAGAATTCTTTGTATCAAATCGTATGCGCGCGCACTTAGACGCGCGAAGCGAGCGCATTTGCGGTTCCATATGATTCCGTACAAATGAAGTGGGCGTAGGTACTGCGAGTTAGAAAATTATCGCCAATAACAAGCTTATTTGATCTATTAGGATGGATCACGCCATGTATCATTGTCGCTAAAGTGATGATACAGAAGTTTTGGATATTGGACTATGGGCCTTGTTTAATATCCTCGGTTAAGGTCGCAATGAAGGGTGTACCTTGCTTATAAATAAAGGCCAAACCCAGTACATGACGGGCTTATCACGTCACTACAATAGATCAGAAATAGGATATTTTCAATTACCGAATATAAGTCTTATAATGTTGTTGCAAAAAACTTACATTGCGCGATGTAACAAAGGACAACGCAATCTATCGCCAGTTTTGCAAACTAAATTATCTTGGAATCGACGAAGTGTTTAATAATCTATTGATTAATCTTACAATGTTGAAAAATTGCGTGAGTAAACTGATTGATTGGGTTGTGGCTTAACAAAACATACTTCACTTTCGTGGTTTCGATACGGCAGCGAAGCAATACGGACTTGTGGCTGGCCTACCTGTGATCTATCTTACAAAGTTCAGCTACAGAATGTCCAACTTGAACTTTATCTTCATTATTTAACACTTTACCTTGGCCGAGCCAGGTCATGTGTGATACAATATGTGCGACACATGTGTATGTAATAGGTTTGCCACGTTAAAAATACTTTAATCGAGTGGTTGATATTGAATGGAAAGTACAAAATTCCTCTGTTTTACAGAAAAACTAATGCATCATGACGGTTATATTTCTTATCATTGCACGAAAAAGGCTTTCACTAAAGACTTAATTTGTTATAGACCTAGTGGTCTAGTGCAACTTCAAAATTTATATATTTTTTTAAAACATACCATCAACGCAATCAAGATTCAACAACGGTTTTGGTCCATTAAAAAAAAGGTTAGTTGTGAACATACATATAATTCATTTTCCTTCTTGCTGCCTGTGCAATCAATCTCGCGCAACGCAACCAACTTAGTTCATCTGCTGAATCGCAACTTAGTTCCAAAACTCGTATATCTTAATATTTAACACCTTGCTTCTGCCTGAGCAGCGGTAGCTGCATAGTTAAGGTAACGATTTGAGTGTTCCTGTTTCCATGTTTTGAATTTTTCACTAAAGTTATGAAGTATGCCGTTAAGACAGTTACATAATTTCAACCCACATTATGATATTAATTTTGTTATAAAGCAATTATTAATTATGTCTATTAACTTACATTTCACATTTGGATACCATCAATTCGCAATTAGCCAATACTAATTTCAACCAAACAGTTTTGATGTGCGGTGTAAACTGGTGTGTTATATACGTTATAACGTAATTCGTAGTTTTGTACTGGAGTAAATGCCCGCGATAGCATGCATGTGAGAATGGCACAAACCGAATCAGCTAGTTCTGAATGTCATAAATGCTATCGATCAATGTTAGCGATTTTATATTAATTTACAAAAATGTGCTTCTTTGTTAATGATGATTCCACACCAAAATATTAGTTCTTTGTGCGTTTGTATTTTTCTTCTACACTACACTATGCAGTGTCCATTTGATGTTTTATAGAATGATTGCGATTTCAAAGGATATTAAATTTGACCTAAATTATAAAGAAGAAATTAAATAATATGAAAAATACCTAGACCGACAAATGAAAACTTTAAGAAAGGCTTTATATAGATTCGAATTAAAAACTCCCCGCAATTTGTCAACGGGGAAAAGCTAAAATGATTAATAACAGTTTTTAAATGCAAAAACTTGCATCATTTACACCTCGCGGGAAAATTATTCAAATATATTCATGAGCAACGGGAGTAGGTAATCGTCTCTAGAAACTGCATGAATAAATAGGAAACGGTGTACAAATCACCGGGGCTCGGCGTATCGCGCCCGTCGGGATTGTTTCATAGGGGGGCGATTGTCCGATATGATTTGAGGCACGAAACTTTCGATACCTGGATATTCTTGACGGAATACTTGTGAAACAAAAGCAAATAGTAGAAAAATCTTTAACGTTTCGAGCGAAACAACTGACGTAATTTTCCAAAGGTACGCTTTTAAATTCAGCCACTTCTTTCAAGTACATTTGTATGCACCTATGGTTTTAATGTATTTAGGTATGTTTACCTTCTATTTCTTGGCCATTAAACAAGCTTTGCTTAGTTTAGGACGTGGTTGTTGAAGAATTAATTATATATTTTTTTAAATTGTTGATAAGGTGCCAGTGCACCTTATGTCCAGTCTATCTTTTTTTAAGCTGTAATTCAGTAATTACAGCTTAAAGAAAGATACATTTTGTAAATTTTATGCATTTTATGGACGTACAGACGCTTGGGATACTAACAAGTGTAGGTACTACTGTCAATATAATTTAATATAAAGTAAAATACAAAACTGGCATGTTTGCTCCGACGAAACAAAAGCGTGCATGTATGATGATTAAATACAGAGTCAATATAATATGAATTTATTAATTATAGATAAATAACACTTGAAAAAAAATTATCGACCTCAGGTGGGACACGAACTAACGTCCCATCGCATGCCGGGCGAGTGCTTTACCAACTAAGCTACCGAGGACGTCACGTGACACGATGAAATTTCTCAAGTGTTTCCTCTCGCTGTCGAAGCCAGCGTATCTCTGATCAATGTTGTATCTATATGTATTGCTGAGTAGTATACTACCCGTCAACACCCGATGGAAATATTTTTACAAATATTTGACTATTGGTTAAGATCAGAAATGCTTTAAACATTGTAAATTTTTGTTTTTAGCAATTCCATGCATGGTTAAACCATGCATGGAATTGCTAAAAACAAAACCTGTCCCACCTTAGGTCGATGATTTTTTTTCAAGTGTTATTTATCTTTAATTAAACCATGCATGGAATTGCTGAAAATAAAAATTTACAATTATTAATTATAATATAAAACTGTTGGTTAATAGCTAAAACTCTTCAAATGGGAGTAATATGTAACCGCGAAAAATTTAGTCTGCTTAGGCAATAATGTATAAGTAACTGATAAAACTATTGTTGATCTCATGGTTATGTTTTATATGTCAACCCATTACGTGCTTTTAAGGATATTCACCCTGTATGTGAGTTAATTCACAAAGCGTCCTGCAGGCAGGCTGCAATGGATTTATCAATGCTTGTCAATTAGGGCAGATCCGAGGCATGAAACGCTTTTATTTAAATCAAATAATATGCCTTGAATTGTAACTGTGTATTTCATCACTTTGTAACAGCTCATATTTTATTGATATAAGAAAATATATACAATACATGACTACATGTAGTTGATTAAACGTAACCAAGTTTTTGTCTTTTAATCAGAATCAGAATAAGAGGCAAAACCTTGCTCAGTAATTCCTGTTGACGTGCTAAGTAAATATGTAGTAGGTATGTGACTAACATCCCATGTTATAGTCAGATATTGTGTGAGCATGTACTATGCTAGACCTAATCTTTGTAAACCACTGTCAGTGATATTTTGATACGCCTACCAGCCAATCCCGCGTATGTGGTCTTAACCACAAAATAGTTATCTGCTTTAACCATTCCGTGGGCTTAATCGCATGCATGACCCTTAAACGCATTAATTACGATTAATGCCAATATGGGGCATGTCTTCATTTTTTGAATATCTAAGTCTAGTAATAACATTTGGAGTGTCTGCAATCAAATCTCCGTAACCCTTAGACAGGGAAAAAATGCCATTTTGGATCATGGCCACACACCCCATCTGTCTGAATGTGCCATGTATTTTCTTTAAACGTTTTTTTTCTCACCACCAAGACGTAGTATGTAAATCCGTACACAAATTCCGAAAATACACGGACCCAAAATTTTCTCACATATATATATATTAAAAAAAGAAGCAACAGGAAGGTAACTCTATAAATTAATTTGTAATCTAAGGCGTAGGCGTTATTACTTGATCTTTCCTTGTCAAAATTCCTTTTTGTTATTTTTGTAATTTGCTAAGAGTTTTTGCCGAAAGATATCGAATACTGTAGAAGATACCTATCGAAAGTTTGGTAGATTTTAAATGTTATGTCTAATAATATCTTTAACGAAATTATCATAAGCTAGACAATCTCTCAGCATGATCATACCAATATGTTAAGTGTTATCTAAACTTTCCAAAGTCCATAAATACATGCCTAGGCAACCGGAAAATGAGATAGTACCTACTCAGTCCACAGCCGATATCTGTCTTACCAATTTTATGCTATAAACAAAACAAAGCAATTAATAGTGGTTGGTCAAATACAAGTTTTATTATAAAATAAAGCAAAGTAAAAAAAAAACATTTATTTACTTACTTTAATAGAACTGTAATTATAACGTACAGTGACATCGATAATTTAATAGATATCTATATTTTGTATCATAATTGATCCCTGCATTTGTTTTAATGGATACAATTTCGTGAGCCTAATGTTACATACAAATTACTTTGATACAATCGATCTATTTGTGCTTTTATAACAACAAAGAAAATAAAATGGTCAACATATATGCTCTTATCCTATTGTTTAACGTAAACATGGGAATTAACGCGATTATACCTACTTATTTATAATATAAATATTATGTTACCGGTTTGCACCAACCATCGTGGTCGCAGGCTGACTAGAGCAGTCAGTTTTGTTTATATTCCGCGTAAGAGGTTTATTTAAATTTTCCCTCGTATTGTTATCGTGCCAGGCACCTTCTTTTGTTTTATAAAACGAAGGAATGGAATATTTCCATTTGACCTCCATAACACTTGGACAGATAGACCGTTTGGATCATGGCTTCACATTCAGTATATCTGAATGAGCAGGTTTTATAACAATGTTTTATTTTGATACTAATCTACGAATATCCTTGCTTAGAATTCAAAGAATACTTCTCAATTATTAGATTAGACCCCGTACATTGCTACCAGAGCTTCATTACATTGCTACTTCTCTTCTATTTTCTTCAGCACTGATTACTGTGGAGATGCTCGTAGCTCAGTGGCGGCAGCGCTTTGGTATCGATTACTAAAGTTGAGCAACCAACGCCGCGGTCGTGAGTGGATGGGTGACCATTCCGACCATATTTAGTGACATTTTATCACGAGCATCTCCGTGCTTCGGAAGGCACGTTAAAAGTTGGTTCCGGCCAATATCGCTTGATATTGATCGTGAAGCCTAGTCAGAGGCCTTAAGGCGGCTTGATAACATCTGACAGTAAGGTTTAGTCACTGGCCTTACAACACCCCTCCACTAATCCGCACCGGGCCCGCGTGGTGGAGTATGGCCCAAACCACCTCATAGTTGAGGTGAGGCCTGTGCCCTGCAGTGGGACGTATATAGGCATACTTTACTTTACTGATTACTGTAAAAACTAAGCATTGTAAAATTATTAATAAAAAGGCCGTTTCAATTGCTATAACAATTAAAAAATGGCTTTTAAAAAAAATCATACACAATTGAAAATGTTCCACGAAACTATTGCGGTTTCAATATCTGTTACGACGATTGTCGGCCATCAAAAAATATTTCTATAACCTTTTTATTTTCGTTCGGACAGCCTTGTGGTAATGGCGGTCGTATGGACTAACAACGCCGTCCGGCGGAACGCATTAACCCTTCTCGGTCCCGTGGGGGTGGATCTAGCGTATTTGTATACAAGTTAAAAGTCTGGCAGGCAAGCGATGTCCGACACCGAAATTAGAATAATACAATGTTAAGAAGTTTTAATTTAACGTTCTTTTTTAGGGTTCCGTAGTCCTGACAAGGAACCCTTATAGTTTCGTCATGTCCGTCTGTCTGTCTGTCTGTCCTTAGTCATTTTAAGGGACCTATTCAACGACACCCCACACGATGGGGTAGACGATGATGAAAAAAACATACCCACGTTACATTTATGGAAGCTACCATAAACAAAAATCAAAATTTTATTCTATGATTTTGTCGGCGTGATTGATTTACATATCTCCACAAAATTACAATTCTTTAAAGTCAACAATCTCCAAGCAAAACTTTGGACGGACAGACAGACAGACGGACATTACCAAACCATAAGTGTTCCTTGTCAGGACTACGGAATCCTAAAAAGGCACGTAGAGAGTACTACCTACTAAGCCAAAAATATTCTGATTCCAATAGCCACTTGGATACTGCGAATTGCGATACTGTTACAGTGTGTTACAAAGTTACTGAAACGCTTGTCTTTGCCGATGAAATTTTTGCTCTAGAGAGTCACAAAGAATTACAACATTTTAAAACGAGGATTGTATTTTGTCATTTCCTTTTACTAACAAAAAAGGTCAGTCATTGAATAAAAGTATTACCAGTATTTTATTGTTTTACTGATTATGCTGTTCTTTTATACTTAAACCTAATCAAATACTATTTTTAAATATTAATTACTTTTGTAACAGACCTTAGTTACTAAAAATGATTTAACTTTACAACCAAAATAAAGCGTTGATGGATCCCAGAAATTTTAAAATCTTTTTATGGGTACGTTTTTGTACGTTTACAAGACATTAAGGAATCTCAGCAGCACAGTAAGTTGACGAATAATAACAATACAAAAACCGTTTAGCCTGTCAGGCCAAGGTCAAGAGACACAATAAAAAATCTATTATGCGATCCAACCGGTGGGGCAATTGAAGCTTGATAGGTATGAAATAATACTCATTCTAAGAACTCATGGACCGGTTTACACCCGCGCCCGCAGCGGTAGTGGTACAGCGGTTTTATTTCAAAACTCATGAGACCGGAGTTCTGTGCGGTTACGCAGCCGCCGCGGCGCGGTTGCGATTATCGCCCGAGGCTAAGAACTCAGGAAGCGGTTTTCATCCGCGTCCACCGCGGTTGCGGGCTCGCAAACAGTCGCGCGCGCCGCAGGTGTAAAACGCGTTGTGAAATGTGTTTTAATTTTTTACATATCTACAGACGCTGCGGACCCCAACCGCGGCGGGGGCGGTTGAAAACCGCTCCGTGAGTTCTTAGCCTGCGTACTCGTAAGTCGTCGACTCCGCAATCTCATAAAATCAGCTAATTTTGCCTTTCTTTCCTATTCGTTGGCTGGCACTCGTTTTGCTGGTGGTTGCAAATTTTAATAACGCTCACCGCCGCAAACGTGGCTATTTCGCGCCATTGAATCCTTCAGCAGTTTTTTATTCAAACTTCGTAGCAACTGTAGCAAGAGAAAAAAGTTAGACAAAGGTAGTCTCTTCTTAGATTGTGTTTTAATTGTGTTGGAAATTTTTTTTTAATTATTACTACAATCCTTTTCAGTGTTAGTTTAAGTGACAAGCGATTAATAGCGAACAAAATTGCGTGTTTTGTTTTATTTAAGTAAACATTATCTATTTTTCCATACATGTTTAAAAAGCGGATCTCTAGTTTCGTGTTTCTTGGAATACTACTACATGTAATACGTTGTATTATTTACGATTTTTTACTAAAAACAAAACTTTACCTACCTACCAGAATATATGATATATCGTATGCATTCAAATTTAGTAGGTTTTATAGCCACGATCCAAGATAAGATGTTGCTTTAAATTTATAAATTTTCCGGTCACGTCGTAGGCAAGCTTATGGTATGGTAATATCCGCCTATGGGGAAGCTTAAACTGGAAGTGAAGAATTGTCAAGAGCTATGTTATACGAGTAATATCATATTTGAAGACACGTATGGTAATATGGTGTATGTTATGGAAACAACTTTAGTGAAAAACATAATAAGGATGATGTATTTAGTAATTAAACATTGTAGAAGCTAATAAAAAATAAGTTTATTATATTCCTATTTTTTTTTTTTTACATAATAATAATATCAAAACTCCCACTTTGAACCAAAAATAAGTAAATCCTGTTATTTGTTTTTTAAAAGCCCATAACATAAGATTAAAATAATAAAAAATGGCTGTATAGTGCAGATATTTTTCATTATTTAGCACTTCATATTTTTTAAAGTCGTTGTTTGGTCTGCTCTTTAAAGTTAGCAGGAAGATGTTACAAAATATACATTTCAGCTTTAAACACGCTACTCAATACCCTTATACGAGTATAACTTTTTACATAATTTAATAACACGATTCATGCGCTATTTCTTGTTCGACCGCTTACGTCTTCAATAGGTCAGTGATTTTCCTACACTGTGCGACGGGCCGATACGCCGACGGTAAATCCTGAGGACGACCTTTTGTCTCGAGCAGGACTACCTAGTCGGTTTCGCTTTCAGACAGCCGGGAAGCGGCCCTGCTCAAGGTGGTGTACAGGCCGCGTAATCTCTCTTAAAGGGTCTTTGCAGAGCACCAGGCTTAGCCTGGGATTCCGCTTAGGCCTGAGGCCATGGTTTTGGCCTTGAGGCACAGCAAGGCTGCCTCCAATTCTCCCTCGGACTGGAGACTGGCTCAGGAGGCTTCTGTGAGGCGACCGGATGTGGCCTCATTGCAGGACGACTGTGCTTACCCTGAGACGGGAACAGGTAGGCCACAACATTCCAAAGGAGCTCTGGCTACAGGGTTTAAGATTGCGGGAGGAGGCTCTGCATGCAGCTATGCATGCCATACGCATTGCTTTCAGCTCCTCCGACCATCAATAGACCTGGCGCTTTGGTGGCAGAGGTTTGGACCGGGGCATAGCCCCATCACAGACGTGCGTCATTGCTCCCCGAAACCACTCCTCATTGATCTGGACTGGTCCGCCAGGGCAAAAAAAAAATGTTCATACCCTATTTAAACCCTTTTAAAACTAGTCTTAACGACCTAAATAATGACCCATAATTAAGTCGATTTAGCGAAGCCAGGTACCGCTTAGGTAGGTAGCCAGGTTCAGTGGCTTTATTTATATTATGCATGATCTGGTATTTGCACGTAATCAAGGAGATTTTTAATAAGGTATGTTTATCCTTTATAAAAAAGATAGGTAGACGAAAGTGATATGTTTATTGGCCCTTTTATTCTAATCCGATTGGCGTGATCACCATTTCACATTCAGTGTAAAGGTCCCGATTTTCAGTCGAGCTAGGAAATTAATTTATAATTAAATAAACATAATTGGCTTATCATGAACTTTTAAGAGAAATCATGACTGACTCAATTAAAATCCCTTAGAGGAAAACATTAATAGTGACTTACATGAAGTAACTGCTGAAATATATTTTGGTAACGATGAGCAACTTACCACGGAACCCTACACTTTGCGTGGCACGACACGCACTTGGCCGGTTTCGTAATACCCGTATATGGAACTGAAATCGTGGTAGGTGCATAATGTTGTGCTTTAAAATCTCCCTAAAAATATTGAGTAACGATAAATTATTATTATTAACTGCATTCATAATGAAAACCAATGTTGTCTTCCTTTATTAGATTTGGCTTTCCTGGATATTATTATTACACAAGAACGAAATGTTCGGTGACATTTATAATTGTGCCTAACTGAAGCGAGAATTTAATTAGCGTACCTACAACCACATGCAGTAATGTTAGCTTGAAGCCAAATTATACTATAATTATACTGGGGAATTTGAATAGCAAATAAAGAAAGTGCTATGTATTTTATGAGTTAACTTCTTTTTATGGGATAGCTGCTGAAATTGGTCAAAGATACTTTTACCTATACTAAAGTACATTTAAAAAAAGGCTTTCCCATTAAAACTAAAACGGTTGATTTATTTGTAGCTTTGTTTAAGGAAATGTTTTTGATTCGATTGTAATGTTTACTATTGGTAAAAGTTGTGGTATTTCAACATTAAAATCATTGCTATAACTAATATTATGGATTATTAGATTTAGATGAAATTTTTCACACATATAGATTAAGATCTGGAATAATATGTATAAAACTTTAATTTTAATCCCATTTAAATTTTACTGTGAGATATTTTTCTTAAGTTAAAAGTTTTTGATAATATCTTAACCACGCAAACGAAGTTTTGCGGGCACAGCTAGCACTAAATGAACGGGATTACTATTACGAACGGAAATTTACATGTTTGCAGAACATTTGTAGTCGTTTATCTAGTATTCCGAGGACAAAGCACTAAGCAACCCTAGATTCGTCAAGAAAGCGATGAGTCAGTCAGGACGTCTCGGGTATTATTTTCTGACAAAGAAATTAAACCTTGGTGTAAATTTCCCACCGGATCTGAGTACGAACTTCTATTTGTAGGTCACAGAAATTCGGAAAAATAGGTGAGACGGTACGTGTGTTACTAGACTTTATTTTTCTCACTTATTATTCTCAGTAAAACATATGATTTTTAATCAACGAAGGAGGTTCTCAAGTCGACGCGTATATATTTTTAAAGTATCTACATACACCAATTACGCCGCGATTTCTGATCCGATTTAGGAGATTCTTTTATTGTCCGATGCGGAATAGTTGCCATTTAGTCCTATAAAAAATTCATTTAATTTGGTTGAGTAGTTTTTATTAAAGTAAACGTATTTAAGAAGTGCTCCAAACTATACAGGATGTAAAAAAAGGCTTCTTAACGAAGCCTTAAACCACGAATTCTATACATAAAACCAAGTAGAATGCAAAAAAAATAACTGCTGGGAATTGACTTTTATTTTTGGGTATCAAAAAAAATCAATTATTTCTAGCCCGCAATGTGTAGCGCGCACGCCACAGACTATGCCTGTGTGTGTAAGAGGATCATGTTTCTTTGTAAAAAAGTTTAGTATTATCAAACAGAAGTCAATTTTGTAAAAATCTTTGAAAAAAAAATGTAACTTTGTCTGTCAATAACTCGGTAACCCGTCATTTCCCAGGTTTAGTGTAAAAGAAAAATATGATCGTAATAATACGTAGAATATGTAGTATTCGGCTTCGTTAAGCCTTTCTTTACACCCGATATATATCGGGTGTAAAAAAAGGCTTAACCGAGTTATTGACAGTCAAAGTGAAAATTTTTTTTCAAAGATTTTTACAAAATTGACTTCTGTTTGATAATACTAAACTTTGTTACAAAGAAACATGATAAAAATTTTCAGTCCTTCTTTCATAAAAGGCCTTAAAAGGGCACAGCCGGCAATGAATCGTGCGCAGTGCTCTTGCGCCACCCGCTCGCCCGCCGACCGCTTACACACACAGGCATAGTCTGTGGCGTGCGCGCTATACATTGCGGGTTAGAAATAAGTTATGTTTTTTGATACCCAAAAATTAAAGTCATTTCCCAGCAATTATTTTTTTTGCATTCTACTTGGTTTTATGTATAGAATTCGTGGTTTAAGGCTTCGTTAAGACTTTTTTTACACCCTGTATATATACGTTTTGCCATTTCATGATGTAGTCGGTCATATCGTCAAACGATGACTGATTCATCGATCTGGCCTAACTACATCATGATGTGGCCAACGGGTACTGTGCCGCATCATGAAAAACGATTTTTTTTTTAAAACATTGGAATTAAGGTAAAAACGGTTTTACAGTCATATACGAGTGCCAAGGTACATTAATTGCTTCTCTCGCGTTCGAAATTAGCTTTAAATGCTTATTGAGGTCAAATGGATTTATGTTCATTGCTACGGTAAAATAAAATTATTAAAGTACACTGCGAAATGACTTTAGTGAAGTGTAATCAATTTTTCTATTTACATTTTTTTAATCACAGGCTAGCAAATCAAGTTCAAATTTTACAGTCCACTGGATATTATCCCCAAAAGAACACAATTACTCGCATTGTAAATCCAGTCACTTTTCGTTTTTATTCCAATTTACATAAAATAAAGTATCTCAAAGTTTTAGGCCCACTTGCTTACAGATTAGCGAATTTAATCGGAAACTATCCACTAACAAGTAATTCAACATAATAGCTGTCAGTTTGTATGACAATGACAAAGACATAATGATGACGACTTGATGACGATGATTAGTAGGTACGAGATTACCTACTAATTTAGGTAATAAGGTATCCAGCGGATGTGTCTCGGCTCTAACAAGGAGCTGTATTTAAAAAAAAAACAAATGTGCAATAAAACCTTCAATTATTTTTTCAACACGTTTCTTTTTTGATATCCCTCAAAACAGAATAAAATAAATATAATATAATAGTTTAGGCACAAAAATCAGAAACAAAAATATGTGAAAGGTTTTTAAGCGTGGATTAAGCTCACCTTATAGATCCTGTAACTGTATAAAAAAACTTGGTAAGTAGTTCGTAGTAGTGTTAATAAGGCTTATGCCTTATTCGTTCATTCATTCAGTGAAAACAGGCACTAAGTGAAAGCTTCGTTATCGTCATTCCCATTCGTTGTGCTGTTACTATTGTCCTTCATTGTCGCGGTGTCACCACCCAGTGAACTTTATTATCGCATGTCCCACAGCAATTTCCTACTAACTAAAATTAAGGGTCTATAAAATTGATGAACAGTTTCTTAATACTGCCTTCGATTCCCAGATTTTGGAGATAGAAAAATAACAAAATGAGGTCACGCCGTTTACAGTGCCTCTGAGAATCAATTTAGTGAAAAACCATTTTTGCTTGGGTCGCCCAAGTGTAGTGGAAACAATATTTGCACCCGGCGCTATATTCGAAACTAGGAGTGTTGTCTACATTATTGGAATTTGCGGAAGTTGAGGGCGAAATGGCTTCAGGGATGTCGATGAATCTGATTTTTACCGAATTCAACAGATTTTAATTGGTCCCTTACGATACACAGCCCTTTTTTTTGTTTTTAAATTTTAATGGTTGTTGCTTGTGAACATCAGTCAACATAGCCCCGATGCTATTACTGAACAGAAAAAAACTTAATGCCAAAAAAGATTTTTGCAACTTAAGACTGACTGACCACTGTAGACAAGGTAGCTAGGTAGTTATTTTACCATGTTAAAAAAATTGTAACTATAATATTATAATGTTAAATTAACGGGCCAAGAAGACTTTGTTAATCATAACTGCAGATTATTTTATGTTTCATTATATTTTGCCTGTATCGTTATTCTTCAACCGCACGGATTTCTAGTCTGACATGCTTACCAACGAAGAGGAAAGAGGAGCAATTTCATAAAAAAAACTCTGTATTATAAATGCCGCCATTTGCCTACAATCTGAAAACGGTTTGATTTATTAAGGTTTGATTTATTGATCGACTGATCGAAAAAAAAAATATGCGGCTGAGTAGTAAGATGCAAAAATAATATTCTAGCGTTGAACATGTAGGTATAAAGCGTCTCTATGAATATAACGTTGTTTTAATTTGGGCATAAAGTTTGCGTGACAGCTCTTCATTCTCGACGAATTTAAAGATCATTTATTTCTCAAATAAACTTGTATACATTGCTTAATCTTACAGTCACTTAAATCAATGTTAGCGATAAATGATTGTCATATGCTTTAATTTAGGGCTGGGGCTCTCCTACATTGGGAGTAATTTGAAAAATGGTCAAGATATAAAAAACATATGTTATTGCTTCTATTAATAATGTTTTCGGTCATCCAAAACACGATTCTTTTTAACTTAAAATGACTGAACTACCTATCTATGTGTCTTATAGAAATGTATGATATTTGGATAATTTATTTGTAGACATGTACTCATAGCACCTTAAATGCCAGACTCAAGACTTAAACAGTCATAGTTTATTTAGTTTAATAGTAAAAATATTCAAAAATCCTAATCGTCGAGATTGTGCTTTAGAGTCACGCGATTCTTTACTATATTAGATAGATATATAAATATACTCTGTTGTATACCTAAGATCAGTGGTAGGTTAGTGGTTGAAGACTGACGTTACATCCGTTGACGTGAGTTTAAATCTAAACACATACATCCTTCCGAAATCTACGATGTGTATCGAGACACAATAAAGAGTACCTATATAAAGTTGATTTGCTTGCCTGTTATTATAAAAAGTAAATAGAAAAATTGATTACACTTCACTAAAGTCAGATTTCGCATATTATTCAGTATTATTTAATAAATAAGAGTGTACTTTAATTATTTTATTTTACCGTAGCAATGAACATAAATCCATTTGACCTCAATAAGCATTTAAAGCTAATTTCGAACGCGAGAGAAGCAATTAATGTACCTTGGCACTCGTATATGACTGTAAAACCGTTTTTACCTATATTCCAATGTTTTCGAATTCAGCATTAAAGAGGGATCTTACTAATATTTTAAACGTGGAGGTTTGTGTGTTTGGCTGTTTGTTACTTAATCACGCTTTTTAACGTTGAACATAATTAGCTGAAATTTAATATCTATTGATTAGACATAGGATATTTTTATCCAGATTTTGTGTTCCGATGTGATGACATTTATTTATTATTTGGATTATTAAAAAAAACAATAAAACTCATAACGTCATTGTATTTTGAATCTCCTCTCCAAATTATCGGTATTTTTGCCAGAAATAAACGGTTAAGGTAATACGGAGTAGGACCTACTTACCTTGTGCCACGTCAACATATGTTGTGTTTTCAAGTGATTGACTAAAACAAACAAACACCTATCAAATAAAACTAGTTATGTTTTTTCCTATATAGAATTTATTCTTACCCTGTATTGTATAATATTTTATATACTACACAAAGTTAGTCTATAAAAAAACAGTTTTCAAGTCCCACTTTACGAACAAATGCAAAGTAGACTCGAAAGGAATAAACACGAAGGCTATAAAACCTATGTATAGCTCACTTAGCTTGCTTAATAGATTCTACGCCAATCTTTGCTGATTGTCGCGCTCATAGATTTTTGCCAAGACAAAATGGACTTAATGAGGAAGTATTTCAGGTCAGTTTATAGAGGGCCTTATTTGCATATTATCGGGGTGTGGACAGAAGGTCGCGTGACAGTGAGGTCAAATTACCATAAGAATGGCCAACGAGGTGAGCGTTTTGTTAAGTCTCCAGCAATGACCCATTGTTATTCGAGTTTTCTTAACAATTATGAAAAAATGCTACCAACTCCATTTTTAATTCCGACAGTGCAGTAATTGCTATTTTGCTTCAATTAAAGCCAGAAAAGAGCTTCAATTTATTCGAGATTTTTTTGCCTACTGTCTTGAATCAAGTTTTCAAGGATTTCAGTGAACAAAAACTAATAGAGTATAATTGCGTGTAAAAAACTAATCATTGCATAATCACTATTTTGTCAGACGATAGATGACATATATTTACAGGATAATAAAAACCAAGTGACAAAATCTGACAACACGTTGATGTGTTTTCAGATTTTGTCACTTGGTTTTTGGCAACGGTCCTAAACATCCATGTTAAAAGATGCAATGAAAATTAGAGAAATGTACACTAGATTTAAAAAGAAAACAAAAGCTACTTTTTATTTTTAATGTTAATTTTTCATACAGTTATTAATAGACCCCTACGAATAAAGTATTTTCTGAGAACAATTAATTAGAAGACTGCCATTGAAAATACATAATTCTTCAAAATTCTCGTAACCGTTTTACAAGGACCCATACGGACACCATATTAAATATTCTACAGTAAATTCGAAGAAAAAAAGCTTGTGTTTAATGGGTGAAACTTCAACGGCCATTAGAGTAAAGCCTTGCGTCATTCCCGGTACAAACTCGCGCTTTTTACTGCAATAAACTTTCTGACAAGCCATTTGTGGGCGGAAAGTGTTCGCTGAAATTAATCACATGACCCACAACAAGGCTCGCCGCGAGAATGCCCGCGCGGCGACTCTTGATAACTTCTTTATTTTACGTGTCTCAATTTACGGCGGACAAACGTATCTATTAGTTTATTTTCGGACCAAACAGCCTTTAAATTTTAAATAACAAAAAAGTATTTGATTTTTACTTTCATGGTTTTTGTAGAAAGCGGCAGTTATCCTCGAACGAAATATCATATTTGAACTAATAACTTACGTTTTTTTTGTCTTAGTCTAGACGGACCTCAAACTAAATCAGAAGAATCATAGTTTTACTGATCATTT
Source organism: Anania fuscalis (assembly GCA_950371115.1). Taxonomy (NCBI): domain Eukaryota; kingdom Metazoa; phylum Arthropoda; class Insecta; order Lepidoptera; family Crambidae; genus Anania; species Anania fuscalis. The sequence goes on along the minus strand of OX493338.1, from coordinate 9,886,591 downwards.
GGTACGTGTGCTAAACGTGCAGTTGAATGTTTTTCTCTACATTACAAATTTTATGGTTAGGTATCTTTTCAATCTGTTCTCGGAGTATTGTTACGAGTGTAAATTATACGCTTTCGTCGTTAATGTTCTAATTTTTCTTGGCACAAGAAACGAAATAATAGGTTTTAAAATAAATCACTTTTCATATTTGTTTGTATCAACTGAACCAAATTAATTATTAATGAAAAAATGAGAGTACGAGTAGTCGTGTCCATAATAGGAATCGCATAAGGCTGTTTAAAACGTGCTAATTAAGATACCAAAATTGAAGTTTCTTTGTTCTTTGTTGCAGTGTCTCACAGTTAATTCAACGAAACGTGAAATTAGGCGAATCAAAGCTTCTTGTGTCAAGCGCACGGTTTCATTAAATGCGCAGCAAATTTCGTCTAAGATTGTGATATCTGCTTTGAATTTTATCTGTCTAAAGTCACGTATTTCATTCAAGCTCAACATCACACCGGTGCGACATGCATTGCAGAATCAATTTGAGTAGGTTCAGAAATATTAAAGAGATGTGCGCTTTGATGATTGGGATATTTTAAAATGATTCTTCAAATATCAAACATATTTAACTACTCGCGAGCATGTGTCTACATGTCTGGCTCAAAGTCTACGTTTGCACTGCAAATGTTTTGTCTGTTATATACTTACTGCTTAGTCAAATATTATGATTATGGATAGTTTAAGGTTTCTTGCTATAACAGTTTTTCTGCGACTTGCTTTTTTGTACTTTATATTCGTGAACAAAATAAGACCTGGGCCCTAACCATGAACTGTTAAAACAATCACAAATCTGTCAAACATTATCATTTCTGTCAAATTTTGTATGAAATGACGTACCAAAATTGACAGATTTGACAACTTTGAGATTGTTTTAAGAGTTCATGGTTATGGCCCAGGGCCCTAACCATGAACTGTTAAAACAATCACAAATCTGTCAAACATTATCATTTCTGTCAAATTTTGTTTGAAATGACGTACCAAAATTGACAGATTTGACAACTTTGAGATTGTTTTAAGAGTTCATAGTTATGGCCCTGTAGTAACAAATTATAGTAAAAAAACATTGTAATTAAAATCAGCGTATATAACATTATAGACTTGGATAATTATCTTCAATTTAGATATTAAATCTAGTTACGAAAAAATTCTAAGAATTGATGATTTAAAAATCAACATAAAAGCGTTCCCAACCGACATTATCCCCGCAAATTGGTAAAGAAGGCTGAAGTCAGAACCCAAATCAAATAAACCGGATTAGGTCATCGCTTTACGGCGAGTAGAAGTGGCGGGTCATCTCCGAGGAAGCCATTCTCGCGGTCGTAGATTGAATGCAAAATTGGATGAGATCCCACTGTTTTTACTGTATGGATCTCTGGAATTGTTACCCACTTCCCCTTTTTATTTTGCTGGCACACACTGATGGTTTGATTGAATGTGACAATAGTTATTGTAGTCTCCTATTCTGACCGTACTCTGGAGAGGAATTTTATACGATTCTTATTGCATATTTGATGTGTTAGGGTAGTGTTATAACGACTGACGCTAAGGGTAAAATGTATACAAGCAACATCTGCGGAACTACGAGTAAAGTGAGAATATGGATCGGATTGGCACGTGACAAAGTAATGCATGTTATAATGTAATCGTAAATCAAAATATTGTGGAATATGCAGTACATACAATATTGTATTCGAAAAATTTTTATACACAATTGAATTATACTATAAACTGACTTTGAAAAAGAAAGCCTTTGTCTAATTTGAAACCGCCTTTATATAATAGAGTGTTATTTTCGCAGTAAAAGCTTTTAAAACTAAATTGTTACGTTTTACCCAATAACTTTATTTAAGGGATAGATAATTCTTAATTCATTATTTTGCATAATGGAAGACAATAAACCGGTCAAGTGCGAGTCGGATTCGCACACGAGGGGTTCCGTAAAATGATCTATAAAAACGGCAAAAAAATCATGTTTGTTATATGGGAGCCCCCTTAAATATTTATTTTATTCTGTTTTTAGTATTTGTTGTTACAGCGGGTACAAAAATACATCATGTGTGAAAATTTAACTGTCTATCACGGTTCATGAGATACAGCCTGGTGACAGACAGACAGCAGAGTCTTAGTAATAGGATCCCGTTTTACCCTTTGGGTACGGAACCCTAAAAAGGTGTGTTTTCGAGTTTCTCTTTTAGATATTTGTAGCTCCAACCTTTGTTATTATAATATGAATAAATGTGATGCAGTACTTATCGCCACATTTAGCTGTCAATTGCATTACGAGGTTGAATCACTGACCTACAACGCTGGCCTAGTGCTAGTTAGAAGACAGTTGTATCTAGTAGATAGTAAAACATCTGTACTTGTTTTTCTCTCGTTAGCAATACTAAAGGGTTACCATGATTAAATAGGTTTATAAAAAACATGGTACTGATTATTGCTGTTTGTTTTTTCACTAACCGGAGCGGAGCGGCGAAATTTATATTCCATGGTTCACTTTATTTAACCACAAAACTGGATATTTTGAACTTAATCTACTAAAGAAATCATTTCATGCTAGGAGTTGAAAAGTTAACAATTTATAACTTTAGTGTTAACCATAACCAATAAGTTATGTAGTGGGTTTTACATAAAAAGAAGATTAGTTATTGGACAAATAAATAAATTCTTTAATTCATTTCATGTAGGTAATGATGCGAATTACTTCTTTCGAGAGTATTAAATTAAACAATTACATTTTAGGTGGTAAGTGTTTAATATTCATCTAAACCTATATGCATTGATAAAAAAATCAAGTTTCAAAGTCAAATATCCATGCAAACATATTTAATGTACACTGTCAAATAAAACGATACGACCTAAAGGCGAAAAGCCTTAAATAAAGGGTGGCAATACAAAAGTTTCTTACGATTCTATCAATTCACATTCGAATATATTTGACAGTGATGGACTATTGAATAAGTTACGCACGGCCTCCTCAATCATGTTTTATTTAGAACCGGGGCTAAAGAGGTGAAACCTCTCATGTCAAATTTTCCCTTCCGTTACGAACGTGTCAATTAAGTTTTTTATATTGACTGTCTGTAGACTTTTATTTTGATCAAATTTCAGCTATTAGCTTAGATTATTTACGATTTGAATAGCGACTTTTTTGAAACACCTTTTTATATCGCTATTTTCTTTTACGAGTAAAAGTACTTATTTAAAGTTGGCCGTAGTCATAACTAGAATCATATCTGAAATCTATCGAATAGTCTAGATTCAAACCTAGCTGTTTATTCAACTGCAGAAAAGAGCTTAAGTAAGTACCTAGTAACGCTGGCTTCGACAGCGTCGAACGTAATGTCTTTGGTAGCTTAGTTGGAAAAAACACTCACCCGGTATACAATGAGACATGGGATCGAATCCTACGTAAGGCGTTCGATTTTTTTTCAAGTGTTTTAATAAATTGAAGTACAGACAACAGCTAGTCGCCCTACCACAAATCGTCAAATTTTCTCAATTGAAAATAATCTCTATATGTCAGGCTTAAAGTTGAAAATCTATTGGAGAACTTTTAACTTTTTGGGTAGGTCGACGTGCTGTTTACTGTACATGAATAGTGTTTTTCGTCCAAAACACTATTCATCGTCGTATCGTACAACAAGAATACTGGGACCTAAAAAACACGTCGCACGACGTTTCATGACATGTCTATCGACAATGTAATGGTTTATTATTATTTTGTCCCCCACACAGTTTACAGGGCTAGAACGGTTGACAAAATCTTCTAATGCTAAGATAAATTCTTGCAAAAATGTTTACTCTAAAGTAGGTTATACAAGAAAGCAGTAAAAAAGTGCAAAAGTACAGTGGTTGCACGGTCAGCAAAACAGGACGACCGGACCGTTATCTACTTTGTTCGTTTTTCAATCTCCTTTGTTCGTTCACAATGTTTATGGACTCGTGATATTTTGTAGACCTATCAAAGTGACAGAAACAACATACATGTACATACATTGCAATTCTCACAACTATTTAAATTTCCTACTTACCCATTTACGAAGCGGTAGTTTAACAAAACATGTTATAACATGTTCAACCATAAACAACAACCATACAGACGGGCAATTACTAGTTGTATAAGTTGTATTTACAAAATAATAAATCAGTATACAGGCTGCAACTGTACTGCATCAACTGCATGCACATGCATTCTTTCTTGTAAAAATTATTAATATTAAATTATTATTTAAAAAGACAGACAACAATGACAGAGTTTCTTGCGCTGTCTCTTTTTGACGCCAGCGTACAATAGTATTCTAAAGCAGTGATAATATGGTAATAAAATAATAACTGATATGTGTGAATGTGCTTGAAGAAAAGAAATAAATTGGTTTTCTAATGTTTTATAAATGTCCCAAAAAATACTTTAAGATAGTGATTGATCAAGTGGAGTCAGTAAAGTTATTTTGAAAATAAAATCATTATATAATCAATAAATAACTGATGATCTTTCATGAACCGAAACAACAGGTTTTAATTTTTCTTTATTTTTTATTTTTAAATAGTGCTATATTTAGAAATGAAAACAAGTTTCTTGTTAATTGATTTCTTTGAAAGTCTCAGTTAATGTCTTGACTCAATTTTAGACTATCAAAAATTTACTATCAACCCCTTTCGAAACTTATCCATTAGTTTAGATAGTAGTAATTACATTTTCAAAGTGCCATCATAAATAATAGGCTTAAAGAAGTTTCTCGTTGGATTACTTAGTGACGTGTAGAACACATTCTTCGAGACAGTTTGAAATTAATTGATTTTCAAACATCTTGCGGTGTCATAATGGTAGCAAAACTCTACTCTAAATAGTTCATAATCCATTTATCTAATTATGAACTTAAATTTACTACCATTGTTTATTTAAAAAAAAATGGAACACTGAATTTATTATAAGATTGGACATCTTAAGAGATCTTTACCATGTCTCAGAACAACTTCTAAAATAAATTATTTTAATTATTGACTCTATCATTGTTAGCTAGAAATTCTTTATAACTAAATTAAAAATAAAAAGCCCTTAAAACCAGTTTATTTATTAGTTGCAGACTACTTAAAGAAACAGCAAGCAATATATCAACCTTCAATCCTTATTATCAGTAGGTACAAATAAAACCTTTATTTCAAATCATACAAATTTAAAAAAAATATTTACTTACAGTAGATGTTTACATAAAGAGTAGTTACATCCAAATTTAACGAAGCCGTAAAACTAATCTGATCCAGAACTCAAATTAATACATCCTTGTACAAGTAAGGTGGCTTCAGGTCCACTTGTCCTGGGTCCTGCGAAACGACTGACTCGGTTCGTCTTATGCAGTACGCGACATCGCTGTTGAGCGTTTGGGCAAGAGCTGAGATCTATTTGCGCATCTTACGAAACGATTATCGTTTCAGAGATGCGTTTGCGTGGAGCTAACAACTAATCACGGCGGTGGAGGCGCGGCGCGCGACTAGCTTATCACGTAATCGTAATGATCTTTTGTGCATCCTTCACCCAGCGCTCAACTTTCGTGTCGCTATACTTTGACTTTGAACCTAATTCCTGTTGTCAGGAACAGTCTCTTTTCAGTCAATGGTCAAATCGTACAAGCGCGGAAAGTGGTGGATTTACAATATTGGTTTAGAAAATAAATAAAAAATATTTTACAAATGAAATTAAATCTAGACAGATTCGATTTATACTTAAAAAGCAAGCGTGTATGAAAAGATACCCTTTGAGTAAATTTTTATTTATGGTAATTTTTTGAGAATTTTATTATCTTGAATAGAAATGAAAGAAACTGCTAGATCTTTTTTTAGAAGCAAATGGTTATTTTAGCTCGCATCACGTTTTTGCAAACATTGCAACACAAAAGACGTTAAAGCGAACAAAGAATCAACATTTTGTTGACTTCTTGTTGTTGGTAAGTAATTTGCCGACCATACAATTACATGTTTTTGTTGTAAATTATTCACAGTTTGTATGTCTTCACCTCTTTTTTTTAATTTTTGTGACGAATAAATGACAAACATTTAACTGTACTAGCCGCTTGTCAAGGAAAACATTAATGTAGTCTTTTTAAGTCACATCAGTGAAAACTAAAATTCTATTGTGAATTGTCACGTGACTCCTATTACCGGGGTGGTAACCACGAACTCTTAAAACAATCTCAAATCCGTCAAACATTATCAAATCTCTCAAATTTTGTATGTAATGACGTACCAAAATTGACAGATTTGACAGCTTTGAGATTGTTTTAAGAGTTCATGGTTACTCCGCAGGCCGCCAAGAAAGTTTTGCGAAAAAACACTACCCAACTATAACTTACTTTAAAAACAAATCTTAACAATCTAAAATACGAACAACCCAAGAAATTAATAATTAAAATAATACAGTTTACAAATTTTTCCACACACAAGCTTACATTTACGTGAGGTAGATAGTTTCGTGCTTGAGAACTAAGCATTACGATGCTCAGAAAGCCCGCGAGGAATCATGAAGCCCCAATCGAACACCAAACTAATTTCAATCAAAAACAAAATTTTCCACACATAAGCTTATCTTTACGTGAGGTGGATAGTTTCGTGCTTGAGAACTAAGTTAACTAACCTTACAATGCTCAGAAACAGGCCCGCGAGGAATCATTTTACACACCAAACATAAAGCCCCAATCGAACATCAAACTAATTTCAATCAAAACAGAATGAACGAACATCCTAATACATAAGCGTCCATGTCTCAAGGACAATTGCTGATGCTCCTCAAATGTTGAGCACCAGCAGATCTCCCAGAAGGCAATTGTTTGTTAAAATATGGTTTGATTCGCAGCGGTTGTTTTTTTTTGGGTCATCACGCAAAATAAAAAAAACATCAATCAAAAGACGATGAAATGAAAAATTATACAATTTTATTCTCAAATAAGGATTCAAACACCAACCACTTAGTTAATTGAAACTCTAATCTAAACTTTAAGTATGACTGTATATAAATTGTATAACAATATGGGTGAAACTATAAGACCTTTAATAACTTCTGTCGAGACCTTCAGACTACATGAACAATAGAATTTCCATTAGAAGTTTGTGCTCATTCATTGCATTATTTGCATTACAGTTTACAAGATGAATAGAGACAAAGGGTTTGCTACTTAAAGGGTATTACGAGGCATATTTTAACTAACTGCCTTGGCCTTCTTAAGTGGAGAAATTTATCGTTGTATTCTTTAAAATATCTAATTCTTCTCAGGTAAATAATACCTACCTACAATATAAAACCATAGCGATTCTTGGTAGTGTGGTGAGTAAATATGTTTTTTTTCCACCCACCCAAAATAAAAGGAAAACATTTTCACACAGCTTTCCACGAATGAATGAAAGTCGTTAGCATTCACTGCCTGCGTACTATTTGGAGCCTATGTTTCAATGATATTTAAAATAGTACAAAAGACTGTCAGGCCAAACTTTATCCAACTAACCTCATAGCTAATTAGGATATAGCTTTAATTGCTTAAATTGTATACTTGCTTTCTAGATTTTTATCTGAATGACAATGTTTTTGGTTGCATCAAACAATTAAGCTCACTTCAGTACTTACTTAAATTGAACATATATATATATATATATATATATATATATTTTATAATGTTACAACACTGTGCACTGATTGTACTGGGGCACAATAAGAAACACCTATCAGTCAGTAGACAAAATTAGTGTTCCTGAACTAATTTTCAAATAGAAGTAGTACAAGATTACGTTTCGATGCGTAGGTATTACTATTTATTCCATTTTCTGATTGCGAGCGCCCTCGGTTAAGCTTACATTACATAAGTACGCCCTAGGTACTCCACAGAATGGCCCGTGCACATAAGTTTTTTATTTTATATATTTTAGGAAAACCAAAAAAAGGCATTTTCTTAAATACTATTCCTTAAATTATTACAAACAGTCTAATGCCAATTACAGATTTTGCTAAATAACATGGTAGAAAGTATTTGCAAGACGTTTAATACACATAATTAGTTGTTTACGGTACAATACATGTTGATAATACTGCTTTATTTGTCTAACTAACACAAGTGAAACAACTTGGTTGTTTACAAATTTATTTTACAAACAAATATTTACGTAGGTACGTTACATAAAACGACAGTTAAATAATTATAAAGTTTAAAAACTAAAACCCGACTACGACTGGACCGCGCGAACTGTACAACCGCATTAAAAAGATATATTTTGAATTAAACAATATAATATACCCCGATACATTTTAGTGGTTGTTTTCTAGAGGCAGAACGATTTACCTTCAATAGTACTGTTCTATAGTACTATTGAAGGTAAATTCGTTTTATTTTTTTTAATAAAAAAATGTTTGTTCTTAACTAGTCAAAAACTAATCATTAACTCGAAAGCGTGAGAAACGATAGTTTCTTTTACAAGATGTGACGTATTTGAGTACTACCTGCCGCACAAAATAAATGTTTAAAGTAAAAGAAGCTTCCGCACAAAGTAATACATGCTGCCAGCGATTTGAATTTGAATGCCTACAGGTGATTTGAATTAAAAAAAAAATTCATTAATCTATTGTACTACTAGATAGAATCATCTTACTGCGGGAAAACAACCACTAAAATGTCACGGTGTATATACATATTATCTGTAATGTGATCGCCAAGACCTTTCTCTTGATACCAAACACGTGGTGATTATGCTAGTTTTATTTTTTCGAGGTTTGAATCTGAGTTTTAAATTCTATCATATAAAATTTGGATAAAATTAATATAGCCTATTTTACCCGGGTCATTATTACGAATCTATTGACACTTTGTTCATTAAAATCGGTTCAGTAGTTTAGGCACTACGGTGGAACATGCAAACGTACATACATACTTACATACATACATAGACTGCCAAAATCTAAATATAATAATATAGCCAAAATAAAATGAATGGATTTAAAAGTTTAAAATATTTTTTAGATCTGTGATAGCACGAGGTGCACACGAGGCGTACAAACGTCTTTACCTTCTGCACCAGAACATCACCTCTCCCATAGATCCTATAAAAGGATCGGCAGAACTAAATAATTCGGTATAATTGCGGGTCAAACGCGTTAATACCGCATTACGACCGTACCTCCATCAATATTTCTATGGATCGTACATTGTAGAATGATAGTAGACGTAGAAGTTAAATGAAAGGTATGCCTTTTATTTAACTCTAACTAATCGCGAAATAAAATTACACATTCTATGAAAATTCACAATAAAACGAAAATACATTCAGATGGTTTCTTTTTGTAGGTAGAACAATACAATACATAATGTGGTTTTTGAACAAAAGCCAAATTTATGGAGGCTTAAGTCAACAAAATAAATAAAGAATGCAATATTATACATTATCATCGGGGTATACCGTTTTGTATTGAAAACATCATCATCTTAATTTGTCTACACTACCCCGTTTTTTAGTAAATAAAAACAGTGTCATAATTTGACTGCACAACGCGACACGACTGTTCTTTATGAGATTTCCTACCCTTACCACTACCACTAGTGTTCCAAAATGTATGATTTAGTTATGTGTTGTGTTTTTAACACGCTCTGAAATATAATATATCCATAGCTCAATGATAGGAGCAAACTTCAATACCGTTGAAAGCAAATTATTATCACTAGATATCTAACTAGTTTTCATTTAAAAGTAGTCCGCGGAGATTATTTTCCGCTGCGTAGCTCACTGTTTATTCAGTTTATTTTTCTGAGTGCGAGCGCCCTCGACTGAGCACACAGTACTCCAGCGCTGCTCCACTGCCTGCCGTATAAAAACTATGTGTCGCGCTCTTTACGCCCCAAGCATTATTGCGCAAAGCGCAAATGCAAGTACCATTCATGCAAAGATGAAAAATCGGTAACGCTCACTGTTTTTGAGTTTGGCCGGCGATTCAAACTAGTGCTGCCGCTCGATACAACACTATCGATAGAAACGAAGATAAGCTAAACTTTCGAGAGGTCTATCGATACTATACTCCAAAAATAGTATCAGTTTGTAAATTACATCAATATTATTGCTTAAAAACAATACTATCAATGAATGATATAGTTTGATTGCTATTAATTAGCGATATTATAATATTATCGATATTTATTGATGTCTATTAAAAGTATTGGTATATTTAAGCAATCGATAGAATCGATACTATTGGATTGTATCAATACCTACTACCCATAGTGCTAGCGATGGTGTAACAAAAATTTAAGGTTTACTATCGATAATCTAACTATGGTAGTTCGGCGACACTAATTCAAACGATTGTGTATTTTATTTGGTACACCTGCAGCGTCTGAGTTTTCGCATATTTGACGTACGAGATTTGAGTGTTTCCGATGTTATAGTAACAGCATGCCTTCGATTCAGGAATAATATTCTTTGTTGGATTGGAACCCATTCCATTTTTGTGAAATATATTAATCATCGATATCGATAGTCAAGAATTATTTAAATTTATATCTGATTAACTTTAAGATTTTAAAAATGATATGTGCAATTGTGTAATGCTACTAACGCTTAAATAATTAGCTATTAACACGTCCACTATCAAACGACTCTTTGTCGTATCGGACGAAATCCAAAAAGAGTTGCGAGTATGGGACCCGTTCCATTTTGTATTCTCAGTGAGTATTTCGTCTTTGTATGATTTTTGTACTAGTTTTTACCAATAAAACTAATATACGTAATTATATTTATAATTACAAATTACCATGATGCAAATATTGGTAATCTCTAATTGACAATCTTGCATTACGCGTGCTTAGTCCAGCTAGAGTCAATGCATGTATCATATATTGGAAAAACCATAATTGAAAAACCGGCCAAGTGCATGTTGTGCCCATAGATATAGGCGTAGCGAATGCTAAGTCTATGGTCGTGCCACGCGCAGTGTAGGGTTCCGTAGTTGCCGGTCTTTACCGCCATATATATCAGCAATTACTTTATTTAGGTCACCTTTAATGTTTTCCTAAAATGATTTTTTAACGACTAAGTTAAACGATTATTACTCTTAAACTTACTGATCTATCTTGACCTTTATGATGTTCCTTAAAGGTTTGTAAAAAGTAAAGTAAAAATCATATTTTTTTCCAGATTTCGCAAGCCAAAAGTTAGTATAGATAGATCTTTAGGGACCCTACAACTTAAGAGGTTATAGCTTCATTAAATTCATTTTGAACGCACTTTGTGGTCATAGGCACTGCTTGCCAAAGATTGCCCTCTTCCCGATTTCATAATATTCCTGCTATTTTGGGACGCGCCGCTATTTTTTCATAAAAACGTGATGACACATGGCCGCCATAAGTCTGTGCAGAAAAGCGCCAAGAGCTTGGATCCTTGTAATTAGACGTTGGGAAGATTTATGTCGAGGAAATTTCCAAATTCGTCTAATTTTTTGGCGGGCAGGTGCCTCTTTTTATAACAGTTTTATAACTTTTATAAAGTAAAAAGAATAGGAATTAAGTGCGATGAATATTCCAAATATTGTGTGACGGTTTATCTAAAACGCCTCTTAAAACGTTTTTTATACCGGATTATTTGTTAATCAACTGGTGCTTTTTGACTGGACAACGTTTTTAAATGGAATTTCATAACGACGACAATTTTACGGTAAACTGCTGCATTTCTTTTTTACGTAAACAATAAAATAGCGTATTCATCGTACATTTTGCTCAAAAATAAGAAACTGCGTCAATTTTTAAATAAAATAAAATATGAATTATTCTAACGTATTTATGTTATATTATGTTTCTCATTAAATTCACAAATAATCTTAGATCCCTTCTAGTTATGGTTCTCAAATACAACAACTATTTAGTCCAAACAACAGCGAAATCTCAGTTGTCAGTATCACTACATAGTATAAAACAAAGTCGCTTCCTCTGTCCCTATATCCCTATGTATGCTTAAAACTACTGTTTAAAACTACGCGAAAAAAAAACGGATTTTGATGCGCTTTTTTTTAATAGATAGAGTGATTGAAGAGTAAGGTTTATATGTATAATGTAGAGTATTTAGACACAGCATTGTACCAGTGCGAAGCCAGGGCGGGTCGCTAGTAACTTTTATTATGTAAAACGTTTTTCGGCAAATCAAGGAAAAACCCACTAAAGCAACATGACGATGTCACGGTGCAATTTAATTGGTTAGATTACCTTTAATAAATCATCAAAGTCGTATTCAAAACTTAAACTTTGCTGAGTACACTTAGGCACCAAAACAGTCAGATTAAAACAATAAACCACTGCTAGAAATATACTGCGTAGAACCGCAAACATAAGTAGGTGTTACTAAACGAAGTTAAGAAAAACACAAAGGTTGTGTTTGTTTGGGCCGGTCTCCATGCCCCGCGGGCCGCGCGTTTATTAGTGCACGCGTCAGCTAAGGGTTAATTGTATACGTGAGTAGTCGCTACTTGCGATACAACCAAACTGTCTGTGTTTATTTACCCCAGACCTGAAATGCTGCCAGTCAAATCTTAGTTCAAACGGTGCGCTTGGTTGACTTATCGTAGCGCAAGGTGCAGCCAATCAATGTGACTTAGGTAGGTGAGATTGCAGCAGGCTGTAATATCACTTTAGAAGAATGAAGACAACGTCGTAATGTATGTATTAAAGTTTACTAATTATTATGCTCACCAAGCAATGCATTATGTCAGATCCGGCTTATGTCAGATGTAAAAACTAAAAACATAAAATTGTTTTGTATAAGCGAGAAGCTTAACAATTATATCAGCGTTAATGTTAAGAATAGTACTGTTTACGTGCAGTTTATCCCTTACCTATAACTAAACTTACTAGTATTATATAAGCCCTAGACTGGGACACCAAATAACGGATGGTATTAGAAGACTAACAAAATAAACTTTGTTTTACGAAATGTTCCTTTAAATTTACATCGGAGTAGTAGTAGTAGACTATGCTTTTGAATATATCTATTTGGGCCAAATAGTCGACATGCATCAAAAATACTCGAAAAAGTTATAAGGATTTAAAATACAGGTTGTTAGATTAAACAAAAACTTTTAGAGGTTGTTTTTCTGCTGAATATGTCCAACTTTTAGTACAGCACTAATGGTGAAATTTAAACACAAAAATCAGTTTCCTTCTTCCTTATGCAAACGTCAGCAAAGGGTTAATTGCATGCGCGTGGTCAATTGAACCCGTCACGTGCGAGTTCCTCACCGCTTTCTTAATGGACTTAGGAAAAAGTGAAGCTATTTTCTCGTATTATATAGGTTAGCTCAATAGTATCATCTGAGTTGGTATAAATTAAATTCATCTCTATTTTGGCCAACGTATAAATACTATGTTGAGGCATTTGTAGCTCAGTGATGGCAAGGCTTTGGTATTACTGAAGTCGTGGCAGCGCTTTGGTATTACTGAAGTCGTGGCAGCGCTTTGGTATTACTGAAGTCGTGGCAGCGCTTTGCTAGGTAGTTATTTCAAGCAACACATGCTGCGCGTTGTGATAGACGACCATTCCGACTATATTTATTAGGATCTTCGTCCTTTAGTCGTAAGCTTAGTCAGAGGCCTTCAGGTGCTTCAGGACCTTAATACATCTGACAGTAGGGTTTAATCACTAGCCTAATAGCACCCCTCTGTCAAACTGTACTGGGTTCTCGTAGTGGAGTATATCTCACACCATTAATAGGCTTACTTTTACTTTACTTTTAAATATATTCAAATAAAAAACTGAGTAGCCAGGTAGACACTATACTTAATGTGTTCATTCATTAGCCGTTTAGGTTCCAAAGTCTTATTGAAAAGGGCATGTTTCAAGAACTGTATAGTCGGAGCGAATACCTATATGTCTATCTTATCTTATGAATATTATTTTTGTCACTGTACAGCACGCACTGATGTGAAATTTAATTATTTAACAATTCAATGCATTTTTTTTTTCCATATCTTATTACCTATTGAAATTCGATTATTATTATTATTATTTTATTTTTTAAATACGATAACGTTATTACAAATGTAGATTAGGTACAAATTATGATAAATGTATTATGCTAAGTTCCCACCACCGGTGATACTAATTAATTCGTAAGGCTGCTTATCTGCTTGGTTTTTGCGGGCTATTGATGTAGTGTGATGTCCATTTTTCTGTTTTTCTTATCCGTCTGACATCGAGCTATGGCTGCGTCTGGAAGCAAAAAGGCATAATTATATTTTTATTTCACTATCGCTAACCTTATGACTTACTCTGTTGACTATTAACACTCACCTTAAGGTCATGACACGCGAGTAGAACTTGATGCCGGTGTACGGGGCGCCGTTGGACCCAGCAAGTCTTTGGGTCTTCGCTGTACTGCATATTAATCTTCAGTATCGGTCTAGTAGGCGATCTGAGACTGAAGTACACCTAGAACACAGAACACACCTTTAAGTAGAGGATCTAGTTGTGGTATAAGTAATTGACCAAAGTGAGAATAAATAATAAAAATACTTACGAAACAGACTCCGATGCTGGCACAATAGCCAGGCAGTGTGGTTATTTGGCTTTTGATTGATTTGAGCTATTGGGTTATACCCTTAGGTCGTACGATAACGGGAACGTTCTTTTTTCTCTGCACTATCACATAACACTTGATATTTTTTTTTTTTACACCACCTAATACTAATGCACTAATGTTCACGTCCACAGTCTTAGTAAATGGATACATTTCATTTCGTTTGCGGGTAGAAGTTTCCGTCTCGACGGCCCCACCCGTACTGGTCGCCTGTCGCGGTGGTCTGTATTACGTCATCGGGCGCACAATATTTATATAATATATATATTTTATTATTATTTTATATATAAATATGTATATATAAATAAATTGGTTATTATATTGCTTATAAAAGTTTATGTATTTATTTATTTTTAAAAGTTAATTATTAGATATACTTATTGTTATTTAATGTAGTTTACTGAGCACGCAGTAATTACGAACTGGGCCACCTAGGGCTCCAGCTGAAAATCAGCGCTGCAATTTTCTGCAGCACATGCTGAGCTGGTGCCCATTAGACACCACATCGATGCGGATCATGGTATGCAATCTTTTGTGCTTTTTCTTGTTGTTTAATGTTGTTATTTGTCTGCCTTTTCTTTTTTATGTTTTTTGTATTTTTTATGTATTCTACTTTTGTATTGTTGTGTGTGTCTAATAAAATATTTCTCTCTCTCTCTCTCTCTCAAAATCAAAAGTTTAAAACGGCTAAAAGTAAGCTTTAAATCATTGAAACACGTCGTTTTTAACTAAATGAGTCTGTTAGATCCAATTTCCCTGATATATCCATTAGCTAAATAGAGGCCGATACGGCGTTTACAAAACAAGTGGAACTGAGGTGTATGCCAACGTAAATATTAGCGTATAAAGACTAAATCTCATTCGAAAGTAGATGTACCAAATTATATGGAATCTTGGCCCAGAATCTGTACAGTTACCAAAAGATCACCATCATCATCATTTCAGCCACAGGACGTCCACTGCTGAACATAGGCCTCCCCCAGTGACTTCCAGATCGGCCGATCGGAAGCGGCCTGCATCCAGCGTCGTCCTGCAACCTTTACCAGGTCGTCTGCCCACCTTATGGGTGGACGTCCCACGTGCGCTTTCCGGTAAGTGGCCTCCATTCCAGAACCTTTCTGCCCCATTGGCCGTCAGTTCTACGTGCTATGTGCCCCGCCCATTGTCACTTATCTGGCTAATCCGTCGGGCTATGTCAGCGACTTTCGTTCGTTCACGGATCTCCTCATTTCTGATTTGCTCTCAAAGAAACACCGAACATAGCCCTTTCCATAGCGCGCTGTGCAACTTTAGGCTTTCAAGGCCCATAGTAAGATGCCACGTTTCTGTTCCTTATATCATCACTGGTAACACACACTGGTTGTTGACTTTCGTCTCTAGGCACAGGTATTTTGGACGAGAAGATGTTGCGTAGTTCCCCGGACGCTGCCCATCTGAGTTGGATTCGTCGATTGACCTCCTTCTTAAAATTAGACCTACCCTACCCTACCTAAAGATAGATTACATCTCTAACACTATGTTATCATCCAATTTCTCTAGAATCGCTTCGTTTCTTGCAAGAAACAATTTAAGTAAAACAATAGAATAGCAATACACAACCATCATGGCGGAAGATTATGACATTTTGATGACGTTTGTTATATCAGGGCCATAACCATGAACTCTTAAAACAATCTCAAAGTTGTCAAATCTGTCAATTTTGGTACGTCAATTCATACAAAATTTGACAGAAATGATAATGTTTGACAACTTTGAGATTGTTTTAACAGTTCATGGTTAGGGCCCAGATAGAATGAAAAGTAAACTGACAAAGACTGCCATTGACAGAGGGCCTAGTGCAAGTGCAACAAAATGGTCGCGTCTCCTACTTTTTTAGAAAAGTCAATTTTAATTTGTATTAGTTTTCGATCGATTATAGTGACTTAATTGGTTATTTTGTGCAACTCGTACTAGGCACCCAGTTTAAGGTTCTTTTTTTTCGCGTGACGCCCATGTTATGCCTACTTGAGAGTGATAATTATTGAATTGTTTTTACGTTTGAACCACTAAATAATTATTTTAACCACTAAAGTAGATTGTATTTTTCTCAAAATCAGTAGATTTTTCTCTATTTTTTGAGATGGTGTACATTGTGTGGGCCGATTACAGGACAACTCCTTTGATTAATTAAATGCACAGTAGAGATTTTCATGAATGTATTAACTAAACTTTAATTAATTAATGGTTCATTAAAATTTATTAAATTTAATAGATAAGAAGTACAAATTTAAAATTATAATAAACTGACCTAAAATTATAAATGTAGACGAGGATCTGTTTGAGATTCTCACATCAAGCCTTTTCATGTAATTTGACACATGGCACAGTTTGTAAAACTATTTTTAAATTTACTTATTGTTCTCCAATATTAACCCTTTTATGCCAATTTATTTATTTATTTATTAATAATAGACACACAGACAGATTACAGCCGAGACATAATTTCGTTGTTTTGTTTTGTTTTGTTGCAATTAAGTTACACTTCCTTCTTTTGGGTCACATCCCAGATCAGAAACAGGACTATTTCTATGGATCACATCAATTCATTTATGCAATAAGTTTCAACTTAATCGATCTAGAAGATTCGAAGTTTTTTTTTAAGGATAGATAAGGATAGATAGAGAAACAATCGAGTGATCCTTTAGGGGTTGATCTATTTGGACATTCGGAACCCTTATGATATTTTATTCAAAAGGGAACGAATAATGTTATGGTCAGGGGGCATTTGTACCAAGTCATGGATAAATTTTATTATAAACGTATACATTTAGGTATACAAGTATGTTTAGATCAGCCATTCTCTAAGTGTGCTCCGCGGAGCCCAGGGGGAACCCTAGGGGTCAAAGGGCAAAGCCTCCGTAGGGGCTCCGCGAGAGTACTTGTAATAATAATAAGAAAAAAAAAATCTGTTCTATAATGTCTGGTCCACAGTTCAACACTAGGTAGCTTAACTTTTTTATTTGGGGCTCCGTCAAATATTACGCTTTCCAAAAGGGTTCCATCAGCAAAAAAAGTTTGAGAACCGCTGCTTTAGATTAATAAAAATTGGACAACATCACATACATTGCTCTGACCCTAATGTAAGTAGCTAAAGCACTTATGATATATAGAAATCAGAAACATCGACAGCACCACAGTACTCAGACCCGAGACAAAATAATCGTTTTGTACATTGACCCAACCGGGAATGGAACCCGGGACGTCCGAAAGCTTTGCTTAGTTTGGGCTTTGGTGATTGATATATAATAGGTTTGATTGCGGAATGATTTTGGAACAAATAAATCAGGTGACAATTGAAAATCTCATTAGTTTCACAGAGACTTGGTCCTTCTAGGTCCTTTAAAATAATTGGACCCACCCGAAACCACCAAATACGTAATTATCGAGGACAGATTTTTTTTCCAAATTTTATATACCTTAAGTGCAGTTTAGTGGATAATATTAACAAAATTTCATATAGCAAATAAACAGTATTGTTTAATAATCTATTAGTTGCAGTTAAAGCTATTTTACTACGAAGAATTCATTTTGATATATAAGTACGTGTGTATCCAAATATGTATTTGAAAACATAATTATTATTATCGCAATCCCGTACAGACCATTATTAGTCCAATAAGTACGCTATTACGTATAATTTATAATAGGGTACGCACAATTCGGGTTTAAACTATAAAGTAGTTTTCATTTAAAAATCTGTTTTTATTTTTAACGTAAGTTAATAATTAATAAGATATTTTATGTTGTTACCTATTCAGTATTTCAAAGCTATGTATAACTGATTATTTTCTTTTAGATTCGATATTCTATGCCACCTACTATAAAATTGTTGTAGTTATCCTGTCTTCGTCTTCTAGATTTATTCTTACCATGTAGTAGCCCTGCTACGCGCTAACCTAATCGCACAAGCTTTTTAGAGTAAAAGAGAAATAAGAAAATTCAACACTTTCCCTTTCACTCCCACCCTACCTCTGCTATGGCATCGCGCCTGACCTCATTCTTGTCCGTGCGCGCGCGGCGTTCGCACAAGTTCGCCAAATAAAGTATTTGTCTTTTGACCGATCGTTAAAATGCCGAAGAGAAAACATGAAGATGAGACTACTGAAGAAAAGTGGTTACGGAAGATGAAAAAATATGGCCGTAAACTGGAAGCCAAGCGAGCAAGACGGATTATATATTCAGATGAAGAAAACGATGTACAAACTGAAGGTAGATTTATCTCAAGTTTGTTAAATTTAAGTTCCTATTGCATTCATTAGGAATTATATTCATAGATCCGTTGTATTCTTCGGATATTACACAAGATAAGAAAGTAATTAATAAATTACCTACATGCCCCCGTTGAATTCTTCGGACGCATGATTTTTTCTTTGTTGAAAATGAAAGTAACTATAATTACCGATGCATTCATCGAGGACATAACATATCTACCTACTTATGATATGTTTTATATATTTTTTGCATCCGTTGTATTCTTCGGATACTATTTTTATGACAAGTGTTATATACTTTTGATGACAAATTATTTTCCCGTTGCATTCATCGGGGTCTTAAAAAGAATTACTTGAAAGATTTACTTAAATTTAATGTGTTCAATTGAATATTTTACGAATACCTACAGCAAGTTCTTTTATTGAGATTTAAAATACATAATATAATAAGTGATTTTCTCACAGATCGTAACATTGTTAAAACAAGTTTTAACCTACCTACATATAGTTATCTTTTTGTATAACCGTAATCGTTTAAATATATGAAACAATATAGAATCGTGATGTTTTTTTCAGAACATCTCGAGTATGATCTGGATTTACCCGCGGAATATGCCGCTCCAGAGGAATGCCATAATTAATCAGTATCTAATTATAGTGAAGTCAATAACAGGCTTCATTGAACATAACATTGAACCAGACGCTGCGGAATTTGGCGATAATCTTCATGCGGATGTAGCAAAACAATTCGAAAAAATTTTGCTATACGGCTTGAAAAAAGATAACCGAGACGAACTTTTGAAGAAGTACTTAATACCTAAAAATCTACCCTCGGTGAAGAGTCCAGAACTAAATCCTGAAATAGGTGGTATATTAGCTGAAGTTGTAAATTACGGGATAAGAGACTCCTAGTAAAGCAAAATCAAATAGGTAAATCCTTATCAGCATTAGGTAAAGCAATAACAGAACTCCTGAAGAAAAATCCAGATATACCAGATATTATACGCACTTTAAATGACGCGGGTAAATTAATAGCAGATTCTCATTTTGCTGAGACAGACACACGGCGGGCTGTTATTATTCCTTTAATCAACAAATCTTTAGCAGAACCATTTAAAGAAAGGAAAAGAGATAATTTCCTATTTGGAGATAATCGAGGAGACTTGGCTGTAACCTATCCATACCGGACCGGTGGGCCGAGACAAACGACGTCGTACGCGTACCCGAACCGTCGACGAGGGTTCCCGCCGCCGCCGCCGCCCCCGCCGCAGCGATTCGCACGGCGCCAACCTCCTCCGCCACTGCCACCGCCTCGACGGCAGCCGGGCCCAGCACCAGTACATCGCCCCCCAGTCAACCGGACAACGTAGATGACACACATCCGCAGGTACATGCCGGTCGCCTCAGATTTTTTTTTTAACCAGTGGCAGTCTCTTACTAAAGATGATTATGTATTAAATGCTGTAACAGGTTACAAGATCCCTTTTATAAGTGAGCCTAGGCAATGTCAACAGGACTTACCACGACGTTCTTTGTCACAATCTGAGTCGATAGCTATGGGAGTCGAAATTAATCACTTATTAGAGTTACAGGCTATAAGACGATGTAAGCCGACTCAAGTTCAATTTATTTCAGATACTTTTTTAATTCCTAAAAACGACGGAACTATGAGGTTCATCTTAAATTTAAAAAAGCTTAATGAATACGTATTGACCGAACATTTCAAAATGGAGGATATTAGGACGGCTACAAAACTAATGTCTAAAGATTGCTATATGACTAATATCGATTTGAAAGAATCCTATTTTTTATTACTAATCCATGAAAGTCACACCAAGTACTTACGCTTTTGGCATAAGGATATTTTGTACGAATTTGTTGCATTACCTTTCGGTCTTTCTTCAGCCCCATATATTTTCACAAAAATATTCCAGTCTGTCATGGCTCGTCTTAGATCTAGTGGTTTTTCTTTCCGTGAAATATTTAGACGATATTCTGTGTCTAGGTTCGTCAAGTAGTAATTGTCTAGAGAATACAAATGCAACTATCAACCTGTTAACCAGTTTAGGATTTGTTATAAATTCTAAAGAAAAAAAAAAAAAAAAAAAAAAAAGTAATTTGACACCTCAAAAATCTTGCCAATTTCTAGGGTTCATTCTAGACTCTAGATCAATGACTTTACAATTGCCGTACTCAAAACGCTTAAAATTAAGTCAGTTCATAGAAAACATTGCGAATGCAAGACGAATCTGTATAAGGGAATTTGCTCGATTTCTTGGCTCTATTACAGCAGCGTGTCCTGCAATAGCTTACGGATGGGTACACACAAAGTCTTTTGAACGAATAAAATACTTAGCACTTCTAAACAACAACGACAACTATGATTCATTTTTAAATTTACATGACAGTTTACAAGATGATTTGCATTGGTGGAAAAATAATATTTTAGTAGCAGTGAATCCAATACGACAACAAAAATTTGACTTAGAGATTTACACGGACGCGTCGACCACAGGCTGGGGTGCAGCATGTGGAAACGAAAAAACAGGTGGTTTTTTTGGTCCAATTCTGAACGATCCAATCATATAAATTTCTTGGAACTTTTAGCCATTTATTTCGGTATTAAATCATTTGCAAACAATAAAACAAACTGCGATATTCTTTTACGTGTTGATAACACCACTGCAATATCTTATGTGAACAGAATGGGCGGTATTAAATACCCGCACCTTAATAGAGTTGCAAAAATGATTTGGGAATGGTGCGAAGAAAGAAAAATATATATCTTTGCATCTTATATTCGTTCTTCCTTGAATGTTGAAGCTGATTCAGAATCACGAAAACTTAATATTGATATGGAATGGGAGCTGGGTTCCCAAGAATTTAATGATATAATTTTTAATTTTGGCAGACCTTCTATAGATTTGTTCGCTTCACGAACAAGCACAAAATGTCCCGTGTATATTTCATCGAAAAAAGATCCTTTTGCCTACAATATTGACGCTTTTACTGTCAATTGGTCTCAATTCTTTTTTTACGCATTCCCACCGTTTGCTTTAATATTAAAGACACTTAATAAAATAGTTTCTGACCGTGCAACTGGGATAGTTCTAGTTCCGTACTGGCCGTCACAGCCGTGGTATCCCTTGTTTAGATCAATGTCTGTTAAAAAAATGCTTATATTTTCTCCAAGTAAAGGTCTTCTATCGTCTCCTTTCAGATCGACACACCCGCTACATCAGCACCTTTCCCTGGCAGCATGTGTGTTATCCGGGAAGGTTTCCGCAAACAATTAATACCAGAATCGGCTTTAGACGTCATGATATCCTCTTTATCCAAGAACACTATCACTCAATATTCATCTAGTTTGAAGCAGTGGTGGGAATATTGTAGCAAAAATAAGATTGATTTAAAGAAATCGAAAGAAGAAACATTGAAATTAAAGAATTTCAATGTTTCTTCTTTACTAGATTTTCTCACAAGTAGTTTCAATAAAGGATCATCATACGGAACGCTAAATAACCATAGATCGGCAATTTCCTTAATATCAATGAATAACATTAGCGGAGTTGATTGTTTAAAACGTTTTTTCAAAGGGATTTTTTAAATTGTTACCGACATTTCCCCGGTACAATATCACTTGGGATCCAAATATTGCTTTAAATTATTTAGAAAATTTTAATAATGATCAAATAAACTTGGAAACATTAAGTAAAAAAAATGGTTATGTTATTAGCACTAGCTACAGGCCAGAGAAAACAAACCATATCTTTAGTGAAATTACCAGATGTTAAAACTTATAATAATCGAATAATAATCACGATAACCGACTTGATTAAAACTTCTGCAATTGGTAGATCGCAACCAATTCTAGACTTACCTGTCTTCACTCCGAGGCCTGGTATTTACCCAGCTGCAACATTACAAAAATATATACAAGTAACTTCTTCTATAAGACCAAATTCTGAAAATCGTCTTATTGTGACATTTAAAAAACCGCACAGAGCTGCTAGTTCTCAGACCATACGGCGCTGGATTAAGCAGACCCTATCTGATAGCGGCATAGATACATCAGTGTTCGGTGCACACAGCACGAGGCACGCCTCAACTTCTGCGGCTACCCGTGCTGGTCTTAATGTAGATACCATTAGGAAGTGTGCTGGCTGGTCGGCACAAACAGCAGTTTTTTGCAAATTTTTACAATAGGCCGATTGTTGATACGAATCCAAGTTTGTTCAATTCAATAATTTAATATTAAGATATTGTAACTATATCTAAATTAAAAGTGTGTAATGATGTAATGATATAATGAATTACTGAATTAATTAATGAATGATAATAATATTTGTACTGTCTGATCTCAATGAATAGTCATTGTAAGTAGGTATAAGTATTTATATTAAGAAGTGTGTCATAATATGTTCTATGCTTAATTGATTTAAATAAATAGTTATTTTTTTTCTTAATAAGCAACATAGATCATTTACTCTAAACATCTACATGGTAAGAATAAATCTAGAAGACGAAGACAGGATAATTGAATGATCAAACGAACTTACCTGAAGTGAAGTTCGATCTTAATTATCCTGTCTTCGTCGAAGAGATTTAGGGTCCCACCCATCCCTTCAGATTAGTATCTTCCCCTGGATACATGTTGCTTCTATAGATTCCTACTCTAAAAGTAATGAGGTCAGGCGCGATGCCATAGCAGAGGTAGGGTGGGAGTGAAAGGGAAAGTGTTGAATTTTCTTATTTCTCTTTTACTCTAAAAAGCTTGTGCGATTAGGTTAGCGCGTAGCAGGGCTACTACATGGTAAGAATAAATCTCTTCGACGAAGACAGGATAATTAAGATCGAACTTCACTTCAGGTAAGTTCGTTTGATCATTCAATTATACGTTACAAATTCACGATAGATAGATAACCAGCGAGTTATATTAATGGTAGAAAGAAATAACATGACTTTGAAAACAAACGAAAACTAATTAACATAGGAGATAGCTACGTATAACCACAGTATAAATATTGTACTTACTGTGGTATAACTGTCGCAGTCGGATTGCATAGTAGATCCGCCGTATGGCAAAACGCCTCCGTTTTGTAAAACAGCTAGTTGGTTTGTGATATGGCGGATTATACAATCCGACTGCGACATAACCAAACTGTTTGACCTTTTTTAGGGTTCCGTAGTTCTGACAAGGAACCCTTATAGTTTCGTCATGTACATCTGCCCGTCTGTCCGTCGGTCCGTCTGTCCGTCTGTCCGTCTGTCCGTCTGTCCGTCTGTCCGTCTGTCCGTCTGTCCGTCTGTCCGTCTGTCCGCTGTCCGTCTGTCCGTCTGTCCGTCTGTCCGTCTGTCCGTCTGTCCGTCTGTCCGTCTGTCCGTCTGTCCGTCTGTCCGTCTGTCCGTCTGTCCGTCTGTCCGTCTGTCCGTCTGTCCGTCTGTCCGTCTGTCCGTCTGTCCGTCTGTCCGTCTGTCCGTCTGTCCGTCTGTCCGTCTGTCCGTCTGTCCGTCTGTCCGTCTGTCCGTCTGTCCGTCTGTCCGTCTGTCCGTCTGTCCGTCTGTCCGTCTGTCCGTCTGTCCGTCTGTCCGTCTGTCCGTCTGTCCGTCTGTCCGTCTGTCCGTCTGTCCGTCTGTCCGTCTGTCCGTCTGTCCGTCTGTCCGTCTGTCCGTCTGTCCGTCTGTCCGTCTGTCCGTCTGTCCGTCTGTCCGTCTGTCCGTCTGTCCGTCTGTCCGTCTGTCCGTCTGTCCGTCTGTCCGTCTGTCCGTCTGTCCGTCTGTCCGTCTGTCCGTCTGTCCGTCTGTCCGTCTGTCCGTCTGTCCGTCTGTCCGTCTGTCCGTCTGTCCGTCTGTCCGTCTGTCCGTCTGTCCGTCTGTCCGTCTGTCCGTCTGTCCGTCTGTCCGTCTGTCCGTCTGTCCGTCTGTCCGTCTGTCCGTCTGTCCGTCTGTCCGTCTGTCCGTCTGTCCGTCTGTCCGTCTGTCCGTCTGTCCGTCTGTCCGTCTGTCCGTCTGTCCGTCTGTCCGTCTGTCCGTCTGTCCGTCCGTCCGTCCGTCTAGGCTGTAATACAATTATTCTTTAGAGGGGCTCCCATATAACAAACGTGTTTTTTTGGCCGTTTTATAGATAATGGTGCGGAACCCTTCGTGCGCGAGTCCGACTCGCACTTGGCCGGTTTTTATTGTTTAGCATAGCGTAGCATTTTTTTAACAACTATTATAATATCGTCTCATTTTGATCTTACCATCTTCTCATATAGCAGAAGTATTTTACGCTTCTGGTTTCTAAATAGAATTTGAGGTAAATAAACATTATTGCCATGAATACTATTTCGTGTCCTAGGTACGACGGAGGCAAGTATTCGACACAGCTCGATTCTCGTTACGTCGACGTTTCAGCTCACAATGTCAGTTCAGCCATGAGATATTGCTGCTATTGACTATACCTTCTTTTAAAAAGTCTAAACGGTAAAGCAATGGCAAGGTCATAACAATGCTTAAATGTCAAATTAAATCACATTGTTTAAATATAATCCCTCTAATAAAATATTATAAATGCGAAAGTTTGTGAGGATGTTTGGATGCTTGTGACACAATCACGCGTTAGTAGCTCAACGGGTTTGGATGAAATTTTGCACACATATATTATAATAATAATCTGGATTAAATTATAGTATACTTTTATCCCGGTTAAATGTTCCTGTGGGATATTTTTCTATATATTGTTCGTTATTTCAACTTTTTGTGTTATGTATCATACCATACATCCTGTAGTCCAGCAAACGAAGTTTCAAGCTCAGTTAGTTACAGTATAAATTTTGAAGTAAAACTTTGGCAGTGGCACAGAAGTTGAATGGCGGCCGCGGGCCGGAAGGCATAGCGTTGGTAGGCCCCCCACTAGGTGGACCGACGATCTGGTGAAAGTCGCGGGAAGCCGCTGGATGCAGGTGGCACAAGACCGATCTTTGTGGAAATCCTTGGGGGAGGCCTATGTCCAGCAGTGGACGTCTTTCGGCTGATGGATGGATGGATGGATAGATGGCACAGTAGAATTGTGCTCGTAATGCAAAGCGGCTTTACGTGGTAGTAGGATTCAATATACTTAATGTCAATATTCTACAACTCGAGGAAAGATCGTATCAATCCTAGATGGGTCGTTAAAGTACCTATAAACTGCGTTTAGTTGATTCAAATTATTTTTAAATTTTAGCCAAATGGGGCGGCAAATTAATATTGAAACAATAATTGCATGCAACACTGGCCCTCGCTCCGTATGCCGTTACTAACACGTGTTATTATGGAAATACTTTTCAAACTTGTACAGGTCAATGTTCTTTGTTCACTGCAAGTGCCATTCAATTGAAAAAATAAAACTACATAAATGCCGTCCTCCATTCGCCTGAAAGCTCTTACTTGCGGTATTTTCCTTTTTCATTTGCGTTTCGGTACGAGCAAGCGAATCATTAATGAATGCTGCCGATGGGCTTTTTATTGATTCATTTCATTTCAAGTAGATTTTTTAAATTTTATAACAATATCATTACAATACTAATAACCTGACGCGTATCGGTAAAATAACGTTTTTATTCGTAATTAAATGCAAAGATAATTTCATAAAATACGCTTGCTGGCACTATCATAATAATTCGCATATTGCATAAACATTTTCATTTTAAATGAAGCAGTTTTATTATGTCAGTATTTCGGATTAAATCCCTAAAATAGTATTATCTTTCCGCTGCGTGTTGATGAGTAGTCAAAATATTGTCTGACCTTTTTATCTTCGAAAAACAGAGCGGATAAACAAAATAGTCCCGAGCCAATATCGGATTCTCTTCTGAAATAAAGAGGGCAATAAAATTCTGTTCAGTGCAACAACCATCGTTCAGAAAGGTGGCTATCTGCATTTTATGCTTTACGCTATCAACGCTTCGACGGTTTATTTCTTTACTTTGTATAGTATGGACGTTTGTCTTACAATATTGTTTGTCTAACATATCAATGGATATATTATTGGATTGTGCATGAATGTTGTAAAATATTTTATAAAGCATCTGAAGTTTTGAGCAGTTTTTATTGATTTTGTTTTGCACTCTTTATTACTTACTTATTTTTAGATCTTACCTTACCCTTACCTTTAGAAGAAGGGTTTACTACATTAACTTTTAAGCTAATTAACATATATTATCAATATTGGAAGTCAGTTTAACCTTCTTTAACTGTAGTAATGATTTGTAGCACAAGTTGAATCTTTTTAATTCGATAACTTTCTGATTCTGGTACCTACTGTAGGTACAATAATTTGGCATACATTACAATCGAAATTAAAAGACGATGGAGCAAGCTCATTTGAATTGTTTTCATGCGTCCCATACCGTATTATAAACACGAAATGAAATGAAATTATTTATTCTGTATGTAGGCCCCCTCCTCCGGGCACTTATACACGTCCCAAAATATAACTTAGCCCTTCCACCGCTTCGGGACTACATATAGGCTGGTTATGAGAAGAAACGGCGCAACAAACTCAGTCACCTTTGTCAGCCTGATTTTACAGGAAATGCATTTTACAAGACAATAGTAAGTGCGAGCTAGGCAGTTTAAGTCCATACACTCTTGTCGTTTAAATAATCTGTAGGTGAGGTGAGTCCGTGTGTACCTAATCTAACAGCCTAACGGTCGTATAAGGAGCTTAAATTAAACGCCGTTAAAAATCAATTTTTGGTTATAATTATTACTAAAGGAATTTACAGAGATAGAACGTAGATACAAGAAAAGAAAGTTCAAGAAAACAGTTTTAGGACAGAGAGGAAAAGAATAAGTTAAGTTACAAAGCGTGAAATAAGAAAATAAGCCTTGAGTACTAGGGAACCTAATTACGAGCTTTTCTTCTTTTCTTTTCTAAAGTCATTTATTCCATAACAATATTTATACAATAAAGTAAGTAATTTAACCTTACATTATTTTACCATAGTATTAAATCACTTTATGAGGCTGTAGGACACCTTTAAAAGTTTTTGAACATTGACTACATACAACTATTAACAACTTAATACTTACAGCCATAAAATACTGGAACATAAAATTTTCATTCTGAAATTAATATGAATTTATTTGTGTTAAATTCATTTAAGGCAATATACATCCTAGGTAAGTACTGACTCAGTCGTCAATCGCGTGCAACCAAAATAAAATAATATTATTTAAAATAAAATAATATTAGCATTTCTGTTTACTATGCACGGTGATCTTAGATTACTTGTTACCCACAAGTTACGTTAAGCGCGTGCGGCGGTCGGTCGGATCGGCCTGCCTCGGCGAGCGCGGGGCTCGGCGACGCGCGCCGCAGGTCGTGGGGCATCGGGCCCGGTTCGTTATCGCCCGGTGAGAACAAAAGGCGGTGATGTGGTAAACGGTATGTGCCGTATTTATCGATATACGACAAATTCCATGCGCGCGTTTGTCCAATGTGCGAAACTAGACTACTTTTGTGAAACTTATTACTTGTATAGAATTTAGATGCTAGCTTATAAATGAATTGTTTTAGAGTAGGGAAATTTATCTTCTGATGTAGTTGTACTAGATTTGTACGAAATGGAGTATTAAGGGCTATTTTCATAGCTTTATTTTGGATTACTTGTAGATCACGATAGTTGGAGTCGCAGGTACTGCTCCACACTGGACTTGCGTAGGTAATGGTCGGTCTTATGAGAGTTGTGTATATTCTCAACTTGGTGAAGGGACTTAGTTTGGACCGCCTATTGAATATGGGGTTTAAGGCACCGAGAGCTCGGGCTCCCTTTATCTTGAGATTTTCGATGTGTTTCGTCCAATTTAATTTGCTGTCCATCGTGACACCAAGGTAGCGAACAGTCTTGGACCATGGGATGTTGTGTCCAGAGATTTTAAGAGTCCTACTTGGGAGTTTACGTCGTCGAGTGAATAAAATGGCCTCTGTCTTGGTTTCGTTTAGCTTTAACTTCCAATCAGAAAAGAATGATTGAAGAGCGTCTAGTGACAACTGCAGCCGTCCAATGATGATATCTGCGTCATCTGACGATGTATAAGATGCCGTATCATCGGCGAAGCAAGCTAAATGAGTTCTGTTCTGGATAGGTACATTGTTGATGAATAATAAGAATAAATAAGGCCCAAGGATAGATCCTTGGGGCACTCCAGCTGGTACCACAAAGTTATCAGACTTACTATCGCCAATATGGACTGCAATTTTCCGGTCAACAAGATAAGACTGTATTAATTTAACTAAATTTAGCGGGATATTGGATAATATTAACTTATGCAGTAAGCCGTCATGCCAAACGGTGTCGAATGCTTTTTCGATATCTAACAGAGACATGCCCGTCGATTGATGCAGGTTCAGGTGGTGGGAAACATGTTCGGAGACTCTTGCCAGTTGTTGAACCGTCGAATGAGACGAACGGAAGCCAAACTGTTGTGGGATAATTAGATGCTTAGAAGCATCCGTCAGCCGTCTATAGATGACTTTTTCGAGGACTTTGCCCAACGATGGAAGCAAACTAATCGGACGATAATTACTTGGAATGGAGCCATCCTTACCAGGTTTTTTTATAGCGATAACTTTGGCCAATTTCCACTGATCGGGGAAGTAGCTTAATTTAAAGCAACCGTTTATAATTTTAACAAGGTATACTAGGGCTTTTTGCGAGAGATTTTTTAATAGGATATTGTGAATACTATCGCCTCCTGGTGATTTGCGACAATTAAGGTAGCGCAGTATATTTTTTATTTCTCTGGGACGTACAGTGTAGCTCAAGTCAACCATCGACTGACTATTGAGCTTGTCAATGGAAAGCTTGACATCATTTTCATATGGGCTAATCCAATTGGTAGTAAGATACATGTTATTTTGAAAAGCGCTAGCTAGAGCCTGACATTGCTCACTATCACTTTGGGTTAATGTACCGTCTAACTGTTTCAGTGGTGGTATGACAGATATTTTTGGTTTCAATGATCTGGTAACTTTCCAAATTGCAGATGTTGGGTTATCAACTTTAGCTAATTTATTATTCCATATGTTATCTTGGTGGTTTTTTATAGCTTTAGTAATAAAATATTGTAATTTATTAATCTCGAACCGTATCTCCTTTTTTATATGTCTATTTAAAGGGTTAGATTCTATTCGGCGTAGTTTATTTCTATATTTAATAAGTTTTCTTACAGGACGTGGTAGTTTAAATTTAGCATTAGGTAATGGACCAGTGGGAATATGAGTATCTCTAGCGGCCAGGATATTTTGTTGTAGGTAAGATATAGCGTCATCAATCTCACTTGTAGTGCAATGAACGCTAGTTGTAAGAGTCAGGTTGCTGTCAATAGCAGATCTATATCCCTTCCAGTTAGCTTCACTGTACCTGTATATTTTAGGGACTGGAGTAAGCGCGAGAGCACCCTTCATTGTAATAAATATGGGTAGGTGGTTAGACGACAAGGTCGGAAGAGCTTGAACTTCGCTGAGGCCTGATACATTGAAGGCTAAGATTAAGTCAGGATTGGTAGGATTAAAATGTTGCCTGTAATTTACTTGCGTAGGTGTATTCGATGCGTGAATAACGTAGTCATGCTCTAACATATGGTTAAATAGAGTTTTTCCACGACCATTGACGTAACTACTGCGCCAGAGTTTGTGGTTGGCATTTAAATCACCCATTACGATGGTATGTGGGCAAAACTGAAATAACAAGTCGAGATCGTGATTTAGGAGTTTTAGGTTTGGAGACTGATAGGCTGAAATGATAACGTGGTCTACACCAGAGATACAGATTTTGATACCAATGGCTTCCATGTGCTTAGTGTTTGTAATGGATATAAAGGAGTACTTTATGGTATTTTTAACAAGAATGGCTACACCCTGGCCCCGTCCGCTACCACGTTTATCTTGACGAAGACAAACGTACCCTGGCGTCACTAATGGGATATTTTGAGTCAGTCTAGTTTCGCACACGGCTACAATGTCGACAGAGAGTTCACTTACCAAATGAAGCAAATCCCCGATTTTGCTGCGGAGACCATCAGCATTCCAACATAAGAGTTTGAGCTTAGCTACTTGATTAGACGTAACTTCCGAGATGAGTCAGTACCAAGGAAACTTTGTCCAACATGGAATTGCAAGCTGAGAACTTAGATTTAATGGCTTTTATGACAGTAAGTATGTTAAGTATTTCTCTCGTGGCATCATCGAGGTCCGTATGTTCAATGTTACTCGTAGTAGTCTTCGGCTCTTTGAACTTTGGTGGTCCACTGAGCCAGCGGCTGCTGGTTGGAAGTGTATCAGCAATGTCAGGCGCATTTATTGGCTGATTGATGAAAACCGGGTGTGTCCTAGGTATGTTTTCAGGCCGGCCGATGGCTCTGAAGCCTGGCTTTCGTTCCTGATTATTTTTGATTTGTAGACGTTCCAGATATGATTGACGTGAGGGACAGTTGCGAAAGTTCGCCGGGTGACTTTCTCCGCAGTTACAGCATTTAGCTGGCTCAACTCTGTCCTTCTTAGGACATTCAGTTGTAGCATGTGGCTCTGTGCATTTAACACACCGAGCAGGTCTGTTGCAATTTTTCGAAGCGTGACCGAAACCTTGACATCTATAACATTGTGTTCCGTCAGTACGTTAAAAGCGTGAAATAAGAAAATAAGCCTTGAGTACTAGGGAACCTAATTACGAGCTAGATTTTTGGGAGCGCGCGCGCGGCCTCTCTACATGGAGTACGAAATCGGTCTGTGAGATGGGGAAATTCGATGGTCCACGATCGTGCGCCGACGACGCCCGAAGTACGAAGATGAGCGGAGCTGGCCGAGCGCCTCCGAAGACGTCGCGCCTGGCGCCGCGTAGTGGTGGCGATCTTCAACTCTTGGATTGATACAGTTTCCATACTAAATGTGTATCACCGCTACAGTACTCCCCTGCTGAGACCGTTACTACGGTCGGTAGTAATCTGGAAAATGAACTCTTCGGCCGCTGCGAGTTCTCCTCTCGCTAGCAGCGTTTTCTGTGTGTGTTGAATCAGTTTCCCTCAACATGTATGCTGGTTTCAGGCGGTCCACAGAAACATTAACCTCTTTTCCAGATACGTCCAGCTTATAATGCTTTGGGCGACGTTCTTAGATCTTATATGGTCCAGCATATGGGGGTTCTAGTGGTCTTCGTACATGATCCAATCGCATAAATACATGGGATGTAGTAGCAAGATCTTTAGGTAAGTAAAACGAACCTTTTCTATGCCAGGCTGTCTGTTTGGGAGCCAGTTTGGACATCTGTATGCGCAGTCGAGTAGCGAAGTCTGCGATGTCATCAGATTCATGGTGTTGCGTTGGTGCTAGAAATTGTCCAGGTAGACGGGGGGCTTCGCCGTATACTAACTCAGCAGCTGATGATTGGATGTCGTCCTTCCATGCACTGCGTATACCAAGCAGTACCAAAGGGAGTGCTTCGGTCCACTGAGAGGTGTTCTGGCACATGATCGCGGCTTTCAGCTGACGATGGAGACGTTCGATGATGCCGTTTGAGATGGGATGATAGGCGGTGGTGCTGAAGTGGTGTGCGCCCATCAAAGAAGTCAACGCCTTGAATAAGCGCGACTCAAACTGGCGACCTCGATCCGTCGTGATCTTCAAAGGGCAGCCGAATCTAGCTACCCAGCCAGATACCAGTGCGGCTGCGCAGGTCTCCGCGGTGATGTCGTGAAGTGGAACTGCCTCCGGCCATCTTGTGAATCTGTCGATTATTGTCAGACAGTACCTGTAATCACAAGAAATTGGTAAAGGGCCGACGAGGTCGAGATGGATATGAGAGAATCTCGACGATGGTTTAGGGAAAGTGGAAAGGGGAGCATGGGTGTGTCGGGTAACTTTGGAACGCTGACATTCTATACACTGCTTTGCCCACTCTCTACAGTTTTTTCGAATCCCTGGCCAAACGAATCTCCGTGTCACCAGTCGAACTGTAGCTGTCCGTCCGGGGTGACACAAGTTATGAAGACTATCAAATACTTGTCGTCTAAATTGAGAGGTAATAAAAGGTCGTGGTGTAGCAGTAGAGATATCACAGTATACTTCATGCTTCGATTCTGGTATTGAAACTTTTTGCAATGTAAGTGTAGTTCCATTTTGTAAGAGGTCTCGTAACTCAGGGTCTACTTCCTGTGTCTGTGCGAGGCTCTCATAATCGATCGTTAGTGTGACTTCTTCAACCCGTGATAGTGCGTCTGCTACAATATTGTCTCTGCCCGGGATGTATCTTATTTCAGTTGTAAACTGAGATATAAAATCAAGGTACCTGTATTGTCTCGGTGAGCACTTTTCCTTATTTTTGTGAAACGCATAGGAAATCTCTAGCCTCTATCATATGGCGAAAATACCTAATGGCTTCGTAGATCGCTAGTAGTTCTCGGTCGTATGGGCTGTATTTTTGCTGTGATGGTTTGAGCTTATGAGAATAAAAAGCTAGTGATTGCCAGTTACCATTCTTTCTCTGTTGGAGTACAGCACCGATTCCAACATCGGATGCATCCGTTGTAATCGCTAACTCAGCTGATGAATCTGGATGTGCTAATAGTGCGGCTTCTGATAGGGATCGTTTACACTTATCGAAAGCTTCCAGCTGATCAGGTGTAAAGTTGACAGGGCTAGAGCCTTTAACCTTAGGTCCAACTAGCAACTGAGTCAATGGGCCTTGAATATAAGCTGCATTTGGGATAAAACGACGTATAAAATTCAACATTCCCAAAAATCGTCGAAGTTCTTTCACCGTTTTGGGCAGGGTGAATTCCTGGATGGCCTGGATTCTAGTGTCCGTCGGTCGGATACCTTCTGCTGAGACACTGTAGCCTAAGAAGGTTACCTCGGATTTGCCCAATGCACACTTTGAAGCGTTGATCAAAATACCGTAGTCTCTCAAGCGGGCAAACAGCTGACGCAGGTGTTCCTTATGGAGGGATGGAGATTCAGAAAAGACCAAAATGTCATCAATATACCCGTAGCAGAACTCTAGGTCTCTTAAGACTTCGTTCATGAAGCGTTGGAACGTTTGTGCTACGTTCCGGAGACCAAACGCCATGAATGGGAACTCGAACAGGCCAAACGGAGTTGTAATTGCGGTCTTGGGTATATCAGGAGGGTAGACCGGGATCTGATTGTAAGCCTTGGCTAGGTCTATTGTAGAGAAGATAGAGCATCCTGATAATTGATGAGAAAAGTCCTGAATATTACGAATGGGGTACCTGTCAGGAATTTGGCGTGCGTTGAGTGCTCTATAGTCACCGCAGGGTCTCCATCCGTCGTCCTTCTTTTTGACTAAATGTAAAGCTGAAGACCATGGACTCTCGGACTGCTGAGCCGTTCCACAAGCTATCATATTATCAAACTCCTTTTTAGCAATTTTCAAACGTTGTGGGTCTAGGCGTCTCGGTTTGCAAGCTACAGGTGGGCCTGGTGTAGTCCTAATATGATGCATCGTATTATGTTTAGGTATACTACACGTACCTGCTGGCCTGGTCACTTCTAAAAATTCACGCATAATGGCATGGTACTCTGACTCATCGCGAAAGACTTTCACCGATGATATGTCGTCACTGGAGTCTTGTCGCTGTGCTGGCACTGACATTTTAGTGGTACCGTCGATAAGGCGTTTTTGTCTGCAATCAACCATTAAATTATAAAAACTTAAGAAATCCATTCCAATTATAGGCTTTGACACGTCGGCGATGGTAAAATTCCATGTAAAATTGCGCCTAAGTCCAAGGTTCAATTGAAGCGTTATGGGTCCATAAGTATGAATTACTGTGTTGTTGGCTGCTGTCAGTTGGTATTTACATTTAGTACAGGGCGCCTTGGTAGCTGATCGGGGAAATACGCATAAATCAGATCCAGTATCTACTAAAAATGTCATTCTAGAAGATCGGTCAGTAACGAAGAGGCGGCCTGAAGTCGATAGGCAGTCGTTGGCCGCTATTTCCGGCTGCCTTGTGAGTTTTCCGACGAAAACGAGCAGGGCTGGACACACTTCTTAGCTTTTGAGCCAAACGTGTAATGGTACCAGCAATGCGGGTGGTCGGCACGTGGTTGGCGTGGCTGCGAGTTGCTCCGTTGACCTTTATTTGACCTAGACCGCGAGCGTGCTCTGGAGTTACCGTTGAATTTATTAGTAAGTGTAGCTACTTGCCTGGTTAGTTCACTTATTTGCTTAGCCATTAGTTGGTAATCCGACGATGATGGAGCATCTGTAGACGTGCTGGCCACTTGTGGAGTCGAAGGCGCGATCTCGTGTACCTTGTCCGCCAGATTTGCTAATTTTTCCAAAGGTAAATCATTCTGTGAAGCAACAATTGTTTGCACATTTTGAGGCAAACGGCTTGACCATATGGTTTGCATAAAATCGTCGGGAATTGATGGACCAGCCAGGTCTTGCAAACGCCTCAAGAATTGGGACGGCTTTCGATCACCCAGGTCCTCGTGCATAAGCAAGCGTTTTACCTTTTTTTCTTGCGAAGCAGACAAACGCTTAATAAGCTCAGCATTTAATTTTTCATATTTGCCAGTCCTAGGAGGATTTTTTATGATATCCTTGACCTCTACTGCATAGGCGTGAACAAGCTGGGCAGCAACGTAATAAAATTTTGTAGTGTCATTAGTAATATTAGAAAGCACGAAATTACCTTCACATTGCGCAAACCATAATGCCGGTTCTTCTGGCCAAAAGGGTGGTAGACGTACGGCAACCTTGCATAGCTCCGTTGGTAATTTTCCATCCGAAGAGGGCAGTTCCCTTGTGTCCTGCTGCACGTGGTTCTCTGCGTTATTCTCCGTGTTATTCTCCACGTGATTGTCCACGTTGTTCTCCGCGTTGTCCTCCATTTTGTTCAATGTCGTGGTCACCAGTGTAGGTGAGGTGAGACCGTGTGTACCTAACCTAATAGCCTAACGGTCGTATAAGGAGCTTAAATTAAACGCCGTTAAAAATCAATTTTTGGTTATAATTATTACTAAAGGAATTTACAGAGATAGAACGTAGATACAAGAAAAGAAAGTTCAAGAAAACAGTTTTAGGACAGAGAGGAAAAGAATAAGTTAAGTTACAAAGCGTGAAATAAGAAAATAAGCCTTGAGTACTAGGGAACCTAATTACGAGCTAGATTTTTGGGAGCGCGCGCGCGGCCTCTCTGCGTGGAATACAAAATCGGTCTGTGAGATGGGGAAAGTCGATGGTCCACGATCGTGCGCCGACGACGCCCGAAGTACGAAGATGCGCGGAGCTGGCCGAGCGCCTCCGAAGACGTCGCGCCTGGCGCCGCGTAGTGGTTGCGATCTTCAACTCTTGGATTGATACAGTTTCCATACTAAATGTGTATCACCGCTACAAATCTTCTAATTTGTAATATCCTTTTGTCACGTGTTTTATACATACGTGTTTAAACTGTATTTTTTTAAATATATTTTGTGCGAAGAAGGTAGGTATATCTGGTTCTTACCAGTAACCACCATTGGCGAAGGTAAATAAAATACGATTAAGTAATTGTATTACAAATCCAATGGTTCGTTTTAAATGTTAGGCTTTAGTTAGAATAAACAAAAACATTGTTATTTACCAATTAATCAATTAGTCGATATTGGATTTCAGAAGTTACGGAGGTTTAAGTTGAGTTGGTTTTGCTGTTCACTGTACTTATGTTCAACAAACTGAATTTCCGTTTATAATGTGATATTCAGCTTCGCAACTTTTGATGATAGACGGGTAAAATTTATTCCGTCTGTTGACTTGTAAAGTATAACTATGCCAATGCAACAGTAAGTAAGATTTACGGAACTAATATGTAATCGTTTTGTATACCTTGGCTTAAATCCAGGACGTATAAATAGTATGCAATTCACAACGTCGAAATCCAAACAGAATTGGAACTTGCACCAGAAGCAATCTAACAGGAACAACGGTTCGTACGGCGGTCTACCGGCGCAGAGCCCTACGTAATTTAAAGAACAAACATGTCTCGCAACCGAGTTCGGTTCGACTGCAACAAACTCTGTTTCCTCGCTTTAACTTACTCAGTTGTCCTTTGGTATCAGCCACCCCAAGCTCACCTCAGTTTTCCCAATCTACCTATCTACTTAATTAGGATTTACCTGTACGTGACTGGACCAAAATTAATTTTCGCATCTATCACAAAGTAAACACACGCCGCTGGGATACTGCGGCCAATCGACGGCCCAAATTCTGTTGATATATGAAATTCGGAGGCTCAAAAAAGCAATAGCTCCGCAGATGAGTTCAGCTCAACCGAAGCGTTATCGAGCCCAGTTAATCCTGTATTCTGTATTATTGAATAAATTTTCCCTCCTTACGTGCTTTTGCCATTTTATACCGGTTCAATGTATTGGAAAAATTCTGAGACTGTAGGATTGTTTAAGAAATGTATTTGCAGTTCTCATCCAATATTCAGTGAGGAGGATGCGTGCGGAGTCCGTGCTTTTGATTTGATATCCACAAAGATCTGCGGTATATACTAGAAATAATATAACATTATAAAGTAATCCTATTGTTGGATGTGTAAGGGCCGAGTAAGGGGTAGGTAGAGCCCGGGTGGTAGGCGTTAAAGCGGTGCGATGTTATTGTTATGATGGCATAAAGCGCCATGTATCTAGTACAACACAGGTGGCGCTAACTGCCGGCAGTGTAGTGGAAACTGCCGACACAACGAGACGACGACACGTTATACAGATGCATCTTCCATACAATGTAATGTTTCACGGCTGGTTGAGCCTCAAGTTAGATGCTTCCTTCTTGCAAACAGAATTTAAATATTCTTGAGAAATAACAACCACATGTGCTTGCCTGCATTTTACGTAAACTTGCGCGACATGCATTCAAATAGTCGATTAGATCTAACTCCATGAAATGATCAATTAACGAATCGCAAATCTTCCCTTTACTGCTACCTAACTTTAATCTGTTTGATGAAACATTTACAGCCGTAATAATTTAATCGAAAGTTTGTTCCCGGGACCAAGTTTCGGTGTGGGAATAACATAGCTACGTTATATTCTACTGCCAACTTAATTCTGTTACGCTATGTTGAGTTGAGCCACCGTTTTCCAGTTATTGCGTTCAGGCTGCGCAGTGATTTGCCTGCACTGTAAATGTTGTGAAGACGTTTCTTAGATTATTAACTATCTCGATAACAATACGACGGGTAAATTACGAAGTTAGATAGTTTGCACTTATAATTTCAAAGATAAAGTAAAGTGAATCTGTGTTTTAGAGTCTATTGAATGAAAAAAATCCCTTATTTTAATGTAAAGAATAATTAGTAAGTTAAAAAAAACTATAACTCAACTACGTAAAAAAGTTTAAAAACCTACTATCGCATTTTAAAGTGACCAGCCCCCTAACCATGAGCTCTAAAAACACTGTTTTAACAGCTCATGGTTAGGGCCCTGGGCCCTAACCATGAACTGTTAAAACCATAGACTTAGGATTCGCTACGCTCTTAAAGACTGACAAAGCGTGGAAAAGAGACATCATATCCTTGCGGGCACCCTACAAGATAGAAAAAGACAGATGTCAATGTACCTATGTGACACAAAAAACATATTTAACTGACTATAAATGATTTCAATTTCAAACGTCAAAATTAATTTTATTAAAATATACAGAATTACAAACGGAAAACTTATTTAAATATTTCTGTAGACATGGGGTGCTGTTCAATTATAAATTGTGATGTGACAAGAACATATAACCCAAATAAATACACATTTCACAGGTAAATACATTTTTTGGTGAAAATATTTTAAAACAAATTTGTGGCTAATTCGTATTTATAATCGACAAAGAACTTGGATTTTACAGAAGAATATGAACTTTGTTTGGTGTGTGTTTGTGTATTTCGTAGTTAAAGACATAATTACAATAAATATTAGGTAAAATAGTAAATTGTATGTCTACACTAGGGATTGAACTAGCGGTGACGTCATAAGTATCGATAAAATATCAACAGCCATTTGTGGGTATAGAAGATTAGTAGCAATTACTAAAAAAATATTTATCATGTTTGTTTACAAAAAAAATACTCCAATACTGTTTTTTTGTGATACATTATGAGATTTTAGTTTTATTTTTGGGCATCTAAAATATAACTTGTTTATAAACGACTAAAAGAATTCTGTATAGTTTAGTCAAATATTTAGTATAATATAAAATATTTTTTTAAGAATACCATCTAAACCTGAAATTCGCGAAAAGTGGATAAGAGTTATAAACAGGCCAGATTGGACTCTGCGGAAACAGTCAACAGTTTGCAGTAAACATTTTGAGGACAGATGTTTCGTTAAAAGAAATGTTCGACGTATAACTATTATTTATTATTATTTTCGAGTTAGGAATGAAACACAGGTGTCAGTTAAATAAAATAAAAGCATTTCAAGAATTGTGACATCAAGTATGTTTTAATTTATTTAGAGGATATTAAATAATTTTGACATCATATTATGGTAAGAAAATAAGGAACAAAATTAAAAAAAACAGACAAGTAACAATATTTTCTCGTCAAAAACAAAATTAATAAAGATATATTTCAAAAAAATATTACAAATAAACAAAAACAAAATTTATCAATTAATCAGAATACCTACTTAAAAAAAATATACTTTATGTCACGATTATTGAAGTGCATTTATTTCATTCGATTGACACCTGTGTTTGATGCCCAACTCTATGAATACAGAACCACCTACTGTAAGTGGTATAATATTAACTCTGTGATTATAAGGAATATGTTGAAATGAAATTATGATATGAAATTGTTTTAAATAGGTTACATATTTTATTTAATATTTGAGCAGACAACCTGGTAAAGGTTGCAGGACGACGCTAAATGCAGGTTGCTTCCAACCGGCCGATCTGGGAGTCACTGGGGGAGGCCTATGTTCAGCAGTGGACGTCCTGTGGCTGAAATGATGATGATGATGATGACATATTTAAAACGACCGTTTTCTTATTTTTCATTATATAAACTTGTTCACAATATTCAATTACTCATTTTTCGATTTAATGCGAGTAAACTTGTTTTTCAGATTTCTCAGTTTCCAGACTGTGAAGTTTGCATAACAAAAATATGAGCTTTTTTCGACCATATCTTAACTTTACACATACAAGCCCAGAAAGCCCCGTATCCTTTTCGTGATACTGATTTTCACATCTTTTTTGTTTAAAGATTAAGTTTAACTTTAGGTGCTTCAAGGTCCGCGGCGATTGTGACTTGTGCTAAATCAATTTGAAGCCGGTTGCAATTTATCGATAAAAAAATTGTGGCTTGAACAACACTACTACACACACACATACGTGTCACATTTTTTGTATCATTTGCAATGAGCCTTTGTCTATCTTGTACATTCTATATCTATGGTTAAAACAATCACAAATCTGTCAAACATTATCATTTCTGTCAAATTTTGTATGAAATGACGTACCAAAATTGACAGATTTGACAACTTTGAGATTGTTTTAAGCATAGACTTAGGATTCGCTACGCTCTTAAAGACTTACAAAGCGTGGAAAAGAGACATCATATCCTTGCGGACATCCTACAAGATAGAAAAAGACAGATGTCAATGTACCTATGTGACACAAAAAAAATATTTAACTGACTATAAATGATTTCAATTTCAAACGTCAAAATTAATTTTATTAAAATATACAACATTACAAACGGAAAACTTATTTAAATATTTCTGTAGACATGGGGTGCTGTTCAATTATAAATTGTGATGTGACAAGAACATATAACCCAAATAAATACACATTTCACAGGTAAATACATTTTTTGATGAAAATATTTTGAAACAAATTTGTGTCTAATTCGTAATTATAATCGACAAAGAACTTGGATTTTACAGAAGAATATGAACTTTGTTTGGTGTTTGTTTGTGTATTTCGTAGTTAAAGGCATAATTACAATAAATATTAGGTAAAATAGTAAATTGTATGTCTACACTAGGGATTGAACTAGCAGTGACGTCATAAGTATCGATAAAATATCGACAGCCATTTGTGGGTATAGAAGATTAGTAGCAATTACTAAAAAATATTTATCATGTTTGTTTACAAAAAAAAACACTCCAATACTGTTTTTTTGTGATTACATTATGAGATTTTAGTTTTATTTTTGGGCATCTAAAATACAACTTGTTTATAAAAGACTAAAATAATCAAAAAACCAAAATGTTAATTATAAAATCACCATATTCTCAAATCCCCTTGTTAAACAATCCTATAGTTATAGCTCATTCTTATGACTGTATGCACAAAGGCGTTAAACTACATTGTAACTGTATTCCTATCGAAAGAGTATCCAGTGTTAAATATTTAGGATTAACAGTTGATGAACATTTCTCCTGATCTTTCCGTGATACTGATTTTCACCTCTTTTTTGTTTAAAGATTAAGTTTAACTTTAGGTGCTTCAAGGTCAGCGGCGATTGTGACTTGTGCCAAATCAATTTAATGCCGGTTGCAATTTATCGATAAAAAAATTGTGGCTTGAACAACACTACTACACACACACATACGTGTCACATTTTTTGTATCATTTGCAATGGGCCTTTGTCTATCTTGTACATTCTATATCTATTGTTAAATAAAAGATTTCGTTTCTCTTTTCTTATCTATACTTTATTGTTTATTTAAGACAATAAAAAAAGAGTTACAGTGGTGGGTTGAATCTGGTATTTAAGAAGCTACAGAAAAAAAGTTACGAGCCAGCCAGTCAGCGGTCGGGAAATGTGGGTATTTTAGAATAAGTTTTAAGCCTACGGGGTTGAGCTAGTATCGATTTGGTTGAGCTTATTTGGTTAATTAATAGTGGGCGCCATACCCTTAAGGTGGGTAAACCCTATAAAAAAAATAAAAATAAGTTTCTTTCCTGAGGTCGACTCGGCACACCTTCCCGTTGCGTTTTCTAGGACCCCAGGGAGGCAGGCCTTCCCCAGCTGCGTGTAGTCTGCAGGAGTGGGGTCGAGTTCTCAATACAAAAAACCCCTTAAAACGGGGCTAAAAGCAGCTCGCGGTGGCACAAGCGTCGTTCCAAACTGTATCCCGCTGTGTCACTCGCAAAAACTGGTACAATATGTAGTTTTAAGAAGTCGAGGGTGTAGCTCCTCAAGGAGAAAACCGTCTGCAAACAGCTTTGAAAATGAACAGGGCTGGCAGGCGATCCACCTCGGCGCACAACCACTTTGGACTTCTTGTATGCACGGCAGACAGGCAACAAAAAAGGCCTTCCCGGCTCCGCGCCGGTATTTATTGCAAGGCGATGGAAGCTTCTGGAACCATTACGTAGTTCCTGCTTCATATCATCAGCCTTAAAACTACCCTTTTTAAGATTTTAAAAATTCACTTCCTGAACACAAGACACTTGACAGACACTTTACTTTTTTTTAATTTTGAAAACTAGTCGAACGCATAGCGTATTATAATCCAATTGCTATGGAACGATCAAATGACTAATCAAAAGTGACACATTGAACTCTCAGAATGACAGTTGTAAATAAAAATATAAGTTAGTTGCCTATGCGCAACTTTCACAAGATAAAAAAAAAACAAACTGTCACTGAGGTTATGTTTGTGTTATGTTTCAGTTTTATTTCCAGACTTTAGCAAAATACAACAATTGAGTAAACTAGGCCAATTAATGAATGTAACAAGGGATGCCAGTGAAAAATGTGCTGCAAATTGACTAGTGACAGGTAAAATAAGTTTCCAAGAGTGGTTCTAAAATTACTACGTAACAGTACCCCTCCTGCCAGAAGAATTTTGCGCGAGTAAAATTCGAGCTGGCCCTCCAGCTCACAAACAAAAAACGAAACCACGAAGGAAAGCGAAAAAAATAAAAACGCCACAAGGCAAAACAAAACAAATAGTCCTAAAGCGGACTAAGTTCCAAAATAATAAAAAGGAACATGTTGGGTGGTCAACGGCGGCGGTGTGGCGAGCAGAAAATTAACGCGGGCCACACGTCCGTCGATAACCAGGACCACAACAAGCTAATCCACCAATGGGATTGGATTCTAACGGGGAATCCGTAAAAATGTTAGGAGCTAAATTAAAAATTCTCCAAAAGTCTACGCCAAGAAGAATTGGGGTGGAAACATCAGGGACCACATAAAATTTAATAGCTTTTGTGACTTGTCCTAATGTTACGTCCAAAAACACATGACCGCAGACGGGAACCAACGAGTTGTTAGCCGTGGCAATGTTCTTAATGTCACTGTCACGGTGTAACG
Organism: Anania fuscalis; assembly: GCA_950371115.1. Classification (NCBI taxonomy): domain Eukaryota; kingdom Metazoa; phylum Arthropoda; class Insecta; order Lepidoptera; family Crambidae; genus Anania; species Anania fuscalis. Next base: position 9,843,406 of record OX493338.1, on the reverse strand, counting down.
TTGCTCCAGCCGCAACAAAATGTTGACCTGTATCCAAGCCTAATATGGAAATACTCGAGCCCGAATCAAGTAAACCATGATAATTATTATTATCAATGCTAACGGTTAAATGAGGACGCTCATCTTTAGAAGTTGTGGTCTGAAGCACAGCAACTTTACCATTTTTCTGCTTGGCATTTTGGTCTACACCTTTGGGGCGGTTCGGGGGTGGTGTTTTCCTATGAATGGTAGGCACAGTGTTGCCAGAACTCTTGGTCTTGTTGCAATTCGGACACTTAGGCTTAGTCACCCCTTTTTTCCACAAGCGTAGCAAACTACTTCTGTCGATTTGCAATCAGAAAGCCAATGGCCTGATTGTCGACAGCGGACACAAAAAGAGTTAGATACATCTTTGACCTCATTAACCCTAGGCTGATTATTGGGCGCAACATATGCTAAGTCCCTAGCAAGTGTAGACTCGGTAGGTTTTGGAGGTTCCCTAAAGTCAGCAGCATAGGCGAAACTCTGCTCTAAGAGCCTACACTTGGCTTTAAGCTCGGAAATTGTATGTATCTCATGAAGTGCCAATGCCAAAATATAATTAGGTCTTAGATTGTATCGAATGATAGACAACTTCTCAGACTCACTAACAACATAAGATAGCCTACTGAAATAATTTTCCATTATGGCAATATAAATAAAAGCCGGCTCAGTCAAACCCTGAGTCCGTTTGCGAATCTCATCCATCAATCGCCTATCAAAATCAGGAGGAGAAAATTCACAAATTAAAAGTCGCTTCAAAGAAAGCCAATCCGTAACAGTGTCTCTAATACTGCGGTACCAGACCAATGCAATGTCCGTAAATAGTTCATACGCGGACCGAAACAAGGTTGCATCACTAATCTCCCTAGAATGAGATAACTCCTCAAGTGTTTGCAGATAGGTTCTAATGCAAGAATGACCATCAAATTTATGATTTAAATTACGCACAGATTTTTCACTGTCACAGCTGCCACAGGAGACACGTAAAGGAGAAGGTGTGACGCTCGCTATCGGCTCCTCCACGACCGAACCAAAGTGGCTATTAAAACTTTGAGTCAAAGTGTCAATCTTAGCTAAATATTTATTTAAGCATTTCTGAGTACTGGCATATTCAGCCTCTAAATCATCGCTAGGCTCAACCCTACTAAGTCGATGATATAAATGATTTGCTAAAGCTTTAACCCTATTAAACTTTTTAAAATGAGATGAGCTTGTTGATAAAGTTTGTTCGAGTTCAGTCAGTTTCCCTTTAATAATTAAGAGTTCAGAAGCAGGATCCAGAGTGGTGTCTGCAACATCATCGGCAGAAACCTCCCTGGCTAACCGACGCATCTGAACTCGGAGAGCCACCACTGTGGTTTCAGGCTTCTCATCACGGATTTCGACTTCATAAATAAGCTCATCCTTATGTAACAAATTGTAATTGATTGGACGCTCCATATTGAAAAATTTTAAAAAATTAAAACTGTCGGGCTGGCTTTACAAAAATAGAAACGTGTAGGTTAATTAGCTGATAAATACACTTCGTAAACAATATAGTATTCTGACCGTTTTAAAACAAAATAAAATGGTAACAATTAATCAGAATTAGTCAATGTCAAAAAATTGAAAAAAATAAATTACTTATGTATAATTTGTAAATGTGAAAAAAAATTGAGGGTGTGGCTTTACAAAAATAGAAACGTGTAGGTTAATTAGCTGATAAATACACTTCGTAAACAATATAGTATTCTGACCGTTTTAAAACAAAATAAAATGGTAACAATTAATCAGAATTGGTCAATGTCAAAAAATTGACAAAAATAAATTATGTATAATTTGTAAATGTGAAAATTGAGGGTGTGGCTTTAAACCAAAACCATCAAATAAAACCCTCTGTTATAAGCTCAACCAAACGCCAAACCAAATTTAAAGAAAGAAAAGAAGAGAGAAAAAAAAAATTAAAAAAAAAAAGTGCACCAGATGTTAGGGCAAAAGTAAGTCAGTCCCTTAGTCGGCTCTTACGACACCCAAGGAAGAACTGGGGTGGTCCTATTCTGGCCCGAGACCACACAGGCTCGTAGGCTTAAAACTCAGGTTGCAGCGAAGACACAACCCTTTCCAAAATAAAAAGGCCCCACGTACGGGCGCTACTGTTAAATAAAAGATTTCGTTTCTCTTTTCTTATCTATACTTTATTGTTTATTTAAGACAATAAAAAAAGAGTTACAGTGGTGGGTTGAATCTGGTATTTAAGAAGCTACAGAAAAAAAGTTACGAGCCAGCCAGTCAGCGGTCGGGAAATGTGGGTATTTTAGAATAAGTTTTAAGCCTACGGGGTTGAGCTAGTATCGATTTGGTTGAGCTTATTTGGTTAATTAATAGTGGGCGCCATACCCTTAAGGTGGGTAAACCCTATAAAAAAAATAAAAATAAGTTTCTTTCCTGAGGTCGACTCGGCACACCTTCCCGTTGCGTTTTCTAGGACCCCAGGGAGGCAGGCCTTCCCCAGCTGCGTGTAGTCTGCAGGAGTGGGGTCGAGTTCTCAATACAAAAAACCCCTTAAAACGGGGCTAAAAGCAGCTCGCGGTGGCACAAGCGTCGTTCCAAACTGTATCCCGCTGTGTCACTCGCAAAAACTGGTACAATATGTAGTTTTAAGAAGTCGAGGGTGTAGCTCCTCAAGGAGAAAACCGTCTGCAAACAGCTTTGAAAATGAACAGGGCTGGCAGGCGATCCACCTCGGCGCACAACCACTTTGGACTTCTTGTATGCACGGCAGACAGGCAACAAAAAAGGCCTTCCCGGCTCCGCGCCGGTATTTATTGCAAGGCGATGGAAGCTTCTGGAACCATTACGTAGTTCCTGCTTCATATCATCAGCCTTAAAACTACCTTTTTTAAGATTTTAAAAATTCACTTCCTGAACACAAGACACTTGACAGACACTTTACTTTTTTTTAATTTTGAAAACTAGTCGAACGCATAGCGTATTATAATCCAATTGCTATGGAACGATCAAATGACTAATCAAAAGTGACACATTGAACTCTCAGAATGACAGTTGTAAATAAAAATATAAGTTAGTTGCCTATGCGCAACTTTCACAAGATAAAAAAAAAAAAAACTGTCACTGAGGTTATGTTTGTGTTATGTTTCAGTTTTATTTCCAGACTTTAGCAAAATACAACAATTGAGTAAACTAGGCCAATTAATGAATGTAACAAGGGATGCCAGTGAAAAATGTGCTGCAAATTGACTAGTGACAGGTAAAATAAGTTTCCAAGAGTGGTTCTAAAATTACTACGTAACACTATGGTTAAAACAATCACAAATATGTCAAACATTATCATTTCTGTCAAATTTTGTATGAAATGACGTACCAAAATTGACAGATTTGACAACTTTGAGATTGTTTTAAGAGTTCATGGTTATGGCCTGAATGATTTTCCGTACAATAATACCTATATCAAAGAACAGAAACAATAAAAATATTTACTAGAAATATGAAATGAAATTATTTATTAGGTATACCTATAGGCCCTCTTCCGGGCTATACACGTCCCAAAATATAACTTAGCCCTACCACCAATCTTTAAAAACTAGTAAACCAATCTGACTTATTCTTTTCATAGCATTTTATTAATCTGACCTATTTATTGGCATAGGATTTTATTTTTACTACTACACAATTATGCTTCGTACCATCGTATATTGTTAAGTTTATTTGGTCGAGTATCAATAATTTATGCAAGTAGGTATAACGCCACCAGAAGATTACCATAGTGCCCCTACATGAGGCTCAAGATATACTGTCATTGGCAATTAGCCAGTCGACGCGACAGTTTGACACACTCTGTCCAGTTGGTCGGGTTCCAAGCCCTGATCATGACCAATGCTCGGATAAGGTGTACTACAAACAATTGATAAATTATTCCCCTATAAATTACACTTCAAGTCTTAACTTAAACAGCAATAATTCTCTAACGCAGACGGCTCGAGATAATACCCTAAAGCCACTTTCCGTTTTGTCCTCTTCTGGCCCACCTGCCTCGTTTCTCGAAATGCGGTATTTATAAAATCGTTTCGCAATTTGCTTTAAAAATCAGCCTGTTTGTGTACGAGAATAAAGGAATGAAGATTTTCATAATGGCATTTGTTTCGCCGGTTTTGTTATTTATTTATTCGCTGCTTTGTAGATACATCAATTTCTATGTAATTGTGAAGAGTATAATGGCCAACTTAGGATTAACTTCAATAATATTACAAATAGGCAGTAATTTTACTAGGAATATAATATATGATGCACTTAATTCTTTCAGACGTATTAAAACTACTTGTTTTAATTTATGCACTAACACCTAAATAAAGTAAGATATTTAAAATAAGGTTGTAAAAAGTTAGATAAAACAATGCACATTTAAAATTCGAACCGAGCTTAAAAGTTATAGCTAGCCAAACATGAAAACATGCCAATTACTTTATGTTTTTGCGACATTCATTTACAAGGGGTAGAGATTTGTCAAGTCAAATTCTGTAAAATAATATCCTTTGACATGTGTTTGTTAATAATAATACATAAACTCGTAATCATACATTCGATAATGTCGTGTGGTGTGGTGCCGGCACGTTAAAAGAATTGCACCACCTCTTCTCTTCCTATGGGTGTCGTAAGAGGCGATTACAGGAGAACCGCCATAAGAAGACAGGCAGCAGCGTCTGCTCTCCCCCATTGGCTAAACTGCGATCGCCAAAGTGTGGCGATTATGGCAAAATCTTCCTTTTGGAGAGGCCTGTGTCCAGCAGTGGACTGATATAGGCTGGTGATAATGATGATGATGTTAACATTAAATCTTACCACAAATCGGATACCACATTATACGCGCTCATTACCTCTCATGACATCATCAAACGTTTCATTTGCAAACTTTCGTGAATTTACGATGTTATTATGCTGCAAATTGTTTTTTTATGCAAGCGTTGTTCGATACAACGCGCACAGGTGGCGGTAAGCGGCCTGTGCAACGGAAATTACTGCCACCCTCCTACGAGGTAGGACGATACCCCACAAGTAGTTAGAAACTAAAAACAATCGTGGCTGACATCGCGATAAAACTAGAAAGGTAGATTTGGTACTTGAAAGCCTTTATAATGCTTGGAGTTTGCAGGCATGCAGGTACAGCAAATCTTTGGCACTGACTTTAATAATTACTACTCCAGAAAGTGTAAATGAATACCTAAGCAATAAAAACCTTTTTAACCCTGTGAATTCCTTTCTTCAAAACCATGAAAAATTTTGGTGGTTATCTGGTTCATATGTATCTTTAAGAACCAGATAACCACACAAAAAGTTTCAACCTTGACGAACAAGGCTACACTTTACTTCTATCCTTGACGTGATCCGGCTTAAGGGACTAAAATAGGATACCTTGCTAAGCCATGCATAAGTCCATCTGCAGGGCACAGTTCTTCTTTGACATAATTTGAGTTTAAACCATTGCATTATGTGCTAAAAATATTACATTAGTTTTTTTTCTTGTTTACTGGTCTGTAATCACTCAAAAATTCAAATAAAAGTTCTCTCTCACAGTAATAAATAACATTTAAAATATTTGGCCGCAAAGCTACAAAGAAAAAACACGTTTTTCAGCATATTATACATACAATTTTATAACTTTAGATAACTTATTTGATACAAAATATAGTAAAGATATGCATAAACTCTCGTCTACACTAAGGTTTGTAGGTAATACAGGAAACAATTTATGCAACTAAAAAAAAATGATAAGCTAATCTAAAATCACTGTGTTAACAACGATTGTAAACAAGCAACGTTCCGCAAACCGGGTTACATTGTTGCGTCAGACGTGGTCTCCAATGCAAACGTTTGTTTGTGTGAAAATCACATTATATCGTCAACAACTGGATTATAGTGGGAATCTAGAGGTAGAGTGTACTCCTGCAAAACCGAACCGAAGTAACTAACTTTGACGGCAAACTGATTGAGACCGATTTCTTTATGGCCAAATTACTGGTTGAATTCATTTAAAAACTATGTTAGATAAAATTATATTTTAAAGATGTAACATTTAGCTAACTGAACGTTTCATCGTTAATTTGTACGATGAAAGCCGCAAGTAACAAAAGAAGCTAAGTAGTTCTTTGTCTAGTTAAAATGCTCCTAACGAGTGCTTTAAGCTGTAAAATCGTATTTCAAAGTAAATCGAAACAAACATTTTATAGGACAGCACGAAGCTAGACAAATGGTGAGTGGAGTATAAATGAAAGGGCGGCACCCTTCCTTAGAATGTTTAACGACTAAAGGGTCATTTACATCTGTCTGCACTAAAATCGCATTCTGCCGTTCTTTGTACGCCGTCATATATTCATGAATTTATGAAATAAATGGTTATTATAAATGAGAACGTATAAGGAAACCGCGACTAAATGGTAATAAACAATGTCGTCTAGAAATGTGTTTATCAACATTATACAGCTTGTATTTATATACCCGGTTTTTGTCAACAAATTAGTCTTTTGAAAAGAAATTCACGACTGGTGGGCCAAATAAACTCCAAATATGAATGTATCTTTATAGTCCGAAACAAAGGATAGTAGTGTTTATTTCAATTAAGTATACCATAAAAGCGATTTTTCTAAGCCACTAGCCCAAATGTTTTCTAAAGCAGTGGCAGGGTTGAAATAATTTGACGTGTTATTTGCATGTTGAGTGCATCAGGCCTATTTGAACAAATAAAATGATCATCATCATGATATCAACGGGGGAACCGATTATTTGTCTGAAATTTACTTGTCCGAATTTTATTTGACTGAAAATGTTTGATCGAAGTCTTTTTAGTATCTATATGCACCGTTTGCCACATTTTTAAACCATCGAAGTATTATTTGACTTATGTATCATCTTACCGAACTACATTTTACTGAATTCCAAAATAACTTTTTACTATTGGCCGAAGTCTCTTTTAAACTTTTTTCACTTACCAGATGATTCATTTGCCATACTTTCACTTCAGCAAAATAAAATTTTACCTACCTACCTACGTAATTTAACGACTACTACCTCTGTGAAGTGAGTCTTCTGGCGGAGCACGCTCTGAAAAACTTGTTTGCTTGCATGCATGCTTGCTTGCATACATGCTTTCATGCATACTTTCTTCCACTTATACATCACTTATATATGTATACTTATTTTAGAAACCATTCATTCCGAAAAAAATACATCAAATGTATGTTTCCTCTTATTTATGATTCTAGATTATTAGGATTTTTTTTTTTTTTTTTTTTCATTTATTTTGGCAACAAACAGTCATATATATGAACATTTAGGTAGGTAAAAATTAATTACAGTAATAGACCTAATAGTGCCTAAAAGTAACATGCTATAAATACATATTTCTTAAATGATCGGACATGATAAAGTTAGTGTGAACAATAAAGTAAACCTAAAATGTATACATTCAAAATTTCAGATAACAATATTATTATAAGAAGCTAAATATTAAAATTTGATTTTACATAATTATGTAATTCATGTTTTACTTATTAATATATCATTCAGTTTTTGCTTAAATATGTTCAATGAAATATGAAAAAAATCGATATCAGTAAATTCCCTATTGTAAGTGTTGGTGGATCGACAGAAAAATGAATTTTGAGTGTATTTTTTTTTGCGTCGCGGAGGAACAAACAGACGTAAACTACGAGAGGAGCGCACCGGCAGACGGGTTGGACCAGAAAAATATAAGCAACTGAGAAGTTCTGGTGAATCAATCATCGAGTTTAATATTTATTATATATTGATTATTTGTAAAAAGCCGCGTCCATAAGGTTTAAAACAAAATAAAACCAAGTTGACATACAAAACGATTTGGGAAACCCGACTTGCCGTGGTCTTTTGCCGTGGTACTTGCCTGCCCAATACTAGAGTGTAAATTAAAAGCCGGAGGCGCGGAGGAAGCCGAAGCTGCGGAAGCGAGTATGGGTGCCAGATATTTGTTACGGAAGGACTGCACTGCCCGCAGCGCCGGAGACGAGCGGAACCCATGCATGTTGCTTGCTGCATGCCTGCTTGCATGCTGCATGCTTGCTTGTATACTGCATGCCTGCTTGCATGCTACGTGCCTGCTTGCATGCTGCTTTCTGCATGCCTGCTTGAATGCTGAATGCTTGCTTTCATGCTGCTTCTTGTATGCCTGCATGCGTGCAAAGTCAAATTCAAAGTCATTTATTTTTGCAAATTGGCCATCAATGGCACTTTTACATGTCCCAATTTTTTTCCTACCACCGCTTCGCGACTACATATTAGCTGGTGATGAGAAGAAGCGGCGCAACAAACTCAGTCACCTTTGTCAGCTTGGTTTTATTACAGGAAATACAAATTCAAGATGTGCGAGCTAGGCAGGTTATTAAATCCATGCACTCTTGTCGTTCAAGTAATCTTCAACTTTGTAATATCCTTTTTCCATAAGGATTTTTTGATGTGGTTTTTGAACTTATAAACAGGCTAGTCAACAAGAGTTTGTGGTACTTTATTAAAGATGTTTATACATTTCCCCAAAAATGAATTACCTATTTTCTTTAATCTGAAACTCGGAACGGCAAGTTTATTTTTATTTCTAGTATTATAATGATGTGAATCACATTTAAGGCTAAACGAACTAATGTTTTTTCTTACATATATAATATTATCAAAAATGTATTGTGACGCTACTGTTAATATTTTAATATCTTTAAAGACCTCCCTCAAAGGAGTCGCGAGGCCCAAGACAATATATTGCACGTACAGCTCTTTTCTGTAACACAAAGATTGATTCGATGTCAGCAGCTGAGCCACATAGCAATAAACCATGCGACAATAAACTATGAAAATAACTAAAATATACTAGTCTTGCCGTTTCGACATCAGTTAAAAGCCTTATTTTACTCACAGCATAAGCCGCTGAACTGAGCCTTCCTGACAAGGCAATTTTATGGGGACCCCATTGCAGTCGGGAGTCTATAGTAATTCCCAAAAAGGTTGTTGAATCGACTGCATCTATGTGATCGTCTGACATATTAATATGCGTACTGACCTGCCTTACATTGGGCATAGTGAATTTGATGAGCTTGGTTTTTTTTTTGTATTAAGTTAAAGATTGTGCTTGCATGCATTCGTAACAATAATTGACATTTGCTACATTTGATTCCAAGAGTTTACAAGGATAAATTATAATTATGTGTAATAACGTTTATGCTCCAAAACTATTAGATAAATATATTTTATAGATTTTACTTATTAAGGATTATGACATTTATGGAAAATACATTTAGACATTATGATGTTTTGGGATTTTAATTTTATTGCATTTTAAATTCTGGATTTTAGTATTATGGTAAGCGGTAGTGCGTAAAATCAATAATTTTGAGGATTTTTTTTCGGGCAAACTAAACAATTATATAATAATTATGAAATGCAATAGAGAACCAAAAATTACACGAGTATTAAACGTTTGGTGAAATTGAATTATGGCAAATAAAACAGTGGTGTAATTAATGTTCGGTAACATAATACTTCGAACGAATGTTATTTCGGCCGAATATAACTTCGGCAAAAGTTTATCGACCAAATGAAACGTCGGAGTATTGAAAAAAAAACGAATTGATAATAGATCAAATGATTTGGCAAACGTGATTTCGACAAGTTTTCCGTCAAATGAAATTCGGTCAAAACATTTTCGATCTTACGAAAGGTAACCATAACGGGCACCTAATAATGATTTTTATCCAATATTTTTTAGAATTTAGACAGCCAGACTTAACAGCAGCGCTAACATACGTATAGAAGGTATCACTTAAAATCGCCAAATTATTTGTCATGCGTTTGGCTCAAGTGTGTGTGATCCTTAACTTTTCACTAAGAAGGCAGGTTTGACGTTGCATTAACGAACAAAAGCGACGAAACTAAAACTAGATTCGGCTTTATCTTCGCGATTGTTATAAAATACAAAGCAGTTAACTAGCTAAAAGCTTTCGTTGGGTCGCTGGGTTGACACTGGTTGTGGGCAGAGTTTGTTGTTTCCTGTTTGTTTGTTCTGGATAAAGTATTAAATACGCAAAGGTTGCACTATTCGGGTTAGAGAATATTAAAGCGCCGAAGTTTAGTTTTGTGGTCACTTTTGCAGGTATGTTCTTGTGTCCGCAGTATGTAGATTGTTTTTGATGTTGGTTCTAAAATCGAGCTTATGCCGATATTATTAATAGCTTTTAATTTTTTTACGTTTAGTTTTAGAGTAGAATATTCTAGTGTTTATCAGAGGTAACAGGCACTTTTGCTTTAAACCTAATAAGTTTTAGTACCTATAGAAAAAATCTGCGAAAACGGATTCCTTACAAAAGTGTAGTTCTAAAGAAATTCAGATTGTCTCTGTGAAAAAGATATTCAAATCGAAAATATGATAGGTAGGTATTCAATTTTGTATTTCAATATGGACTAAACATTGGAAAATGCTGCTGACATTGATAGCTTAAAAAATTGTTTGCTATTCCATTCACAAAACTATCTTCAAGCTATTTTAGCTACTCCTATTTTAGCACGAATTTAGCGAGATTAATTTGGGACAGAATAATCTACTTAATTTTGATAAAATAGACGTTTTTAAGTAACTCAAAGTGATAGTAGTATAAGCCAGTATAGTTATTTAAAAAAGTATGTCCTGAAACCAGACACAAATTTTGTAAAGTTGTAAAAGCTATTTCACTTCAATTGTAGATTGCTTAAATGGATTTCGCATGAATTAATATCCATTCTCTATGTAGACATAGACATATTTACAACAGTAGCTCGAACTATGGCAGAAGTTGGTACGGAGTAGCATGTATTAGTCACTCAGCATGGTCGAGTGCATTCAGACACTTGGCAACAGATTAATTGCTTGAGAACTACTTGGGAATCATATGCATTCCAAGTTCAGTTTCAAAGTAATTAGTCAATGGGTGTAAGTACTAGCTGAGCCATCCGTCAGTTTCATGGTTTAAGTTTTCTGGATCGAGGATATGAGTCACCATATTATATTACCATATAATATAGAGGATATCATGTTAAAATGGTTACTCATGATATAGTAATAATTAGTTTCAAATATTGACGTCCACTAAACTTGTTTGATGACGGATAAATAAACCATAAAATATTGTAAAAATAAACCAAATTGAAAGGTTTTTTAAGCATTTCACTTAATGAAAATTTGACAGTAAGGTTTAGACATTGGAATTACAACACCCTTCTATGCGCACTGGGACCGCATGGTGGAGTATAGTCCAAACCACCTCATAGTTAAGGTGAAGCCTGTATACTGCAGTAGTATGTATTTATTGTACGTTAGGCCAAACTCATGATATTATATAAAGTGCCTTTCATATCTTATTAATGACCACATAAAGCCATACACTAAAAGCGATTGAGTCATATGCGTTTGTAGCTTAACTCGATTCTGTCGCAATGTGAGCTTGGTCGACTGCAATTAATCTCTAAAGCTCATCAATCATTAACCGCTCATCATGGTAAAGTGAATCGTTTATAATATATGTAGCAAATCTGCGAATAACTAATTTGAGGGTGAATATGTAATTTCTACTTGCGACGCTACTTTTTCAATTTTTCAAAAAGACAAATAGCACATAAATACATATCACGCAAAGTTCAACTACCTAAGTATAAGTAGTATCTAGTACCTATATATAAAATACTACAAGAAGAAGAATTGACCCAAAAATATTACCTCCGAGATTTACCTAACTTTATCAATGGTATACCGAATAGAAGAAATTATATTAAACGAAAGTAAATATGTATAATAAAAAAATATTATTTTTGATTTGTACAAGTAAGCAAACTGTGGGGAATGAACGAATATTAAATACCGGTGTGTGCTTATTATAGCAATCAAATATTATTCTTGTATTACAAATATTCTGAGTAGGATGCTATTTAATAATTTCACGATGAGTGCTTCATTTTATTAATGCAACCTGTCAACAACATGTCCCGTTCCTGTAATTAGCACTCATATTAATAATCCATCTAAAATTACCAGGATGCTTTTAGTGTTTTAACAGTGTGGTCGAAGCTTCTTACCTCGCTTGAAATAGAATTACCCTACAGCTTCGTTAACAACAGAACCTTCTAACCTTAGACATCTAAGGCTTTCTAATAGCGTAAAATATGATACTAATGTTAGAAGCGCTCGCTGACTAGAAATTCGGAAACTTGTGGCGTGTCAGTCAGGTAATTTGGAGGCGGTTCCGGTGTCACAATTCATAGATTACACGCGGTGTTGTAGGTAAATGATTGTCCTCATTATCAAATCACAGATCATCTACCATAATTATCATGGTTTGCCAAAAATATCGTTAAGAGTGTTGTGTTATGTAAATGGAACCTTGATAGCGTTGAATTTAATTTTTAAGCAAAAGACTTTTTATTAATAAAAAAAATGAATTTCCAGCCTTGTAATACAAAACTTTAGTTTTGCCAGTAAATGTATTCAGTATTGTTTAAGTATACTTTGTTCGAAGTCCTTTAATTAATAAATACATCATTATAATGGAATAGAAACGATTGCTGAGATTAAGACTGTTCTGAGAAAGATCGCTTCACGGAAGACGACTTCACACCATAATACCATGAGTTAAACCTACGCCTACGCCTACGTTTAACTTTCTTCAACATGAAAATACTTAGCAAGTGGCTGTATGATTATATTTAAGGTTACAGAGGACAATGTCTGATGTTCCAAGATGTTATATTCTTCGAGGCACGTCTAACAAGCAGCAGAATAGAATCTAGTAGCGTGTCAGTGAGGTAATTTGGGGGCGTTTCTTATATCCAGCCGTAAGTCATAGACGGAATGAGTTTCTTTTACAAAGTTAGGATTTATAGTTTGATAATTTCCATTGAAGTTAATTCGTTTTACCACGGTTATCGATTGGCGACCGCAATTTAGAATACACGCCCACGCAAATTGCCAAATCATGGACAAAGTTCATAGCCGCCCCTTGTAGCGTTTTATGGGAAATGCTTTTAACTGTCAGATGACTCTAATAATGATGATGATAACAGGCCATAGTGCTAAAAAAACACTGGCGTTAATAGCACACAAATTCTAAAGCTTTATTCGTACGTTAAATCTATTTGTACAAAAAAAAAAAACAACCAAGCTTTAGCAAAGAATAGTAAGTACTAACAGGTGGTGGCGAAATAACTGCAACCATATTTTGTTTTTGTGTCCCCGTGTTAAGATTTAAAAATTAATAAAATGTATATGTTCATACTAGTTTGCTAGAGTTTATGCAATGAGTTGCGCTAAAGAAGAACAGAAGACCAGCCTGTGGCGTAAACAGTCATGTAACTTGTTAGTATTATTGCATACCTCAAAATTCACGTAGGTAAAGTAACAGTACCAAGTAGACAGATGAGTCAATAGCAAATAGCTTTAGCTTGTCCCCTGGGTCATTCCCAGTGCCCTAAGTGCTGCGGGTGCAGGAAGCCGCAGCCGCTTCGGCGTCGGCACGACACCAGCGCGTGGCGTGTTACATGCCCGCACACCTCCAAGCTAATTGAATCCATGTCTGGCTCAATGTATGTTTAGCGTGCTGCACTCAACTCGAACGAGAAAAATCCTGCGCTGATAGGGCGAACAGAAATACTCTTAGTTGATGGCCAGTTTGCAAAATAAAATTGATAGAATCAGGCGTTACTTTGCGGAAATCCATAACTAAATAATTATGAAAATGTAATTATTTTGCTTACAACTTCCGCTTAGTTACGCCGGCAAAGGAACCCCCATTACACCACCTGTAACCCACAATCTGAGGACAAAGGGTTACAGGTGGTGTAATGAGGGTTCCTATGCCGGCGTAACTAAGTGTAAGGTGTAAGCAAAATAATTACATTTTATAATTATTCAGTTTGCAAAAGAAATATTCGCTCTACCTTGATTTCTCAATCAGATACCGTTTGCAGTAAAGTCAGCATAAAAGTACCTGATCAAAACATACTCAACTTCCAAAAGTACTGACTCTTTTAAATTTTACAATAACCTGACTTCCTGATTGCTATTATATTCTCTTCTGATTGGGTAAACAATCAGAAATAACAAGACAACGGCATCAAGCAGATAGCTTCAGCTTGTTCCCTGGGTTACCCTGTGCCCTAAGTGCTGCGGGTGCAGGAAGCCGCAGCCGCTTCGGCGCCGGCACGACACCATTGCGTGGCGTGTTACATACCCGCACACCTCCAAGCTAATTGAATCCATGTCTGGCTCAATGTATGTTTAGCGTGCTGCACTCAACTCGAACGAGATAAATGATATGGCGAACAGAAATACTCTTAGTTGATGGCCAGTTTGCAAAAGTAATACCTCGATCGATACAATCTGATACTGTTTTGCAGTACTAGCTGATTATATGTATACGTCGACAAGTCTTGATGGAGACAACAATATTTGATGATACCGTTGTTGTTGGTAAAGTACAGGTTTTACATTAAGGGTCTCAATAGTCTTTTTTAGGAATATCAGGGCTAGAAGAAGCATAACCTCTAAACAATAAAACAAAAAAATAGCACAGTCAAAATTGTTAAGAACAGTCAGCATCAAAAGTAGCTGATCGAAAAGTAACTTTAAATTATAGTGACTCTTCTAAATTTCCATTGACCTTTGTGATATTTTTAACTGTACTATTTTTAAAGAGTCATAGGTAAGGCTGGTCTGCTAATTACTAGCACGTATATTTCTATTAACCTTTTGTACTAGCATCTTAATCTTTATGTAAAATTTGTTCGCAAAGAAAAGAGAACCACGATTTAAAACATCATCATCAGCCCACACTAGTCCACTACTGGACATAGGCCTCTCCAATTGCACGCCACTCTGCACGATCCACAGCTACTCTCATCCAGCTCCTGCCAGCAACCTTGCGAAGATCTTCGCTCCATCTAGTCTGAGAGCGTCCCACACTACGCTTGCCGACACGCGGTCTCCACTCTCTCGTTTACCCCAGCGGTTATCGGTACTGCGACAAATATGGCCGGCCCACTGCCACTTCAGCGTGCTAATTCGATGAGCTATGTCGATGACTTCAGTTTTCTGTCGGATTACCTCATTTCGGATCCGATCCCGATTCGATTTAAAACAAATTATCTTAATTAACTTACGTTGATTATCTTAATTAACTTGTTTTGTGCTTTTCTAAAACTTTATAAAGTTAGTATGAAAGGTGTTGTATACCTGCTTAAAACTATTTTCGGGATCTTTATTTGTTAAGTCTGAACTTTAAACTAGAAAAGGTTGTTTTTAATTATTTTCACAAAAGTTATTATAGGAATATACATAGATACTCGTACTACTAAAATATAAGGTAAGGGAAAAAGTTTTTTCGCGTCTTATATAATTTTTATGTGCCATTTTGTTCGATGTCTTTTTGCCATATTTTAGAAAGTGATAATTATGTAGGTAACCGTAATAAAAAAAAAATGGGACGCCTAATAAAAAAAAATGCGACAAGTTGTTTTGGCAGTCCTCTCTTGATGTTAACCTGAAACTGCCTAAAGAATACTGAAAAGACCGACACAAATGGAAATTCGAAGGTCGAAGATC
Source organism: Anania fuscalis (assembly GCA_950371115.1). NCBI lineage: Eukaryota > Metazoa > Arthropoda > Insecta > Lepidoptera > Crambidae > Anania > Anania fuscalis. The sequence goes on along the minus strand of OX493338.1, from coordinate 9,827,754 downwards.
AGGGCCCTAACCATGAACTGGTAAAACAATCACAAAGTTGTCAAATCTGTCAATTTTGGTACGTCATTTCATACAAAATTTGACAGAAATGATAATGTTTGACAGATTTGTGATTGTTTTAGCAGTTCATGGTTAGGGGGCAGGTCTTTATGGCAAATGCATTAACGCCGCCAAGCCAAACTCTCTTAATTTTGGCTGAGTGGCTAAAATTGTTTGTGGTCTAGCGTTATCGTGATGAAATACCATACCCATTCTATCAATCAATTCCGGCCGATTTTTCTCAACTTCTTGCTTTTACACCAGGAACACGATAAAAACAACTTACAAATAAAGACGGCGAATGGGTCATTTGACCCCTAGTTTAAGAATATCATCTCAGCCTATTGCAGTCCACTGCTGGACGTAGGCCTCCCCCAAAGAGCGCCAAAGAGCACGATCTCCCGCTTTTTTCATCCATCCACTGCCAGCCATCTTCCTAAGGTCATCGGTACATCGAGCTGGGGGTCGTCCTACACTACGTTTGCCTAGGCGTGGTCTCCACTCAAGAACCCGTTTACTTCACCTTTCATCGGTTCTGCGACAGATGTGGCCAGCCCACTGCCACTTAAGCTTGCTACATTTTTGGACTATGTCCGTTACTTTAGTCCTCTGCCTGATGATCTCATTTCGGATTTTGTCCTTTAACGAAATCCCAAGCATCGACCTTTCCATAGCTCGCTGAGTCACATGTAGTCGGTGGGCCAGCTTTACTGTCATATTCCACGTTTCGGCTCCGTAGGTCATCACCGGTAGGACGCCCTCATCGAATACCTTGCTCTTCAGGCATTGTGGCAGTGGCGACGAGAAGATATGACGCAGCTTCCCAAACGCTGCCCAGCCAAGCTGCATCCTCCTAGCGATTTCCCGCTCGAAGTTGTCTCTACCCAACTGCATCACTTGCCCGAGGTAGACATACTCATTGACAACCTCGAGCGCCACGCTTTCGACGGAGACCGGTCCGGGGATGGCATGATCATTGAACATGACTTTGGTCTTGTCCAAGTTCATCCCCAGGCCCACGCATCGCGAGGCAGCGTTGAGGCTTTGCAGCATTTTCTGCAAATCCTCCAGCGATTCCGCCATAATGACAATATCATCGGCAAAACGGAGGTGCGTGAGGTGTTCGCCGTTGACATTGATGCCCACTCCTTTCCAATTCAGTGTCTTGAAGACGTCCTCCAGTGCGTTCGTGAACAACTTCGGAGATATGACATCTCCTTGTCTCACACCCCTGAGCAGCTGGATAGGTCTCGTCTTATGGTTTTGGACCTGAACAGTCATCGATGCCATTTTATACAGGCTCCTCAGCACCTCTACATACCGCCAATCGATTTGGCATCGCTGTAAGGATTCCAGAACAGCCCAGGTCTCGACGGAGTCGAAGGCTTTCTCGTAGTCCACAAAGGCTAGGCACAGAGGCTGATTATACTCTTCTGACTTCTGTATAATCTGCCTTACTGTGTGGATATGGTCTACGGTACTATAGCCTTTACGAAACCCAGCCTGCTTCGGTGGCTGGAAAGCGTCAAATCTTGTGGCAAGACGATTTGTTGTGTTGACGACTCTTGAAAACAGCTTATAGACGTGGCTCAAGAGCGTGATCGGTCTGTAGTTCTTCAGAAGAGTTTTATCTCCTTTTTTGAAAAACAGAGCCACCACGCCCTCGCTCCCCGCCTTCGGGGTAGTCCCATTGGCTATTTCGGAGTTAAACAGTCCCTTCAGTTCCCTAAGAAACGGGTATTACCCCTGCCTTGAGAAGTTCTGAAGTGACTCCATCTTCACCGGGAGCCTTCTCATTACGAAGCTGTTTGAGAGCCGCCTCAATTTCGTCTACGTCTAGCTCTGGGAGATCATCGGTGTAGTGGCGTACAAGCGTAGCTCTAGGATCATTTGCGTCAGTTGAAGGTTTCAGGGCATGCAAAGCATATAGGCGGCCGTAGAAGTCCTCGATCTCGGCGAGAATTTCCGGAACTGATGTGACGGTTCTGCTATCCGAGGATTTCAGCTTTGTCAGATGCGATCTCCCCATTCGTTGGGCAAAGACTTTTGACCCCCGGTTTTGCTCGATCGCCTCCTGTATGAGGCAGGTGTTAAAGCTTCGGAGATCGCGTCTCACCAATCTTCGGATCCTTTTATGGATGGCATTTGACTGAGCTCCCTCTGGCGCTTTCCGTCGCAGTCGCATCAGCTCTAGAGTCTCACCCGAGAGTTTGGACCCCTTGTTTGGTCGCTTCCTTCTAAAATGCCTAGCTCCCACCTCGCGTATAACGCTTACTACGCTTTCGAGGTCCTTGTCAACATTATCTGCGGTTTCCAGCGCTTCAAATCGATTTTGCAGCTCTAGTTGGAACGCTTCGGAACCGTGTTCAGCTTGAAGCAGTCTCGGACGAAGAATAGACCTCAGCATGCGGCTTCTTTCCAGCTTGAGATTGATATTTAGAGTGCCTCTTACTAGTCGGTGATCACTTCCGGTGTTAAACCTGTTGATCACTGAGACATTTCTAAATATGTGCCGTTTATTCGTCAGGATGAAGTCTATCTCATTCTTCGTCTTACCGTCGGGACTCCGCCAGGTCCACTTTCTATGGGGCTTTTTTTGATAGAATGTGTTCATGCAAAAAAGCCCCTGCATGTGGAGACAGTTGACCAGCATTTGCCCCCTATGGTTTCTGCTTACATAGCCATGCGGTCCAACGTACGATTCGCCATGTTGCTGTACTCCCACTTTTGCATTGAAGACTCCGATGACAACTGTGAAGTGAGTCTTGGTGGTCATTTGTATGGCTTTTGTTATATCCTCATACATGGCCTCAACCACATCGTCCGAGTGTGCTGAAGTCGGTGCGTACACCTGTACGACCTTAAGAGTGTATCTCGTGGTCAGCTTTAGTACGAGGTACGCTACCCGGGTCGACACACTGGATATCTCCAATACGTTGTCACGGAGATCTTTGTTGACAAGGATGAAGGGATGTTTGGTCGCCCTCTCGAAAGTAGAACAAGTGCCCCGATTCTAAGGTTACCGTGTCCTCCCCCTGTCGTCGGACTTCGGATAAACCTATAACGTGCCACTTTATCTTCTCTAGTTCTACTTCGAGTTCCACCAAGCTTTCGTCCAGCCGTAGACTGCATCCATTATAGGTCGCCAGGGTCATGTTGTTATGACAGCCATCCGTAGCCCGGGGATTCTTCGCACCCCCTACCCCACCGTAACCAAGGCCGCTGTCATGACCTGGAATATTGGGGCGGCCGGGAACTGGGGGCCGTACTTTTTTGTGGCTTATCATTAAGGGGTATATGCCCATACTCGCCACGCTGGGCAAGCGGGTTGGTGAGCGCAGTACCAGGTCTCGTACCGATGACGCTGCTGCCCGTCAAAGGTATTTGACCTGGCCTGTAGATAGATATCCCGCTATCGGTTCGGTCGTCAGAGCCTCGTCTGTCTGTCAGCAGGGCGCACCACAGGCAGGTGACTGTTGGGACAAAATGTTTTGTGTGTCCCCTTACACCCTAAGCTTAAGAATATATTTTTCACAATCAGAAATCGAAAAACTGGTAGCAAATAAAACTGAAAAAAAAACATTTAAACTTCAATTAGATTTATCTAAATGATTTTCTTATTATTCGCACTTGCAATTCTAATTGAAAATATGAGAAATAAATGTTTTTGACCAATTGTTTCGTCCACGGGCAGTCAGACGTCGTCGACTACTAGTGTATATTATAAAGGTTATAAGGTTTTGTTTTTTTCACTCGAAACCCTAGATACAAAGCAACCTCAGACAAAGTCATACCTAACCTTAACTATGCTGTGGTTTAGGCCTTACTCCACCCACCCGGTCCTAGTGCGTATTGATGGAGGGGTGTTGAAAGGCCAGTAGCAAAACCTTACTGTTAGATGTAATCAAGCCGCATTGAGGCTTTGACAAGGCTTAGCGACTAGTATCAAGCAAGATAAGTGATATAAAAATTGAACAAGTGAATACATTCTCACTATTGGGTATCACGATAGACTTGACACTTTCGTGGAAACCACATGTGGAAATAGTGGTGAGTAGGCTAAGTAGTTTTTCGTATGCACTGCGGGAACTCAGAAAAAGTACAAATGAGGAGTGTGCACTGCATATCACAACCACGCCGCCGCCTGGATACGTTACGGAATCATATTCTGGGGTAACTCGACCGATGTATCTGCGGTATCTGTTTTACAAAAGCGATGTCTCAGAATTATAACGTTTACAGCACCACGATAGTCCACCGTGATAGACACAATATAAACTACTTACGGTCACTTGCATTTATATATTTGAATTGTGTCGTTTTATAAGAAAACATAGTAATTATTTCCAGCACTTTGATGACACACGAGCCGTTATGCCTCGCGCCGAGCAAATGATTTTGTTCTACCCGCTGCCCGACTTGCGCTTTTTAAAAAAGGTCCGTCCTATATGGCTGTTAAAGTTTATAATCATTTGCCCAACTTGCTCAAAGCCCTCCAAGGTACTAAATTTGATAAAGAGTTAAAGAAATTATTACTTGCCAAGGCATATTATGATTTGAATGAATATTTCAGGGACAAATTTTAAATATTATAATTCTTGACATCTTTGACATTATTTTATTGTGACTATGTATAAATTTGAATTTTATTTTGACAATTGTAATTTAATTTTAAGTCGTTAATTTTGACATCTTGAAATCTTGGCATGACTTAATTATACCAATTTACGAATGTTATATTGTATGAATGTAACATAATGGTGACATGTAAATCTAATTATAACTTTAAGTTGAATTCACGAATGCCTTATGAAGGTTGTAATGTTACTATTGACCATATATAATGTACTTACATTGTAAAGTATTAATGAATATGAATATGAATATATTTAGATATATGTTTGATTTCTAGGACATACAGTATTTAATAAGTCGCTTCTAATAACTAAATCAAATGAAAACAGAAATAAACAACGCCATTTTATCTGAAAAGGTGCCGAATTACGAAGCTAAATAGAATCTGTACCCATGATGATATGCTGACGAGTTCCGAAAATGTAACTAATACATACATAAACATACTGATGTCTTAGTTCACAATTGCACTAACTCAGAATTTGCAATGTTAGATTTTTATTAAGTTCAGATAAAAAAGCAGAAGAACAACGTAAATATGCATTATGCAACTGGTCCTCCTTTAATTCCGTCATATCTCAATATTGTTTAATTATTTTTTTATTTAAAAAGCATAAAAATAACGATAACTACATACTTGTAATACCCCTATTCAAAGCATTTGCACACTTAACAAAGAGCAAAGCCTCTTAAGTTCTATAAAATTCCAGTACATTTAACATCTCGTAAATCAAACTCTTTTGTTTGTATTGTATTGTATTGTTATTAATTGAATAGAACATTCAATTAATAACAATACACATGCAAAAATAATTTTATACGCATCTATTTTTGCCGAAATTTAGTCCGGTAAAGTAATTATTTTTTGGATTTATAAGGTTCCATAGAATTGTGATACTGGCTTTTTTGGTAGGAAGTACGATATATCGATACGGGCAAACGGCATGCGAATAAGCATGAAAGCATTGGCATTGAGGAATCAATAGATAAATGTTTTCTAATAAAAATCTCCGTCGCAAATTACATGTAAAGGTAGGTCTAGCCTACTCATCTACTAATGGCCACGTGGAAGCTAAAACACTCCGCCTGTTATATAAAATGTGGTGATTCCGTAATATCTGCTACGTGAACATTTCACGTTATACTTTGAAAGCTTTCCTTTTAAGTGATTAGAACTCTTTGATAGTTGGCATAATTACGTATTAATCAGATACTTTAATTTGCAAGATTGATACTGTGCTACATGTAAGAGAGACAGCAAGAAATTAAGTTAACTGGCATCTTATTTGTCAGTTTTTTTAGATTCCCAAAAACGTTAATCGTTCGAAAATGCTAAATAGGCGGCATTAGTTGGCCGTGACGTCTCCTGAATACATTACCACTATCGATTATGCCGTCTGTAGTGTTAAATTCATTGCCGTAGTTCCGCTTTAGTTGTGAATACATAATTATTGTTCCTAACCTAATCAATCATAGTATGTAGGGATGATAAACTAACTTATAATTTTTATATTTACATCATGACATTTCCTACATCTAACTTATATTTTAGAACGAGGCAACTAAATTATAATACAACCAGCCAGGGCGATTAAGACTTGGTACTGATGGTTTAATTACCAACCCGTTTTCTGTCAATTAGTACGGATCTTTAGTATTCTGAAACTGGTGAAGTTTGATTCAAGCTCATCGACTGACTTTGACCAGCTTTATTTTATTTATTTATTTTACTTAAGAAATGGATAGCTTAACGTTTTTAAAATAAAAGTTGGCGCTTTACTTAAAAGCCGAAATGGATAGGTCGCGAGCAGCTACGAACCGAATTTTAATACAATATTCCTTGCAAAATACCTACCCCTGAAAGAAAATTTAAAAACTTAATATACTTACTTAAAAACGGACTACGGGCAGACGAACCTACTGCATTAACATTTTTAAACCCTTAGGTATTTTGCGTCCCAAATTCTCACTCACTTGTCATAATCCCATGGCGATTCCTAGCCCGAAAAGGTCACGACAACTCGCATCGCTTATGTAAACTGGTTATTTTTCCGCAAACTCCCACAAAGGTCCCATAACGAAGTGAAATAGCCAAATAAGAAGGTCTTAATGTCGCAGTTAGCTGAGAATCCTCCCTTGTGAATGCTGGGTCATTAGCGCTGTGTTATTGCGAATTGGCCGTAAAGATGTGTTTCCATTGTATTGTAGTGACCGGAAAATTAAGTAAGTAAGTAGTTATTTGACCGATAAGTTACACAAGAATAAGACAGGTGAAAAATAAAATCAAACGTGTAATCGGAGTTAGATGTCAAACAAATAAATATGCATAAAAAAATATTCAAAAAGAAACATAGTTATAAAAAAGTAAAAAGTAATATTATAAGTTGACGTTGAACAGTTCCTTGCTCAGGTTTTGCTAATCTTAACTTGTCTCTTAAATGATCACTGGATATAAACTCATTTAATATCATTAATATCAATCCTAGGGTACATTATATGGATCTTAAAATGGGTGTCAAACCGCGATGAACAATCTGATATTTCAAAAAGTACATTACGGTCTATTCAATACTTTAACTAACACTGCCTTATAAAACGATACTTCAAATGAATTATACAGACGTCACGTCAAATTGTCGGACTGATATAATGGGAACGCAGTGAAAGACTCCACAGGGTTAGTCACGTTTAATCTGAATTTTCTTTATACGCCACTTTGGGTTCTTCGTATGAAATTTTAGGAAGCAGCTTTACGTATGCAAAATTAAATTACACTAATAAATTCCGAAACATTTTCGCTTATTTGTCGAAGCTGGTAACGTTGCGCATTTTATGTTAGCTACGGCTTTGAAATATACCAAGCACCGTTTTGATTTATCATAACAGCTTTGTAAAGCGGCTGTTACTACTGCTAAATGAAGTTTTAGAGCTAAGTGAAGGCCTTTATTGTTAAAATTGTAATATTATCAGTATAAGCATAGAAAAAGTTAATACTGGAAAAGCAAATCTATAATCATAGATTACATTATGTCCAGTGAGTAAATCGTAGAACTCCTTTTTTTAAGTTTACATATTGAAAAATAACCAAAATGTTTTTTGATTGCCATGTGGCATTGTGATACTATAGCCCATGATGATTACCCTTAGTATAGAAATCTGTGCCCTCAGTAACTTCACCTTTTAACTGCACCATTTCCTACGGTCTTATCTAAAAGTTCTCCAATAGGTCAAATTAATCTCAATATCTTTTACAACATCACGAATAAATTGCTCTAGTAAGTAGCTAAAGCACTTGTGATACATAAATCAGAAATAACGACGGTACTACAGCAACCAGACCTGACATAAGAAGAGTTCGTTTTCTTCAGTGACCCGACCGCGAACCTGAGACCTCAGAGATGGTGACAAATCCGGCGTGCTCGCCTCTCGACTGCGGAGGTTGTCAATATAATCAGATCTGCAGATTTTATTAATCAGCCTATGAAGGTCCGTCTCTTACTAACCCCTTTTTTAAAAAAAAAATACTGTTCAGCTACCTTAGTACCTATTACTAACATAGTTTATAATTGAATAGATAAAAATTACGTTTTTTGATTCCAAACTATTACCACTCAAAACTATACTTAAACTCTTAATCTCCATTCCACGGTCCGTTCTCGCTTGAATTATAAAACGCCTAGTTGGAGGAGGGTCTTAAAATCCATCACGCAGCGCCGATCTTATTTAGATAAGTGAAGCTTGTCGGAAGGCCGACTGCTTACTCGCTGACTGATTGCCACTAATGAATGTCACACTTTAATCTAAGGCTAAACTCGTGATCCGACATTTGGTAGTTTTTTATTGAAATCAATTACTTAAATTGCTGCATTACGGCGCTGTATAGTCAAGTTACTATGTTTTTTAACCTAACCTAACCTATGCTCGGGAAAAAAGATAACAATTGAGTAACAATGGGCCACAATCCACAACTCATGTGTGCGCGACGCGAGCTTACAGATTAAATCATTTTCGAATATAGAAAAAACAAAAGCTGGTTAGGTAGGCACTTAAACGACGGATGGCGAATATTTCAGGATAAATAAAGAAGTAGGGTCATAGTTCGTTTCTTTTAATCAAAGATAAATGATCAAAAACTTTAAGTTACTGAAAGCTCCGCTTGCATAATAACTCATTTAACTCAATTAAGTGGACCGACAACAATAATTGTGGTGACAACTTGTTATAGGACAAAAGAAGCAGTCAGCAGATCTAGTAGGTACAAACAGGACAATTTTCTCTATTACATAACTAGGACTTTTAAGCAGAGTGAATTTCCTTAAAATCGATGTAATTGGCATTTCATGAAATCAAATAAAAATAGGTATTATGTCAGCTATGATTCAATTAATTTGTATTCATTTATTCGTATAAGTTATTCAAATGGCATCAAAACTGACTTGTATCTATATATTTTACAAACCATTAAAATAAGATGAAATTACTAAATTATTAAGCATTCATTCATTATAAGCATTCATATTATATGAATGCTTTCGCTCTGTTTACCCGACTACTGCGAAGTTAAAAGGAAGGGTAATGATTTTGGGTATCTATGCATGTATGTATGTTTCATCGAAGCGCCTAAACTACTGAACCGATTTTAATGAACGGGGTGTCACCACCGAGATGAACCATTTTTTAAAAGAATAAATAGTGTAGGTACCTACAAATATTTCGGCACATTTATTAAGTTACCACTAATTGGTGTTTTGATTGTTGTACTGTCTTTCCTAGTGGGACTGTGCCCTCGGTAAATATTTGAATTGGAAACGACACTAATTATGTATATTTGCTTGTCGGACACGAGTGGAAAGGCTTGATGTCGTGTAATACCATAATTAAACGCAGCTTAATGATAATGCAAATGTAGTACGGACTTTGTTTTATTTCTTCATTTGAGTTGAAGAATGAACCAACAGTTAGAAACTTTGCCACGAATATGTATTTAGAAATAAAACACGGAAATGAAATGCACAATATGTATTTTAATATAAATATTACACAACACAACAAATAGGTACAATGCTTGATCCTAAAGTCAAGATCAAAAACAACGACGGTACCTCTTCACCCAGATCCGAGACGATATTGAAAAAATGCATTGACCGGGAATCGAACCTGGGATCTCAGAGAAGGCGTCGCAAAGTCCAGTTAATAACCACTATTTTCTGCGATTTGGCTTTACAGACGTTGGTAAGGTCCGTCGCCAACTTTTCGTCCATACAATATAATGCATATAAGTTTCACACACGAGAACTATTTTAATAAAAAATTGCCTCGGCACTGTACATATTTCTTTCCATCACTCTCATAAAAGAACACGACTAAACCAAGGAAAATAAAGCCTTACGAGTTTCAAATGAGTTTTCTTCGACCACAGATTGCAAAGCGAGGTGTGTGGTTAATTACTCGTTACTGTAATGAACTCCGGTGGCCAGTCGGAATGGTTCATCAGATAATTACCATAGCAATTGCGAACACTTGGTAGGGGTAAAACCAGCTATTGCATGCTTGTTAATGTTTGCATGAAAACCGCATCGGAATGCAATTCGACTCCTCCCTCTAACTAATGTTAATAATTTTCGTGTTATTTTTTTGTTTTGGTTTTTTCTTAGGGTTTGTTTCGTTTACTTTTTTCAACCTATAGATAGAATAAGTATAAACTAAAGTGTGCACTGTGCAGTCCATTTTGCTTTCAAAGCTTGATTTTTACACCAACCTTCTAGTTATATTTTGATATTATGTATTAGAGAAAATTTCAACGGTTATATTTAAGCTGTGGAATAATTATTGACATTATTATTATTATAATTGGCAATCTTGCCATAAATGAAGCTTTAAAATTGCACGTGTAACTTTGCAAAGACCTCTATCGATTGTGTTGTTTATCCAAAACGTTGGCTACAAGACTTAGTTTGTATATTAATTAGTATTTGTGCTCAATGGCCAAGTCTCTTTAATAACGGTTTCGATGTCAATCATTAAGATTATTAACCGCTATACTTAGATTTGGTTAATCTGTTGTGTTTTCTCCAGTTCGCAACAGATTACAAACCATTGTGGTTAATCATCTGAGTCCACTAGTGTTGTCGGACGACTGCCCACTATCGATAGTCCTATAAATATTATCGAAAAAAACAACTATCGATAGGGCTATCGATACTATCGTACAATCAAATAGTATCAACACTATCGAATATTAAATTGCAGCGAAAGTAATGATATCGATAGTATTTTAATACTCAATAGTATTATATATCTACTATAAATAGTATTGATACTATTAAATTGTATCGATATTGCAACTGAATTACAATCGATGGTCAAATTGTCGATAGTTCGGCATCACTAAACTCCACTAATGAACCGCGATACTACTGATAATTACTACGTTTGTTGCAACACGCTTTTTATGGCGTCGGTAGCGTATTGTTCTGTGGTGCTTTGCAAAGCTTTATTAGGGGCCGAATGATTCTAATTTACACACTAAGTACTTTTAAATCCACTTTATTTACCTAACTGCAGAATGGATAGTTATGGTTTAGGTATGTGTGATGTGTATGTATATTTTTAAATATATATTACACACTAGCTTCTGCTCATGATTATGACAGACTTATTTTGTGAACAGCACAGCGTATTTTGTGATAGCCTGATACAATCACACACTTAAGTAGGAATTATAAATAGCACCTCTTTTATATGGACAATCCGAAAGAAATAAAACGCGTACCTAATGCGGCTCATGAGCAAAAACATCGAAACTAGTTTGTACTATACTGATTTTTTTACGCAAAATGTTTTTCTTTCTCCTCACTTTTGCTTTTTAAAGCATTGTCGACAAAAAACGGGCAGTTGAAAAACACTGAATCCATATGACACTAGCTTCCGTTCTGTTCCAGAGTTGTGAAAAATGGAAAAGTTCATAAAGCAAACAAACGGAACGCGAGATAAAACAGACTGTTTTTCGTTCCAGCGAGAGCGCTTATAATTCTTCATTGGTCCTGTAATTTGAACAGTCTTTTGGGGACAGAAATTTTAAAGGCTCTTGCAGTACGCTTCGCTACTAAGTTGATACAAATCGATGTATTTGTACGATCATAAATAAAATAAACATAGCATTTTGAATAACAGAGGGATCCCAAATTCCAGGTAGAGACGATTGCCATCGACCTGTTAGTGTGTGCCTTGTTTGCGCATCAACAGCTAAACGGATTTAGATAAAATGCAAGTTAGTTAAGGGAAAGGACAGTTAGAACACTACCTACTATCTAGCTTTATACAGATTTATCCTCCGAAAATAAACAGTCTTCGCATCTTGTGTCAAACCGATTATTTACGAACGGAGCTGCGGGCTTATTGAAGAACAAAACATTTTCCGTTTAAAGTACTTTTGTAAACGAAGGAAAACTTATCATATGCCTGTAATTGCCAAAAACCTCGTACTTTTTGTCACGCAGAAGAAAAAAATGTCTAAACCTGCTACACTGTTAAGGATAATTTTATATTTCACATTGAATTGTTTCATACCGCTTATTTATATAAGGTCCGATTTTATTAGTGTACATCCTGTTAACCTGTGACTATATGGGTGAAAAGCAATCGTAAAAACCAACTTTCAAATGTGTATCATAAAAACTAAAAAAGTTAAAAATAAAAATACAAAATAATAACATCGACTTCATATTGCATAAACTCGTCCTATCTGAAACTCTTTCTCGCTTTGAGAAGGGGTAGCAATAAGACGGATAATCAGATGGTTAAACGTACCAAAGATATGACGAGTTTATGCAATATGAAGTCAATGTTGTTGATTTTGATTTTGATTTTTAACTTTTTTAGTTTTTATGGTACACATTTGAAAATTGGTTTTTACGATTGCTTTTCACCTTTAAAGTCACAGGTTAACAGGATGAACACTAATAAAATCGGACCTTATATAATAATAAAATTAGATTCTATAATAAATGTGTAGATGAAAGCCTGTTATATGATAAAGTTCGCATTGTCAAAGGTACCTGCCTACACAGGTAATTAACACAAAATTGCTTGACAATTAATCGGATTTACAATTTTACATACCTACTTTTATGGCGGACTTCCAAAACAAGTTCAAACTCTCAAGTTAAGCTTGGAGTTTATGAGTATTTTAGTTCAGTGACTAGTAATTTAGCAGCACACAGTTATGCAATCTAATCCAACGTTTTACTGAGCTACGCGTTACTATATCCTAACAACAACAAAAATGTCAAGTAGTTTAGTTTAAGCGCGTCAGTTGAACTAACCTTATAAAATAACTTTTTCTCTACAAAATTACTTATACTTTTGCGAATTAGGTTTTAGTTAAAACAAGTTTAGATAATTTCCTCCTCATTTTTTTCACTCTGTACTTCAATGCCGTTTGTTTATGGTGGAGAGCTTGAGATACAACTGTAAATCGCTTATATGTCTACTGTGGAAGTTACCGATAACAATCGGTATCTTGCAAATTGTCAACCCAGCTTAGTTTACCGGTTTGACGGCAAATCGAACAAAACGATGCCTTTAATTCTGGTCGCAACCGCCTTTATCTTGATTGTTGCGGCGGAGGCCGTAGACGCTTATTAGCTGGATAACCCATCGTATGGCTTCCATTGTTTGCTATCGCTTTTAAAACGTTGAATAATGTTAATGTTGGCTAACACTAAAGAAGCCTCAGTGACCATTAGAAAGAGAATGAGGAATTTATAAAAGTTAAACCACTTTTGTCAGCTCAGAATGTACGACGAAAGTAGGTACTACCATGGTAATTTTCACGTAATACCTATGTATGGAATATAAATTCAAAATAAACATGTTTACCCTCGATGTCGTAACGATTTTCACTTATTAAGTCTGTTTTATAAAATTAGTTCTTCATGATTTTATCCTCAAAATATAGCCTATGTTCTACTGAACCTGTGTTCCTTTCTTCCAAATCTATTACGACGTGAATGCGTCATTGTCTAAACTTTTACACGTAGAAGTGAGATATAAATGTATAATAAAAGATAATTCTACTTATAAAAGCTTTATTCTTACGAAAGAGTAATTGTTAAAGTTAGTAATAAGTATTTACCATAACAACTGCAAGAAAAAAAGGCATTTTGTCATAAAATAAGTTTTTGTATTCATAAAAATCATCCCTAAAAGGTAGCTAACTAATTAAATTGACGCTTATACTTATTAATACCTACCTAGGAAAGGGAAGCAAGATAGGATTACTACTACGAAAATTAAAAGCATCCAACATTTGTATGTTTCGGCACGGATTTTGTGATTCCTAATTTCAGTACTAGTTTTATTGAAGTCACGTCACGTGCCGTCGAAATGTTATAACAACAAAGCGTCAGTTCAGCGGAGTGAGCGTTAATTTGGAAAACCGAATGAAAGGCATTGGTTCGGTTTTGGGTGGAGTTCATCTGATCCCTCGGGCGCTCTCCAATAATTATTGGGCGCCGAGTGCGAGGTCCGAATTGCAGTGTAAACATATCAGTTAGCAATGTTCTTGTATTTACTATTTGTAGCATGTGTTTAGCTAATTTTGCAATATAGAATTTGAGCACGTAAAGCATTACCATTGACAGAGCTAATTTATATCAAAGTCAAATTTGTTTCTTGGTAAATCCATTCTATTTCACATTGTTACGTGACAAACTAATTGTATTAACTGAGTCGTTATTAGGTTAATATAATATAACGTCGTGAGATTCGTCAGTATTGATGTAGGTAGAATAAATAATAAAATAATTAATAAATAAGTCATTATACTTGATTAGCTATCGATTCTTCCGAGACTTACTTATCTAGCCTCAAAATAAGTCTGTACAGTGACTAAATAACGAATAGGCATATGAAAATATATATAATTTTCGACATCTACGAGTTGGGTGGTTCGTTGATCTTCTCTCAATATTAATTTCAACTAGCTACATCAATAAAACTAACTGTAAGATAGATACTTTGCGCTTGAGCGTCATATAATATTAATTAGCTATTCTACGCGCAAACAATTTCCCTCTGATAGAATTGTGTCTCTGTCCAAACAGCTTGAAACTAATCAATTCCCGTAATTACTGCATCAAGTGAGCATAATGGCTAATAAATTTGATTGCGTGCAGTGAACAAGGATAGTTAAAAGCGAGGGGTTAGGGCAGGACCTACAAGTCTACCAACTCTTTTGTAATGTAGTTGTCTAAATTTAAGAAATCTATGTTCCTGAGCCAGATATTTCTTTTTAAGTAAAAAAGCTTTAGTCATTTTTAATTATCTTATCTAAGTATTACATTTACAGTACCCGGCAATATATTGCACATCGTTAATAATCGCATTTTCGAATACAAACGAATATAAGAATACCTAGTAAATATATAAAAAAATATTAATATTTATTATATTTTTTAACGGATATTAGAATAGTTTTTATAGGTCGATGTGCAATATTTACCGCGTACTGTGCCATAACCATGAACTCTTAAAACAATCTCAAAGTTGTCAAATCTGTCAATTTTGGTACGTCATTTCATACAAAATTTGACAGAAATGATAATGTTTGACAGATTTGTGATTGTTTTAACAGTTCATAGTTAGGGCCCAGTACATTAATTGTTTACTGCATTATTCAGCGATCAACAGTAAAATGAAGTAGGTCATTTTGACTGGTGGAAAATCAACTTTTACCTACTTTTACTTAAATCGACCGGTAGTCGTAGTAGGATGGCTTGTATCGATTTAAGTAGATAAAAGCAAAAAAAAAAAATTAAAATTGTAATTATGAGTTTTTTTTCTCTTAAAACAAGAATTACTTAAGTTAATTGAATATTGAAGGAATATAAATGCACCTTCATTTTATATTTTTCATGCACTTACAAAACTCTGTATTGTCACTGTTACGTTTCCTTTCATCTGTACTTCATTCCGTCGGAATGAAACCTCTGTCAAATCACGCTCTGCCATTATCTTTATTTATCTCCTAAATTAGATTCCATCCAACTAATACTAGTCAATAATCATAGTCTTCATTAAATTTAAACCACATTTTTTGAAAACAGTTTAATAAAAAAAATAATTTTACAAAATTAAAAACCAAAAACATGTTATAGGAAATATTAAACCATTTGACAATATCAAAAAAAAATGTGCAAGCATAATTAATTACTCCGTTTATCATTAAAAGTGGCTAATTAGAGGCATTGCCTGCCCTAGTGACTCTACCTAATCACCTAAGGGTTACGCCTCAACTTCCTCTCAACATTCTGCAAAGAAATATGTAGAAATTGCCGTCGTCTCCAGGATTCGTCGGAATCTCGAGCCAGGTTTAATTAGTCGTTTTAATGAATGTCGAGGCACGTACGTTGTAAATGCGGCCCATTACCTGCGTAATTCACGCAACGATAACAACGGGGCGTCGCTGCTTAACAGGCAAAACAGAACAGCTAAGCAGCTGCAAACAAAAAGAGACAGGAAAAAAAGATACATAGCAGCCAATTATCTAGGTAAAAGGAGAAGCCGTGAATGGAAAATCTATCTTACCTTGAATACTAAAATTAGGCGGATTTGTTCCTGCAAAAACCCGTAATAACACCGAGGATTCTTCTCAGTCCAGTTCAGTTTTGCGATTGGATTAGAAGCAACCGAAATCTTAGTATGTAACCATCTTTAATAGAGTCTCCTCTGGCATGTATTAGCCTTAACCGACTTGGAAAACTCTGGTTCTGCCCAGGGCTGTCGATACGAGAACAACTAAGTTATCATAAAGATTTTTAGCATCTTCTTGAAAAACGATTTTAGTTTATCATTATAATAGTGCCTAAAAGAAAGGATTATTTTATTATTTACTTATCACCTACTTGTCTCCGGAACGATTGCAGTGCAAGGCAGTGATCTCGAGGTTGTTAAGGAATATGTCTACCTCGGGAAAATTTTGCAGTTGGGCAGAAACAACTTCGAGAGAGAGGCCAGTAGAAGAATACAGCTGGGCTGGGCAGCATATGGGAAATTACGTCGAGTATTCACGTCGCCCATTCCACAAAGTCTTAAGACGAAAGTTTTCAATCAGTTCGTCCTACCCGTCATGACATACGGAGCCGAAACGTGGACACTCACGATAGGGCTGGTCCACAGATTTAAAGTCGCTCAGCGAGCTATGGAAAGGGCTATGCCCGGAGTTTCTCTGAGGGATCGGATCCGAAATGAGGTAATTCGACAGAAAACTAAAGTCATCGACATAGCCCATCGAATAAGCAAGCTGAAGTGGCAGTGGGCCGGCCATATTTGTCGCAGAACCGATAACCGCTGGGGTAAACGAGTTCTTGAGTGGAGACCGCGTGTCGGCAAGCGTAGTGTGGGACGCCCTCAGACTAGATGGAGTGACGATCTTCGCAAGGTTGCTGGCAGGAGCTGGATGAGAATAGCCGTGGATCGTGCAGAGTGGCGTGCAATTGGAGAGGCCTATGTCCAGCAGTGGACTAGTGTGGGTTGATGATGATGGCCTACTTGTCTTAGCTCTACTTTTTATTATGGTTGCATGTTACTTAATTACAACGTAATAACTTTTGTTTCTACCGCATTTTTTTTGGTGGTTAAGACCACTAAAAAAAATGAACTGAACTGAATGAATAAAGTGAAATTAATTGAACGTTTCTAAAACTAAGGTTTTAGAAACGTTCAATGACATTATAAAATTGTTTCTATGAAAATCGGGCATGTAGTAGATAGATATACTCTTTATTGCACATCAAACAAAAAAATATGTTTACAATGAGATTCACAACTTCGCTAAAAGCAATCACTTACAGAAAACGCAGCACGCTATTTTTACTCGTAGAAACTATACCTATCGTTCCTTCTGAGTTTCAGTTATCCACGTCCTGTCTGTTCTATCTGGCACGCTGGGCGTGCCGCTTCGCTGAGGCGGGCGCCGCGATCACAACAAAGCCCTCCAGGCGATTCTTAAAGAATTCCAACGATTAAAAAGCATCGCGAGTTTTTTAAGTGATGCGCCCTTCTTTTAAGTGTTTTTGTGTTTTGTTTGATAAAGTTTGAAACTTTTATTGAATTCTAGTTAATTAGATTCTCATTTTGATCACTTACATTCTGCTTGCGAAAGTAACTATCTACATAATTTAGATTATTGAAACCTATGGCAGAGCCCGAAGCCGACTAGGCTAGCTAATTTTAGTACCTACTCGTAGACAATTTTTTTTTTGTACAAAGATCAGGTCACCTTAAAATAGAATTTTACTTACATCAAAATCAATACCAACATTTGGTCACCCAAAAAAACGGACACTTAATCAGTCTACTTCCATACTTAATTTTACAACATATTTTGTTGCACTGTTTTCTCATATAATATTCTAAGCCATTAATTTTTGCAGAATTGAATTAATTGGTTACTTTTTTCCGAGACATTAACAACGTTCTTTTTCTAAAAAGATTTTATTATTATTAATGCGCTCATAAATACATCTATCTGATTCTAATCGGTAACTTTATCAAAGACAAATATTTATAAAGTAAGCACAATATCTCGGTGTTTATGGATGCTAATTATATCATAATAGTTAAATAATTTCACAAAAGTCAATGACTCTTAAATACGCACAGATAATAATATTACGAACTTTTGTTTGCAAAAACAATCTTAAAATTAAGAAAACTAAGATTGATAACTTATTCTAGCAGCAAATAATCACTTTCCCGTAACGACTTAATTATAGCTCCTATTTAATTTGCTTTACCTATTAATATTACTTTCAATGTAAATGGCTAAATATTAGGGTGTTAGAAAAGGCTTAACGTAGGTATTAATTTTTATTTTAACTGTACCTCTACTATTTCGAAGCACCCCCAAAAATTTGGCTCGTCATAATTATTGTAATACCTTGTATTAGGTATTAAAAGCTTATTTTAGAGATTGCTAAAAGTAAGCAGTTTTAGCTCTAACATACCGCATTTTAAAAATGTTTTTTTTATATATATCAACTAGGTACCCATAGTTAAAAATCGCAGGTTGTACTGGGTGTAATCAAAAATAACTACACGAGAGTAAATATAAATTATCATGTACCTTTTTAAAGAGTTTCCGATAATATTGAAGCGTGATCACGGATGAACTATGTAGTTATTATGAGACCAAATTTATATCAGTTATATCTGAGGCAGTAGTTTAAAATAATGGTACGTACTAGTGTATTCCGCTCGCATGACTTGAAGTTAGCCACTAAAGTTGCTGTTTACATGGCTATCGTGCTGCCTAATATGTTGTACTCCGCAGAAACATGGACACCGTATCGACGCCACTTTCGCCAACTAGACCGTTTCCATATAAAATGTCTTCGCTCGATTCTTAACATCCATTGGTCCGATCGTGTGCGTAATACTGAAGTCTTGAGACGAGATAATGTAGGTAGCATTGAGTCGTATCTTATGAGACGACAACTTCGCTGGTGTGGCCATGTTTCGCGTATGTCGGATGAGAGAGTGGCGAAGCGCATCTTTTACTCTGAGCTTCAGAAGGGCAAGCGTAAGCATGGCGGACAACTTTTGAGGTACAAAGATGTGCTGAAGCGCCATATGAAGGGATGTGACTTAGATCCTTCTCTCTGGGAGGATTAAGCATCCAACCGTGGAGAGTGGAGAACACGCGTGAATGTCAAAGTCGCTGAATTTGAATCCCGGCGGCTTTCTCATCTTGACGCCAAGCGCGATGAATTGAAAGCCCGACCACCTGCGGCTATCAGTTATAATTTTAATAACGGTGTGCTAACATGTCCTCCATGTACGCGTACCTTTGTCAATAAAGTTGGGTACGTAAGCCATGTTAGGGCACACGAACGACGACAGCAAAATAGGGAGTAGAAGTGGTCGCCGTAACCGAACTCGGTTAGGAGGATTATTATTATTACGTACTAGTGTACCATAATAATATATTACAATATTTATGACAAGATTCACACATTCCAACGATCACATCTAGCCCAATCCCAAACCAAAGATTTCTTGTACAATTTTATTGTTATCAAACTAAGCAAAGCAATACTAACTATGGTGTTAAATAACGGATAAACATACTGTTTAAACATGTTCGTGAAATTCATTCAATGCTCGTGCTTACCCCACGGACATTATCATGCGGGATTTGATTGAACCCAAAACGTTTGATCCGGAGCGCGAACCATTAGACTAGACTGTCGTTAAGAATAAATTCATTATTTGACTGAAACAAAAACATTTTTAGAGTCAAGGCAAGTGATTGATTATTTTATAAATTAAAATACACCAGTTAAGGAACTTAAGTATTACTTAGAATAAAAATCAAATCCGACGAATATTTGATTCATCATCATTATCATCTCAGCCACAGGATGTCCACTGCTGAACATAGGCCTCCCCCAGTGACTTCCAGATCGGCCGATTGGAAGCGGCCTGCATCCAGTGTCGTATTATTTGATTACTAAAACAAAATTAAAGCTGTAACAAGAACGAAGAGGAAAACAAAAGGAATTATTTAAGCTCTAACGTGAATCATTCGAATATATCTATTAAAATAGTACACGTTTTTGTTAGAGAAAACAAAATTACGTTCTTCCTAAAAACTGTCTATAGTGTTTAAATAATATCCATTTTTTCCAGACGAATAAAATTAATTAACCCTATATCAAACACACTTTTAATAGCTTTACTTTAACTGTTTATATGACAATGTAATTAAATCAATTTGATATATGTACTTATAATAATGTCGTTATAGATTTTTAACTTAAAGACGTAAGTATGTAAAATTTAGATGACAATATATTTTTAAACACCATTTGGATGATCTGATGATGGAGCCAGAAGTTGGATAGTGGAACTTAAATGTCTACTAGTTCCTGGTATCTTTTTTGTTGCAAAACTAAACCACATCTTTCACGTATTTATTCTACGTGTGATTTCCACTTTCATTGCTGCAGTTAATGTTTTATGTATTCCATAGATTAAAGTAAATAACAGTTTCTCCGACATAAACAGAGTAGGTACCTAACTAATGACTTCGAAACACTGTTTCTAAGTCAATTAAAACGATCAACTGTAATCGAGCCATAATTGATGAGCGGATACATAAATGGCAATTAGAAATCCTCTGTTAATGTTCCTTTAAAAGCTTTTTATTTTCACTTATTTATGCTAATCCGAAACTCGAGCAGTAAGTAATAATACGGCAAAAATATCATGACACAGGTCCCCATAAAATGGCGTAAGCGGGAAAACTTGAAACATAATTTTTACCCTCTCCTACTCACATTTTCTTCGAGAATTCTGGTTTGATGTAACGTAGTCTCTTGGAATCTTAATTGGTTGTGATAACGTAAAGATGTTGTTTTCTGCATACCTGGTAGCAAGTCAGTACATTGTCATAACATCACAAATCAAAATAAAGGTTTAAAATGAAACAAAAATAATAAGCGGTGCCGACTTTCTGGATTAATTAGGGCCTTAAATTTTTGCCTTTACCTTGCCAATACATCTTGAAACTCTGCAGCGTGTTTTTTTAAATATTTGCATTTCTTTACATTAATTTATTATTATTATTTAGCTTTAATTTATCCCTTACATGTTTTCCTTAATTAGTATTTAGTGTGATGTGTACTTATTAATTTGTTAGTGATGTTCGTTTTTATGTTTTAAATCAGGTTAGTGTTGTTAGCTGTAAAAGCCTTTTGCGGTGAAAGCGAAAGTTTAGTGGTTCTATCTCTGGCCAGTCTGGGCCAAACTTTTCCGGCTATTTGTGTGATATCATCACTCCATCTCTTAAATGGTGTACCCTTCTTTATTTATTTTGTAAATTGGGTATCAATTTGTAATTATTTGTGACCATCTTTCATCTGCCACTCTCTGAACTGAACATGACCTGATCATTTCCATTTGAGTGTTAGGACGTCTTTACATTAAATTAAATAAATATCAGACAACAATACATACATTATTCTGATCCTAAGGTAAGTAGCTAAAGCACTTGTGTTAAAGAAATCAGAAACAACGACGGTACCACAACACCCAGACCCAAGACAATATAGAAAAGTTCGTTTTCCACATTGACCCGACCGGGAATCGAACCCGGAACCTCATAGATGGCGACTGCTCGCCTCTCGGCTACGGAGGTCGTCATGACACGGGCTTGGAAAGTCTACTATAACAGAAACGTAAGTTTAATTACCTATCACGTAGCTTGCTAAAGCCAAAGGCCAAAGCGAAAGGCTCAAAATATACACCAATGATGTGTATTGCATTGCAATCAGAATACATAATAAGCTTTTAACTGTAGGTGAGATTGTATTGTATAATACCTAATCACGTATGCCTCATAATTTTTAATTTTGGAACATAATTTTGAATAAGGATTGTAACCAAATTACTTAGTCTTCGAAATTAATATATAATAAGCCCAGGCGTGACGAAGCCGGACTGTAGTAGCGTCACCACCCCTCCACTTTTGTATAAAAGGACCGTGCAGACCGACAGTCGGCTATTTGCTCGCTGGCGCTCGGATCGTGCACATCACTCTCGGCGTGTTTCCCGGTATCGTGAGTTGTTTGTAAAATTTATTGTCATTTAATTAGTTTGGTTATTTAATTAGGAATTGGTGTTTCGTTTTCTTTAAACTGATCTTTGTTAAAAACTAATTTGTGAATAGAGTAAGGATTTCGAATATTGTTTTGTTTAGTTTAAATAAATCATTGTACCTCTGTAAAATTGTCTTTTTTTAATAAGTACCTACTTCTGAAGCTAATTATATATTTAATTAATTTGTCATTATTTCCACACCTACACTACAAACAAAGGCAAAATAATATTATATTAAGCTTGTACCAAAATTAAGATCATTGCAACCTATTCTTGGAAATAAATGTTATCTCTCTATATAAAATAAGTTGTATATACCATTTATCTTTTTCCTAAGGATCATTTTAATGATAATAATAATATTGGACAACATCAGAGCAGATCAGAGCAATGTATGTGACATTGCTCTGATCCTAAGTAGCTAAAGCACTTGTGTTATAGAATCCAGAAACAACGACGGTACCACAACACCCAGACCCGAGACATTATAGAAAAACTCGTTTTCTACTTTGACCCGACCGGGAATCTAAACCAGAACCTCAGAGATGGCGACGCCAAGTCATGCTCGCCGTTCGGCTACGGAGGTCGTCAAAAATTAAAATTAACAATTCACTTACTTGCTAAACAATCAATGGCGACTGCCCAAATTCATTTACAGTAGGTAGCCAAGTTTTTCTTGAGTTCCATTGATAGCCTAGCGGTTATTTCAAGTGTGATATTAGGTGGAACATAGTTCAAAGTCTGATTGGGACTGGGATCATCGATTATACTACAAAAGGCTTACCTCACTACGTCCCGAGTATTTGATTTGAGTTTAAAGACTCTTGGTGGAGGCTGTGAGTAGATGGGTGACCATTCCGACCATATTTAGTGACATTAATCACGAGCATCTCCGTACTTCGGAAGGCACGCTAAAAAGTTGGTCCCGGCTGATATCGCTTGATAATAGTCGTAAAGCCTAGTCAGAGGCCTCATGGCGGTTTGATTACACCTGACAGTAAGGTTTAGTCACTGGCCTTACAACACCCCTCCGTCAATCGCCCCCCAGCTCGATAGACCGACGACCTTAGGATGATGGCTGGCAGTGGACGGATGAAAAAAGCAGGAGATCGTGCTCTTTGGCGCTCTTTGGCGCTCTTTGGAGACTTATGTCTAGCAGAGAACTGCTATAGGCTGAGATTATGTATGCGAATTGGAATTCAAACGCTTCAGTTTACATACAGCGGCTTCCCGCAACCTTCACTAGGTCGTCAGTTCACCGAGTGGGAAAGCTTGTCTACACTGCGTATTTCAATCTATGGTGGCCACTCGACAAACCTTTCATCCCTAGTGTTTGTCAGTTTTTGTGTAAATACCATTGAGGTATACCCTAACTCTATGGTAAATACATATATACCACTGATCAAATAAACTACGTAGACTATGATACTGGTAACTTAGATATTATAGTGTTTTAGAGCAGGTACTATTCGTATATGATTCCTAGAAATAACATTGTATCACAAACAAGCGAAGCCAAAGCAAATATTGTTTCATTAACTAACACTTAGACTCATGCGGGACCTTAGTAACCCTTAGAAGGAAAACCATCTTACCACTAAGCCGAATAGGTCATCTAGTGTTGTTCATCAACACCAGCTTCAGATTATCGACTGTTATGTCTTTGTTCATAAAAATACCCTACCTACAAACTATTAATGTGGGATGTGAGGAATGGAGAGTAATTGTGAGAAAGAGGAGGAAGACGGAGTAAGCAAGAGGAGAAACTAATGCGGATTTGAATGTGATGAGTGATGACGGTTGTTTTTCTATTGTTTTTTGGAGATTGTCATTCGAAGTGTTGGAGTAGGAAGTTGTGCTGGTGCTGCTAAAAACCTAAAAAAACCGAGGTCCCGATTTAAGCCTGCCTTTTCTTTATCCCTACATTAATATTTGCAAAGATTTTAGAAATATAAAACTTGAATAGACAGAAATACTATTTAAACGTAGGTAAACATTTTTAAAACCATTATAAAACCCGATAAAGTTTGATAGAAGATTAATTTTGAGAGACTGACACTTCTGAATTTGATAATCTATCGTTTTTCATTTACTAAGGAGCAAAAGATAAAGTAAACTCTCTCTCTTTTAAGTCTATTTTAGAAAGTGTTACATCCAAAAATCGCTATCTTAGTAATATGTAGTTGCGATTGGTTTCTGAGGCAGCTGCACAAAAATACCTTAATCATTATTTGTAAGGTAAAATGCGTTCGATAGAACGGTCCATCGGTAGAACTTACAGACTCAGACTTATCGATAATCTGCAACACTAGAATTGTAAGAGGATAAGAAATAGGATTATGTGACATAACAAGACTTAAAAGGACGGTATCATCAAACATCGAAGATCCAAGACATGTTTCAAAATGAGCTTTCGCAGATTTAGAAACCTATATAAATACGATTTCGTGTGTAGCTTATTATATTGCGAATAAAAAAATACTTAAGCTAGTTAATAGTGCGTTTTAGTAATCATTTAGCTCCATTATCACCTCTCACTATCTTAATAAATTCAGCTGCGTTTTCTACCAAAAGTAAGTCTCGAAAAGATCGCTTTTAACTATAGGACCGCCTAAATTGTGCATCTTAATATTCACAATTTAGTATTTTCTGTACTTTATTTCCATTAAATGGCAATAATAACAAAAATATTTTTTATTATTATTATTCTCAATATTTATTTTAACTCTTAAATTTAATTTTTTACAATATTTTATAAAGGAAAAAAAAAAAAACATTGTAAAAAATCTAAATTTAGTTTGGCGCCAGCAGCCGGAGCAATGCTCAAAGCTACCGGCGGTTAGGGCTGCAGAGTGAGGAACCTCCTGACTATACGTGCCGTATCAAGGAGAACTGCCTTCTGTATCTGACCCTTGACCCAACTGCCTAGCGAGAGCCTCTTGAGATGTTGGTTGAGACTCTTCGCTATAAGGCCATTTGCCGAAACGACTATCGGTACAATGATTTTCGAGTCAACATCCCACATGGCGGAAACCTCATGAGCCAAGTCAAGATACTTGCTGAGTTTTTCTTTCTCAGCTTTCACGAGATTTTCGTCATGCGGGATGGTGACGTCAACAAGCACTGCTAGGCGTTGAGATCGATCTACTATCACGATATCAGGCTTATTAGCGACAATAGTCCTGTCTGTGATGATAGACCGATCCCAATAGAGCATAGCACGACCATTTTCAAGAACTGGCGCAGGTGCGTATTTATAGTAAGGCACCTCAGACTCGACAAGGCCGTATTGAAGGGCAAGTTGCTGATGGATAATTCTGGCTACTTGGTTATGTCTGTGCAAATACTCTCCATTAGCAAGATGAGAACAACCGGAAAGAATATGACGGAGCGACTCTCCAGGACGGCGGCATGCTCGACAGATGTCGAGCGTACCATCCTTCATGATATATTTCCGGTAGTTGTTCGTCTTGATAACTTCATCAGCAATTGCACAGACAAAACCTTCGGTTTCCCCAAACAGGTCCCCAAAACGTAGCCAGTTAACCGATGCTAGTTGGTCAACATCAGGTCCTGTTAAAGTTCGTAAAAACCGCCCATGTAGCTCCTTGCTCATCCATACAGATTTGCGGTCCTCGGTGGTTAGCACCACTGGTTTGCGCCAGTTCTCGTTTGCCAAGGTGAGCGGGGTAAGGCCCCTGTCAACTGCTACAACATCGCAATGCAAACCCCATCCAGTGTTGCGAAAATAGTCCCGGAGACTGCACACCTCACGGTTATGAAGGTTTTTGGCGTTTAGAAAGCCACGACCCCCCCACTTCCGCGGGATATACAGTCTCATTACGGATGATCGCGGGTGTAGCATACGATGTGTTGTAAGCAGTTGACGGACCTTCCTATCCAGGGCATCCAGTTCAGTCTGTGTCCATTTTAGTATGCCAAAGGAGTATATGAGCAAGGGCATAACCCAGCCGTTAAAAGCGCGCGACTTATTAACGCCCGACAAAAGACTGTTAAGTACTTTTGTCAGACGACGAAAGAAGCGCTCCTTCAACGACTGCTTTATGTCCCTGTCCATAATACACAACGATTGTGACATACCAAGATATTTATAGTTTTCAACTTCGGAAAGAGATCTGAAAGCCATTGTCTCAGGTAAGTCTACCCGGTGGGTATTTGTGTACCTTCCGGTCACTTTTTCTACACACGGTTTGACTTTATTGGAAGGTATACTAAAACTTATTCGTAAATTCATTTTGTGGGTCGAATAGTACCGTATTTTTTGTATTCTGTTTAAATTTTTCAATCAACTCGACAAACTAATACTAATCAAATCTCAATAATATGTCCTGTCAGTGTCACAACTGTCACTGTCATGTCACAAGTGTCATCATAGCAATAACTTTTTTTTTCTTTTTTTTTTTAACTTCATAGCCTTGGAACCTCATACTTATTTTAATGTCAAAGATGTCCATACCTAGATAGTAATGTTTTTGCAATTGTTTTGTGGCATATCTTCTTTTTTTCTTTTGTCGAGTTTTTGTTTGGGAGTAGGTGAATAAAATTGTTTGAACATAATGAATATTGTGAAGTACTGCCGGTGGGTGATGCATAAAGTATTGGATATTCTGTAATCCTTATTTTTTTTACCTCTTAACGTTCTGGTATATTTTTATTTTATTTATCATTTTATATATAGGTAGATATATTTATATTTATGCAATTATGTCTTTAAACGATTCATATTTTTCAGCCAACTCTTCAACTTCTTTCCATTCTTGCAACGAATTAACGATTCCACCGTTGAGACGCTTAGTACTCAATTTCAAAAATGTTTCATAAAAAATAAGAGCAATCTAAATATCTGTCATATTAATGCTCAGAGTATTGCCAAGCATTACACTGATCTATTAGACAGTTTTTCATCTGACCTGATCCATGCAATTCTTGTATCCGAATCCTGGCTCAAGCCGTCTCTTTCCTCAGTCTCGTATAGCTTGCCTGGTTTCATTCTTATCCGGAATGATCGCACTGGGAAGGGTGGCGGCGGCGTGGCCATTTACCTTAACGCTGAGATTCCATTTAAAATAATTTCTTCATCGCCCCATAATTATTCAGCTACTGCGGAATATTTGTTTATTGAGATTTGTCTTGGTGGAGCTAGGGCTGTTCTGGGAGTCGTGTATTGCCCACCTAGTATCGATTACTTTTCCGATCTTGAACTCGCCCTGGAGTCGCTGAGCACTGATTATTCCCATCATATCATTATGGGTGATTTCAATACCGATCTTTCAAGGAATTCCTCACGAAGTCATAAATTTCTAACTTTGCTTAAATCGACTGATTTGTCCATCTTCCTTTTCTCCCCACTCACCATAATGTTGACTCCTGTGACACTTGGATTGATCACGCACTGATTTCTTCGGCCCAATCTGTAGGTAAGCATGGTCAAATGTTGGCTCCTGGTTTCTCTAGACACGATCTGCTCTACGTTTCTTACAAATTGCGAGCTCCAAAATGCAAACCGCGGACAGTCCAGCTAAGGAGTTACGGGCGTATTAACGCTGAGAGCCTACAGCAAGATGCGCTGTTGGTTGACTGGGAACCACTACTGGCGGCAAGTTCGGTCGACCTTAAAGTGGAGTTGTTTAACAGAAATATTCTTGACCTATTCGACAAACATGCACCTATCCACACAGTCCGCATAAGGCGTCCGCCGGCGCCGTGGGTGACTGAAACCATTCGCACTGCAATGTCAAAACGTAACAAGGCCTTCCGTCGTTTTAAGGGAAACAGGACTGACCTGAACTGGTCCTTGTATAAATCAGCGCGTAATCGGTGTAATCAGATGATACGAACGGCCAAACGTCACCATATCCATCTTCAAATACAAAACTCTTCGGCTCCAAATGTTTGGAAATTTCTCAAATCGCTTGGTGTTGGTGGATCAAAATCGGATGATTTACCGATTTCTACGAATCTCAATGATATTAACCGCCACTTCACAGATCTACCAACTCTCAATGCATCTGCAAAAACCAATACTCTGGCTTACATAGCCTCACTTCCCACGCCCGATACAGAGCCATTTTCATTCAATCCACTTTCTGAGGACTTCATTCAAAAAACAATTCTGACTATCACGTCTAAGGCGACCGGAGTGGATGGTATAAGTCGCCTTATGATAGCACCTCTGATTGAGCAAATTTTGCCTGTTATCACCCACATCATAAACTTTTGCTTAATTTCTGGTGACTTTCCTGACATATGGCGTAGGGCTGTCGTACGTCCACTCCCCAAGGTCCCTAATCCTTCTACACCTAGCCATTTTCGACCAATATCTATCTTACCCTTTCTCTCTAAAGTAACGGAATCTTGTGTGTTGGGACAATTATCTGCTTATCTCACTCAAAACGATCTATTGAATAATTATCAATCGGGTTTTCGTCCTGGCCACAGCACAACTACTGCTCTGTTAAAGGTTATTGAGGACATCCGGGAGGCGATGGATGCCTCTAAGGTCACTGTTCTTGTCTTGATAGACTTCTCAAATGCTTTTAACACAGTAGATCACGACCTTCTTCTCGCAGTACTTTGCCATTTAAATGTCTCTGCTCCAGTACTGAAATGGTTTTCATCCTACCTACGTGGTCGGCAGCAGTCTGTCAAGACAGAGCATTCCAACTCCGACTGGCATAAAGTGTCCTCTGGGGTACCACAAGGTGGTATTCTCTCTCCCCTGTTATTCTCCATATTTATTAATCTAATCACCCTCAACCTTCGCTGTTCGTATCATCTGTACGCCGATGACCTACAATTATACGCACACTCCGATGTTAGTGAAATTTCTAAAACTGTCGAAATTATTAACGAGAGCTTAAATTACATTTCCTCCTGGTCTCGCGATTTTGGTGTTTCAGTGAACCCAACGAAGTGTCAGGCCATTGTTATTGGTGGTTCTAGATAGTTAGCTAAGATTAACACGGCGCTCTTGGATCCTATTGCGTATGAGGGAACTGTTATTCCGTATTGTTCTAGTGTAAAGAACCTAGGCCTCTTTATTGACCCTACTCTTGGCTGGACTGCTCACGTTACTGAAGTTAGCCGGAAAGTATTTGCGTGTCTAAGGAGTCTTCACCGCCTTAAGTTCTTCCTCCCTTTCAAAACTAAACTCATGCTCATGCAGACTCTCGTCATACCCATTATTGACTACGCTGATGCCTGTTATTCTGACCTCACTGAGGCGCTCACTGATAAGTTGG
This sequence comes from Anania fuscalis, assembly GCA_950371115.1. Taxonomy (NCBI): domain Eukaryota; kingdom Metazoa; phylum Arthropoda; class Insecta; order Lepidoptera; family Crambidae; genus Anania; species Anania fuscalis. Next base: position 9,798,154 of record OX493338.1, on the reverse strand, counting down.
ATCGCCTGTTAAATAGCTGCATTAGATTTATTTTCGGCCTTCGGAAATATGACCATATTTCAAATTATAGATCACAACTTAATTGGCTTCCCATTCGTCAGCGTAGGAATCTTAGAATTCTTGGCATCCTTTTCGCCGTTCTCAATAACCCATCTTCACCCTCTTACCTTAAGAATAGGTTTACCTTTTTATGTAATTCCCATGACCGTTCTCTCCGCTCTTCTAACAATCTCCAACTACTTACGCCTCTTCACCACTCTGCCCACTTTTCCAAATCGTTTACAGTGAGGGCGGCGCGACTCTGGAACTTGCTTCCCCTTGACATCAAATGCTCGGATTCAAAACTTTCTTTTAAAAATAAACTCCGAAAATATTTCAGTACATAATTGCATTAATATAGTAATAGTATGTATTTATATTTATTTATCAAATATTTATCTAATGGTATATAAATGTATAATGTTATATATATATTTATATGTATATATTATAATGTGTATTTTGTTAAATGTATTATAAGCTCATTATTTATTTTTAGATTTATAAGTAGTTTATCTTTTTCTTTTGGACCTTTACCGCACCCAATACCCGCTTTCTGCATGACCCAAAGGTTGGCTGGCAGAGAATGCTTTTAGCATTAAGTCCTCCTGTTGTACATTTTTAAGTTTGTGCAATAAAGTTTTTAATAATAATAATAATAATAATAAGTGTAAGTTTGAAGAACTTACTACTTTCCCTCGTTGTACATGCATGACCGCACACTTATCAACACCGAACTCCATCTTAATAGAATTGCTGAAATTCTCTGTGATTTTCAGCAACTCTATTAAGTCTTGGTGTTTCGGTGCAAACAGCTTGAGGTCATCCATGTACAACAAATGAGAAATGACCTCACCACCTCTCCGAAGTCGGTAGCCTAGCGTTGAATCCTTCAGCAAAGTGCTAAGAGGATTCAACGCTAAGCAAAACCATAAAGGACTGAGACTGTCACCCTGAAAGATGCCACGCTTTATCCTTATCAAGTCCTGCGCATCAGAGACGCTCTGCCCACCTCCTGGTTGACGAAGGACTGTGGTCCACTGCCCCATATATGTGTTTAAGAAGGATTTTAGAGTTGTATCAATTTTATACAACTCCAAAATCCTTTCCAACCATGAATGCGGTATTGAATCATAGGCCTTCTTGTAGTCAATCCAAGCAGTCGAAAGAGTGCCTCTGACCCGCTGAACCTGACGGCATATAGTCGTATCTATGAGGAGGAGCTCCTTAGTACCACGAGACCCAATCCGACATCCATTCTGAATTGGTGCTAATATGTTGTTTGTAACAATGTGCGTGTTAATTTTTGTTCTAAGAATGGATGTCAGTAGCTTGTAAAGTGTAGGCAAACATGTAATGGGTCTATAGTTCTTTGCTTCCGTGGTACTACCGGACTTATAGAGCAGAAAGGTGACACCAGTTGTCAAGAATGTTGGTATAGAACCAAGCTCGAGGGCTTCTTGAAATTGCATTGCCAAACACTCATGTGAGCATCGAATCCATTTTATCCAAAAGTTGTGCAATCCATCCGGCCCAGGACTCTTCCAGTTCTGCGCCGTACGTATGGCACAACTAACATCTTCGGGACTGATAGAAACAGCCTCCATGGCTTCAATAGACTCACACGACTGTTCGATTATTATTATTATGTGAATAGGTATTTCAAAAGAATTGTTGCCCTTATATCTTTTAATTTCCTATCATCCGTTTACGATAGAGATAGAGGTTTTAATTTGTCATTTTGTTAGTAGAAAGTAAATTTAGATTAAAGTGTGAACGCTTATTAACTACGGCCTTTTGATCTTCCTGAATGTTTACCAAAATTAAACTTAATACAATACAAAACATTTAAAAGAAAAAACTAAAGTTTCGAATATAGACTATATAATTTAATCATGATTGATAAGCTAAAATATCATAAATATTTATGATACCATTCATCTAGAACAATAAAATAATGTTTACAACCACAATGCCGGCTACCAAAACATTTGTCGAGTGACAAGCAAGGCTGCCATAAGGTTTAAGTGAGCAATAACACATGGCTAACGAGTGCTCTTTTCTGTAATCTGCGAAATAAACGTGACAAAGGAAGATGTTGGCATCTCGAGATACGAACGTCTGAGAGCCTTTCTTTGCCCTTACGCTTTATTATATTCGAGAATAATTATGTAGCGATTTGCTTGCGAGCGATTCCATTTTTTTTTCTAACCAAAGTAACTAAATTTAACAAAAAACTCAACCGAATCTTACTATGAATAAGGTACATATAAATACAAATAAATTGAATTACTTTTTCAGCTATAAATACTTATATATAATCTTCAACTTTATAGTTCTGGTAAAATTCACCTGTGAACAAGTAAAAACATATTTAGAATGTACGATTAATATGCCTTTTTCTAATATGCACCTTTGTTTCGCTCATTCATGTGTTAATGAATTTAAGCCGCGGATGGTTCTTGGGTGGAAAAAAAGGTCCTAGGATTTTTCTCTGTTTTAACTAAGACAGTTACGATTGACCATAATCTTCATCTAGCCTCAAACTAAGCAGAGTTGTACTATGTTTATCATCACTTCAGCTATTGGACGTCCACTACTGAACATAAGCTTTTACTTTAGCATTATACATACAATATGATTTACCTATATGACACCCGTGACTCAGGTGCAAATGTTCGTGCTCATCACAAAAGCAGACGCAGGATTGGTTTTGTGCCATGAACCAATCACAGCTAGACAAAGACGGTCGTCAAATTTGTCGAGTTATAAATGAAATTGAAAAATTGGTATTTATGTCAGTAGTTTATAAACAAATAAACAGTATTTACATAGGCTAACTCAAATTCAAGGTACAAATTTAATTGTACGACTTCTGGAGGTGTCTAATACAAACATCTAATTAGTTGTAGTTGGTGTATTGACATGAAAACAAGCGGTTTAAAGCCTCAAACGCAAGGCGTGTCTGCCTTAATTTGTGAATAATTTAACGGTATTACAGAGCTAAGAAAACAACCCAGAGCTGCGACGTTCATTTTAAAGCGAATTAAGATAGGTAAAGGTAAAAATCCTGATTATTTAAACCTCTCTTCATTTTACTTACACTTTTGAGAACCTACGCAACGCAATTTCGGCAATTTAGCTGCTACTAAAAGACTTTTCCCCACATTGTACCTACCATTTAAGCAAAATTAAGCTGCCTTGGCTACAGTCATAACTGCTTTACTGTCAATCAAATCACGCTTGTTTTGTCAAATATCAAATTTATCAATTCATACCGCCGGTGACATAGTTAATGTTTATTATACCTTTATTTTGCTAGACAAAGAAAAAAAATACAATATACAGCTAATCATGCTTGCGCCATCTGACCAATATACCTAGAGCGATTACAATAATCCCAGAGATGCCAATTGGTGAGGAACACACTGTATTAAGCTGTAAATTGGGGTTTCTAGAAAATGAAGGATGCAAATGAATATAATTGGTTTTGGATAATAATGACAAGACCAACTTAGCACCCCCGAAACCTACTTATTCAGATAGAGTTAAGAACCAAACATTCATAAGTAATAAAAAGCCATGATTATTTCTATTAGTCATGTCTAACTATTTACACTTCAGTGTAATTATTAGTTATCAAACCGTTATTACGAATCGGTATAAAGGACATGTGATGGCGTGAAGAAACACCGTTACTAAATTACCATTTCTATAGAATTTCTTCAACTATTAAGTTGTCTTTACCTACTTAGCTTAAAAAACATTTAAAAATATAGTGTGAAAGTTAAAATAAATATAGTTACAAAAAATGAACGAGTTACTATCGTACAAGAGTCTGGCTATTCATGTGAAATATTTGAGAGCATCAGGACTCTTCAGAATTAACCCAGAATCGCCTAATCGTTATAATTTTTTTCACACTGTCTATTTGCGATGGGTTATTGCATTCTTCTCTGTGTACACTGTTCAGCAGATGATGAAAATTAACGAAGTACTTACGCAGATATAATAATATTTTTAATTCCATTTTACTGCATTACATTATGTTTCTAGCATTCCATTTATTCCTACAAATAAAAATAATCATTTAAATTAACACGTTACAAAGAATCTGGGATAAAATAACATAAAAATCATATCAGCAATTATGCAAGTGTTTTTTTAATTTTGGATAAATTATGGTATCATTATCAAAATAAGCTTTGCGCATTGGTTAATTCTTGAAGTTATTAGCTGAGTTTTGATATGTTTTGTTTTATTCTTAAATCGTCGCTACTTGTAAAGACCTATATGTGGTTTAATATTTGCCATTCTGATTTATTTTAACACTGTGTAAACCCTGGTTTTCCTGTAATAAATAAATTTAAAAAAATATATCTCCATAGCTAAGAGGCGAGCACTCCTAACGTAATGTCTGAGGTCCCGGGATCGATTCCCGATTCGGAAAACTAACTTTTCAATGTTTGGGGTATGGGTGTTGTGGTGGCACCGTCCGGGCGTCCTTTCTTCTACTTTATCTATCACCAATGATCCGACCAATGTATGTGATGTTGTCCTATATAATTTATATTAATTTAATTTTTTAAATAACAGGTTAACAATTCCAGGCATATTGGATCATTTATAAAACACTCATTCAATCTTTTATTTAATAATTTGATGTAAAAATGGCGAATCAAGTTTAATAATTTACATAAGTTAAAAATAATTAATACCTATCTTTTAATACTGTATCTTTAAATCGGTTATTTGTGTTTTCTATAATTCATTATTGTTAGTTGTAAAAAATAATTGTGGCGGTTGATTTAGTGGTAAAGTGTCAAGTTACTATTTTGAGCTGCCCGTTTTTACATCAAACGGCATACTTCCAGGAGCAGAAAACGAATAACTATCTAAACTAGGAATAGAGAACAAAAACGTTTCAGTGTTATTTATCCGAGCTTTACATTGAAGATTACTTTTCTTTGTGTTTCAGGTCCGGGATGACGTGAACAAAGTAATGGACACTATGTTTTTATTTATTACTAACACTGACTGCATTTACAAAATTGCTGTTTTGCAAATTAAACCTGAGCAGATCGAGGAGCTTCTGAAAACTATGAAAGGTTAGGATCGTCTTTTTTTACAATTTAGCCCGTAACTAGTTTTGCTAGCAATTTAGTGTGTTTTTGGAAACGCTGAATTTATTCGTACATTTTACATTTTTCTGACGAATTTTAATAAATATTTGCTTTGAAGTTCTACGATACAAACTTTCGTATACAGAATAATTGATATAAATTTCCTTTAGTTTTTGTATTAAAAAAGCAAAAACATCTCATTTTTAGCATACTACGTTTTTGAACGGGATCGCACTTTTGGTTTACAAATTATACCATTTTAACACCATTTAATATTTCAGGACCAATATTTAACCTAGGGAACCCGGACCATCGTCCTATTTTATTAGCCACGGTTCGGAAAGGTCTCTTCCTACTCCGAATGTTTAACAACCTATCTTTGATTACTTGCTTTCTTTGGGCCTTGCATCCAACCATTATGCACATGCAAGGGAAACCTATAGAATTTGCAGTCTGGTTACCGTTTGATGCCAATCAGGACCCACAGTAAGATTTTTTACTTACTATATCAGAGAGCTGACTCGACAAGTGTATTGAACCGATCCTATGATGAGTAAGTAGTGTACTCATAGGATAGGTTCAATACATTTGTCAAATAGAATACCAATATTTCGTTTGATCGCCAGTTCACTCTCCTTACGAAATAAAAGACTCTCCGCAGTCCGTAAGTCTTCATCTTAAGCATAAAAAAGAATGATTGTTTGTTTGTTTGTTGCGTATGCGCTTTTTAACTATTTATCAAATTGCGATGGAACTTTAGTAAATCGTTTTGCACAGACCTGTGGAGGTTTCTGAATTGAAAGACACGCGAACGAAATCGCAGCAAGAGGTAGTTTTAAAGTTATACTTCATATTTAATTTATTGTCAAGGCCAAAATTAAGGAGGGCTTGTACCAACTATGGCTACTTGACAACGGAAACAAACATTAAATGCATTATGTACTTACTTACCTAAGAATTATGGCTTGGTTACAAAATATAACAGAACGCGTACCTCTTGCGGGATTCAAATCAGCAACCGTTCGGATTTATAACTAACTAACCACTTGGTTAGACAGTCAGTCCGTTCGATAACGGTCTAATTCTCCACGGCCTTTATTCTTCGCGTCATTCCCAAATTAGAAGTTTTAAACTTACTTGTAAGATTGCCTTAGTTTGCCTTACTATTTCCGTTATACAGAATCTTAGGTGATAGCCATATAAAGCTGAATGAAGTATGTGCTAACTAGGTATGCACACATAAATACTATGGTATGAAGTCAGAACTTTGATATCATTAGGAAAATTTTTATTTTCACACAAAACTTCCTAATCCTAAATACTACCTTTGCAACCGTATGAAAATAGATATCAAGAAACATCATTTGAAGTTGGACCTCGTCTGCAAGTTATCCTCTATAAATTCTCCAATGCATTACTCCGTCTTATTTATTGGTTTATATCCAGGTATTACATTGCTGTCATCTACGTTTGGATCCAAACTTCTTGGCTGGCTTACAGTAATACTACAATAGATATTTTCATCGCTTTCTTACTGGAACAATGTAGAACGCAAGTTTCTATTCTCAGGTGGGTCTACGTAAATAGCTAGTGAAAAATGGCTGGCTATTATGAAAGCGACTTAGCTTCCGTCTGCTACCGTTAAAATATAATCACGCAACACGTACACAATCACTTTTATCCTTTATTAGTTATTATTTTGACCTGTTATTACGACTATGTGCAAAGCTTATGATAAGGTAATTCATAAAAAACAAAAGATGAAAACAACCGACTTTTTGCTAAGTCAACATGTAAAACTTTGATAAGTTTCATCACCGCGAAGGTGCAATTTATTAGTGTGTTTAATCTAAATTAATAGGATTTTTTTTACGGAGCCTGCATATCTGCTCTCTTAGTACCTATTATTTAACATTTAGGTTATGTATTACTTGTTGCCCAATTACCTGGATAATTAATATCGGCTGTTGTGTATCCTTCAAACAATAACTGACCAACAGTGTGTCCGGTTGCTCTTTGTTCTAATATTAGTAAAGCGCAATATTGATTGCATGAATGTGCATATCAATCTCAATTTATCTCACCTACACCTACCTTTATCAATCCCATTTTTACAGACTGGACTTAGAAAACGTGGTACAAAAAAGCAAAAAAGAAGCCATTAGTACCTTGTCCTCTTACTCGGAAATTCTAGAGAGGCGATTCGGCAAAATATTAATACATCACAAAGAAATCGTAAAGTAAGGCTGTTTCTTGTTTTTTATCAGATATAATTCGATTATGTTAATGGGACTCGATAAATTTCCAGCTCGGCTGACAAAATTCAAGATATATTTGGAGGGGCTGTGTTTTATCAGTTTGTCATAGGCGGTTGGATCTTGTGCTGTTCTGCTTACAGGATAGTCAATGTAAGTGGATCTCAGAACTAATGACTTGATTAGTAGCTGTATTCTAGTGTACCAAGTTACCTGTAGAGGTACCTATATCTTTACCTATATGCCTATACACATTAAATTATTTTTGACGTGATAACGTCTTATAATGATGAATGATCGATGACCGCCTGCACGCACGATAAAGTGTCACTGCGAGAGCGCGGAACAAGCGATAGAGAGGCACGATCGCCCTTAAGCGTGTGACCTGCGACGCATCTATCTCTCTTCCATCTATTTCTATCGGCTGATGCGTCCGAGGAGTGCATCGATGTTTTCATAAGACGTTAAAAATGTCCGTAAACCGTCTTTACCGATAACCAATTTTCAATTTAACTTTCAGACTCAACCAGCCTCAGTTGAATTTGTCTCAATGCTTATGTACACAGTGTGCATTATAATAGAAATATTCGTGTATTGTTTTTATGGAAATGAATTATACTATGAGGTAAGTAGGACGAGCCGCATTGACATAACTCTTGTAGTGGTCCACGCTGCAAGCCTAGCGCGGTTGCGACGACGGGCGCGAAATATCAAAGAATAGATCGAGAAGTAATATAAATTAAAATTGACGTTTCGACAAAAGTAAGCGATGCGACGATATTGTTTTTACTTGTCAGTCTATATAACAAACGTCATCAAAATGTCATCATCTTCCGCCATGATGGTTGAGTATAGGCTAGTTGACACCACCAATCAATTGTCATACTTTTTATGAGCTGTCAAAACAGATATCTTCCTTATAATTTGTATGGCGATATCGGATTATGACGTCACTATCCGATAAACTCAACTGCCTTACTTTTTTACGATTTTAAAGCAATCAAAAATCAGTTTGTCTCTTAAATGAAATTGTACTGAGTTATTAGGCCTAAAATAAAGTGTCTGTTTTAATAAATGATGCCTTAGAATTATTTATAAATGAGGTCAAAATCCCTATTGCCACTGATCAAGGCGTATTGCTATTCTATTTTTTTTAAATGTTTCTTCCGAGAAACGAAGCAATTCTAGAGAAATTGGATAGTAACATAGTGTTAGAGATGTAATTACCTATATTTGGGTAACTGTTCCTACATATTCTGGGTCCATATAATTTGGGACATCTCCTTTGAAGTCGGGCTTTAGTTTTTTATCAACTTTATTTTAGTTCACACGACGCACGTACACCGAACGACAAGACCGAAATGGTTTGTAACCCCCGCCACCCGCGCATTAGGCCGCTTAACTTGCATGCTAGGTACGCAGATTGGCCAGAACGCGCGGATAGGAACGTTTGAAAATTACGCGCGTTGTCTCGCTCAGTCCGTCGCGCTAGGCTTCCGCCTCAGTCGCTGCAGTATGGACTCAAAGGAGCTTTTCATATGTTTGAAATTTCGTGCCCGCCGTCGCAACCGCGTTAGGCTCGCAGTGTGGACCACTACTTAGGCCTAAGTCACCGCGCATTCGTGTGGTGGACGCATACTTAAGGTGCGTTCACGGTGCTGATTTTGTGCAATGTGCATGTTGGTGGGTAGGATAAACATTGGGTAAACTACCGTTCAAAGAAGTGCGTAGATTCAGAGACTCAAGCATGTCCAAGCAATGAGTGACAATAATTACAATGATGATGACCGTAGCTGAGTGGCGAAAGCACTGGACCATCCTCTTAGTCTCGGGTTCAATTCCCGGTCAGGTCAATATAGAAAACGAACTTTTCTGTATTGTCTCGGGTCTGGGTTTTGGGGCACCATCGTTTTTTTTTTCGAATTTCTATAACCTAATTACTTCAGCTTTAAGGATCAGCAGGCGTATTTTTGAAGCATTAGAATTTTAATTCGCATACGAATTCACAAGAATCGCATACGAACTCCTAGGAAATTGACGTATTCGTGAATACGTGAATCGGAATTCGAATGCTTCAAAAATACGCCTCTTGAGCTCTGTTTGGTATTTAAAACCTTTTTTTTTTTAATGTCTTTTTTATGTATTCAAACACCGGTAACTATATAAGTTCAGTGTTTATTACCTACTGCTTGTTTTTAATACCTTACTATCAGCCAACATGATATTATATTAAAGCCGTTAATTTTTAAGGCACGTGCGTTATAGTATAGCCACTGATCAAGGCCATAGATAGACGTGCCTTCCATTTCACGGAGAAGCTAATGTTGAATGTTAACAAATGGTCAGAATTGTCACCCAAACATTACGACTCCACTCCACTCCGTCTGCGGCGTATAATGCATAACTTTCGGTAATCTTCATCTTCATTCTTCTATCAGAGCACCCTCGCCTCTAAACTACTTACAAGTATCATTTACTCAATGTACAGACAACGGCAGGTCAACAAAAAGATAAAGGTCATCCAACTGATTTTTAACTTTAAGTTAAACACAGTTTTGTGATAGGTTGACGAGCTGTTGTCTGTACAATCAATATTATCAGCAACCACAACTACCTACTAACCTTATGTTTTTAAACCCCGATAAAACTTATAACCGTTTCAGAGTAATAAGCTTATGGAATCCGCTTACGCTTTAGACTGGTTAGAGTTTCCTGTGAAGATGCGACGATCCCTAATCATCTTCATGGAGAGGATCAAGAGACCCATATGCCCTATGGCGGGTTCTATGATACCTCTCTCAAACAGTACATTTGTATCGGTATGTTTATAATATTTTTGTAGAAGTTACTGTTAAGAGAGGCAAAGGCCTAAGGTGGCCACTGATAACGATAATATTCACAAAGTGGATGGAAAAGAAATAGCCGAGAATCGTTCAGTGGTGTGTTGTATTGGTGAGTGCGTCGTATTTTACGTCTAGCAGTGGACTGGCGTGAACTGGTTCGAATAAAAAGTACTTTTGACACAGACGAAATTCAGGTAAAACCTTCAGGTATTTACTTACGGACTTAAGCCCTTGTTGTAAGTAAAAGAATATCACGTGCCAAACTACTCATACATAATTAGGTATTAATGGGAGTAGTTAGCGTAGTTAACTACTATTAGGATCACGGGACTGCGTTGTCCGTCTGTCTGTCTGCTCTTAATACCCATTTCATCAGAAAAGCGTGGAGGTATCAAGTTAAATAAATATCAAATACTCAGGTCTGCAATCCTGTGAAGCTGTGAGTAATCCAATCAGCTTTTTTATCAAATTCAAATTCATTTATTTTTTATTTTTATTTATTTCATAAACTTTAAACAAACTAAAATTTGAATTTGAATTAATCAATAGGTAACTTATTTAAAACTTCATCTATTTTAATTATTTCAGATTCTACGCAGTGCATACTCTTGTTACGCATTTTTGAAGAACTCTGAACACTAAACTAAATGAACGGCCATACATCATGGGATCGTCATCATCAAAGCCTGATTCGACATGCAAAGAAGGAGATCATAGGATGACGAACTAAGTTTAGAAATTATTGTTAAAACTGTCTAAAAACGTTATTGTAAGCCTTCTGCATAATAGTTTTACGTAGTATAATACCTACTCTGTGATAATAGTTATGGAGAAACTAAAATATAGAGAAACCACCAATATTCAAAACCCTATACTATAGTGTAACAACCAGCATAATAATATAATCACGCAACACTTTCAATTTAGATTACTAGATGGTTTTTATTAAATTAAGTAGATTTTTGAGAATTCTGATCTTTTATTGTTATAAAAAATGGGCTAGGTATTGATTTAAGCGTTATTGCACAGAAAAAAATCATACAAATTTTTAGAGCGAACCGGGTTTTGTTGTTGTGTGTTTGTGTATTTTGCCGGACTGACTGTACCAGTGACGAAAATGTTGAAGAAATGACGGTACATCAAGAAAATTCTTCAACTCGTTCGAGACGACGCCGCGCAACGCCAGTCAACCCGCGACCACCATGTTTAAAAATGCAACAAGATAGTTTAACAAGTTATAAGATTCTTGTTTATTTTGTAAGAATTAGACTAGTTAAATATACCTAACTGTACATTCAATAGTATCACTTTTATTTTAGACCTAGAAGTAGTATTTGTGAACACTTTAAGTCTGACACAAATTACGCCTGGCGGCGCCAGATTTTTGTAAAGTCAGTGCTGTAAATATTATTTTATAAATATAAGTGTATGTTTTTATTTATTATCTTATTGTATATGATCCAATTAACGTAATTTAAAACTATAACCATAGGTCATTGCTTTAATTTGTAAGATAATTTATTTAAAGTACAAGTAGTGCTCTGAAACGCGCTATCTTAATATTTAGCGCTTCGTTATTCTACACCAAACTTACATTTTTAAAAACAAAAGACTTTATTTTATAGCTTTATTCATATTTAACGTAAAAAACAACACTTGACAGTCTCACAATATCAAGTTGAGTCACAATGAATGATTTTCTGAGAACTGAGCCGCGCGCGCCGCCGAGCCGAAAGTAACAAAAATAGCAGGGGCATTTCAAGGGTGATTTGCGATCGTGCCTGGGGCAAAGGAGCGGCTATAAATAAATTGATTATTCTTTAGAAATTATCTTTTTAGGGTTCCGTACCTAAAGGGTAAAACGGGACCCTATTACTAAGGCTCCACTATTCGTCTGTCTGTCTGTCTGTCTGTCTGTCTGTCCGTCTGTCCGTCTGTCACCAGGCTGTCTCATGAACCGTGATAGTTAGGGAGTTGAAATTTTCACAGATGATGTATTTCTGTTGCCACTATAACAATAAACAACAAAAAAACAGAATAGAATAAATATTTAAGGTGGCTCCCATACAACAAACATGTTTTTTTTTGCCGTTTTCATAGATAATGGTACGGAACCCTTCGTGCGCGAGTCCGACTCGTACTTGGCCGGTTTTTAAGAGTAATACATACCTTGGAAAAAAAAATACAAGAAAAAATTGTTATTTTCCGATGTAATTTTCTATGAAAGTTGACATGCTAATAGCTTCGAAAAAATATATGTTGTTTATGTATCTTTCACAAAGAGGAATTAGAAGTTTCGTAATATAATAACAATTAGTAACTTATAAAAAAAATAAACACTAAAGACTAATTTTTAAGTATTTTTAGCTCCTATCTCAGAAATTATGTGAGTATAACCTTCAATTTTTTTTACTTAAATAGGTATTTGTGATTTGAATAGTTATTAGTAATATCAAATGTTTTAGGATACAAATATATTATATACGATTTTTTAACTCTATATCCAGCGATTACGCTAGATTGTTTAGTCTGCACCGCTGGCTGGTGCAGACTAAAAAATTAATTTAGCATACGTAATCCCCTTAATTCCTTTAGCCTGAAAAACCTTCACATTTTTTTGTAAAATGACGATTTAGTAACGTTATTAAATATAACGCTAACAATAAATACATATTAGGAACGCAGACGTAAGAAACGTCAACATGACGTGTCTGACATGTCATTTATGACATTGACAGTTCTGTGGCTCATCATTCGTTTCGTCGTCAATTCGTCATTCGTTCGTGTTTTACAGGATTTTGTCTTGTTTATTTTATTGGATTCATATCTCATAAAGTTCTTGCCGTAATTCTACGGTTGTGAATCATCAAAACAGAGTAAAATGTTTCGGTACATCGTTGCTTTACTGTTAGTGAGCTTGTACTCAAAAAGTTCGGGTGCCCCTACAAGTGGGACCGATCTATCTAGTTTACTTACAAACCTTGCTAGCACCTGTGAAAACCAATTTTTGAGGACACAGATCACAAGCAAGCTTAACGATTGCCATGTGCTTGTTCCTCCATACGATGAGCAAAAAATTCAATGTATGTTATTCTTTGATATAAACAAACAACTGTGTGCAGCGGTGGGTGCCTCCAAGCTAGCATTGCCTAACGACTACACCGAAACAATACTAAAATTTCAAGATGTCGCAAATCTTTGTACAGCTGCTAAAGAATGGAGATTTACCGAATTAGGTGAAATGTATAAAAAATTTAGTGTTGTGTTTAACAATTCGATAAGGTGTGCAAGAGTGTGCAGTGCGGATAATGACGATATCCTGAATGTGGATTCTAATTTCTACTGCAAGTACTTTAAATGGGGTGCAGAGATGTTGAAGACACAAGTGAACACAGCTCCAACTCAATCTGGCACAGCGGTAGGTGCACCAGTGCGTTTGCCATCTAACACAGATACAGTGACTAAGAAGCCTGAACCATTACCAGTGCAGTTGAGTGCACAAAGCGGTCTGGATGTTAATCCGAAGAACCCAGTTGTTGCTGCCAAACCGTTGGCTGCTGCTAATACTGATGTGGCCCACGTGGCTGCTGCTGACCCAGCCTTGAGTACTCCAGAGAAAGCAAATTCAGAACCTACTAAAAACGCAGAACCGGAGCCTGCGGTATCCATTCCAGTAGCACATCTAAATAATGGTGTAGGCCCTACTCCTAACCCTGAAAAGACAGAGACCAGTGACAACAAAGATGTGGTTGACCCTAATAGTGCATTGTCTGAGAAAGGAACCCTAAATAACCAAATTGGACAAATAAAACCAGTAAAGAAGCAGGAGACTTTAGATGATGATGCTAAAAACAGTATTAAAGTCAAGGTAAATGAAGCAGATACTGACAATAAAAAAGAAGATCAAGCCATCAATTTACCAAACAATCAAGTTGAGAAGACAAACCTAAATGATAATGTTGATACTGATGACTACCAAAATGAGTTAGGTAAGGTTTTAGAATTAATACCAAATCTTACAAAATTTGTGTTATAGCTCACTTTTTTATGCAAAATTGTATGAACAGAATATGCTAAATAGTTTTTCGAAATTGTTTAATGTGATGAAACACAATTATTGTGCAATACTAAAGGGAAATTAAAGCAGGTTATATTTTTTAAGTATGTAAATGAATAATAACCTATTATATTTGAATATAAATACTTTTCACTGTTATATAAAATTATGCATGTCTATTTTTTATTACTTTTGTTGCAAATAAAATAAACCAAGTAATGGGTGAGTGAAAAAAATATTAAATAATTCAGAGGCGCTACTCTAAGGCTTTGTTATTTATTGAAAGTGATGTTATGTATGTCCTTATGACTATCATAACAGAGCCTCTATGTGGAATGTGTTTTAGCTTAGTTAAATGACTTCTTTTAAAGTTTATCTGCATAACTAAAAAAAGGCAAATTTATACTAAAAATAGTGCAAAATAATTTACAATTTACTAATTTACCTAAATAGATTATGTTTTAGTGTACACAAAGGAGCATTTAAATATTTATCTTTGAAGTATACTGGATGACATTTTCAGAAGCGGATGATGTTAAAGGAGGTTTATCAGACAATCAAGGTGGTGATGATGGCGATGACGGTTCACTGGGCGACATCGAACTGAAAGCAGACAAGAACAAAATTGATGATAACAAGAAAAGTGAACTGTCCTTGACGCAGATTAACGTTAATGATATTTCTCAAAAAGGTATTATTTTAAGCATAGTTACAATATTTTTTACTGAAAAAAAAACTGGTACAGCAGACAGAGTTCATGAGTGGAAAGACAACAGAATGGTAAAAGCATTTTTAAGTGTTTTTTTAATATTTAAGAATAAGGGGTATGAAAAATAGATGTTAGCCGATTCTCAGACCTACTCAATATGCTCACAAAATTTCATGCGAATCGGTCAAGCCGTTTCGGAGGAGTACGGGAACGAACATTATGACACGAGTATTTTATATATAAGATAAGGTTTTATGTTTCTTGAACGAAACGAAACGAGTAGGAAACTTAATACCATATCAGTACTTTATTGCATGATTATGCTATTATGCAGGTAATGTTTTATTCAGAGTTTCATTCATTAATGGCCTAAATGCCATTATGATCATTATCTTAATTACTAAGTGAACAATGCTGTGCTGAATCAGTTGACTACTAGTGCCATATCAGAGATTAGATGACAGGTAATTTTACCGTTTTCAAACAACTTACAAAAAAACTTGTTACAAAATAATATATTTAACCCACTAAACGTGAAAATGAATCTTTTAGTTGAAGTAGGTTTTATTTATCTTCAACGTTTTCTTTTTTGTTGCCAACATTATGACAAATACAAACTCAGGTGACAGGTCGCTATTTCCATGGAAAACATAGGGGTGCACTGTCTTCACTTGACTATTCTAATTATGCTTTACTTGACTCGGCCTACTTTGTTCATAGGTTTATAAAACCTTAATGGGTGCCGATGGCTCTTTATAATCAGGTGGCCCGGTGTCTTGATAACCAGTTAAACTACCTTAAAAAAATAACAGAAATGTTGTTTTGAAAAATAATATTTAATTATCTTTCAGAATACTACCCTAGTGATGGATTTTCCGAAGATGATGATCATTTCTTCTCATTTTTCTTGACTGCCATCATCATGGTGGTGCTGCTTTACATCCTGTATCACAACAAGAGCAAAGTAAGCAAAGTGGTGAGTATTAATACCACAAAATTTTATTTAAACTAAACTCCAGACCAGGTGCCTATTTTTCGAGATTTTTTTGTTGGTCTTAAAGAAACGTTATTTTATTTGTGCAGTTGAATTATCTCCTAGAAGAAAGTTACCATATAAATTAGGATCTTTGGTATTTAATTAATTAAATTATCATAATTGTTTGGCAGCAATATACCCATGAATTAGTAGACTAAGAAACTCTTCTGCTTCATACATTGGAAAAATGAAAGTCATGGTAATTTTTGAAATGCAATTAGGTTCCATAGGTCAGGTTAATAGCCATATTATAACCTGGAAAAATAACAAAAAATAAAGGATAATAATAGGATTTGACAGAACACTCTTTGATTCGATTTTTGGTATATTCCAATTATTTCTGAATATTGGCAAATTCATGTCCCATCAACATCTAGTAAAATTATGTTCCATAAGTTGTTTTAATGCAAAATTACATACAAAATAACCAACCAAACTATTAATGGGTACCAATAAAACCCCCATAGTTTATTAAACTTCTAAATGAACGCTACTTACCTATACTATTAGTACATACAAAGTCTTCAAGGCTAGCCTAATATAATTTATTGAAATATGTCGCAGTAAGATTCTATAATTCGCCGTATCACAAACCAACTAGCTGTTTTACAAATCGGAGGCGTTTTGCAATACGGCAGATCGACGAAACGGCGGATTGTCATTACGATGTGTTCTCCTATATGACGTCTCACGATTAGCCACATTGTACAATTCGCATTTTGTAGTGTAACAGGTTTTTTTTTTTAACTTACTTAAAGTCATATTATTACACTAATAATTGCCTAATATTCCGCCATATATGATACTCCATAGCCAACTTAGTGGTTTTGACGTGCATCATAACCTGTAAATCTAGTTATTATATCTACGGCTTTCCGTTCATTTGCGAAGAATATAAATTATTTAGCTGCACAATCATTTATTTTAAAATATTTAGAATATTGTTGCTATACCTACCTACACTTTTACGCACCGTAATTTCTCTGTCCGACGCCATTTTTGTTGTCATGACTGGCAGCGTCGCGAGTGTTGAAAATTGGTACTATAAACTTCCAAAGCGGTAGCTTAGTGACCCGCCGAATTACAAAATGCCTAGACTTATTGAACTTATTGCTAAGACTTATTGCGGCGGACTTTATTTAGGCGTTAAGCAATCCGCCGTATCGTCAATCCGCCGTATGGCAATACGCCTCCGTTTGGTAAAACAGCTAGTAGGTTTGTAATATGGCGAATTATGCAATCCGACTGCGACACATACATTACTTGGTGTTCTAAATTATTTATATGCTATTTCATTAGCATTAATAATAATATTATTTACAATGTTGTGTCATCAATCACAGAAATTGATTTTTATTTTTATTTATTTGTACAGTCAACGGCTGAAAAAATGATATTCAATGTATAATGAAAAATCAATTTTCAACATAATACCGTAATATTATACTCATCAAGTAAAAAAATGATACGTTTTGTGGTAAGTTGACCCGTTGACTATTTTCGCATTGGTTTAAAATGCAAATTAAATGGGTTTCTTTATTAACGTCATTTTCCTTCTCAACATCTTGGCCTAGACCTAGCCTCTCAGTTGAGAGAAAAGTATTTTAGTCGTCATCTCTGCGGTGTTAATGACAAGGCAAACACAACACAACAAACAAGGCTATTCTCTTGCCAGATTAGTTTTGGCAAGCTAACAAATTGTATGATTGATTATTTTTTGAATTTATATGTTGTTTGGTAAGGTATCGCTTTAGCTAGCTTCTTCCAGTGGCATCCGCGAGCCCGCCTAATCGCCTGCAAAATCCATAATCACATTTGTTTTATTATGTAACTTCTAGATACTAAGAAAATCATTTATATTAGGCCATTAATTCGTCAGCCATGTGTAATTGAGACACAGTAAAAAATCCATTGTACGCGGTGTCATAATACCGATTGGGTGTCGACGAGTTAATGGAAATTTCACACGTCCCATTTTATTCCCTACAATTTAAATTTTAACAAATTCCCTTTCAGATCATGGGCCTAATAGTGGAAGGCAGACAACCTGGCCGCCGCCGCAATAGCCGTGGACACGCGTACAAACGGCTCGACACCTTAGAGCAGGCCATGAGCACCAACACCGCTACTCCGCCCAGCAAAATCATCTACTGAACAACTTGGTAACTGTAGGTAAAAGAAATAAGGTACCTCTAGTCGGAGTTTAAAACAACACTTCAAATAATGATCACATAGAAAGTTATAGGTTAGATTAATTCGTTTTCGTCTGGCAATAATGGGAAAGTCAATTATGACATTTGACACGCTTTTCGCTATTAAATAGTATGACGTCACTGGTTCTAAAGTTAACTAACTATTCTATTGATTTGGAATTGATAGGCACTTAAAATCGTTTTCTATTTCATTTCAGTAAATATTTACGGCATAGTTACTTCTCATCAAATATTTGTTAATAATATTCTGGTTTTAAGATGAAACAAAAAATTGCAATAATAAACATTTTTAAAAATAAGATATAAAGTTACAAATGCCTGATTCTGCAACTCAAATACAACAATTTTGACATTGTCCTTAAGAAATAACTTCAATTTTTTTCTGCTTGGTTTTTAACACTTTGCTAAAATACTTTTAGTGTAGTTTTAAACTCCAAAGAGGTAATACTGACCTGCTTGCGGTATTAATTGTACTTAAATTGAGTAAGTGAGAATTATAATATTTTGTAGGGGCGATCAGATGGCCATTTTATCTTTAGTTATCTTCACCAAGAAATCTTTTTGGTTCTCTAAAAAACTTCTATGACGAGATTAGGACACCTACTTGCTTTTTTATATTTTCCGTCTTTTCTATAACCACCTAATTAGTGTAAAGTTATTTTACTTTTCACAATCTGGTAGATACTTTAAAAAAATTGTCTGGTTATGTATATTTTGAAAATATTGAATTGTCCAAAGCCTTTAACATACCTTATTCGGAAAAGATGTAATGGAACGATGAATTCGGGAAGATAGAACAATTTAATAGCGCAAGACAGGTCTTAATTCTGTATGAGTGCAACTGAAGAAGTGGTGTAGTATTTGTATGTAGAAATTGTATTATACGCCCATCTTTGCATGGGAGATTATGTCTTATGATCTTAGCAAGAGGATACTTTATAAAGAGACTTTCTTTGCCTTTTACATTTATATGACTTCACTATAAATTTAAAAAGGTTCTTGTCAAGTTTCTTATTTCGAAGTACACTAAGCGTCAATTTATGTTAAAGCATTATTTCGTTTCAGTGTAGTCATATAAAGTGGTATGAATTTTTTGGAGTCAGTAAATAATATCATGTTAAACTTATTATAAAATTATGTTAGTATTTGATCAAAATAATTATGGTAGTTTTTATGAACATTCAGTGCCTCTCGGTGTAACTATCGGTTTTTGTAATTTCTGGTCTGGTATTTATTTGACATTTGAAGAATTATGAGGTAGCTTCAACAAGACATCACTTGATATATATATAATAATTGATTACCGGAGGTTTAGGCCATCAAGTGCTTTAATGACGATCCTACAGTGCAGTGGCGTGCGGTGCATATAGGCAATTAGGTAGTGCCTATCTGGTAAATGAAATGAAGTAGGCAGTAGGTACTTGATGACAAATGCGCGTCATTGACTAAAACCACTGATTTTCATCAATAAAACGCATATGAAAGTAGTATCTACTGCCGTCCTCGAAATAAAACTATTGCCCGCCACTGCCACAATGTACATTGGGATGTTGACATCAAGCACTAAAGTCCACAGCTGTACAAAAGCCTCTCTCAATGTAAACCACTAAGCTTTATCCTAGGCTATTGTTGTCTATCCACTGCCAGTAGATTAGCGTATAACATTGCTCTACTTGTCGGGTTCACCTCGTTGCAATTCGCATAGCCAACTCGTGGTCACAACTGAAGACCTTACTCCATTGAAACAATTTACAATTGGGATGCAACTAACTTTTTTTTCTTCGTCTTTCTGGTAGATTATTTAGAAGTATAGGCCACTTATTTTTCTTTTTTTACATAATCTAAACATTACAGAGATATATTGATTTCTAATGTTGCACGACGTTGTCGCCTTGGTACAATTTTAACTTAAAGTGACGTCACGAGGCCTGCTCTCCCGAACTTTGACGCGCTTTATCTTTGTAATTTTTTGGTTGATTGACAAAAGAAAAATATAAGTCCATTATTATTTGATAATCTAACTGAATGACGGACTAATAGAATTTTATTTTCTTTACCCAATCGTCATCCCGATTATTTCCAAGACACCATTCTTCAAGTTACGTCCTAGTTATGTCAATCTTTCATTTTTAAATTTCTTGTAAAAATCGATTTTAATCGCTTTGAAATCGATAAATGTTGAGTCATTTGACTTTGGTTTAGGCTACTTTAAAAGTCCCATTTAAAATCTATGGGGATATCCGTTGTGACAGCTTATTGAAAGTACCTCAATTAATTTTTGGTGTCATCATCTCTATTGCGTGAGTCTTCGTCGAACCCCGTTTTGTAAAGTTGGCCAGACATATAAAAATAATTAATTTAAAAAAAGCGAATGTCATTTCGTATCGGTTTGTCTCTTTTACTCATTTATCACTAACAGAGAGAAAAGTGCGTTTTATTTACACAAAATGATTTTTTTTTCTGTGTATTGTTTTAACAAATATTAAAGAAATGTTCTGATAAAGCAACAAAAATATCTATTGTAGTATCACATTTATATAAAGTTTAATCACATTTAAATAGCGCTTTGATGACTTTAATTATTTTGCATTATTGCCCAACTAATCCGCGCATCGGGGTGGTAAAATGTTGCTACACCACTAAGAAAGAGATGTAACAAGTACAATACTAGATAATAGGAGCGATTATTATAAATATTCGACTAAAAATAAAAATGTATATCCGCTTTTCTATGTCATTATCGGTCAAGAACTGTGATTTATTAAGTCTTTTTAATTTTATATTTCTTTTATACATAAAACGTTAAACTTGATTTACATACTTTTTATTCTAAATTATTAAGATGTAGTTCCTGAAATATTTATTTTAGTTTGAGTGTTCATTAGGTATTTGTGTATTAGTTTTAGTACAACCGGATAGCTGGAAATCCCAGTAGTATGCATTTTTATTTAATGTTATAGCAATTGTACATTATTTCGGTGTAGTCACTATTGACAGATCTTTCTAAAATAAAATAACGACGACGAGGTTCCAATTTTATTGGCTCATACATTGATTTCTTGTTGATTCCAAATATTTTTACTCGTGTAGACTGAAATTACTTTAGTCGAAGGTCTTGTTCATTTATATTAACCTAAACATATTCACTGAAAAAAGATTGTTTGACACTTTGTTTTAAATATTAGTTGAAACTCTATTTATCTAATGGATGTCGGTGATTAGATTTTATAAACGTTGAAAACCTACCCTTATGTAGCACATATTTTAAGCATCTTTACAATCTTAGACAATGCAACTTTTCTATAAATTTTAATTTCCGGTTGTGAGTGGTAGCAATATGATTAGTTTTAAGGCAATTTGTTTGTAATCTAAACGACTGAGTATTATGCCAGTTTATATTAGTGTATTGCATGAAATCCTTAATATTATTTATTTCAGTTTTTCTAACGAAATACGTATTTTCATTTGTTTTCATTACTTTTAGTTGTTGCCCTTTGAGGGTTTGTATGTTTAGTAATAGGTTATTTCACATGAAATTAAAGTTAATTTGAAAAATATTTAGTTTTTGTATCAATCAATGATGTTTATAGTTATACGAACGGCATTTTGACGTGATAACGTCTTATAAATCGATGACCGGCTACACGCACGAAAAAATGACACGTTTCACGGGCGAGCGAGAGCGCGGAACAAGCGATAGAGGCACGATCGGGTCGATCAGCCTAAGCGTTCGGGTTGTGACGCATCAATCTCTCTTCCACTCCTTCGGCGGATGCGTGCGACCAAGTAGCATCAACGTTTTCATAAGGCGTTATCACGTAAAATTATCGTCCGTAAACCGACTTTACAGACAACCGATTTTTTTTTTGTTGAAAACAATTTTCAATGATGAGCGACGTGCATTACACTAAGGTTATTGTAAGTCCTACTAAAGGCAAATATACCATAATATAAGCTATGTTACTACTAACTATAAATAAAAAAGATATTAAGTATTTTTCTGCTGACGCAATAAGCACGTTAAATCATTACATTTCAAAAGCATTCATAATATTCGTATCTACAAAACTAAGGGTTCTAACATCGGATAGATCTTTTTCAAATGTATGGTGCAGCAGCGCCTCTGCTGGCTGGAGGCGCTGCTGCACGATTTTAAAAACTCGGTATAATCAATTTGTTGATGTGCCGGCAGGCGGCGCCACCCTAAGGTCCGCATAAATTAATTTTCGATAGATTGAAAACTCACGATAAAAAACACGGATATCTGTGTGAGTATCGCAAAACAATCGCTTCACTTATTAGATCGAAAGTGAATGACACTTTGTAATACTTTTCGATCGATCTATGCGAGGAAATTGTTTTGTGGCACTCACACAGCTCACACTAAACACTGTAATTTATTTTGTCTTTCGTCGTTATTTATTTGGATGTTGGCCGTGTCGAGATTTATTACTTAAGGATTCCACCAGCGGGTCCTAGGCTCAGTTCGCTCTTCTAAAAGCATGGATATATGAAGCACCTTCGTGACAGAGACCCCTGACGGCAAAATACTGAATCGCATTCCTGACCTTTTTGGCGGTAGAGATGGAGCGAGGATCAATACGACTGGCTAGATGGCAGGCTAATTCTTAGTTAAAGTTACAGGTACAGTACGACGTACTTGTAAAATTATTTTTTTGCACGCTTTACATAAACTTTCTTTTATCCACCGCGTTTGTAAAGATAAATCAATAATAGTATTAAAATTTTATTGAAACAATAAAGATTAACGCTGGCGCTGTATTCGATAAATTGAGCAGTAATATAGCGGCTAGATAATGGATATTTTGTAATGAATGACAGACATGGATGACTCGGGGAAAAAACAATGTTCGTGTTCGTGTTAATCATAATATAAATATTAATTTTGTTTTTCCTAATAATATGTACTCCAATTAAGTAAGTGACGAAAGACACAGCAGTACCGTATCCATTAAACCTTGGCTTGTACCTACCTAAATTGTTTTGGCTTATGAAAAAAGTTTTTACAAAGTGGTTTTTACAAAAGATTAACGAATCTTAGTTTCTTGTTGGCTGCCAACAAGAAACTTAGATTCGTTAATCTTTAAGGGTTTGCTGGTTAAGTCATATCGGAGAATCCCTCCTAAATACATATGAATAAAGTCTAATGAAAATGTAGGTTAGTAGGAATCCAGGGGCCTAACCACGAACTCCAAACAGTAGTAGGTACAGCAGGGAAGCGTATTTTTGAATCGTTCGAATTCCAATTCGCATACAAAATCCCAGGATTCGTGTACAATTTCCTAGGACATCGTATACCTACGACTCTTGTGAATTCGCATGCGAATTGGAATTCGAATGCTTATAAAATACACCTCCAGTACTTATAAGCAGTGTTGTTTTACGTCTAATAAGACATAGTTAATCCATCAGGGGACTCGAGTCTCGAAGATTTTTCCCGCTTATAATTAATTTCAACATCATGTTTTTTGTTGTTATGATTATTAAAAATGTTTCCCTTTACTTGTACTTTAAGAAATTGCTTTATAACTAACCTCCAGGTTTGGCGAGTGTTAAACGGTGTGGCATGAATGGCAGTAGGTGTATCTTTTCTAAATTGCGTTGATTGAGTTAAAAGTTTTATTCTTTCAGAGCTCCCTCCAAGGCATTGCATGCCTGAGTATTCTATTATTATTTTTTACTTAATAGGCGTTCCTGAAAAAAATAGTTCAGATGGACAACGAAATGATCCCGGGTTTTGAGGTACGAAAGACTAAATACCTACACAAGATGGTAAGCAATAGGTACTATTTTAAGAGTCTATGATTAGACCCCTGTGAAAATCTTTGGTACCTATTATTTACCTTTGAAAACGACTTTATAAAAGTTATGTTTGCTTGTAATTGAGAATTGTTTATTACAGGCCAAAATCCTTCTACATTTCTAAGGTCCAAGGTTAGAAACAACGACGGTACTGCAACACAGACCCAAGACAATCTTACTTAGTTAAGTTCGTTATCTACATCGGCTCGATCGGGAATCAAAACGAGACTACAGAGATGGTGTCGCAAAGCGGCGTGTTCTCTGCTACGGAGACCCGTCAAATCAACTTAAGTAGGTACCTATTAGAAGTTCAGGTATTTGTATAAAATTAATACATCTATTTTTAGCTTGACTGTGCAAGCTGTAGTCAAATTATTTTTAAATTTTCAGTATAAAGCTGTCATGCAACCAAATTTTTAATAAAGATATCTTAACTTCACAAATCAAAGAATTTGCTGTACTCTCTGTAGATTATCTAACCTTATAATAATAATACGTTTAGACTGCTAATAGGGTCTAAAAATAGGTCGTGTTTTAGACAGATGAAACTGGCTGAGATAATCTAGGTACCTACCTATAGTAAGTATAAGTTACGTAAACTACTTTGAGCTGTGATCAAGCTTCTGCTACCGTCCTTTCAATGTTATTTGTTTGGCTCAATAATATAACTATAAAATTAGGTATCGAAGTATGTTTAGGTATTATCAGAAGTTTGTAAATTAAATAATTCTGTGCTGTGCAAGATCAAATCAGAAATGAGAAGATCCGTGAACAAACAAAAGTCGCTGACATAGCCCGACGGATTAGCAAGCTAAAGTGGCAGTGGGCGGGGCACATAGCACGTAGAGCTGACGGCCGATGGGGCAGAAAGGTTCGGGAACGGGGGCCACGTACCGGCAAGCGCAGCGTGGGACTTTCACCCTCAAGGTAGACAGACTACCTGGTAATGGTTGCAGGAAGCCGCTGGATGCAGGTCACTTCCGACCGGCCGATCTAGAAGTCACTGGGGGAGGCATGTTTAGCAGTGAACGTCCTGTAAATAAAATGATGATGATGATGAAATTGAATTAGTAATATTATCTGCATGGGTAGTAGCGAACCGTGTATTTTTTTAAGGTAGAAGGCACTGGTGTAAGTGTTTAGATAGGAGTGGCAAATAGCAACATGTATTTATTGTATTTAGTTTAATTGAAGATAAATAACACTTGAAAAAAATCATCGACCTCAGGTGGGACTCGAACCCACGTTCCATCGAATACCGGGCGAGTGCTTCGACCACTAAGCTACCGAGGACGTCACGTGACAAGATTTTAGTTTATTTTAATAATATTTGTAAGTGCGTGCTCTTTTTGCGTGTGTTTCGGCTTTAGTGTTTATGTATAATTTATAAACTTTAATTTTAAAATTTGTTTACTTTAGTTTTATCATTATTGTGATCTAATCGTGTCCAAATACAGCAATTTTAAGGTAAACCTGTAATTAGCTTTTCTAGTTTTAAGTACGAAATAAGAAAATCTTGTATGTTACGCAGTTGGTATTGTAAATAAATGTGTAAAAAAATGTGGATGAAAAAAGTTTTTTAAAAAAATGTGTCTTAGGTATATTATAGCGCTATTTGAGGATCGTGAAACACACAAATTTTTGTACGGGCTTAAAATAAGTGGCTATATTAAGTTGTAAACTTGTAAGACAATACGTGACTTCCCAAGAGATCTATAACCAACCGTAAGTTTGTAGAAATTTACATCCGCACTTAGCGGTAAATGATTGGTTATCATCTGACCCTTATCTGGGTCGGTAGGAAGGCACTATAATAATCCGCAGTGGTTTTATGGGCTTTACGAAAAGATTCCGGTACAACATTATGAAATGAAAAAGATTGTCTTAAGCTATAAAAATCAATCTTTACCTTAGTATAATAAGCCTTAGTATTATCATTGTGTATGATATAGTCACATCATCAATAGATAAAATAACAGGATGACGTTTTTTATCGCCGTCCAAACCTTCAGAGAGTCATCTCGTGATACAAACGATCAAGTCTATAGTATTTGTACCAACTCTCTAAATTCAAAATAAATCAGCTGTTCCATACAAAACACCAATGTTCATTCGACCAAAATGTTTGGAACAGTTGATTTTTATTTTCGAGTTAGGGAGTTGGTCTAATTGTAATGTTCTTTTGTATTAAGGGAGTAATCACAGAAGGTTTGGACGGTGATAAAATGTATAAAAAAGTGTAGTATTAGTGGGTTCTTTG
The DNA here is from genome assembly GCA_950371115.1 of Anania fuscalis. NCBI lineage: Eukaryota > Metazoa > Arthropoda > Insecta > Lepidoptera > Crambidae > Anania > Anania fuscalis. Next base: position 9,771,796 of record OX493338.1, on the reverse strand, counting down.
TTAGGCCCTGTACCTGTATCTAGTAATAACCGGCCAAGTGCGTGTAGTGCCACTCGCAGTGTAGGGTTCCGTCCTTTCCACAATATATTTCAGAAGGAGTCTTTATTGTATTTATTTTAATCTAAGTTACGTTGAACGACAATAACCTACTCTTAAATTAATTGATCTATCTTAACCGTTATATTGTCAGGACTACGGAACCCTAAAAAGGACCTTTAAAAGCTTTTAGACTAAAAGCCCACAAGAAATATTCTGGTTCATTTCCTTCCCAATGATTTAGTTTTTTACATTTGCTCAAATAAACCTTACTATCTAGTCCCTTAACTATGTTCTGTGTGTAATGAATCGCAAAAAACGTGTAATTTCTCTACGTCCTTCTAATCAACTTTCTTTTCTTCAAGTATTTTTATGTCACTTCAAGAGGATGAGACTAACTAGATACTAGAAAGCTAGAAACGGGCCTCCGAGATGATGATTATAGTGGTTGACATATAGCGACAAGATTAGTGAATATTTTTTTTAGTAGAAGTATTTTTTCCCTATTTTCGTCAACCAACTACTTAGGTTTTATTATCTTCCACATGAGCAAGACGTAAGACATAAGACTAAGGTGACTGATATTGTCAAAAATGTAGCAAGCTGAAGTGGTGGGCTGGCCATGTCTGTCGCAGAACCGCCGAGAGATGGAGCAGGAAGGTTCTCGAATGGAGACCACGCTTAGGTAAATGTAGTGTAGGACGCCCCCCGGCTAGATGGACCGATGACCTGAAAAAGGCATGGCAGCGACTGGATTCAAAGGGCGGGAGATCGTGCGCTGTGGCGCTCCTTGGGGGAGGCCTATGTCCAGCAGTGGACTGCAACAGGCTGATATGATGAGCAAGACATACTTATCATTTTATATTTTACTACTTACTTGCAAGTTGCAATTGAATACAATTTTAGAGTAGTTAAAAGTACTTGTTTGTTGCGTCGTGTGGTATCGAATCGCTATTGCCAAGCTCAAGATCGTTAGGCATCCATTGTACCATCGAGAAAAGAAATACTACGTACTTACAAATTATACGGTCATGCACAAACGTCAGTAAATTCTATAAATGACTGCTTGATTACGGTGAATATCTGTTATAAGTAGGTATGTGCGGTTAAAGTTAATTTAGCTCTTCCACCATCCACCATCATGCATCTGTCTTGTAGAATGGTGTGAAATTTAATGATGCTTGCATGGATGAGTCTAGTCTTGTCTAGATGCAATATAGCAGTGTAGGTACCCTTTTATTATTGGAGCCTTTTCTAATAGTAATAAATAGTTTCTTGTTCCTATTTCCTTGTAAAATGTAGTAGCCAACAAGGAGTGAACAGTTTTATAACTCTGAGGGTGTTTAGTTCAAGTAGTAATAAAACGGCAATGAAGTTCAATTAGGCAAGAGAAGGCTCAAAAAAAGTTTTTCGGTAATCAGAACTGCCTATTGGATCATAATCTATTTGCTTGTTCACTTTCATTTAAGATTCAATTCATTTATTAAGCTTTTTTGTAATAGATATTCGTTCGTAATACACGATTATAAACTGTAATTTATTTCATTTATCTCTATCAAATTTTAATTGCTTTTTAAGCGTAACCTTGAGCGCAGGTAATTGAAGATTATAAAAAGCAATGCAATGGCGTTACAAAAAGTGGGATTTATTATTATGTTTTTACCAGAACATTGCTAGTCCAGATAAAAAAGCAAATTGTAACAAACTTCAAAAAAGGACTAAATAAATGGGACCGAACATTATGTACAATATGATACATACACTTTAATATTACTTAAATGTGCAAGGAAATGTGTGTTGAGTAATTAAAATGACCTAAAAGTTTCTGCCTGTTACCTAATGAGGAATGACTAATCATCCTACGGGAACAATAGAATGGAATCGTTGTTGAGCGTACTAGGGAAATTTTAGGAAGCGGGATAATAAAGCTCTGCCCCGTACCATGGGATGGGATACGATCATACGACTATAGACATATTAATGGAATGTCCTTTCTCTGATCTGAGGATACGACCTAGAAGTGAGAGAGAAATTGATGATATAAGTAATCAAGAGAAGAAGTTCATTAAGAATAATTAAGATCATGGCACGACTAATATCATCAAAACCGATTGCCTAAGTAATCTTAATTTAAAATAAACACTTGTCCTGACCACATCAGCAGACACTGAAGAAAAGGAAAATTATTCGTGCAAAAGAGGTGGCTTAGAAGCAATTTCGGAGATAGTTTGAATCTGATGCCTTGGTCAAGGACAGAAGTAGAAGAGAAATGAATATTGAGATTATCAGGTGAGAAAAAAGAGGGAAGGGATATGGAGTTATTCCTAAGGTCTTGAGAAACTTCCAGCCAGAAAGAATGAAAAATTCCTTCCAGGAAGAATCAGATTAGAGTTCGACTGATAAACAAAGGCTTTGTAGCTACTATAATTTCTTTTTGATGACAACTGTTGATTTAAAAATCATATAGGGTTTACGCTAAATAATTTATAGTAACCTCTACCACACGCTAGTTATTTAACCTATCACACAATCTGAAACTTTAATTACGTAGGTACGTACTGGTCACACCAGTTATTATGTCAAGTTATCAATTCTTTTTATCAATAATATATTTGTTTGCGCTAGTGTGAATTGCCGGGTTGGAAAATTTGTTAAGTTTTTTTTATGACCTCATTTATTTGGTTTCGATTTTAGGATTAAAGAATTAGAGCTTTACGATTTTTTTTATTCGTACCTATTATTTAATAATATCATAAGTGAACAGATTAAGTTGTTGTAAATGTTTTTGCGAATGAGTTAACGACCCTTCCCTAAAAAAAACATCGATATCAATTTGTCTTGCGACTTACTGCGTAAGTAACGTAATCCACTCTAAATCAACTGCAAATAGCACCAATAGATATAGATCAAGATAGGTAAAAAGGGTCGAAGGTTGTCCAATAAATAAATTGGATCAAACAATCTCATAAACTCCGTTAAATTCTTACGGAGTAGCATACTGTCCAATTAAATAAAAACTCAATGTTGTCAAAGTAGATTTAAAACCATATTTTGATTTTTTAATCGTTAAAAAATCAAATCATGGTTATTAAGAATTTGTTTAGAAAGATATATTTTTATTAATTTAATTTTTTTTAAAACAACACAATTGGCTTGGTCTTCAACTAAGATTTCTTTTCAGACCTGACGTTTGATTATGTAGGAGCTTTAGTCTTCAATGCGTAGAACCGGTATACCAGTGAGGTGGTACCGGGAGCGTTCTGGGCGGGCGAGGGCGGGATTTTACGTCCACTATGTGACACAAAAACGGCCCGAAGTGGCATAAGATGTTGAAATGTTTGCTTTAAGAAATGTTAAATAATAACAAGACAGTAAATTAGTTTTAGGGGTAGGTTTAAAGGATAACTATCATAGCTAAGAGGCTTCACAAGTTACTGTATTATCTTGTAGAATGTACTTAGAGAATATGATCACTAAAGCTCGGTTCCTATAACCGAGAAACGGTTGGTTTTGCTAACGAATGGTAGGAATTGTCAACTTGACATACTCATAAAATAAGTTTAATAAAAAACTAAAAACCGACTTCAAAATGAAACTAAAAAGCGAAAAATAATATTGACTAACACATACCTAATCAGTTCTATTTGAAGTCAGTGCCAGCCATCGAGAGTTAAAATGTGTTCATTCGCACCGACTCCAAAAAGAACTGATTAGGTATGTGTTAGTCAATATTATTTTTCGCTTTTTAATAATTTCATTTTGAAGTCGGTTTTTAGTTTTTATTTAACTTATTTTATTTTACAATTTTACGTGTTAAGTTCTCTATTTTTACCCTCTTTACTCCGCCAAAAATGACTTAACAGCAAAGTGACCTAGACAAATGTTGTTCTTCTGTGGACCACCCACCCAATGGTATAATAAAAATAGGGTGCTTTATAATTATCAATTTTTCGACGAAATTTATTACAAGTCCCACACGCCTTTAAAATAAGCTTCAGTTTTCACCTTCCAACTCCGCCAAAAATGACTTAACAGCAAAGTAACCTTAGCTAATGTTGGTTCTCCATGGACCCCCCATCGAATGGTATGATAAAAATAAGATGTTATATTGGGTCAATATTTCGACGAAAATTTGTAAATCTTAAGGAAAGGGTTTTCCTACACCCCAACAAGGGCCATAACCATGAATTCTTAAAACAATCTCAAAGTTGTAAAATCTGTCAATTTTGGTACGTCATTTCATACAAAATTTGACAGAAATGATAATGTTTGACAGATTTGTGATAGTTTTAACAGTTCATGGTTAGGGCCCAGAACGGCGGCTATTTTGGTGTCGTAACCATAGGATAAGGTCTTGCATTAAATACCAAGTCAATTTAAGAAAGGAACTTTTTTTTCGTAACTGGGTGTGCGGGTACGCCCCCAGTAAATAAAAAAATGCGGTCTGGTACCTCATAAGCTCCACGTCTGCTCAACACACTGCGAAATACGTTCTGTCGACAAAGAGCAGTATTATCTTCTAACTTCTATCCGTTAAGGAGTTCTGTGGCTTCCATCATCAGGTCAGCAACATGACATGATGATTACCAGACCCAAAAATCAGCATTGAGTCAGAAAATATATGCAAAACATTATGGGTGCCTATAAAATTGAGAGTTGCCCTCGATTTCCCAAGGATCCCATCATCAGAATCTGACTTGGTGTAAATGGGACAACCTCGAAAGAATACCCTTTCAAACTAAAAAATAAATTTTGAAATCGGTTCATAATTGACGGCGTAATCGCGTAACAAACATACAAAAAAAAACAACATTCAGACGAATTGAGAACCTCCTCCTTTTTTTGAAGTCGGTTAAAAAGCGTTCCTATAAATGACGCTTTGTCAAATTTTATAGAAACGACTATAACCATAGATATAGATAAGAGCGTAGCGAATGCTAAGTCTATGACTATAACGGCTCGTTACTTTTGACACTAATACGATCAGTTGCTGATGTACACTTACGCATAGTACAATATAGGAACCCGGCGTAAGACAATGTTGTTGGGTATTTTTTTAAACAGGAAACAAATGCAGCATATTTTGACGGGAACTACGGAATCCTACATAACGCGTCGATCGACACTACTTGGCCGGTTTAGTCCAGTAATATAACCAACCTACCTCATGTAAAATAATTCTACTATTGAAGGTTTATTAACAACAACAGGAAACAGCTCTAAATGATGACAGTGTCACATTTTATGACTAATAGGGATTCTATTACGGTCATTGTTAACAAGTAATTTTACTATTCTCCCATAATCCCATAAGGCCCTTGGTCGGCATTAAATCCATTCTTAAAATCCACAATTTGATTACATCATCATGATTTTACAAACTAGTACGATAATAAATTATAGATTGGATGAGTTATATTATAATAGAAACAAAAGTAACAATAGTTTTATTATTGTTACTTTACAGGTTTGATACAAAGCATCTAACCGGAGAGTTGGAAAACAATAACATTTTATTAACCCTCGTCAGTACACCTACTACAAGTCTAACTTTATATACCATCAGGCATTTTCGCAAGTTCGCAACATAAAAAAGTCTCTATGTACTCTTTCGCCTAGCTATCGTGATTTATAATTATCGTTTATTATACTGATAGGTTTATTTTCTCGGCCTAACGGTCTATGCTTAAATACTTAGCGTACTTTTTTACACGTTCTTGCAATTTAATAACATGGTATGAGGCCACATAATGTTATTATGGTTCCTGGAACATAACCATGAACTCTTAAAACAATCTCAAAGTTGTCAAATCTGTCAATTTTGGTACGTCATTTCATACAAAATATGACAGAAACGATAATGTTTGACAGATTTGTGATTGTTTTAACAGTTCATGGTTAGGGCCCTGGTATTTATTTGACGTGTGTCATGCATGACCTCGAAATGTCTGGATAATAAGTTGCTACGCAAAGAGTGAGAGAAACACAGATGCCGCTGATGTCGTCAGCCAGACGTTGGCGCATTTGTGGATTGGATACGTCTTTGTCTTTTATCAGGCAAGTTTCAATTTTTACATAAAAGTACCTATAGCTAGTAGTATAGAAATATTATATAAAAAGTTTTAAAATGGTATCTCGATTCGTTTAGTAGAAGATAGAAGAACTAGATTTACAAGATGCCGCACGCGCGCGGTACTGAGTTGTTCCTTAGTGCGGCGGTCTTACTCGCTATTTACGGTTTATTATTATATTAAGTTTCATTACGAGCATTACCAGCAAATAAGTTTAAATTGACATTGAAAAACTGGCTTCTACAAAAATGTTTCTATTCCATGAATGAATTTAATGACGCTAAAATAAAATACATTTAATAATTAGAATATTGACTTTATGACGACTAGAGAGACCAATAATTCATTACTTTGACATTATATAAAACCATACTTAATAATTTATGAAGTCTGCTAATAAATTGAATTCGAATTGATAAAATTAATCAGGTTCTTACGATGATATGTTATTATTTGTATTTCAACGCCAGAAGTGGCAGAATATGTAGAACTTACCTAACTTTAAGACCTTATGTAACCACCATATTCTTGGAAATAAATGAGTTTGATGAGTTTGATGAGTTTGATAATGAAATATGATTTTATAAATATTGTTTTTATTATGGATCGGAAGGTTATTTATAACAATAAAACCGGTCAAGTGCGAGTCGGACTCGCGCCCAAAATAGCTGTAAAAATTTCAAATGTCTAACTATCATGGTTCTTACGATACAGCATGGTGACAGACAGACAGCGGAGTCATAGTAATGGGGGGAGGGGGGGCGGTAATAATTAAATTAATAATAGTAATTATTACCCTTAAATAAAACTCTATTTCAATGACTGCATTTTCGCTCATTAAGCACAAAAAATATTACTTCTTCGCACGAAAGATAATTATATCACAATCTTTCTCACTGGCAAGTACCTACGTCACAATTTCTTATCGAATATGTGTGCTTAGCAAAAGGATTTATAAAAAAATTGTAAATTGCACCGAGATTTTTTGAAATTCAGAAATTAATCTCATTTATAAAGGTGTAGCTTTTTAAGCTCCTTAATTGAAGTATTTAAATTTGCATACATAAAAGTTACCTTTTCATTTGTTGAATGTGTTATTAGGAAAATAGGCAACATTGGGCATGAAAAGTTCATTTTGTTTTTTTTTTTTGAATCACTAATTTTATAAAATACATAAGCAGGTTGTATGTTTAAAATTAAAAAATATATTTATGTGTAGTTAGAAATTTTCGAATTCGAGCTATTGCAGTCCACTGCTGGATGTAAGCCTCCCAAAGGGCGCCGAAGACCTACCGCTTTCAAAGTATAAAGAATCAAATTGGCAAATAACTATAGCATAACAAATAGGATTAGTCAAAGGATGCCGGGGCTAAGCCTTATTTATGTTGCATGATCACGGCCCGTTATAGTTCTCGGGCCTCGTGTAACGATGAGGATCGTTATCTACTTTTAAAGTAGAAATCTTATACTTTCTACTGCTGCGGTAGGATCAAAATATAACATATAATAACTACCCTCATAGTGAGAACTATTAGGGTAGGTACAGGCAACATACTGTCACTGTGCCATACTCTATTCAAAATTAGGTAAAGAACTGGAACTGGAAGAAGCGAGTTTCAAAAGTTAGGTAAAGGTTAGCTAAACGTACTCTCAAAGAATAGAGTAGTTGGCACTACCTGTAATCTTCATCATCCATCATCATCTTTTTAGCCATAGGACGTCCACTGCCGAACACAGGCTTCCCCCAGTGACTTCCAGGGCCCCAAGTCTGCTAATTTGAAAGTGGCATAATTTAATATCAATTAGATCTTATTGTAATTGTTTGATACATTTGGTATTTTGCTACTACTTTAAGTCTGCAATGTAAATTTTTAATTTGAAATGTGTAGTTGTCTGTTAATGTTTGTCACATTAGTTTGTTTGACACAGGGCGGTTACCACGAACCCTTAAAACAATCTCAAATCTGTCAAACATTACCATTTCTGTCAAATTTTGTATGAAATGACGTACCAAAATTGACAGATTTGACAACTTTGAGATTGTTTTAAGAGTTCATGGTTATGGCCCTGTTATTGATTGACACATTACAGTGAGATCCAATTGATATTCAACTATGCCACTTTTAAATTAGCAGACTTGGGGGTCCCGTATTGTCCATTTGGATACGGCCTGCGTCCAGTGGCTTCCTGCAAACTTTATTAGGACACCAGTCTCTCTTGTGGGTGAACATCTTATCATTTTTATGTTGATTTACACATTTAATAACAAATGACACGGTATTAAAAAAAAAAACATCTCTTCTTCTTCTTTACGTGTCGACTTAGGCTTTCATCCATGTAACTTTGTAATTAGGCTGCGTATTTATTCTAAAGTTTTTAGTAGTACAACTTCAGAGAGGTAACTGATAAAACATTAGCGGCCATTTTTGATAGTCAGGAATGTTTAAGTACTCTTTAAGTCACAATTTGTTTCATTACAATTTAAATAGGATTAAACAATGAACGTAAATTCTGTTATCACAATTTGATTTATCTTACGTTGAGGCTGTGACTGTAGGAAAAATATTCGTAGCAACCAAATTTTATAGACTCTTCAATTTTTTATGGAATATCCTATGTATGAATTTGGTGTGAACGAGTGGGTGTGTTCCGACTAAGTGCTCGTTCCTACCACTGCTTGTCTTGCCGTCCAGGAATTTGACAGTCAAATTGCCAATTAAATCGAACTAACGCAGTAGTCCCATGGGTCGTGTTGACTTTGATATAATATAGTATACTCAAAGTCAAATACGTAGGTATACACGAAGCGTATGTTTACACCTTTGAAAATTATTAACACTTACATATAAGATTGATAACGCAACAAAAGTACACACATATTTTTGATTCTGAATGTACCTGTATGGCTTAAGGTATGGTTGTTGTCGGTTATACGGTTAGGTATTATTCCAATCTTGCTTGTAATTACTGATCTGGAAATTTTCATGGCTATATAAATGTAAATCTGTAAAATTATTATTCCGATTTCAAAATGTAACAAATTTTGATAGCAGACGCATTAGCAATTAGCAAAAAACAATAAAGGAATGTTCTCAGGAGTTGCCATGCCAACTTCCGAACTTTGTGCTTCCGTAATCTGTGAAGTATGGACTTGCCAAATGCATTTCTTGATAAAAACATTTTTCATTAGTAAACAACATCAAAATCTATTTTTAAATTAAAGCTAAGACTAACATCCAAGTTCATTAATCTTCGTTATTTCTAAGAGGATTTAAAAATTTATAGACGATTTTAAGTAAAAGGGGAAAAGGGTTTAAAGCGCTGGGGGCAAGATTCCGATAAAAATAACTATGCAAATCAGTATACACTGAGAGAGAAATAAAATACGTGCGTTAAGTAACGAGACAAATAGCGGCGGGCAAAGCTTGTACAACGTAGTAGTTGTATAATGCTCTATATTATAACTGTTGTACTCATACCAAGCACAAAAATTATATATTTTTTAGAAATATAAAAATAATCATTCTATTATCGTTTATAATGTGGTGCAATAAAATCGTTTGTATTGCCTATCGATCGATCTATCGATGGTCAGTCTAGCTAGACAATTGCTTCATCATCATGATTTCAGCCACAGGACGACCACTGCTGAACATAGGCCTTGCCTAGTGAGTTCCAGATCGACCGGCTGGAAGCGACCAGCATCCAGCGGCTTCCTGCAACATTTACCAGGTCGTCTGTCCACCTTGTGGGTGGACGTCCCACGCTGAGCTTGCCGGTACGTGCCCTCCATTCCAGAACCATTCTGCCCTATAGGCCATCAGTTCTACGTGCTTTGTGCCCTGCCCACTGCCACATCAGCTTGCTTATCTGTCTGGCTATGTCAGCTACTTCTGATCGTTCACTAATCTCATTAATCTGATTTGATCTTGCAAAGAAACACCAAGCATAGCCCTTTTATAGCGCACTGTGTAACTTTGAGCTTCCTTATAAGGCCCATAGTAAGAGGCCTAACACACACTGGTTGTAGACTTTCGTCTTTAGGCACTGAGGTGTTTTAAAGACAATTGCTTAATACTTTATTTCAAATCAATCAATCTATACCTAAATTAGCAAATATGTAGACAGATAACAATTGAACATTTTGCTAAAATAAATTTTAAACCTCCATGATTTAGATTCAATTACTAGTGCACATTAAACAAACAGTGTTTGTCAAAGAGTTGCCCCTTGCGAGATTTGGACCCTCCTCAAACGCCTGTTTTTGTGGCTCGAAGCGCGAATCACTACACTATCTGGACATCTTTTGTCTTTGGTGGCGGCTTTCGCTGTACCTTTTCAGTCAATCAATAAGCTAGTATAAAATACATAAATAGGTCGTGGATTATTGAATCTGTGATGTCTACAGCAAAATTCTGAGTATTGATTGGCTTGCGAGCTATTTAAAAAACCGCACTCAGTATATGTAGAGATACCCAGCACTGATCAAATAAACTACCCAGCTTTAATTCGAACATGGAGCAGACATTATATAAATCCGATACTCTGAAGTCCAATAAAGTTGGTGTACCACAGGGCAGTAATTTAGGCCCCTTACTGTTCCTCATATACATAAACGACCTGCCGCTAGCCACTAAACAAATATGCTTTCTCTTCGCGGATGACTTGTCTTTTGATATACCCAACAAAAATCACTTGACTACAATGAACAAGTTAATGCATGCGTTTACGACATACTAAACTGGCTTAATTCTAATATTTTAAAAATAAATATCAGCAAAACCAAATATATTTAATTCCTAAATAAATTTGGTAATAGAAAACCGCTGAATATCATGTGCAATGGATCAGAGGTGGTAGAATCGGAGGATGCCTTATTTTTAGGTCTAAAACTCAATAAAAATTGCTCATGGAAATCTCATATTGACCATGTATGTAATAAAGTAAACTGCTTTCGATATGCGATGCTGCTATGGAGATTGGCATCAGTCACCAATCTGCAAACTGCCTTAAAGGCATATCACGGTTACGTAGCTGCTTCCTTGAGATATGGAATATTGCTGTGGGGATATTCGGTAAAAATTCAGAGAGCCTTCATCGGACAAAAACAATGCATCCGAGCTTTGGCAAACGTCTCTCCTTTTACTACATGCAAACCATTATTTAAAGATATGAGATTACTAACACTTCCCTCGATGTATATTTTCAAAGCCTGTAAGTTTGTCAAGCAGCACCCTAAACTATTTAAAAAGAAAAAAGATGTGTGTGGATTTAATACTAGATATCCTAATAAATTAATTCTGCCAGATATAAGGACTACTGTATGTAGTAGAAACAGCCATGCAATAATTGTAAGAATTTATAATAATCTTCCTACAGATATTGCTAATTTACCACTCAATTTGTTTAAAGCTCGCTTGTACAATCGGCTCTTAAACAATGCTTTCTATTCGGTTCCTGAGTATATATCCAAATAATTTTGAATTGACATAATTTAAAAGTTTCCATTATACAATTTAATTATTTTATTTATTTATATTACAAAATTAGTTTTTTTTTATTATTTTAAATCTTGACATTTACATTTTATTTAATTCAATATGCATATATTAATTTTTGGTTTTGTTAACTCAACTGTACTTAGATTAAAAATACATTTAATTTTGTAAGCCAGTAATGGTAAATGTGCTGACCTATGAATAAACATCGTTCCATCTATGTACTCTCACGTTTATGCAAATAAATTGATTTGATTTGATTTGAAAACCCTGTTCACTTAAATTTATGCGGTAAATAATATATTTTTGGGTTACATTCACAAAAAAGCGTAAACAATATATTTTGAAAAAACCTTGAGAGGAAAATTAATAAGCAATTTTTGAGCAGGTTTAATCTTTCAGCATTGTTAAGCGGGTCAGAAATCACAGGATTTTCGATCCTTAAAGCATAGAGAAAATAAATACTATGTACAACTTTAAGACACCATTTGTCTCTCTAAAATAGTTTATTAGTTGGAGACTATTGCATGACAAAAGTCAATTACTTTCACTGAATTAAATATAATAGGACACATGAATAGGCACTTAAAAATACATTCGTGAGAGCAAACTTTTAATTCGTGATCTTCTCGGAGGCTTTGTTTAAGACTGTAACGTAACATTTTAGCTTTAAAAACTTGGACAAGATTTGGTACCCTCATCAAAGGGGATTACATATTTTTTGTTCTTTATAACTTTTCATCTTATTGAATTATTTAGATAGTATCATAGCTGTTTTAGACGTATTTATATAAACAAAATAAAGCTTAATTTTAGTTTATTTTCATTTTTTTTATAAATAAAAAATTACGTACGGAGCATTAAATTTCTTCACTATCGTAATCTGTAATACTTTCATCCATTTCTACTTTCTCAGCCTCTAGTCTTTCTCTGTAGGTATTTCATCCTAATAGGTATACTCGTGGTCGTCTATTTTCATCTTTTGCAGCGGCGGCAGATATTTTTGAAACACCTTGTATATTATCTTTTAGACATATTATTGTCTTGATTAGGCCATCTTCCGATACACCCTTCAATTACATTAAATACTTAATTATTGATGATTGACTAACTTTTATTCGACGAATCGAATTGTATTTATAATTGGTACGATTGTTACATATAAACCCGTAGCTAAATTAAACCTCAGCGAAAGCCATCATTATTACAAAACCGTTTGGAATTATGCATTATTACAACCCCACTCGACTAAGTCAAGCCTGTTTTGCTTGAAAACATCGGTAAAATTAATGATGTCAATATGAAGTAGGTATACGTTATAAATCTTACCGGCTGTCTCGATTTTACCATGTTTTATAAGGTAGCGACAGCATATTATATTTATTTTTTATATATTTCTTTTATTTATCGTTTCATTTTCATCGATAGCAATTATTCCGGTTTGTGTGTCTGACTCAGCCACCGATATCCCCTAGGGTAAATTCTGGTCGTGAACGGTTTGAAGGTAAGTACTTTGAATAGCATCATATAAGATAAAAATGTTGCAAACTAAACGTAGTGATTACCTAATCAGTGCTTGCCTCTTTGATGTGTTTTAAGTGTATTAGTTATTTGATCAGTGGTATTAGTTTTGGGTATTTGAAAGCGGTAGCTGACATAAGAAACGCCATACTTAGCTACAATGAATTTTTAAAATAAAATCTAAAGAATAATATGAAAGTGCGTTTTCGTCGTTTTTTTATACTATTGTTTCAATAACATTAACTTTAAAATATCCGGAAAAAATAACAGCGTGACCTGCTCGGTCATTCATATTAACAGGCGTTCGCCGCGGTGCGGTGCACATACGGTGCAGGGTATTTGTGCACTGCATAAGGTACTCTGGCTTGCGCGGGCGCTCCTGCTGTTAGCAATGTACCTTACATCGTAAAGGCTATGGTTTGTTTTTGCGACTTTTAATGCATTGAACTTTGCAGTTCTAGGTTGCACAATAGTGCGTACGTATTTTTTTATGAATGAGACAAGATAATCCACAATTATTATTACCCTACCTTGCAATGTATCACTGTATATTACCATAATTATGAAAACAGGTGATTTTTAGACTGCAAGTTGCTTTATTTAATAGTTTTTGATCTTTTAAGTCAAAAGTGTAAATAAAGATTATAACGTTACTTAATATTGATTGATATGATATGAGATTAAGTTTGATTTATTTCATATTTATTATAAAATTAAACAGTTTTAAAGTTTAATAATAATTATTATAATTTAATCAACAGTTAACCGAATTAAAATCTATTAAAAGATTTTTCTTAAATTGTATGGACTCTCGGCCAAGAACCTGTACAGTTACCGAAAGATAAGTAATTACATCTATAACACTTTGTTACTATTCAATTTCTCTAGAATTGCTTCCTTTTTTGGAAGAAACTATTTAAAATAACTATGCAATGTGATATGGGCGGTATTTCTAATCCGCTAAGGGTAAGTGCGATATCTAATTGTATGGACAAAAATAATAAATTGGGGGTCAAACCTTTAGCCCCCTAAGAATAACGGCCATTTTGGTTTTTTTAACACTTTAGGCAATAACAAAGGTATTATGTGTCGTAGAAACATGAAAGAAATACTACAAGATAGCTAAAAGAACAGAGTAACTGGCTATAAACTTCTTTTCTGGTGTTAAGGGTTTACTTGGCTAAAAAAAACACTCAATAAATTATTTTCGAAAACATTTTTTTTTGCAGATTTGTTTTGACCTCGAATTCCTTTTTTTGTCAATAAAATTAGATACCAAACTTACCCTTAATGGTTTAGAAGTACCGCCCCTAACACATTGTAAAAAAGCAATACTCAACCATCAAGGCGGAAGGTGATGACCTACCTTCCTTATACATAATTTAATGAGTGCGTTTGCAAGTGTCAAAATATGACGCAGATATAATATCGATTTACGTAAAAGAATAACTACGTCTTACTATTTATAAATAAGTTGATACCAACACCCTGTTCCTGAAAAAATTTGTTATGGATTCTATGAGGGTTTCGTATTTTTCGGGCTACAGAACCCTCATACGGAAAAGGATTATAGTTCAACATGCAAGAGTAAATAGCTAGAGCGTATGTGTTTTATTGCCGCAGTTCAATCGCATTCGATTCGCAGCATTTCGCAGGTTTTCGCATAACGACGCAAATGTTTACGGATCACGTTGTTTACTTCCGCTTGCGATTGGAACCGCATAAATCAATTTCTATTCAGTTCGACAACCATACAATCAGTGTTACTTCTGTGATAACATGTGTTTTTTTTGTTTACCTGTTCTATTGTAATCATGTATTTTGACAAGTGAACCATTTATTTACCATTTTATTGACATAAATCAACACACTTATGTGTCTAGAGTTTATTGGAATACAAATTACGTGTAGCGGCGCGTATTCTGCTGTTCTTGTGTGCGTAGAATAAATTTGTGCTGTGGACAAATAAAGTTTTTAGATTTTTCAGGATTTTTGCTTATTAAAGCTAAAATATCACTTAATATTAAAATAGACGTTAAAATATGCACACACAAAAATGCCTATCAAATGCAAGCTACACATTAGCTATAATTTCCCATTTGATAAAATTATAAAAACAATTTGTAATTAGTCTGATTTAGAAGTGCGCGACCTGGACTACCACAAACCCGTAGCCTTGAGAAAAATTTATTACTTGCTACAAGTAATAATTGCTCGTGTAATGAGCACGAGCAGTGTTTGGTTCATGGATGTTTATAAACGTATTTATGTGCATGTTTGTTTATTCGTTAGTCGCTACGGGAAAGGTTTGAACAATTTTGGAATACATAATTAATATGATTACTGTATGTAAGTAAGTATGTAATACTTGCTCCGGTGACGCAACGACTCAAAGTGAGTCTTGGCCTCCGACACCAGATCATTTTTTGCGATAGCTCTCACCAGTCGCTATATGGCCGAGGTTGAGTGAGCTGGTCTCGAGCTACTACGTCTTTCCAGCGGTAAGTAGGACGTCCAACTGGGCGTCTCCCATTTGGTTGTACCGAGTAAGAATTGTTATGAAACCGACAACATAATTAGTTGACTGGCGGAAGAATTTTTATCTATTTGTCATGCTCGGAAACAAATTGTGATGCTTCTTTAACTAGCATATTAAATTTCTTCGTAAATAACTTTATTAAGGCCAACATTATTAAGTATATTCAACTCTATATTGTTGTACGTGAAGTTCCCTAAAACATCGGTTTTATTACCGTGCGAGTTAGTAAAAACGTCGTTTTAGTTCTCAACGAAAAGCGTTATTGGATAAAAAGGACGCGTGCAGACTGTATGTGACTAATTCATGATCCGACCGTCGTTTATTCAATTAGGATGTATTCGAAAATTCGGGACTTCCTTTGTGGGCATTGGCAATTGAGATCCTGGACTATAGGGCCAGAACTTTCCATTACAACGAACAACAGGATAGTTGACTTTAGTAATGCAAATCATATTTTATTTATTTATTTTACTTAATTATACTTTGTTGCACATTTAAAAATAACAAATAGCAGACTTGTGAGCGCTGTCATTACTGTCAAATATTTCAAAATGCGGTTTTGAGCTGCTAATATTCATTTTTTAAATTTTAGAGGTCAGGTAAGAATCATTTCATCTAGTAAAAAATATTTGATTCTACATTTGGTCTGAAACAATATTTCTGTCTTTAATGAAGTCGAAATTATCGTTTTTTATATTTTTAGCTGGATATGCTTTCACAAAATGGCTTGTGCTACTGTACCAATTATTTTTAAGCTCAGTTTGATAAAAGGTTCAAAGTAAACCAAAAAACAGGGCTCAGTTTAGTTAGACCGTTTCATCAAACCATGACTGACACTTTCCTTTCCGTATCATACTTTCACATTTTTTTCTTAATTAACCATTCATCATATCAGCCTGTTGCAGTCTACTGCTGGACATAGGCCTCTCCCAAGGAGCGCCACAGCGCACGATCTTCCGCCCTTTGCATCCAGTCGCTGCCAGCTGCCTTCTTCAGGTCATCGGTCCATCTAGCCGGAGGGCGTCCTTCACTACGTTTGCCTAAGCGTGGTCTCCATTCGAGAACCTTCCTGCTCCACCTCTCGTTGGTTCTGCGACAGACATGGCCAGCCCACTGCCACTTCAGCTTGCTACATTTTTGGACAATATCAGTCACCTTAGTCTTATGTCGTATGACCTCGTTCCGGATATTATTTCTTAATGAGATCCCCAACATAGACCTTTCCATAGCACGCTGAGTGACGTGTAGTCGGTGGGCCAACTTGACTGTGATGTTCCACGTTTCGGCTCCGTAGGTTAAAACTGGTAGGACGCATTGGTTAAACACCCGGATTTTCAGGCACTTAACATTTAGCTTGTCATCATCATTTCAGCCACAGGTCATCCACTGCTGAACATAGGCCTCCTCCAGTGACTTCCAGATCGGCTGGTTAGAAGGGACCTGCATCCAGCGGCTTTAGCTTGTAATGTTGAATAACTATTGTCTCAAGTTGCAAAATAATACATTATTGACGTAGTAGGTACTAGTCAGTCAGGTCGACCTAGTCTCGATAAGGTCGTCCCTTGTTACGTAACTTAGAAACAATAAATATTTTGGTAAGAGTACCTACTACCTACCAGTACTAGACAGTGCTTAAACATGGTGTTAAAAAAGAATCAGATTTTACAAGAGTAACGCAAAATTGAAATTTTTAAAATTTTTATATTATGTTTTTTTGCGTTGCATTCAGCAAATAAAAATTCGTTATAAGTACAATGACCTGGTGAAATGGTCAAAATCATAAATCGAAGAGATTCTGGATTCGAATTCCAGTGCTTGTCTCACTCATCATCATCTCAGTCATAGGACGTCCACGGCTAAAAATAGGCCTACCCCAGTGATTTTCAGATGGGCCGGCTGGAAGCACTTGCATCCAACCGAACTTACTCTTCATAGACGTCATATAACCCATAATTATCATACGAACTAGAAGTAACTCGTCATTTATACGCGAAAGCGAGGTTATTGAACTTTGCTGGCTATAGATATTAACGGTGCGATGCGACCGTGCCATAAAAAGCATTGAAATTGTAAAGGTTTTAATAAAATACATTTTGTTTTTTAAATCATTTTTCTTTATTAAATAGGACTCGATTCTGAATGAACTTCAAAAATCGATCTGGTATTTTTATTACATTTTAAAAGGTTAATAAATACAGAGATCATTCTTCTAATTAAGCAGTACAGTATTAGGCTTATTATTGAGCAGTTCGTCAGTAAGTGTACGTAAATGCTACAACTTTTTCTTACTTAAATGAACAAAAGAGGAAAGTGAGCCTGTTAAACCAACATATCCAGGTAAAATCGCTAACAATATAATAAGTTAGACTTATTTACCAAAGGCCAAATAAAGGTTTCAATTGTTTTTTATTAAATGAAAAAAACTAAAAATGTATTTCAGTAAACATATTTCAAACTTATTTCCAACAAAAAATCGAAGTTTAAGTTTAATAAAGCCGAATAAACTAGCTAAATCGGTACTGTAATACCTAGACTAGTAGGTACAGGTACCATTACAACTTTTCCTTTTGTCTTGGATGAAAAATATAATATCAAATTTCATCTGCAAAAGAAAGCAACACGAAGGTAACAGTCCCTTTCATCTTTCCCTTTATAAGTGAAAATTGAGACGTAGGTCAGTAATGAGTTTTATTTTTAGTCTTGACCCTAGGTCAAACAAGTTTGCGGGCTGTTAAAATCTAATAAAATTATACATCGTGGAGAAACCTGTCCAGTAGTGTCTACCACTGGAGGTGTAGCCTTGATCCAATCGGCCTACGTCTCCCGTCTAAAAGTTATGGTGGTCAGATGACACTATATACTAGCTCTACCACTAGACCGCAACGATTATGCGCATTCGAAATCGCGCAAATAGTCATTATTTAAATAGCATTTTTATATTTATTGGTTTTCAATCTTAATCCAAGGGTTATAAAGTTCAAAATATGATGGGAACTTTACTGCCAGTCAAAAAGTTTTGGTGCCCATACCTGGCATATGAGCCCGCGCTTCGCCTATCCTCGAGTGCTCAATCTAACGTCTTTGGTGCTTTAAGTCATTTCAATAATTGTATTTTTCTTCTTTATTCCAATAACGCATCTGATTTAAGTGATCGAGTAGTAAATGTTATTACAATTACCAGCGGGGTAACCATGAACTCGTAAAACAATCGCAAATCTGTCAATTTCTTACGTCATTACGTACGAAATTTGACAGATTTGAGATTGTTTTAAGAGTTCATGGTTACCCCCAGATCAATAATCATTGTCAAATTTACCCCAACAGAAACGGCACAAAAAACTAGAAATAAGGAAGAACCCGTGGAAGGATAGTTTGACATGTTTAAAAACCACTACTTAAGTGTTTATTTATGAAATTTAAATAATGTATCCCTTTAGCAATTTCTTACACTCCGTAAATAAGGGGAACTGAACATTATTTGCAGTAGCTCTCAAAATGACCGCTTTTCCACAGAAAATGCGTATGCAGGGGTATAATATACAGGCAAGGCAATATAATATACATCTAAGTATTGTGCATTAAGTTAAGCGGGTCTGCACTTCGCTACAACTACATACTATCCGGTTAAATAAGGTTTAGAGTTCTGACCATGTTTTTTCTATTTTCAAAATTTACGGAAACGGGAATTGACGCGATCATATAATTAAGGTAGGTACAAATGTTACCTTTTATTAGCCTGACGCACTATAAGAGCGCGTTAATTCCAGTTTCAGTAAGTTTTAATTAGGCAACGCAAAAGTTTAAAGTTATTTTTCTATTTTGATTGACATTTAATTAATGGTATCAAGGCCATACTTTATAATTTGGCAAAAATAAAGTCTCTGTTAAAATTCTTACTAAAATTAAACAGCCTGTTAGCCTTACAGAACCACTTCAGCAAATGTTTTTTTAATCTTATTTATTTAAATAATGTTTTTTCTTAATAGAAGAAGTCACCTTTAAGAAAACACAAATTACATGATAACGAATTCAGAAAATGTTCTGTCTAAGTAAACAGTTTGTATAGGTACTCTTTATAGACACAAAACGTTGCCACACGAAAAAATCTATTCATTACGAGGTAAATAACACACTATTTTATTTGTATAAGTGTACTTAAATGTAACGTATGTTTAATTTTTTTCTATATTGTCTCGGGTCTGGGTGTTGTGGTACCGTCGTTGTTTCTGATTTCTATAACATAAGTGCTTTAGCTACTTCCCTTAGGATCAGAGCAATGTATGTGATGTTGTCTAATATTAATTAATTTATTTACTTTCTTTTCCTGATTTTGATTTTGGTGCTTTAAAGGTTATGGTTTCAGTAAAAGTATATATGTCGTAGCCCGATCTTAATATTAAACAATTCATGATGTGGCCGGCCATTTCATAAAACGGCCAAACAAAACTGGCCATATCGTTTAAACGTCAACGTTTGATGATATGTCAATCAACGTTTGGCCATATCATTAAAATAGGTATAAATACATTCACAAGTTACAGGAATTCGTTTAATAATGATTTTGGACAATAGATAAATGAAACATTATAAATATTTGTTATTTAGAAAGGAAACTAATAAATATTAAGATTTAAATAACTTAACTAACCTCCAAATTACGTGTCGAACTCCACAATAATTTGACGTTGCGCCTTTTTTTCGAGTGACTTTCATAAAAATCACCTAGCTTGATGTCTTTACGATAATTCACTGCAATTTAATCTTCTAATTACACTTATTATTCACTTTCACAATTTACAAGAACAGTATAATAAATATCCGCCGCCATATTGTACCACAATAACAAAGCGACATCACTGCCTCTACCAGTGGATAATATAACTGTTTTACGATATGACCACCAACGTTTGGCCATTTCATGAAGTAGTCGGTCATATCGTCAAACGCTGACTGATTCATTGATCTGGCCTATCAACATCATGATGTGGCCAGCGGGTACTGTGCCGCATCATGAAAAACGACCATTTCATGAAATGGTTAGCCACATCATGTGTTAGCCATGGAATAATATTCCACCCCCTATAAAAACTTGTCTAACATTACATTCATTCAAATGCAATTACAAAAACTATCTATTGAATTTACAAAAGGAATCGTTATAATAAATAAAATACAAAGCTGTACAGGTTTTATACAAAAAATAATAAGTAAAACTTTATATTTGAGTAATTATGTTAATATTAGTAAAACTTTTATATAAGTACCTATATTTCAACTTAATAATATACCTTTAATTTACAAGTAAAATACAGATAAGTTTAATAATTAATAATATGTTCACATAAAATTCATTTATTCTCTATACATAATTTATATATTATGGTGTAGCAGTGCGCTCTTTTTTATCCTGGGCATCTACGGAAGACCAGCGTCGTAGCATTAGTAATATGCTCCGACATATGCTGAGTAGATACCTTTTCAGTATCATGTACCGTTGTATACATATAAGTAAATAACACTGTTATCATTTTTTTTTATTTCCTGTAACTATATTGTATGCTATGCATGATTCTGAATAAACGATCTTCTATTCTATTCTATTCTATTCTACATCATGAAGTGATTAATTCTAAGATCGGGCCACGACATATACATTTTATGAATAAAACATCTCGTTTAGGCAATTCACTAGTCAAACCTAAAATTAAAATTTTGAATACAGTGATATAATCAAAAAGCCACTTAAAATTGTATAATAATAAATGCAACTAAGATTTTAGGTAAACAAGAAAGAATAGTCAATGCACTGACTAGAGAGAGTCCCACCCAACAGCGCTTAAGGGTGTTGGCACCCTTGCGTCAGTTGTGTCCTAACCGCGATCCCGAGTGGTCGCGTCCGTGTGATACCCCTAATTCTTAAAGTTTACCAAAACTTCTTTCATCTATAATTAAAGAATTATTAACGGCTTAATATAATGTGTTGTGTTAATTGTTCAGAAGTTTAAAAAGTTTTGACGTGTTGCGAAAAGTTTATGTGGCGTTTAACAAAAAAACAGCGCGGATTTGTAAAGTTATTTAGTAGCAATTGTTTCAAAGGCTTTTTAGTATCTGTTTATTTTTAAAATTTTTAAGTTTGTTCATACGTACCTACCTATATCATGATATTTAGATGTGTTTGTTTCGTCTGTAAAAAAGGTGTCAAGCAAAAGTTCCTAACAAGATAAAGGTTAAGGATCCAAAGTTGTTTTCGTTTTTTGTTTGTTTCCTGTATTTTTTATGTCAATTACCATTATTTACCAAGTTGTTTACCACAATTCTTTTAAACGTGATAAAGATTAAATTTGAGAGTTGTAATAAATTACAATTTTCAGTAACACATTACTGAAGTAAAAAAGATCTAATCAGCCAAACTGGAAGTATAGAGGGGCTACGTTCAGCAGTGGACGTCCTATGGCTGAAATGATGATATTCATTATAAATAAAATACTATTTAATTAAAGCCTGACAACATAAAATATGTGGTCTCTTGTTATATTGACGATTAAAACAGCATATTGTTGACAATAAAAAAAGTCTTTAAAAACTTTTATGTTGGACATTCGAATTTTGATGCACCGTTAGTCCACTGCTGGATAATAATAAGTCTCTCCCAATGCACGCCACTGGAGGCCTACTACGAAAGCATTTCCTTCGTTCAGACGTATTTAAAACTATCAAATTACAATACCCATTCATTTGTATCAAACCTTTGACCATTTATGGATAATTGAAAACGATCAGGTTTTTTACACGGCTAGTTACGAGTAGAGTTGGTAATATTTTTTTATCTCTTGATCAACAAGAAGATGGTAATTTTAATTTGTTAGGTTTATACGTCCGAACGAACGATACATTTCCGTAGTAGGCCTTTCTCCTCGGCTGTCTTTTCCATCCAATGCCAGCAACCTTGTGTACATCGGTCCACCTTGTAGGAGGTCGCCCTACGCTGCGTTTGTGTAATCGCGGTGTCCACTCAAGAACACGTCAGTCCCATCGGTTATATACCGATAAAACTAACATTATTAATAATGTTGTTTAATGATGTTTTCATTACAACAAGCAAGCTTGTTAAAGTTCTGCGATGAAGTGAAAGGTCATACTTTCATTGCTGAGCATACTCCCCAACATAATGGGAAGATTCTTTATAATGTAAATAGCACTCACTTGTTTACTATTAAGATGATAATTTGATAATTTACTTAATTGATTAAAAAAATGATAATTTACTTAATTGAGTGTTTTTTAATATTAATTATAAAATTCATTATAATTATAAACAACTTTATAACCACTTTTAGAATAAAAGTAATTTTGATCAAGATTTATTTTCATGAACTTACATTGGATGCAAAATTGTAAGTCCCTAGAACAAGAGCATTTAACTAAACATAAGAATTTATTGAGGTCAGCTAGTAGAATTCTAATAGAAGGGTATTCGATGTCGAATGAAAACGGACCATTTGTTCAGAAAAAAGTCAGCTCCAGAATGAGTACTCGAGTCTGATCACTTTCAACATTTTAAGGGTTCCGTGCCCGACATTATTACTCTG
The DNA here is from genome assembly GCA_950371115.1 of Anania fuscalis. Classification (NCBI taxonomy): domain Eukaryota; kingdom Metazoa; phylum Arthropoda; class Insecta; order Lepidoptera; family Crambidae; genus Anania; species Anania fuscalis. The sequence goes on along the minus strand of OX493338.1, from coordinate 9,748,542 downwards.
GCTCAGCGGCCTGTCTGTATTTTGGTATTTTTATTTTTTTTGATTCTAAGAATCTGATTTTTGTTGGCTTTAAAACCAATAAATAGTTTGGCAGTTGAGTCCTATAAACAATGACGTCAAAGCTTGCTATCGCCATACACATAATAAGGAAGAGGTGCGTTTTGACAGCGCATAAAAAGTATGTCAATTGATGGGTGGTGTCAACTAGCCCATTGCTGGAGAGAGAAACATATCTTTTGGAGTTTGGTATGGCTGCTTTGGAATCTCGATCCATCGTACAGCAAACATAAAGCTGAAAGGCAATTAATCATCCATCAGCCGAAAGACGTCCACTGCTGGACATGGGCCTCCCCCAAGGATTTCCACAAAGATCGGTCTTGTGCCACCCGCATCCAGCGGCTTCCCGCGAACTTCACCAGATCGTCGGTCCACCTTGTGGGGCAATTAATGTAATAAGTAAATAAACAAATCGGTGAGAATAAACAAAATTTAAGACTAAAAAATAACAGATTTAGGTATGTTTTACTCAATATTATTTTAAGCTTTTAGTTAGTTTTGAAGTACTAGATTTTTAGTTTTTGTAAAACTTTATTATTATTGTGTCTGTGTACACTCACCTGTTTTTATTGTAGTTTTAACGCCTGCTTTATCACTGGTTTGTCATTTACGAAAATCAAAATATTTTTTTTTACTTTGCGTAAAGTATATCTAACTATGCCTGTGTAATAAAGTTAAGAATATTTTCAAGCTTGCAAGGCATACTTAGCAAGTATTACATTTTTCCAAATAAAATGCGTTTACAAATTTTACATAATGCTTAAATTGATAAATATATTAGAGCCTAGCCAATTACGGCCTAAACGAGCTATCAATATCTCCTAATTTGTAAAACCATTTAGTTTGATTGCAAATCGCTATTCTGTCAACGCTCTCTCAGTGTAGCCTACAATGAGTGGACGTTTGTAACGTAATAACATGAAATAATATGACGCCAGTATTCCAGTTATTACGTAGATTGGAATATTCGTATCAGGCCGCATTTAAATCGGTTTGTTTCTCTTTGTAGAAGTCTGATAGATGAAAATTATTTATTTCCTGTGCTGAACGTAATGATAAGACCAGCCTGTTAATTTATTATGATGGACTAGAAACTCAGCCCGGCTGCTCACAGGTAGTACTATAAGAACTTCAAATTCAAGTTCAAACGTTCATTTGCTAAAAACACAGATAAAAAGGTGACAAAATGTATTTAGGTACTATGTGTTTAGTCTGCTCGCAGACGTGCAAAAATTTATCCAATTACATTATTATTTTTAAATAACAATAGTAGTTATAGAAGGTTAAATTATACCTTAAACACACAAACCTTCTTCGTAAATCAGTTTTAAGTTAAACCCGTATCTAAATCCTTACAGCTTCCTTTATAGATAAGACTGTAAGACAAAACAAAGACAGACAAATGTGGCGAAGGCTTTACTTCATAATCAGTTATAAAATTTTAATAACTGTCCTTTGTACGCTTGGTTTTTTTTAATGTATGGTTTGAGATATACAGGGGAAAACAAGTATTCGTGTTTATAAATAATACATTAATTAAAATTATTTTATAGTTTAAAAATCTGTTTTCGGCAAGCTGCTGCACGACAATTTACGAAAGTAAAAAATGGATTTCATGTCACTAAATGTAATTCAAAAGAATACGTGACTCCACATACCTAGTTGATTTAGGAAATGCTTTTTTTACAAAAGCAAACATTTGAGCCGCACGGCCCTAATTTCAATGTGGTGTATTTAGGGCTGACTGATTTCACAAAAATTGGACGCTTGGTGACGCTAGTTTGAAAAGGATAACAAAACAATGTTTAGAAATATTTGTATTTATTTTTGACTTGCATTTTTTTAGTTTTTTTATGGCTGACAGGAGGTGTCAGAAAGGGAGCTGTAACAAAAACACGACGTTTTGTGCGCTCTCGGCAGTAATACACCGTGCTTTTTTAACAGTCTTAAAGCCGAAGGCCACTTAAAGTATTCAATAACTACATGTCATTTGTATAATAAAACTTGGTAATTATTAATTATTCAAAAACTAAAAAATTAAAATAATTATAAGCAAAATTTAGTTTAAAACATCCTGTACACGGATATGATGTTCTACGTGGATGGTGCTGCACGCGTGGAGGCGGCAAGGTCAAGTACTATGCATTGTCGAAACCATAAACATTATAATACATTACTATCTTGAATTATTTGTTATTTTTTACTTCAAAATGATATGGTTGATAATAGAAAAATAATACTTCCTAGAGTTTTATTAGGATGGTTACATAACGTGGGCTTCGGCTTTAAGACGGTTAAAAAAACACGGTGTATAATTATTAAACCACTTTGGACGTGATTTTTAATTGGTCTTCTCCTTGTAAATTTTTGTTTTTCGCAATTCCATGCAAGGTTTAATTGAAGATAAATAACACTTGAATTGGTCTTCTCCTTGTCAGAATGATTTCATTTGTTTAATTGTTTTGACAGCAAAAAATCATTAATTAGTGCAAAAAGTTACTATACTATAGTAACATTGCAATTAAAGTCGAATTAAGAATGCAAAAGTTCCCACTATAAAACCAAATGTGTAAAAATAACAAGTCTCCCGAGTTGGCAACGCCCGTAAAAAGCTGTAATAACTCCTTTAAAGTCAAGTCTGTTATTTTATTTGACAATGAAGGTATTTTCTATACTAGAACTACTAAAATTAATAACTTTGACATTTTGCACGGCAACAAAATAACTTATCCACTCTTAATTTATTAGTGATCATTTCTGTAAGATCAAGTCTGTAACCCTTTTTTCTAAGTAAGTTCTTACTTAGAAAAAAGGGTTCGTGGTTTAGGAGTTAGGACCCCAGTGTGTAACGCCCCCGTGGTGGAGGCACCCGATTAATCAACGAAGACATTTTATCGCACTACAACGAAATCGGGGGCCTCCGACCCGGGGACGTCACACACTGGGGGCCTAATCCACGAACCTAGAAAAACTCGCCAAGTGCGAGTTGGACTCGCGCACGAAGGGTTCCGTACCGTTATCTATAAAACGGCAAAAAAAACAAGTTTGTTGTGTGGGAGCCCCGTTAAATATTTAGTTTAGTATTTGTTGTTAAAGCGGCAACAGAAATACATCATCTGTAAAAATTTCAACTGTCTATCTATCACGGTTCATGAGATACAGCCTGGTTACAAACGGACAGACAAACAGACGGACAGCGGAGACTTAGTAATAGGGCCCTGTTTAACCCTTTTGGTGCGAAACCCTAAAAAAGGCCCACGTAAAAAAATATAATGTAACCGGGCTACTCGACGGAGTCACAAATTACGTATAACGGCGACGGAGTTCTACCACAGGTTGTCGAAATGTATTTTGCCGTTTAACATAAGGTCGACAAAATATTAACAATTTTATTATTTATCCAACAAACGACTGACCAAAATAGATTTTGTCAAAACAACGAATTGACATTTGTTTCGGTGGTCGAATGAACGTTTGGTCGGATGAACTGGGTGCCACTATACCGCTCGTATGAATAGAATCGGAAACAAAACTGAAATAAGAATATAAATAATTTAAGTTTTTTTTTATTTTCGTTGAATGTAAGTTTTTTCCATTCGACGAGCGGTACTTATAGTAGCACCCAGTTTTTCGACCAATTGTTTATTCGACCACTGACACAAATGTCAATTGTTTGTCTCTCTTGTTTTGTCGACTTTATATTAAACAGTAAAATTCATTAATACGCTGGCTTTGACAGCGAGAAAAAACACTTGAGGAATTTCATCTTGTCACGTGACGTCCTCGGTAGCTTAGTGGTCAAAGCACTCGCCCGGTATGCGATGGGACGTGGGTTCGAGTCCCACCTGAGGTCGATGATTTTTTTTCAAGTGTTATTTATTTTCAAGTAAAATTCATTTCGACAACCTGTTGTAGACTCGCTGAAACGAGATATGACAACCCTGGAAGTATCGTAACTTGTAAGGCTTGTTTTTGTATTCTCATCGGTGCTTTGGGGCACGCGGCATCCAAATGGTCTCCGTTCTTAAGTAAATTGTACTCTACGAGGCGATGCAATCCCTGCTCCAGTTTTATACGTATCAGGGAAATACCCTTCCACTTATAGTAGCACTAGGAACTGTATTGTATTAAGTATTTATGAGACCCTGTATATAATACAGGGCAGTCCAAATAGAGATGTTAAAAAATGTTTTTCAGCTTATTTTGAAATTAAATTTCTACTTGCCTGAAACGAGTAATTTTAGGTTTAGACATAGTAGCAGAAGTCCCAAAATTACAAGGAGTAAAAACTGGATAAAATATCGCTGAACATACATGGAGGTGCTTCGGAAATATATTGGTACCCTACAAAAAAAAAAAACGTCTCAGGTTGGGCCACTCTGTATACTTATAGTAAATACGTTCCACTCGTACTTTAATCTGATACAAGCTCAGTGTAGAAAGCACTACCTACCTCTGGTGATATTTTCTTCATTTCATCAGCTTAATAAAACTATCCATTGTGAAACAAAACATTTTTCACACATATTTTGTGTGTGTAATAATGTAATATATTGCTGAAACACACACAGTGCTTTTTTTTTAAAGCATACTTTAATTTCAGCTGTTTGTGCTAAATAACCATCAAATGAGCAATCGATTCAGTGCCAGTTTCGTACGTAGTTAATCTATGACACAATTCTTTTGAGCTATACTGCTATCGTCTAGTCAAAATATGAATTTATAGTATACATTTGCTTTTTTTATTTTCTACATAGCAATAAAATGATTCTCGGAGAAAATATTGCAGCATAAATCTTATCGTTTAAACATTCCTGCGAGATAAAGAAAGAACCTGAAGTGAATTGTTACGGCCCTCTGATAAGACGATCTATCCTATTTATAGCTTTTTCAATCGGGGGTGTCGCAAGGAACTGCCCTGGACCATCTACTTTATAATATAAATTCTATGGTTACTATTATTATTTGTTTGCAATTCTTGTAAACCTTCAGTTTGCCGATAATATTGTGGTCATGGCAGAATCGCTGGAAGACCTCGCCACAATGCTCGATGGCTTATAAAGAGTTTTCCAACAGGTAGGGTTTCAGATGAACATGGACAAAACAAAGATAATGTCGAATGCCCATGTTGCGCCCTACCCAGTACCAGTTGGGGGTTCTATCCTCGAAATTGATGACAAATATGTTTACCTGGGACAAGTGATCCAGTTGGGTAGGTCTAATTTTGAGAAGAAGGTCAATCGACGAATCTAAATAGGCTGGATAGCGTTCGGGAAACTACACAACATCTTCTCGTCCAAAATAACTCAGTGCTTAAAGATGAAAGTCTAAAACCAGTGTGAGTTACCAGTGATGACATACGGAACAGAAACGTGGCCTCTTAAATGGGCCTTATAAGAAAGCTCAAAGTCGCATAGCGATCTATGGAAAGGGCAATGATCGGTGTTTCTTTGCGTGATCAAATCAGAAATGAGAAGACCCGTGAACGAACAAAAGTCGCTGACATAGCCCGATGGATTAGCAAGCTGAATTGGCAGTGGGCGGGGCACATAGCACGTAGAACTGACGGCCGATGGGGCAGAAAGGTTCTGGAATGGAGGTCACGTACCGGCAAGCGCAGCGAGGGACGTCTACCCACAAGGTTGACAGACGACCTGGTAAAGGTTGCAGGACGATGCTGGATGCGGGCCGCTTCCAACCGGCCAATCTGTAAGTCACTGGGGGAGGCCTATGTTCAGCAGTGGACGTCCTGTGGCTGAAATGATGATTATAATGATGAATTCTTGTAAAGTAATTTCTATTTAGTTACTTTATTAACTGGTCTCCCTGCGACTAAACGGGTATCTAAGTAAAATCGATTAGATTTTAAAGGTTTTAACCGCATTCTTCGGAAGGTATACAGTATGGTTTTATTTTTTAGAAATTGGATTGGTTTAGTGATCCAGAAGACGTTTTTTTTAATTGGATCTGTATTTGATGCCTGGAATGAATTTCAAGTTTTATTTGCATTATTTTTGCGTATGTTGTGATGAATACTTTGAAAAAATATTGTCTTTTTATGAAGTCACATTTAAAATTTTAATATGCCTTGAAAAACTTGGAAGTATTGGGTAAAATTTATTTATTACGTGTTTTGTCTAATTTTTTTATTAATTTAGGTACAACTATTAAAATAAGTGTGAAAGTGACAAAAACTGTGAAAACAATTACCAAAAACAAAACAATCATCAAAATGTTTCAAGCAAAAAGTGAATGAACAGTGTTGCAATGGACTCCGAACTTGACATACAGAACTTCTTCAACTGCACTCAGCAGATCCTGGGCCGGGAGAAGTGGGCTCACTTGAATGTCTCGCAACTTTTGGATTTACTGCCTAGTCAGCTCGTAGAGGATATTGACCTCAAGTAAGTTAGAATATTTTGGACCACTTGTACAGCAACTCTTTGAATACAATTAACGCTGAAAACATTTATAACATCATTCTGTTTCTGTTACTGTCAAATTACTGATAGAGACAGTATGATGTTTTAATTTGTTTAGCGTTAATTGCATTTAAAGAGTCATTGTGCACGTGGACCCTAAAGTACTTTTATTATATATTTTCAGGGTTACTGGACTATTTAACATCTCTTGGTAGTTAGAAGAGACTATTCCACATGGAACGGTTATCGAGTAGTATTTATTTCTACTGAACTAGTGTTCTGCGTTCGGTTGACAGTAAATAGTACATTATGATACAAGTGTGCTATGTTCGGCTTCCTTACCGCGCTCGCCTACGGCTCGCGCTTACAATAATGCCTTGTGTGTAATAATCAATGCACAAGAGTTCCATACGACGTTTTTCAACACAATTGCGAGGAAAAAGTCAAACTAAAATCTAAAATACCTTCTACGTTTTCGCTGTTTTTGTCTGGATTTTGGCGGCAACAGGCGATAAGTATTTCTGACAGGGTTGAATAACATTTTACTCGTCTTCACTATTTAAAGTAGACATTTTTGATAGTAATTAACCACACAGCAACAACTTTACCAAATATATATGGAATATGGCACGTAAGTTTTGTTTTTTTCGCGCGCAGCAATTTCGATGCGCGCGCAGGTTCAATAATGGCACAGGAAAAACTGGCTGTTCAGCCGGAGCAGCAGAAATTTAAAAAATAAAATAAACTATAAATTATTGTTTCTAAAAATGATAGTTACGTAATTTGTGTTTATTAATATACAATTTGATAAAATGAAATATTTATTTGTCATCTTAACCCTAAAATAATTTAATATTGGTAAAATATTCAATATTATTAGACACAAACTTTTGCTGGATTTTTAAAAATATGTTTACATTATGGCACTAGTGCGATAATGTTATTTTAGCACAAGTGCGTAATATGATGAATTATGAAACTAAAACGGTGTTATAAGAGTCAATTTACGAGCAACTGTGCTGAAAAAATAGTTAAAACTTTTACATGATCGCGATCGAAAGAAAAATATGACTATACTAAGTAAGTAAGTACGTCTGATAGGTAATTTTCTTGAATCCGCAAACTCACTCAAATTAAACCTGTAGGTTGGGAATCGCATTGAAATTAACCTAAAATCATTACTTATAGGTAATCTGGGCAAAATATAAGGTCTAACATCAAACACATAGTTTTATTGCTAAAATAAACTTTTACAGTTTAAACAACGACTATCTATATCCATAGTTTTTGTAGGGCACAGCACGGTCTGGTCGCAAACATTAGGTGTGCGAATTTGATTTGCAATTGACCAAATCGAAGATACCTTTCGCCATAAGTAGTTTTATGTCAGTGCTAGTAGGGAAAGCGGGTCAGTTGAAATAAAAAAAAATAGCCAACGTTACAGAATATGGCTATGTCGCATCCCCCATTCGCCATAGCTTTATTATACAGGCAAACATGGTGGCATTAAAAATAATATATAACAAGATAAATGTACCTGTGCGAGCAAGGCAGTATTTAATTCCAAACATTTTTGTCATTAAAATAATCGTTAAATCAAATCAAATCAAATCATCAAATCATTTATTTACATAGAGACACGGTACAATAAGATGAATAAATATATATTTGATATTTCGACATGACGTCTCGCCATTGTATGGCATGTAAAATTTAATAAGTAGTTGATTACATTATTTAATCAATACAATTCATTAATACACTGCATTATAATTAATTTAGCTTTTTAGTCATATTAATATTTTATGTCATCATTAATAATTATCATAGTCAAAATTATTTTGTAAATTCCTTAACACTATAAAAATTACGTTCTAAAAGCCATTCAAATAATTTCTTTTTAAATAATATTGGTCCTAATGTTTTTATGTATGTTGGTATTTTATTGTAAATTTTTATACACATATATAAACAATTTTTCATGTAAAGTGCAGTTCTGGGAGAAAATGTCAACACAAGTCGGTCGGGATTTCTCTTATTTCTTATTTTATTAACAGTACTTACCCTTTTTTCATAAGAATCATTTTAACATGAGCTTTAAATTTAAACATGGGCAGTTCAGCAATAATGCTGGTAATTTATTGAAAAAGCGAATACATTTTCCCATGAACGAATAACCTCTCTTATGCAGTCTGAAATTTGGAACGGCAAGCTTATCCTTATTGTGGGTGTTAATAAGTACATTAAGATACAAGTATGCTACGTTGGTCATTATACACGAGGCATTATTATAAGCGCGAGCCGCAGGCGAGCGCGGTAAGGGAGCCGAGTGTGATAATGATCAATGCACACGAGTTTCATACGACGTTTTTCAACACAATTGCGAGGAAAAAACAAACTAAAATCTAAAATACCTTCTCCGAATATGACTTGGCGTTTTTCATGTTTTTCTATGCATTTTGGCGGCTACAGGCTATCACTCGCGTTTCGTGCCTCGATAAGTATTTTCGACGGGGTTGAATAACATTTTACTCGTCTTTACTATTTAAAGTAGACATTTTTGATAGTAATTAACCACACAGCAACAACTTTACCAAATAATAATGGAAAATGACACGTAAGTATTGTTTTTTTCGCGCGCCGTAATTTCTATGCGCGCGCAGGTTCAATAATGGCACAGGAAAAACTGGCTGTTAAGCCGGAGTAGCAGCAATTTAAAAAATTAAATAAACTATAAATTATTGTTTCTAAAAATGATAGTTAAGTTAATTTGTGTTTATTAATATACAATTTGATAAAATGAAATATTTATTTGTCATCTTAACCCTAAAATAATTTAATATTGGTAAAATATTCAATGTTCTTAGACACAAACTTTTGCTGGATTTTTTTTAAAAAAGTTTACATTACCGCACTAGTGCGATAATGTTATTACGGCACAAGTGCGTAATATGATGAATTATGAAACTAAAAACGGTGTTATAAGAGTCAATTTACGAGCAAATGTGTTGAAAAATTATGAATGTCACTTTTCATGGAACTTTTCCAGATTTTTGCAAATGTAAATGATTTTTTGTAAAAATATTGAGAGGTTACTGTTAGTATATTAGTTCGGTTACTATTCGCGACAAGTGACTTTTCCTTTAGTTACTTTTGTTTCTGACATTTTAAATAATTCCCATAGGCCCATAATCAGCCGTTGACGGCCAATGGCTGAAATGATGATTAGGTACTTCCATTACAAATCCTAACATAAAACACAATATATATGAAATTTTAGTTCTGAATTAGTTTAGTGCACTCTTAAAACCAATAACTAACCAAATAAATATTTACCTCCCAAACTTCAGTGCACGATATTCAAAGTACCAACCTTAGGTTTAAAACTTCTTTCAAAGCGTACTACCTAACCTCTTGGATAAGAAAGTTCTACAAGTTACTCTCAACTCCCACAAGCAAGCACTACCTACTTCAATATTGATAAATGTCACTAAACAAGTAAGGAGAATTCTGTCTGACCAATTTGCATGACAATTGACAGAGATTGGTTGAGACCATAGACTTAGAAGATACTGTAATTGCCTTATCAAGTAGCGAGAAGTAAAAGCAGATTCAATGCACAGTGAAAGTTTTACAAATTGACAATCAAAACAACATCATTGTCAAAAAGCATTCACTGTGTTTAGCCATATAGCTGAAATTTGGTGCACGCTGTAATATATAAGTCTCAATTTATTTATAAGCAAAGAAATGTTTTAATTTACATCAGCATTTAAGTAGTTAATGCTGTGGGGCTAAGAACCAAAAACTCTAAACAGTACCTAAGCTGTATTTTTTTTACATTAAACGTTATACAAATAAACAAATATAAAGAATAATGTTTTAAGAGCTCCCATACAAAAGCTCCTATTTAACCATGTTAACTCCTACATTTTGTTTCTTATCAATAAAATACTTTAAAATAGAAGATTTTGTAAAGATGGAAACATTTTGAGTCCAAGAAGCGGAGTAAGTGTATAAATGGAACCATAAAATCATATTTATTTTTTCTTAACTTTTCTGATCTCCTCAGTTCTATTTATTAGTCAGTACTTTGTGTATCCTATTGCCACCGTTTTATCCTTTAAACTATGGTCATAAATTATGTTGAGGTACCGTCGTTGATTCTGATTTCTTTAACACAAGTGCTTTAGCTACTATTTTTAGGATCATAACAGTGTATGTGATGTTGTCTAAAATTTATTTATTTATTTAATTATACTTAGTCTCAACACTTTTAGCTGTAAAAGAAGGATCAAACACAATACTACTATTACTACAATGCTAATATTTTCCGCTTTGAATACTGTTGTTCCATCTCTATTACAACGCCTCCAAAAAAGGTCGAGAATGCTAATAGTGCCGTTCTAGTAATCCTCATATCGTATTATAGCGCTGTTGACTCACTCCTCCGCGGAGTCATGTAAGGGATTTACGGAATCTATTTGAATCATGTAATATGGGCACAGCAATATATCAAAGTAAGCACTGTCCTTTCAAACAGTTCCACAGTGAAAACTGAAATCGGTCCTTATTAATCTAAAATAATAAAAAAGTATTTCTATAATAATGCTTTATGTGGTATGTAAAAACTCATAAATAGATTAGGATAGGTAGAAATTGTCCCTCCGGTCTGTTAGGATGTGGCGACCAGAATCATACCCTTACATACCAAGACAATCGCTGTCTTTTGGGACAGACAGACAGTAAATGTTTGAACATTTATAAGTGCCCACTAGACTAAGGTATAACACAATCATTTATAATTCCATAATACGGTTTAAACATTATCAAAGCTGCGTGAAGATGATGTGGGTTAATAGTTTAATGCATTGACACTGATTAGTAGGCATTTGTTTTGGTTTGTAAGATTTCTCAAATATCAAGTCTGGGCATAATACGTCTGTCTTATAAATTATTTGATCTTTATTAATAATTTATTAATATTCTTGAGATTTTAAGGTAAACTTGAAGGTTTATTTTCGTCGTTATCTTATTCGATTTAAACAACGGGGTAGATTATTTATTTTCATAAAGCAAAAGTTTATAGTATAAAGAAGTTTAAGAACGAAACGAACGAAAAAGTCATAAATTTCATCAATGGCCTAACCGATAAGGCTCGTATAAAATAAATTAAATTTTTTTATTGAATTAAGTACTAAGCTGTACTAAGTGTTTCTAATTACAGTTGTTTGTCTCACCTTTTAAGTTTAACGGTGTTACCCAATTAAAAGTTTTTGTATAATTCTACCTATGTAAAGTCGAAAGCCAGGGATAATGAGACCAGGAGCTTACCTTTATCTTTTATGCATTAAAGTATTTCTTATGCTGGGGTTTCACCTGCACTTAAAGCCGTTATTTTTTTACGCTATTTGATATAATGCGCATGTGTGGCCTGTCTTAGCGCGCTAGTTTGCGTTAGGCAATAGCTCGTATAGCGGTAACTTTCGACACATCAAAGGGATTTAGCGGGCCTCTAGTGCGTTATAAACAACGTTATAGAATAACAATTCAGTCATTCGGTATACAAAGTGGCCAAAACACGGTCACATTCAAAAACTCTTTGTGGAACAAATAATATAAGTAGCGCATAGTCTTTGGGGTTATGATGAAGTGTACAAATGAGCAATGTGTTAAGAGCTTGAAAGCTTATTTTTTATTTTAAAGACTAGTATCCGCACATCACACACATTAAACATCACATGAGTGTACCCATTCATTTATGGCATAGTTTAGGGCACAATAAAATGAACGCTAATCACGCTATTATTTCAACGTTAGGCACCACGCAGGTGAAGCCCCAGCATTACCGATTTATGTTTAACGTTTACCGCATTTGCTAAAACTTTTAAATTTCTGCTTACTTCTATTGACGAGTATTATTTAAATTCGATATAGGAGACTGAAATGATTTTATACAATCTTAGGCTTATAGCTTGAAGAGATGAAATAAATTAAAAGCTTATAAACTATCAAACCTTTACTGAAAAAATTGAGGGTTTTGATAATCTGAGACCAGAGATATCTGATCGAAATTCAATCGCTAAGCCGACAGTAGAATCCAAGATCACAGGTGCATGTCAGTCATTTACTCAGGATTCTCAATGTAAAATACATGTCGTAGAGATGCACAGAATCGAAAACCGTAAAAACCAAAAGTCGTCGAAGAATATCATCAAAACAATAATTAATTCACTCACAACAAAGGAAGCAAAACAAATTCCATTCGATTTTGTGCAATATCAGCCCCCTAACCATGAGCTCTAAAAACAATCACAAAGTTGTCAAATCTGTCAATTTTGGTACGTCATTTCATACAAAATTTGACAGAAATGATAATGTTTGACACATTTGTCATTGTTTTAACAGTTCATGGTTAGGGCCCTGTTGCCTAGATGTCAGTGCACAGACTAAAAATATTGAATTGATTATACAGGGTGTCTCAAAAAGAGCGTGCCAAAATTAAGGAGACGAAAGACTAAAGCTACGGCCAAACCAACGCGGGGGCATGGGCGTGGGCGTGGGCGTGCAGACCAGTTCACACCAAACACGCGGACACTAAGCGTTCAGAAGGCCTAGCACGAAAATGTATCTTTCGCTTGGATGTATAAGCCTAACAAGAAAAAGATTAGTCATGAATGAAGTCAAAGAAGATTAAGAATGTTAGTCATAATAAAGGTTTCAATGATGTTGTAGAAATTATGATGTAACTATTGTTTATTTGCCGATATACTACGAATATTAAAGCTCAACCCTTTTACTAAATAAACAAAGAATTTTTGTAGAGTTTTAAATTTATTTATTTACTGAGTTTCGCATTAATTAATTCCAACGCGGTTACCCGAGCGTAGCTATTTGAAGATGTAGGAAAGAAAAAAGCTAGTTGGCTTCACTCATTGCTTTTCGGAAAAAAATTAGTGGCTTTAAACGTAATTATTTATATTATCGTAGTAGTGCACCATCTGTCTGTTGAGCCGGTCACGTCAAATGTCATGTCCGCGCGTGCAAAAGCTGAATGTCAAGCTGCACGCGTGATGGTGATAAGTACTTATGAAAAAATTGGGAGTTTTGAAGATTCATATCGCTGAAATGGTATTACTTTTACTAAACATTTTTTTTGCATAGGTGGTATATAAAACAACTTGATAATCGATTATAATAAATCGAAATTAATTATGATTTTCCTTCAATACGTTAATATTTTTTAATAAAAATGTTTAATAATATCACAGAGAAAGAATTTTACTATAATATGGAATATGTTGGTGTAAATTGTTTTAAATAGGTTTAATAATTAAAACGACCGTTTTTTAATTTTTCATTATTTATACTTGTTCACAATATTCGGATACTCATTTTTTCAATGAAATCAATATAATGTAAGTAAACTTGTTTTTCAGATTACTCAGTTTCCTGATTGTGCATTTTGTAGATATTTTGCATAAGAAAAATATTCATACGACGATATCATAATAACTTAGTAGATACAAGCCCAGAAAGCCCCCGTCTTCTTTAAGTTATTTTTTTTTAAATAAATTTTTGTAGGACTTTTCTATACCAGTCGTCATTCTCAAAATTGTCCCAATATGAATTAAACCAATGCAAATGTAATTTTACTGTCATTAATTCGTCTGGTATTTTTACAATTTATGAAATTTTGTTTTTGCGTGAACAATAATTACGATAAACATATCGACAGTAGAAATGTTAAAGCGCCAAAATGGTTATAATTAATGATATACTTAATTATTGTTGAATTCGTTATTTTTTCTGCTAACTAAGTATGTGGATTTCAGGTGAACCTGAGGACTTTTTTAATGCTTTGTTTCTTTTAAAATTTCAGGAATTTGCTGATTGCTCATCTTCACTAAGCCTACAGTTTTATGCTGTTTTTGATCAATACGTCACCTTTCTTCCATCGGACATCCAGACGCACTGCCGGCTACCATCCGTTCTTAGTTGATATACCCTTAATCCGCACTAAGCGCTTCTCATCATCTTTTATAATGCGCACAGCTAAAGAGTGGAATTCCCTGCCTGCGTCTGTATTTCCGAGTGCATATAACCTGACTGTCTTTAAGTCCAGAGTGAATAGGCATCTTCTGGGCAAGCTCGCTCCATCGTAGATCCCATCTATGCTCTAGAGCAAGATTGAGGTCAAGAGCAAGCCCATCTGAAATAAAAAATTAAAAAAATACGTCGTTTTAGATCTTCTTTTTTTATTTATTGACCAATATATCTTGGGTAATCTGTCCACTACCATCTCACCGTTGAAGCCCGCCAATTTCATGTCATATGGGCATACACGTTGTTTATTTATTTATTTTTTAAATCTAAGTAATTTTGATCAAAATATAAAACAAAGACAATACACAAATAAGAAATCACAAGCACAAGTAGGTACGTCGTTTTCGTAGTTTCGCGTTGTAGTATTTAAAAGCACCTTTTATTGCCTTTTTTACCCGACTGCCAAACGAGGGTTATGTTTTTCGAGCGTACTATATATGTAAGTATGTCTATTTCTTTGGCACGCCCTACAGCCTAAACCGTTTAACGGATATAAAAGTATAATATATCAATAGATTCGTCTCAATTGTGGGAGTGACAAGGGGTATGTTATTTCCCGAAATTCCCGCGGTAATAGAACTAACGCGGGAAAAACGGATCTGGAATACTGATAAACCGATTTTAAAACTTTCTTTTATTGACTAAGGGTAACATATTTACATTGCTAATAGCATAGAGAAAGAATAATACTACCTAATAGTATTTAATACTTTATTTTCCAAAATTCCTACGGGAACAGGCAAAAAAATACACTGAAAAAATAGTAAGGAAAAACCGTTATGTGGATTTCAACATATGATATGTCACTAGATTCGTCTCAGTTGTGGGAGTGACATAGGCTATGTTATTACCCGGAATTCCTATTGGTACATGAATTAAACGGGAAAACCGATTTCAGATACTACCTACCTACTCGAGTTAAAACCTTTTTTTTTTTAATGATGAGTTACAAATAAGGCTTTATAGTTCATTAAAAAGTAGTAGTAGAACACTACAAACTAAAAAGTCAAAAATAAAATTAATTAATGAAAAATATCAAAAAACACGACTGCGTAAAAAGTGAACTTAAAAGATGAAAGCAAGATTTAAAGAATCAATTTGCAGTCGGAGGCATCAGGCCGGAGTTATGTTTAAATAAATTAATTTATATTTACAATTCTAATTAGTATTAAATTTGTTGTATTTTATTGTAATTTTATTAATTTTATATCACTTTTTTTCATTTGATTTTAATTGTAGACTGTAATTTGTATTAATTGTTTTTGAGTACTAAGGGACTACGTCCTGAAATAAATGGATTTTATTTTATTTATTTTATGTTAACATCTGCTAAATGCCCACAATATCTGTTTTTTAATTATGAATACTTTTCTATACGGTTTGTGATTCTACTCTACTCATATCAAGGAACTATTCTCAGACATAATCATTTTTAGATTTATTTTTTAATGCATAAATTAAAAATCGATAAATAATTTCTTATTGGCTATAAGTTCAAAATAGTTTTTTTTTTAAATACTCTGGCCTTATGAGTATAATAAGGTAAGACTTATTTTCGTTGTGGCCAACCAAAGTCTTGACTTTCATTACCTCAGTATTTAAATTTCGAAACTGCAGTGTTAACATAATCAGAATTAATATGTCCGTTGTTTCACTAATGGTTATGCTAGCGAATTTTAAGTCTATGGTTATGCTTTACTTTTTCACTTAAAATTTATGATTTTTTCATTTATATTTTGCTACTAAAGAAACAATTACAATTTAGTTAGTGAGGTTTGGACTTACCAACTAAGAAGGATCTCATAATTTTTATTTTTTCGTTAAACTAAGCTAAATCTCTGATATCTTAAAATCTGACACATTATTTTTATTAAACCACTTGCTTGGCGGTAAAAAAATCATCGCTAGGAAAGCTGCATATTTAGATTATAACCACTTCAATGTAATAAACCAGACTTGCCCAGAATATCTGGCACAATGGTCATTGTATAGGGTTGCCAGGAAACTGATCATAACTTAAGCCGAACTTGAGTTTATATTATCTGCACATTTTTATTTAAAATCCGGACAGTATTTTGTTAATCCACGCAAAAGTTCTTAAATTTACCTTGAGTTGATCGTATTAGCTCGCTATAAACAAAGGACCGGTTTTAATACTTTGGCACACGAAACCCAAAAAAGCCAAATAAGTCCGGCGTATAAGCCAAATGATTGGCAACCCTAGTCATGTGTGTGTGTGTCCCGATTAAAAACGGGACAGAGCACTTGGATAAAGAAGATTGGACTTTTCCAAAAAGTTATGGGTGGGACGTGAAGCATACTCGGAAGTACCTTCTTAAACATATGGCTTTATTTAAGCTTTAAGGTCGACGGTCCTTAAAAGACGCCTATCTGTTAAGGTTTAGGTCGTGACCTTAACCGTTTTAGTGACAATTTGCGTAGAGTGGGTTGCGTAAATTAGAAAACCCAGATAATCGTAAGATCGGAAAAGCTTGAGATATTTTTGGAGTCTTGTAACCACTATAAGGTGTTAGAAATGTTAGAATTCAATTCGATCAAGGGTAAAAAGTCAAAATTAACATTGTTAAACTTATTTTATTCTAACAAAATAATCTGAGTGCATGAAAGGATCGTTAGAACATACTCAGGTTGTTAAAAACTTTTTCGCTAATAGAACACAAGAAACATAAAATAAAAAATCTCAGACCTTTAAAACATAAAAAAGCAAATAAACAACCTACCTAGACTGGAGAGTTGTTGATTGTATGCCACATATTTGTTATCTATGTCTTCAAAAGTACACTACCTCAGCAGTCCAGCAAGCGCTGATACAAGACTTGTGAGAAAAATATTTATAATTTTCTATGCAAATTTATGCATTTAAATTTATGCATTGCATTATTACGACACTTGGAAAATTAAGGTCCATCTTTCCTTTCTACCCTTTACATACTTTTTCTCATTCGTGCTCAAATCTACACTCTCTGTATTTTCTCTGACCACTTTCACCCTAAAGGACTCAAGCAGAGAAAATACCTTTACTATTTGGGAATAATCGTTGTAACCAAATCGTCTTAATACTGTTTTTAAGGCAAAAGTATCGATATTTTCAAGGCACCGTTTCCTTCTTCCGGCCTCAACCTTTCTGGAACGTAAGCCCATGATTCATTTGAAGTATAAAATAAAAAACGGGGAAAAAGATAAGAGGACTGCAGGATGTAGAGAAAAAGTGCGCTTAAAGAATAATAAAAGGGTACTAGTTAGTTAAAAAAAACACAAAGCAAACTGCTATTCACATACGACAGAATCACAATAAACAAACTTGAAAATTGACACTAGACATCAAGAGATCGTCAAAATAAATTTCACCCACGTAATCTCTGACACACGGTCTGGAGGAGTATTTTTGAAGCGTTCGAATTCCAATTCGCATACGAAATCCCAAAAGCGTATACAATGTCCTAGGAGCTCGTATGCGATTCTCGTGAATTCATATGCGGATTGGGATTCGAATAGTTCGTAAATAAGCCTCCTGACCGACGACGATTTCTTGCACTCTGTAAATTGGTGCCACTGGAAAGGCTACTACGGTTATTTTGAATAGAAGTTAATGCTTTATAACGCACTTTTTAATTAACTTGTAACATGAAATCAAATCATTGAAAAATTTCAATAATAACATAAATTACTTCTAACTGACGTAGGTATTTAATTTGAAACTTTGTTTCTGACTATTGGATAACAAGCAAGACAGTAAGTTGACACCATCGCGATCGTGCTTATTTGTTGAAGATAACTCTTCACTGACTAGTAATAAAAAGCTTTCGTGTTTGTTGGACGCATTTAAATTGTCTTGACGAATCCAATACCAATAAAAGTGTGATTTTATAGTTTTTAAACTATGATATCAAGTATTTTGGAGCAGTCTCCTAGATAACGAGAGAATGTTGGTTAGGTATTATTACTAACTAAAGCTGTTAACCTAAAACAAGTGCTATTTTGATATCTTTGTTAGTTTAATTATTGTTATCTTTGTTACAGAGTAACTCTTGGAAATTGTATGGGTCTCGGAGTGAGACCGTACAGCCCCCCATGGTGGGGTCAGCTGGCCTGGTTCATCGTGTTTGCCCTGATGCTGCTGCTGGCCATCTTGGGTAATACCCTTGTCATATGGATCGTACTTGGTAAGACATTATAAGTCACATTTAAAAAGTATATTGTTTTTAGGTGTGGCTATTCGGATGGAGAATAAGGATATTAATGCAAAGGTTGGAAATCAAAAAGTTTTACTAGAGTGTAACGTAGTACACCCTAGAAGTATTTAGAATTTAATCAATTTGGTATTGCAATGAATTTAGTAAAGATTAAATTTTATTTATAAAAAAATGAAATAAATTATTTTTAATTGTAAAATAAAGCAATTATTGTAAATCAATTATGGTTATATCTTTCCAGGCAATTTTAAAATAAGTTAGTAATGTCCAAAATAGCAGTACTCGTAATAGGAAATTTAAAACTGGGACGCCACAAAGCAGATTTCGTTGGCTTATAGCAGCCCTATCATAAATGTACTAAGACAATATTAAATTTTAGTTCCTCTTCAAACAATAAAGTTAATATGCAAGTTATAAACTGCATATGAAAATTTTAGTAATTCGTAGTGAGCATTTGTGATTTTTAAAGTTCTTATGGATGCGAGTAGGTACTTTTTGTAAACAACAAACTCTTATTGAAAATTATTTATCTATGCAGTAAAGAAAAGCTAACAAGGAAAAAGACTACACATTACACTAGCAGTATAATTTAAAATGAACACTGTTTTAAGCTAATGCTTTGAAAAATACTTATACTGACTTCAAAGACACGTATACACTGACGTGAACAAATGTAGTGGAAACTACACGTGCTGTAAAAAAGAATTTCTAAAGAAATGGCATGTCTTAAGTCTCAACAAACAACAAGAGTTATTACAAGGAAAATAACATGATGTCGCCACTTTATGATATGTTTGAGCAGTGGAAAAATAGATACTTATGAGCCAAGTTGAAAAAAGGCTAAAATATATAACTTATATTCCTTGAATATATTTTAACAGGTTAACAAAATAAGACGTTTACTAGTAAAGTGAATTTAATTATAAATTTGCTTTAAAGCCAAAAACATATATTTACTAGTACCACCTACATTAATACTGTAAACCGGGGATACTTTGATCAATTGTGAAGTTTAAAGAGCTGTAATAACGGTAGATTATTACTTGGAAGTCTGCGAAAAAATACATATAATTTCTGTACTATCGATGTGCTGAATAAAAAAAGAAATGGTGCAAGAGATCAAACAGTAAAAAAAAGTAAGTTCACAATCAAAGATACACTGAAAGTGGGGTACTTTGATACCCCATACTTTGAGTTTGAAAATTTAAAGACAACCCTACAACTAGCACTAGACAAAAAGAAAAAATAATCAGATAAATAGAAAAAAAGTTATAAGAGAATTTTGTTATCGGGGTCTAAGGGGTAAACTGTGATCGAATAATACTAACATTTTTGCATCAAATTTATTTATTTTTATTACAATACTAAGGCAACGGTAACTCATAAATAAGTTATCGTTAAGAGATTAAATATTTAGTTTTAAAAAGTTCATTTAAAAATTATTTATTGTTTGCCTTGAAAGCGCGCCTCTATAAGTTTTTTTTATAATAGAAGCATGCGAAAAAATCCTATTCCTAATGTTTTTGGTGTCTTTTAAGCACAGAATATGCCATTGCGAGTACAGCCATTTCCTCGCTTTCTGAGACAGTTTGAGCACTAGGTTTCTTAACGTCGGCCTTTATATTGATTAAACAAAGTCTCAAATAAAAAAATATTAAATTCTAAAGCACCACGAAAAGGCTTGATTTAATCGTTCTTTGAAATATTTCTTGTAATCCTGGAAACCTAGCTTTCTTTTGTACGTACGAACTTAATACGTACAAAAGAAAGCTGGGTTCTCGGGTTTGTACTACGAAGCATTTTCTGAAACAATTTATTTCAGATATGACTATAAAATTTGAATTTTATGCCCAAATTACATTTAGCGTACCTTTAAATACCAAAAATACTTTTAATATTTTACCAAAACAAAATAAAATCAATAACGCATCTAATTTTTTCCATACTGGGTAACTTTGATCAAATGATCAATTTAAACCCAATAATCGATCAAAGAAACCCCGTGCAATGTATTCCCCAACCATGTGGTTAATTTTAAGGTTAGAAAACCGCATTATTTTTTAAAATAATGTTTGATAAACATTATTCAGCATGCCATGCACGCAGTTTGACAGTGATTATAAAAAAAAACAAATTTTCTGTAAAGTTTTGCAACCTTCAGAATGCAACTAAAATTGGTTTACATGCCTTTTATTTTATTTTTCGCATAAAAAGCTGGCGTACTTGCACTCCACAGCTGCCCGAAGTTGGCAATACTTACAGTGTTGCCAATAGAAAAAAAAATTGCAGAATTTGCGTTGCGTTTTTGCTAGCAATGGATTTGTGTGATGAGAAGAAGTTTCGATCAATGTCATCCCGTGTGTCAAAATATCCCCGGTTTACGGTAAAAATCTGATTAGACAAATGTATGTTTACTTCTAATTGGACAACATAATTAACTTGAAATCACGCGTTGTGTTCTGTTAAGATTTAATAATCTCAATATTGTTCTTACCACTGCCTACCTACTGTAATGTTTTCCCATTTCATCGTATGGTTGTTCTAATCCACAAAATGTTTGGAATAACAAAGCATCGATAAAATTATTTTTCTATATGCGTCTGTTTTCAATTCGCCAAGTCAAGGATGATGAGGGTCAAAAGGGGGATAGCTTTTTTTGCTGTTGACTGTTTGGCCGGGTTTTTATATGCCTTATATTAACGTAGTATTTTTAACAATCATTTAATGACATTTGCTTTCTTCTTAATCTTTGCTCCCTACGAAATTCAAATCGTTAATATCAGACAAAAGGTCCTAGCTATGCAAAAGAAATTACACAAGTCAGCCTAACACAGAAATAAATAAAAACATTTAGGTTATGACTTGTAGCCGAACCCAATGCTTCATAAATGAGCAATCTACACAACATGCAGAATATTATTGGAGCTCCCACTCCCACAAACACGGCTTAGCATCGAGGCGGAGGATGGCATGGAAGCCATCTATGTGAGCATTCGCGAACATGCCTGATTGGCTGCAGTACCGCGGCAGCCCCAATAACATCCTGAACGCATTGTTGTTCTGCACGCTCAGGGCGTTGATTGTTTACAGCGTATAGCTGACCCATAGGTCACACGCATAAAAGGACTGACAAAAAGCCTTAAAAAGTATCACCTTAACGGGTTCTGTACAGCGTGCAAAACTGCGAGCCAGCATATTGCTTCTGAAAGCCAATGCCATCGCTCTCTTTCGATGTCCTCATTATCCAAAAATCCTACGTTACCCAGTGACCCAGATACTTGAACCGCGAGACCTGTTTAAGTGCAGAACCGCTTAAATAGACGTGTCGTAATCTTGTGCCCTTGGATCATACATCAGTTCACTTTTTTTGGTGTTGTATCTAAGTCCATGAGCTTCAGCATATTCCTCACAGATTTCGAGGAGTTTTTGAAAGGCTCTTATCGAGGGAGCCAGCACCACCATGTCATCTGCATAACTAAGATTATTAATGAATTTACCATCTATGGAGCAGCCCGCACCAGCGCCGCTGAGTTTCTCGATGAGGCCATTCATATATAGGTTAAAAAGACGCGGAGAGGTTAACCCACCCTGTCTCACTCCACACTTAAGACTATATTATATACATTTGACACCTCTCCAGCCCACCGTACAACGTTGGTTTGGTTTTTGTACCAATACTAATGCGTTAAAGTAGAGATGGAATGCATTTTATATAAGTTATAAAGTTAATTAGTGCATTTACGTTAGATGAAGTCCTTGTAACTTCACCAAGGCTTTGTTACCCAACTATGACTGTTATTTTCATGAAACTATGCAATAAACAAGTTTGAACAAACAAATACGACATAGAGTGGAATTTAGACATAATTATGAAATGTTGCTTTTGTCCGCCACTTTGTTTACGTGATCTTCGAATCAATTTGGAAAACATCCAACGTGCGGCGTGCGGTCAACATGCCACAATTTTGTCACATAGGTACAAACAAATATTTTTTAAATATTTAGAAAGCATGTTGCATTCTCGTTAGGAAAATGATTACAAATTCCATACAGACTAGTAAAAAATAAACTAAAAAAGTATCCAAATACAACTTAAGAAATAAGGACAAACTTTAATTAATAAACACACGCACTGGTTACGTAAGAAGGACGATATTGTTTGAAGGCTGTACAATTAAAAAGATTACCAGAGGCAAAATCTTATTTTAAGAATAATTAGTTTAATCTCATTTTATGTGAACAATTTTTAAGGTTTTTTTATGATAAATAAAATTCTGTAAATCTATATTTAAAAAGATTTAAAATGATTTTCTGAAAGTCATACTCACTGCATTTTTTAAATAGTTATTAGTAATAATGAGTCGAGAGTTTTGGGAGACGGGCTGACATCAACTTTAAAATATTTTTTTAGTTTTATTAAAAAGTAAAATCTTTTAAGCTCAAGTCTTAAACATTTGCCTTTGTCATTATAAAGTTCAATCAGGTACTATTCCATTTTAATTTTTGTATGGGAAAACGAGGAATTACCTACTTCTAAATTTTTATCAGAGGCACTCACCTGGTATCCTCGAGATGTCTTCTAGGGGTTACCTCCAATCTGGTGTACGGTTCTGGTCTCTCGAAACGATTTTGTGTGTACGGTTTGATTTAGCACTAATTTAGTAGTTTTTCAAAAAGGTTTTAGAAAACGGTTCCCGCGCGCTGCGTTGCAAGTTGAAGGCAGAATGTGATGTGTTTTTTTTTAAAAGGGCAGCACTATTGACTGCGTTTTGTCACGGCGCTGGGAATTGTGATTGTGCCTCTGAATAAATATTTCGAAAAGAAAAAATAATAAGAAATATTTTTTGTGCAATAAATATCTAAACCTAATGAAAGTGCGGAACAATTTTAATTAAAAAATCTGTGTATTAGATTACATACAAACAAATATACATTATTAAAATTGTGGTGTGGCCATTTCGTGGATAATTCTAAACAAGCCTTTCTTTCCCAGCTCACCGCAGGATGCGAACAGTCACCAACTGCTTCCTAGTCAACCTGGCAGTAGCTGACCTCCTCATGGCTACGCTGAATGGTGCTCCCAACTTTGTGTTCCTGGTGACAGCCCACTGGCCATTTGGAGCTGCAACGTGTACTGCGAGCAACTTCACCGCCAACCTCACTGTGTCTGCTAGTGTGTTTACTTTGGTTGCCATTACTGTCGACAGGTATGTTTGGTTATAAACCTTCCTTCTTACTAATGACGACATACCTCCTCTGAGGCCCCGGTTTCGATTCTCGGACGGGTCAAAGTAGTGATCGAACTATTTTCTATATTGCCTTGGGTCATTGAATTGTGTTACCGTCGTCGTTGTTTTTGGTTTCAAGAAAATAAATGATTTATCATCCTACATCAGAATCAAAGTCACGTATGTGATGTCCAAATAATGAAAAAAATATACATAAACAATATAATATCTATAATAATAAAGTTAAACGTGTATTCTGTAAATACTAAAGACTACTTATAACAAGACAGTTACGAAGTTTTTTTGTGCACACCATTTATGCCTACGCTTCCCCTTTTCCGGTGTAATCGATTTATCATGTGCCTATAATTGTTTTGGACACGTCGTGTTATACCGCACATTGGTTTATGGGCATTTTCACTTTAAATGGCAAATTGCTGTTTCCGACGTGTCCTTGTACATAAATAATTTTACTAAAAATTCAGAAACAATTACTGTAATGAATTTAGCTTAAACTTAAATTAGAGATGATAGTTTTCCCTAGTTTTACTAATATATAAACATACGTTATTTAATTTTACGTAAAAAATATATTTCAAATTATGATAATTATCAGTTTCATACTGTCCCGTTTCTAGGTAGCCAACTTGGCCTTCAGTTTTTGACGCGTTTTAACTTGGTGGTTAATAATGTAATAATCAAATTTGATAAAGGTACACTTGTTTTTTATTTAAATACAAATTTTGCTAAATAAATCATTATAATTTAACTACAATTAATTTGTAAAGCTTGTCCCATGCTTTTCGGTTTTCCGGACATGTCTGGTTTTGTAACGCAAATATCCGATCCATTGTAGAAACTACTGAAGAATATGTTTTTTTATGCCTTACAACCCTGACTACTTGACTTAAAAAAAGCATCGGCCATATTGAAAATTGTGTTAGAACTTGTAACGTGGGATGGATGTATCTTCTGTGCAATTTGTGGTTCCTGTTTTTTCTGGTTAGTAACGTATTTTTATTACATTTTACGGCGTAAATTTAGGCTAATTAGAGTTCAGCACATTACTGAGAACATGTTAATTACAAATACATGATAGCATGAAGGGATTGTTGCAATTTAATGAATAAATTTAATTTTATTTCAAAGCTCAAATATTTTTGTAACGTCTTTTTTGTAACGTTACTACATGACAGACAAGAAACGTTACAAAACGGACAAGTAAAGGCTTGTTTAAACAGGTAAATATTTATTGTTGGGCAATTAGTTTCAGCGTAGTTTGTTGTATGTTTTTAAGTATGTATACCTACACATTCACACAGTCAGGCTCTAATTAGTCATTGAAGTGATTATTTCAATTGTTTTCTCAATTGTTAACATAAAGAGATTTAATCCTAATGTTTTTTTTATATTTTGTCACATTGAGGACGACACCTTATAAATTCGGTTTTGTAACATGTCATGTCCATTTGTAACTGTCCCGTTTTTTTTAAATATTTCGAAAATTTTCCCATTAATAGTAATATATTTTTTATCTTTCGTAAAACAAATTCAAAATCCTTTTAAATAAATCTCACTTCATTAGAAAATCATCAGAATTCAAACAGCAACTTTAAAAAATAAATTTCGTTTGGCGCAATATGTTACAAAACCGAATTAAATTACAAGATTGTTATTACAGATTCAATAATGTTTAGTTATTCATGTTGATATTAAGTATACTGTTTCCTACACTATAATAAATGTCATGATTGCAGATTTATTTATTCCATTTATTCATATAATAATTACTTTCATTTTTGTTACAAACTAGACAATTTTTCAACACCTTTCTGACAATAATAATGTATTTAAGGATAAATATTGATCAATTTGATAGATTATTATATAAATCCTAAAATACATTATATTTACTATAAACTTAAGCAAGTTTTAGCAAAAAAATACAAGTTTTGTAAAAATTCATCAAAATTAAAATCATTGCACATTAAAGTGAAAATGCCCTTATGTTATCGAATGTCAAATCTATCAAAAATATACGTTTTATCGACTTAACTACATGTTACAAGCTTGACCTCGTTTGAATTCTTAATTACCTAACGTCGTTTTTTCGATTTCGTTTTTTTTCAAAAAATCTATAAAATTAGTGTGTCTACAATGCATCATTTTATCAGGTTACTACTAAAATTCAATCTGTAACGCTGTATAAAATTTTATTTCAACAAAGAAAGGAAAAAGTTATAGGCCGCATAACGAATGAATACAGATAGGAAAAAATACCGTACCGTATGTTTTAATTAAATTAAATCATTTGTATTAAGAAACTCCTCGTTGTGGATTTTCCGAATTCTATTGAAAATATATAAAATATGGTGCGTCTGTCAAAGAAAGAATGATCTGTCAAAGAAGAAAAAAGCAATGATTCCTTTATTTATAACTTTAAGAAGCGTTCTAAATCTATTTGGTTCTTAAACCGTTCTCAGTCGGTATGTAGTTTTTAATAAAACTACATCGGAAACAAAAAGAACAAACTACAAAAAGAATCGGTTCGTCTTATCAATATAAGTAAGACGAACTGATTATTTAATGGATTTGTTCGGAAATAATTCATTACTGACTAAAACTTATCAGCTTAGCCACGTAACCACTAACGAATCAACGTAAAAATGAAATAGTTTTGAATATGGCTAGATAGTAAAATAAGTTTTGAAACTTTATAGAGAATCGGAAGTAAAGCCGAACTGCTGAGAACGAGCTGCGACGATCAATTCCTTTTATAAAAGTAATTGATCGTCGCAACTCCTTTGTAAAGCTATTTTCTATTGTCAGACAAATCAAATCAATCAAGGTTTGACGTCCTTTAAACGAAGGGAAGCCCAATATTAGTACGTATTCGCTGTGTATTGAGGCAAATTATATTTATGTCAGTTACGCGCCTTTGCTACAGGGTTATCTTATACGTAGTACCTACGCGTAGCAAAGCATAATAAATAATGTCATAAAAAAAATATAAAACAAAAAAAAAGTTTAATAAAAAACTAAAAACCGACTTCAAAATGAAATTAAAACGCCAAAAATAATATTGACTAAAACATACCTAATCAGTTCTTTTTGGAGTCGGTGCCAGCCATCGAGAGTTAAAATGTGTTCATTCGCACCGACTCCAAAAAGAACTGATTAGGTATGTTTTAGTCAATATTATTTTTGGCGTTTTAGTTTCATTTTGAAGTCGGTTTTTAGTTTTTTATTAAACTTTTTTTATTTCACAATTTTAAGTGTTAAGTCCTTTTTTTTTTTTCCTCCTAACTTCGCCAAAAATTACTTTACAGCAAAGTAACCTTAACTAATATTGGTCCTCTATGGACCCCCCATCCAATGGTATAATAAATATAAAGTGTTCTATAGGGTCAATTTTTCGACGAAAATTTTTAAGTCTTAAGGAAAGGGTTTACCTACACTCCAACCAGAATGGCGGCTATTTTGGTGTCGTAACCATAGGATAAGGTCTCGCGTTAAATAACAGGTTAGATTAAGAAAGGAACTTTCAAATTTTTTTTCGTTACTGGGTGTGCGGGTACGCCCCCAGTAAATAAAAATTGGCGGTCTGGTACCTCAAAAGCTCCACGTCTGCTCAGCACACTGCGAAATACGTTCTGTCGACAAATTGCAGTATAATCTTCTAACTCCTATCCGTTAAGCAGTTCTGTGGCTTCTATCATCAGGTCAGCAACATGACATGATGATTACCAGACCCAAAAATCAGCATCGAGTCAGAAAATATATGCAAAACATTATGATTGCCTATAAAAATTGAGGGTTGCCCTCGATTTCCCAGGGATCCCATCATCAGAATCTGACTTGGTGGAAATGGGACCACCTCGGGAGTATACCCTTTCAAACTAAAAAATAAATTTTGAAATCGGTCCATAATTGACGGCGTAATCGCGTAACATACATACAAAAAAAAAAAAAAACATTCAGACGAATTGAGAACCTCCTCCTTTTTTTTGAAGTCGGTTAAAAATACCTAAGCTTATTGTGAGCAGTGTGAATTAATCAACAAAGTGATTTCACTGTACTTAAATTATTCCGACCCCGCCATTATTTGATTAAAGTCATAAAACAAAGGATATCGTTACGGCTCAAATACGAGATTTAATGGGCTATGAAGCCTACCTGGCTCTGACTGATATGCTTTCAGCTAATTATCATATTTAGCCATGTCCGCTTCATCATTTTTCTCTTCCTCGCTCAGGTGTTATGACAATCACAATAGCAATTTAGGCTAAGAACTCACGGAGCGGTTTCTACCCGCGCCCGCTGCGGTTGCGGGCCCGCAGCGCCGGCGGGCAACTAGAATCGCGCGGGCCGCGGTAACCGCAGGCCGCGCACTCTGCGATCGGTTAGCGGGCGAAATATAGAAAAGTAACCGCCCGTCCTGCTACAGTTGTAATGCAATCGCCCTCCTTGCGATAGCGGCCCCCCAAGTTTGCGAGCGATAATCGCAACCGCGGCGGCTGCGTAACCGCACAGATCTCCGGTCCCGTAAGTTTTGATATAAAACCGCTGTTCCTCCGCCGCCGCGGGTTGAAAACTGCTCCTTGAGTTCTGACATGACATTTTGCACACATACCTATAGAATAAAACTGGAATAACATCTAAGATACTTTTTATCCCAGTTCAATGTTCCTGTGGGATATATTTGATATACCAAACATCGAAGTTGCGAACACAGCTAAACTAAATTAATAATGGCCATATACAACTTTTTTGGATGACAAAATATTGCTAGTGGGATTTCAAAATCATTTGTGTTATTTATTCCTTCAAACCACAAATCCACACAAATTAATGTGCCCAGTTAATGGTTAAAGTTGTATTGTTTTTAATTAACACGAATAATCCTTTATGATCATTTGTTCAGTCATAGGCTTTAATTCCAATCAACAGAAAGTTTACTACGTAAACTAGCATGTTAAAATTTTTCGATGGAAAATAAAATTAGTAAGTTAATAATTCTCACGTAGGTTCTGTCCTACAAAAAGTCGGTCTCAGGTGCAATCAAAGGTCCCCGACCCTAATAAATAAGCTTAGCTAAAAGATAGAGTAGAATTACGAATAGATTACGTCAATCCGGTGGATGTAATAATAAAGTATACAATATGTTTTAGCTAACTAACAAAATACACCCGCAATAGCGTCCACACATCACTAAAAAAATATTCCCATTTTTAATTGTTTTTGTTTTAAAAATTAATAAGCATTCGACCAGTCTCTACCAAGCGAGCGAGACAGAAAAGCGACGCGGACGTTGCTAGTTTGCGCAGCGCAAATTTTATACGCTAGTTGCGAACATGCGACTTTAGTTGCAGTCTTTCAAACTCAATCCTATTCGAGGCCCACGGCATAACGATAAATAAATAAGTCATATGCCATTAAGATTTGTAACAGGTATTAAACTAAGCGTTTAGGAAAGCGTAAACAATTACATTAATAAAATCAGGGCTTTCACCGGTCATTGCCACATAATAGTCGTGAGGTTTTTGGCCTACAAATTACATAATAATAACATCATTTATTTCAGGAAAAAATTATAGCAGGGTAGGAATATGACAAAAAGCATCTAATAAATACCAGATTAAATTATAAAATAGTAAAATAGTAAAAGGTATACTTTGTTAGGGGATTATGTATGATCTCAATATTTACATTGAATACTGTCGGTATTAAAAGTTTCATTAAACAAGCAGCTTTTAGTTGAAGTTAGCTTAAGCAGCAGAATACTGAGCTCTTCGGTAGCAAAGTAGAAAGAGCAGTCACCCAGATAGTGGAGAGACGTGGGTGTAACTAATGTATTCTGTGACGTGCGTAAATTATATTCCCAATTAAAGCAGTTGTTTTGTTCAAGTGCATTTTAATTTATTATGATCTCTTTTGTAACAAAATTATGTAGGTATATTTGAAGTAAGTGCTTATACCTACATAATTTTGTAATTGCCTTGTATTATACAGGTACTTTAAAATAAAACTGCCATCAAATATACTAAAAATATCTAGAGGCTTTTCGTTTTTTTCTGCAGATTCCATACACATATTTGTATTTAAAGTATTAACGGTATATAAGGTTACAAATTCAGGTACAAATAAAACACAATAAAGTAATTTTAGCTCTCAATTTCTTTTTTATTTACAATCACACAACGTTAACACCAAAAGGGTAGAATTGTTTAAACATGGTTCTATCTACCTGTTCAAATATTTGACCAAAATCACGGAATAAATAATGGACTTTACCAAGTCACTGGTTACCGTGTTTACTATGACATGACAGGTTATGGTAGTCAAGTAAACAGTGATTTTATTGGTATTTTAAGATCGTGGCTACCATTAATAATATCAAGCATTTATAGCCATGTCATGTGATATGACGTATGGACAAGTTTCTAAAAGGTCATTGGAATTGGGAATGACCTTCTCAATCAAGATTATGACAGGACTACAAATGGTTTATTTGTTGTTTGCTGTTATAATACTAAAAGTGGAGTTGAAGTGAAACAAATATTGATCTTCAAAATTAGTTTTTTAAAATATATAAAAAAGCAAGAAAGCTGCGACTTCTCGTACGCCTTCCAAAGGTCCAGGGCTCCATAATCCAAAAATTTGGTACGCAATATCACAATAAAAAAATGCGTCAGAAACACACTTAGTCATGGTCTCGAAATATAGAATAAAAGTTCTTTTTGTAAAGTGGTATGTACATTTTGGCAAGGGCGACTCCCAGCACACCTAGACTCGAACAATTTTTTTTCGTTTTAATAGTCTAACTTTCATTGTTTCATTTAAAATCAACAAAAACTAAAATTTTATTCGATCGAATAAAATGTTTTTTTTTATTTTATTTTACTCGGAAACTTAAGACGTTGCGTTACGAAAAATCGTTACATTAAATCATAAATTATATAGAATAATATCTATAAAGAGTACCACGGCTTTTGCGTTAACACATAGTAACAGTAGATAACATAGTAAAAATAAAAAGTTACACAAAATTTCCGTAGAAAATCTTGAATAAAATTAATTTAATTATCATTAATAGGGTATTTGGTTGGCTGGTTGCCATGGCATAAATTGTAAAAAAATATTATTATGTTGTTAGCTAATGTTATATATTGCAAACATCAGTAATATTAATGTTTGACATTTCCCAACCTCAAATAGCATAACAAAGTTTGCATGTAATAATAAGAAATTGTTTCAGAGTTTGTTTTGCTATTTCATAAAAACAATTTTAGCAGGGAACCACACTTGTCTGCTTACATCGCAATCGCTATGGCATAATTATGTTGTCGTAAGCAAAAATGGGACCCATTTTCATGAATGTTAAATGAGCCTAGTCTGATTAATATTGACCTAGTAATAAAATTTATAAAGGTCTTCGTAGAAATAAAAGAAGGAAAGTTACAAAACAGCTTACTACTTACCTACTCTTTTAGGTAGCGATTTTGACAGTTATTTGTTAAATCAAAGATGTGTTGGTCTTATGATGTAATCTGGCAATGCTTACAAAAAATGCAGTAATCACAAAAAAACTTCTTGCCACAAAATTAAATGTCTCATTATTTTTAAGTGCGTCCACCGACGAAAAATAAAATGCGAATATAAAACATAGTTAAACGCTTAATGAGAAACAAAGAAATTAATTTACTCTACAAAATCACATGATTTATGCCTTATCATTGGCGACTAGATAACGGATAAATGTACTAAGATAATTTATCAGCAACCATAACTCATCAAACTACCATTTGCAATTTACGAGATTCGTATTCTAAAAAAAAACATAGTCATTCATACATTCAGTTTGCCAGCCATCGAGAGTTAAAATGTGTTCATTCGCACCGACTCCAAAAAGAACTGATTAGGTATGTTTTAGTCAATATTATTTTTCGCTTTTTAGTTTCATTTTGAAGTCGGTTTTTAGTTTTTTATTTCACAATTTTAAATGTTAAGTCCACTATTTTTTCCCCCTAACTCCGCCAAAAATGCCGCAAAGTGACCTAGACAAATGTTGTTCTTCTGTGGACCACTCACCCAATGGTATAATAAAAATAGGATATAAAAATAGAAATCAACAAATACAATTATTATGTAATCACACATTCGAAAATATTGTTTTATTGCACTAGAAACCTCGGGACCTGGACTCAGACTCAGAACCTGGAAACCTCCACATAACGTTTGATGTCTATCGGCATATATCAAATAATATTACGTAGAGATACTATCGGCATAATTTCATTGACGGTTAAAACTGCCGGACTCACTGATCAAATAAACTACGGCCAGACCATTGAGGCATAATGTACTAGCGTACAGTACATTATACCTTAATGGGCCGGACTAACGAAATTAATGACATCGGCAATTTGACATTCGACAGCAGAAACGAGATTTTACTATTCTGATGTTATGTAGAATTTATTAATCTTTTTTTTTTGTTTTCCTTCTGTGATTCTGTTTTATTTGTGTGAATGTGCCAAAGAATATGTGGTGAGAAAAAGAAACACTTTTTAAAAACAAGCATTTATTAAAGAACGGAGGAGGTTCTTAAGTCAACGCGTATCTATATCATCATCACCAGCCTATATCAGTCCACTGCTGGACACAGGCCTGTCCAAATGGAGGATTTTGCCATAATCGCCACGCTTGGAAGGCTAGTTGGCGATCGCAGTTTGACCAATGGTGGAGAGGAGACGCTGCTGCCCGTCTTCTTATGGCGGTTCTCCTGTAGTCGCCTCTTACGACACCCATAGGAAGAGAAGGGGTGGTGTAATTCTTTTAACTTGCCGGCACCACATGGTGCCATATGCATCACGCATTACTTTTTACAGAGTAGTCCGATTTTGATAATTATTTTTTAATTAGATACCTCAAAATTGGTCCTATACATATTTGAAAAAAAACTTACCCTAAGGGTGGGAAAATAAATTTATTGTACACTCTCAGATTTTAATGCTGATCTTATATCCACAGAAAATCATTAAATAAAAACTTTATAACAAAAAAAATTAACCGCTGAAAAACTAAGAAGCAAAATATAATAAACTCTTTTTTCATTTTTCATTGATTTAAAGTATAGCTCGAGGACGAGTTTATGCAATATGAAGTCGATGTTGTTATTTTGTATTTTTATTTTTAACTTTTTTAGTTTTTTGATAGACATTTGAAAGATAGTTTTTACGATTGCTTTTTACCTATATAGTCACAGGTTAACAGGACGTATACTAATAAAATCGGACCTTATACACCGTGCTTTTTTTACCGTCTTAAAGCCGAAGGCAACTTAAAGTATCCAATAACTACATGTCATTTGTACAGTCAACAGCACGTCGACCTACCCCAAAAGTCAAAAATTCTCCAATAGATTTACAACTTTAAGCCTGACATATAGAGTTCATTTTCTGAAAACTGAAGCTTATTTTAAAGGCGTCTGGGACTTGTTATAAATTTCGTCGGAAAATTGATCATTAATAGCACCCTATTTTTATTATACCATTGGGTGAGTGGTCCACAGAAGAACAACATTTGTCTAGGTCACTTTGCTGCATTATTGGCGGAGTTAGGGGGAAAAATAGTGGACTTAACACTTAAAATTGTGAAAAATTTTTTTTTTAATAAAAAACTAAAAACCGACTTCAAAGTGAAACTTAAAAGCGAAAAATAATATTGACTAAAACATACCTAATCAGTTCTTTTTGGAGTCGGTGCGAATGCACACATTTTAACTCTCGATGGCTGGCACCGATTCCAAATAGAACTGATTAGGTATGTTTTAGTCAATATTATTTTTCGCTTTTTAGTTTCATTTTGAAGTCGGTTTTTAGTTTTTTACTAAGCTTATTTTATTTATAAACAGTTCATAAAATTGCTTAATTTTAGGCTGAGAGAAAAATGTATCTTTTTGTTTTGTTTACACCATTCGAATTGATTGTATTTCCATTGCTTAAAAAATTCTGGCTAGTATCCAAATAATGTTTTGTGTATTAGCAGTAAGTAAGAAACGGTAAGTATGACGGAGCTTTGGCAATAACAAACGGACACAATGAAGTTAGACGTTAAATGTATCTCGTTGAAAAGTGATCGTATTTTGAAATACTTGGATTGTTTGTTTCTAGGATGCATGTTTTCAGAGTAATGTTATCTACACTAATTGTATGCATACGAACATAATTATGAAAGCTGATATTTGTAAACAAGTTTATTTCTCCTGGTGCAAGTACTTTGGCAAGAGATAATTATTTTCTGTGCATTTCACCAGTTCATAAACACTGCAAATTATAAACCCACTGGCATTTATTAATATACAATATGTATACATAAGTAATTTCCTATAATGACGTAATAGACATTTAGCAATAAACGTATCGATGTATTAGCATGTGACATACTAAACAATTTATTTAGAATTTAATATTGTAAATTGAGTGATGAAATGTATTTTTGACAACTACACTACTACAATAATTGTAACTATTGACCATCTTAAAATACATTTTTACTTTTTTATTATTATGAAATGAATATGATTATTATTTTCAAGTCAAATATTATTCCTAATTAACTTACTTACCTTACTTTAATACTCTCACCTACTTATTCTACAATCAATAAAGTCAATTTTCTCTAGAAACTCCTACTGCAAAAAGTACCTACACTAAAAGAGAATGTTTAGTAATAAAATAGGGCCATAAATGTGTCAATCGGATAGATTCTTTCTGTCTGTCCTCAAATGTTAGGCACTTTCAGAAATAATGAAGATAAAATACTTACTAGAACCTTTTTCTTGCGAAAAAATATGCCACTGTTTCCACCTAGGTTGTATAATTTAATCCTAGAACACTCAGCGACAGGGGTCCTGCAGGGCTAGCATGCGCGCATCGGTTATTTTATCGATAGACAAGACAAATTTTGTCTTTGACGATAATTTTGTCGTTTTCCCTAACCTAACGGATCACAGACGTCTCGAATCCTTTTTCTTAATATTTTCAGGGTCTCCCGTCGATCATAGCCACTTTTACACTGGCTTGGCATTATTTTTATTTTATAACGCGTCGATAAAATGCCACGACAAAATGTTATCGTGTTGCGCATGCTAGCCCTGCTGGGTGGTTTTTGTCGAGAAGTCGTAGTTCTTCGACCTTTTGACCCGACTGCCAAACGAGGGTTATGTTTTTTATAGAGTAATGGCTGCCCCTTTGGTATTTTCGAGATTGACGATATAGCAAACTAGTACTCTTTGGCAGATTTAGACGAATCACTTAGCTTTTGTGAGACCCTAATGCATCTTTAATTATTTCAAAGGTTTGTTTAGCGAATGCATTTATTAGTTGTGTGTAATCAACAAAAGTTTCGGGAATTGATGATTTGTTTATGGTTCCAAATTCAAAATTATATTTTTTTTGCTGTTGTTAGATTGGCACAACTGTTTTCCATTTTGGCGCGGAGTTTGAGTTACATCTGATAATTAGATTAAATACAGTATTGTTTTTAGTTATACCATATCTAGTGTGTATTGCGAGTTTCATAATGGACAAAAACATCGAACAAAGAGTTTCTCTTAAATTTTGCATCGCCAATGGAATTTCGTGTTCGGAGTCTCTGAAAATGTTACACAAGGCTTAAGGTGAATCGAATTTATCAAAAACACGTGTTTATGAGTGGAACAAAGCGTTCAAAATCGGTCGAGATGTGATGGAAGATTTGCCTCGCTCTGGTAGGCTATCAACGTCCGCTACTGAAGATAACATCGCAAAAGTGAAAAATAGTGACTGAAAATCCTCATTCAAGTTTGAGAGAGCTAGCCGTCGAACTTTCTGTGTCACACGAGTCGATTCGTACCATTTTAAATAATCTATTGGGTTGTTACATGTAACATGTTGCCGCTCGGCTAGTAAAAGACCTGAATTTTCTCCAAAAACTCAATCGCAAAAGAGTCGCTGAGGACATGCTAGAACGAGTCAATTCCGACCCAACATTCATGAAACACATTGTTACTGGGCCCCAAGTCTGCTAATTTTAGAGTGGCGTAATTGGTTATCAATTGGATCTTATTATAATTTTTCGACGCATTTGGTATTCTGCTACCAACTTAATTCTTAAATTTAAGTCTTAAATTAGTAGCAGAATACCAAATGTGTAATTCTTTGTTAGATTTGGTATTCTGCAACTAACTTACGTCTTAAATTTAAGTCAGTTAATTAATAGCAGAATATTAAATGTCTCAACCAATTACAATGAGATCCAATTGATATTCAATTATGCTACTTTAAATTAGCAGACTTGGGGCCCTGGTGACGAGACGTGGGTTTACGAGTTTGTATACAAGCTTCGGAGTGGCGCCTTCCAACTGAACCGAAACCGAAGAAACCGCGCCAAACTCGATCAAAAGTCAAAGTCATGTTGACTGTTTTCTTTGACTGTCGCGGTGTTGTGCACTCAGAATTCTTGCCAGAAGGTCAAACGATAAAAAAAGAGTATTATTTAAGCGTTATGCGACGTTTAAGAGAGCAAATTAGACGAAAAAGGCCAGATTTGTGGAATAAAAATTCTTGGATTTTGCACCACGATAATGCGCCTTCCCACAAGGCCATCATTGTGAACGAATTTTTGACTAAAAACTCAACAAATACCATCGAGCAGCCACCTTATTCACCGAATATGGCTCCAGCCGACTTCTTTCTTTTTCCTTAACTCAAATTACCACTTCGTGGCACCCGGTTTCATTCGGTAGAAGACATAAAGAAGAATTCGCGGCGAGAACTGAACTCGATTCCGAAAAAAGCGTTTAAAAAATGTTTTGATGATTAGATTATTCGTTGGCGTAAGTGTATCGCTTCTTGAGGACCATACTTTGATGGTGATAAAATAAATTTGGATGAATAACTAACATTTTGTGTATTATTAATCTTTTCCAGGTACTTTCTTGACAGAGTAGTAAATCAATGATTTGTATAAATATTGACCCTGTCTGAAATACTAACACCGCAATACGGGTTTTTTTTCTATTTGAACCTATAAATATGTTAATAAGTTCAGGCAGTTCTGAGGTATACATATATTAAAACAGTTGAAATCAACAAATACAATTATTATGTAATCACACATCCGAAAATATTGTTTTATTGCACTGGAAACCTCGGGACCTGGACTCAGACTCAGAACCTGGAAACCTCCACATAACGTTTGATTTGGTCTATCGGCCTAATATCAAATAATACTACGTAGAGATACTATCGGCATAATTTCATTGACGGTTAAAACTGCCGGACTCACTGATCAAATAAACTACGGCCAGACCATTGAGGTATAATGTACTAGCGTACAGTGCATTATACCTCAATGGGCCGGACTAACGAAATGAATGACATCGGCAATTTGACATTCGACAGCAGAAACGAGATTTAACTATTCCGATGTTATGTAGAATTTATTAATCTTTTTTTTTTGTTTTCCTTCCGTGATTCTGTTTTATTTGTGTGAATGTGCCAAAGAATATGTGGTGAGAAAAAGAAACACTTTTTAAAAACAAGCATTTATTACAAAACGGAGGGGGTTCTTAAGTCGACGCGTATCTATATCATCATCACCAGCCTATATCAGTCCACTGCTGGACACAGGCCTGTCCAAAAGGAGGATTTTGCCATAATCGCCACGCTTGGAAGGCTAATTGGCGATCGCAGTTTGACCAATGGTGGAGAGGAGACGCTGCTGCCCGTCTTCTTATGGCGGTTCTCCTGTAGTCGCCTCTTACGACACCCATAGGAAGAGAAGGGTTGGTGCAATTCTTTTAACTTGCCGGCACCACATGGTGCCATACGCATCACGATTCACGCATAACTTTTTACAGAGTAGTCCGATTTTGATAATTCTTTTTTATTAGAAACGGTAGCCTAAAGTTGGTCCGCATAACTTTTTACAAAGTAGTCGGATTTTGATAATTCTTTTTTAATTAGATACCTCGAAATTGGTCCTATACAAATTTGAAAAAAAAAACTTAACCTAAGGGTGGGAAAATAGATTTATTGTACACTCTCAGATTTTAATGCTGATCTTATATCCACAGAAAATCATTAAATAAAAACTTTTTAACAAAAAAATTTAACCGCTGAAAAACTGAGAAGCAAAATATAATAAACATTTTTTCATTTTTCATTTATTTAAAGTATAACTCGAGGACGAGTTTATGCAATATGAAGTCGATGTTGTTATTTTGTATTTTTAGTTTTTATGATAGACATTTGAAAGTTGGTTTTTACGATTGCTTTTCACCTATATAGTCACAGGTTAACAGGACGTATACTAATAAAATCGGACCTTATACACCGTGCTTTTTTAACCATCTTAAAGCCGAAGGCAACTCAAAGTATCCAATAACTACGTCATTTGTACAGTCAACAGCACGTCGACCTACCCCAAAAGTCTAAAATTCTCCAATAGATTTTCAACTTTAAGTCTGACAAATAGAGTTCATTTTCAAATGAGAAAATTTGACATTTTGTGGTAGGTCGACGTGCTGTTGTCCGTACAATAAAACTTGGTAATTATTAATTCAAAAACTAAAGAATTAAAATTATTATAAGCAAAATTTAGTTTGAACATTCTGTACACGGATATGATAGTCTACGTGGATGGTGCTGCGCGCGTGGAGGCGGCAAGGTCAAATGCAATGCATTGTTGAAATCATAAACATCATAAACAGGATGATACATTACTATCTTGAATTATTTTTTATTTTTTACTTAAAAAATGATATGGTTGATAATAGAAAAATAATACTTCCTGGAGGTTTATTAAGATGGTTACATAACGTGGGCTTTAGCTTTAAGACGGTTAATAACACGGTGTATGATATAATTATATTAGCGCCACTTTTTCGTAGGTATTTTATGAGGGGTGCTTAGCGGGACTAACCGATTTAATTTGCAAGATTTGATGGCCAACATCGGGACAGGAGAAACCAAATAAAAGCTTGTAAAAATCTTCACTTATTAACCCACTTAACTAACTTGACTTGTAACTAACTAACTATGTAATTAAATCTTGAAAGTAGTTTTTAACTAATGTGTAACTGATTTAAAACTTTTCAGATAGATTCGGACGACAATAAAATAATTTGCTACTATCATGCTGATCTGATAAGCCAAAAGCTGGATAGTGGAACTCTTCAACGACTACTAGTGTACTACCTTCGTGTTTGGGCTTATTCGACTCGTTTTGGCGGATCCTATACGTATAAATGTGTTTTTTTAGATCAATTATTATACTCTATATTTTTCTTCAGGTATGTGGCGATAGTGAAGCCGCTTCAGCACCGACTCAGCAGGCGCGTCGCACGCGCAGCACTTGTCACCGTGTGGTGCGCGAGCGCGTTACTCGCCTTGCCCAGCTTACTCTACTCTGACACTTATAAAAAATCGTAAGTTGTAAAAATATAAAGATGCTGCCCTGATAGTAAGAAAAAAATTCCATGTCACTTGGTTGAGACTGTTATGAGTGATGATCTAGTTACTTTTGAATTTTTAGCATAAAAAGCAGTGAATAACTATTTGCTCTTTAGTCTTTATTTATATGATTTAAGGATCAGTCTAATTTATTAACTGTAGCCAACAAAGTTTCAATAAGATAATATTATTATTCTTGACACTTAAAAAAAAAATCGAAAAGTAATCAAGCGAGTCAGTACTCAGTAGATGACGGTGACAAAACATTAAAATAAAAGTATTTAATTGTTGGAATGTTTGTTAAAAGTTTTAATTGCCTTTGATACCATTTGATCCCCCACAACAGGAAGTTGACTGACAGTAAGGAAAAATTGAAATCTCTGAGATCTGAGATAGCGTCAGTTTAAGCCGCGCATAATGATGCATACCCAACTGTGAAATTGGTAATCACAGGGAAGGCGCGGTTCGTGCCTCATGTTTACTTTAAATTTGAAAACGAAAGTATACTCCCATATGTCTAAATCCTTTTAAACCCATGCGTACTCATGACATATCAAAGTTGTTGTAGCGTCTAGTCTGAATTGCAGTGTAGTTTTGCATTTTAGTAGAAAGTACGAGTATTACCTGCTAAGATAACTGATGATGAACTGACTGTTTGTTCTTGTTTACAAAGGTACATCAATGGTGAACGGGAAATATGCTTCATCAAGTGGCCTGATGGAAGTTACCCTACATCAAGAGCTGACTATTCGTAAGTACCTATACAGGGGTGGCAGGGGAGTTTGCGTTCGAAGCTAAAATTTTAATGTGGATGCCATATTATCAAGGTTTATCCAAATCACCCTCATGTAATGTTCTACGATTTTGCTTAGTTTAGGAGCTAGAATTATTTTTATGATTTTTTCCATAATTTCACCTATTTTTATTTTTATTTTTTTAGTTCGTTTTTTGGTAATAATTATTAACAATACTCATTCGAAGATAAATAACACTTGAAAAAAATCATCGACCTCAGGTGGGACTCGAACCCACGTCCCATCGCAAGCCGGGCGAGTGCTTTACCAACTAAGCTACCGAGGACGTACACACCCTATAGAAATATTTTTACAAATATTTGACTATTGTTTAAGTTGACGGTATTATACTACTCAGCTATACATATAGCTACAACATTGATCAGAATACGCTGGCTTTGACAGCGAGAAAAAACACTTGAGGAATTTCATCTTGTCACGTGACGTCCTCGGTAGCTTAGTTGGTAAAGCATCTGTTGTGTAATATTTCTTATTTACCTAAGCATCTTTTCTCTAGATTAAAAATATTGTAACTACAGTTGATATTCCTAATAAATAAATAAAAAAGCACTCGCCCGGCTTGCGATGGGACGTGGGTTCGAGTCCCACCTGAGGTCGATGATTTTTTTTCAAGTGTTATTTATCTTCAATTAAACCTTGCATGGAATTGCTAAAAACAAAAAATTACAATGTTTAAGCATTTCTGATCTTAACCAATAGTCAAATATTTGTGAAAATATTTCTACAGGGTGTTGACGGTAGTATACTACTCAGCTATACATATAGCTACAACATTGATCAGAATACGCTGGCTTTGACAGCGAGAAAAAACACTTGAGAAATTTCATCTTGTCACGTGACGTCCTCGGTAGCTTAGTTGGTAAAGCACTCGCCCGGCTTGCGATGGGACGTGGGTTGGAGTCCCACCTGAGGTCGATGATTTTTTTCAAGTGTTATTTATCTTCAATTAAACCTTGCATGGAATTGCTAAAAACAAAAATTTACAATACTCACTCGTACCTCCTACTACTAAAAATTTGATTTATCTAAGTATTACGGAACTTGCTTAAATTTTAGTCGCAAGTTCAAAATTACTGTCTGAACTTGGTACTTGCATACGGTTTATATGTCAATAAAAAAATAAAATGGGGATCTTGTGGATTCTAGGTATTGTTAAAAACTGCCAAAGACATTAATCAATAAAATAAGGCCAAATAAAGCTGTTGTTAACTGGGGTTTATTTTCTATAACTGACCTTTAAAGTAAATTGAGCCATTTTTAGGGGAAACAAATACTATGTCATTTTATTGCATTTTTTATTTTTCTTTTAGTTATATAATGTTTTTTATCCATCTATTTTTACTTTAATATCAAGGACGGAGGTAACAAAAATGTTGCTATTTCTCTATCACTCCTTCACATAGGTTTGCTATGCTCTAATTAAATAGCCGAAAGGTTTTCAATGATTAAGGATGCCTACTTGCGTTATCTCAGGCGTACTTGCGTTATCTCAAGCGATACATCGCTACATATTACTTCCTTCCTAACCTGATTCGTCCTCACATTGAGTTAGCTGCTATTTGTCTTGTTTCGCTATTTTTGTTGGTTGTTCTCAACCCTGGCGTTGAAGTTGTTCTCTGTAGAGTCTGCTGCTTTATGGCCGTCTCTCCCTGTGCAACACCATAGTAATAATTCATTCTTTCATAATCACATTAAGAGTAGTTCATCATTAACACTTCCTAGTAACAGCAGTCCAGATTGATAAGCAAAACGGAGTCAAACAAGTAGACAGCAAGAGTATCAGTTCGCAAAGCAAAGCGATCGAAAATAATAACATTTTTAAAAAACCCCCGACTCAAACATGAGTAAAGAAACGGAACAGAGACAAAGCTACCTACGAATGCGCTGTGATAGGTACATCACTACAAGTGCAACGCGTGTGTGTGCGTGTCCACTGGCCGCTTGTCACGTATGAGCCGAAACCGCTTCAAACTAGATCAGCCAGTGGTCAATCTCAGGGCTTGCAGGCGTGACACGACGCTCGAATGTCGTGCGTGTTTTGTTTTGTTATCGAGTTTCTCACATAATACGTAGTAATATTTTTGTTTTAGTATTTAAAAAGTGTTGTTAATATGGTTGTACATTGTACTGTGTTCACGATAATACCTCCTGACAATTTTATTGCATTTGTTGAATTGCTTGAGCAAAAATTTTGCTAATATTTTGATCTTCATGTACAAATTGTTAATATTGGTAATGACATATTAGCACGTTTGCAAGATTGTACATTTCATATGCCATGTGATTATTTTCCATTGGATTATTTGAAAAAACTTTATATTAGATTTAGAATTTATCATTCGATTTAAAGACACAACAAATTATTAAAAACCAAAAGTAATAAAAAAAAATTTAGAATATGTAATTTGTAAAAAAATAACCTATTTTAATAAAAAATGTGAAAAAAGAACATTTATATTTTAAATTTATTCAATTGTGCCAACCCTACCAAAATAGGTATAAATTTTGCCAGCTCTTTAGAAGCTTTGTCTCTGTTCCGTTTCTTTACTCATGTGCTACGATGCCACACACACACAGACACGTCAAACTTATAACACCCTGTCGTTTTTGCGTCGGGGGTTAAAAATGGCGAGACAAGACAAGGAGCGACTAACTCAATGTGAGAATGACTTAGGATAGGAAACTAGGAAGTAACATGTACCAATGTATCGCTTGTGATAACGCAAGTAGCCGTCCTTAATCACTGATATCCTTTCGGCTATTTGTACTAGCTTAGCTAGAGCATAGCATACGAATGTCAAGGAGTGAGAGAGAAATAGCAACATTTTTTACGTCCGTTGCGTTTAGCGTGCTTGAAATTAAAGTTAAGAAAAAATTGCTGTATAATACATAGGAAGATTAAAATATTTATTACCTATAAGAATTCTGCTCGTTTAATACTCATTATAGCATTATTGCTATCAATTTTATCCTTTACGGAAGTTTGGACGTGTCCGTGAAAATGTCGATTATCAAGTTTAGACAGCGTTATTATATCGCTGAGAGTAAGACATAGTTACATTATCCTTAAGTAGGAGTTGAATGGATTATCAAATATTTTTTAAGTTTGATAATTTTGGGTAGGTGCTACTGGGTAGTCAAGTCATCATAAGACGTCAAAAAAAAACCTAGGAGAGCTAGAGAAACAAATAGCTCTCGGAACTGATAGTTATTACACTAAATCGCTATAGATTTAAATCCTTTTTACCTTAATTTTAGAAAAACTTACGCGCATAATTATAATGATAAATTATTCATTCTCTTAGTAACCAGCAGTGATGTTAATCGAATCCGCGTTTTAATAAGGGTTCTGTCTCATCAAGAACGAGCCGCGCTTAGCTTTAAAAAAAAATCTAAACATGTACTACCTACTAAAATGTTATCAATTTAAAACGTCAGAAAGACTTAAGCTTAATACTGAGCTGGCTCTTTTTTTTCTGCCAAACTGATTTGTCAAAAACGAAAATACGAAATACTAAATATCTACAGATATTTTGATAGTCTTTTATCATTCTTATGAAAAAAGTGGTTAAGTTTTGTTTCTTTCTTCATCTTTACTTTATTTGTGACACACCCCTCTATCACAGCCTCTATCACAAATTTTATCTTCATTTTCACTTTAACGATTGTTTCATTGAAACTCAAATATTAACGTTCCATGCACATAGCTTGACACATTTCATAGTACCTACAACAAACTAAGAGCTTTAGTGTGTACAGTGAGGTTTAATCTCTAAACAAACTCCGATCGTAAATGTATGAAATATGCACATAATGAGTAGTTGTTTGATGTTTTCAGATCCTCGAATATATCGTGATAGTCAAAGGAAAAACTAGAGTGTATTTCCTTCCACAATCTCATGTGTGATATTGAAAACACGTACCTATATTTACAATTATTTGTCTACTCTGCAAGTAACAAAACAAGAAACATTCATAAATAAATACAAATGAGAGTGTCATTATATTTCTAAACATTTTA
Organism: Anania fuscalis; assembly: GCA_950371115.1. Classification (NCBI taxonomy): domain Eukaryota; kingdom Metazoa; phylum Arthropoda; class Insecta; order Lepidoptera; family Crambidae; genus Anania; species Anania fuscalis. The sequence continues at coordinate 9,704,179 of OX493338.1, read as the reverse complement.
CGATAAATACCTACCTACTTAGTTTATCATTCGCATCACGAGACATGTGACAGCTATTTGAATTGCATTAGGATTCCGAAACCAAGACAAGCGATAAATCATGTCATACCATTTCAATGGAAAGTCGTAGGTACTCAAAGAGTATTAAATCACTACGGTCGCACTGCAAGGTCTGCTTAGATAATAGATATTGTAAATATTTTCAGGGTTCCTTACCTCAAAAGGTAAAAAAAGAATCCTTATAGGACCACTTTGTTGTCTGTCTGTCTATCCGTCAAAACCGTGGACATATAGTTACCGTAAATATTTAATATGTAATTGAAGATAAATAACATTTGAAAAAAATCATCGACCTCAGGTGGGACTCGAACCCACGTCATGTAGGATATGTATGTATGTATGTATGTAAGTCGTTATGTAATATGTAGTTACATTTTCTTTAACGAAGTCTAAAAATATCTTCAAAACTTCATACCTGCTTTGGACTAACTATTTACATGCGCGAGTCTGACCCGTAGTTGACCTTTTTAGGAACCCTTATAGTTTTGTCATGTCTGTCTGTCTGTCCGTCCGAGGTTTTGCTTGGAAACTGTTGACCCTAGAGAGCTGTAATTTTGTGGATATATGTATGTCAATCACGCCGACAAAATGAGGGACAAGCAGGAGGGGGGGGGGGTGTCTTTAATATCTAAACTATTGGCTTAAAAAATCTGTAAAAATTCATGATAATAGTGCTTTTCATGAAGGAAAATCATATTGGTTAAGATAGATCAGTTAGTTTTATAGTAATAGTGGTTCAACTGAGTCGATCAAAAGTTCCTCTGGAAAAAATTAAAGGTGACTTAAATACAGTAATTGCTGAAATATATTCTGGTAACAACGGGCAACTACGGAACCCTATACTGCGCGTGGCACAACACGCACTTGACCGGTTTTTTCTTGATTTTTTTATAGCATGTGTTTTGTTTTGTAAAATGTCAATAATTGCGTGGTTCAACGTGTACCTTTAAAACGCTCTCGTTTAACAAGTTAACCACTTCACAGCTACAACCTCGTGTTCCTGGCGGTGACGTACGTAGCTCCAATGTCTGTGATGGTGTGGGCGTACGCTCGGATGAGCGCGGCGCTGCGGGGCAGGGCCATCGGGGAGTGCACCCACCATCAAATGCAGGTCGTCCGGGCTAAAAGAAAGGTCAGTTTAGAGTTCAATAACCTTACAGGTGCGAGTGAAAGACAATAAAATGTGATGTGAGTAAAAATAATTTAACTTAGAAAATGGAAAATTTTCCATTTTCTCAGTTATTTATATAGATATATAGAGTATTTTAAATAGATAATTATCTACCTAAAATATCTCATTTAAATATAATAGAAATATTTAATTTAAATATAACATTTTACCTATCTACTTATTATATTTAAAAAAATCAAAGCTAAAAATAAGTTTATAAAATTGTTCAACCAAGTATTTGTGTTGTAGGAAAAAACTCGATAGCCTCCTGAAATAGAACATATTACGGAGAAAACAAAAAAAAATTGTCAAATTTTAATATGTTATAAAAATATATATTTAGAAATATACAATTTTATTATAATGTAAGTTGTACAAGATTTTCTGAATGACAAACTCTGACTTAATTTTGTATAATTTTATTAATTTATAATGGATTTGGCCGGTTGGAATTGGAAGCGGCCCGCATCCAGCATCGTCCTGCAACCTTTACCAGGTCGTCTGCCCACCTTGTGGGTGAACGTCCCACGCTGCGCTTGCCGGTACGCGGCCTCCATTCCAGAACCTTTCTGCCCCATCGGCCGTCAGTTCTACGTGCTATGTGCCCCGCCCATTGCCACTTTAACTCGCGTCGTAACTTTTACTATGGGAGCAATATTGAAATCATGATATATTTTACGATGTACAATACATTACCATCGAAGTCGCTAGTTGGTTTGTTTGAAACCAATCCCTTTTTTTTCGACTTTAATGATACTCCCAAGTTGTCTTAGAAGTTGATGTATATGAGCACCTGATTACGTGATTTTAAGAAGTGTCCTATTAGAGTAAGATCACAGGGTAGATAGTATTTTTTTTGGGGGTTTTAAAGCGGTTGGTAAAAGTTACTGCCGTTGGTTAAAAATTAATAATCAATGCTGCAAGCCCCCTTGCAGTATTGATTATTAATTTTTAACTAAATTCTCTAAAGCATACATAAAAATCAGCACTTTAATAAAACTTTAATAAATGTAAATTTTTTACTTATTTTTTGCACCGGATACCTGTTAATTCTCCGTCGGTCCAAGCTAGCAGGTACGCATACACTCAAACTACATACTTTCACTACTTAATCCCATACATTTGGTTTCTGAGAAAATAAGTTTGGTCTGGCGGACCTGGGATCTTGGACTATGTTCTCTTGTATACCCTGTATAAGTTAATTTTCATCTCTAAAAAATAAACAGCTCCTGGAAGAAACGACCAAACATTCTTCGCAAGTAGAGTTTGAAGAAAAAGCTAGTTATTTAATAAATAGGAACACTAAGTACACCCTTGTGACCTCATTGCGCCACAAGATGGAACATTCTAACGGTGAAATACGCATGCCAATAAGGTTTCTTTTTTGTTTTCGTGTTCCAATTTGTTTCTTTACAAGAAACATTTATTATCTAGGGATGTTTGGTCTTTTCTAATAAGTTGTACAATAGAGAAAAGACGAAAGTTAGCAGGTTTACAGTAAAGATAATAATAAACCAATATGTTTAAGATGAAACAATACATTTTGGCATAGTAGATTCAGTTTTATACCCACACGGAGAAATATCGTATCATTTCGCGACAGTACATAGGTTTAGGTTTATGGGTCAAAATCAGAGAGGTGAGAATCACGCTTCTGACAAAGGTTTTCTTAATAAAATAACGTAAAATTACTAAAATAGTTATCTCAAAGTGAAGATTATGTGTATAAATATAAGGTACTTAGCATATTTATTTTCCTAGAATATTTATTTACTTAATTAAAAACAAAAAAGAACTAAATTTTCATTCCGGGAACGCGTCCTTATACCATGTTTCATAGTTGAGACAAGTTAAAAATGTTCATAATAACGATTTGGAATTGTTATATTTTAATATTAGCTTTGAAAGTTATTAAATTATGAATATGTGTACAAATTAAAATAATACCAGATTAGTTTCTTCATATTTTAGTTATTCTAATGCTGTCTGACGTTTATCAAATCATTCCGTGAACGCGGTGGATCTCGGTCGATGTAATTAAAACACAATACGCTAGGCGCTGACAAACAGCAGTGTGAAGTTCACTAGTCAAAGAAAAAGGCGTGTGTCGTGTTTACGGAAGAAAATAATTGATTTTATTGGTAAGTACCTTTTTACTTGAAATATGGGATGCGTACTTTAATTCCCTGTCACTACGGGAACGCTGTTTTCTTATAAGTTTTTCGATAATCTATATGTTTTTCGCGATATTCTAATAAATATTACAGCTCGCTTATTCCTAACCTTCAAAACTAATATCTAACATGGTGGCCTCAAGCGTGACGTGAAAATATTTGTCAAATAATCATTTCGGGAATGGTCATTTAGGGAACGTACTCGTATATGACGGACATTCCCGAAATGATGCATGTGTTCCCGAAATGACGCAGGCGGTCCCGGAATTAGTTTTTTTGGGGAAAAAATATGCCCTGTTTCTTTTAAAAGCATATATAACCGCATATATAACCGCATATATAACCATATAAATTGGTTTTAGGTATCAATTAAGTAGGAGTAAAATGGAAAACGATAAAAATGAAGAGAAAAGGAAGTCGAAAAAGCAATTAAAACAGGACAGTATAGCTTATAAAAGACATCGTGAAATGGCTAATGCAAGGAAGCGCAAGTTTTTAGATAAAATGATACCGGAACAAAGAGAGATGAAGAGACTGAAAGATAGGGAATATTACCAAAGGAAGAAAGCTGAAAATAAAGTTAAGACTGTTAGTGATATGACTGAAAGACAAAAGAGGAAACAGAGGAAAATGTGGAGAATAAATTCGCAAAATTATAGACAGAAGAAAAAGATGATGGCAAATATTTTAGCTAACAGCCCCCCAGATTCTGAACATGAGATTGAAAACGATGATCGTGTTTCAAGGAGGAAGAAATCAGGAAGAAAACGGGTTAAAAAAGATAAAGCGCAGGCTTACAGAACTGTTAAAAAACAGAAGGATAAAATACAGAAAATGCAAAGAATTATAGATCAGTTGCGAAAAAAAGTACAAAGAAGCAGAAGACGCGAAGAAAGGGCATCGAAGAAGAGTGCTAAAACGCCTACTCGCAAAGTAGATGAAATAACAAGAGAATGTTCTGTTACTCCGGAAATTCGTAAACGCCTACTATTTGGCGAAGTTTTGACTACCCAACTAAAAGACACCGTTGATAAATTACCTAAAAATTCTAAACAGCGAGAATGAATTACTCCATGAAGTCATAGTGGCAATCAAAAACTTAATACCTGAAAAGATAGATGCGATCCCTGGAATCATGAATGTAACTAAGATTATCTGGCAGAACGATTCTGATTTCTCCATACTACTATATCAATTTTCAAAATTGTTGTGAGAAATTAAATTGCAGGCATTTTCAGTTGAAGATAGAGATCATGAAAGTACAATACCATTAGAAATAATAGATTTAGACAAAGAAAAGAATGATGAGTTTCTGAGTTGTCTTCACATCAGCAGAAAAAGTATTTACGACGCTGTATACGGATCAGACAGTTCAGATGATGAGAATCTCCAAAAGATTTCAGATCGACTTCATGGAAAGAATGAGGATATTTGTGCTGGAACTTCGTACGGAAATGATAAGGAGAACATCCACCCAAATATGATATGTCCAAAGACATTTTTGCTAGTAATGGTACCGACTAAAAATAAAAAAATGATATATAGATACGTTGCAGTCGCTGACACCTCGGTTGATGAAGATGGTGAAATAAAGGTCACTTTTCTTCGTTGTCAGCGGAATTCCGCAAAAATATTTAAAATTGTACAAAATGATATTGCATATGTCTCCTGTGAACAGGTTGTTCAAATTTTACCCACACCGAAATTGCAAAAAAACGGCAGTCGTACCTATTATTGTTTTGATGAAAATATGGACGTATTCGAAAAGTAATAAGTACCTAATTGTAAGACTTTAATACTCAAGTTGTTTTGTGATATTATGTGATTGTCCTTATTAATGTTTTTAATTCCTAATGTCTTGTTTTAAAAACTACAAAGTTTATATTTTGATATTAAGCATTGATGCAAGAAATTCTTATGATAGTGTGCAATTATTATTAATTCCTAATATCCTATGTTTGTTGAAACTACAAGTTTATTATTAGATTTTAAGTATGATTTGTGATACTCATGTTCCTCATTTCGTAACTAAGTGCAAATAAAGATATAATACAGTAAATTTATATTATTTTCGTACTTAAAATATAGGAAACCCAAGCGCTGCAGTCATTCAGAGAACGTCTACGTCATTTAGGGAACCTCGTTGTCATTTTGGAAACACTATCATCATTTTCGGGAACATCTCAAAATTTCCAAATTTGTCACTAATGAGTAATGCTATAGTGAAATCTTTCATACACAATATGAAATTACCTGTCAATGTTTTTATTTATTTCATCAATTAATAACGTAATGCACAAATGTATACAGTAAATTGAAAATATGAAACGAAATTTACACCAATTGAAATTTTATAGAGAGTAATTTGGAAAATAAGTGTTTTTATTATAAAGATATACAAAATGATAGCATTTTCCGATTTAGGGACAGGTAAATTATAATTTCTTGACAATGATTTTATTAAGTACATTGGTCATATAATTATTAAAAAAATATTTAAAAGTGTTCCCGAAATGACTTTAGGCCTTGGCGTTATTCTTATTAACAGCTATAATTTCTAAACAATATATTTTTGTGCGTGCCTCTTCACAGGAAAGGTTTACGATGAATGACACAACAGACCCCACTTGTTAATTTTCTGTAAAAAAAAACATAATTTCCCAGATATTTGAAAACCTAAAATGCTCACCTCTCTGATTTTGACCCGTATAGACATTTATTCCCATTAAAGACAAAAGTCACTCACATGAGAACAGCATTATTCTCAAAAATATATAAATCGTCGTTCGATTTGTATTGCTGCACTCACCTAACACATAAATCCGGAACTGTTTAAAACTATAAGTAAGACTCAATCACATATTGAGCAACTTTAGATTTAAATGTATTGAGTTAGCTTACATTTTTAATATTAGAGGGTAATTTGTTGTGAAGCTGCGCACCTGCATAAGTAACAATTTTTTTACTATAATTTGTTCTGGCTCTGGGTAGAACGAGAAAACTGGCTCGACGCATGCTGCGTTTCGTCACTCGTTTGCCAAAGGATAGGTTAGTATGGAGAGAGTTGTTCAATATTTTCCAAATGAGAATGCAAGTATTATAAATATACAATTGTTTTATGTTCATTAATTTTGTTTCCCAATAAATTTTGGAAGTTGGTGTTAAAAAGTCGTAATTAAAAAGTGTTTTAAGTATTTTATATTATATAGTAAGGAGGTTAAACTGAAACCACGTGAACAGCTTTTTAAGATCTTCTTGAGCTTTGTAAATTATGTCTTGCACAGATGATCCAAAGTATAATAGACACGTATCATCAGCGTACAATGTTATTTCAACGTGCAGACCTATATCGTTAATGTCATTAATGTAGGTCGTAAAACAAAAGTGGTCCCAAAAAAGATCCTTGTGGTATCCACAAGTATCTTAGCACACTTATTACTTTGTGTACCATTTATTTTAACCACTTGAGATCTGTTGGTTAGGTACGATTCGAACATTCTGAGGGCAGCACCTTTGACACCAACAGTTTCAAATTTTTTGAGAAGTAATCTATGGCTAACCGTGTCGAATGCCTTTTTTAAATCAATAAAGATACCGAGTACAATTTTTTTTTGGCTATGTGTGATTTAATTTTGGTTGTTACATTAACTGTTGCTGCAAGTGTGTTACTTTTGGGCCCAAATCCATATTGGCGATCATAAATGAAATTAATTGAGTTTAAATAAGTTTCGATCCGTTTATGCAATATTGTTTCTAATATTTTTGATAATAATAATGATGACTCCATAGCCGAGTGGCGAGCACGTCGGACTTTAAATGGCGCCGCCATCTCTGACGTTCCGGGTTCGATCCCCGGTCGGATCAATTTAGAAAACGAACTTTTCTATATTGGTTTGGGTCTGGGTGTTGTGGTACCGTCGTTGTTTCTGATTTCTATAACACAAGTGCTTTAGCTACTTAGGATCAGAGCAATGTATGTGATGTTGTCCAATATTTATATTTATATTATATTGGGAGAACTGAGATTGGCCTGTAGTTTCCAGGGTCTATTTTTAAACCTGACTTGAAGATAAAGGTAACTTTGGCAATCTTCAGACTATTTGGAAATTCTCCATTCTGTAATAGCTTATTAAAACATTTGGTTAGGCTGCTAGATATTGACCTCTTTATACATTTTAAAGACTTTGTATTGATCTCATCAAGGCCATAAGATCACGAATATAAAAATAGGGAATACAGTGCTTCGAGTCCAGTGCATGTCTATGGCCCCCGCAGAATTTAAGCATCGTTGCTTACCATAAGCTATCACGTCACGACTAGGTCTGAGCGGGACCTTTTTGGCACAAATACCTCACTTTTCCACAAAATATTATTTTATTTTACTGTTGTGCCAAAAAAGTAATTTTTAACCCAATTTGTTTTGTTCTTATTCTAGTTTACCAATTACTTGACTATACCAAAATGTGAATAGCCTTGATTCTAATAAGATGTTGTTTTAGTGCAAGTACTAAAAATTATGTTATTTAATAAGTGAAATTAATAATAAAAACGACCGCTTGTGACGTTAATATCCCTAATTCTCGGTATTATCTAAAATTACTGCTATTTATGCCTTATTCAAAGTCTGGAAATTGCTTCGATAAAGTCGTGTTAATTAGCAAAGGCTCTTAGCTAAATTTCACTTAATACAGTGCTTGCATACCTATATAACTACTACTATAATTGACATCTTGAATACAGGTTACAGCGGTTACAATAAATAACTGCTGTGTGTTCATTCATACGGTACAAATACCTTAAATTATCTGCTGCATTCTGCACTTAGCTAAAGTTCATCACCTCATCATCAGCATTATCATCATCATTTGACTTTTATATTTTCTTAGAGTTTTCAGTGTGTTGCGCACGACAACCACTGTCGTAGCTAAATGTATAATCAAATGCAGGAGTGAATCTGACAGACTTAAAACCGATACCTATTTGCTCTCAGCCATGTTTTCCAATGTCAGTGACAGTTCCGTAGCAGCCACCTATTCCTGCGATATAGATTAAGAAACACATGCTTGCTGACCACTTGTACTACCCTTACGGCCTTGCTGACTGGTTCCACAGAAACGATAAGTCGATACGTGGGGAGTTAGTTCGGCTGCAGCCGCTGCAGGTAGGTATTTTTACTAAGGTATTTCCAATTTTAGAGTTCTCCTTCTTTTAGACAGATTGCATCACAATGCTAGCGGGGTGTGCCCACCGATAAATTTGGGTTAACAGGCAAACGCTCTTAGCTAAATAAGACTTGATACAGTACAAGATAAACGAATTAGTAAGTTATGTTAGCTTTTAGTAAAACGAAAGGTACACATATAACATATTACAACTAATTTGATTTAATCAAAACTAACAGGATACAAAAACACTGAAAAGAATAATTTGCTAAATGAAATAAGCAACACAAAAAATAGTCTTTATAATCAGACTGGCATGTTGTTATATAAAGCCCTCGTAGTACATTCTAATAATCACTCTACTATTTAGGGTATATTTCATAAGGTCCATATTTCCCCTAGTCATCCAGTATTATACTCGTAAATTTTACCTAAACGGTTTGATGATTAATTGTATCAGTGACGATAAAATGCCACTCCAGTTACTAGGACAAAGGAATGGTGTCAAAGAAAACTTCGTAATTTCCTTATTTTTTTAACGTTATCATGGAACTCTAATGATTAAAATAACAGGAAAAAGTTAGATCTTTATTGGAAGGGCGTATTTTAAGCTCATAAATATAGGTAAGCTGCCGGCCTTAAACTGGCTTTCGATATAAATAGAAGAACGAACCAGACAAAGACAGACACTTTATTTTTTATTTGCATGAGTAAAATATATCTCCAGGTAATGTCTGTTGTTAGGTCATCATGTTAGCCATAAGACGTCCACTGGTGAACATAGGCCAATGCGTATTGTTAGTAATGTAGTCTAAATAGTTTGATTTATAAGGAACCCTTATTACTCAAAAGGCCCTAACTACATTTGGGATTTATTCTTCGATTCCGTACAAAGGGTCTATAATTATATATGACCTACATATTTGTCAGACCACAGGGGCAAAAAATTATCGTACAAAGTTTCGTTTATTTTTTATTAAACAAAGGATTTCATTTAAAAAGGGTTTTACAGATTGGAACCCAGCAAGTAAGATGTAATTCTATGCGACTAAAATCGCGGGCGTAAGATTTTCATGTTTTATGATAATAGCACATGAAAATGTAAAGCATGGACACACGGTTGGCGGACCGTTCCCGTTTACCTTAACGAGATCACCTTGTCTGCCGGGCTTGTGTAGATACGCTTTTCAAATGAACCCGTTCCACAATCTCGCTTCTAATTCCGGCAGTGCATTGTAACCAACCCGCCTCTCGCTGTCTTAGAACTAAAAAATGTGTAAATATATTAATTAAGATCGAAATGGCTTCGTAAATAAAGTTGGCCTGTGATAATTTAAAATGGCTGTGTGATCGTCTAGTTTTATGGTAGGACCGTACGTTGTGTTAATAATAGTAAACCAAATTCTTTTAGAGGTACGTGAATGTTATAACTAAGTCTTCTCCAAAGTTTCCTGGGTTTGTGCGCATTCAAGGAAGAGGAAAAGGAACGCCCCGAAGGGCGCCTGATGAGCCCCAACACCAAACGCCCATCAGGAGTGGTGGCCATGTGATAAACAAATATCGCCAAACAAACAATCTGCCACCTCCGGGAATAGGACCTAGTCTGAAACACGCATTTAGCGTAAATATGCGCAACTAAGGGAACGACTGAGCCTAAGATATTTAATATAAAATACCAGACTAACTACTTAAACTAAAACCTACCTACTCGACTTTGGTTTGGGGTCATTAAATTACCTAACCGAAATAAGTAATCTGAATCCTTTAGTCCAATATAATACCAAGATGACCCAACAGTATCTATGACAACTTGTAGAGGACGGGGTCCTGAAATCTGCATTGTGTCCTTTGTGAAGTCATCGATACTCCCACATCAACCAGCATTATTCGGATTAAAGATTCAGACAACTTTTCTAAATAGTAAGGTACCTATACTCTATACAAAACCCCTCTATATAAAATACAGATTGACCCAACAATATCCATGACATAAGTAATGCCATATGGATATTCCCACATCAATCAAAACCTATATGGATATGAAATAAATGTTGTAATTAATTCAATACAATACCAGGTTGATTCAACAGTATCTATGACAACTTGTAGAGGACGGGGTCCTGAAATCTGCATTGTGTCCTTTGTGAAGTCATCGATACTCCCATATCAACCAGCATTATTTTGAATTTAAACTCTATTATGTATAGTTGACCTTTGGTAGCCTATTCATGATAGTCGTAAGTAAACAGTAAAAATCGTATTTTATAAAATACTTATATTTTAATTTTATCACAAATTAATATTAAATTCTCGACTCAGTCTTGAGGATAAAGGAGTAATGAAAAGGATTTAATAAGGATGGATACCTAAAAATAGCTAATTTCCTAACTACCTAATTACTACGTCCGTTAACCTAAATAAATGAAGCTATTTTTAGAGGATTGGATTAGACAGGTATCAGGAAGGATATGATTTTAAGGAAAAAGGGTTTTCCCTGCCTAACGGTACCTCTACCTGACCTACATACTTAAAACCCTAGTAACCTTCAAACGAACTTCCTAGTAATGTTAGACGTAAAATAAAGATAGGTACGTAATAGTATATTGCCTTGATCAGTGGTAATAGGTAAAATGAAGATTTCAAAAAAGCTGTTTTGTTGTAATTTGGCTCAATCAATCGAACAAATAAGTATTTAAAAGATAAACGACAGTCATATTTGTTAAGTAAAATCACTGGGGTTTTTTTATGTAAAACAAGATCAAATAACCTTGATTTAAACCAATCAAATTGATTTACCGTAGAAATATGTCAAAGTTAAATAGCTCAAATGAGCGCAAACCGTCACGTTTTGATACGTAAATCGTATTCAAATCTGTTAAATGATTTCTAAGAGTTTTAACACGTAAGATAAGCTTAAATGAACTTAAATAATCCGCATTAATTTAAGTACCACAAATAAACACTCAAAATAAAACACAACAAAAAAGTCAAATAAAATTAACATGCACACATCATCATGAAATTGAAAATGGGTTCATACTAAGATTATAAATTAATGCACACATAATGTTACCCAATAATCGAAATTAGGTAAATTAGCAGCGAACAAAACTGTTAAAATCCTGATGAAAAGGAATGATGTGGGATAAAAGAACATTTAAATTATCATAAATCAAGTCTAGAATTACTGTCAATTACTGGTTTGAAAAGGATTTTGGCATTAAATATTTGAATTAAAATACCCAGACTTCTTAAAATCTATAACTCACGTTCTCAGCCGTTGAACACTCGCGAACACCATCCAGGTGCAATCAATGCGAAACACCAACTGTCCTCAAGCCTAACCTGCTAAACTATTTAAACATAACATTTCTTCCCTGCGTCCCACGCCCCATGTCTTAAGAGCTGACGTTTGAAATCTTTCAATTTGCAGGGGTACTCAACCTTCTATGATCCACAAGCCTCATTTCAACATTGCATGACAAATATTCTAACACATACTGTAACTTTCCTAAAGTCCTACTTTTTTTCTATATTTTACTAAAACAAACATATGACTGGCTATGAATATATATTTACTCCCTTTTCCTTCATTAGAAATTATAGTATGAATATTGCGTATCCATTGCTTACTTACGTATATCAAATTATTTGACATAATGTAAATTACTAAATAAATATAAACTAGCTTTTACGTCTAAGACTTACACTTATAGTGTACATTATTGAGGACAAATCAAATCTTAATATTTTTTATTTTAAGATCATTCAAAAGTTGTCAACATCTGACTTTAAGCATAGTAGAAACAAAGCTTTAAGTGCCCGTTCCGAAGCATATGGCATACACATGGGTTTGCCTGCGGTATTTATGATAATCCTAGCGAGTGTCCGTTTGTTTCATATCCAGTTTATTTTTTATATTTGCACATTTTATTTATTACTATGTTTTGAAAGATTGTTAGGGGGCGTCCATAAATTACGTGAGGTGTTTTTTTAAATTTTCTGTCCCTCCCTCCCCCCCTGGTGAGATTTCGTGAGATTTTATTCAACCCCCTCCCCCATCCCCTAATCTCACGTGAGATTTTTCGAAATGTGGGTTTCTTACGTAAACGCGTTGGATTTACGTAAGAAAAATACATAATACATATATATTTTCTATAGAAAAACCACTCAAATAAAGGTTTAAAACTTAGTAATCCTAAAAATCTAGATTTTCTAGGAAACTTGAAACGCGAGCGGGGGTCGGGGCTGGGGCAATGTTGATCATGACACGGGTTAAGCATGTACAATCTGGATTAAATGGACCAAAATAGTTTTTTTTTTTTTTGTTTCAATCAGAAAAAAAATTGCGTGATATTTGCCGAGACCCCCCCTCTCTCCAACGTAAGATGAGATGAGATTTGACTCGACCCCCTCCCCCCCTTAAACATCTCACGTAATTTATGGACGCCCCCTTAGCGCTTTGGCACGCGATATTGCACCCTATGGCCCGAGTGTTAACCATTAGTGACATGACCTTTGACCATGTGCGTTCGCGCAATGCACTACGGAGTCTGTTGAACGTCCTATTTTATTGTTTATCTGACTATTTAGGTCAGTTCGCTGTCATAGTTTATTTTATTAGGGTTTTGGTTTATTTTAAATTACGTAGGAAGCATGGTGTTTAATAAGTTATCCTTTTTAGTTAGAAATAATTTGATGAGAAAATTTAATATTTATTTTATTAATTACTTAAATCATTATTTGATTTGAAAGGGTATGGTCGTTACATTCGCCCCCAAAATTCTTAGACAGTTTACTGGAATAAGAATTTTCAAAACTTAAAAGATCCAGAACCTTCAAATCAACAAAATGTTGTTCCAATTTAGTAAAACTTATTTAAACTGACCGTGTCAAAGGAAAATTAAATTTAAATCCCTTACAAATTATGAGATCAAGTTACGAGTCTAGCTAATCTACCAAATAACTCATTTAAATGTAAATATAACAAATCTATCCTGAAATGATCGGAAAGGTGTAAACAATCACTGCATTGAAAAGACGGATTGGCATATCTCTAAAACAAAGTTACATTATTTGCACAAGTTTTTTTTTATTTGAATTTGTGCAGTACATGTACGATCGTACATGTATAAATCAATTTATTAACATCTGTACCCAAAATAATGTATTGTGTGTATTTAAACCAGATAGAAATTGCTGCAGCAAGCACAGAAATTCTGAGCCTCCAACCAACCTATGTATAGCTAGTCTATCGTCAGGCAATCCATTCACTGCAGGAAAACTTGGTTGTCAGGCAAGCTCAGTCCTAGTGACAATATGTTGATACTATCAGTCCAATCGTGCCATACGTCTTGATACGGATACCATCAACATATCCCCACAAGAAAACAGATCACGTTTATCAACTAAAGACATCACCATACACCGATCAATCTTCTTACTCAGACTCTGCACCAGCTAACGGCCACTTAATACCTGGAGCGTGTGTAGTGTGCTTAGTTCTGGGTGGTGTGGAGTATGAATCGACTGAGGGCCAGTACAAAACTGACATTGTTCAGTTTACCTGTTAAATAGTAAACATGAACATACTAACCTAACACCTATCCCTCAACCAATTCAATGTTGTGGGTGCTTTGGGTCAAAATGACAATAAATTACAACCCCGCAAGCAAAACTGCTGAACTACTAACGCCACAACGCCACTTTGCAGTCCACCAATCCACTGTACAGGGTGTATAACCTCATAAAAGGTATATACGTTAGCAGCTATTTTATTTTTAAATATAAAATACCCCTATCCATTCAATGAGTAATGTCAACAAAATTTATTATTTTGACTTTAATTTGACAAAATACTAATTCTACGCAAAAAGCTGTAAATCACCTATATACGCAAAAATGCTATGAAAATATTTTACGCAAATGCAAAAATGATGATAATATGACTACTCAAAGACACTACGCTAGTGGCATTGTTTTTGCCATCCTGCCTGCAAATACTTGCAAAACTACGCAAACTTGTAAAAATGCGTTGTACGCTTTCGCAAATACGCACTAACTCAACGGATCACAATATCTACGCAATTACAAAAGATGTACGCTAAAGCAAAACCTAATTAACCGCAACTAAAATCGTAAATACACAAAGAGCTGTTAGGTATGTAAGACAACCCTAAGTTATTTATTTATTTCTTCAAGCAAACTTATTCATTATACATACAATAGGCAACCTGCGCCATGAGGCATTCTCTACTAGCCGACTACTTTTCAAGTTTTGTAGAATAAAATAGATGTCCTTCTGCGAAATAATGAGCTTCTATGAAATTTCTTTCTTTTAATCTATAAAACCCTAACTGTATTCAAAACAAACCAAAACTATCAGCATTATAACTAAAAATTACAATATTCGTTGCAATGCAATCAAAACGAAACTTTATTTAAAGCACACATGACTTTCAAGTGTAGGTATATTCAAAAATATAACCTTTAGTAAACGAAACCACGAACATTACAGGCTGCGTACTCAAAACTATAAAGGAATCTACGGTATGTAATCGCCTTTATAAAATAACAAACTAGTGACCTGATGCTATGCTATTTTTTATCACCGAACCAAATCGAATCATTTAAATCTAAACTAGTTCTACATACGACATTTGATTCATTTAAATCTAAACTAGGTATTTCATCTCTTTGTCATTCATCTGTTTTGTAAATAGAACCAGAATCAAACAAGTCGTAATATGACCCAAAATAACTAGTCACGGAATCGAACCTGTGACTATAATGCTTTCTAACTACTCAATTATTATCATTAAAGTATTACTATAGTTAACCCATTATTTAATTACTTGGAATAATTAAATTTGACTAATGTATCGAACCAGATACTACGTTATTCCTCCATCCACAACGCGATATGAAACAATTTGTAATTACTCAATCTCCTTAAATGACTAACGACTATCTAACATTGTGCTGGAGTCGAACCAGCCCTATAAAAATAAAAAATAAACCAGTTCCGGAATCGAACCAGAACCTACGCCAATCTTCCAACCACTGAGCTAAGTGACTCCTATAATTAATTAATCACCCTCGTAAAATTAAAATATGACCATGCCCTGAGTGCGTACCTGTGGCTAAATAAAACTTGTAACTTGAACTGAATGTTTACTAAAACCCCGGCCAAGTGCGAGTCGGATCCGCGAACGGTTCCGTACCATTGTCTATAAAAACGGCAATGAAATTCACGCTTGTTTTATCCCCTTTAGTATTTCTTTCATTTTGTTTCGTCATATTTGTTGTTATAGCAACAGAAATTATACTTCATAATAATAATATGTGAAATTTTCAAATGTTTCAACATGAACTATCACGGTCCATAGACACCGTCCGGTGACAGACGGACAAACGTACATACGGACAGACAGACAGACGAACAGACGGAAAGAAAGACAGACAGCAGTGTCTTAGTAATAGGGTCCCGTTTCAAACCTCAGGCGTGGTCCCTAAAACCAAATGACCGTGTCCCGGAATCGAACCATGGACTTAGTCAACCTTTTAACCTCCGAGCTATAAATGTCATTACCTAATTAAATCTATGATTTTTAAAATGGTTTAATTGTTTACTATACCTAAACCTGATGACCGTATCCTGGAATCGAACCAGGAACTTAGTTAAACTTCTAAAACACTCTATTAAACAAAACATAATAAACTAAACTATAATTCATATAGTTAATCAAACGATAGAAACAACCATTTTATTGTTGATCACGGAATCGAATCTGGGTCCTACTACGTTTTTAACCACTAAGTCATCGGGCCATAACCAATACTGTTGCTATAAATACGTAATTTGATTTCTGTGATGTAGACTTTATTTTATATCTACCTCAAATTTAAATTTGAATTAGCGGATTGTTCGCTTCTGCGTATTTTCCACCAGTCAACTATTAGGTATTTATTAGGCATTAGTAGCATTGCAATTATTTTTATTAGCATTTATTCATCGCCCCCACAGTAAATAACCATCCTATGACTGTTGCTGGGACAACCAAACTAGGAACCACGCAACATTTTAACCACTAAGCCATTAGGGTAATTACTTGAATCACTTAGATTTTTTACATAAAATGCATGATTTTAGTAAAACCTCATATTTATAAATCATTCTATTATGATCAATCTATTAGCAAACCATAATATTCGTGGAATCTAACTAAATTATAAAGATATCGTCACTCGACTAACATGATGCTTTGGACACATTGCAATAACGTACACTAAACTGTAATTTATTACTTTCAACGCAACATTGGGACCAAGGAAGAGTGCACTTGAAATTCCAACACATTTATCGTAAAATAGCCGAACGCAATAGCGTTAAACAAAAAATACACTTCGAGCCAATTCTATAGACTATTTATGTGACAGGCACATTTATAATTTTAACCTTTAAATCAAGTCCGCATTTAAGTCTAGTTTCTCACGCTTAAAATCTTTAAAACGAGTATTGTTTAAATTAAAACTATTACTTTTATTTATGTTAGTACTAAATGTTTCCAGTTACATAATATTTTTAATGCCTATGCTAGACATGGGACACCTGGGCGTTTGTTTATTTAATAGGCAAAATTTTCGTGGGACCGCTCTCACTAGCCGACGCAAGGAATGAAATATGAACTGTTATTAACTGATTCGGTGGTCTTTTAACAAAGAACTAAACTGTAATCTTGTTATGATTATTTGGCTGAAATATAACATGCCGAAACGAATAGTACACCATTGTTGTACACTATACGCAGGCTTGGAGTCTGTAATATTCTAAGAACAGTTAAGTTACTAGGTAGAAACAATGGTATGTTATTTTATCATAGTTATTTATTCACTGAGTATATTTTATATAAGATAAATAACGTTATCAAAAATGAATATTAGTTTACCTTTAACCTATACTTATAAGAAAATCGAATAATTAATTGTTAATAACATACATACTTAACATATTTGTAAATTTACCTATCAGATCTCGCCCTCATTCTTTTCATAAGTATGGAACCTAGTGATATTTTAATCGAACCTAAACTGGTATTGAGAATTACGTTTCGAAACTAAAATTAGGATTTTAGTATAAAAATAAACAGTTTTATTGTAAAATAAACAGAACCGTTGATTGAATGAACCTTATTGTTTTGGTATGGTGCTTTTCTCTTTATCTCTATGGACCTCGGTCCCGTACTATGATTCTGATTATTAGCTTCCTAAGCATTACGCCCCCACTGTATTCCAATTTCCTCGAATGCGCACACCCACAACCCTGGATATCCTTATGCTAAACATTCACGTTTTCGACCTCTCTCCGTTTCACAGACAACAATTGTAGGCTAGAAAGCCTACTAAACATGATCCAGTGTTTTTTAACATCCTGGAACACGGAACCAATTGTAACCAACCCGCCTCTCGCTGTCTTAGAACTAAAAAATGTGTAAATATATTAATTAAGATCGAAATGGCTTCGTAAATAAAGTTGGCCTGTGATAATTTAAAATGGCTGTGTGATCGTCTAGTTTTATGGTAGGACCGTACGTTGTGTTAATAATAGTAAACCAAATTCTTTTAGAGGTACGTGAATGTTATAACTAAGTCTTCTCCAAAGTTTCCTGGGTTTGTGCGCATTCAAGGAAGAGGAAAAGGAACGCCCCGAAGGGCGCCTGATGAGCCCCAACACCAAACGCCCATCAGGAGTGGTGGCCATGTGATAAACAAATATCGCCAAACAAACAATCTGCCACCTCCGGGAATAGGACCTAGTCTGAAACACGCATTTAGCGTAAATATGCGCAACTAAGGGAACGACTGAGCCTAAGATATTTAATATAAAATACCAGACTAACTACTTAAACTAAAACCTACCTACTCGACTTTGGTTTGGGGTCATTAAATTACCTAACCGAAATAAGTAATCTGAATCCTTTAGTCCAATATAATACCAAGATGACCCAACAGTATCTATGACAACTTGTAGAGGACGGGGTCCTGAAATCTGCATTGTGTCCTTTGTGAAGTCATCGATACTCCCACATCAACCAGCATTATTCGGATTAAAGATTCAGACAACTTTTCTAAATAGTAAGGTACCTATACTCTATACAAAACCCCTCTATATAAAATACAGATTGACCCAACAATATCCATGACATAAGTAATGCCATATGGATATTCCCACATCAATCAAAACCTATATGGATATGAAATAAATGTTGTAATTAATTCAATACAATACCAGGTTGATTCAACAGTATCTATGACAACTTGTAGAGGACGGGGTCCTGAAATCTGCATTGTGTCCTTTGTGAAGTCATCGATACTCCCATATCAACCAGCATTATTTTGAATTTAAACTCTATTATGTATAGTTGACCTTTGGTAGCCTATTCATGATAGTCGTAAGTAAACAGTAAAAATCGTATTTTATAAAATACTTATATTTTAATTTTATCACAAATTAATATTAAATTCTCGACTCAGTCTTGAGGATAAAGGAGTAATGAAAAGGATTTAATAAGGATGGATACCTAAAAATAGCTAATTTCCTAACTACCTAATTACTACGTCCGTTAACCTAAATAAATGAAGCTATTTTTAGAGGATTGGATTAGACAGGTATCAGGAAGGATATGATTTTAAGGAAAAAGGGTTTTCCCTGCCTAACGGTACCTCTACCTGACCTACATACTTAAAACCCTAGTAACCTTCAAACGAACTTCCTAGTAATGTTAGACGTAAAATAAAGATAGGTACGTAATAGTATATTGCCTTGATCAGTGGTAATAGGTAAAATGAAGATTTCAAAAAAGCTGTTTTGTTGTAATTTGGCTCAATCAATCGAACAAATAAGTATTTAAAAGATAAACGACAGTCATATTTGTTAAGTAAAATCACTGGGGTTTTTTTATGTAAAACAAGATCAAATAACCTTGATTTAAACCAATCAAATTGATTTACCGTAGAAATATGTCAAAGTTAAATAGCTCAAATGAGCGCAAACCGTCACGTTTTGATACGTAAATCGTATTCAAATCTGTTAAATGATTTCTAAGAGTTTTAACACGTAAGATAAGTTTAAATGAAACTACTTTTACGGATTATTTCGCGATTTATTAACATTTTATTTAACCTGACGTTTCGAACACTTTACAGCGTTCGTGGTCACAGGTAGACTAAGGTGTTATTCGTCTTTACAATATTTTGAAAGAACTATAAACTACCGTCACTCAGTTAATATTAATTTGTGTTCCTATCTACGCAAAAAGAGCTAACTGTATCTAGAGGTCTTGCAGTGCGGGGCCTAGCATGGGATTTCGTTAAAACAGGATCCCATGCTGGTGGTATTTTCCAACCATCTTCTCTGTTGAAATTCGGGTGTCTTCTAATTTCAATTGCCTCCCGTAACATGCGAGGAACAAATCGTCGTTCTCTTGCAAGGACTTTAGGCTGGTCAAATCGTATGAAATGGTTGGGTGTATCTAAGGCATGTTCACACACTGCAGACTTAGTATTCCGTCTATGTTTGATGTCGGCTATATGTTCTTTTACCCGCACGCCTATACTTCGTTTTGTTTGACCGATATAGGAGAGCCCACAGTCACATTCCAGTCTGTACACCCCCACATCTTGAAGAGGTATGTTGCACTTGACAGGTGGTAAAAATTGGTTAATCTTTTTCGGCGGCTTGAAGTAGGTTTTGATTGAAGCGCGCTTCAAAATGTTTCCAATCTTGTCAGTGACACCCTTCATATAAGGTAGTACAGCAGGTTGGCGTTCGACGGTGGAATGCTTGACCCGGGGTCTGGAACGACGTGGTACCGGCAACTGGTTTTCCCGTAGTACCTTCCTGACATGCTGGAGCTCGCCAGCCAGGTGTTGGTCGTCACAGATACCCCTTGCTCTCTGAAACAACGATTTGCCTACGGTAGCCAACTGTCGAGGATGATGGTGAGAGGCACCATTGAGGTATTTATCTGTATGGGTGGCTTTAAAAGTATCATCTACGTATTTACAATTTTACCCACCAATCAAGTCTCTGCTTTTCTAGAACATTTAAATTCAATCCACCCAAAAATCAAATTTACTATGGAAATTGAGGCAAACAATAAACTAGCTTTCTTAGATATTTTACTTACTAGGAATCCGGATCATACTCTTAGTCATACAGTTTTTCGTAAAGCCACCCATACAGATAAATACCTCAATGGTGCCTCTCACCATCATCCTCGACAGTTGGCTACCGTAGGCAAATCGTTGTTTCAGAGAGCAAGGGGTATCTGTGACGACCAACACCTGGCTGGCGAGCTCCAGCATGTCAGGAAGGTACTACGGGAAAACCAGTTGCCGGTACCACGTCGTTCCAGACCCCGGGTCAAGCATTCCACCGTCGAACGCCAACCTGCTGTACTACCTTATATGAAGGGTGTCACTGACAAGATTGGAAACATTTTGAAGCGCGCTTCAATCAAAACCTACTTCAAGCCGCCGAAAAAGATTAACCAATTTTTACCACCTGTCAAGTGCAACATACCTCTTCAAGATGCGGGGGTGTACAGACTGGAATGTGACTGTGGGCTCTCCTATATCGGTCAAACAAAACGAAGTATAGGCGTGCGGGTAAAAGAACATATAGCCGACATCAAACATAGACGGAATACTAAGTCTGCAGTGTGTGAACATGCCTTAGATACACCCAACCATTTCATACGATTTGACCAGCCTAAAGTCCTTGCAAGAGAACGACGATTTGTTCCTCGCATGTTACGGGAGGCAATTGAAATTAGAAGACACCCGAATTTCAACAGAGAAGATGGTTGGAAAATACCACCAGCATGGGATCCTGTTTTAACGAAATCCCATGCTAGGCCCCCACTGCAAGACCTCTAGATACAGTTAGCTCTTTTTGCGTAGATAGGAACACAAATTAATATTAACTGAGTGACGGTAGTTTATAGTTTTTTCAAAATATTGTAAAGACGAATAACACCTTAGTCTACCTGTGACCACGAACGCTGTAAAGTGTTCGAAACGTCAGGTTAAATAAAATGTTAATAAATCGCGAAATAATCCGTAAAAGTAGTTTCATTTAAATGTATCGTGTTCGCGTAAATAAAAGACAACAGTACGTAAGATAAGCTTAAATGAACTTAAATAATCCGCATTAATTTAAGTACCACAAATAAACACTCAAAATAAAACACAACAAAAAAGTCAAATAAAATTAACATGCACACATCATCATGAAATTGAAAATGGGTTCATACTAAGATTATAAATTAATGCACACATAATGTTACCCAATAATCGAAATTAGGTAAATTAGCAGCGAACAAAACTGTTAAAATCCTGATGAAAAGGAATGATGTGGGATAAAAGAACATTTAAATTATCATAAATCAAGTCTAGAATTACTGTCAATTACTGGTTTGAAAAGGATTTTGGCATTAAATATTTGAATTAAAATACCCAGACTTCTTAAAATCTATAACTCACGTTCTCAGCCGTTGAACACTCGCGAACACCATCCAGGTGCAATCAATGCGAAACACCAACTGTCCTCAAGCCTAACCTGCTAAACTATTTAAACATAACATTTCTTCCCTGCGTCCCACGCCCCATGTCTTAAGAGCTGACGTTTGAAATCTTTCAATTTGCAGGGGTACTCAACCTTCTATGATCCACAAGCCTCATTTCAACATTGCATGACAAATATTCTAACACATACTGTAACTTTCCTAAAGTCCTACTTTTTTTCTATATTTTACTAAAACAAACATATGACTGGCTATGAATATATATTTACTCCCTTTTCCTTCATTAGAAATTATAGTATGAATATTGCGTATCCATTGCTTACTTACGTATATCAAATTATTTGACATAATGTAAATTACTAAATAAATATAAACTAGCTTTTACGTCTAAGACTTACACTTATAGTGTACATTATTGAGGACAAATCAAATCTTAATATTTTTTATTTTAAGATCATTCAAAAGTTGACAACATCTGACTTTAAGCATAGTAGAAACAAAGCTTTAAGTGCCCGTTCCGAAGCGTATGGCATACACATGGGTTTGCCTGCGGTATTTATGATAATCCTAGCGAGTGTCCGTTTGTTTCATATCCAGTTTATTTTTTATATTTGCACATTTTATTTATTACTATGTTTTGAAAGATTGTTAGCGCTTTGGCACGCGATATTGCACCCTATGGCCCGAGTGTTAACCATTAGTGACATGACCTTTGACCATGTGCGTTCGCGCAATGCACTACGGAGTCTGTTGAACGTCCTATTTTATTGTTTATCTGACTATTTTGGTCAGTTCGCTGTCATAGTTTATTTTATTAGGGTTTTGGTTTATTTTAAATTACGTAGGAAGCATGGTGTTTAATAAGTTATCCTTTTTAGTTAGAAATAATTTGATGAGAAAATTTAATATTTATTTTATTAATTACTTAAATCATTATTTGATTTGAAAGGGTATGGTCGTTACAGCATGCATGAAATCCCAATTTTGCTTGCTCTCTAGTTCAAACAACAGCTTATTAACCAACTATAAAATGCAACTGTGACTGATTTTTAACTACAGATCTGGCGAATGTGTTGTAAACACTGCCCGCGCGCTGCTTTTACATAGCAGCTACGAACCAAGGTCGGACAAGGTAATCTTGTTCGGGTCAAATCTAAATGACTGTGCCTTCAAAATATCATCTGTAATTTAGGGAAAATGCTAAAATGCTAATGCTATTTCCTCTCAAGCGATGTTAGGTCAAAGAAGAAAATGTTAACAATCTGAAAATATCTATATATTATAGTTCTTGTAACGGTCATTGCGAGTGAATATTAAATATGAAGAAATATTAACACCAATGGTGAAAAATTTTTAAGATGAGAATCATTTTCCACTCCAAGTGACAGCGTCACAAAAAGCCTCTTTTTCCTTTTAAGATATTATCTGTGTTCGAAAAGAACGACGTCTATAGCTTTTTACGAATCAAACGTAAAGCATCTAAAAGGAGAAAATATTACTATACACAAATGAAAATTGAAAGCCATTTAATTAATACAAACATTTCATTGCTCTGCATCCATATCGCGTCGCAAGGTTCATTATTATTGACCTTACAACACCTGCATGGAGGATTTACTGATCAGATAATGAACATAGGTATGCTCATGTTAATAAAGAGTATACGTTTGGTTGTTTTTATATATTTATTTTAATTTTGTTTGATCATTTACCAGTTGTGGTAGAGATCGGATGCATTTTTGTAATGTACGGGTATATTGCATTGATTGAAACGCAAAAACTTTATTCAATGCCAAAAATATTATCTAATAAGTACCTTAACAAAAGAAAAAAAAACAAATTAATTCCTGCACCTTAAAATTATAATTAATTTAAGTAAATGTTTTAAAGTGGAATCCTGCCATTTTTTTCCCAAATAATAATGGCACGTTCGGCTGATTTGATAAACGCTTCACTTAATTATGATAAAGAGGTGTTAGAAAAGGATAATATTGTGTATTACACAAGAAATTTTAGGTAACCAGACCAACAGACCAAAAAAATATACTAAATATAAAACTCTAAACATTAAATAGGTCTAATTGAAGTTGACAAAAGTACTCGTACTGTAACAACAAAAATTTGCGCAAAACAACACACCAATTGTCATACCCTAGGTACCAGACAATTTTTTATCAGGGCCCATTACACACCCAAACCCGAGCTATTGAAAGAATTTAAACCTAGGACCCATTGAGCTTAAGGCTACTATGCGAATAGTGTCGTCAAAATAGCAAGCAAAAGTTTTTACGATTATTTTTATAATGTGTTGGAAGTTTTGCTTGAGTTAAAATAACTTTTCTGT
Organism: Anania fuscalis; assembly: GCA_950371115.1. Taxonomy (NCBI): domain Eukaryota; kingdom Metazoa; phylum Arthropoda; class Insecta; order Lepidoptera; family Crambidae; genus Anania; species Anania fuscalis. Next base: position 9,679,682 of record OX493338.1, on the reverse strand, counting down.
CACATGGAAAATAATAAGCACACATTTTTCTTGTTCAAAGCAACAGTAAGTAAACTTAGTAAGTTCTTGTATTTTCAAATGTGACAAAGACAACAAATGCAACACCATGACAAAGGCGTGAAAACTTGACTAAAACTTTTCTCTTGCTCCGTTTTGTTTGAAGTCCATTAGATCCGGATCTGCCTCATTTCCACTTCAGAGAACTATCATCCGAGGAAGTTCCACAATAAGCCAACCATAACGATCTTTTTCATATCCTTGGCTTACTATATGTATATCCGTTGGTATTGAGAATAATGCCGACACCCAACAATAGTTTATGAAGTTTATGGTAGTCACGATAAAGATAAATTTCTTTGTACAGTCAACATCAAAACTACCTTTATCTTAATTTTCCAATAGAGCCGTATCGCATAACGGGTCACTTAAATATAACATGTCAGAATCACTACGCAAAGGTTTAATAAAAAAGTCAGATTATTGTGACATTTACGGCCTGTTCCTCAATGTACGGATAAAGTGCCAAACAGATTACATATCAGATATAAATATGTATATAGTAAAATTACTTGAATTAATGTGTCTTAGAGCGCTATTATGTTTATCCTAAAGTTAAGTAACAAATAGCCTATACAGAACTTATGCAGAACTTATCCGTACATTGTGAAACAGCCCTTTAGAAGAGTCAGTCAGTGCTTTTAAAGGTATAGTTTAGTTTTGTTAAGGTAGTACGCTTTTCATATCGAATGTAAGGGGCTGGGTGACAAGATGAAAAAAGTTTTTTAAGCAATTTGAATTTGTCTCTTACAATGTTTCCCGCGCGGAATGTATCACGTGGTAAGCATGTGAAATTGCAATATATTTGCACTTTCCAAAAAAAAAAAAACTGTTGAAAAATAATGACTAAGGAATATTTTTGAAAAATTAGAAAATTGTATTAATAATAAGTATTAAAATATTATTACTAAATATACTAATTGGTATTTATTAGGCTCAACTTTTTTATATTAGAAGACTAGTAACTTTAGATACCTACCTACGTAAAATGTTATAAATGTGATGCCCAATGAGAACTAAAAATCTTTTAATGAGATTTTGAGTTACTACTTTTCACTTTGCATAAATGCCAAAATGATTATGTATCAAGTAAATAAATTTGTTTAGTAATGAATCAAAGTTATTAACTAAAAATAAGTGTATCAGCCTAACCTGATCTTTACTCCTATCTTAAATCTAACTATAATTTGACTCGTCAGTTTGTTTTGCGAATTCATCACTGCTTTTGGGTACTGTGATTAATGTTTTGTGAAAATATTGTGCCTGTATTAATTGCCGCCATTGTACCTACAAGCTTTGTTTAGTTTGGGGCAAGATGGGTAATTATTAAGCGTTGTGGTAATTTACTTTTATTTTTATTATAAAAATAAACTGAAAATAAGTGTTTTAACAAATTTTTGGAAGAAATTGTAGTTATTCATCTATTTTTAATAAAAAATAAAACATAAAATATTACATAAGTACGGTACCTATCAAAATAACCTTTGTATAATTAATTCGCTATAATGGCTCTTTTTAACATGGAAAATCCTATCTTTATTTAGAATGCAATACATTAACCTTTATTGATTTTACAGTCTTTGATTATTAAAATAATTTTACCATTTATTCATCTTCTCCCTGACCAAAAGCAGACACAATTGGTAAACTTTGTGGTACATTTGAATTACTATTGTTTGTTCTGTGCCTTTATTATTGAAGGTAAAAATATTAATGTAGGGCGGAGCAGAAATCGGCGGCAAGCTCTTTCGCTAAAATTCCTTCGTTTTCGGAATACTAATGACCATTTATACCTTTTATAGGACCTAAATTGGCGTCTCTAGTAGTGGTTATGATTTTAGGCATTATTTCAATATGTTACCTCTTTTAAGTAAGTTATAGTTTTGTGAAATTTACAACAATTTGCTTATGTACACCAAGGCTATTTTTAATTGCATTACTCTTCCCTTAAGAAGTTCATAATTAATGGTTTTATTTTAAGAAACTTCAAGAGGATAAAGTACCTACAGTACCTATTAGTTTAAAACCCCTAAAATATAAACATAGTTTTCACATCTCATGGTCGTAAAGTTCATTCTTATGTTGGGTATAGGCTCCATTAAATCGCTTTTCATGCTCTGTAGTGCGTAAAGTATAATATTCGTCTACGTCTTAGTCTCTAAGACAACGGTCGTCAAATAAACAGGCACACGCGCAATTAAACTTCGTTAAATAAACTTGTTATTTCAGTCTATTTCTTAATTTTTATACATAATCCATATTATAATACTAAGTTATTGAAACTAGTCAATATTTAATGACCTTTCTAAGAAATAAGTATTTCAAGAGCATTATGGACTACGACATGCAAGTGCCAGTGCCGTATCAAAAAAAAAAATTGTTTTACCATATATTTAGCAATATTGCTGTTTCATTTCCTCCCAATTGAAGTGAAAAGCAGAGTGTATACTCGTACATTGAACCCATGTTACCCTAGACTTAACAATCCACAATATAACGTCATACACACATTGTACAATCTACTATTAAAGTACACAAGTTTAAAGAAGCAGGTAGGTCGTTGTCCTGTTCTTAATCAAGGTACAAACAAGACATAGTATTATATCGATTCAATAAATAAATTGTAATAGTATTAGGAAAAGATTTCATTTTGTCAAACAAAGAACAAACAATAGAGGGTGGCGAACAGATACGAATGATTTCATAGAGATCACTTTATTTCTCCATACAAATCTGGCATCATTTCCTTTCTGGCAAAATTATGTTTCTCGTCGCAGCCTAGCAATATTGCCCATTTTCCAGTTTGATGGTCTGCTAACGTAGCAAGACATCGCACCACATTGCGATAATAATCGTCTGAGTATACTGAAGGCGAAATTTCATTAGACGGTGTCTCCTTGTTAGTTTAACTCAGTAGCAGTACATGTCCCTCCAGAATAATAATGATGGAATTTGGAAAGACATTCTCCATGTACCTGTGCGAACTTAGAATATCGAATTGAATCATTAACATGTGGAACAACTACTACGGTATTTTGTTTAGTTGGAAACAATTAATTAAGTAAGTTTAAAAGATCCTATTTTATTACTTAACTTTAATTAAAGGGGTTACTTCCTAATTTAAAGGCGTTATTTATATCGATATAACAAAATTTTACCCACGACCTTTATTCGTTTAGAGTAAGTTAAGTTAAGTTAGTAAGAGTTTGACTGATTTTAGATGCCGTTTTTTTTGTAAAGGGCGATGATTCATAATGGTTCTTGAAAAATAATAATATAATTACAGCTGATTGGCTGTAATATACACTGATATAAGTTTAGAATTGTGAGTCATTTTTAAGTCGTTATATGCATCATGTATTATGAACACATTAAGTGAAATACATTCTAAATAATGGTCATAATACTCGTACTATGAGCTATGCTCTGTGACGGGCAACTACGCAACTTTTTACTGCGCGTAGCCCGACTCACACTTGACTGGTTTTTACTAACATACCTATGTGTAATGACTGTAGAATATATTTTTTACCCTTCATAACTTTTAAATTTTTCGTAAACTTATCGAGTCATTGAATGCATGCCGGAAAAAGTTGTTAGCTGTTATTACTCTAAAGGCCTAGAATTCCGACGGTAATATATTCATAGGTAAAGTTTCATTTACGTGTTCAAACTAAGTAATTACTTCGTTTGAGATTATTTAAAAAGCAATCATTGTGATTCCTCTTGAGAGACTCAAAGTGCAAGCGTTCCCGAAGGTTTGATATTTGCGTCCCTATGAAGTAAAGAATACATATATACATGGTTCCAGATGTATTCGTAAGTGGGCGCGGATATGTATCATGTTTGTCATTCCTTTTAATATCGCTGCCTTTGTAGTGACTTATATTTTTAAAACAATGACACAACTGCACAAGATTTTTTAGAAAGATTATCGCATATATTAAATGCCTAACTAATCCATGAGCTCTTAAAACAGTCTGCTACTATAATCATATGTCATTTTATAGAGTTTTAACTGCTTGGACATAACAGGGATTCAATTCCTCAGGAAACTATTGCAGCACAACTAGTTCGTAATAGTTACAAGTGAATTAATTTTCATTTCAATTATTATAAATTTACCATTTTTAATATCCATGTTACCTAGATCGAAATGCAACTGGATTCAGACGTTTTTTAATTACGGAAATGGGACCACTTTGGTGCCTGCTTGGTTGCGCAACCAATTTGGAAATAAGTATTGGCGACTTATTTTGTGATGTTTCAGTTTAAATATAGCCCTTATAAAGTTCACACACTAGCTCAAACACTATTTTATAAGAGATAAAAACACAAACGATCTTTGTCTTGACTATCTTGTTTGCTAATACTCTATCTTTACACAAATCAAAAATAAAATTACTTTTATAAAATATGTTCAATAATATTAAATAAGTAGATTTTCAAACTAAAACAGATGTTTTTGGCTCATTTACGATATTCTAGTCAACCATCCGAGACGAGTGGTCTTATTCAGTCAATAAACAAGAAAGGCGAAAAAAATGTAGAGGATACGAAAAGAATAGTTTTTATTGCAACACCCATAAAACGGTCTATAAATCATATTACGGCACCATTTTTTCGGTGCTTTATCTTCTTAGCACAGTTTATGGCTAGTTCGCTCTTACAGTTCTGTTTTCCCATCGTGTTAGATGAGGAAGATAATTTGCTAAGACGGCTCTTTGTGGGATATTAAAATTAACACCGTCTTTATTTGCGTGTTTTTTACCCGACTGCCAAACGAGGGTTATTTTTTTAGCTTCGATATCGGTGAAAGGATTAAAGATGAAGTTTATCGGAGTATATTTAGGTATTAGTTTATTTGTAGGAAAGTATTACTTACAAAGTGAGTTTATTTGTTATGTCTTTATGACTTACTTTTACAGACCTACCCAGTCCTGTACAGTCCTAGAAATAAATCGTAAACACTAATAACTTCCTTAATTACACATTAATTCCCTGAAGATGTTCATATTAAACTAAAGTAACTTTTTTATTGTATTGAAATATCCTTTCCGATTGTATTGTTATGCCTAACAGGGGCTTTAAAGATCTATTTTGTATACATATTTAGTGGTAGATAGATAAGTACTCTACACACAACAAACATTACAGAAAAAAAAACAATAAATTCTAGTCTATATAAACACATATACCCTTTAAATATAATTAGATCTCCTAACCAAAAATATGGGATAGAGTTAAGAAAATGCAGTAAGTAGAGGTATTGCAAAGAAGAACAATCATGTGTAACGAGCTCCAAGAAACATAATAGCTGACTCATACAACGCCAAAAATGTTTATGAAAAATTCCCTCACAAATAATTTAGAGTTTTGACCACAACAAAACTCGGGTTGCGAATTTTTAAATCATTTTTGTGTCAAGTGAATTTCTGTCATACTCGTACATCTTTGCGGTGACGATATATGCCACAATAGGATTTCTCTTTTCAACGCAAACTTTGAAAATGTCCAGTCCAGTTAGTTCATTTTATTTTAGAACAACCCTGTCTTGTCTGTGTTAAAAAGATCTCTGTCACCGCTAATGGCATAAAGGCGTCGCATAAAAACTGGAGAAAAATATGTATCACTTAAGGTCAACGAATTGTGAACAAAAGTTCAGTTTGTGGTTTGTTGGTACACTTCGTATGAACATAATACAAGGTAAATTTTCAAAAATTATAAAATTAATGTAGTTGTGTTCTTACGTGAATGAACAACTTTTACTTAGGGATAGGGACCAATAGTAAAGTCAATTTTTTATGAAGCATTTTTCTAATTTTGATGTGTTTTCTGATTCATTATCATAGTTGTTCATGCATCAGTAAAACATTTGTGAATTTTGTAATTTCCATATTTGATAGACTTGATTCATTTCAGTTCAAGCCTATTCAATATAATTAGGGCACATACCACGATAGTATATGTTTAAATTGGTTCAAATAAACGAAACTGGTCAAATAAAAATCGTTTTTACGAAACGTCGTGCCACACGCAATACAAATAATAATGAAGATAGGTAGTAACTATTAAAAAAAACATTTTTGGGTTTCATACCCAAACGTACAAACGTACGTAAAACGGGACCCTATTACTAATGCTCCGCTGCCCGTCTGGCTGTCTGTCTCTTCGTCTGTCACCAGGCTGTCTGTCTGTCTCATGAATGATAGTTAGACAATTGAAATTTCCACAGATGATGTATTTCTGTTGCAGCTATAACAACAAATACTAAAAAAAACGAATAAAAGAAATATTTAAGGGGGCTCCCATACAACAAACGTCTTTTTTTTTCTTTTTTATATACAATGTGATAGAGGCGGTAGTTAGTAGTAAGTAACTGACCAATAACTAAATTTTTGATTGTTACGCCTTTTTCAGCTAGTAAATACTTTTAAAATAATGCAAAAAAAAAACTGTTTTATGGGGGTTATTTTAATGTAATCTGCAAAAAATACAAAAATGTTGGTTTTTGTTTCGAAAATAATTTTATAAATGGTCTTTTTACTGGCTGAAAAATACATAATCATCAAAAAAATAATTGTTGGTCTGTGACTCAGTTCTTTTAGCTATCTTGTGCTATTTCTCCCATATTTCTACGGCACATAAAACCTTAGTTATGGTCTAAAGTGTTAAGCAGACCAGAATTCATTTGAAAAAAAAAACAAAATGGCTGCTGTTTATTGAGGGTAGGAGTTTGACACCCCAAATTATTTTATTATTATTTTTTTTTTTTTTTTTACTTAAGATGGGCTTACTCTTGACCCCAATCTTGCTCTAGAGCATAGATGGGATCTACGATGGAGCGAGCTTGCCCAGAAGATGCCTATTCACTCTGGACTTAAAGAGAGTCAGGTTATATGCACTCGGAAATACAGACGCAGGCAGGGAATTCCAATCTTTAGCTGTGCGCATTATAAAAGATGATGAGAAGCGCTTAGTGCGGATTATGGGTATATCAACTAAGAACGGATGGTAGCCGGCCGTGCGTCTGGATGTCCGATGGAAGAAAGGTGACGGTGGTATGAGCTCATGCAGCTCATGAGCACACTCTCCGAAGTACAATCTGTAGAAGACCGATAGGCAAGCAACTTTGCGGCGGTGAACCAGGCTGTGCAGCTTGGACGCCACCAGTTTTTTATCGCCAATTATTCTCTTGGCTCTGCGTTCCACCGAGTCTAGTGCAGCAAGTTGGTATTTCGCCGAGCCGTCCCAAAGGTGGCTGCAGTACTCCATGCAAGATCGGACTTGGGCTTTGTAAAGAGTTAAAAGCTGTCCAGGCGTGAAGTACCGCTTGACTTTATTCAGGACGCCCAACTTTCTAGCTGCAATTTGAGCCTTAGACTCGATGGTGGTGCCATAGTTGAGGTCAGAGGACAACTCCATGCCAAGAAGTTGTAGAGTGTCGGTCACTGGAACAGATGTACCTCGGAAAGTAGGAGAAAGGGTGAAAGGACTCCTTTTTGTGGAGAAAAGACACGCCTGCGTCTTAGAGGCATTGAAGCTGACGAGATTGTCATCGCCCCACTGGGAGACATTACTTAACGTCAGGCTCGTACGCTCAACCATGGCCTCTCTCAATCTTTGGACCTCAACTCCACTGGCTCCTGCACTAGACAGATACTTCTCCGTGACAGTACTGTCATCTGCGTACCCAACAATACCTGAAGATAGCAGGTCATTAATGTGCAGCAGGAAAAGAGTCGCAGAGAGCACAGACCCCTGAGGAACTCCGGCGTAAATGGCCTTGAGGTCAGAGGAGCAGCCGTCAATGACTACTCGGATCGACCGTTCTCTCAGGAAGTCAGCCACCCAGCTACAGAAGCCAGTGGGGATACAACAAATTTTTGTTTTTTGTCGATAAAATTAGATATCTTACTTAGCCTTAACGGGTAAGAACTACCGCCCCTATCACATTGTATAAAGGTACGGAACCCTTCGTGCGCGAGTCCAACTCGCACTTGGCCGGTTTTTATAGATAACGGTACGGAACCCTTCGTGCGCGAGTTCGACCCACACTTGGCCGGTTTTTTGTTCTATTTGCATCATCGTTCATACGTAAACTTCACTAAGGAAGCAAATGCCGAACCCAAACTTTGGTTTTGTCAGCACGGAACGTATTCTACTTACTCGTAAACAAGCTCAAATCGGGTTAACCCTTAGGTTGACGCATCCAATTTTAGGGTTCAATTAACGACGGATATAAGGAAAATAAGATATGTGTGGCCTCTTGATTGCTTTTCAATACCTTTAACGATTGTTACTGAGTAGGGAAAAGTAACTTCTATGTAATGATGATAATTATTATAAATAACTTCCGTGACCCGAAGGTACGTCACTTGCGTTAATAGTTTGCTAAGAGAGAAAGATTCAAACGATATTGCGGAGCTCATTTGTCGAATAAGTCGCGAGTGGGTACCTAATGCTAGACACTCAAAAACAGTTCTGTGTGAATTATATTATAATTATGTTAATAGGTTCATCAAATTGTCGTCATCAGCTAACTTTACATAATCTTGGAAGATTTACTAAAATAATTGGATTTATTCTTTCAAAGAAACAGACAGAACAAATGCGCGTAAGTACAGCTGCTGCTGACATTAATGCACAAAAAAGGCAGTTGCGGAGATGTCTGTAGGAGAAAGCCTTATTATAGGTACATTCTTTGTTTATCACTACAACAGACATAACGCGTAGTGTAATTCCGTCATAATCTTACTTTTATGTTGTTTTCCTCTTTGGTCTGCTGTATTTTCAACAGCTATTATAAAGGTAAGGCCTTAGGTTTCTCAGTTTGCGTTCTAATCATGAATATCAATAATGTAAACCTTTTCATGATGGCTTTGATTTGGCATGGATTTGATTAGAAATCGATCAGACGTTTCGAGAAACACGTGATTGATTTCTAAGTTAATAAAAAATGTATCGCTAATCTGGGGGCACGGCAGTGCCTCCGCCAAATCGAGCAAAAAAGCGGCACGCACGGCCTCTCTTGGAGCAGTTCAGGCCATTTTCGACCCCCTATAACTTCGTTGTGGATATTATTTTTATTCATGTGGAAACATGTTCATATGTTATTACAATGTTGCAATTTCAGTTACAAGTTTCTTCAAACTTCAATTTTTTTATTATTATTATAGCGTTCTCGGTTCTCATATTTACAACGGCCAACTTCGATATAATCATAAATAATGTAGCTAAAGTAACATTGCAAATTGAGCTCTTCATTTGCAAATTAACTCGTTGCAGTCTATCATTAGCTTTTAGTGAGTCATGTTGCTGATAATAGCTTTAAAATGTTGAAATCCACTGTGTGATGTCAGTCAGACAAATAAGACCAAGATGAAAAATTACCAGGCCCGGTCGTATCAGGTGAGAGGATTTGCGAAAGTAAGAAAATATTCCTCGACAAGAGCACATCTCTTAAATTTAAGTCTATACCTTGAACTGCCTTGTAAAATATATGTACAAAAATATTTCAATTATTACATTAGTAATTAAGTTTTCAATAAATTGTTCTCGGTTTTTACTAAAACTTAATTATAAAGAGATGAAAAAAGCATCAAAACAAATTTTTGTTCGGCCATATATTTAAGACGATATTTTTTACCTGTGTTCAATTAGATGCATTACCTAGTTGTCCTATTAATAGGTAGTTAGGACGTACTTAACGCGGTTCAGCTTTTGTTTTATGCTTATGTTCAATGATTATAGTTAATATAATTTAGCTTTATTTCATAAAATCGGTTCATAGAATTAATGTCCACAAAAGGTTTCATGGAATTACCTTTTGTGGACATCATTTCCTCAAATAAATGAAAATCGATGATAAATAAATTATTGACTTATTGTAACCCAATAGTTCACAACTATTGGTCAACAAACAAAGCGAATGTAAATTTCGCTCTTAAGTCAACATTTGTTTTCTCTAGCGTTTCCACATTTTAATTACAAAATTTACATATGAATGAAGCTTTTGTCGGAAACTAATTTAGGAACTGGGTGTATTTGAAGGAACCAATCGTAATGAAAACGTCGCTACGTTACTAATCAATGGTAAAGTACAGACAACGGTAGGTCAGCCTACCCAAAAGTTAAAGGTCATGTAACTGATTTTCAACTTTAAGTCTAACACATAGAGATCGATATGAATTAGGAAAATTTGACGTTTTGTGGTAGGTTGACGAGTTGTTGTCTGTACATTGAATAGATTAGTAATTACCATTCAACCACTAAGCTCGAATTTTGTGAACCTAAGTAATCCGATGTGAAGTGTATTGAGATATTTTAACAGTTTTTCCCTGAAAACCTAATATACAAATATTATTTTATTATGCTATCCACTCCACATCGGATTACTTAGGTTCACAAAATTCGAGTTAGTAATTAGAGTTGAGACTCTAGCTAGAATTTTTACCACAAAATCAAGATGAAACCAAAACTGCACCTAAACTAAATTAAGCTCGTATTTTTAGAGTTAGGGTATCTGATATTATACAAACATTAAGTTTTCAGACGAACTCTGTTTGAAGCTCTGGAATATTTGTTATTTGCATACCAAACATGATGACCCATGATTAAAAACCTAACAAACACACGCAAACAAAAAAGGATTTTAACGTTTTTAAGGTTCTCGTGCATGCAATGTGCAATTGTCTTAACTATTTGAAGCAATATATATTTTTTAATTTTTTTTTTTATATTGGACAACATCACATAGGTACATTGCTATGATCCTAAGGTAAGTAGCTAAGCACTTGTGTTATAGAAATCAGAAACAACGGCGGTACTACAACACTCAGACCCGAACCAATATAGAAAAGTTCATTTTCTACATTGACCCGACCGGGGAGCAAACCCGGAACCTCAAAGATGGCGGCGCCATTCAAAGTCCGGCGTGCTCGCCTCCCGGCTACGGAGGTCGTCAAATTAGGGTGAGAGAAAAAAATTGAAGGGTCGTATTTATAAATGTTATTGCTTGAATCTTAAATCATTAGTATGCCATTCAATTCTTAGACAGCGCACGTGACATTCCAAAACTTATAATATTAAATAGATATAATTCTTATAATTCGGATAGTTGTAATAATTATTTTTTTAATTTTCAATCGTTAGGCCGCAATCGTGACTAAAATAAATTATTGAAATTTTAATTAACATGAACTTTGTTTTAACAGGTTTTAATTGATTTGAGATGTTCGTAGGTAGCAAACAGCCAATTAATGACACTTCGTGATCGTTGAAAACAAAATTAATACAATTAGCTTAATCATGATTTAGATTACACTCGCCTGTTAAACATGATTTATATTACACTCCAAAAAATGCAACTGGTTGGAAAAAATATTAATCGAATCTGTTTGTGTGCATACTCTGAACTCGTGCTTCTTAATCATTTGTCTTCTCTCTGCGCTTAAATTAAAGGTTCAACGGGTTTATTATATGTATAGCCCATAAAACCTACAAAGAGAAAACTCAATTATTGTTCAGATAATGACGGCAGAAGAAATTCGGCTTAGTACTAAAAGTTTGCAAAGAATAGAAATGCGTGCAAATGTGGGCTTTTCTAATTATTTTCCACCTAATGAAAAGCCTTAATTAACTTTCGCCTTCCTGGTGTCATTGTGCCTATTGTACCAACTTAATGTTATACTAGGTCTTAATGATTATTATGATCCTTATTTTAAAATTAGTTACAAAGTACCTAAGCCTTAGTTATTTAAGAACCTAATAAATGTTTTTTCGTGACGTTGTGACAAGGTTTCCATAAAATTATATGTTGTGAAATCCGCCAATTTTAGTCATTATCTGTGGGATTACCATAAAAGCGAAGATAAGAAATTTTATTCCTATAAATTAATGAAGTCATTTTAAATGAATTGTTGTTAAAATAGTCCTTTAATTACAATGTTGTTAGCTAAATATATATAATTATAAGCTTAAGCAAATTAAAAGTGCTAAATGGCTAGTTCACATAAATAATGTTACGTCAGAAGTGTTGTTTTGACAGATAATTAATAAAGTAGTTTATATCCGTTCCTAACCGCAGCTGCTATTCTTATTGATAAAGAGGATATGACCTGATTCCCTATGATAGAACAGTAATAGGTCTGAACTATTCAGTATTGAGTTCTGAAAGAATATATATAGATACTCGTTATTGCACCAAACAAAGAAGTAACAGTTGATGTTCACAGGAAGATGGACAATTAAGGCGGTCTTATCGCTAAGAGTATTCTCATATTAGTAGGTTTAAAATTAGTACAACCTAAATGTTAGTAGGTCTTTCAGTATTAAGTCTAGAACACAGTTTTTTATCTATTTTAAGAGAGCTAGATTTTTTAATTAGTCGAAGTACTCTCATCCTTACACCCTATATATTTAAAGATAAAAGTATCAAGACAAGTCAGATGAACAATGAGGATTCAAGACACGTATCTATCGTCATAAACCTGGATCAAACGAAAAAGGTTCATCACATTAAGTTCGTTTACCCTGAACATTTCATCCCATATGTTTTTCCTTTATCTAGTTTGTTAACAGATACCTACTTACCTACTCTAATGTAGTATATTAGTGGATAAAACCAAAGGTGGTTTATTAAATTAAATACACGTATAAATAACTAATACGGTAAAGCAATATTCAGTTTCTAGTATGGTACTGAACATTAAATTATCTTACTTATTATTACTCGTATATGTTTTTACATTGTAAAACAATCTTTTGTTTGTTTGCTTAGTGACGCTGTAAGTTTAACTTAACACTAAGAGCCTGTTTCACATTCGCTAAGTAGGTCTCGGTTAGTTTAATCTGCCAAATACTTCATACAGACTGTGTTCTTTATTTAAATTAATTTGTTGAGTAGTGCTTACTTTTCGATTGTGGAACAGGCCCTTAGAATAGATTATAAGGATTTTTCAGTCCGTTTTGTATTACCTTGGGATGAACATCCATTCCTTTTTGGATGCGTAGGCTACTAAAATTATATGCCCCTTTACTTAACAGTAATCTTTGGTCTTCATCTCAAATTTATACCTACAGCGGGTTCATAAAATAAAGTTTACAAATAAATAAATAAACTACACAAATTATCTAGCCTCAAACTAAGCTAAGCTTGTATACATATAGAAACGTACTTTAACACTATTATGAACATCCATGACCTAAGAACAAATGCTCATGCTCATCATCACACAAACATTTGCCTCTTACGGTATTAGAACCCGTAACTGGCTAGCTTTGTAGTCCGGTACGAGAACCGCCTCACCAGAATGAAGTTAACATAGGTAATTCACGTTGCAGTTACGTTAATACCTATATGAGCATTATTTTGTTTGTCTATGACTTTCTTGATGGCCATCAAAACCAACGAATTTAAACTCTTTGTTCGCAGGTAGTCCGAATGTTCGTGCTCGTCGTGATGGTGTTCGCTCTCTGCTGGCTGCCTTACCACGCGTACTTCGTGCTGGTCTACCACCACCAGTCCCTGGCTTCTGCGCCGTTCGCCCAGCACATATACCTGGGCTTCTATTGGCTGGCAATGGCCAATTCTATGTTCAACCCTCTCATTTATTATTGGATGAGTAACAAGTAAGTGTTTAAAAAAACAGATTGTTCCTACAGTAAAATGTTAAACAAGTTTGTATTTCACTTAAAATATATATGCCTCGTTCGAGAAACGAACTGACTCCTCTTTTAGTGACATTAGATATTATTTCTGAATTATTGCAAATGTTAGTCCGTAAGCAAGTCAATTACACTGGCTTAACTAACAAAACTCTCTGTCTCAGAAGACAGCTAGCTTTTTCAAGCCAAATACCATCTTAGGTATCATATCTTTTTAAATAAATTTGAAAATGCGCTTAAAGACATACTAACAGTCATTACTACGATATAGGAAAGTATCAGAGAACGCCAATAGTTTTCTGTATTGATTCGAACTCCGAAATCCGAACCAATCGAGTCCTTAATTACAAGCATTAAATGCAAAAATGATATTATAAATTAACAGGTTCACAATTCAAATGTAATTTACTCTTTAACACAACAGAAAGGACGTGATTTATTTTAAAAATAAATTAAACTGAGATCAAATCTTCATGACGAATAATTAAGGTAATTATTATATGTATTAAAATAAGTAGGTACCTATCAAGTTTTGTTGCACTATACTTTTCTCCTCTGCCTAAAGGTTGTCTGGAAGAGATTATTTAAGCAATAAGACCGCGTAAATAGTACATCTTTCTTTAAATACCAATTGACTTCTTGTGTGCAGTAAAGAAAAGTTCTATCTATACTGAATATGAGCATCCCAAGATGGCTGATTTATATGCAAAGCTTAAAAAAATAAACGAAAAGAGAGTCGCGATATTGAGGAGCCATTTTCCAACTTTGAATAATTAAAGTTGAATTAACTCTACGTTAAAGAATAAAAAACAGAAAACAAACCACATAAATACCAAGTAACAAAACTTGTTAAAGTTATAATATAATGTTAAACTAAAAATACAGTTCATCTCGTTGGGACAATTTGAATATTTCTAGTTATAAAATATATAAGATTATTTCACAAAAGTTTTAAAAACTAAACTTTTTAATAGTAAAAATATCATCTGAGACAGAACAAAACCTACACTTGTTATCATACTATTTTTGTTACCTCAAACACGTAAAGTTACCAACTCAAATTGTAAAGCATGGTTCAAAAACAAAAAAAAAGGTTTTGATTTTGTAAAATAAACAACCGGCCAAGTGTGCGAGTTGAACTCGCGTGGAGAGGGTTCCGTACAATGCCAAAGTCAAATGTGTGCGCCCTGCCCACCTTATTTTCAATTCATAGAATAGGGTATTTTACTATACTTGCGAAAAAATTAAAAAACGATAAATGATCGCTTATCACTAAAAGCAATAACTCATAATAATGCAAAATGATTTTTTATTTGATTTTAAAGATTGCATTTCTTTCTGTGCCACAAACACGTAAACTGTAGCCGCCATGATGCTAAACGTCACTATATCGTAAACAACGCCAAATGCTCTTTTTGCTATTGTATCATTTTGTAACAGTATAAAAATAATTTCTAGAGCAAATTATAGATATATCATCAAATACCACAAATCTGCCAAGAATTGATTCTTTGATGGTTGCGAAACACAGTTGAAAGTTGAGTGTTTTCTATAAAGTGACGTCACGAACCAATGTATCATGACGGCTTGCGATTACGCTCAGAAATTAAAAATGTAAAAACTTAAAACTTTTTTTTTTTAAGGTACATAACTGTTTGATAAAATTGAAAGAAAAATTATGGTAGCCTATAAATAATAAAGGATAAAATTAAGACACATTTAAAAAAATAGTGTAATACCCTATTCTTTAGGTTTCCTGTAATCAACAAGCAATGAACTATATTTTGTATGTTATTTTTATTTTAGGCTCAGTACTTTCGGTGATCAGGGGGGAATGATCAATTTTCGTCTTCTTTCATGAATAAAATAAAAACCATTTATTTTACAATAATGCAAACATATATTTGAGATTAGAATAGTTTGTTACGGGATTGCTACCATGTACCTTATTTTTGAGTTCCCGATATTTCGGCGCTGTTGCAAGCGCCATGATCACGGAGTAACTCAGTTACTCCGTGATCATGGCGCTTGCAACTCAATTGCTTGTAACTCAGTTACTCCGTGATCATGGCGCTTGCAACAGTGCCGAAATATCGGGAACTCAAAAATAAGGTACATGGTAGCAATCCCGTAACAAACTATTCTAATGTTAGTGACCATGAAAGTTTAAAACAATATATATTTGAGAACCTCATAATGAGCCCTTTCATTTGATAGATGACACATTAAGGATTGCAAAAGTTTAAACCCTTATTAAAAAAAAAAACCTTTGTACATCTGTGTTTGGGTCATAGAATAACACCATCTTGCCAAATTTCACTTGATTTGGTCCAGTAGATTTGGAGAAAATTGGCTGTGACAGACAAACGGACAGACGGGTAGACCCATAAGTGATCTTATCCCGTTTAGTGTCCCGTTTTTCTTTGTACGGAACCTCGAAAACGTCAATAACTACTCAAACGAGACCGTGTTTAATAATTCTTCTTCCTGATGGAAAACCCCGTAATGTTTTTATTACTCATATTACAGCCTTAAAAACAAATGTCTATCTCAAAATTTAATTAGCATTTCAAGAATAGGAAGCACTGTACTACAGCCGACATGCCTCTAGATCACTTGAGCAGGTTTTTTTTATGCTAACCGAGCCGAGAGAAGTCTCGGGGCATATAATTTTACAGCTCACGGGAGGTCGCCGATAAGATAACTTTTTGGAGATAATTTTTTTAAAAGCCGCATTTCGCGTTACATATTTTCGTTCTCTTCAGACTTTTGCTATGTTCTCAATCAGTGATACAATATAGCAAATAAAGAACAGTGGCCCATATCAATTAATCGGATGTAGGTAATCCGGTCACATTAACATTTCTATTTAAACTGTATTCTCGTAACTGTATTTTACGATACGAAAAACTTAAGTTTTCGTAATGTAAACGTGTTACCCTTAAGTTTTCGTAAATACGAAAAACTTAAGTTTTCGTAATGCTATTGAAAATTGGCCAACAAACATTTTTTGAAAGTTGTATGCCTACATGGATAGTCACAGTATTGTGCCTACTCTAGTTTATTTTTCAATAACATCAACACCGGTTTGTCACAAAAAAATTAGTATAAGAAAATAGCTCTGATAGGTTTGTTCAATTTTCAGTCAGCTTTCGCGCTATTATCGCACTTAAGGTGTTTGCAACAATACCGTCTCTGATTTTACTGTTACTAAGACCCAAAACTGGATCGCAACTACTGTTAAATACGGGAATTCTGCTTCTGATGATATTTTGCCTATTCCTGTTTGCATATCTGGTGATATTTTTCAATCGTTGTGTTAGCTGCATGACGTAATTTAAATATTTTAGAAGACGTCCAAACAATTAAGCTACCTACATATCTAATAATTTATTTCTCTATGCAATTATTGAAAAATTCTTTTGTTTAAATGAAACTACTTTTACGGATTATTTCGCGATTTATTAACATTTTATTTAAGGTAGTTTATATTTTTTCAAAATTTTGTAAAGACGAATAACACCTTAGTCTACCTGTGACCACGAACGCTGTAAAGTGTTCGAAACGTCAGGTTAAATAAAATGTTAATAAATCGCGAAATACTCCGTAAAAGTAGTTTCATTTAAATGTATCGTGTTCGCGTAAATAAAAGACAACAAATTGTTTTGTACTTGTGATAAAGGCAGAAAAGATTTATTCATACATAAATCTTACCTAATACTTAACGACGTAAATTATCAGACAGTATTGTGTGCAGTGAACTGTATAAGGTAAATACCTTTCAAAGAACTTTCAATTGCGTTAGATTACGGTATCGAGTGTTCTGCAAATCTTATCGAGCTTAAAGACTTCATTAATGATAGTCAGTATAAAAGCCGCGTTTTGTTTACAAGTTTCGTCATTACCAGATTTCCTAGACTGGCTGAATAGTATCTTTGAACAATGAGCGTAATAGCAGGATGGTAATGATGAATCACCAGTGGTGCTTTTGTTCTTATAGGAATCATTAAGGATACATTGCGGCTTCGATTAATTAATGTTAACATTGTGTGTGCATCTTATTCGTTGAAACATAAGAAATTACGTGTTCTTCCAATATCTCCATGACGTATTTAGACTAAGATTGTATTACATCGAGTTTGCTGTTATGAAATTATTAGCCACAAGGAAACCTTTTTCTGACTTAGTGTAATACTTGAAAATTACACTAATACTTAAAAAATATTTTATTTATTTTAAGAAAACGGCTTAAGATTTATTGTTTTATATAAAATTCTAGATTTTACCACATTTTATTAGCGTTGTAATTCTAGCCGAGAACAAGTCGCACCTAGCTGTTTGTAAAACGAGCCATTTGCAATTCAGCGAGCTGCAATTCCAAAGAAATAAATGCACCTATTTGTATGTTAAACCAATGGTGGCTCGGCTGATTCACTTTAAAATAGCTGATGAGCGTATGTACTTATTATAGTAATGACAACCATTAACAAAAACACTAAAGCTCGCGTTCGTCATTTCTTTTTATACTGAAAATATATTTCAATTTTTAGTAAATAATGGCGCATGGTACGTCATTTTTATAGTGTAAAATTTTACCTTGTGATTACACATGATATACATGAAGGTAAAATTACATAAATATTGCAAACGCTCAAAAAATAGAGTGACTAAAAAAAATAAGTGATAAAATCCATCTTCGTGGTCGTGGTGCTCTGTGCCTCAGCAATTGCTAATTGGTACATGCTTGTATAAAAGTGTATTCATTCAGTGGCGTGTATGCCTATATGCCTCGCATGCCCTGAAACCTCCAACTGACGCAAATGACCCTAGAGCTACGCTTGTACGCCACTACACCGATGATTTCCCAGAGCTAGACGTAGACGAAATTGAGGCGGCTCTCAAACAGCTTCGTAATGGGAAGGCTCCCGGCGAAGATGGAGTCACTTCAGAACTTCTCAAGGCAGGGGGAATACCCGTTCATAGGGAACTGAAGGGACTGTTCAACTCCGTAATAGCCAATGGGACTACCCCGAAGGCCTGGAGCGAGGGCGTGGTGGCTCTGTTTTTCAAAAAAGGAGATAAAACTCTTCTGAAGAACTACAGACCAATCACGCTCTTGAGCCACGTCTATAAGCTGTTTTCAAGAGTCATCACAAATCATCTAGCCACAAGATTTGACGCCTTCCAGCCACCGGAGCAGGCTGGCTTTCGTAAAGGCTACCGTAGACCATATCCACACAGTAAAGCAGATTTTACAGAAGTCAGAAGAGTATAATCAGGATCAGTGCCTAGCCTTTATGAACTACGAGAAAGCCTTCGACTCCGTCGAGACCTAGGCTATTCTGGAATCCTTACAGCGATGCCAAATCGATTGGCAGTATGTAGAGGTGCTGAGGAGCCTGTATAAAATGGCATCGATAACTGTTAAGGTCCAAAACCATAAGACTGAAGGTTGTCAATGAGTATGTCTACCTCGGGCAAGTGATGCAGTTGGGTAGAGACAACTTTGAGAGGGAAATCGCTAGGAGGATGCAGCTTGGCTGGGCAGCGTTTGGGAAGCTGCGTCATATCTTCTCGTCGCCACTACCACAATGCCTGAAGAGCAAGGTATTCGATCAGTGCGTCCTACCAGTGATGACCTTGTAAAAATATTTCTATAGGGTGTTGACGGTAGTATACTACTCAGCTATACATATAGCTACAACATTGATCAGAATACGCTGGCTTTGACAGCGAGAAAAAGCACTCGAGGAATTTCATCTTGTCACGTGACGTCCTCGGTAGCTTAGTGGTCAAAGCACTCGCCCGGTATGCGATGGGACGTGGATTCGAGTCCCACCTGAGGTCGATTTTTTTTTTTAAGTGTTATTTATCTTCAATTTCGTTAAAGGATAAAATCCGAAATGAGATCATCAGGCAGAGGACTAAAGTAACGGACATAGTCCAAAAATGTTAAAGCTTAAGTGGCAGTGGGCTGGCCACATCTGTCGCACAACCGATGAAAGGTGGAGTAAACGGGTTCTCGATTGGAGACCACGCCTAGGCAAACATAGTGTAGGACGCCCCCCAGCTCGATGGACCGGCGACCTTATAAAGATGGCTGGCAGTGGATGGATAAAAAAAGCGGGAGATCGTGCTCTTTGGCGCTCTTTGGGGGAGGCCTTCGTCCAGCAGTGGACTGCAATAGGCTGAGATAATTGTATAAAAGTGTAAAAGTGTGTATACCTTATTCTTGTATTGTTTTTTAACTATGCCAAATAACATTTCTTCCTTCATTCATTTTAGGCATCGTTATGGCATCCATAAAAATTCTGGTATCTGTTTACCGACCTAGTAAAACAAAAAAAAAAAAACTCAAAGGGAAGGTTACAAAATCCGATATCATCTAAAACTTTTAATAATTGCCATGGCGACAAACTCTTCTCGTCTGAGCAATCCTCTTATTAATTGTAAAGACTTTCACAAACTGCCCTATTCAGAGTGCATTTGCTAGTCCGGGACTAAGGTTTAACCACTGTACAACGTAAAAAATCAGTGTTTTAGTCCCGGACTAGCAGATGCACTCTGAATAAGACAGAAAGAGTTTAACTACTACCTTTAATCAACTATCCAAAAAATACTTAGTCTTAAACCACAAGTCAAATAAAACTAAGTCCCTCAATAGACGCAAAACAGAACGTTTACAATATCCGTCGGGCGGGCGGAGGCTCGTTCAATGATTAACTGGCTTTTGTATTCTGATGAGGAATATTACTCAGTTTATTGAGTCGAAAATCGTGTGTCGTGTACAACGAAACAATTATTTCGGTGAGGATACCAATTTGTAAAGTAGCATTTATCTATTTTGTCATAGAACTCGAAAAGTGAGAAGAAACACAAATAGATAGCATAGACGAGCATAACATAACTTAATGAAAACCACAGTTGTGCCTATAGTGAAGAACAGGACAGGTGACATCTCGGACAGGGGAAACTACCGCCCGATTTCACTGGCTACTACTATTGCAAAGATATTGGACAGTTTGCTGGACTTCTGTTTAAATAGGTATCTAGATCTGCACGACGCTCAGTTCGGGTTCCCACCCGGGCTCTCAACTGAGAGCGCAATCGTGGGACTCAAGCATGCTGTCGGATATTACACCGATCGTTAAACGCCGATATACGCCTGTTTTCTTGATCTATTTAAGGCCTTTGACCTAGTCTCGTACGATGTGCTTTGGAAGAAGATGGATGACAGGCGTGTACCAGCTGAAATACCCGTATAATTTATTTTATTTTTACAAAATTATCAAGAATTAGTGAACATCTTTATTAAATTTAAATTCATAGTAATAAAGAAAGCACAAAAAGATTTTAAATGAGTTTTAAATTAGTCGGTAAGTACCTATCAACAAAGGGCCTGCAATAAAAGAAGCCAGGAAAGTTTGGAGATAAGAGTGTGAAGCGACTTGCCCGTTAATTTAAAAGATACCATTCTTTGCCCGCGGCTTCGCTCGCGTTAGATTTGATTTTGAGTGAATGACCGAATGTCAAACTTAGTAAATAAAAAAACAACTCTAACTGTCTTATTTAGAGTGCATTTACTATCCCGGGACTAATGTTAAACCACTGTTTTAACGCACAAAAATCAGTGGTTTAACCTTAGTCTGGACTAGTAATAAATATTGATTTTATTCCGTTTTTTAGTATTTGTTACTATAGCGGTAACAGAAATACATC
Organism: Anania fuscalis; assembly: GCA_950371115.1. Lineage (NCBI taxonomy): Eukaryota > Metazoa > Arthropoda > Insecta > Lepidoptera > Crambidae > Anania > Anania fuscalis. Next base: position 9,658,238 of record OX493338.1, on the reverse strand, counting down.
ATTTGTAACAATTTCAACTGTCTTACTATCACTGACGGACAGACGACAGACGGACAGACGGACAGACGGACTCTAAAAGGGAAAATCTCCCTATTCAACCCAACACATAAAAAAAATACTTATATGCCATAACAGCTATTTAGCTATTTAGTAAAAAAAACGAGACCCTATTTTTTGCAATCGAAATTATTGATCTCTTATCTAAGAGAAGAGATTGAGAAGAGGAGAAAGTTTTTGTATTTAGGCAATAGAATTGTAATTAATAAATAATAATTGTAAAGCTGTAATAATACATCACAAAAAGTAGCTACGATCCTTTCCTTTGTCCTAAATATTAGCTACACGGTCAGTAAGTGTTCCGTAAAAGCTTTTGATGATCGGTAGGTGCTTAACAAGAATATTGTTCCTTTTTCTTAGTGTTTATTATTTGTGATTCTCTCAATCTAATAATGGATATTTTATGTATGTAGTATGTTTTGATGTATAAAATAACCCTGTTTGAAATTTAAAATTTTAGGCTACTATGAAATTAAGGCCTATTTTCTTTTTACTAGATTATGACTAACTCACAGCATAGTACATTCCTGCGCTAATGAAAATGACATTTGTTGCTTAAGAGTAACAAGAACTTTCGGTTTTCTACGGAAAGCCTCTACTTTTTTTCAATGAGATCATAACAAAGTAACTTATAAATACCTTCATTATTTTAATCTCAACTTATAATTAAATACCTTCTTCCTGAACAAAAATAAAACTTTACGAGTCACTTGCTTTTATAACTTTCTGATAAATTCGTTTTGTAGTTTCGTTTTAATGGAAAGGTTCCTAGATCCGAATACTGGTTCAAGACACTTTAGAATGCAAACTTCATAATTTGGCTCAGGGCCCTAACCATGAACTGTTAAAACAATCACAAATCTGTCAAACATTATCATTTCTGTCAAATTTTGAATGAAATGACGTACCAAAATTGACAGATTTGACAACTTTGAGATTGTTTTAACAGTTCATGGTTATGGCCCAGGTCTGAGTAGGCAAAGAGTCTAAGAGCCCTAGCAAGAAAACCTTGTCCTCGTAATATAATAAGAGTAATAAAGCAAGGGATACCTACAAGCGTGTCGCGCAAAGTTGCCACATGTCAAGCGATACCCTGCTAGTCCTGCAACGTTGCACCAATTCACCCAACGTCGCTGGCGACTCGTGTCGCAGGACATTATCCCTAGGCCCTAGTGTATCCCTGCCTTAATAAATTATCGACTTTTATTAAGGCATGGTGTGTTTCTACATATATTTATTTATATTCAACATTTTGCATAATCAGTATGCAGGACGGAGGGCAGATTAGATCCAACTGTTCAAATGTCACAAAATAGGAAGATAAATCTTTTGCTGTAAGTCAGAGTTTATCCAATTAGCCTGTTGTCTGGCCTGTGGGTTACGTAATTCGACGAGGTAAACAAGACTGGGCAGGGGGAAACTTAAGTATTTTGTTTCAAAAGAATGAACTGACATATTCTTTCAATCCGTTTATTTGCAGACATCATGTTATTGCTAGAGACGTAACCTTGGCTATCATAATAATTATAGAATATTATTGCTATGTTTGCAATGAAAATCATTAAAAGACACGTTAGGGTGTCGTTTTAGCAAGCCTTATACAAAATAAAATATTATCTAAACTAACAAACATCGTATATTTTTTTGTTTTGGTCGGTATAGAGACAGCTTAGTAATACCTAGTAGTTAAGTGATGAGAAATATGTTATCTAATAGTATTAAAAAAAAATGTAACTTTTTAGTAGTGCAATAGTATTGGCTATGGTCATGCCACAGGTGAACTCCAAATAAAAGCAGTGTTGCTTTTATGTCAAACTCTATACAGAAAAATACAACGAGGTCGAAGTCTTTGTTAAAGGCCTCTGATTTGTCAAAAATAAAAATAGCAAAGTTGGGAATTGAATTGAATTCGTTAATCATACAGTTAACTCTTTCAACTTAGGCTATTCGCACATTTATTCAACTAGTTTAACAAATAACAACTATTATATACACTAGCTACTCCCCAAAAACTCAACATTATGAGCACAATAAATCAAAAGACAAAGTTACTCGAGAGGTTTTGCCCTTTTACCAATAAAAGGACTAGTAGTATTTGCTTTTGATAAAGCCTTTAGTACCAACTTGAGGGACGAAGTTTCTAATCATACGTTCCTCGGGGAAAAAGCGAGCAACGTTTTGTACTGGAAAATTTATGTGACTTTTACGATCTACTCGCTAGTAAAGTAGGATTTAAAAAGGGTCTGGAAAAATCAAATCAAACTAGAACATATAGGCTTATTTGAAGAAAATAAATATTTGGACCTCTTTATTTTCTCCAACTGTCACAAATAATGTCAAAGAGTTGAAAACATTTTTGGACGGCTCTAAATCTCATCTTTTCTTTCATGAGAACCTTCGCGATTGATCTTTAATAGAAACTTTCACAATTTTTTCTCGTGATTGCTTTAATTATACTTCTGAATTTCGATGAACGTAATTTGACTAAAAGTTTGATTCGGATTTCTCTCTTAGAAAGGTGCATAAGTAAAAACGAGGAAGATACTCCTCGTATGTGTATTTATTATATTTTACATATTTTATAACCGTGTCTGTACATACTCTTCTTGTATTGTAGGAAGTAATTGTTCAATCCTCGATTAGACTTTGTTAGCATAAAAACGATATTATTTATTGTACATTGATATTCCATATTAGAAAAATACATTATATTTTTTTTATTCATAGCACAGTATAATGCTGCAATAGCCTAAAAAACATCTTGACAAATCTCCAACTGGATCAAATTACAATTATTGTTATTTGGACGTGTCTATTTCAAATACTATGATCCGTGGTGGTTTTAGCTGAACCGGAATTTCAGCTGACACCTTGTCGGCGAATCCGATTCTGATATTATATTGATCAAGTCTTTTCTTCTTTTTCAAAATTCTTTATTGAAAATAAAAAGTTTACAAATAACAATATAACTTACGTTAATCCGCATCGTTATACGTGTGAAATATTTATATTGCTTACTTTAGGCTGAACTCACCTTTAAAAGTATTAACAAAACATAATTGCTTAAGACTATTCGAAACATAATTTGATTACATACTACGGGAACGATCTTATATTTTGTATGTACTTATTGTTTAAGTGCATTTTTTAAAATAAAGTATTGCTATTTAAGTAGCTTGCACGCTCGCCTGATAACTCAAATACAAGTTCACAAACTTGTAGGCAATGCTGAGCGTAAGATCCACCACTACCGTCAATCAAGTAATAAACTCTGCGAGTGGAACCGGTCGTGCGCATTCGCCACCGCGCGTTTAGGTGGTAGGTGTTGCAATAGCGGCCGAGTCGCCCAATGTGACGTCACTTGCAAATAAGCAATAGTGATGTGGCAGCCTGTATGTGCCGTACTTGTCGATATACGATAAATCTTCCTTACTTGTCTGACCAATGTTGTTAACTAATTTATTAACATGATATTTGTTTTTACTGTAAAATTTACGCGACTGTTTTATAATGAACTTCTTAAGTGTAGGTAATTTAATATTTATATGTAGTTTTAGTAGATTTGTGTAAAATGGGGTATTGTAAGCGATTTTAAGTGCCTTATTTTGAATGACTTGTAGTAAGCTATAATTTGAAGTGCATGTACTGCTCCATACTGGGCACGCGTATGTAATACAAGGTCTGACTAGAGAGGTGTAGATCCTAAGCTTAGTCTTAGGGCTCAGATTTGATCGGCGATTAAGAATGGGACTCAAAGCACCCATAACTTGAGCTCCTCTAGTACGTGTTTTAGAGACGTGCTTCGACCAGTTGACTTTCTTGTCAATAGTGACGCCCAAGTAACGCACACTATCTCGCCATGGTATGTTGTATCCGTTAATCCTCAGTGTTCTAGATGGTGGTTTTCTTTGTCGAGTAAACATAATTGATTCCGTTTTCGATGCATTAAGTTTGAGTTTCCATTTAGTGAAATACTGAAGCAATAAGTCAAGGGACAACTGTAAGCGATTAATAATTAAATCATAGTCATTTGCCGATGTGTAAGATGCAGTATCATCAGCAAAGCACGCCAGGTGCGTTCGTGTTTGTATTGGTATGTCATTGATGTACATCAAAAACAAGTAAGGCCCCAGAGTGGAACCTTGTGGGACTCCAGCTGGCATTTCATATGCTAATGATTTACTATCATTAATTTGGACGCGAAATGCTCTGTTTGTGAGGTACGATTGCACGAGTTTAACCAAGTTCAAGGGTATGTGGCCTAGCAACTTATGAAGAAGACCATCATGCCAAACGGTGTCGAAGGCTTTTTCAATATCTAGCAAAAACATACCGGTCCATAATTTTAGGTTTAAATTATGTGTGATGTGTTCAGCTACTCTAGCCAGCTGGTGCATAGTGGAATGTGCCTCACGGAATCCAAACTGTTCATCAATGATAATATGGCCAGAATGGCTTATAAGTCTTTTGTATATAATTTTTTCGAATAACTTGCCAAGAGCTGGGAGTAAACTAATCGGCCTATAGCTACCAGGTAGTGTTTCGTCCTTACCCATTTTCTTTATTGGAATTATTTTGGCAAGCTTCCATGCTTCAGGAAAATAAGATAAGCTTAAGCAACCATTAAATATTTTGGTTAGGTAAACTACAGCTTTTTGGGAGAGATTTTTAAGGAGTAAATTGTGTAATCCATCATCTCCAGGTGATTTACGCGCTTTTAAGCTACAGAGGTACTTCCAAATTTCTTTGGGGTAAGTAGGTTGGTTGTTAGCACCTTCATTTTTGCAGTTGTTCAGCCTTTCAATAGAATCTCGAACTACAACTTCCAAGTCGCTATCGATCCAATCGATCGTTAGGCACATATTTTTGTGAAAATTTTCAGCAAGTGCATTACATTGCTCTAATGATGACTGAGTGACAGATCCAGTAGGAAGCTTAAGGGGTGGTATCGCACTACATTTAGGCTTAATAGAATTAGCAACTTTCCATATGTCATTAGAAGGATTATCTACTTTTGCCAACTTATGATCCCAGTTTCTGTCGTTATGTTTTTGAAGTTTTAAGTTAACTTTCCCTTGCAATAGATTTATTTGGGAGCGGATATACCTTTTATCGTCCCTATCAGTCAGAGTTTGGTCGATGCGACGAAGGCGGTTCTTTAATTTTATAAGTTTTTTGATACGCCGTGGCAACTTAGGAATATTAACTGTTGCAGTAGATGTAGGAACATGACAGTTTCTTGCTTCGGAAATTACTTGAGTTAGGTGGTTAACGGCGTTATCAATTTGAGTTTTGGTTTTGAGAGTTTGAGATGAGAGATGTATATGCTGATCGATTTGTGAACGATAACCCGCCCAGTTTGCGTCACGAAACCTATAGTATTCTTTATTGGGTTTTATTTTCAGTGCCCCTCCAACGGTGAAGTGTAAAGGCAGGTGGTTCGAAGAGAGAGCGGGTATGGTTCTGACTGCACTAAGATCAGACACATTTTGACATAAGACCAAGTCAGGGTTTGTGTGATTTAGGTCAGCTCTATAATTTAATTGAGATGGTGTATCTGAGGCATAAATGGTGTAATCATTTTGAAGCATATGCTGGAATAGACTTCTACCACGAGTATTATTGTAAGGACTATTCCAGCACTCGTGATTGGCATTGAAATCTCCTAAAATGAGAACATTTCTACCTGCTCCTAATAATAAGTTGAGGTCAGAGTGTAGCAACGGAAGATTGGGTGATTGATATATGGAAAATATAAAAAGCTCGTTGCCAGAAATAAATAATTTGACTCCTACAGCTTCCATGTGTTTGGTTTTGGGAATAGAGATCAAGGAATGTACTATGTTTTCCCGAACAAGGATGGCCACTCCTTGACCTCTACCAGTGTGATGTTTGTCTTTCCGGTAACAAATGAAATCACGTGTGTGTAAATTAGTTTGCGGTGTTAGTCGGGTTTCACAAACGGCAATAATATCTATAAATAAGGCGCTTACCGACAGGTCCATTAACTCATCCATTTTATGACGCAGTCCGTCTGCGTTCCATGATAAGATTTTTAAGCCATCATTTCTTTTGAATTTATATGTATTGGGCACAATGAGTCAAGACTAGCATAACTTTGTCTAGCATCGACTGACACGACTTAAAGCGATCCTTTAGTTTTTTAATATTAAGTAGGATTTCTAGCATTTCTTTTGTGGTTTGATCAGTATTTGAGGTATCAAGCGGGGCGGCATTTATTACTGTGGGTAAGACGACAGGTGATTCTGTAGAAACGGATGGTCGCGATGGTTGTTGAGCTGTTACTTCGGCCCATGACTTCATACCCGGACGAGCAGGAATAGCTTTCAGCAATTGAACTGAAGGCTGTGGGCTACGTTGTAATTCTTTTCTTTGCTGCAGTTTCTGTAGATATGCCAAGCGGGCACTGCACTGACGGTAGTTAGCTGGGTGCTCTTCTTTACAATTACAACAGCGTGCTGGCTCCTTTCGGTCTTGTTTGGAACATTCGGATGTAGCATGATTTTCTGTGCACTTAACACAGCGTGCAGACATGTTGCAATTTCTTGCTGAGTGGCCAAACTGTTGACATCTGAAGCATTGAGTACCTGCAGGTCGTTTTGGCATAAACTTTTTCATCGTCACAACACATTGTAACAGATATTTTATTTGGCGAAATCTTGCAACATCGCTGCCTATCGGAAGTTGTACTAGAAAGAGCGGAGGACGATTTACATTGTTTGGATTTGCCGATTTTAGTCGTGAAACGTGGGAATTGCCGAAACCGAGTCTGTCGAGTTCATCAGGAAGTTGATCCTCGGCATATGATGGAAGACCCTGTATAACAACTTTGGGAGCCTTTTCATCTCTTCTCGTATATGTAATAAAAGCAATGTCTTCCTTTCGAAATAGTTCCTTTATTGCTTCGTGTGCTTCAGGGGTATAGCAAATAATCGCAACTATATTCTGGCCACGATACTGCATATGGTAGCGATTTTCACATTTGCCGATAAGGTCCTTGAGGAATCCATGAGTAAAATCTGGTTTTAGCTCGAGAATGATCGGTGGGATGTGAGCTGTTTTTCTGACTGTAGTAGATGCTACCTAAAAATGGGTTTTTGCTTCTTCGCTGTCTACTGGAAGTTGTTCAAAACTATTGTGGGTATCAATGCTGCGCTGTTTATCATATCGGGACGAATCTTTAGTTGCACGCTTGGCAGTTCGCCACTCATGTTGATCTTCAGCTTCTCTTTTGCTTCTATTGCTCTCTGAGGAGGACTTTATGAGGTACTTGTCCATTTTAACTAAGGATGAAGTATCGATAAGGTGTCAGGCCTGACACGTCTCATCACTATAGCACTGAGTAAGGTAGCGGGTTTACGTCGTAACAAGCGTGCGCTCGTCACGAGGACTACACACGGAATGAATTATCTTATATTGATCAAGTAAGCTTTTTTATGTCGCTGGAAAACCTCGTCACAATGCTCGGCGGCCATGGTAGAGTTTCCCAACAGGTAGGCTTTCAGATGAACATGGATAAAACAAAGAAAATGTCGAATTCCCATGTTGCGCCCAACCCAGTACCAGTTGGAAGCTCTATCCTCGAAATTGTTGACAAATATGTTTACCTGGCACAGGTGATCCAAATTTGAGAAGGAGGTCAATCGAAGAATCCAACTCGGCTAGGCAGCTTACGGGAAATTACACAACATCTTCTCGTCCAAAATACCCAGTGCCTAAAGACGAAAGTCTACAACCAGTGTGTGTTACTAGTGATGACATACGGAACAGAAATGTGCCCTCTCACTATGGGCCTTATAAGGAAGCTCAAGGTCGCACAGTGCCATGGAAAGGTGGCTATGCTAGGTGTTACTTTGCTAGATCGAATTAGAAATGAGGAGATGCGCGAACATACGTCACTGACATAGCCCGACAGATTAGCAAGCTGAAGTGGCAGTGGGCGGGGCACATAGCACGTAGAACTGACGGCCGATGGGGCAGAAAGGTTCTGGAATGGAGGCCACGTACCGGCAAGCGTAGCGTGGGGCGACCCACAAGGTGGACAGAGGAAGCCGCTGGATGCAGGCCGCTTTCAAGCGGCCAATATAGAAGTCACTGGGGGAGACCATGTTCAGCAGTGGACGTCCTGTAGCTGAAATGATGATGATGAACATCTGCCTCTAATTACCTGCGTTAGCTCTCTATTTAGGCATTCGCTATTAAAGGTCACAGCGTTCACATTCAATCGCTTCTCACAGCTATAAATAGTTCATAGGTCTGCTGGGTCTTATAGTTTGTGGTCACCACTGGAAAACCCTTCTTCCCGGACGTTTGTCATTTCTGCAAATTGCAGCTTGGTAGTTAAAAGTACCCTAGCACGCAAACTCATATAGTTTATTATTAACTACGAATCTTAAGATAAATGTTAAAATGAATGTTTGTATGTATGCGATGTAATTCGAAGATAAGATGGAGTAGTCTGAAACTATATTAATATTACGATCTTCATATAAGGTACGTAGTTCTCACGAGTGAATATCTCTAGAATTTCATATAAATGCAAGCGTTTCAAAGGAAAATACTGATTCTAGGTTCTAACGGGTCAGTCATGAATATTTATAAGTGCATAGAACTATAGCTAGGTATAGTAACGTCTAAAGTCGGCGGATCCGGCAGTGATCGCAAGTTACAGTTTAATATTCAGTTCCAAGATTTTATAAAAGAGCTTCCATGAGTATTTCACAATAACAAATTCTTGTGAAAATTGACAAAAACTTTACAAAGGATTGTGTTACATAGCTATTGGAAAGCATACAATTGGTATCTTTCTAAACATGTTTATTTTATGTACAGTACAGTTTCTACGTAGATCATTTAACAGACGAACGTATTTACTCAGAAATAATCATTCAATGTTTTGTTCCCAGATTTCGCATCTACTTCCGCATAGTATTATGTTTCTGTTGGACTACGAAGTCAGCCACGCCGAACGATTTGAAGAAATTAGAAATGAACAAATCATTTTCAGGTAAGCACCTTGCACCTTTTGTCGTATAAAAGCTTTTCAACATAATGGGAGCCTGAAAAGGTGTCTTTTTTTTCTATGCTAAACATTTGTAAAACGAAGTTATAAGGTATTACTTTGCTCAGTTTTTTCACATTTCACAATTTAAAAACATCATTTTGTGATTTTTAAGAGGATCTTTGATTGTAGTAAATTATTATTGGTTTAGGATGGAGGGTTCTCTGCGTTTTTTTACTATTAATACCTTCTGAAGCTTAAATTGAAAAATTATTGAAAAATATATGTATTTAAAAAGGAAATTATTGATTTTTTTTATCATGCATAAAAATTTTAGGAACTACATAAAAATTTGCACGTTCTATTATTACTTTGTATTCTATAAGCATTGGACGTTAATTTCTAATAGACTAGACTGAGACTGACAATGACCGTCGTGACTGCAGACTGCTAAAGTTCTGATGAATTGAAGTATTTTAATAGCTACTACAGTTAGTCGTTAGGAGACCTAGTAGTATATTAACTTGATGTAGGTAACGTTAACAAGTTTTGAAGACATTTTCACACCAACGCTGCACTTCTAGTTATCAGTGGCTTGTGAAACTCAGTCATAACAAGAACGAGTTCAGTCTAAAGCAATATCTAAGAGTAATTTTAGATAAACTTTCAGTTGGACTACAAATACGAATACCGACTAATCATATTTAGCCAGTGACCGAAAAAGATTACTTAAGTTTTTTTTTTCGATTTTATTTTATGTAAACGACCTTATATTATGCTTTTGTACCGAAAAACTATTTTTTTTTTTGCTTTTTAATAATGGCATCTTCTTAACTAATATTATGAGAATGGGTATCACATTTTCTCATTTAGATTTCCAGTTGCGTATTTATCTAACTTCTCCGAGAAAATTTGTCATGGGATTGACATGATGTGTCTTATTCTATTTTGAGTAAAGGTGGAAATATTTTTTTGGTTTAGGGAGACATGAAGGCTTCACGGCAATACGGGTATTACTTATAAAAGATAATTGCATTTTCAAGCAAATATGACGCGTTTTTACTTAAATCTCTACATTTGCTTCAGCCCGTCTGTACAATATGATCTTAGTTAATTCACTGCAAATAATTTAATCTCTTATAAATAAACTAATTTGGATTAAAAAAGATGGAAAATACTAAAATAATAATATTTAAAAGACCTTATGGCACGTTACTAATGCATTCCATCCATTAGAGCTACTCGTACATTATGTCTGTACATAATTATATAAATAACAGGGTATTTATTTCAATATTCTAGACTAAGTAGACTTTCTCCTTTATCTTACTTAATCTTAGTGTGAATAAATTAGTCTGCAATTTTTTTTCATAATCGCATTTATTTTAGTGTTTCTTTGTTTTTCATGAGCTTTAATCATATACATTTTTTATTTACAAGAATCATTTTAACGGAATATGTTTTACTTTGTCCAAAATTCATAAAACCTGGTTTATGTTAAAGACGGGCAACAGCAGGCAACTTAGCAATTTGGCCTAAAGAAGCGGTAATAAATAAGTTCAAGCCAAGATAAATTTTACGCTCGAACAATATTCCGCCAAGTTTTTGTTAATTCTGCATCTGTGCTCCGTAAATAAATGACTCTGATATGCCCGCCCTCACATTTGGTCTTTGATATATACAAAAAGAGCGTTTTTAAGATTTTAATAGCACATTTTTATACAAAGACCATAGTTTTTCAAGCAAGCTCATTGATCTAAGACGTAAGTGATTTTAAAAAGGTGCCGTAATAAAAATACGTCAACATATACCTAAAGCACTTATACATATCCACTCTTGAAAAAGTTATGACTAGGGAAGAAGCTAGCTCTAGGTGATGCTCCTGATATTGCTACATTTACTATAAAGTTGGCTTTTGCTGAGCTTTAACAACTGCATAATTCTATGTTTTTGATCTGATTAACGTTTTTCAAAACATTACATTTTAAAGGAAGTGCGTGGTTTTTTCATGCTCTGTATTACAGCAAGTAAAAAAATATGTTTGCAATAAATGATTTGAGTTTGAGTTTATTTTTGACTCTTTTTTGTCTATCAAAATCTTAAATCACGTTGATAAAAGCTCATTAATTAACACACTATCATAGGGTCGTTTAGCCAATTATCTCAAGAAGCCAAGCCATGATGATGGACATTGTCATTTGACGAGTCGTTCCACTAAACCAATCCATTATTGATGAATGTAAATGAAGACGATCCTATACAATGTTATCTTCAGTGTATTTTGCACACTGTTTCGATGAGATAATTGCTTAAATGGCCCGTGCAAATAGTCCATAAAGGTTGCTTGAAAGACTATCATCGCTTGATAAATGACCACTAACGTCAAAACACTACCAATTAATAACATGTTCCATAGTTTGCTCACCCTTCATCTTTTCAGACACTACCGTGTTTCTAAAAAAGGTTATCGCTGGCAAAGTTATTACATAAATAAAATATACTTAAATAATATTAGACAACATCACATACATTTCTCTGATCCTAACGTAAGTAGCGAAAGCACTTGTGTTATAGAAATCAGAAACAACGATGGTACCACAACACCCAGACCCGAGCCAATATAGAAAAGTTCGTTTTCTACATTGACCTGACCGGGGATCGAACCCGGAACCTCAGAGATGGCGACGCCATTTAAAGTCCGGCTAAAGGTGCTTGCCTCTCGGCTATGGAGGTCGTCAACATATTACATAAATACACTAAAGTAAAAATAATCATTTTTGTATAGCAACAGTTAATAAACGCATCACCGTACTATTGGCTGGTTTGCCATAAATGTATTTGCGCAAATGAAAAGAGCGATAGGTTAAGCTATTATAATACGGTTCAGTATTACGAGAGACCTTTTTTTTCCGTTGGGAAATCCGTCGTTGATATGGATACCCCTTAACCGCAGGAGAGCTGCAAGTAGACACTTTATGGCCACGTTTGCGATACCCAAAACCTTTTGGATATTTCTATACACATATTATAATACTAAAATAGTGTATAAGAATTTTTTGGTTACACCCAAGTAATTCCAGCTGACAGGTGTATAGAGAATGAAGAGCAATTTGTTTTACCAATAAGCTAATTCTACGAAAAGACTGTCTATTAAAGGATATTTTGCATTACAAATACGAAATGTGCAATAATAACATTTTAAATAGTCTACCACTTTAGTAATTTTGTACACAGATATTATGTTAACGTTGGTTTTTAAATACCTATCTGTGGTAATATTGCCCATTTAAATGAAGTTTTAGCTTCAAAGCACTTATAACCTAAACTCTGAAACACATATATGGAATTATAAATATAAATTTGTTTAAATACATGAGTAATCATATACTTAGATAACTAAATAACCCTTGGGACGAAATTATCGTAGAATGCTTTAAAACTCTCAAAAATCACTTAATAACATTTGACTTCAACTGTTAAGTGAGCAGTATTCCATTTAAATGCAAAATTTCATTATTTTCGCACGAGCCTATAAAGGAAATCAGAAATACTAAACAATATTTTACAATGGATATGTCCACATATTTGACTTAATTAGTCATGCAAGGAGAAGTTCAGAGTCCTACCAATTACCAACCAATCTTTTTTTTTTTAACCTATATCATCCTACTGCTGGGAAAAGGTCTCTCCCAAACTCCTCCACCTATCTCTATCCATGGCCAACGACTCCCAATCCTTAGCAAAACAAACCAAATCGTCACACCAGCGCTTTCTGGGTCTGCCCCTGCGGCGATAGCCATCTGCTAGTATCAGGGGCGTGCAATGCATATAGGCAATTAGGCAGTGCCTACCTTATAATTGAAATGAAGTAGGCAGTAGGCACTTTAAAGTCTAAATTATTGATGAAAACCACTGATTTTCATCACTAACACACATTGTAAGTATCTACTGCCTACCTCGAAATAAAACCAACGCCCGCCACTGGCTGGTATCTACTGCGTGACGATTTGGGCCCATCTATCCGGGTGCATCCTACATATGTGTCCCGCCCACTCCCACTTTAGCCTTCCCAACCAAGCTTTCTAACCAATCTTTTATTTATTTAAAATTTTCTTAATTCTCAGATATTTCGAATCACATAATAAAGCTTAGCCTAGCGAAACATGTAATAGTCTGGTAAAAAATAAACAACACTTTAACTAAGACGACATCCAGAGCTGAAAGGTGAGTACTACGGATTCGGAGTCGCTTTTTTGGTTTAGACCTCCGAGGTCCCGGGTTCGATTCCTGGTCAAGTCAATGAAGAAAATAAACATTTCTCGGGTCTAGGTTTTGTGGTACCGTCGTTGTTTCTGATTTCTATAACACAAGTACTTCAGCTACTTATCTTAAGATCGTTCTGATAAGAATGTATTGATGTTATCCAATATTTATTTCAAAAAGTAAAGCTCTAACAAAAGTTATTTTTACAGTGAGCCAGAGGCATTATCGTGACGCGTCCTCCTTCAGCCGAGCATGACATTCGAGGAGGCGAAGTAACCTGTCTCGGTCACTTCCACAGCATGGTATGCTCACATTTTTCATTTTAAGTTAGTGAAAATCAATTGCGCATCGATAAACTTACATTAACAGCTTGACAGTAGTCTAGACTATAAGTTTCCTTGAAGTAATTAAATACTTATAATTGAATAACCTCATTTTTGTCCAAGGTAGTTCATCAAACTAATGTGCACATCAATTACAAAATGTTTTCGGTTTGGTGGAGAAAACCATATCATATTTTTTTAAATCTTTTAAAAGTTAAAAACGATACTAGACTTTTATAATAATGTGAATTCACTGATAAGTGTACAAAATTATTTACCTACGTAGGTTTTGACGGCAAATGCAAGTTTAAAAAATAACAACTGGTTTCGATTACAAATTCAAAGATTCATCGCCCGGATAAATCCGTCTCGCTGAAAGGGGTTAAATTACGTAAAAGGTTACCGTTTTCCTATCCCAATTGATTTAAAGTATTTATAACTTTGCATTGAAGCCAGGACCATGACGATCATAAATGATGCAGAAAGTTTAAAATTTCATTCGCATGTTTACAAACAGTTGATATTCTAGTGGGTCAAATGGAATTTTAAAATACTTTTTATCAGGTGCCAAATCCGTAGATTGCAAAACAAAACTATTTTTCCTGGAAGGTGTTAAAATGTTATTGGTTATTTTAAAAAGCGAATCAATCATGCAGGTCATCAAACGTCGCTCTGCAAGCCCAGTGGGACTTCCGTGAAAGCTTTTCAAAAATAAACCTCAATTTTAGGACCGTTGTGTGAATACAGGAATAAATAAATAAATACGAAATAAATATTTAGCAACATATACCTAAGTTGTACCCACAGAACAAGATTCGCTACGCTCCGGTATGTATGTATAAAACAAATTAAGTTGCCGTTTAAAAAACATGCAAGTAAATACAAAATGTATTACTTATACAAATACATCATGTTCAATATTTTTACTTAGTCTAGCATTAACAAAATTAATCAGGGAAATTGTGATTACTAGGATATTAAGTGTTTATTTTAAAACATTAGGTACTAGCTGAACTTCTGAGCTGTACTTTATTTTTTTAAGTTTGATTTTTGGGACTGTTTCTAAGTCAATAACCAGTGCTATTTACCACTTTAGGTACTATGGTAAACGTGAACTGAATATTTATTCGGACGTATTTTCCCGAATGTGTGAAAGAAATATTTCTTACAATGAATAGATTTTGTACCAATTTTGTCGAGGTTCTTACTGCAGCATACCATGTAATTATATGTACAACCACCACTTACTAACACATACTATCTACACATTACATCTAGCATAATACAACAGAAAAGGTAGGTACCTAATGGATTTCTTGTCTAACTCACTAAAGAACTTGTATAGCTAGCTTATAATATTATATGCCTCGTTTATCGTTATAAGCTTAATTTGCGTTTTTATAGGATTTCATATAGAAAGATGAGTCTTGATGGAAACTTGTGAGCTCAGCTTCGGATTTTAACATGTATTTTCTTTGCTATATTGCGAGCGCTTAGTTTACATTTTGTTGACTTTTCTACTTTTAATTGATTTTGATAGCTCATTAACAAATGTAACAATAAGTTTCATTTACATGCTGTTAAATTGCAATATTATATTAGACTATTAGCTGTTGCCCGTGACTTCGCTCGCGTGCTCTTTATTTTATTCCATATATCCCACTGGAACATTTAACCGGGATAAAAAGTTTCCTTTATGCCAATCCAGATCATATTCTATATGTATGAAAAATTTCATCCAAATCCGTTCAGTAGATTTTGCGTGAAAGAGTAACAAACATCAATCCATACTTACAAACTTTCGCATTTATAATATTCGTAGGATTATTTTGGTGCAAACTGGTTAACTTAGAAGTTTTTTATTTTGTTGTTTTGATATATAATATCTACATTTGTAATAGCAACTTATTGTATGGTTGCGTAGGCACAGAATAATAAACACTCGTAGGTTTTATTTGTGAACTAATGGCTGGGTGGGAAAATATGGCGTATTTAGTTAAAGGTAAACGATACAATTGCTATCCACGTTAAAGAGTAGAAACAGAAAAAAAGAAGTAAAGTTGTGCTTGGTGTGGCCTCTAATATTTAAGATGTAATTTTTTGCTTAAAACAGATAAGTCATTATACAATATATTTTTTTATATTAGATTAGCATAAAGAAGTGAAAAAACTACTTGCGAGAAGTAATATTTAACAGCAAAACAACACCACAAAGCATATTTTGACTCTCATTGTAATTTTGTATTAGATGTAAGTAAAATGGTCAACTTACTTATTCTACAAGTAGTACGTGTCTTATTTTATTATTCACCCTGCATTTAAGGGTGATATCAAATCTCGTTCTATGATATGAGACTAAATTTACTTCAGAGTTCTTGCACTTAGGATTTTAATGTTAAAGGTTAGAACCATTTTCTAGCTCGCTAAAGACGTCTAATAGTTTAGTGTTTGAGAGATCAATATTGCCTCATATTACGATACTTTAAACTATCGGCTTGTTTTGGAGATATTGAATACATTTTATGTTAACATTCTTCTTATTCTTCAAAAAGAAAGTTCAAAGAACATGAAGGACTGTGAAAATATTAATACCTTACACCGTGTATAGTATATAATATTATGGAGCCAAGTATCAAGGCAATATATTGCTAATTTGACACCGTGCCTGCAGGGGTGCATGGTATTAAACTCGCTTTATGACAAGATTGGTTTTTTGTAGCCAAACTAAGGCCTAGTGCATATTGTTTTACTTTCGTCGCACCGAATGAGATTTCCAATGTCAAGCACATTGTGCACTGTACCTAACTACCTACCTAATAAAATACCATCGACTACATTTATTATAGTCCCAGATCTATGGGGGACCCAAAGACAACTTGTTTTCTCAGAAACTATTGGCCTTACTACAAAAAAGATAGACTAGTGTTAAATACTTTTCTAAAATTAGTCAACCAATTTTAAATGTCGACACATCAGACATTTGAGACATATTAACAAACATTTCAAATTGGTTGACTAATCTTTAGACAAGTGTTTAACGTCTATCTTTTTGTAGTAAGGCCATAAATGTTTGGGATTAAATACTGTTAGTTTGTACTTTGAGTGTTACCTGCTAGCTTGGACTAGCGGCCAATCAACAGGTATTCAAATTATATTTTTAGAAACAATTAACTTCATTATGCTTGGGGCCTGACTATGACAATATTATTATTATTTTGTCTTGATTTTGAATAAATTATTAAAGTTTATTTGCACAATTAAAATACATTAATAGAATTACAAGTTTAATTAGGTTACATAGTTTTGCTATACATATAGAGTGTAATGTAAAGCACAACACTGCTTAGGTGCTGTTAAGAGTTTATAGTTATGCCTTTAAACTTATTTTACTATACTGGTATTTGATGTTTCATGTTAACGAATGCTTAATAATTAAATCATATTTTTAATCTTCATACGTAAAACTTAAAATATTAGGAGCAAATGTTTATTAGTACTTGTTAGGGTTGACACGAAGTACAAATTGACTCCGTCGTAAATTTCCTGTAAACCTTTAACAAAATAAAGGTTCCGAGATATTTCAAAGCCAGCTTAAAAATATTTAAGCACCGTGAAGTCGATGGCCTTCTCAAAATGCTTTTCCTTTCCATTTCATCCGATTCATCGTAAAAATAACCCTCATTAGTGTCTTAATGCTGAAATAGCAATTTCTGGCAATTTTACATTTATTTAAGCAACAGAAGAATCAAGTTACGTTCTCACCGATGCAATGTGTCAAATCAAAAATGTACTACCCCTTTGTATAACGTATTCTTTATCTTACGTCTTTTACCATCACGAAATAACCCATTCTTATTTTCGTATATGGACTATATGTTTTTCTTATCCAATAATTTAAATTTGTTTCTTTACCACATGTTTCCAAATGATTTTATTAAACTTGACTGGGAACTGATGTATCTGATGAAATTCCGCTAAGAGACAAAATCACATCCCCAGAGGGAATTGGGTATTTCAGAAACTCTGCAAGTCTGTGACATGTGTTTTAAATGTATAATGATCTTGTGTCTGCTCAACCTCAAAGCTAGCAGATGAAATTTGGCTGTGTAGAAGATAATATAATTCCAGTACTAGCACACCTACATAAATAACACTATGACAATTACCTTAGATATATATAATATTACTCTTTATGCGAAACTGATAACGGATACACAAACATACTTTAATACGTTTATGTTAATTGAATATAAATCACAAGGACAAGGACAAGTAAGACTCGCTACGCATAGTAAAACAATAAAAATAACAGTTATTTATCTTCAAAACAATAAAAACTCTTCATGGCCTCGAAATCAATCCTTTGCGTTTAAAACTGTACCATTATGCCAATAAAGTTTACATTAAATCCTCAACTAACATATAATATAATTCTAATGCTTAGTATTATATTGAATTGCTTTGTAAACTAGTTTTACAGCTCAATGAATTCGTTTAAAGAGAAAAAAACTAACAAGTTATTTATGGAAATAACCTACATCACTTTAATTTAGTTAAAACTAGTAACTACACATTCGATTCACAAGGAGTAACGTCGTAGCAAGCTACGAGTCTCGCTACGTCCGTAGCAAACTGAACGCGATTGGACAATTCCCTTGTTACATCCGTAGTTAGTTACTATTTTCTTTAATAGTCTTATTTTGTTGGCAGATCATTCAAATGCTACGGAGCTGTTTACGAATGGGAATGCAGTGAGGATGAACCCTAAAGGAAACAGGTGTGACCAACACTATCATGTGTGTGATGACAAACTATAATAAAAAATCAGTAAAAAGTGCTGAATAATTATCTAAGTGCTGTGAATAAATAATTTCGAAGTATCATGTTTCATATAATAAAACATATTAGTAAGTTAATACACGTTGAAGTTTTTAAAGTCGATGATTTTATACGACAACGCTCAATTATATAAGTGGAAACATTTAGTGATCAAATAAAGTGCTAAAGTACTAATACATAATGCGCGTAATATGCCTCAATGTTATTAAAATTAAAACAAATCATGTTATATCCAACTTATAAAAAGGATGAGGTGTGTCAACATACATATATTTTTTCTTACGGTAACAATACAATTTGTCCCGTAAACAATGGTATCACCTTGTAAACACATAATTATATACATTCCGGTAAACAGGTTTTTTTAATATGTTTGATCTTAGTTTTCCTATACAAACTCAATTGGCTCTTTAGTAATTTGGTAAGGAATTTACATTAATGCAAATTTAATGCAAATTTGCAAAAGTAATAGAACAAAAGTTGTTCACTATGATGTACAGAATATGTAGTTGATTTTAGGACAGCCTGTATATCCTTTACCATATGATGTATAGAATATGTAGTTACTTTTAGGACAGCCTGTATATCCTGCATAGAACAAAATAAATGAGTTTCTCTGTAATACGTACAGACAACAGCGCATCAGCCTACTACAAAACGTCAGAATTTCTCAATTGAAAATAATATTTATCTGTTGGACTTAGAGTAGAAAATCGGTTGAATAACCTTAAACTTTTTGACCTGCTGCCGCCTGTAAATTAGATATGACAAAACATTTAAAACCCGAAATCTTTCTCAAGTTCCATAATATGTTTATTTTTGTAGTAATTAATCTGCTTTGTGATATTGCAGTTACCTACTTTTTCTAGGGTTAAATTCATGAAACATCGTAATTATACTGGTTAAACCTTATAGATTTTATAAATATAATGTTAAGATGACGTAATTTTATTATCCTATAGATTTTTTACGTGATGTCTTCAATTTGAAAAGTAGCATAGCACAAATCTGTTTATTTTTGTTACACATCCTACTTAAGTAGTAGGTATTCAATATTTGTGGCATTAAATACATACACTTGTTATTTACCAATTGCATAAAAACATACAAACGTAACAAAATTATGTAAAATTTCCTAAAAAGAGGAATTAAAATGTTCTATTTATTTCCAAATAACTCAATGAATACCGGCAAAGTGACTATACAACATAAACACATACTGAAAATATATATTTAACTACATTAGATTAAATATCATAGATTGAATCATAACAATAGTACGATTTAATAAAGCAATTACCATAAAGTTAAAGAACATCACTAAAGTGATCATCTTCATAGTAATATTTTTGACAGTTGAAGGTAATATAATAATCACAATATATTTCTGGTTATTATTTTATGCTAACTTTACTTTTTTCTACAGTTAATTTCTCAACGTAACACAAAACATTACATTTATTATTGTAAATTGAAATCTTTGCAGTGAGCTTTAAGTTGATAAGCGTTTTGTGTTATCAGATTGACCTGTACAAAAAACTATATTACATTTTTATATTTATTATCCAATAAAATCAATAAAAATCTATGTAACATAAACAAGACGTAATTTTCATACCAATATTAAAGCTTCAGACAAACCAATCGATCTGCGGTCGCGGTGGCGGTCATTGTGCTTGTGTTGACGTGTAAAAACATAATATGCGATGAATCACCGCGATCTGCGTTCCGTGGAGCCGTTACTATCATCTGTCATTTGTTATAGTGTTGCCGAACTATTGGTAGTTTGGCTATCGATTTATCGACCTTAAAATCATTTACAATATCGGATATCACTATCGAAAGTATTGATTCAAAAAAAACAATTCGGTAATAAATATCAATACTGTTGATAGTACTATCTTTAGTGGGCTATCAAGCGGCGACACTTATTTGGTGTCATATTTGTAAAATAATTTGATCCCGTCATGATTTAAAAACCAATAAAGAGTTATAATTTTCTCCTTTTAGAATGTTTTGTATCTGATGTTTTGTTAGAGATAGAAATCGTATCGATAGAATGCAAAAATATCTTACTAAAATTTTCAAAATTATACATCTGAATGTAATTAACTGAAATTATTTTTAAATTATTCTTTATTCATTCAGACATTCAAATTTACCTATATTCAAAGGTAGGTAGGTAGTATAACAAAGTAGGTAGGATAACATTTTTTAGTGTTTCTGTGGGATAATTGTTATTTGGAGTACCATATCATCTCGAGAGTCTAGAGTACACGAAGTCGCAGACAGAAGCCAGTAATTTAAAAAAGTCAGTGCTAGCCGCTTGCTTTTGGTGACGTAATAATTTACAGAATTATATTAATTTTATTGATTTTTATGGCGTTTCCCCGAAAGCAGATTGCAATCGTTACCGTAGATTGTTTGTTCGAAGCTTAAGTCGAAGACAATATTGTTTGTTATTTAACGTCTAAAATATGTTGTATTTAATTAATAAAAATATTTTGAACATAATTTTTTTTTGTTGTTTTTTTCGTCAAATTTTAAATACCCAGTGTTTTATTCTGTAAGATAAACTAAAATGTAAAAAATAAAAAAAACATACGTAATCAATATGCATATAGTAATAAAATAATATTGTAGTAATATATAATAAGCATTTTTTTCTGTATTTTCCCAAATCGGAAATCAACCAAGGGCTGCTGTCAAGGCTAATCACTACCACATTAATCGATCGTCAAATAATCATTATTATGTTAATGTTATTTCAGACGACACTGGGTATATAGCCATGGTCTATAGAATAGATAGAATCATGGTCAAAGTATAGGTACCTACCCCGACTATGAACGGAACTAAGCTAGCAAGAAGACGAAGCAGATCTAATGCACCAATATTTTTTTTTGTGAATGAAATAGAAAGTCTGTATCTAAGACTGACATCAGACGGACTGCGCCACAGTAACTGCACGTAGTCAATATATTCACTACATGTAGTTTTACGTTCGACTTCGCTCAGTTGTGATATCAACTTCAAACAGTACAGTCGTGACTTCAAGTTCACGCGGTCAGCTACAGTCTCGTAGTGTCGACGCATGCTGTCCATCGCTAACCGCATACAATAGTGTGCAGTTAGTTAAGGATCACGACGCACGTCGGTCGTGTCGAACGTTTGGAGGAGTTTAAATAAAAATGGATGGCATTAATGGAGCAGCAACTGACATTCTAAAGTAGTTTTAAATCTGTCTCCATCTTGACTTAATTTTGGTTGTATGGCAAAATAATAGCAATGGATTAATCCGCACTGCACGTTGCAGTTATTGAATTCTATCACACTGCTGCAGGCGGCGGCGCCGTATTTATAAGAGTTTGTACTTCCATATCGACGTTCATTTTTACATTGAGCTCCTAGGCTAGATGATTGGCATCAACTGCATAAAGTCAGATCCAACTGCAGATAACTGCATGCAGTTGAATATAGCGACTGCGCGCAGTTGCTAAAGTGACTTCATGCGTTTGCTGTGGTACAGTCCGTCTAATGTCAGCCGAACAGCGCACAGAAAAAAGGCACCAAAATACATATTTTACAGATGTGTAATTAGGCGGTCGGCGCCGGTAATAAGTGATAGTTTGATAATGATTTTAAAACTGTGAATTGAAAACTTGTTAATGCATCAAAAAACCAAATCTTGAATTAAAATCACTACATGCTTTTGTTTAATTTTTAAGTACTGAAACCGAAGAACCATTTAGTTTTATGATGGCGAACAACAGCAAGAAAGGTCACAAAAGGTCGGCGGAATTTTCCTCCTTAAGAAGGCATAAGGAGCATTTGGAGCAATTACGAGGGACAATTGAGGACCGTAAACCACATGAACGTGCTGAACGTATACCTCTATCTGGTAGAAAACTTAGCGTAATAGAGTCGTCACATTAAGGGTATTTTGTTCATTATACAATAAATATAATTATATTATATATATATCATAGTCTTACGTTTACGTAGTATGAACAAGATGAAATAAAACAAGCTGATTAAGTTTTTACTGTTTAATGACCTCTTTGTACAACAGTGTAAATTCAAAAAGTGACTGACATGCCTTTAACGCCAGTGGCGCCAACAAGTGAGCACAAAAATGATACGCATTAAGTGTGGCTATTTTATACCCCTTCTCTTCCTATGAGTGTCGTAAGAGGCGACTACAGGAGAACCGCCACAAGAAAACGGGCAGCAGCGTCTCCTCTTCATCATTGACCAAACTGCGATCGCTAACCTGCCTGCCAAGCGTGGCGATTATGGCAAAATCCTCCTTTTGTTGAGGCCTGTGTCCAGCAGTGGACTGATATAGGCTTGTGATGATTTTATTCGGCGTCTATAATGTTAACTAGTTTGTAGCCTATCTGCCCGATCGAAGGGTGGAAAGTACTTATACGGCAGAGTTCGTGGTATTTGAGGAGATTTATTAATTTGCCTGGAAACTACTTTGGAGTAAGTATTTAATAGTGGATTTCCTATACCTAACAGTAAAAGTGGCTACTTCACACTAGAGGTGTTAGTTTGAATCTCATAGTTAGTCTTACTTCTCATAATAGTAATATTATAAATGCGCAAGAGTATGTGTGCTTGTTTTAACTCGCAGCTCAGTGGCGGCAGCGCTTTAGTATCGATTCCTAAAGTTAAGCTACCAACGCTGCAGTTGTGATAATTTATGAACAGTTGAAAACGGTCGGGTTTTTTACACGACTAGATTGAGTTGGTCATATTTAATCGAAGGACACATGAGGCTGGCCATTTTAATTTGTTAGGTTTATACGACCAAAAGAAAGATACACTTTCGTGCTAGGCCCCCAGGCTTCACCGACGAAACAAATTAGGGTTTTTACTCTACTGCCGCGATTCAGCAATGCAAAACAGCGATTTCCGTGTTCGTTTCAGGAAATTGATTTTGCAAATCCGGATCAATCATTCGTTTACACATCTGCAATTTACAATTAGACGGATTGGTACCTACACAATGTAACCTTATTGTTTTCTTTAAGAGAAAATAACGTTGTAGGAACTTAATAGAGTCAAAGCTTTTAACGGCTTTATGGATTTTGACGATTGAGATTTGTTAGATAGGTCTTCGTCATGTCATGGATATATCATACACATTATAAGGTAATCTTAATAATGAAGGTATTGTTCATGTTGAAAAAGTTATAAAACACTCTTTTAATGTATGGAACTCGTCAAAACGAATCAAACTGTAACTAATTAAAGAGTTCCTCTATACACCGTGAATTTTGAGATACCCGAGAAAATTAACTAACATACTCAGATATCGATATACATCGAATTCGGCGAATAAAAAAATTTTTTTTTATGAGAAATTTATTTAATAGGTCCCTAACTTTCCTTAAAAAATATGCAGTATAAAAGTCCTGCTAATTCAAATAGTAATCATTATCATTCCAACATTAACGGAACCAAAATCCACCTAATTTAGTCGCGTAATATTGGCGTACGGAAGGAATAACTATGAATGATTTTTTTTTCATTCATAGTTATTCCTTCCGTACGCCAACACCGTACGCCGTTCCGTTTTTTTTATTCGCCAAATTCGATGTATATCGATATCTGAGTATGTTAGTTAATTTTCTCGGGTATCTCAAAATTCACGGTGTATATCTCCTCCGTCTATTATCCGATAAGTTTGATAGTACCAAATGATTGTAGGACTCGTACTTTATCCGGACTACACATTACCTACTTAAAAAGGTAGAAATTAATGGCACATTAAGATGTAGGTCTAACTCATTTTCTAGGATTTGATAACATTTAAGTTGAGTAACTATTAAACTTAATTTGGTTTACCTTAAAGAAAATTCGACAAAATAGTAAGTGAACAGTAGCAAAATAGTCAAAACAATAGAAAATGAAATGTAAGATAAGAAAATAAATAGGATTAAAAAAGAACAAGAAGGATTTCGTAAGGATAAATAATGTGTCACTCTAGCGGTCCTTTGCGTCAGCAGTTAACTAAAGATTAAAAGGGTTATTTAATGTCCTTATTTTAGTACATCGCGGAACAGCCACTTGAGCTGAATGACTTTGCCGCTTCCAGAATAACATCCCCTTAAGTGGATAAGTCAGAAACCCACTGTCAGAACCCTTACATTTTATCAAATTTGGCAATTGGGTCTCGATATTGCAAAACCCAACGACTTTGCGCATTACTATTATCGCTTTCATCAGTTTCTTTTCGAGTTTTATTCGCGTGTGATAAAATTATATTTAAAACTAGCTGTGCCCGCAACTTCGTGCGCGTGTACTACAGGATCATTGCCATATCAAGCAACGCTGTGGACTGCGTGAAGCACTATTTCCTATAATAAAGCTTATATAATATTATATAAGCATTATTTACTATTTATTAAGGAAAGAGCTGAAAATTCTTGTCAGTACCTCGTAAGCGCCACGTCTGCCCAATACACTGCAAAATATTATCTGTCGACGACTGTTAAGGATTTTTGTGACTTTCATCTTCAGCTCAGCAGTATGATTATGATAAATGACAGACGCAAACATCAGAATAAGTTATTTAAAGTTGACAAACACACTCTATGTGCCTACATTTTTTGAGAATTTTCTTTGATTTCTGCGTAATTCCTCCATCAGATCCTAACTTGGTGAAAATGGAACCACCTCGGTAGTATAATCTTAAAAAAAAAGGAATTTTGATATCTGTTCATAATTGACGGAGTAATCGCGTAACAAACATACAAAAAAATCATTCAGACGAATTGAGAACCTCCTCCTGTTTTGAAGTCGGTTAAAATATCTTCAATGTACCTACTCGTAATACGGTTTAATAAAGTAATAGATTTTTGGTTCCTTCTTATTCTATATTGGAATCAATCCTTCCCACTGGAAGGTGTCATTTTGCCATGAGTTTTTTTTAAGCAGGCGCAGCGAATTGAACATGTTTCTTTTGAAATCAGAATTTAATGAAACAAAGCCTTATAAGCGCACGGGTGACCTTAATCTATTTGTAAAAACCGCAAAGAAATCCGTGCAGTATCTTCGGAGATTAGCGTATACATCGCGACAGACAGACAATAATTAAAATAATTGCACTTTTGGCTTCAGTATAGATTATAGAGTGCTCCCCAAAAACAATTTTTAAAATATCTTCAATGTACAGACATTGACCCGTTACAGATTTACTATAGTATAGATATGAGTACTTAGGCACAGATAAGAGTTTATAAAAAGAATGTTACAAAGTTTGCACTTAGCACCTTAACTTTCGTAATAAACTTTGGTAAGCTAAATAAATGAATATAACTATACTAAATGTGGTCATGGATTAGAAAGCAGTAACCTTAACTTAAATGAAGTATTATTAATATTTCCCCGAATCTTCACAATTGAAATATATTTATTGCGTTTTATAATAGTAAGTCGAGTAATAGTAGACGGATTATGTAATAAACATTTAGCCGCAGATACCACAAGAAATAGTCCGCCATTTAATCATTTTTATCTAGTTATGAAAAAAGAAGGATTATTAATATTACGAGGTTTTATTAAATACTTGCGTGAGATCTTTATCTGTGGTAAAAAACATTTTTTGTCCCTTAACAAAAGTGCAGTAAGGTTATATGATATGATGATATAACGATTGTTTGATCTAGTAGTTGGCGCTCCGGGTAACAAGGTCAGACTGTTGCGGATTCGAATACCTCAACGGCCTATTTTTTAATGAGCACGAGCATTTGCACTAAATAGTTTCGTGTGCTCAGATAGATGATAGGGAATTTTCTAAAACAAGTTGAACGACTATTACTCTTAAACTAACTAATTTATCTTAATCGTTATATTTTCCCTAAAAGTTCATGAAGCACTATTATCATAAATATCCCAGATTTTTAAGCCAATAGTATAATTAGTAGGTAGTTGGTAGTACTCGAACAAAAATTGAAGCACTTTAAGGTTCATTATTTCGTAAACGGCTACGTAAATCGGAAAATAGCAAGAGCAACCCCTAATTGATGTCATTAATCGACTTAAAAAAGGATGTTCTCAGTTTGACCCGTATCATTGTATGAGTGTTTTTCCGCGATTTTCTTACGTTTGGCTCATCCGAGTTGGATTCGGTTTTCAAAAAAGTATTTTTTACATTCTGGAAAAGGTTTTAATATGCATATCTTACTGCTGAGCTGATGATAGAGGCCACAGAACTCCTTAACGGTAGGAGTCAATAGATAATACTGCGATATGTTGACAGAACGTATTTCGTAGCAATACGCTACGAGCAGACGTGGTGCTTACGAGGTGCCAGACAGTAATTTTATTTACTAGGGGCGTAAACCAGTACACCCAGAAACGAGAAATGCCTAAGCATAGAACGGTTATCCCATGGTTGCGACACTTTTGTCGATAACGATCTTTTTAAACGACTTCTATAATAATAACAGATCCTCAATCAGACTAACACTAAAAGGGTTAAATAAAAGAAGTTAAAAAGAAAAAACAAAAATCTTCAAAATAGAACTTAAAGACGAAAATAATATTTTCTAAATTAACATACATAATCAGTTATTTTTGGAATCGGTGCTCCATGGAGAGTTTAAAATGTGTTCATCCGCACCGACTTTTAAGTTTTAAAGGACCTATTCTACCATACTTCCACACGATGCATATGGGGTAAACGATAAAAAAACATGCCCACGTGTATGTAACCTAAAAAAATATTTTTGAAGGGGAAAATTGAATTCTATCACTTTGACGGCGTGATTGATATACATACATTACCTCCTCAAAATTACAGCTCTGTAGTGCCAACAGTCTCCAAGCAAAACCTCGGATGGACAGACGGACATGACAAAACTATAAGGGTTACTTGTCAGGACTACGGAACCCTATTGTTAACCATTTGTGATGAAAAATCATTTTACTTATAGGTACCTACTGCAGAAATAACCGCTTTTTTTACCTCCGACGCAAAAACAGAGGGGTGTTATAAGTTTAACGTGTCTATCTGTGTCTGTCGGTGGTATTAGCTCCCAAACGGATGAACCGATTTTCGTTTAGTTTTTTTAAATATATTGTTATTTATCTAGAGATTTGCCGCCGTCATGCAATAACAACGTACTACGCATTTAAAATAAAAATATTATGTACTTATGGTTTGCCAATATACCTTGACAATATACTTATTCAATGTTAGGCGATTCCGTTAAAGACAAACTTATGGGACCAATTTCAACAAATAGGATCAACAAATGAGCTGTGAAGGACGATTCGATGAGGCCATTGTTAGGGACCTTAGAAAAATTATGGCAGATAAATTTTACTTTTTTCAGCTAGATTTTTTCTTCGTAATATTCAGTTTATACTGAAAACATCAAGGTTTCTCCCTCGTATGTAAATAACGGGATATTTCACTTGTTCTTTCAGAGAATAATAGCTCTATAAACCTGTATTAGGATTTACAGCTTCAAATAAATCTTGGGTAATCTGCGTACGAAAAATATTACCAAACAGATTTCACATTTCCATACCAGATATAAACTATGAATCAACCTGTAGGTAAAAAGTAAGAGGTAACACAGCCATAGATGATTTGACGTTTTGCTTAAAATGATACGTCTTTTGTTTACTTTTAGGGGATGTTACCCTTAGGTATTATTTATTGTTTTTTCTTCTAGAATAACATTAAACAACTGATCTCAAGTATCATCTATCCTTGCCTCATACAAAATTTTAGGCGTATAAGTTGGATTATTAGTGTTTCTTTTCAATCAACGATTAAATAAATAAATTTAAAAAGGTATAAAACGTGTCAGTTGGGCAGGGCCATTTGTAAGATACAAATATTTGCAGTACGTAACGTGTTAGCAAGCAGGTTTCAAACGGGGAAAAATTTAATAATATAATGATAATAATATAAATTACAATTAAATTGGAAGGATAAAGATTGTAAATATTATGTTTTATTTAAAAAATCGTCTGTAAAGTAAGCGCTTTATTTTATATATATATATTACGTAATATTATGTTTTTCATTTTCCTGCAAACAGGTGTTGTCGATTATACCAAAGGCCAGATATTGCCATATTTTTGAATTTGTTTGTAAGCTGGCTCTAGATAATTGAATTAGCTAGTGTTTTATGTCGCTTTCAAACAATTTGAATTTCTATTTTGGCACTTCCCAGACACAAAACTTACTGAAATTCAGAAAAAAATTCTCTACGAATGAAGTTGCTGCTAACAAAAACACCAAAGATTTGTGTCATAAAATTTCTGGAAGAAGTTTTATGTTCAGTGATTTATCGAAAGCATCGAAATTAAAAAAGAAATTATTTTCAAAGTAGGTCATATTCTTATACCTAAATTATGCTTCTCTATGTGGTTCATACAAATATAATTTTTAAGGTAGATGCGTTCCTATGAAATTTTCTAATCTTTTGAGATTTTAAATTACATTTAACTATATTATTTTCTACGCTAGTCGAAGCGCAGATTACTGTTAATTCCGACTTTAGCTACTTCCTATCTCGAACATTAATCCAGACGTAGCAACTTGCAAGGTTTCGTCACCTAAGGTCTCGTATCTCCCTAGAGTTTAGCTCAATCGATCTTACAAACTACATTAATTGTAGTAGGTACAGCGTCACAGCCTAAATACAAATTGAAGACTACGTCCAGTCTTACAGCAAAACAATATCGTTTTAACATTTATTAAAAAAAAATGTGCAAGACAATGCAGTAAGTAATTATAATTTGAACTTTAAAAAAATATGCAAGACAAGGCAATATGCAATCATCATTTTATCTTTACCGTCATCACGTGCCTACACCACTCACTCCAGGATATTCGGAGCCTAGTGCAACTAGCATGTAGAGGTTGATAACAAAGCACGCAAATATTTTGCATATTACTTAAATAGTCTATTTCTTTTTTAAAAATACGTTTGCATAGAGAGTACTGTCTGTTCTCTATTTGACATGCTTAAACCAGAGTCAAGCTCGCGAAACGTGTTTAAAGTAATTAAAACTTAAGCAAGCATGATGTTGTTTAAATGTGGCCCATTCAATGTAATGTCGCTAAGAGTGGTCTCATAATTTTTGTTTGCATCGACTTCCGTATTTATTGTTATTGTGTCATGGTTCGCTTTACAAATATTTTAAAACATTATGGTCTATTGTTTTTTTTTTCAAAGTAGAACCTACAGATTAAAATACCTATTTTGAAATACGAAATTGCGACTACACTTGCTACCAGCCAAACCTACTGTTAATGATCATAAAAAGGGAGTAATGTTATTGCTTCTCATATGCCCCGTTTGGGGCAACGAGTCCTATACATACATACTAAAAATAATAAATTGCTTTATAAGTACGTTGGGAGATCTATAGGTAATATTCATGCTATTAGGACTCATATTTTATAGCGGGCGGTAACCACGAACTCTTAAAACCATCTCAAATCTGTCAAACATAATGACGTACTAAAATTGACAGATTTGACAGCTTTGAGATTGTTTTAAGAGTTCATGGTTACCCCGCAGTTTTTTGTTCTAATATGAAGTTGCAATTAGAAAAGTAAAAAAAAAATGAATCCGTCAGGCCAAGACAACTAAGCAATGGCAATTTTGTTACGTGGCCACATATGTTTGAGGTTAACTGTATTTATATAACTGAACAAAGCAAATTATTCATTAATTATGGGTTTTTTTCTTTTAATATCCATGCTGTAATAGATCTACATGCTTTTGAAGATACACAATTTCTATGGAATGAGAAAATATGCTTAGAACGAATATCGAAATACAAAGCAGGTGAAACAGTGAGCAACGGATCAAATTGTTTTCGGCCAATTTGTTTCTGTCACGATTACAGATTCTGGAACCTAATGTGTGCCAGCAAGACCCTATTACTAAGCTTACGCTGTCAGTCTGACTGTCCTATTTATAAAGAAATGTAGCTTTTGGACCGTAATAGGTAGGCTGTTCATATTTAACGACATATATATGGTAAATAACTTGTGATTTTATTTTAAAACGGCAATACAAACGATATTAGTAAATAATAATAGAGTAAAATGATCATGTGTGAGCCTGGCTTGTGCTGAAGTTCCCTAACACTACGAAATCTTCGGTAAGCGAGTCACTTGATTGTTTTTTCCAAACCCAAAAAGGTCAGCGCGCACTTGAGTAGATCAAATATTTCTATTTCATTTCTTTATTTGCTTTTATTATATACTGAATGAATATATCAACGAATCAAACAATTAAAAGTAACTTACATTGTGAAATCATCCAGAAAATTATTAAATTCCCTAATAAATAATTTGTGTGGAATTTTCATGTCATTGTATTGAATAGTGCTTGGAGGAACTATTTTGTATTTATTACTTTGATACACATAATTTTAATAACTTTACACAGTATTATAAGCGAAAAATGCGAAAAAAAAAATGTTCGGTTCAGTTAACATGTACATCGTTTAGCTACTACTATTACACTACAAGTAGATTAAATATTACAGAGTTAATGGGAAAATGTGATGCATTTTTAACAAATTAGTTTATTGCTATCTACCTATAGGCACAGAGTATTATTAGGTGACTCGTTCTTTCGCAAAATTCGTTTAGCTTCAAAATGGTTTAATGACTTCTAACTTCAATGTATTTTAATCCTTAGAAGGTTTATTTATTTTAACTTAGGGTTCGAACAAACGCTTCCCGATTTAACTGAAAAGCCTTCCGGAGATTTAAAAATAGATAAAGGAAAACATTTATATGTAAAATGGTTTTAGGAATTTCCGAGATTCTAGTGAGTCTTGTGGTAAAAGCTATTTTTTTCGAACGATACGACAAACCCTATTTTGTACTATCAACAATGATTTACGCGCTTAGATAAAAAGAAAAACCATATTTTTCTATTTTATTTTCTATTTTTATAAAAAGAATACGTAACACTAGAAAACACTAATAAAAATATTTATCTCTCGATTTGAGTAGAACGGAACATCAGAAACTAATACTCAAATCAACACTATCGTCAGATTTCTGTAATTTTTTCAGGCTGGCGATAGAAACTGAAAATATCGTGTAGTCAAATTGTGTAAAAAAATAGATCTTCTAGAAACGTTTACAGGGTTAATTTAAGCCAGCTAAAGTGAAAGTTTGAAAACCCTACCATAGTGCAAAATAATGTTGAACGAGAAAAGTAAAAAAGTGGTTACAGAGTGCTGTAAGCCTGTAACCACTTTTTTCCTTTACTTGATCAGCGACTTTTGATGCTACCTGTACAAGAATAGTGAGAGCAAAATAGCATAATAAATCGAATGCAGTCATGCATTACAAATAAGTTACCTAGGTTTTTACGGAATCAAAAACCTTTTCATTTCAACGATGTATTAAACTACCGAATAAATGACGATGAATAAATCGAATCGAATCCGGTCGAGCAGACTCGTGATTGCGAATTCACTACGACTGAACAATACCTCTTGGGGTTTAAGTAGGATTTCTGACATTAAATATCCAGATGAACGATCGATTTCGATTCGTTCCTTTTGGTTTATGTGATGCTGGATATTTGACGGATTTATGACACTCAGGTGTAAGAATTTTACTGCAGCGTATCAAAATTCAAGGAATAAAAACGTACTAGATTCATGATTTGGGAAAAATATTAGGTTTTCTGATTTACCTCTATCGATGATAAATTAGGAACATAATATTGACAACAACTTGGTCATAGCTGTTTGCGTTTCGGACTACAAAGCAATCGATTTGTGAGATGATCACCTTCATCAATTGTATTTGAGTCACTAGTGTTAGTTTTTGAGATTATTGAGGTATGAAATTCATTTCAGCTATCAGATTAAATTTAGTATTCCGAGATAGTAACAATGCAATCTACCATTTATCAAGTCATAGTAAATTTATGCTGACGCGTACATTAAAAGAATTAGTTACTGTCATTCTTGTGACCTTCTTTCACAAAATAAGCTCATTTCGTTGGGGATTCTCTTTGGGACTGGTGTCAAGTGCGTGTGAGTTGAGAATGATAAGCGGTTTCTCAATAATAAATAGCGAGGGTGACTCGCAACTGCAAAGTCTGCGTCATAAAATAAATATTTATTGCCTTTCCTGGGCCATAACCATGAACTCTTAAAACAAT
Organism: Anania fuscalis; assembly: GCA_950371115.1. Taxonomy (NCBI): domain Eukaryota; kingdom Metazoa; phylum Arthropoda; class Insecta; order Lepidoptera; family Crambidae; genus Anania; species Anania fuscalis. The sequence goes on along the minus strand of OX493338.1, from coordinate 9,625,554 downwards.
CTCAAAGTTGTCAAATCTGTCAATTTTGGTACGTCATTTCATACAAAATTTGACAGAAATGATAATGTTTGACAGATTTGTGATTGTTTTAACAGTTCATGGTTAGGGCCCAGCTATTGACAGCATCCGTGGCTTTTTCATTTAATATCAGAGTGAAAGGACACGTCTAAATTGATTTGCATTGTGTCGGAAAGGTGTTATTTATACGTGTATGCTCTTTGAGCGACTCATATCGCCCCTGTATAAATAAGGAGTACCTAATCCATTATAGTATTTTTTGTTAATTTTATTTTTGCACATTACAGTATTCTGAACATAAACGTAAGTATTAAACCAATAATTGAGTTACAAACTTTCCCGTTATATCCCAACAAACTTTCACGATACGGAACTACGTAAAACGATAGTCTTAAGGTTTGATATTGATTAATGGAACTGATGAAAGACGACCATAAGTAAGATGTAGTGAACTCTGGATACGGAAAGTGTTGGCAGAGATCTGGTAAAAGAATTCACTCAAAAAACTGTACACATTAGGAAGGTAGAATTAAGTAAACTTTCTCTTTCGAACTTCTCTTTTAATATGCTTTTAATATTAACTTGATATAATATCACCATTTGACCTGTAAAATAAATCGCAAATAAATAGATAATATATAAAAACTCTGGAGTTATATTCCCAAAATTGTTAAAAATACCTATATTTACCTCAAGACAAGAGAGAGGACAAGAGATCTGGTAGGTTAAATTTTAGGAAAGAGGTCACGTCATCGTCTAGTCTAATCCGGCTGGGCATAATTCGGCAATCTAAATAACATCCTCTTGTTCAAATTACTTTAGTGCCTAAAGACGAAAGTCTACAAACAAGTGTCACCATTGATGACATACGGAACAGAAACGTGGCCTCTTATCACTATGCACCTTATAAAAAGCTTAAGGTTGAAGTGCTCAAGCTCAAAAATGAAGAGATCCGTAAACAAACAACTATCCCTGATATAGCCAAACGGATTAGCAAGCTAAAGTGGTAGTGGGCGGGGCACATGGTACGTAGAACCGACGGCCGATGGGGCAGAAAGGTTCTGGAATGGAGGACACTTACAATCTGGAATTCACTGGGGGAGACTTATGTACAGAAGTGGATGGCCTTGGGCTGAAATGATAATAATGAAATAAAAACTCGAATATATTGATCTTGTAAAAATTGAAGTAATTAGTTTGTTACACTTTTCTGATTGTATTCTAAACTACTTAGTAGGTACACTACTAAATGTACTGTACTACTATTCGTGAGTTGATATTGTATCTTTATAAACAAAAATCTATATACCTTTTAATTTTAGTCTTCTCGTGTTGGATCATTTTATGGCTTAAACAGAACAACCTTCCATCTCAGAAGTATACGTGAAATAAAATTTTGTGAACCAATACCATAACAGCAATACTCAATAAATATCCCAAACTAGATTTATAACAAGTTTTACATAAATAATATGGGGCGTATAAGTGAAATAGTATTATTGCGAGCATAACCGAATTCATTAAATATTCGATGGACGTGTCGCGCGGCCCGTGCGAGCCGAACATTGTTTGGGCTCTGTCGCGAGGTGCCGAGGTTGGATGGGCACACGCTAAAACAAAGTGTTTTAGTAGGAAAAACGTATTCCCTTTAATTTAAAGCAAATTAACAGTCATAGCGTCGAATAACTTTCCTAATGAAGTTCACAGTCCAAAAAATATCTGTACACTAAACAATAAAAATAGAAACTAACTGGGTAAAAATGAATATGAATTGTTCAATTAGGTATTTGGTCTTAAAGAACAAATATTATTATAATCATTACACCTCTAATGGTATTTTAAAAATATCTGTACACTAAACAATAAAAATAGAAACTAGCTGGGGAAAAATACATATTATTTGTTCAATTATTTGGTTTTTAAAAACTTTTTGATCTTTGATGGTCGTAAATTGATTAGTTGCCAAATGTAAACTACGAGTAGTAGGTATTAGTTTCAAAAGCTAAATTCTCACGCCCAAATCAGGAATACTTACACAAAATTTTAAGCATTTCTAATACGGATGGATAGTTCATTTGTTTTTTTAATTGAAATCCTTAATAACAAACAAAAAGATTCTAATTATCTCTCTCTTTTCTAACTTGACTGATTTAATTCGTTTATCTATACGAAGATTGATTAGCCAACTTGATGACTTGACACACACACACACACACAATCGCACGCATTTTGGCCAAGCGGCATTCAGAAAGCAAGATTGTACAAAGTAAACAAGAGAATTTCCCTATTTTATGACATGCATTTGAATGCTGTTTGTTGCGTATTTTCAAAGTTTCCCGCTGACTAGAGCTTTTTTTCATAACGTGATGAATTCTGTCTGTTTTGTCATATATGTATAAAAATAGCATAGCCCTAATTATGTACCTATAATTCAAATTGATCTCTTTGATAGTAAAAACGTTGACTGCTGGCTATAGGTATTTTTTCAAAGGCCTATAACTCTGAAAATAACACTGAACAAATTCTAGTTTTGTTAACATCGATAGCCCTTATTATATAGATTCATTTCACAGAAAGACCTATTACAAAAGAACAGGTGTTCCCGCCGAGTATAGATACATTTACGCGTCGAGTCATTAATTTAGGGGCAGAACTCGCCTTTACGTGGGCAGTGTGTATCGTCATTGAATATCAGCTATAAATAAGCTATTTCTATAAATACTGACTTCATGATAAAACCCGATACTCGCTTTATTTATTAAACATGATTTTTGACATTAAGTGGTATAAAATTATACGTTTTCACTGTATGAAATTACACGGTTTTGTATAAAATTATTAAGATACCTAATAAATGATCTGTAAATATGTCGAAAGCAATTTGTATCCAAAAATAGTATCATTTTAAACGAATAACTTTAAAGATAAATTAAACTAATTTACCTTAAAATTTACATTATAATTTACAGCTGTACTTGTACTTAGAATAAAAGTTATCCTATGAATTTATCACGTATCTACTTTTATGTCAAGTAATCAATTCAAAAAACTAAACAAAATTTAAACCAAATTATTATTTATAACATTTTTTTTTCATTAGATGAAATGAATGGGTTTAAAGGCATCTACTTAAGTGCATTATTAAACACCAGACAATAAACACATTGTAGCGTTGAAGTAAAGCAAATATTGAACCTCGGTGCGCTAAAATAGTTTAATAAAGAGTTACAGTTGAAAGCTCCGTAAATAACAATATTGTCGAGGTATTGCTCCGAGCTTGTATTTAATTGAAGCCGGACACTGCATAAACAACGAAAATTTGCTTGCAGTTTCTACGAAACTAAACTCGCAATTAAGTTTATTGATACAGGAAAAGATAATAACGAACGCTATTTGGTGTTGACTTCATTAAGCAATCTTTCCTTATGCATTTTGTGACGCCAGAGAACGATTGATGATAACGATGTAAATTAAATTTTTCATAAATGTGAAAAAAGGTTCCAGAGCTGCAAATACGATCTAGAAGACGAAGCGTGAACAGAGCTCCCACTGACGACCTTTTTTTAGGGTTCCGTATCCAAAGAGTAAAACGTACGCTATTACCCTATTACTAAGGCTCTGCTGTCCGTCTGTCTGTCTGTCTGACCGTCTGTCACCAGGCTATATCTCATGAACCGTAATAGTAAGAGAGTTGAAATTTTTACAGATGATGTATTTATATTGCCACTATAACAACAAATACTAACAAACAGAACATTAAATATTTATGGAGGCTCCCATACAACAAAAGTAATTATTTGCCGTTTTTATAGATAATGGTACGGAACCCTTCGTGCGCGAGTGCGACTCGCACTTGGCCGGTTTTTATGTCCAACAATGGACTTTAAAGGTTTATTATGGTGATGATGATGAAAATGACGTGTTGCTAAATACGTTTAGCAACGTTGCACAGCAGCACGCGACGTTACTTGACTTTATTCAACCGACTTTAAAAAAAGAGGAGGTTCTCAATTCGATTGTATGTTTTTATTCTTTTATTTTGTATGTTTGTTAAGCAATTACTACGTCAATAAATTATGAACCGATTACGAAATTTCTTTTTTTTTAGTCTCATGTTCACCAAGTTAGAATCTGATGATGGAATAACAGGGAAATCAAGGAAATCCTCAAAAAATGTTGACACATAGTGTGTTTGTTAGCTTTAAACTATTAATAACTATTTGATATTAAAACGAAAAACCAACTTCGAAATTAAACTTAAAAGGGAAAAATAATATTGAATAAAACATACCTAATTACTTAGTTTTTTGTGCAGAATAAGCACATTTTAACTCTCAATAGCTGGCACCGACACCAAAAAGAATTGATGAGGTATGTTTTATTCAATATTATTTTACGCTTTTATGTTTAATTTTGAAGTTGGTTTTTGTTTTTTTTTTAACTTTATTTTATTTCACAACTTTTAGCGGTAAGCCTTTAAGAAAAGTTATCACTAAGAATCTATCATCATTATAGTCGCTTAAAAAGAGTTTTTAACAAAAACGAGGTGCAGTTAAAAGTAATGTTTTATTCAATACTAGCTGTGCCCGCGACTTCGTTTGCGTGGACTACAGGATGATTGCCATATCAAGCAACGCTGTGGACTGCGTGAAGCACAATTTATTAAGAAAAGAGCTGAAAATTCTTGTCAGTACCTCGTAAGCGCCACGTCTGCCCTATTGGGCAGTGGTATTCCACCACTGCAAAATATTATCTGTCGACGTCAGTTAAGGATTTTTGTGACTTTCATCTTCAGCTCATTATGATTACTGACAGACGCAAACATCTGAATAAATTATTTAAAATTGACAAACACACTCTATGTGCCTACATTTTTTGAGAATTGTCTTTGTTTTCCGTGTAATCCCTCCATCAGATCCTAACTTGGTGAAAATGGAACCATTTTGGGAGTATACTCTTTCAAACAAAAAAGGAATTTTGATATCTGTTCATAATTGACGGAGTAATCGCGTAACAAACATACAAAAAAAATCATTCAGACGAATTGAGAACCTCCTTCTTGATGATGGAAGCCACAGAACTCCTTAACGGATAGGAGTTAGAAGATATTACTGCTTTTTGTCGACAGAACGTATTTCGCAGTGTGTTGAGCAGACGTGGAGCTTATGAGGTACCAGACCGCTAATTTTTATTTACTAAGGGCGTACCCGCACACCCAGTAACGAAAAAAAATTTGAAAGTTCCTTTCTTAATTTAACCTGTTATTTAACGCGAGACCTTATCCTATGGTTACGACACCAAAATAGTCGCCGTTCTGGTTGAAGTGTAGGTAAACCCTTTTCTTAAGACTTAAAAATTTTCGTCGAAAAATTGACCCTTTATAACACCTTATTTTTATCATACCATTGGATGGGGGGTCCATAGAGGACCAATATTAGTTAAGGTTACTTTGCTGTAAAGTAATTTTTGGCGAAGTTAGGAGGGAAAAAATAGAGGACTTAACACTTAAAATTGTAAAATAAAAAAAGTTTAATAAAAAACTAAAAACCGACTTCAAAATGAAACTAAAAAGCGAAAAATAATATTAACTAAAACACACCTAATCAGTTCTTTTTGGAGTCGGTGCGAATGAACACATTTTAACTCTCGATGGCTGGCACCGACTCCAAAAAGAACTGATTAGGTGTGTTTTAGTCAATATTATTTTTCGCTTTTTAGTTTCATTTTGAAGTCGGTTTTTAGTTTTTTATTAAACTTTTTTTATTTTGTAACAAATGTAGCCTTATTGAAGTAATACACTATTGCAGTTTGTATCAGTGTAATCAATTGTTAGTAATATTACTATTTGTTCATTAATTTATTTTACATACCTTGCAGTTTTTGCTCATACTGATCGATGTAGTAACAACTAATAAACTTAGCTTAATACTTCTTCTACCATTATCTTTAAAACAACTTTTGATCAATGAGGACACTATTAATATCAAGTTTAGTAAAATAAAGTATATTTTGCTTCCACAATTGAAAGTGTGATTTTAGCGTAGGCCGTGTAAAATGTGTCTACTACTTAAAATTCTCACTTCCAAAGTTGCTTACCTACACGAACATAATTCTCGTGGTTTGTCAACGCCGGAGAGAATCGCCCCACACCACCTGTTTAAACATCGTGTGGACAAAAAGGCCGACTATATTGAAGCAAACACACAGGGAAGACTATCCAAACTCTATATTACAAAAAATAATTGAGCGTAGTTATTGTTAATAATTCATGGCAAGAACGGGTAAGATACGCTACATAATGATAAAACAGAAGTAATAAAATGTAACAAAGTTAGACACAGAGTCAATGAAAATACATTGCTTAGTTTGACAGGTAGAGTGTAGTTCTAAAAATACGTTACAGTTTAAAGTAGGATCATCATTAAACTTCGAATAAATTGATAACATTTATGTTATGTGTTAAATTAGACCAATTTATGATAGCGCTTACTATTGGAGATTATTGTCTTGTTCAAATTAAAAATAAAATAATTAGTGAAAATTATTTTAGAATGATGAACACGAATAAACTGCTTTGTGCAGAAAAACAATTTAGAAATCCGTGATTTTTAATTTTAGATTTGACTTATGCATTACCCAAACGGTTTCGTCTTTATCGCCTTACCCTGTACAATAGGAATCTAAGCTTGTGTCATTAAGAATTCTTTCAAAACAATATTGAGTCAAATCAGTATTCAGCAAGTCATGCGTGGTAACCATAACCAAACAATTTCTAGTACCTACCAAATCCTGTCAACATTGTACTCCTGGACTAAGCCTATGTCACGCCACAAATTAAGACTATGCAAACAAAACTACATGACTCGCCAAGCGTTTAAAGGCGCCCACTGATGCGCATTATGTGCCTTAAAGCTTAGTCACTGAAATTCAAATGCTTATGCTTATTGCAAATTGAGTATGCAACTGAGATCTAAAAATACGTTCTGGAACTTTATTACTCTTTTCTGGTGCAATTTTTTTTATTCTAAGGTAGGTATTTGAATTTACCACAATCGGTCAACAGACAGTCTCTGATTTTCATCTTACTCCTCTTCCTCATCTTCTAAACGTGTAAGTGAAAAATATTTACAACGAATTATCAGCAAAGCATATTAAGTACATATTTTCTAAATCAGTAACGAAAACAAATCCTAATATGTAAGCACATGGTGAAATAAGAACCGTTATGGATCACGACGTTGTCCGTATCTATCTTTCCCACTGTCTGTCTGTCATGACCCTTTTTGCTCGAAACACGTTGAGATATCGAGTTGGATTTAATATCAAATACTCAAGGTTGCAATCCTTTGTAGCTGGAAAAAATCCGACTTCTAGATCATCTCAATCAAAATGTTCGGTTGTTAAATCGGCATTTTTGATACCACTCGCAAGAGAATCAACACCTATAAGGAAGGTACCTACCGTTGACATAGTTTTATGAAATTTGGCTATTACCAATGTCTCGTAGCGAAAAGCACAAATAAGCGAAAAAGTTCAAAAAACGAGTTTTTTGACGAACTCGAGTTCAGCTTGCACTTGGCCGGTATTAATGGTAAGCCAGTGTAAATAAGCTCAAGTTTTAATTACTAACATTATTAACATTAATAATTCAGCGTTCACCGTAGTTAAGTCATTATTTCGGGAAGTGTTTATCAAAAGTTGTTTAATGAGCAACTAAGGTCAAGATCACGGCCTTTCTTTAGAAATTACAATTTTAATAGAACAAAAGAGATTTGTGTAGTCCCGTGTGTTTTTGTTATAAAATAACAAAGCGTAACATTCAAAGCCGTATAATAAATTTGATGTAGAAGCTTGACGTCTAACCTTCCGTAACGCGAATTTACGAAAGCTATACAATTTCAGTCACGAGTCAAACTCTAATATCCGTCCGTCCGTGCAAATTCGTTGACAATAATATAATCTAATCTATTTCAGTCAAAATCTTTACTGTAATAGAATAGGCTTTGCTAATTAATTTGAAAGCAACACTGCAGTTGCAAATGCTAGTCTGATTAGGTCACAATAAGGATTCGATAATATCTCAACAAATTGTAAACAACTTTACTTTTAAAATGTTAGGTATTTGAAAAGCATAGTTGTCAATAATATTTTTTTGTAATAAATGACACTTATGTAAAGTGTATTTAAATACTGTACTGTGTACTGTTTTAAAGTGTACTGTTTTATTATTTGTATAGATTATAGATAAATCAGTTTATCAATCAAAATCGATAAAGTACAAATCGCAGACACGTTTCATATGATAGAAATTAATATTCAAAACTAGATTGCAAAAATCCTGACGTAGGATGAATAAGTACCGTATTAAACGAATTGAAACCAGAAGAAACAAAAACAAAAATGTTTTCTTTAGTGCAATGGTTATTTTACTATTGAACTTTTAATTACGACAGACAAAATAATCAAATCTTACACATTTTCAAGTATGACACAAAATAGTAAAACATTTTTTTTATAAACGATAAATTTCGTATGTAATAGATGTCCTAACAAATAAAAAAAGTTTGTCTTAGTATTAAATATTTTAAAAACCAATAAGGCACCAACGCGCTAGCCCAAATTAATTTTAGTGTGTTTTTACATGCACTTGATTTTTTTCAATGTTTATGCTTATATTGTGTGGTCTTCTGGGTTTCTTTATATGAATATTTAATATGGCGGACAGCAATAATCTTGACTAGCTTTTGTATACGCAAATTGTGTAGTCAAAAGCTATACTATTTGAGTAGCTATATCAAGGTAAGTTAATGTTTACAGAAAGATGCATAACTTATGCGATTTATCGCTAAAAGAGATTTATTCTAGACAACCTAATAGGTGGAGGAGAAGGGAATGGAAAGTGGTGTAGTATAAATTAAAATACAAATAAACATTAAACTCTAAGTATACAGAACAAACAAATCAAGGTTGAATTAATACTGCTGTAATTCATAACTTACGAACTTACGATGTTTTCCCTCACCGAACAAGTGAATTAAAAGAAGAAGAAATCATCTATCAACACTACGTATAAAATACAGATTTCAAGTGAACTGAGTGTTTGTAATAAAAAAAACATAATCAATGTGTAGGATCTTTGTTCTGTGAACTACAAAGATAAGTTTAGCCTTCGTCCAGAATATGTTTCACTGGATAATGTAAGACAGGGTTTTCCGGCACCCTATCGTCATGAGCTGTTAAGAGTGAATGTATTCTGATTTACTTAATGACCCTTTAATTTTACTAAATATCTAATGCTATTTTTCTGTTTATCAAACCCATTTTAGAAAAGATTTTCTATCATGGTATTTGTGACCTATTCAACGATATGAGTGTGAGTAAGTTTCGCTTAAATGATTAGGTCATAGATTATTTTTAAAAGCCGCATTCAGAAACGTTTTATTAAGTAACGTTTACCTACTGTCAGTTAGCATAAGAATACGAGTAGTAACCTATTCTAAAAACATGTCTACATCTTACCATCGCAAAGTGCCGTGAACATAGCTGAAAATGCATTTTCTAAAATCTAATTAAATTATTTTACACTTACTACATTACACTTAGCCAATGTACACGCGTTGAGTACAGCAAACTATTCATACAGAAACACTGAAAAGATGACGTCACTTTCCTGAGCATTAAAATAAATAAAAAGCTTAAGCTGTCCTAAGATACAGTACAAGATTGAACGCATCCGCCTCAAAGTATTTTCGATGTTCAATAACGAGCATTTTGCCCATAATAACGTATTACCGACGTTTTGACGTCGTAGTATGTGAAATGTGGCGTGAATTTGCGTAAACGCACAATATACGTAGATACCGTATTAGCCACTGCATATAGCAATGTTAAAATCATGTATTGACTAATTGCTTAGATAGAGGATGAACTCTTTCTATTTATGTCTGCCTAACTTATTTGAACCTCCTAACAAATTAATAACTATGACAAAGCGTTGTATATCTTTACTTCCTCTGTTATTAGGTGCTATGTTCCACGCGACCATTCTTTAAGTTTTATCTTTGTAGTAATTAAGTTATTTAACTGCCTGTATCAGACAAATGCCACATTATGATAGGTCACGTGTTGGTAAACGTGTTTAGACAAATTTGCTGATGAGTAGTATGCTGCTGCACTTAATATGTACTCGCTAATACAAAACTAATCGTTAAAATTGTTGTTTTGAAATGCTAACACTGGATATCCAAGACGCACATAGAGCATTTTATTTTAAATCTTGGCATAGAATAGTTTGCATTAAAAGGTCTCTAACACCAAAAACCTTCACCACTATTTTTTAATTCTTCTGACAAATTAAACAGATTTAAACATTTTGGTTGGCCCTCCAATTTGTTAAAATGTAAACTTAGATAAAGAGCTGGCAGCGAAAATCTCATTTGATTTCATCACAAATTAAATTACTTTAGTTGTGTTTTGGCGTGTTTCCGGAATACGAATTTAATAATAGGAGCGCCTGGTTACGTTTTTTGAAATGTGGCGTGGGTTGAAATGTGGCGAAATATCAAGAAAGATTACTCGTTTCTAATTGTGAAAGAGACACACAAGAGGCTAGTTGGGCGAGTATAAAACAAAAAGGTTTTTTTTAAATTTACTGGGTGATAAGTACCTATTGGCTGGAAATCGACGAACTACCAATAATCTGCCAACTAAACCTCCTCCGCTTGGCTACGGAGGTCGTCTAATTAGTAGTTCTGAAACACTCCAATAAAACTAAAATAATTCATTTTGTTATGAAGTCAAGTGAATTTTGCCACCAGCTATAGGTAGTTCTACAGTCTACTATATCTGTCACCTTTAAAAGTTTCGTTAAGTATTCGAATATCATGTAAACTTTCATCTTAATAATACGTCAAAAAGTCTACAAAATATTAAAGGTTCCATAAATGTTATTCTTTTAATTTTCAAATGATATAGATTCCATTTTATAACAAATATAATTTTAGTTTGACTAGCCAAAATAATAACTGGGCCATAACCATGAACTCATAAAACAATCTCAAAGTTGTCAAATCTGTCAATTTTGGTACGTCATTTCATACAAAATTTGACAGAAATGATAATGTTTGACAGATTTGTGATTGTTTTAACAGTTCATGGTTAGGGCCCTGGTAGTTAATAGCGCCATTGTTATCAAGGCATCAATTAGATCCTATAACGACATATCTCCTTTGATTATTTTGAAAAGTATTTTTACTATCATCTTTCACTTCTTTGTCTTCAAAACGATCGTGTCTGAACAAAGGAGGATGATTTCGTAGCGATTTAGTTGCATTTTTATTTAGCGTGGTTTTTTCTTCAACATCTGTTATTAGGGGGGTTTTAGGTTTTTCAACTTCAGTAAGTTGATCCTCATTTTTTTCTTCCGCATTGGGTATAAAATTTTCATTTTCTTTTTCAAGATTGGCATCAATCAATGCATTTGCAGCAGCTTCATCTAGGTTACTACCTATATTGTCTTCCGGATGGTACGGGTTGTGGTAACTACCATATTGAATGGCTGTCCTTTGCATCATTTGATTGGCAAACTTCCTGATCAGGTCTGAACTCATCAAGCTACCAACTAGTTTAAGGACATCATTGGTATCTATTTGTATTCGTATGTCACTTGCATTCAACGAATTACCGAAAAGACATACTGAAACCGAAAAATAAAAAGTGATTATACTTAAATGTTATTTATTTACGTCAAGATTAAGACAATTGTGTGTTATCTGGCGCATATTTATTTATGTATAAACACTGCAATAAATATTAATTTCAATAAAATATACTCACGTGCCAAGCAAACGAGGTAAAACATGTTGTAAATGTAATTACATTTGTAATAGGGAAACAAAATTATGCCGTTAATACCAAGAGTGTATTGTATTATTACGTTAAAATTAAGCCCGTGAAATTACTGATTAGTAGGCTTAATTATTTTAAAGGTTATAAACTTACAATACTTATTTAACAGTTAAATGTACAGTCAACAGCACGTCGACCTACCCCAAAAGTAAAAATTCTCCAATAGATTTTCAACTTTAAGCCTGAATATATTTCAGGCTTTCATTTGGAGTTCATTTTCAAATGAGAAAATTCGACATTTTGTGGTAGGTCGACGTTATGTTGTCCGTACTAATTACGGATTATCTATCTTGTAGTTGCCAACACTTCATTTGGTAAAATTTTTTGTCAGTTTTAAACCATTTCGGAATGATAATAATATCATCTCCAAAGTCCTAGACCTCAGTACAGTCAAAGTGGTAATCTTAGCCAGTTTCAATCTTAAAGTAGTTGGATTACATGCAAACTGTTTATTTCAACAACAAATAATTTAAATCTATCTATTGTTGGTTAGATCCTGCACTATAATCCCAAACTAATCAATTAATACGGTGGTTCAGAATTTTCCATGTTTAAGTCCCACTTGGCCTTTTTTTGTACTACAACCGCATCGGACAAATACGCATCGGCCTGATTTTTTTATTTTATTTTGTTACATAAAAGAATGGAAAAGCAAAATATTTCAACGCAGGGCGAGCGACATTCAAGTAGATTAGTTCTATGAGTGCGACTCCTTATTTGTGTGAAGAAAAACGTAAAATTCCTAACGATAAATTTGTAAAAAACATAATTAGGTACTCGTATTCTTTACAAATTTTTGTTAGTTTTCTTAAAGAAAAAAGTATCCCCCTAGTTCTTGAATGATAGACAAAGTAAGGTTATTGTCTATCACCTTAACGTTGACGTTAATTTACATGGACACGTATCTACAGCTAGCTAAAAAAAAATTGGCCGGCAGCCACGTAGAAGACAAATGTAGAAGAGGCAGAATTGATGTCCCGATAAAAAAAATACGTGAAAGCAACTATCAACAAACTATGGTAGGAGATCCACCCGCTAGATAGGCAGAATACTTGGTAAAGGTTGCAGGAAAACGCTGGATACATGGCGATGCCTATGTTTAACACTGTACCTCATAAGGCTGAAATGATGATAATGATATTATTATATCCACCAAAACGGCCCCGAAAATCGCCGGATATATGTATATCATGTTCTACGGTTGTCACAACCATGGGTCACAAACGACTCTCAGCCAAGGGGAAAGTTTTTTCTTCATATAAAAGGATACGTGTCCTGCTGCTCTCCACGTGGCTGACAACCAGCAGTTTTTAAATTGTCTGGTCAGAGCCAGTCTACCTAGCTACGTGTCTAAGTACTTTAGTATTTACAATACCATGTTTGAGGACATATGGTTAAGTTAGCGATACCTATGTCGCAATGACAAACTTAAGTTTAATTATTATTATGGAACTTGGGGAAAAGAAAACGGGTAAAAACATTCAGAATATTATTAATTATGTTTTTTTACACATTTTTTTTGCTGGATCTTTTAGGCGAAGATGAAAATATCGTAACTTATAAACAGACTATCTGATACTATAATAAATTAATCAGGTCTTCATTATAAGTAGCTATGTTTTAAAATTGTTTCTCTGCGAGTATATTGAATAAAAATTATGTGATTACAAATATTACGAGCAAAGTATTTTTTACGACGTGTCATAAAATAGTGTAGTTAAACAGGTGATAAAACTTATCATAAGGAAAATAAAACAAAAGTGATCGAAACCACAATTTAAACTGCACGAAATGACGCTGTAGCATTTCTGCAACTCGTGTATTATAAAGTAATAAATCATTGGCCCATAAGGTAGAGCTCTATCATTTCTCAATCTACATAAATCAAGCTACTGCCTGAGAACAGCGAAAAGCAGCTTAAAGGAAATTTATTACCTACATACGTAACCATAGACGTTTATTTTTATTTATTTCAAAACAAAATGCAGACTTTTAGAGTTGGACTCTTTAACACTTAGGGACTTAATTATACTGAAATCCAGAGATATTATGTCTAGGAACTTAGGGCAATGCAATAGAATTTCGTATAACTACGATGAACGTATGGTTCATTTCCTATATTTATTTTAAAAAATACTCATGGACGCTTTTACCTCATGGAATAATAATAATATTGAATTTGTATAATTTGCAACAGAGTGTAACTAAAACATGAAATGAGAAAACATAAAAACATAAATAATTGTCGCACTGTTAATACTTTCGCGTCTGCAAAGAGGCTTTGTGTGGAATATGAGAAAGGTTTCCTGAAGAATTACCTTAAGCAGTGATCGCTGAGCACGTTCCAACTTTATGATTGTGGTTTGCATGCCTATAGAATGGGTAGGATTCGGCATTAATAATATTAGCGGCGAATACATCACTCACCTTCGGTTTTCCGATGATGTTGTGGTCATGCCAGAATCGTTGGAAGACCTCGGCGCAATGCTTGATCCTTATTAGAGGTTCCCAACAGGCAGGCCTTCAGATGAACATGGTCAAAACAAAGGTAATGTTGTGTGAACATGCCTTAGATACACCCAACCATTTCATACGATTTGACCAGCCTAAAGTCCTTGCAAGAGAACGACGATTTGTTCCTCGCATGTTACGGGAGGCAATTGAAATAAGAAGACACCCGAATTTCAACAGAGATGATGGTTAGAAAATACCACCAGCATGAGATCCTGTTTTAACGAAATCCCATGCTAGGCCCCGCTCTGCAAGACCTCTAGATACAGTTAGCTCTTTTTGCGTAGATAGGAACACAGATTAATATTAACTGAGTGACGGTGAGTGAGAGTGAGTTTATAATTTTTTCAAAATATTGCAAAGGCGAATAACACCTTAGTCTACCTGTGATCACGAACGCTGTAAAGGGTTCGAAACGTCAGGTTAAATAAAATGTTAATAAATCGCGAAATAATCCGTAAAAGTAGTTTCATTTAAATGTATCGTGTTCGCGTAAATAAAAGACAACAGTAATGTTGAATGCCCATATTGCGCCCTACCCAGTACCAGTTGGGAGCTCTTTCCTCAAATTTGTTGACAAATATGTTTACCTGGAAAATATGATCCAGTTGGGTAGGTCCAATTTTGAGAAGGAGGTCAATCGACGAATCCAACTTTGGATTTGAACAACCGAGTTGGAATGTCGATTGCGAGTTTCCAGTGTTTTCCGAGGAAGACTACACACACAGCTTCTTCTTGTCCAAAATACCTCAGCACCTAAAGACGAAAGTCTACAAGCAATGTGTGTTACCGTGATGAAATACGGAACAGAAACGTGGCTTCTCACTATAAGGAAGCTCAAGTTTGCACAGTGCGCTGTGGAGAGGGCTATGCTCGCAGCTTCTTTGCAAGATTGAATCAGAAATAAACGTACAAAAGTTGCTGACATAGTCTGACGTAGCAAGCTAAAGTGGCGGTGGGCGGTGCACATATTAATAGATAAATAAATATTGGACAATATCACATACATTGGTCTGATCCTAAGGTAAGTAGCTAAAGCACTTGTGTTATAGAAATAACGACGGTACCACAACACCCAGACCCGAGACAATATAGAAAAGTTCGTTTTCTACATTGACCCGACCGGGGATCGAACCCGGAACCTCAGAGATGGCGACGCCATGTCATATCACGTTGAACTGACGTCCGACGGGGCAGTAAGGCTCTGGAATAGAAACCACGTATCGGAAATCGCAGCGTGGGACGACCACCCCCAAGGTGGACAGAGGTTGTAGGAAGCCGCTGAATGCAGGCTGAATATACTCGTACTTTTGTTTGAAAAATTAAATTGAGGTTTATGAGAATTTAGCTTAGTGTTATATAAAACACAAATATATTGCCACCGCAAATATTTCACAATCGGTTAATGGATGGTTTTCAAAAGAAATTCCACGAGGGCTCGCATTTTGTGGTCATTGATCCTGGGTGTACGACGTACGTACAAAGGTTGAATACTAAAACCAATTAACGTGACCCGGAACCCGAAGTTACTTACCTACTACATACGCAAAGAATTGGGTATGCGCATGCAGATTAGCAAAAGATTGTGTGTTCATAATCCGCGTACATACATTCAGACATTTGATAATTGTAAATATTATTGTTTTTTTCTTGTTGTTGATTTGTCTCTTTGAGTATCTAAGGCTTACTATCGTCAGGTCTAGTTTTCGCGTTATTAAGCTATTGCTTCAGTAATTGCGCAATTTATGATTAATTGGCAATCGCCCGGAACTTCGCTTTCTAGGAGCGGTCAGCTCAGTCAGTTGCAGGAAGGTGGAACCACTAGCTGGGTACACCGCTAAGTGCCTTTAGCACTCAGCGCTGGTCCGATTAGCTCGCCTAATTCAGCAACTACAGCTTTAATATAAGAACTTTTTCTTGTATTTAAATAATTAGTTTAATGCAATCAATATTATTTTGCAATCATAAAAAATACCTGCCTATTATATATTTATTTATTTTATTTATTAAACTATACCTGTATGCTAGGTACAGTGTAATCAAGATGTAGGTAAGAAGTTAAGAGTACAATATTTTCTTCATGTAAAAACTGTTTGCAAGTATTAAAACAAAAGACTATAAGTACTTAATTAAATTCTAATAACTTACGTACAAGCTAGAACTACTGCTAAAGTGTATTGTCAAGATTGTTCTGTGGGAACGTCTTACTATAAAATAGATGGATTACTATAATTTCATCAAAATATCTTCAAGATTATTAATTAAAAACAGATTTTGATCAAATTCAAATTATTTATTTGCAAAAAAAGTTGGTAAACATGGTTTAAAAAAATATATTATGAGAACATTCTCGCGAGCCATGCAGTTCAATCGTAGTTTGGTTAGATAGACTAATCAAATTAGTTACCAAGGATGGGTTTTAGAAAGAAACTTACAGGTAGTTCAGTGACTTAGCCACGAAAGTTCACACAAGAGTTCACTACACAATATAAACATTTTACTTAAAAACTCAGAGCCAAAGTTAAAACCAGTGAAGTTGGTGCATATACCCTCCGTATTAGTATTTTACTGTGTTATGGTAGGATTCAAATCTAAAAAAAAAAAAACAAAAAAAAATATCTTCAAATCATCATGAAAGTGAATTAGGAAAGCTTTTTAGGGAATCAAAGTCGGCAGGGTTTTTAACGCAAATCAGTAACAAAAATTGTATAACTCAGAAAACGTCTTACAGGGTCCTCGAATCTTGCGGAACCAGAAACTACTCGCATAGAACCATCGTGAAATCCATCTGCGCAAGTAACGCAATTCCCCGTCACACATTACACTTGGGCCCACGTATAAAAGCGTATAAAAGTTTTCTAAGTGGTTTCCACGGCTCGTCGCCTAGACCCGAGACGAGAGGGTCCTCCCTCAAATATCCTTTCCTTACAATGCAGATATTACATGTGACACGGAATTTGGAAGACGTATTTATTGCAAAGGGATACCGATATTTTCATGCGGAAGTGTCCCGTAACTAACAATTTACTTAATGTTCTCAGATTTTTTGCCTTACGAAATAGAGTAACACTTCGCACAGAAAATAAGAGTGGCCAAAAGTGAAACTAACAATTTTAATTCACATAGCACTTACTTCAGTATTATAATGTCTTGTCCTGTAAGAAAATATTATTGCTCTCTCCAAGGAAGTTAATTAACAAGTGCAGCCTTAGGAAAATATTGGTTAGAGAGCCTCATCCAGTGGTATAAGCAAAAGCCTCACCAACTTTTTGTTCTTTTTACCTGCAAAGTTTCCACCGACGCGACGTATGAGTTTAAATCATTTAATATTTTCTACACGAGACGAAATTTAGCTACGGCTACATGCAGCTGGTCGGAATTCTGCAATTTTTCTGGAAACTAAAACGAAACCCTTTGGGATGGTTAGAGATTCGAAATCATTTTTATAATTTTACACATTAGTAAATAGGTATTGTAGGTGTATTCATTTTATTGTTTTCCTACATTTCATTTAAACTTTACTGATATAGTAGTTTTAGAGTCTATTATCGTTTCTCGTCGATGGTACTTATAATTCTTACAAAAAATATAACGAATTCTTATTTTTATAGCTCTTAGTAGCAGTAAGAGCCAAACTTAACTACCACCTGGATTCAACGTTATCTATTTCGGGAAACAAACTTGCTACTGAACTTTCAACTAATCAAAATAGAAACATGTAATTTGTATGCAGGTCTCTGCTTCCATTTCCGATAAACTAATAAAACTACCCCCGCTAACTTAGCCACTTAATAAGGGTGGGAAGTTCAGACAGATTTACTTTATAATACAAAGTATCAGGCGGTAAACCTGCTATCGAATACTTTATTAAGAACTCATGGCGACTAAACTTGGTACTATCTTGTTGTCTGTCTTACCAAAGTCCGTAGAGCTATCGGTCCTAGGTCATTGTAAACTAATTAGTTCTTATTTAGCGCTTACGCACTATGTGCACTTTATCTTGTTTGATTGCAAGTATGACGTTCTCTTGTAGTTTGTGGTGTAGGTGCACGTTTTCAACACATTGTCCCTCCGCAGTAGTATTACTTAAAGCGTACAAACTTAACAGGCTTTAATAACTCACAGCACAAAATTTCATAGCAATACAACAGTGTCTTTATGATACAGTTATTTCTACGAAGAATATATTTAATATCTATTTACGAGTCTCCATAAGAGTTGGCAATAGCAACTTTATTTCTTTCATCACATCCAAAGAAATTACTCAACCTGTGAAATGAATTTCCTTGCGGAAATGAGATAAGTGATCCGCTTGGCCTTTTATTGAAAAGTGTCTTGCTTTTGAGCAATACCATTCATTTTATCTCACCAACCTTTACAATGCACCTAGGTAATAAATAGCGAGCATATTTGCTACCCTTCAATTTGATTTGAAAAGAAATAGTGGCCACAGAGCAATTCGTTTTACTATCTCGGATTTCTGTTTATTCAAAGTACTAGCTAATATAAATTGGTTTTGAACAGGAAAACGCAAAAAAAGATACGGGCAATTTTACAGCAAATTTTGACACCTTCACGGCCGCAAAAAAATTAAAACCTAAGGGGCACTTTCAGTTGACCAGAATCATAAAATTTGGTAAAAAGCAGTGTCTTACAGCACAAAAACTATTACATTCCTGGAAGTTTGTATAGAAACCTTGTTGCGTGAAGCCGAGTCGCACTTGGCCTTGCTTACGTACTGTTTACGTATATGGCAGAAATACCACGGCGGCGCTATACGTAATTTGTGGAAATACTGACATGCAATTGCTCTATTTTAGAAAAAAGAGTGAATATTTTTTATTATTCTCAACTTACAAACAACTATTTGGTTGTGGTGATTGTAGTAAAATGAAAAATGAGTGACTAGTATCCAGGTTCTCATTTCGCAAACGTCATTTTTATTCGGCCCAACTTTTCGGTTCAACCTTCATTCCGTTCAGTGATAATAAAACTGATATAGCGCAAGGACACATGTATTAAAGTACAAATAAATAAAAGGGTCCGTCCCTCCAACTAAACTATAAAGAGAGAGAACACAACTCTTTAACACAAAAAAAACAATTCCGCAGGTGTAGACTGTTGTTTTAACATTTATTGTTTAGACGCAAAGAAAATAGAAAAAACATGTTTACTAGTTGTAAACAATGAAGTGTCGTCACTTTTAGGGTTCCGTAGCCAAATGGCAAAAAACGGAACCCTTATGGATTCGTCATGTCTGTCTGTCTGTCCGTACGTATGTCACAGCCACTTTTTTCCGAAACTATAAGAACTATACTGTTGAAATATGGTAGTAAGAAGATGTATTCTAATTACTTTTAAACTTTCGCGTTGCATAATTAAAAACTCAATGAAACGGGAATTAACGCAATCATAATTTGATTATATATTATTTAGAGTATATTCATAGATGTATTCTGTGAATCGCATTAAGATTTACACACAAAAATAGCAAAAAAAAAACAATACATTATATAATAGGGTTATACAGAACTGAAACTCATTTTTTTTTTATCAACCCCATTACGTATGACGTATCTTTGCATAGGTCTTCAAAAATTATATTGAGGTTTCTAATATCATTTTTTCTAAAGTAGTAAAATGTGTGTGACCCCCGAAACTTCTAAAATAAGAGAATGATAAAACTAAAAAAAATATATGATGTACATTACCATGCAAACTTCCACCGGAAACCGAATGTTACGTTTCTAATAGACCGAATTCTATTGAAGTTAAACTCGCTAACGTGTACCTAACGTTTGTCTATAACAAAATGATTTTACGATGTTGCAACAACTGTTATTTTAAGAACAACAAATACGATATTTTTATTAATATCTCGATTAAAATAAATTAGAATAGAAACTAAAGAATAGAAAAGCATTTATTTGACCCACATAGGCACAATATTACAAAACAACGTTCACAAGAAGTGTCAAAAAGGTCCCCGCTCAGCATCTGTCGTTAAATTAAGATCTACTTTATCAAACAAACAGTAATAAGTCGAGTTATTCTCCCCTCTTTCGGTTCGTTAATTTTTTGTAACTTGATTTATGCAAAAAATCGTGATTATCATTCATTCTGGAGCAGAATTAAATTATAAAAATTTCTTTATTCTTTAAATTTCAGAGTATTTTCCTCCTTGCAAGAGTTAATTAGCAGTGATTAAGGCCTCTGCCAAAGCGGAAATGAGATATTGAGATCAGTAAAGCGACAGCGATAACACGCATTACGTGTTGTCCAGGAAATCTGGAAAATGTTTCGCAGAAATTATTTAGCTTTAAAATGATTTTCTTAGAGATGAGCGTGTATCGCCAAATACAACTTGTATGGGGCAAATGTTGAAATCTCAAAAGATAAAACATTGGTCATGGCATCTTATTTTGTTTTGATGCTGATAAAAAAAAGTTGTAATAAACGCGCGTTGGTTCAGAAAGTGTGCAGTCTAGTGCTTGCTTGTAACATATTTTCGCATCGATATTTAACATAATATTTTTTTAAATATACATATATTGTGAAACTGTTATAATAATAATATAATAATATATCATTTATTTCAGGCAACACACATTACAGATAACAATATTATAATATAAGAAAACATTACAATGTTTATATCATAGGAGATTGTTTCTGTTCGTCATGATGTTTCTTTATTGCTCATATAGACAAATAATAAATGCGAGTATGATGAATTGACAAATTGAGATGTTGAGCGACACTTTGGAAACGTGAAAGGGAAAATGTGTAAATTAATAGCCTTTGAAGTTTCTCTCCGGGAATATATTTATGATAGAAAATAAATGTATTTTCAACAATCATACTAATTACCATAATTAACTAGCCGTACACTGAGTACGGCTTATACTATAGCGGCAATGTAACAGATATACCTACAAACATACATGCATACAAAAACCAATTCTTGGGTACAATTTTTTTTTTAAACATCACATACATTGCTCTGATCCTAAGGTAAGTAGCTAAAGCACTTGTGTTATAGAAATCAGAAACAATGACGGTACCACAACACCCAGACCCGAGCCAATATAGAAAAGTTCGTTTTCTACATTGACCCGACCAGGGATCGAACCCGGAACTTCAGAGATGGCGGCACCATTAAAAGTCCGGCGCGCTCGCCTCTCAGCTACGGAGGTCGTCAAATTTAAGTGCTCATCACGTTAACATTTGTGCCCTATAAGTAGTGCTTTTCACTCTGCATTATCCTTATCAATTGTGTATTTTATGGCTCGTAAACGTGATTTATTAGAATGTCTCTTGCAAACAAAAAACCGAATTAATTAATCTTATTGCTCAGTGAACGCATTCATTTAAAATTATGCGTGGGCGCGCAGGTTTGGTTGATATTTTGTATCTTACTCTCTTGTGTGTCTTTAGTTATGATGGATGAAGCCGTATGTAATCTTTTGGACTGTATATTTTTGAACCAAACTTGCTAGTCAGAAATGCCTATCAAATTCTTTACTTTTAGTTTTACAAAACGAAAATAAAATATAGAAAGAAACAAATAATAATGACTTACCTTAAAAAATGTGCTATTATTGAAAAACTTGGACAAATGCAAGTTTGCATGGAGAGTGTGGAGTGGTCTTAGATGAAGAGAAACTTAAAAAAATAATGGTTTGAGATCTGAGTCAGGGAAATGGTAAATTTTCGTCTTTTTTCTTGAATACATTTAACACTATTTATTTTCAAATTACTTATGTTTAACTAGTGCAGCAACAGACGGCCATGATGAAACTATGAGGGTTCATTGTCAGCACTACGGAACTGTAAAAAGTGAGACCTCCACAGGCTCCAAAATTAGCCGTCTCATTAGAAATGTCACACGGTGTAGTTTCCAAAACTTTTTAGAGAGTATTTTGTCCCCCATAATTGACCTCCACATTCAAAATACATTACTATACATGTCCATGTTTGGGTCTAAGTAATTCATACACGTATGTATAACAATATTAGCTTAATCGGTCTAGTTTAATATCTGTGGACAAACAGACATACGAGTGGGTCTTGGTAGTCCTGTAAATGAAGAATCCGTTGTTTCATTCGGACATTCTGAACGTACTTCTTGCCATCCTTATTAGGGAATAACGATTAACCCTAACACCTTTATCTTAGATGCTTTAAGTCTGGCTAAGTATTGTATTATTTTAACAAAGACTAAGCCGTAGGTATATCAACAAATCATAGCTATACACCCAGATTGCTGTTCCTGTAAAGTACTTAATCTAAATGTATGAGACTAGAAAGGATCTACAAGAGATTATAAAGTTAAAGGGTCACATTAGAAACCACCCGATGTAGAAAAAGATTTTATACCTTATTCTTATATGCCATACTTATCGTTGTTGCCTGGACTGCATTAATTATTTGAACTTCTGACACAATAATGGGTTTTGCCGGTATACCACAGGCCACTGATATCTCTGTGTTTTATATAAGTAAAACATAATACATGTCGATAAAATATTTATTTACACACTTTACAAAACGCAATCTTACATTTGGACTTGATTATTTACAAAAATAACATTAATTAATTAAATAACTATTATTATTTAAAGACATTACGTATTATTGACAAATAACATAAAATGGACTATCTACAATTTTAAGTGGCAAGAAGAAAACTTAATTTACTTCAATTATTAGTCAAACAAAACACATTCAATCCTCAATAAATTAAATATAATTAAAGACGAAGCGCTATTTCTTTCAATTTTAGTACTTTTATTTAATTATAATACAATAATGTTTAAAATGTTTTAATTAAGATACTCAAAAGAGGTGCAAAATAAACATTGACAAGACTTCATACCAAAATTTGTTTAAAGTTAAATAAATAATACGGATGTGGGTAACTATCGTGGTAACTACATGTAGCGTTTTTGTCGTACGTCTTTCTGGGTTTTGTTATTTTAATATTAAACTTATCTAACTTTACTCAGATAGTACTTATTTTTTATAATGTCCTCGTGCGTCTTGCCATAACGTGAGGTCTATGTATGGCAGCCTGCTGCATGGTACTAGTCGGTTCCTGCAAAAAAATACACGATTGTAGAGTCATTTTCTTTACATTTGTATGATTAGCTTAATGCCATTTTGCCATTGAGTCGTCATGCCCTGCGTGTTCCTACACCTGCACACGCAAGAATCTTTACAAGGCCCACATATATAAAAGCCTGAGTGAGTCGACATCATAGAAATACAGGATGTTAGTGGCAGCGCGTCGGTAAACTAAGGAGATAGCTCAGTAAACGATTTTGATCATGAATCAATTAAAAAAAACCGTACCGTACGGTACTTGTATTTTTATGAGACTATCCACATTTATCTTAAATTTTGGTTATGGCGCACGTGGCTTGCCCGCTTTACCACGGGCCGTTTTCGTCTTTCGGCGTACCATACAATTACAAACAATTAATAAACATAACGGCCCGGCTAACGTTGTACCCATGAGTTTCGGTCGTTTTGTTATGTTCCCGATGTGATAATTTCATACATGTCTAAATTTATTCAGTGAAATATTTTTATCTTTTATCTAGACTTTGAGAAGTCTTTCTTCTTTTACCTTGACTTTAATTTACCTACATGCTGCCTGTATTTCTCTGATCTGAGGTCGACACGCAAAGAAGATTTGCTAAATTATAATCTTTGGCTATGTCTTGATGAAAATCGATCTAAAAAATAGTTTCAAAAAACTTTATAAGCCTAACGTTAACATTTACAGTCATATATTTTTATTTGAAATTGGTAATATTAAATTTATAACAAATGCTTTAGTAGGTAAGTAGCAAGTCAAAAATACGAGTTTTATTTAAATTTTAGCGACTAAAATTAAAATTAACTGTGATAATTATTTTACTCCTCAAATTACTTGTGCGCAAGATATTGTGCAAAATTAAATACGTCTTTTTTGTCACAGGTCTACGAAATTACAAAGATATAAGTAGGTACTTATAAGTCTTGGCTCGTTAAGGGCCTCATGTTCTTGCACGCGGACATGTGCAGTGATACTCTATCGCTAGACTGTGAGGGTGTTAAACCATTAAAGACGCGCTTTATAACTGCTCATTTATTGTCCTAAAAATATTCTTACCCCCTGCCGATTTGTTGAAACGCTTTAGGCTGCATCACTTGGATCTCGTCAGTATTGTCGCAGAGTATCCGCGCCATGGACGAGCCCCGCCGGATCGCTTCCAGCTGACCTGCACAGTCATAAATTCCACCTGAACACGCTGGCTGAACTTCAATTAACTTTGGGTAATTTCGTTCGGAAGCAACTTATGACATCGGGACCGGACTGACCGCAAAAAAATCTGGTTTATTTCATAAATTTTTACAGTATTCCAAGTATTCAAATAAGTTTTAAATTTTAGCTAATTTAGGGATTCATCTTTTTAATGGCGTTGGTATTTACTAGTTTTGTGACTTTAAGGCAAAAAAAAACGAATTATAAAAAACCTATTTCGGAAAAAAGCAAGCATGTAAATTATTTATTATTCATGCTTCCGAGACCAATTTATATCCTCCTTCAAGATGTCAGTTGCCAAATCAAGATATGAAAAAAATATACGAAGTCGCGCCCGACTGACTCTATTTTTTCAACAATCTTTTTAATGGTTCTTGCTAGTTGCGCCAGAGGATCGCTCGTGTGGCATTAGACTTTAGCGCCATTAGTAAGATCTAATGAAGTAGCTAGGCTAACCTTTATCTAGGTCTAAAAGTTTCTCATCCTAGAACTGATTTAGATGAAATTTTGATAATTTGTACAAAATTTCATCAAAAACAGTGCAATAGTTTTGACGTGAAAGAATAACATGCAGACATAGTTACGAATTTAATAAGTACGAGTAATATCATTATGAAAGTACGTTCGGATGGCTATGCGATCTGACTTTTTAAGTCCTTTAACTTCAGACTGTACAAAACTTCACCGCCCGCAGGTTGGTTGGTTTGATAAGATACTTCTTGTTCCGGGTTACCCCTTTTATTCAATTACTAGGGCCTCTGCAAAAAGCACTTTCTTTTAAGTTTTTATCCACTTTTAAGTCGTTCGATAATCGATATAGGTAAGTGATTTTATCACCTAATAAATTAAAGCGCCATTTAATGGAATTGAGTGCCATTTTATAGACTCTTTAAAAAAGGTAAAAGCATAAAATCAAAAAGAACTGTTTAACTTTTTTATATTAACACCACTTTATCAAGTATGTAGTTACTTAAAAGGTTTTCTAAATTTCCGGGAATATACAACATTTAAATAAATAAAAAATACAGGCAAACTGTGGCCTCTGACGCTAAATAAATCAAATTAGAAAAAAAAACGTTTCCGAACAGTTAATTGAGAATGTTCTTCTTTAAAGAATTAATGTTTTGAAATATTAATTAAGCCAATCCACTAGTAGGTGAAACTAGTGAAACGGTAGAAGGAACTAGGTAGTAGGTTGGTACTGGATTAGTCTCTGTTTAGATAAGGTGTCAATAAGACGAGTTCTATTTACACGAATTTGCTACGAATGGGTTTCGGCTTAGGGTTGCTACACAC
The DNA here is from genome assembly GCA_950371115.1 of Anania fuscalis. Classification (NCBI taxonomy): domain Eukaryota; kingdom Metazoa; phylum Arthropoda; class Insecta; order Lepidoptera; family Crambidae; genus Anania; species Anania fuscalis. The sequence goes on along the minus strand of OX493338.1, from coordinate 9,599,510 downwards.
ACGGACCGGGATATAATCAGCACAAACCTAATGAAGCCGAACATAAAGTAGTAGATGCTACGGTTTGGCTTTTTCGTTCTACAAATACCTACCTCAAAAAACTACCCAAACAGCGCAAGCCGCTTGAAGTCGAACAAGTGCAGTTATTGCTGCGGGTCGGTTTTGTTGTTGAACAATTGCTGACGACAATGCCGGCCCGCTTATGTGTGCAGCAACCCTTAGGCAAGCTGCTCCGTGGATAACTAACAAATTAAACTCATACTTACCTAATTTACTTAGTTAGATGTGTCCAAATAAAACGCGGCATTCGAGCGCGGCTGCCGCGCGCGACTAGCCGCGCTATGATTGGATCTGGTCGACTGCCGCGCGCGGCAGCCGCGAGCTACCCGCACCGCACGCCGATCGCCGCAAACGGTGTTAGTGTTGGTTCGCCAGTGATTGTGTATGGACGGACGTATTTTATCAAGTCAAATGGTTAAAGAAACAGCAATTCATATTTAACATAGTTCCTATATTACACCATATTACACTCAAAGGGGTCTATATCGTGTGCAAATAGTGTATTATAACGTTTCAAACGGTTGCCAATTCATGTTCTCCACTCGAGAACACGTCAACCTCATTGCCTAAATACTTACTGGGCGTAAATGCTGTGTTGCTGTCGGCTCCGTTTTCATAAAAGTACCGGTCTCCCACCCTGGTCCTGTAGAACTGCTCAGTCAAGATACAGAGGAAGGTGGGTCCGGCCTGAGCACCCGGTACGTTTCTTTCTAAAGATCCAGCCACCACTAGATCCAAGTCAAAAATCGTCTCATAGACTGATTGGAGCACGTTCATGTTCTGTTAACAAAAAATAAAGTGAGGGTGCGTCCAGGGCCCTGTTGAATAAACTTTACAATTCGTCAATTTTGTAAATAAGTGACATATTTGTTGGGTTGTATGACAAGTGCTGTTTAATAAAATTTACAATTATGTAAGCATTTTACATATAAAAATCTACAAATGTTACAATTACAAATGCTGTTAAATAAACATTTACATGTGTAGAAAACGCCTGTAGATTTTTATGAAATATTGTATCTACAAATTTGTAGTTGTAAGTTACAAATAACATAAAATGTAAATTTTTGTCGGAATAAACGAGGGTAGATTTAAAAAAAATGACGTAGGTATTTTCTATATGGAATTTGGTTTTACAGTTTAGTTTCCTATTTATTTGATTCATAACAAAAGTAATGGAGCGCAATAACAAAATCATGTTTTTGTCTCTAATATACGAGAATAATGATGTTTTATTCGGTCGGTTTAGTGAAAAACTCACTCACGATATGTAAATAAAAAAGTGGAAAGACATTGCCACATTTGCTACATTTCTGTTAGAACTGTATTTTAAGATCATGTCCTATTCCTGTTACCAAATATTCGACGGTAGTTTTGCTGATCCGTAATTTTTCGTTGAATGTAAAATCTGTCACATATAATGTAAATGTAATCCTTTTACGAAAAATTCGCCGTTGTCGGTCACTTAAATATTCATCATCCCTACTATCACTACTTCCACTACTAGTTGTTAGAACCATTTTTTGTGTCATAAAAATAAAATTCTTTACTTATTAGGGTGGGGCACTAAAACTTTACAAGTTCTGACACACGACGAGTCCACCTGTCGGAATTGTACTACAATTTACAAAATGTGTAAACTTGTAATTACAATTATGTGTTCAATAAAACAGTTTTTCCTACAAATATGTTAATTGTCATCTGTAAAGAGAAAATGTTTATTAAATAGAAATATGTAAAATTGTAGGTACAATTTTACAATTTTGTAGATTTTCCACCATTGTAAACTTGTAAATTGTATTTTTTATTAAACAGAAACTTGTAGATTTGAGGCCTGTAATTTACAATTACAATTTGTAACATTTATTAAACAGGGCCCAGGGTCATAACCATGAACTCTTAAACAATCTCAAAGTTGTCAAATCTGTCAATTTTTGTACGTCATTTCATACAAACTTTGACAGAAATGATAATATTTGACAGATTTGTGATTGTTTTAACAGTTCATGGTTAGGGCCCTCTGACAAATGCGCCGCGAAGCGCTCGACAGCTCGCAAACCACTCGAGCTGCACGCGCGCAACACGCGTTCCGTTCCAGCAATCGTTTGGTGTGCCTCTTTAGCGTAACTCATGCAAGGCTTGTACTGCTGCTTATAATCCACAATCCATCCAATCCAATCCAATTTAAGGAAAACGCATTTTGTGGATTATAATCGATAAATTTTTATACATCATTATTTTTAGTATATACGGAACCTGAAAACTGCTTGTTCAGAATCAGTAATTAATAGAATCGATTGCAATCTTTTTTAAATCATGTTATATTTTGACACAAAAGTGCCGCGCGCGGTAAGGTTGTCTATCTACACTTGCCCGTGGAAAACGGGGCAACACAAAAAGCTTGTAACTTCGTGAGTTTTGAAGGTATCGTTATCATTTTTAAATACTGATTCTGAAAATGAATCATGTGACCCGTGTTTTGCCTTTCGTATAAACAAAAATTCATGTTGTATAGTTTTTTCCCAATTAAAAAAGCCTAATCCGGGAAAAAGCATTTATTTTCGTGGTAAATAATAATTTCCGGATCGTTTCTCATGAAATTGCCTTGACCTTAGTAACTGTTCCGAACTTTTAAAAACTCTAGTTGATTTTATGACCGACTGAAATAATAGCACAATGAGAAATTTTAAATTTTTTGCTCTATGAAAATTTACCGCGAATCTTATAGAACAACTACCTAACTAAACGATAATATTTTACCAAATTATACAGCTTTTGATATACGATGGACTTGAATTAAGTAAACTATTTAGGCAAAGTCAACAACAAAGCGGCAATGGCAACACACACTAATGCTATTCATTTTCTTTGAAATATTATTTTCATACGTAAGAAATATTTCGGCTTCACGTTTGTAACTAAATCCAAGATAGGTATTATTATCAGTTACTACAACAACAACTCTTTACTTTAAAAAAATATTATCAACCAAATTAGATGAAAACAAAACTGCTTAATTGACAGTGCTCAGTAGAAGTTACATTAAATAACTTTTCACAAATTAAATCATTCTGAAAACAAATCAATCTCTTTCCTAAAATTCTTCTGAAAGGTAGTATTTTTTATCTTATTAAATTAAGCTTTCCCCGCAACAAAGGGTGCTTGATTCATACTTTGTTTAGTACCCACAATAGACAACATCGCTTTGGATTAGAATGCCTCTTTTTTGTTTATGAATGTTCATTTAAGTTGTATGGTTGCTTAATTATAGTCCTTATATCAGAATGAATAGAGCCGAATATTATTAGAACAAAAATAAAACAAACCTCTTCGAAATTTATGCTAATGAAACGGACGTTTCTAATTGCGTTTCACTTTCCGCCAATATTTTAACCAAATTTAAGGATTTATACTAAAAATTTATGTTTTTAATTCTGGTCTTTTAGTTCACATTATACTCCTTTATATTTAAATTGTTTCCACAATCACACCAATTATCTAGCCCCAAACTAAGCAAAGCTAGTGCTATGGCGACTAGATAACGGATAAACATACTTTAATACGTTTATAAGCATCCATGACTTAGGTACAAATGCTCGTGCTCATCACACTTACATTTGCCCCTAGCGGGATTCGAACCCGCAACCGCTAGGCATTGTAGTCCGGAGCGCGAACCACTACACCAGACGGTCGTCAAATTATTTATATCTATTATATCAATTTGTCTATATATTTACCTACTTAGGTATATAAAAGGCAAAGGTGATTGACTGATGTTTCAACGCACAGGCAAAACCCTAAGGGCTAGAGACTTTAATTAAATTATGAAAATGTATTCTTCATATGACGTAGGCACCCATTAAGGAAGGATGTTTCGAAATGGAATGGGAGTCCAAAGTTTGTATGAAAGTCCACCAGTTTTTAAGTTAGGATCTCCAAATGTGTTTACGTTTAGTGTTTAGGTTTATTTATGAAAATTAATTAATATGAATCTCAGCGTTTTTGATAAAAACTCTCCTATGGGGTGAAAAGGGGAATAAAATTGTATATAGAAAGTATAAAGTGTAAGAATTTCAACTGTCTAACTATCACATTTTGCAATATTTTGCAATTGGTTCATGCAATAAAGCCTGTTGACTAACGGACAGACAGACAGACAGACGGACGGACAGCGGAGTCGTCCTTTCCCTAATCTGAGGCGGAGTCTTAGTAATAGGGTCCCGTTTTCCCCTTTTGTACGAAACCCTAAAAAGGGAAATAATTCTTAATAATTTTCTATACTCTTATACTGGATGACTTTTTTTACCGTCAAGAAAATAAACGTGTGAGATATGTAAATGATTTATGTGATGATAACATGATAATTAAAAAATAAAGTTTATTTTTTTATTTTATTTTAATCAACTATTTATCCTCATAACCATCTAATTCTAAGTTAATTTTGACTAACTGATCATTAAAAAAAGAAAATTGGTAAATAATAATAAAAATATGAAACCGACCAAAACTCAAACGCATATTCACTGATGTATTCTATGTTTAAGCATTTTTTTGGAAATTCCAAAATTTATAAAATCAGCTGTATTTTATAAACACACTCACATAATATCTGTATATAATCAAATATATGTGAAATTAAAAGACACAAAACGAAATAATAGAAATTTAAACAAACTAAATGCCTTTCATTAAATTAAAATTAGTCTCGTCCAGCCCTCAGTACATCATAGTAAAAATACTTATATAACCACATTCCAGACTACATAAAAAACCACGAAGGCCCACAACTTTTTAACAAAACATTGAAGACATTTCTCATTAGTAAATGCTACTACAATATACAGGAATTCTTTGGAGATAAAGATATCGAATAATAATAATCATTGCAAATAAATAAACTATGCTTCAACATCTCCCTTTATAGATTATAAATAGATCGTAAAAGATTATTGTAAATGAGTGTTACCTAGAGATTATTGTTTAACTTGGCTAGCCTTCTTAAAATTGCCATGCCCTTGCATGGCGTCACATTAGCTACTATCATATGTACCTACTAGCTTACCCTACTATTAATGTGACATGCAATAAACTATTTGAATTTGAATATCACATAGTTTTAGGTACAGAATACACAGTTATTTTTTCCTGACGGTAAAAAAAGTCTGGATGACTTTTTTTACCGTCAGGAAAAAATATTATGGCCCAGAGCAGACGATATACAATTTTTTTAGGGAGTTAGTTTAGTTAGGTCTTAGGAACCCATCAGACCGTGTCAGGAAATAAATAAATAAATCCATGGAGTTTGGAACAAGTCACTTTTCTAAAATCAAATGAGTAAATTAGTGTTTCAGATTTTTGAGAATTAATCCCCTAAAAGGGGGAAATGTCGTGACAAAGTCTAAAAATCAACATGGGTATTGTTTCTATGGTTTATTTTAAAACCCAAATGTAGCGGAAGTGAAATACTTTACTTGCTGGGGTAAAATAGGGAAGTTTGTATTATATAGAAATTCCGTCAGTTGTGAGTGAGTTGTAAAGTGGGATCTCCAAATTTTGTGTTTAGACTGGTTTAAACATATAAAGATTGATTCTTGTCATCGATTTTCATAAAAAAAACACCTCCGATTGGGTGAAAAGGGAATGAAGTTATGTATGGAAAGTCCTTAGTTTCAAAAAAAAATCATTTTAATTTTTACTTAAGCTAACGGTTAGGAACTCACATAAAATATATCGATGTTATTGTGATTTCAACCCTTAAGGTGGTGAAAAAAGATTAAAATTTTGTATTTAAATATCATTATTTTCTAAATATAAAACAATGATATTAGAAGTATTATTTGCGATTCATTGGTTTATTTTAAAATCTAGATTAGCGCGGGCGACTGCTAGTTAAATATATTGCTGCTAATAGGTATCTTTCGAGATCTTAATATTATCAGATAAATAAGTATTAGATATCATTTCTTAAAACAGAGAAATTAGAGATGAATAGCTTGCTTTGTTAATGAATATATATTATATCTGTAAATATCTTGTAAAATGATAAATAATCGGTCTTTGACAAAACTAAATTACAGTTTTTTTAAGATTTATTTCTTCTCGCGACTAGTCATGGAAAAATAAAGAAAAATAATTATTGGCGACAGTCCTATATATTTTTATTAAATACATAAACATACTTATTTGACTGTTATAATAGAAACAACGATACTTCTGCCTCTAACTTTATACTACATAAGCTAAATATTACGGTTTATAAAATGTAACAAATTTAATTAAAATTTACGCAGCCTTAATTTGATTCACATCATTATAATACTAGAAATAAAAATAAACTTGCCATTCCGAGCTTCAGGTTTAAAAAATAGGTAATTCATTTTGGGGAAATGTTTAAAATCTTCAATAAAGAACCACAAACTCTTGTTGACTCGCCTGTTTATGAGTTTAAAAACCACATTAAAAATTCTAATAAAAAAAGGATATTACAAAGTTGAAAATAACTTGAACGACAAGAATGCATGTACTAAATAACTTGTAATTGTATTTCCTGTAATATAATCAGGCTGATAAAGGAGACTGAGTTTGTTGCGCCGCTTCTTTTTAGCCGATATGTAGTCCCAAAGTGGTGGTGGCTAAGTTATATTTTGGGACGTGAATAAGTGCCCGGAAGAGGGCCTGTATACTGAATAAATAACTTTGACTTTTGACTTTGATTGGAAGTATCATTTTGTCACACCCAATTTTATATATTCAATAATATCAGGTAATGACTGTGACTTTATAAATGTGAAAAGACAAATTTATAATTACATGCGCGGTTTAGTTTAATTTTAAGCTATTTGGTAAACTATGATACCGAATTATCCGAAGATACAGCTCGCTGAAAGGGACGATAGATTTTGAATTGGTAGATAATGATTTCCATTAGTAACCGATTTCGGAATACATCTGAAGAGGTGCTTGTACTTATCTGATCGAACGATTTGCATACCAATGTGATACTGGTGGTGTGACACTAAATATCTAATCCTTATCCTTAATATTTTGTGTAGAGACTTTTATTTCATGTCCCGTTAAATGCCACATAAGTAATTTTACAATTTTGTTGATTTGTGTATTTATGTGTTATGTATTTTTTAATTACTAGCTGACCCGGCGATCTTTGTAACGCCACTGAATTAAATGATATTAAATTTCCGAACGCACCCTATGTTTGACAGGTAGGAACAGTTTGTATGGAAAAATAAAATTAATGTGTTTAGGTTTTTACTCCTCAAGCCTTACCTTGACTTCTACAAATATTTCAAGATCAAAATTTGCCAAATCGGTCCAGCCGTTCTCGAGTTCGTAAGTCTATCTATCTATTGATAGATGGACGTAGAAGTAACATTCTTTTGTTTTTTAGCTTTCCTATCAGTTTGTCGACAAGAAAAATTCCATTTAACTAAGCTGGTAAGTATCGTACGTAACTCGCAAGCTGATCTCGTAGTCACGTAGCTTTTTAACTCGGTGACTACGAATAGGTATATCAATATCTACGTCTTTTCGATCATTATTTCTTTTAATCTAATAAAACTTAACTAAATTTTCTTTGAAAATGAAGTTTAGCTACCATGAGCTTCTTATCGTTGTAAAAGTTTTTGATAAGTTTCTTTAAATAGTGCAAAAGATGACAGCTTCGTTAACTGATGGCTAATCAAAATTTCACGTTGCTTTAATGTCTCGTTTTGTTACTCATTCTATAGGTTTTTACCTCTGGAGCTCTGAACAATAACACTCACGCCACAGACACATTGAAGTAGATTCCACAAGTTGATATGTCTTGCAATCTCAACTTCGATATTTATTTGGAGTTCTATCAGACTAAAGTCAGCTCTAACTGAAAAATTCACAAGGTATATTAAACTTTATAATACCTTAGATGCAATTATGTGACAACTATCGTAATATCACATTACCATATTATTTACCGAGGATATTAGTTCGGGTCCTAAAATGTAACGGTCAAACTTACGTCTTCTGAGATAAAGTCCAATAGATCGTGGAAAGATTTCGGCACGGGCAAGCCGCAGGCAGCTCTTGTCGTTACATACGATCCCAGTCCGTGGTCGCGACCCCTCTGGATGTCCGCAGCACGCAGGTCACCGCCGAAAGTGTTGTTGCGTCTATGAAGGTATTAACTTAGTAAGTTAAAATCAATTATGTTTGACAAGCATTAGTAAATAAAACTGGCCAATTACGTATAAGTTCACGCGCAATGTAGGGTTTTACATTTTATTATGCCTTAGAGCGCTTTCACACTTTGCGATTGCACGATGCATTATAGTGGGGTTTTGTTGCAAATCAAATGTATTTAAAATTGTCTACAAACAATTAAACATCAACTCCCATAATTGCAGCAGTCTCGTGTACACTTAATTAAAAGTTTACAAACTATAATTATACTCGTACAATAATGTACTTAATTTAACCTCTACATTGCTTATAAATTTGCCCAGCGTAACGAATAGGGCAACAACCATTTTTGCCAGTTCCGCAAACGAATAATAATTGTTGTTAATAAATTATTAAATACCCTCAATTTCCTGCGACAGGCCACAGCTTTTTTAGGTTAGATAACTTTAAAATCACTTAACAATTATACATAGCCCAAAGTCATCACAGCCTATTTCATTCTGCTGCTGGACATAAGCCACTCCCAAAAAGCAGCTTTTTTCGTATAGCCACTGCCAGAGATCTTCCTAAAGTTGTCGGTTCATTGAGATGGGCGCGTCCTACACTATGGATGCCAATACGTAAAGTAATAAGTAGAATCTGAATTTCTAGCTCACATATTATTTATTTACAGTAGGTACCAAAATCACGACGCAAGCTTCGAAATAAAGTTTCCAATCTAATCGAATCTCAACGCTGCACTCTTTGCAACACAAACTTTAAGTTATATTTACTTACTTGAAAAGGAATTGCGTTATTTCACTGTCCCAATACTGGTCACTGAAGTCTTCCTCTTGCGCCGTGAGCCCTCTGGTCAGGCCCGCGAATGCTGATGGGAGCTCAATAATTAGTGGTCGATTGAACCAATCGCTGAGGCGCGCAGTCCTGACCACGGTCCTGTCTTCGGAGAATAGTCTGCAAAGTATTATTTTGGTCAGACACCATATATCATCGCAGCCTATATTTGAGGTCTACATATGCTTAAATTATGGATTGCTCCTTATTCGGTTTCACTTTGATCTGAAAATCGAGGTCGCTTTGATGAAACACATTTAAAAATATGATGTAGTTTTTGCACGCGAAACATATTATTTGCAACTGATTTATGGAAGCTTTATTTTTCGAAAACGCGTCAAATGTTCAGTTATTTTCAATATATACTTACTCGTAAATGTAAATTAGATAATAAGAAAACGTAACGTTAGATCCCAAAAAATACAATCTCTTATGCCTTGATTCTCGTTAAATTGTGTAATATTAGAAGGATGAAATTTCATTTCATGAAATCCAATGGCGCGTAGCACTTTTCCTAGATGTGTGCATTTAAGAAAAAAAAAAATTTTTTATTAAGTATTATTAATTTTTGCAATTTTAAGATCAAAAAAATATTGATTGGACTTTTTCTTTTACACATTTAATTTAAAATAGCAACAAATAACGGAATAAAAATGCCTAACAAAATTGTTGCAGCTCATTTAGTTTGAAGAAGTAAACAATTTAAAGAGGTATTCTTATTACTACCGAAAGTGTACCTACTTTCGGTTTACCAGAGCACTGTCGCCCCTGAGCTACAAGCACCTCAGAAAAAGTTACAGTTAAATTTACAGGAATTTATAAATAAATGTCTGTCCCGGGTTCGATTCCGGTTCAGGTGAATTCAGAAAACGAACTTTTCTAAATCGTTTGGGGTTTACTGGATATAGGTATGCTGAATTTATTGACAACACTTTGTATCATAATAATGTTCAATAATTCGAGACCATTACGTAAATGTTGTCTAGTGCATTTTATTTACTCATTTACAATTTAAGATAATTATTTGGATGACCTTTAACAGACGCGAGGCAGGCTCGCTCGTCTGTTAATGTAGTAAAACAACTTTTCTATATTGTCCCGCCTCTGGGTGTTGTAGTAACATCATTCCATAACGCAAGTGCTTTAGCTACAAAGTATGTAGTGTTGTCATTGTCAAATTATCAACTTACTTCAAATATCCCCGGATCAATGTGTGAAAGTGACGGAAAGCAGCGGTGGCGTGTTCGTCCAGTACAGACGGGTCTACACTTGGGTTGTAGTCGTTGACGTAGCTACGCACTCCAGGGTATATCAATTTATTCTTCACCATGTTATCATAGCCTGCAGGGCAGAATAGTTATTTAAAAAGACTAACAGGTATTTTTAACCAGCCATACTCAAATATTCAATATCTATAAGAGCTAGATTATTTGATCTTTTTGTGTTATGGTAGACTTCCGAGAATATGAAATGTATGGCGCCGTTTCCGAAGGGTGCGACAGACGCGTGCGGCCGACAACTGATGTGGCTCCATACGATTTCATATTAGGGTACCGTCGTATTAGCCATATCATACAGATTCCAACAACATAACTTTTACGTATACTTATACAGGGTGTAAAAAAAGGCTTAACGAAGCCTTAAACCACGAATTCTATACATAAAACCAAGTAGAATGCAAAAAAAATAATTGCTGGGAAATGACTTTTAATTTTGGGTCTCAAAAAAAATAACTTGTTTCTAACCCGCAATGTATAGCGCGCACGCCACAGACTATGTCTATGCCGCCCTCATACGGTGATAGGCCATAACTGCATTAAAGTCGATTCCGAAATAATTAATGTTTAATGAAAATTGTAGTTTCTCGTTTATCGTAAGTTACTGGACAAAGCTGTTTACTTTATTACACTTGGAAAAACATTTGTAATTTAATTATTATAGTTTGGTTACTTTCAAGCTTTCCTTTCTTTTTTTATTACATAATATTTTCTCTTTCAGTTTCTAAAAAACAATATGGAAATAATAAAAATTTAAGCGAAATAGCCAATAATCTTCGAAAACATAAACTGAATAATAATAAAGATCAAATAATGCAATAACGTTGATTCTTGGTTATTTACTTTGCTTGGTAAATTATGGCGTTTCACATTAGAAAAACGGTATAACTAACAAGAAAACCCCTAATTTCAAAGTTATGGCTTTTTATTTTTAAATTGGGGTATAGTAAGTACATGAAATTGTGGCTTTTATTTATTGATTATCTTTGGTATTAAGCGCAAATAAGCTTTGTTACATAGACGCAAAAATAGGAAATGTTTTGCACATTTCATTAATATAGATAGCTCATTTTGGACAAAAAATTAAGTAATGGCCTTTCTCCGTATGACGGCAGTATGTGTGTAAGCGGTCGGCGGGCGAGCGGGTGGCGCGAGAGCACTGCGCACGATTCATTGCAGCCTCTGGACTAGCTACACGCAAAAACAGTATAGCGCTCTGCGCGTTCAATATAATAACGCTTTTAGGGCGCTGATGGGGCTGCCTCGATTCTGTAGCGCGTCAGGGATGTTCGCTGAGGCGCGAGTAGATTGTTTTTATACAATAATGCGGAAGCGGTGCGCGTCTCTGATGCGCAGGGTGCGGGCTAGAGGTGCGCGCCGCCGCGGCGCGCCGCCGCCATAAGGAGTCAGCGCGCCGCCGCCGCCGCCGGTAGTTTAAAATTCGCGCCGAGACAAAACCCGCAAGAGAGTACAAGTTTAAAATCAAACGACATAAAGCGCGTGCGACGCGTGGAACATGGCGGGCAACGGGTGGCGGGCGGCACGGATGTCAGCCGCGAAGCGGGAAGGGGCGGGGGGAGCACAGCGAGCGCCGGCAAACTCGCGTCCAAGCTCAGATCGTTCGTACGCCTGCCTACAACGAGTAGCTTTAGCGTTCCGTTTTTTTAATTCGTTGTATGATTTATTTTAATGAATCTGTGTATGTAGACTATATAGTATTGAGTTATTTGTACCTGTTAGTTACTGTGTTACAGCGAACATGACATCAAAAGCGGATATAGAAAAAATTAAGTTAAATAGACTTTCGGTAGCAATAAATTTTACTTCAAAAACAAAAAGCTCATGTTGGAAATATTTCGGGGATCTTGTTCTGCATGACGAGAGTAATACTAAAAGGAAAAAAGTGTTAGACAATTTAGTATTCTGTAACGTTTGCCTTACCACTAAGAAGGAGGATTTTGGTGGAGATACTACATTTGGATCGTAAGTACCTTATTTTAATGTACTTAATTACTTATTTGGGTTTGCGCCTGTGACCTACTAACTTTATTTTATTATGCATTTTTGACTGAAATTTTTACTTGGGAACCTGCAAATTAATAATAAATACTAGGTGTACCTGTTAATGACTTATTTTCATACCTACGTTACGTAACTAATTTTATATTTTTTTGCGTTAGTCAGTGTAACTAATAAACTAACTTATTTGCCTGACTTATTACTTAGTTTTCTACTTGCATGCGTTTTTGAGTGGGTGACTTGGAAATCTTGGAATGGCTTTTACTATTTCAGCATTCATGTAAAATCATACAATAAAACAGTTAGCACTGGAAATTTGATGCGACATCTTCGCGATGAGCATAAAATTCGATCCGATGAGGACGTGGCCAAGGCAAGGAGTAACATAAAACAATTCTTTAGCATCGATCGATTTTCCAAATCTGGTGGCGGGCCTAGTGCTAGAGCTAGCTTTTCAAAAACAAATAATCCGCCTATGCGCACTACTGACAAATGGCTTTTAGCAAGAGACTTAGCGTTATGGTTTTGCAAATCATTGATGCCATTTGATTCTGTTGGTGATGAAGGAATGATTGACTTTTTTAAGGTGTCGTATGTTTTTTTTACATTCTTATTGTTTTTAAACTAACAAAATATTGAGTAAAACTTACACGTTCATCGTGTCACGATGTCACTACAAAATAGAACTGAATTAAATACAAAAGACCGGTCCATCGTGACAATGGGTGAATGGGTGTAACGGTTATGACACGTCCGCACACAATAAATTATATTCAATTAAAGCTTTATTTTCGTTTCGTAGTGGCAATAAACTAACTGACTTTACCTGTTTGTTTGTCTTGCTCTTGCTTCATTATTATAAGTGTTTGGTGAAAGTAGCTTAGGTAATTAAACTACTTCTTTTTTCAGAAATATGGCATAATTCTGACTCCTTCGGAGTTACCTTCGCGTGATACAATCAGTCGAGCAGCCCTGGATGATGTGTATGAAAGTATGCTAGATAACATAAAGATACAAATAATATCTGACAAACCAAATCAGTTGGCTATTACCTTCGATTTGTGGACAGACTCCTACAGGCGCCTCAGTTACATCACGTTTACTCTACACTATATTACTATGGGTAAATAAATATATTGCAAATACAATGTCTCTGGCAAGCCAGCTTTGTGAGTAGAAGAGGTGGCAAATTTGAAATATGTATGTTATTAGGCACGTTAGCATCAGCTCCCATATAAATTTAAAACCTCGCGCTATTTTCTACTGCCAAAGCTGACTTGCCAGACTATATAGATTTATATGTAATGTAATGTATTAAACAAGAAGTACTTAAGTAGGTTCTAAAGACGTTTTACTATTTCAGATTTCGAGTTAAAGACATTCACGCTAAAAACTGAGGTCATGGAAGGGAATAAAACAGGAATGAAAATAAAAGAAGCAATAATTAACACCAAAAATGAATTTGGAATTCATGACAAGAAACTCCATAGTGTAACTGACGCAGGAGCTAATGTGAAGCGGGCAACGGAGCTGGCAGATATTGACAACCATCTTTGCCTAGGGCACGGTCTCCATAACTTAGTTACGGTTGATGGAATAAAGAAAACACCCGAAGTTTTAAGTCTTGTGACGAAATGCAAGAAAATAGTAAAAACAGTCAGGTATCGTTTACCAGAATTGGAGAAAGAGGCAGAAAATGAACAAAAGTTTTTAAGATCTTTGGAGACTGTTTCTCAAGTGATAGAGGAAGATGAAAACGATCCAATCTCTGAAGACAGTGAAGACGTGGTAGAAGAGACAGAAGCTCGTGCCTTATTTGGAAATTTGGCAAACATACCTACAGTTAAAACTTCTACTCCAACGAGATGGCACAGTGTCTTAGAAATGCTCGAAAGTATGGCGCACTGTTGTAATAGGAACCCCATTAATAGCATCTTACGTCGGATAGGGCAAGATGGTATGACAATTTCCCAAGCAGAATGGATTTTGTTAGAGGATTTATGCAATTTTCTGAGCAAGTTTCGGCAAATTGTTGAAATTTTATCAGCATCAAAATCGAGCACAATCAACCTTGCTCTCGTATTTAAAGCCGAAATAAAAGACGTGCTTAATTCGATTGATGATGACGAGTCGCTAATAATAACATCCTTAAAAAGGAAAATGTTGATGAAACTGGACACACGCTTCCCAGCCAGTAAGGCTGTTGTTGCTGCAGCATTATTAGACTGTAGGTTTATGAAGCTTGGAGAAGTTGACCTCTATCTGACTGCTAACGAATTAACTCCAGCTGGTTTCTTGGCAGAATATACCAAAGAATTAATCCCTTACTACGAACATAATCAACCATTATTACACCAGGAGGGTCACCAGGAAGAAGCGAGTACAAGTAAAGTTTCAATACTTTCCCAACTCTCGCGCAAATACAGCATGCAACACAGTTCTCATGGTTCCGGCTTCGATGATGCTGTTGACCAGGAAGCTTGGAAATACCTAGCTACTGCTGATCCTGCGGAACTTGAAAACGGGGACATCTTGTCCTACTGGCAAACCAGACAATCTGCCTACCCGCGTTTGTCGTCATTAGCTCAGGCTCTGTTATGCATTCCAGCAACCAGCACTCCGAGCGAAAGAGTGTTTTCGGTTGCTGGCTTACTTTTAACAGCCAAAAGGTCCCGGCTGAGTCCATTTAGGGTGAATAAAATAATTTTTGTGCACGACAACTATAAAAGTTGCAAACAAAATATTTCTATCAAGAAAAGTGATTGAGTCATCTTTTTAGTTTACTTAATAAAGTTCTTTCGTTTAAGCGTGGTTTTTCATTATACGTCTTAATATGCAAAGTTGAAAAATCCCACGCCGCCGGCGTTACGCCGCCGCCGTGGATTTTTTCGTGGCGCGCCGCCGCCCGATTTTTTTCGACCGGCGCGCACGTCTAGTGCGGGCTAGCGCCAACGGCGTCCTGAGCATGTTTGCTGAGAGGTTTGACTGTCATTACGTGAATCATTGCTCAATGATGCACGTAATGACAGGCTGACGAATAAATAGTAAATACCAATTTGTCAATAATATTACTAACACTAGGCTAAGATAATTTTTTATTCTTTTACTAACACACTATGATCTTATGTTGGTCGAAATAAAGATTTTTATTATTATTACTAAAACACATGTACGTACTTTTAAGTATATTTGTAAGTTACGCTGTTGGTTTTTAAAAATAAATAAATAAATAAATTATTATTTGTATCTCTCCTGCGGGAAATCACGGCACGGAGGCCGGTCCTTTTGGAAGGCGTTTGTGGGGATACAGATCCAACACGAAGAGGCCCCTTTGAGATACGTTACTGAGTTGGGATATGTACACCTAGCGGATATTATCTCTGCCTGCACTATTGAGAAGATACACCCAAAGACAGCACCCGCTAGTTGCAAGGACTATTGCAGTTAAGTTGGAAACTAAACCGGTTCTATGGAAAGGGACTTGATGGACTGGGTAATGGGCTATTGATGGAGACTACCGATCACCTGCCTGGTTCATAGTCTCAGACTGAAAAAATTGGCAGGTGGTGACTCGCCGCCAACTGAATGGGCCCCCCCTGGAGTCATGGGTCATGCAAGACCGGACTGAGGGGCAACACTGTTGCTGGCGGCTAAGGGTGGAGAGGTGGCTCTGGACTTTAAACGACGATCATCTGCTCCCCCCGGAGGGTCCGGCATCACGTGCCCACTCGCCACTTACGAACCACATCCACCCTTCGAGCATCATGCTCTCGCGACTCCACTCTGGCCGGCCGGTTAAGGCAAGCCAGAGGCGAGAATCCTGCAGACCCCCTTGGGTTCCACTTCGGCAAGCCGAAGACGAGGGTCTTGGCCGACTCTCGGGAGCACTCGGATTAACGACTGACCCCGTGGTGTCGCTACTCACCACAGCTCGCCACAAAGCTGCCCTGCGGGGTTTATTATTATTATTATTGCCGGCTGTGCCCTTTAAAGGCCTTTTATGAAAGAAGTACTGAAAATGTTTATCATCTTTCTTTGTTTAAAAAGTTAAGTATTATCAAACAGAAGTCAATTTTGTAAAAATCTTTGAAAAAAAATTGTTACTTTGACTATCATTAACTCGGTAACCCGTCATTTCCCAGGTATAGTGTAAAATTTTTTTTTTGATTATGTAGTCATTTTAATGCAACGCGGCAATTTCGCGAGAGACCACCCACGTCGTGAGCGACAGATGCGCCATTTTATTTTATTTTTTGGCAAAACAGCTGAGGGGATAAGGGGCCTAATGTGTTGTTGTCGTTTCTTTTGCTTAATGAGTAATTACTTATGTACATAAAGTACAGTCGCCGGCAGATATTTTGTAGCAGACAAGGTGACCAAATACTTCTGAACAGTTTAAAATGTTAATAAGTTCTATACACTACAAGTTACCATGAATATCTGCACATTAATTATTTCAGAGCAGATGCTCATTAACCTCTATTCATACAAGTAACCAATACAATCTGAACAACATCTAACGTCGTAACAGTAACAATGGTAGATGCAGATAGAGTGGTCTTAAATATCTGAGCGGTTGAGAAGAAATTGCGGTAGGAAGTGCTTCCAACTTAACTTTAGATACTATTTTAATAGGAACTCTTTTAATAATTTATATAGTAAGATGATGCTGGCAGTTTATAGTTTTGAGTCTTTGATTCCACTCCATTTGCACTCACACATCTGCTGATATACTTGACGTCATGAGTGTTCAGATATTATTGGTTAGTTTGGTGTATAGAAGTTAATGACTAGCGGCTGCTCAGATACTAATGAAATATTTAATGTTCAAATATTAAGTGTAACTTGTAGTCCATGGAACTTATTGACTTTTTAAACTGTTCAGAAGTATTTCGTCACCTTGTCTGCTACAAAATATCTGTCGGCGACTGTAGCTACACAGACTCTCTTACTAAAAATACATCCTTAATTTTTTATTATTTTATGCCTTACAAAATGTTTAAGAAGAAACCTAATTTAATCTTTCGGTTGATTGGCAAGACCCAAGGGCCCTCCTATTTCTTCTGTCGGGAAAAACAGGTTTTTACTGGAATACTTAGAATTATTGAAACTTTTACGCATTTTATTTGCTTGTATAGTATATTAAAAAAGTAACTAAATTGTGATACTGTTCGATCTGTAGAATTTAAAGCATTTTCAGGGAAAAACAATTAAGGTTTTACTTAAAAAGTAACGTAGATAAGAAATTGTACTACGCATAATTGAACTTATAATACCATTCAAGCAATTTTTTTGTCATGTTGTAAAGTTTTTAGGACGAGTTTCAATCAAAGCATTACCGAAACCAAAGTAATAAAACACAATTTTATGTTAGCACACAGAGTACTTAGCCGATCAGAAACTAAGCCCTACCCCTCTCAAGGATTAGTCAAAGAGGTACTCACATGGTCTCTTATCTAACAACATTTTCAACATGTAACAACATTTTCTTACATCGAGTTTCATGGAAAACAAAACACTGCCTATACTATTTGAAGCTTAGTTGGTTAGTTTCTAAAATCGCTGATGAAACAGTCATACCTAATATCGTGTGTAAATTATAAATTATAATTGTAAGAATAAATAAGAAGTTTTAAGGTAAGGTAAAATATTTTTGTAAACTAAATTTTAAACTTGATGGCTTCAACAAAAGATTGCCTAATGATTTGAAAAGGTTCCAGTTTAGTTATTCTTATCGACATAGATTTATTTGCAAAAGGGTTCAATGTCTCAATTCACAGGCTTAACATTATAAAGGTTTACCAAATGTTAGTATGCATAAGTCTCTCGCCTACGCAATGAAATACGCACTTTCATAGAATCTTGACTTTGACTATCAAAGACAGAGTAATTAGTCAGTATTTCATATAGGTACGGTATTACATACATTGCATGACATTAAAATGTTACCTACTGAAAGTTGCTTGTTTGATAGGGAAGACTAAGATTCATTTAAACAACATTACTTTTAGAGTACATTTTAAAGCTGTAGAGGTTCCTATTCAATAGGTAATTTATATGTTTTCATACAATATACAGTAAAGGTTCTTTAAAAATTTGGGCTTTAGAAAAAGTTGACGTATGTGATGAGTAGAATTACGAAGGAAGTTAACGGCTCAATTGTTTTTCATCAATCAATCACAGTTTTTTTTTAAAGCGTTCAAATTCCAATTCTCATACGAAATCTTGAGAATCGTATACAATTTCCAAGAAGTTCTTACGCGCGCGATTCTTGTGAAATCGTATGTGAATTGGAATTCTAATCGGTACCTACTTCAAAATGCGCCTCGAGGGATGATAACTTTTGGCAGGTTTATAATTTATCTAACTAAAAAATGCAAATCCGTTATTAGGCGTTTGTCTATATTATATATATTTTATAACTCTCTTATTTAAGAACTGTGGATTTTGTAGAAAATAAAATAACATTAAACCTTTTGACTGTAATAGTTGTATAAACTCGACCCTCGTAAAATAAAGTAAGTACTTAGATGTGCGTAATCAAGTGTGCAGATGGTTGTCATTAAAATATAGTTAACGCTGATAAAACAGGGCCAGTATTTTGAAGCACCTGCCGTAAATACTGCATCAGGAAACAAGCAAAGAGCGAAGCCAGAGTTAGTCTTAGTCTAAGATCTAAGATTTTTAGAACTCCTACTCCTATGACTCAGCTTAAAAGCTTAAAGCTTTGGTCCTTGCGGGATTCGAAACCGCATCCTCTGTAGTTTTGTAGTTCTCATCAAACACTAGATCAATCGTCGTCTATGACTAATATTATTTATGTAAGTAGTGAACAATAATTATTAAAATTAGTAGTCACATGCATCTCTGAGTTCTCCACTATGCACTTTAATAACTGCACCGCTTACCAAGAAATATCGGCAAGTATTCATAGTAGTTGATGTGCTGGAACTGGGCTATGTTGATGCGTCTAGCTTCTTGGAACAAGATCTCATCGCTCCAGTGAGGGTTGAGAGCCGCCAGGTGATCCGCAATACGGTTGTGTTCTCGCAAGAGAATAATTTGTAGAATAGCCAGTTGAGGATTTTGGTTGGCACGTATGTCACCTGCAAAAAAAGGTTGTGGGTAGGTGTGTGGTTTGTCATATATTATTGACGACTCGATTTTAATGGAGCGGTGATTTGCTTTGACGGTTTTAATATCAGTTCGGTTCAATTCAGAAAACATTTGTATTCAATTGGTTCGGGTCTGGGCGTTTTAGGAAATGCCCCTCGCAATATTCATTGTTTGGTATCTCTAAGTAAAGGATGTTAACAATACAATTAGGCTGAGTTGCATCACCTTAACTTGAACTATAACTATAACCAGTGTTTTTGTATAGAGTTTGACAGACTTTTGACGTTTGTTAAAGTTAAAGTAAGATGGTGCAACCCGTGCAACCCAGCCTTAGTGCGTTGTCATTTATTTTTTGGATTACAAGTAGTTTCGGTGTTTAAAAATGTTTGTTAGACAGTCACACTGAAACTTATAGAGTTAACAGTGATTCTGACATTGGAATCTAAAGATATTTTGTTTCCATACTATCCAATGTAGTTTAAAAAATGATTTACATACAATGAAATTTAATGAATCCGTTTTAGGCTTATTTAGGTCCTATTTTTGTATTATATCCCAAAAATAAAGTCATCGACGTAGGTAATTCGTTTGCTTTTAGCTAACGTATATCCAGCTAGACTGCACTATGCTTAAAGCGTATTGAAGGGCTTAGACCACAACTTAGGCTGTCATATGAATGGCCGGCAGGATCAGTAGTTGTGATTTATTAACGCACAAGCTTTACCCCACTTTCACCACACGTAGAATTTGATGAAAAGATATTATAGCGGATTCCCCGGAAACGTATATCTTCCAAAAAAGAAGAGGATTTCTTGGTCAGTCCAAAGCATCTACAACTTTGTAAAATGATGTTTTTTTTTAAAATAAATTCAGAAGTCTCTGTAATTATTATTTATCTTTAACTGTTTTTTTAGAGAATTGCAAGAACAGTTCGTGCAAATTGACTGAAAAACCTGTAAAAAAACACTCAGTTGTCAAATTTTTATTTAGATTTATTTATAGAATTGCAAGTAAGGGTTATTCGTATAAAAATCTATTCTTGGTCTCTACAAATAACATTCACCTGTCTCGTGATGCTTTCCGAGTGGCGGCAAAATGTTGGTAGTGCGATTACCAATGTTAAGCAACTCATTTTAAACCATGTTTAGTGTCATTTTTCACAAGCATATCCGTACTTCGGAAAGTACGTTAAAAGTTGGTCCCGGCTTATATCACTTGATACTCGCTATGCAGTAGGCATGTGCCTTACTGTTACTGCAACTGCTGTGAGACGTATCTAGGCTTGCTTTAATAGACTTCACAAATAACACTTACCTGTCAAATAGCAAGGTTCATTCGGTGACTGAACAGATTCGCAAGTGAGGGTGGTATTAACGTCCTGTGGGGGCCATTCCATGTTATTTCTGCGAACGGTCAACATTCGTCCGCCGCTGAAAGCGCGGATTGGGTTTGCCTGTTCTTGAGTACTGCCGTACACGAGAGACAGGTCCATGTACGCTGTCACTGTTGATAACTGAAAAAAAAGGTATTGAGCCTATATTGGGACAGCCAAAATAAAATACCTGTAATTTTGTAACATTATAGGAGTGAATGAACGAATGAATAAGTATAGAGTTGAGCCTGGCTTTGGGTATTAATTATTAGGAGAAAAGAATCTCCCAGTTAACTGAAGCTGATGAAGCTGAGTAGAGGATGAAATTTTATTAGTGTTCTGCTTATTTTACAGGAAATACTGGAGGATTTGTTTATAATCATTATAACAAGCAACTTGCCCTAAAAAACGAGTTAAAAAAAACTATCTCAACTTCTTTTTGTTAGTGTACACGCTTCCTGTCCGCGTTCATTATAGGAAATAGTTATTACACACTAAGAAAATTAAGATGAGATGGATAAATAGGTAGTTTTTTGGGCAAAGTTGTTTAAAACATAAGGTTTTGCAGTAAACTCTTTTTTATTTTATACACATTATAACATTTTACCTTATTTTAATAACTGGCTTGAGCTTGAATCGAGCTGTTACGAAGCCCCAAAAAGGTTTTGATTTCGTCAATGCGAGTATTGTATTCAAAACCAATGAACCAGTAGTTTCAAGAATGAAAAGGCATTTGTTTTCCAGAGAGACGATACCTATAGGTGGTTAAGCATTGACTCTGGAATATTCTATTGCCGGGTACTTTTATTTATATTTGCATAATATTAACAAGACGAAAACTGTGTAAGACAAGTATCCCCATTCCTACGTCGAATATTCAAACGAGGTTTATTGCGGAAATATTAAGCTATCGTTTAATAACAAACCTGATTTATTTTAGATTATTCAATTACCTACAAACCTATCCTAAGTAAACAGATCAAATTTTCAATCAAATTTAAGATAACCTTCCCAGTAGCACTCAGCATTTTAGAGAGTTCCCATAAATTAATCTGATTAACACTCAGAACGAACATTTAATTAATTAACTCTGGTTTTAAACAAAAACAAAAACAAAAACAGGGTTGTTTTTATTCCTGGAAAAGTGATTTCTTTTCTAGCGATCTTTTGTAGAGATACACCCTTTGTTAATTAAAGTAATATGTTTTTGGAAAACAGCAAAGATAACTAAGATTGAATTTATAAAGTATACTAATGAATTTTTCAAATTTATAAATACTTACTGCACTATTTTCTTTGGAAAGTGGTCTATGAACCTAAATTGATCTATTTAAGGTATTTTTATTATGCTCGGGCTTCACCTGCGTGACGCCTAACGTTCATTAATTATTGCACTAAATTACGCGATTAATGTGTGGCCACACTTATTTGACGTTTGATTCTAGCGTCTAGCGGCTTAGTTAGCATGTGGTCTGTGAATACTGTCTATCTAATAAAAAAAGCTTCCAAGAACTCAATGCATTTCTCATTTGTCCACTCCATCCGATCTTAATGACTAGGTATGCACTCTATCATATATTTCACAAAGAGTTTTGACAAATTCGTGTATAAATGACTGTAGTGTAACCACAACAACTCACTAGAAGCACGTTAAATCCCTTTGATGTGTCGAAAGTTACCGTCGTCTGAGCTAATGACGATGGCTATTCCCATAAATTTTACCATCACTTTATAATGAAGGATAAGTCAGTATGTTTTAGCTTTTAGCATTATTGATATCAAAAATATGTTAGATAGCCTCAAAATTTAATAAACTATAGGTACTACGAGTATTAGATAACCTCCCTTAGATAAGATAGACCTTAAGTAGCAGGTTCCCAGAATCAATTTTCAGTTGCGTCAATTTAGAAAGCAAACTAAGGCGTGTTTTAAAATGTTACTGATTTTGAATCAATAGTGTAATATCTGGGCGCATAAATGAGTGTCTGAGCGTCTAATTTCGGCCTAAGTATATGCAGTTTTTTTTCTGTTTCATTGGTACTTACAGGTTCAGCAGGGACGTTTGGAGCAGAGCATCCTCTACTGCGAGTGGTCCCAGTCCTCACGAAGTTTATGCACTGGGTTCTTTGGGGAGCGTGCACCGGATCATTGGGGGGAATCAGAATCGGGGCGCAAGACGGGTTGGTAGCAGAATCGGGGGCTAGCTGGCCGTTATCATCACAGCATACGAGCAGGTCCTTGTCTAAACAGTAAATATTTATAGTTAGAAATAGGTTTGATTTGATTGGAATTTAACTGTTACTGGCTTATGGATGAAAGAGATACTGTTTTACAAAAAAATAGGTTAGTTTCATTACAGTAAATAACACAAGGTTTCTAATCATAAATTGTTTTAACGTTTAAATAAAAAAAACCTTTTTTTAATTGTCTATGTAATAGCATAGAGATAGTATTATACTACGTAATATATTTGATAGAGAGCAGTATCTCTTTCACCTGCCACTCTGAAAAAAGTGTTTTGGGAAAATAAAATGTTTGTTAATATACTTTCCTACACCTCTAATGAATACCTACCATACCATGAATTCTTCTTCAAGTAATGGAAAGAGCAAATAAGCGACAAATATAACAAAGGGTAATCTGTACCGATTTTTTATCAATAAACAATTAGATTTTATTTTTAAGTACTACACTTTTATTTTCACTGTGAATGTATGTAAATTTTGGATCCAAGTTACATAACATTCCCAAATACAACAACTTTTCCCCAAATCAAAACCATTTTTTCCAAAGACAAATTTTTAACAACTAACAACCAAACAGACTGTATATATATATATTAGCAGGAAGAAATCAAAAGCAACGATTTTACTATGTAAAAGGTCCTATCTTATTACCTAACTTTTTTTAGGGGGTGATTCTTCTGTTCAAATATGTCAACTTTTACGACGAAAACACCAACTAATGGGATTTCAGGACAAAAGGAAAGCAAACAGAAGCTAACGCGCTAAATAAATAAATCAAGCAACCACACAACACACGGTCTTTAAAAAACACACGAAAAACACACAAATTGTAAATAATGTACCTCCTTTTTCGTTGTAATTTGGTTCAAGGTCTGAAAATGTTTAAAGTTTAGGTTAAAATAACTAAAATAAGATGTCTGTCCGTCGTAAACTAAATTACAATTATGTTCTGTTGTCTATATTAGACTGATAATGAGCCAGTTCAGGGAATGATTAATTTTGACTTCAGACGTGCTTAGACAAGAGGGTACTGGCCGCATTACGGATAAAGAAGGTCTACCACAAAAGTCTATTGTTTGTTCGGACGTACCTACTAAACTTGAGACTTGTTTCAGTTGTTCATTTTTGTCAAACAATTGATGCAAGGAAGGGTCATTTTAATTTATGGGGTAATTTCCGAACGAGTGAAACCTTTTCGTAGTAGCCTTCAGTGCATGAGGCATCTGGAATCAAGTAAGTCGCTAGGAAACTTATTTATAACGGATATTTCTTCTCAAACCGTTTCAGGTAAATCATGACTAGCATTCTTTTAAGTTTCTCTTTTTAAAGTTCTGCTAGCAAGTTTTACCTACAACACACTTGGCGTCAATTGAGAGAAAAATCAGATGTCAGAAAACATGTGTCCCGTACGTCGGTGTGCGTTGCTACAAGTCACTTGCGACGCGCATTCCCGACGGTCCCTTATACGCATATGTTCGTACGTTGGCATTTCGTCTAGACGCCAAGTGGTAACCTATTGGCTCATGCAGCGTGCCCGCGATGTCGCGGGACTTCGGTCGAACCGACTTGGTTGAACATGTATAACAACGGCTTAGTGCAGCGTGCCCGCGACTAACGACCAGTGGTAGTTTAGTCGGTGCGACCGAAGTCGCGCGACATCGCCGGCACGCTGCATGAGCCCTGCATCCAACAGTGCAACCGCGGCCTTAAGCTACGAACTAACTATTCGAATCGATCTATTGTTGTTAACCTAGTTGCGGTTTCCAAATATAATTGAAACTTAAATATAGATCAAAGATCTATCCCACAACTCTACCCACGCCTTTATCGCATAGCGACAAATTTTAACGCTGGGTTAAAAAGGTGTGGGTAGAGTTTTAGGATAGGCCACAGGTAAGGGCTAGATTGTTTCGGCCAAAATATTTAATGACAGCAGACAAGGACCAAGGGTAAGAGTTCCAGGGAGGCATCAGACAGTGGCTACAGATAGGTGTTTATTCTTGCGAGACTGTAATCTCGTCTGGAATGTAAGTCTGTGTTGGCAAAAAAGGTGACCCTTTTTGTGCTAACAAAGGACAGACTTTTATTATTTTACTACATTTAAAACCTGTTTCACAATGTACGGATAAGTTCTGTATAAGTTCTGTATAGGCTATTTGTTACTTATCTTTATGATAAACACTATTTTTGCGTTCTACAAATAGCGCTAATGACAAATTAAGTCAACCAACTTTATCCTCTACATTTTATCTGTTACGTATCCATTTGTCACTTTATTCGTACATTGTGAAACAGGCCCTAAATATGATAAAAATACACAGACGAAAACGTAATTAAGAAGATAGTAAAACCTAACGAATAAAAATAAATTCAAAACAGTAATCTGCCTAAACAGGTCAATATTAAATTGAAAATCGAATATCATATAATATTCTAAATCAAATATAAATATCATATACGATGCTTTTAGAGTATAACTAAAGGAATGCCATTTAGTTTATCTTCTAAGTTTTTAAATCAATAGCAAAAAATCTTATAGGATTAGCATTTACGCTCCACTAAGGCCTTTTATGTATTTTGGTGAACACAATATTAAATCCATTTGCAACTAAAACATATCCGTTTATAAACATTGCAACTTTCTAAAATTTCAGACGCATATTTGTTTTGCCGAATTCAAACAGAAGGTTTTTTAATAAAATTTAACTAAATGTTTTTATGTAAGGTATGTAGACGATACGAGTACCTGTCTTTGGTGTCAGTAATCCGATTTGGCCGATTTATTAAGCAATATTAAATACGTGCAAAATAGTAACATAAAAGTATAAATTCATGAAGTATTTTACTAACTGGATTTTTTTACATGCAGTTGGTTGATAATGAGCAAGGAAATTTTGGCCTACTTCTACGTTGCAATCAAGCTTAAATTTGTTAAATAATAATGATGCAACCAGGAACATCTCCGAAATGATCAAAATGTATTTTAAAGCGGCAAACAGGAAAACAGGTATTTGCAAAACGTTTATTCCATAATTTAACAGAAACCAGTCGAATAGAGCGAAGTTAACAATGCAAATTGGAAATCGAGTTATGCCAGAACCATAATATGACAAATGAATGATGACTATTTAGGATTAAACTAGGAATGCTGTAAATGGCGATAGAAGATAATAATAAATGGTTATCATGCAGCGAGACGTATCTGGGTGTTAGGTTAAATGGTATATCAAGCTGAAACTAGCCTATGTAAACATAATAATACATATAAATAGTATAGTGAAGTCAGAAATTTGATATCATTATTTTAAAAAAAATATTTTTGTACAAAACGGATTCAATTTTTCAAATCGTGATATTGTGGTTATAGTGTGTTTACTAGCTAGCCATTTCCTGTTTTCAACATCTATTTAGGTACCTGACCCAAAAGATTGGTGCAGGCATAAAGTTTGTAACGAGGCCTGATCCAACTTGACGGATCAGTCAGTAGTCGTTCGATGTTATAAAGAAGTCCTTAAGAACTGATAGGGCAGAAATAGAAAAACTATTTTAGAATTTATCGTTTGCTTTGATTAAACTTCATCTTAAACTTAAAGAAGAAACGGAGACGTAGAAGTGAATTAAAAGTATCGTATTTGTCCACACTCCACACTAATAATTCGTAGTACCACAAATAATTAGTAGTGTCTTTATCAAAACATTTCTGCTGCAAATTACGAATAAAACTAGAAAACAACAAAATCTTTCTCATTGCAAAGAGTTTTAACTAGGCAAGAATCACACAGGTCGGTTTTAAGAACCTGCCAGTCGCGGCACGGCCAATACTAAAGCTATTCGTATAGTCAGTGACTGGTGGCGATTCGGTCGTAGCTACTACCACTCTAAAACATAAACTAAACTTACCCCCTGAGAAATAAGACAGTGATGGAAGTTTTTTGTTGCGCGGTATCATGCGTCCGCATGGGATTTGAGGAGTTAACTAATAATAAGGAATATAAGCGGCACTCTATTAAATTATAAATTTACAAACTAAACTGCCTTATGATATCAATGTGCTTATATTACAATTTTTATAAACCAATCACTTCCAGGGGACATAGAAATATTAAATTTTGCGTTAAAATAAAAAGGAAAGGATTTTTTACTGCAAATACAGTGCCTACTATATATAATATATACATAATAAGGGATCTTGCTAGTGAACTTGGCAAATTTATACGACTAAAGTTTCAATGAACATGCAAATGGTTGACTTTCAAATCTTGCCAAAAGATTCGACTTAATCTGGAAACAAGTAATGTCCAGTGTTCGTTTTTGCAGGAAGTTTCCTGCTCAGATCCATAATCAATCTATAGATTTTAGCAACCATTTAGATCTCAAGCCTTATCGGTAACAACGCAATTGCACTTTCTTTTCACCGATTTAGGCTCCATTTTGACATTACGTATTATAGGTATTCCATGAGCTTTCCCACAGAGTATTTAACAAAAAACATGTGTACGTACGTGTTTGCGCCACACCAGCAGTGAGAGACATGTCGTGGGTAATGATTTGGCCCCACTGCTGTGCGTTCAGGTTCCATATCGGGCTGACCAACTGAAGATCGGGGAACAGAAGGTTGCTGAGCAGTCTGGCGTTAGGGAGCGGAGCCCCTGATGACGCTCTTGGCCAAGAACTTACTCCTGTAAAACATCAACTAATTAGGAGAAAATATGGCGAAGGCAAAAATTTGACTCCACTCTGTGTGTCTAATTGTATCTAATTACGAAACATGGAACCCAAATATCAGCATTTCGAGTTAACGTTACTACACTTACTACGAATGCAGTTTCATTTTCTTAATTTACCCGAAATCGAACCCTGAACCCTCTGTGTTCAATGCGAATCATCGTGCACTAAGCCAATCGGTCGTCAAAAGTGATTTGTGGTTGCGTATATGATTGACCCGATATAATATCGGGTCAATTATATTTCGCGTAATTTGTATATATTTTTTGTGTTTATGGTTCAAGATGCAGATATTTGGGTTCCATGTTGTGTGATTAAGTACAACACTCAACAAATCTTAACCTATGGTCATGTCCAAAAAAGGCGATCAAATTTTCCGCGACAAAAAAATCTTTTGCTACGAAAATAGTATTTTTTCATCTTTCGCCCGGGCTTTCTAACATTTTTATTACCAAGTGACCAAATAAAAGACTGGCCGAAAACAAATTCCATAAAGACACGAAACAGCAGAAAATACTTAAGTGTCCAACCCAAATGTCAGAAAATAGCTCATCAACTTAAATTATTTTATTTGCAGAACGAATATTACACAAGTATTAAGTATCTAATAAGTCAGTCTTAAGGTACCTTAATACCTACGATCAAATCCATTATAAGGTAAGTTATTACTTTTATTTCTCATTTACCGAATAAGCATGAAAACATTTTTTTTGTTATGATATTTTAAGTACTAACTAAATGTATTTAAATTAACATTCATCGTTCGATTCCCAGTCGGGTCAATATAGAAAACGAACTTTTCTATATTGTCTTGGGTCTGGGTGTTGTGGTACCATCGTTGTTTCTGATTTCTATAACACAATTGCTTTAGCTACTTACTATAAGATCAGAGGGATGTGTGTGATGCGGTCCAATATTAAAAAAAGAAAATAATAATCTACCTAATATAAAGGCTAAATAAAATAAAGGTTTTACACATAAAACGAGGGAATTTGTAAATGATATAACTTATGTTAATTTAGAGTCAATAAATTTAAAAACTCATCCTGGCCAATTGTAAAGAAAATTTTTAGTGTATAAAATAGGGAAAAATTACGACATACGCCGAGTTACTTATGTACGTAAAGTACTGAAGTACTAATACTACATAAGTAATGCGGTTTATTTCGTCATTCTTTGACTATTTCGATTGTTATTCATGAACTATTTACTCGCATTACTTATTATTTACTCGCATTACTTATATATAACATAAGTGTCAGTTACATAGACGCCTTTTTTTATTTGAGATGGGCTTGCTCTTGACCCCAATCTTGCTCATGAGCATAGATGTGATCTACGATGGAGCGAGCTTGCCCAGAAGATGCCTAACATGCCTAACGCCTAACCCAATCGCAATAGAACTGTTTTCACGGCATCAGCCGAACAGGCGTTAGGTTAGTCATTTATGTATTAAATTAACAAAAGGTAGTCTTTTAAGAAAAGGCAAAGTTTTTATTTTCCTAAAAAACATACGAAAAGGTTTAACATAGTAGTAGTTTTAGATTCCATCTCTAGGTTCCATACAAAATACACCGTAACGAAGCGGAAACGAAAACTTATGTGATGCGAAAACCGATGGATAGAATATTACTTTAGCTTTGTCATATATCAATCGACTACAAAACAAAAAGAAATAGAAACTGGACATCCTTTTGTTATTATTTGGTCACGTGATTGCCTGTACCGACACCAAAGGAAATTGTCGGACTAAATATTGGTATTATATAAGAGATAAATATATTTTTTTGTCTTTATATCTATATTTACCATGTCATCTCTACAAGTATTAAAAAATATAAATAAGTCATAAATTCATGCAATATGAAGTTGTTTTGGTTATTTATCATTTAAATTAATAACAAGCGTATCAATAAAAAGATGATTGACGATGATAGTGATGATTTGTCAGCCATCATTTTGCCTGAATTTATTTATTTATTGACATCTATAATAATAATAATAATTATATAATAGTAACAACAGCTTTTGTATTAATTGAATTCACTTCAATAATGAGATATAATACTTCTTATTGGACACCAAACAAATGACTTAATTATGCAGTTATCACTGGAAGAAATCGCTATTAGCCGTTAAGACCGCCTTAATTGTACTAAGTCGGTCAGATCACTACTAGCGAACTCTTGCAGACAACCGTCAAGTGCACGACAACTGTAAAAAACCGGCCAAGTGCGAGTTGGACTCGCGCACGAAGGGTTCCGTACCATTATCTTTAAAAAGGGTAAAAAAATCATGTCTTTTGCATGGAAGCCCCCTTAAGTATTAATTTTATTCTGTTTTTTAGTATTTAAGCGGCAACAGAAATACATCATCTGTGAAATTTTAACTGTCTAACTATCACGGCTCATGAGAAGATAGGCAGACAGACGGACAGCGCAATATTAGTAATAGGGTCCCGTTTTACCCTTTGTGTACGGAACCCTAAAAATAGAGAAATAGGGCGGTGGTCTGAACTGATAAAAGTAACTCGTAAACTCACCGTCGCCATAATTGTATGCCACCAGGCGTCCGTAAGGTGTCTGTGGTGTGCCCCAAGCAGGTCTACCAAGGTTGTTGCATGACCCATCAATAGATCTGTACCGAGACTTGGTACAAAACGGTGGACTCAGACCACAAGTCTGAGCAGCTGGGTTGGTTCCCGTACCAAGAGGTGGGGGAGGGTTGCTGAAACTGTAATATACGCGATGAAACTTGCACCTCGAAACAGCATTCTTGAACAGGATTAGTTGCTGTTGGAATAGATTAAACTTTTAAGTTGGCTCCGGTTTACATTAATCTTGGTCGTACAAATTCTAAAGCAATATCACTAAAGAATTAATTAATTTGCAATATATTTCAATTAAATTTTAGCTACTGACTTCTTTATATTATAAATTAATTAAATTATTTTATATTACATTCTTGCTTTAATTTAGTGTAGTTTCTATTATTATCTTGAAACCTGAACGAGCTTAGCTGGGAGCTAGACCTCAACTCACTAAGTGAAATCCGAAATCGATTAACAAAATACTAAAATATCCTTGAAGAGACGTTCAAATAGTGTCGAGGAAATCGTTTTCAGACAATATCACACGTGCTGGCAAGAGGCACACTTCGTGATACTCACTCGCTCAAATATTATCCTCTACCCAACCGCTCAGGTTACACCGTAATATTTTTGTTCATCGAACCGGAAATACATGTGTAAGGAACCAACGATATTAGATACTCAAATATTAGAAATAACTACTAAGTTCAGTAAGAAAGTGTATACAAAAGTTTCGTACTAGCAATATTTATCATAATGCAATATAAACAAACTTGACGCAATAATCTACGAAATTAAATATTCGCGGCACGACAACATCGCAGCAGACAGAGCGTAGTTTGACAATATTATACGAGAGGGCGTAATAAAAGAAAATAATACAAGTACATTTCTCGCCCATAGAATTTAAAATTACGAAACAGTTCAGTTTTTGCTTTTCTGATGAGTTATACTCGTAAATTACGCTATTGTCAATTCTAAAACTTAAGTCTGAATAGTCTCACAAAATCAGAGAGTCAATAATTTCTCTTTTAGTCACATTTTAAGATTACGATTTCAAATTTATGCTGCTGTTGAATGGGTCTAATAAGCGATTTCGAAACTAATTTAGTACCTATTTATTTACGTGTTTAGATTTTGAGACCAGTAAAATTGCATATTTATTTGCATCGAAATGGCTAGATTTTATGGTTATTGTCATAAAATAAAAGCCGAGAACAGAAATAGAAATAAACTTAAATCGATATTATAGATGACGCAAATGTACAGAGAGGACCTACCACAGCTATATAAATTTAAAGCGGCAACCCCAAAATGTAACAACGGCTTTTGTGGATATTAAGAGATACTCTTTATTGCACACCAAATAAAAAAGAAACACAAAATATGACCATATTCTATACAAAAAGATCTAAGAACATAATTTTTACAAAAGTAAAAGGTAATTTAAACAGTTTTAAGTACGACAGATATTTCTTGGCCTCAGAATCATCTCAATTTCTTCTCCTTAGCCTAACCATGTTTTATCAAAGAAAGGGGTAACATTTTTTAGTTTAAGATTACAACCTATTTCTATGTTTGTGTTTGTATGAGTAGGTACTGTCTAGTAACATTATGTTTTGTAGTTGTTGCCTGTGCACTTGCAGTAATTCGAGAAGCAGGTAAATTATAACAATCGCATGTCATGGAGCGGTTTCTGTGCTTTACAACGGTAAGTTAAACGCTTTGGATAGTTAACTTTCTTTACCTTTTATCAGGACCTGGTGTTCCAAGAGGGGGCTTATTTTTACAGGGATTTAATTTTAGGAATTTAATTTAGGTTTAACTGTAATCAACGTTTCTTTATCACCTGGTGCAAAGACGTAAGTACCTAATTGTTTAGTCTCGAGCGAACCAACACCGTAAAAAAAAGGCATTTATAGATATTATCTTAGATACAGTTCATGCAACTTAAAAACAAACGTGTTTACTTGATAATTAACTTGTGAGTTGTATTACTGGTGTGAATGTACACATATTATGGCATCTAGTCTATCTTTCGTACTTTTTTGTTTTATTTGTGGAATAGAATTGCAATAACTAGGTACGGCAACAGCAATTGTGGTTAGCACATTCTCTATACCTGCTCCTTCAGCTTGCTAATCTTTCGTGATAATTATGTCGATACTTTAATTATCTTCGACAGTATTTGCATATTGTCTCTACTAGTATATAAGATCCGATTTTATTAGTGTACATCCTGTTAACCTGTGACTATATAGAGGAAAAGCAATCGTAAAAACCAATTTTCAAATGTGTACCATGAAAACTAAAAAAGTTAAAAATAAAAATCAACAACATTGACTTCATATTGCATAAACTCGTCCTATCTTTGGTACGTTTAACCATCTGATTATCCGTCTTATTCCTTCCCCTTGTCAGAGCGAGAAAGAGTTGAAGAAAGGACGAGTTTATGCAATATGAAGCTGATGTTGTTATTTTGTATTTTTATTTTTAACTTTTTTCGTTTTTATGATAGACATTTAAAAGTTGGTTTTTACGATTTCACATTTTTTTTTATTTCACAGGTTAACAGGATGTACACTAATAAAATCGGACCTAATATATTTTTCTCGTTGAAGATTTTCATCTTCAGACTTCGATGGACTGGCAAGTACGTGTTCTTAAGTCAAGATTCAATACTACACTGTGGACCGATTACAGTAAAGGATGATACATTACCGTCTAATTACAAGTAAAGTCCACGTTTATCCAAAAATTGCAAGAAGTGTAGGGGTAAATGCAGATGATAAAGAAACAATTGATAAAAGTTTTTATCGGTAACAACAATTAATAACAACAAGTAGTAACCTCGATCCGGGTCCGCTGGGCTGTGGTGGCGATATCGGCAGTTCGCTGGGGACAACCAGTGCAATGTTACAGGGTGTGCAACAATCAACCACAAGGTAAGGGTAAAGTGCATTTGAGCATATTAATTTTACAGTGGCTATAAACAAAATTGACAAAAATGTCCTTCGACAATTCAAAAGTAATCGTTTGATCTCAAAGCCACCATAACTGTATTAGAAATATTCTTAAATGATATGGAAAGTTTCACTCATAAATAAAACTTCCCAGTAATACTTTTCCTATCCATTAGTTCTTAATTCCTTGATACGTACTTTTAAAGTATTTACAGTGGCGTGCATTGGTTTCGTTCGAGGTAGGCAGTAGGTACTTACATCATTTACATTACATTTTCATCAATAATCCACATTTGTAAGTACCTACTGCCTACCTCATTTTAACTATCAGGTAGGCACTGCCTAATTGCCTATATGCACCGCATAGATTTTCTAATTCTGGCCGTTTGTAGCGTCAATCAAACTTAAAACTTTTAATAATGAAAACCCTCGTTAGCTCATATGACCGTTTATCATTCGGACAATGAACCAACAAGCTATTTTAGTTAGCCATATTATTGAGCAAATTGATACATAAGTACTAAAAGTATTTTAAAATTGTAATATTACACTTTAAACTTTTTCAAAATCTATAGGTATTTGTCAATTTTGTTCATAGTTAATTCAGTAGGTAGTAGGTATAATTAGTTGGGTATTTTTACATGTTGGCATGCACTTTAAATTGAAAAGCAGCTAGACTAGCTTTGTCATTTGACGGCATGTTTGTATGTTTTCTGAAAAGTAGACATAAGTATTATATGACATAAAATTGTAGCACTTAAGGTAAGGGTATACATACAGTGCGCAAAAAAGTGATTTATTATACGAAGTTCTTTTCAATAAAATTAGAACAGATAATCTTTGTAGTTTGTTTCGAAAATGAAAAAGGCATGCAATACCTATGTACGTAATGGTACAACCACAACATAGTTAGTAAGATGGAGTCTCTCAGCCCTTGTCTCATTGACAAGTAATAGGTATCTGTTTTTTTCATAATATAAAATATTTTGCATAATAACATTTCGATTTGTCAGGCATTTGTTTAAAGATTTAATATTGGTGATGTCTAAATAAAATGTTTTCATAACATTAACCCAGTAAGACCCTTAAACCAGTTTTTTACTTACTGTATTTCAGATATATAACAGCATTATGCATGTATGTACTACAACATTGATTTGTTGTGAAGAATATTGTTCCTGATGCTGTGAATGTATTTGTATATCTGTCGTTTGTATGTTTTGCCTAAAACACTCGTGAATATGAAATGTAAGTATGTTTTTTAATCTTTTGGTTCTTTTTTCACTCAGTAGACAAAATAAAAATTAATTCAAATAGCAAAGGAATATAATGATAGAGGTTGGTTTTTTATCCCGACTATCCAATTCAATGACATGACCGTTTCTTTGGTCCAGACAAGTTGAAACTTCGCCAATAATACTCAAAAAAGATTTAATTAAATAACTATTTTGCTTATTCTGTCTCACCCAAAACCGTTAACAGGCAGTCTTTGTGGTGTCGGCCCAGCGGCTATAACCCTCGCGTACTCAGCTCCTGGGCCAGAAATGTGGAGGTTCTGCCCTATGGTGTTTAGGAAGGTCTGGACTGGACTCTCCACGTTGACGGTCAGTGCTTGGGCGGCGCTGCAAAGCGCGAGGAGCAGAAACATTCTGCCCATATTGCCTAGAACAAAAGAAAGATGGGCAAATAAATACACTAACTCAGTCATATATATTAATATAAAACTAGTTGAGTAATTAAATAAAGCACCTTTGCGTGATCACTAAGGGGCGTGTGTGGCATTATTATTTATTACTTTGAAAGATGTATTTTAATTTTCCCAATTAGTGATGCAATACTTAAATGCTACAAAGAAAACAGCTTACACACTTTAGTGACAATTACTCTAACAACTAACGAATTGAAGTTGTCCAAGGCCAAAATATTGTTTTTATTTTACCTACCTACTTTAAATCTTTAATAAGGAATCTCAAATGCTATTAAATGATAAAACAAATCAAATCTTTCCGGTTTCTTATTAATCACAATCTCCACTAACAACAATGACTTTCAACGTTAGCAAGAACTATCTCGATTAGCGTTTATAATAAAACTTGCGGTAAAATTAATGAGAAACTTAAGAACCTTATAATTATTACTTTCCTTTGGATCTTGTTCTAAAATAATGATCCAAGTTATATTAAAATACAATTTAACTTTGATCATTATTTTAGTAAAAACAAATTAAGGAATTGTTACCTTAATACTAACCAATTAGTGTACTTTTATAGTTGTAAATAATGTGTACTAAACGTTCCTAATATATCAGTGGTACAAAAAAAAATATCCTTTAGTTTTAGTTTTACGTAGTATAATACTTTCTCTGTGGTTTTATAGCAATCACGCACCACGTCACTATTTAATAAACGATTTAAACAATACAATAAGCTTATGATTGATGGTATTATTGATTAAGATAATGTTTTGTCAACGTACCTAAGGCCCGAAGCAGTACCAAATAAAAACGAATTAAGTTAGTATTACTTATACCGAACTTTTGACGCCACCATTATGACCATAGTTAGTGGCGTCCAATGAGTAAATAACACCCTATGAAGTTCCAAACATTTTTTTCTAGTGTCAAGTTACCTAGCACACCCGAGCCAGTAAAAAAAATCAGTCCAAATCCCAAAGTAAAATTGGTTGTCTGTAAAGTCGTTTTACGGACGATAATTTTACGTGTTAACGTCATAAGAAAACATTAATGCTACTCAGACAAAGCCACTCGGACGTATCAGCCGATGGAGTGGAAGAGAGATAGATGCGTCACAAGCCGAAAGTTTAGGCCGATCGTCTCTATCGCTTGTTCCGCGTTCTCGCTTGCACGCGGAACGTGACACTTTTTCGTGCGTGCAGCCGGCGTTCATCGATTTATAAGACGTTATCACGAAGAAAATAAGTTTTCTAAACTGAACCGAACCGGATGTCTAAACAGGTACAAGATACGATTAGAGGAATTATTGCGCCAATGCGAAAACCTACCAAAATGTACAAAAAATAAACGGATACGATCTATTTAACGATAACCTCTGTGTAACTCATCGCACGTCAAGCAAAGTAGACGGGTTGTTACTAAAATCAGGTTAATACTTAAAAGTGCTGCCAAAGCAAGACATTGTACCCTCATTCTTTCAAGACAATTGGCCAAAAATCAGGTTCGGTCAATTGTATCCGTTACACTGTATAATATTTTGTACGACACACCCCAATAACTGGGCCGAGTTATTTTTTATGATGTATCTGATGCCACAATACTAGCGAAACGGCATACTCTTGTCATCGTTATATGACGTTCGTAGAATTATTGTCGTCAATCAACATGTTACTTGCCAATTAAGGAAAACGTAATTGAAGCGTGGTCTAACTTGGAATTACCTGGAAAGAAAGACTTGAGAATTTGTGGCCAATCTGTATCTAACTTTGTTTTATGCATTTGGTTGAAAACGTTTCTTGTGTCATATACACTCGTCTAACCAAATCAAATATTTTTTTTTTTTTTGCACAGTCACTCCAATCAGCTAGCCCCAAACTAAGCAAAGCTTGTATTATGGTGACTAGTTGACGGTTGAACATACTCTTATATAGGTTTGCCCCTTGTGGGATTCGAAACCCGCAACCGCCGGGCTTTGTAAACCTAAGCGCGAACTACTACACCAGACTTTTGTCAATGAGTAAAAACTAGTTGTTAACTAACGTTATAATATTTTATATCAAACCGAAAGTGGCAGTAGATATTATTTAACGCTATCACGAGGTTAACAGTTCATAATTTATATTCAAATAGTTCTGAATCGGGGCCAGCTATGTTATAATAATATACACTATCTGTCGCTTCGTCCGTTCACAACATAATCGAAATCAATTCAATCGAATCAAATCGTTCATAACATAAATAAATAAATAAACTAAGGCCAACTTGCGCACCTCAGGGCTAGTGAATCTAATCCCGAACTATCCACTGACACGGTAATAAACATCATTCTATAGCTGTCAGTTTGCAAGACAATGACAGAGACAGAAAGATGTCTTGTTCTCATACTAAACGCCACCACACACGCCACCGCGCACGCGTCGGTTTGGCCGGGACTTAAAAGGAAACCATAACGTCAAAGAAGATGGTTAATTTGTGCGAAAAGGTGCATAAGCTCGTTGTTTTGGTGTTGCTATCGAACATTGAGAGCTGATAACTTACTTTTGAGGAATTACAATTTTATATTCACTCTTAATTTAAAAAAGAATTGGTAGTCTGTAAAGTTGGTTTACGGGCGTTAATTTTACGTCACAACGTCATAAGAAAACAATGATACTACTCGGACGCATCGGCCGATTGGAGTAGAAGAGAGATTGTTTGTTTGTTGTTTGTTTTAGCGGGAGGTTTCCGCACTTAGCCTCTTGATTGGGCCGTTGTGCGTGCTACATCCGTCTCGTTTACTCCAAACAGCCCAGGTCCTCCCAGAAGGTCAGCAGCCTTTTCAGGCTCCCGAAGGCTTCCGGAAGAGATCCAGGTGATTGGAGAATCCATGCCCGTTGTTCTGCCACACTCCCGCACTCCATAAGCACGTGCTGTGGCGTTTCTTCTGTCTCCGTACATCCTCTACATATGGGGCTGTCTGTTAACCCTATGTTAAACAGGTGTTTGTTTAGAGAACAGTGGCCGGTTATAGCACCTTCGCAGGGTTATCCCTGCGAAGTTTGTCCCTCTTTAGTCTGATGAGGTTGCGGGCAAGCTTTTTTGATGCTACCGGAATCGCATCTTTTGTTTTCCTGCATCCTACATTGTTCATCCATTGTGTTTGGTGTGTTTCTCTGGTTCTTTTGTGCAGCCACGTTTTAATTTGGGCCTGAGGTATGGGCAGTAGTGGTTCCGGTCCATGGATCGGCCGGCCTTCGATCCTCTTTTGGCCAATTCATCTGCTGCATCATTGCCTAGTGAGTTGCTGTGTTCCTTGATTCATTGCAGAACTACTCTGTTCGTGAGCGCAATGGATTGTAGTGCATTGTGACACTCCAGTATAAGGACGGAGGTTATAGCATTGTTTTGTAAGGCTTGGAGTACGGATGCACTATCCGAGACAATTTTAATGCTAAGGTCTCGAACGTCTCTGGCTGCAACGGCCTGTGCCGCTTTGGTGATACCATTGCATTCTGCGAGAAGAGAGATAGATGCGTCACAAGCCGAACGCTTAGGCCGATCGTGCCTCTCTATCGCTTGTTCCGCGCTCTCGCTCGCACGCAGAACGTAAATTTTTTTCGTGCGTGCAGCCGCTCATCGAATTATAAATAAGACGTTATCACGGTCAAAAACCGATAGTAAGCGAGAAGAATTATCGGTTGCTTGGTGGGACCAATTTTATGTTGTATGTATGTTTATTTTTTTTTTAAGTATATCCAAATATAATTATTTATTTATGAACTTTAGTTCCAAAAATAAAAAGATAAAAAATAATAATTCTGGTGTCAGTAATTCCCGAAAAGTTTTTTTTGTCAAAACTACGATTAAAGGTATTTAACTTACCTACTTTTGACAGACAAAATATTGCTCAAGCGGTATTCCGGTATTAAAAGCGCATTGCACAAACAAACTGTAAAAGTATTTAATTAATTATTACATTTAAAATGTTACATGTTGCTTTTATACCTTTTGCCATGATAGCAATTATGAGTAATACACAACTGATAATATAGACAAAGAATAAATTCGCAGCAGTATTATACCCAAAAGAATTTACCTCTTTATATTATTTATAAGTGATTTATAGCGCCTTTGTAAAAAGAGGCATAAAAAGCACATGTGCAAAGAATGGAACAGAGACTACAAACTTGCACGGGGTCGGTGACTCGGTGTGTGAGTTTCTACGTCGAATTTCTTAAGTATGTGCGAACGCAATTTGTAAAAAAAAATCTATAAAATATAAGGAACAAAAAGCTCATAAGAAGTTCGATTTGCATTGTCGGAATTACCATACTAAAATAATTATCAATTTTACGCGTTTTTCAAAATATTTGTTTAAATTTCATTTCGAAAAGAAAACATAAGTTATAATCTGTGGTATATTACATAATAAAACTGTAATGAATCGAATTCTGTAAATTGAATAATATCGAATATTGTTTTTAGGGGCACTCTCTAATAACTGAAGCCAAAACTGCAATTTTTAATGGCTTAGGCAGCTAGTGTATATATAATAATGGGGCCTATTATCGAAACACGTAGCTGACATTAGTAACAACATCGACTGAAAAACCAAAAAGAAATAGTTTTCTTCTTGAGTTAATTAAGAGAGTATAATATCGTGCCACATTAATCATCTTTTATTAATTGCGACTCTCTGTGGGTGTTTTTTATTATGACGACGATTGCTATCAAACAAGTTTCATCTTTAAAATCAACCCGAATTTATTCAACGTAAACGAAACTCATTTAATATGGAATCGAGTAATGTACAATTAAAATATAGGATCTTTGGAATTTTCCATTGAAAAGATTGGTTTTTAATGCAAGTTTTTTTTTCACATTTTTATGTTGTCTTGTCATACACGAAAGAAAGGTTAAAACTTTGCAGTCTAATACAATGTATTATCACCTGTGTGATCGTGCCGTAACGAGCGGTAAAATTATTTTCAATTGATTTTTATTAATATTTTCTACTAGACTCTATTTTGAATAATCTCCTTAAATAAGGCTTATTATACTTTTATATCCTGGGGGTCATAACTACTTTCTGTGTTTTGGTTTTGTGCTATAGACGCATAGAAATCAATTTTGTCAAAATTGTTTTTTATACGTATGTAAATGCTTAACTTGATGTTGGAATTAACAATCAATTTAAAAAATATTAAGTACATATATTACGTAAATTTAAAGGTATCACAGCATTAAGTGACTTTCCTTTAACGCGTTTACCCTCAATCCTAGCAAAACACTTTTTTATGGTAACGCGATCTCTTGCTACCGCTTAGCATCCAATTAGTTAAAAATCCAACATGCATTTGAACCACTTCTGTAAGTTATCTAGTTTATAATTTAGTATTTTATTTAACCTGTGAATACTGGAACCAATTAAAAAAAATAAAGTAAGAATTGGATTTTTTTACGTTCCTATATTTTACGTTCTTTAATTTTAGCCCGCCTATTGTTGATTTTAAATCCATGTAACTTAATTAAGAGCCACAAAAATAACGTACAACCACAACATGGCAAGTGATGTATTACAGTAGCATTACATTTCCCTTTTTAAAATGTAGGTACATTTTATACGACTACTAAAGTAAGAAACGATAAATAAACCGTTAGAAAGACCTTACCAAACTACAATAATGCGCCCCGACGGGTCTTTTGGGCGGGCGGTTTATGGAAAATCCCTCTTCCCGTAATCGCTTCTTCCCTTGTATTTGTAAAGGTATTGATCCTTATGTTGAGTCGCGTGACCGCGATATATCCAATGTTTACACCAAGCTATTCGAGTGATGGTGTCATAATTGAAAGCAATACATTTTTTTATTTTGCGTTTCCCATTTTAAAAGGCGCTTAACGATCAAATTAAAAGTTCAATGTAGAAACATAATGATCTAATAATCATGATAAACCTTCATCATCATCATCATTGCAGAAATAGGAGTTAAGTCCACTTCTGAACAAAGGCCTCCTCAATGACTTTCAGATTGACCGGTTAGAAGTGGCCTGCATACAGCTGCTGTATGACACGCAAGATTGCAGGAAGCCGCTGCTGTTTTATATAATCTTTATAATATAGTTTTTTATAATATTTATCAATTTTTTCGACCACAACGTATTACTATCTCTGGGATAAATGACTCGTGACTTATTTATATAATTTATAATTTGGAACTCTAGGAGTGTTTATTATTCTGTGCCGACAGTGAAATGTTAAAAAGTCCGCAAAAATTATACTGTTATTATTTTACTCCACAAGTATAACTGTAGTAGTAACAGTTTTTTTTTAAATCTAATTACCCCAGTTCGAACTAGCGTTAAATTTTATTTTAGACAGGAGTTGCGTTACTCTTAGGTAATTTTTATCAGGAAACACCAAATTAATAGGAGCTTTTCTTTGTAAGACAGTAAAAAACAGCAAAATGTGAGTCAGGCACGCGCATCGTGGGTTTCACAACAACGTGTATGTATTAGTTTAGGGGGCCTAGTGCATCGTTCGGTCGGTCGTATTAACCGATCAAATTAAAAAATCCATTCTCCCCGTATCAAAGGTATGACAATTTATGAACAATTGAAAACAGTTGGGT
Organism: Anania fuscalis; assembly: GCA_950371115.1. Lineage (NCBI taxonomy): Eukaryota > Metazoa > Arthropoda > Insecta > Lepidoptera > Crambidae > Anania > Anania fuscalis. Next base: position 9,557,832 of record OX493338.1, on the reverse strand, counting down.
TTTTTACATGGCTAGATTGAGTTGCTCATATTTTATCAATGGATTGACACATGAGACTGGCCATTTTAATTTGTCAGGTTTATACGACCGAACGATAGATACACTTTCGCGCTAGGATCCCAGGATCTTAAGCGCTAACCTTCAAACAATTAACCTATTTTTGTAATTTGTTGTTAATCGCTAATTAAAAAAAGTACTATATTTGACTTACTTGTACTTGACAAAATATATGGTCTAATGAAACTGCCAACAGTGATTGCTAAAAACTTAAATAATTTGTTATGTGTCTTACTTAAAACTTAGTATTTGACATTAATTTTAACTTGATCCTTCTACCTATGCCTGAGAAAAAGGTTCTTGACATAGGCAACAAAGTGTCATAAGGATTCCATTTTTGCCGTCTACGATACGGAACTCTAAAAAATGCTACAGTTTCCGATCACGCCCTTGATGCTCTACTTATCAACGAAATTTCTAATGTATCAAAGGTTAGTCGACAAAACGTGTAATTGAAAGGAAATCATCAGTACTTTGCCACACGATTTAACTGTTTACCACAAAAGTTGTCGACATGTCTAATTACAATATCGCACATGGTAGATTAAATCCACCACAGAGAGGCAGTGAAACGTTTTGTTAATGTTATTAATAATTGCATTTTATTTTTACGTATTTATGTATTTATCAGTATGATATAAAAGCAAATTTATAGGATTGAATTTATTGAAGTGGAGTAAGGTTTGCAGTGAGTAATGAAAAGGCAATCGTGTTTAAATTAATATCATCGAGTGTTTTTGTGAATACAATAAACTCTGCAAGAAAGACTTACTACTGCCATTTTTGTTTATCATTAATTCAACATTGTTTCAATTATCGTTTTGTGTGCACTTAATTTAATTCTAAAAGCAAGGGAAGGAAGGCAAAAAACGTTCTATTTTAAGCCATGTTGTTTATCTACTGATGCATTTTAAAGTTAACAAAATTAATAAAAAATATCAGCGCAGAAAAACAGGATTTTTCTTAATATGGTAAAGTGGATGCTAGACACAACACGGGTATTGATGCAACATAACCTCTTTTTATTTACTATTGTGTTGACATTTCGGCCTAATTACATAGGCCGTGGTCGCGGGAAGACTGGCGATGTACAGCGCGCCTGCTCAAGCACGGTGATGAATCTTCACCCACCAGTGAAGTGAGTGTGAGCATAGTTTGTCGGACTGACTGTACCTCCGCCAAAAATATTCAAGAAATGGGGGTGGGTGAAGATGTATCACCGCGCTTGAGCAGGCGCGCTTTACATCGCCAGTCTTCCCGCGACCACGGCCTATGTAATTAGGCCGAAACGTCGGGACAATAATAAATAAAAAGAGGTATATTGCATCAATACCCGTGTTGTGTACAGTGTTATAATTAAAAAATGCAACAAGAAAGTTTAAAATGTTATAAAGCGGATGCTAGCTACGGAGCTATATAGAGGAGATAGCTCCTAGATCGACTACAAAGGTGTCTCTGGCCCGATTAGCGTAGTGGCGCGGTAACTTGTGGAGTTCGATTCCCGGGTCAGTTCAAGTCATAAAACAAACTCTTATAAATTGGGTCGAGTCTACTTGTACTAATAGACGCCTCTATTTTATTTATGGATATGGATAACAATGATGTTAATTTCCTAACTTATTGAACATAACGATAAAATTGATTATGTCTCAATCTGCTTAGCTGAGGGGGACCTTGACAATTGAGGTGTTGTTAGGCGCATGTAAATAAAATTTATATTTATATATCACGCTTGAAAAGCATCTCTGTGGCAGCCGAGTTAGTGGGGCATAAAACTATGTAGAGCGGCCTTGACGCCGCGTGCACCACGACACAATGACCGCTAACACTGACTTTCCATTTCATTGATAACTGGAATTTGAACAAGATACTTATAAAGCTCGTACGCGCGATTGTACGGTCTATGATAAAAAAATAACAGTTTTTCTATTAGTAGAGTAGGGACAATCCCTATCTTATCTTATCCTTTGTTTTACTATCTTATTACGGCTAAGTCTAAAAATAGGATTAACATCTGAAGCATTATGCTAATTGACGGTGGAATCATAAAAAGCTATAATATCTTTTCCATTTTGTTACAAAGTAATACATGAAAAAATACGTTTCTAACTAATGCTCGCGGGTTAGGTGATTTGAGAAGAATTCAAACCACATTATTATTAATACTAGCCGACCCGGCAAACTTCGTACCGTCTAAAAGTTTTTTTTTCCGTCAGCTTTTCCAATGTTTTTATTATTTATTGCTATATTATTAATACATATAATATTTATTATATCTGCTATTAGGGGCGGTAAAAAAAATATTTATTTAAAATATTTAAAAATATATATATATGGTATTGATAATTTCTTTACTGAACTAATGAAAAATAAATAAATGGACTGTACTGTTCCAACTGTAGTGTTAACAATCAATTTGAGACCGATTTCCATGCATTGTACCGCTTAATGGTATACAATTCAAATGTGTACAAACAAAAAGACTTATGGAGGTGTCTTATTTATGTATCTATCTTAAAAGATCGTTAACACAAACGTCTATATTGTACTATAATTGCTTTTATTACTTGTATGTAGGTATGGCGAGTACCGTTATGCTAAGAATTTACCACAATCTGGACAGTGACTAACTTATTATTCTTTTACGACGGTAAATAAATACGGGTAGAGGGCATTTAGAAAAGATAAAACATTCCATTGTGCTAATTTGCTATTTCTACTTATCTAGTATACAAAATCTCTTTATTATTTTATCTTAATGTCCTTTAGACCCGCCTACCAAATTTTAATATTAGACATTTGTGTACAAGTACAAACTATTAGGTACATTGATATGCCTCTAATATTTTATTTTCTGACTAAACCTTTTCATCTGTTAAATAAAAAATAAGTTCATTCATTCTGTATATTTATAACCTACAACTGCCGCTATACGTAATTTGTGCCTACACGATGTGGTTTTAAATGGTAGTCAAGTTTGAGGTGTTAATAAATTATTAGACAAAAGTATTTATAATACCAATATTACTCAGTCACTACCAATATTATTCATCAATACTTAAAATATATTTTTATTTAATTCTCTTGACCTAGTTCAGGGAGTCGATGGATGCGGGCCGCTTGCAACCGGCCAATCTGGACTGGAAGTCACTGGGGGAGGCCTATTGCTCAGCAGAGGACGTTCTGTGGCTGAAATGGTGATGATGATGATGATAATTATCTCCTAATTCTAGGGTTAGTTAAACGTGCTTATTACCAAGAGTGTTCTATTGTAATAATTAAATAACCAAAGTATGTGGATTTAAAGAACAAATATAAATAAATATAGAAAAAATAATTTAGACTAAGAAAGTACTACTACTAGAAACATGTTATGAGTACTGGAAAAAACTATTTTCTGTCGTCAAGATCAAGGTTGAGGACTCAAAAAGAAACAGGAAGTATTTTCTTTATTTACAAAAGGACGTTCTGAACTCAAACTCTTCTTGGCTTTGGTGTTTATTTTTCTATTTCTTTATTTAAAAATGTTTTGAGTGCAGCTCAAAACATTTCTGTATTGAATCATATTATTGCAAAGTTATTCTGTATGCAAATTTTATCCAGTTTGTTGCCTCCGTCTGCAAAATGCATAGTAAATCCATCTGGACACAACATAAACTTCTCGAATTGTCGGTTCCAAAATTGAGAGCAGTCACTTAAAAGGTATTTCGATCGCAATTTTGCTTTAGAGCCTTAACAAACTCATTTATAGTGCTCAAGAATGCATGCAGTCTGAGTTTGTAAACTATCTTGGTAAATTTCCCACGCTTGCAGACCACTGTCCGATTAATTAAATATCCGTCTAACATTGTACTAAGTTATCAGAATTTTCAATATGCTTTGATTGTTTAGGATCCTTCTAAGGTCTTATTATACTTCTCAATTTAGTACACAGAAACGTAGGTATTAAAAAAGCATCGTTATTAGACAAACTTAACTTAAAAGAGATTGACACTTTAGCAATAAATAAATATGCACCAGAAAACACACCAAGTAATGTGTCGAGTAAGATATTTCTATTTTTTTTGTTACAAAAAACATTACAGACAATTTATTATTTTTGGGTATCAGCCAGCACACCAAAACCAGATTTTTTCTAATTTGACCCAAGCTAAACCTGGGAGTTCGAACTCCATTGAGTTCTAGGTCATTAGGGTCATTTAAAAAAAGTTCGGACAACGCAGGTCCATTTTGATTAGTAAAAGGTAATCTTCTACGCTATATTAGTAAAAAAACAAACACAAACAAGCACAAGTTGAGCAAATACTCAATACGACCAGCCCCCTAACCATGAACTCTAAAAACAATCTCAAAGTTGTCAAATCTGTCAATTTTGGTACGTCATTTCATACAAAATTTGACAGAAATGATAATGTTTGACAGATTTGTGATTGTTTTAACAGTTCATGGTTAGGGCCCAGGAGATAATACCACAGATGGCAGGAGCGAGTCAATCGGTGTTCCTATTGACCAGCACCCTGGCAAGATATCGAATAATTAAATAGGGGTGTCATGTCTTCCCGCTATGGTCCTCAGAATGGAGTTAGAGCTGGCCCGTACTCTGCAGAGCAACGACGCTGCTTTTTTACGCATGATGGCATGACGACCTCCGTAGCCGAGAGGCGAGCACGCCGGACTGTATTGGCGCCGCCATCTCTGAGGTTCCGGGTTCAGTCCCCGGTCAGGCCAATGTAGAAAACGAACTTTTGTATATTGGCTCGGGTCTGGGTGTTGTGGTACCGTCGTTGTTTCTGATTTCTATAACACAAGTGCTTTAGCTACTTACCTTAGGATCAGAGCAATGTATGTAATTTTGTCCAATATAAAAAAAATATATATTAACTGATTGACTACACCGCGCAAACCTGCGCACCAGCATGTAACATCTGACCGCCAACGCTCTACGTTCCCTCTCAATATCTTCATGGTCCTTAAGATCGTCAGTTACTAAGTGTCCTAGATATTTATTATCTTATAAAATTGAGGAAGGTCAGAATATTTTTCAAGTGATTACGGACAACAACTTCTAATAATAAATTATAAGGATAGTTCTAAATAATTATAAGGAATTAGTTCTAATTGAAATACAAAATAGTATACTCAAAAGTATAATAATATTTGATTACACATTTAATGAAGAAACCCCTTTGTCAGATACATAAAGACGTACGAGTAAATGATAACAATCTGTTACGTAAAGTTAGTTACACCATTTTGCATAGTGGGATCTGTTACGAACAATGAGTATGGAAAGTGACGATATTTGGCCAGTTTTCCTTTCAAATCAGGTTTCGAGTCATGCAACTCGGTAAGTGAGAAGCGAGATCACTGCATTTTTTCAATGAGTTCGAGGTTAATGACATTTTAAGTATGTTTAAATTCGATATGAGGCAACATCAGGATGTTATTTAAACATAATCCTCATTTCTGCCGTCAGAAAAAACAAAAGAATAACGATGTGTGCTAAATTAACAAACTTGCAATTTGTCAAACAGAAATGTGTTCTCTATTTATTTAGACATGATAGTAAATACTTCTCAGTTGTCTTTTTCTTTATTAACGAGTATTGTAAATGCTGTTTACACTATTTAGTTATTGTATACCATATTTTATTGCCCTCGATCTTCAGATAAATAAAATGAATGGTAGCAAGACAAATTGAAATAATATTGTGCACTAAATGCATAGTTAACAATTAATCGTGTTCTCGCATTCTACGAATAACGGGTGCCAACAAGTAATTGTGCATTAATTAAGGAATTTACAGTAAATTTAATGAAGGAATGTTTGTTTCTAATATACAGGTGAAAATTTAAAATATTATCTGGTCATGTACAAGTAGATTAGTGTCCGAACCATAATATGTATCTAAAGACTTTTGATTAATAGGTAAAACTACAGCAAAAATAAAACAAGATTGAAGTTATTTTTAAGAGCTTATAATATAATTGGGCCCCAGTCCCCACATATTATGATGATCATACTAATCCCAGAAATTATGTTGTAAAAATGTTAAAACATTAAATTTGTTAAATGTTAAAAAAAACAAAGGCTTTTAAATTTTTATATGGATTTTAGCTATTGTCTTTCAAAACCACATTCATTTGCTAAATGTTTGACTAGCAGATATCTTACGAAATGCTCTTTTAAAAAAAAAAAAAATTAATAACTTTTCTTTTTGTCATTCAACAAGTAAATATCAAGAAGAACCGCGAGCTTAGCTGCTAGTAACAAAACAACAAACACAAGGACTCTATCTTGCTTATCGGTAGGCCTTAGTCACGGATACAACGTTGAGTTCTTGAAGTATAGATTTATTATCGATCTTAATGTAAATATTAGTTCTATTTGAATTAAGGTCCATTGTGTTGTCTGTTATCATAAAATCCGGTCTAGTACAACGATAGTGTAGTCATGTAGTCACAATTTATAACAACAACAACACTTATAAAAACGTATGGTTGTGGTATATCGCTTAAAAAAACTGACCGTTAGGGAAAAGAGGTCCTCTTGCCTCTTGGGGAAACATGTCTTCATGAAATGAGAATGGCCACCAAGTCCCATCCGCTGGACCAAATACCTAGTTACAATAAATTGCGGAAAGCATTTAAGGCTAAGGAGCCAGGAGCCGAGCCGTTAAATCTATAGGGAAGGCACCAGAAGTGCACTTCTAGAGAGAGATGATGATTGTGTTTTGATTAGCTTAGATGGAAACTTCTACTTATAAGCTTGAATAGCTCGTGAAATAGCTCCTTATAATAGGTTTTTATGTGTAACATTGTACACTGACAGACATTTCCACAACTCTTGAGCAGTTAGTTAGGGTTAGGTAGACCTAGAAAAAGCTGAAAAATCTAGTGACTAAACTTGAGTTAACTGCAATTGTTAATGTCAACGTGCGTGAAAATTTTAACTACGTTTTCATTCAAATAGTAATACTTCTCTGCGTATAAATGAATAGATACGTTTTAACTTATAAAAACAAGTCATTAAAATATCCTAATTGGTATATTAGTTGCTTTATTAATAAAACATCAAACGTTTTAATTGCTAAACAAATATGAAGCAATTTACAATTGTAGCGTTAAACATTAAAATTTTCAAACAAACCGTGCGAAAATTACTATGAAATCTCACAATATCAATAGCTGGTTGCACTCGAACAATGCACAATTGTTCATGTTTTTAAGCATTTGCCTATTATTACTGCAAACTACCTGTCGAAGTAATTTTGAATGAAAACGTAAATATCATCCAAGCACTCGTTTACCAATAATGGACACGATTCTAAGCTAAGGAGTACAAAGCACAACAGCGAAGTTAGTATTTCTTAATGTCTTATTCTATCCCAGTTCACACTGATGAAGTAATGAGTCACACAAAAGTCTTTAACACAATTAGATAAAAACTATAAGTTAAGTTATTGTCATTTGTTAGTTTCTAGAAAACTTTCGTATTAGTAGTTCTAATGATGTTATAAAAGAATGGTCCTTATTCCGAGTTTTATAAAATCAAATTTGATTAAATAGTCATACGCACAATAACGAGCGCTGCTAAAGACGTAATTTTCAATATTTATTTCTATTTATATACCTTACTCTATTATGCCACTGATCAGGCAATATTATGAGGTTTCTCCAACACTCTTATCTTTTATAAGGCTATGATAAACGAAGTAGCTATCAAAGTAACTTCATCATTCAAAAGATTTTGAAAATTACTACAAGAATTTAATAGAAAAAGAAGAACCGATGAAGTCGGGAATACCCATCGAGGTTTTAAATAAAATGTAAGTATGTAAACTTATAAACTATACGTCTAATAATAGGTACTCAGTCGAGTAAGTAGCTATTACGAGTACACTCGGGCTCGAGTCTCAGTCACTCTTAATTCGTCGAAATAGATAATTCGGGTCTGCAATTTAAAGTATAATAATTAATTTTAAATTATATTTTTGTGTTTTTTAATAGTTTTTTAACTTGAACATAAACAAAACCATAAATAACTAAAACTTTAATCTACTTTCATTCCTACGGTGACTCGAGTGTACGTACGGAGTGATGGGGCGGATTTATAACATTAGGCCATTCGACAACTTGAGTAATTCCTGAAATTAACAAAATCTAATAGGACTCGCGTGACATGACTGAGCAAAACTATCCGATATTTCCACGTACCATATTCCCCAGTGCCTCATTGCCAATGGCTTAGGCAACTTAAATGTGGTCCTTGACTATTGGCCTGAATAAGTCCTAATTCACCCAGCGTGCTATACAGAAAGCTATCTCTGAGTCAGATCTGCAATGAGGATTAGAAAGATTATATGGCAAGATTATTTAATCTTCAAAGTATTCCATCCCATATAAGTTTGTTAGGATGTTTAGATGTTTATGATTCACGCGTAAATGGCTAAACAGATTTAGATGAAATTTTGCACACATATATAATAAGATCTGAATTAACATATAGGATACTTTGTATCCCGTTTCAATGTTTCTGTGGCATGTATGTGATATACCAAACATCGTGTAGTTCACGCAAACGAAGTTGCGGGCACAACTAGTTTGCTATAATTTTTACTACATGTTATATTCAATTACGTATAAAGCTTACCTACATCAATTACACCAATACGTGCTATGATGAAATAATTTGTTTCAAAGTATCATTAATTCGACATGCAAGATTTGGGAGGAGTTAATGACTTCATACGCAGCAAAACTTGTTATTGCATGCACTATCAGTGCAATTATGCAATAAACTTACATAATATGTAACAAATAACATTGTAGGGTTCAGTCTACCTTCGTGCATGATTGATTTGGCTGGCATATACGTTGTTAAAAATCGGATGCTTGCGCCGCACACTAGGTGTTTCAGGAATAAAGATTTATGTAACAAATAAAGGAAACATGGCGACCCTTTTTTAATCCTCGCTCATTTCGCGCACACACGTGTGACGAGGTCATTTTTATTTAATTGTTATCTTTTTATCCAAGCATACGGGTAAGGTTCACGAATGCCAGTTCTAGACAAGTTTGAATAAATATTTGCGGCGCACACGGCTTCGTCTGCGTCGAATACGGGTTGTAAATAAAATGATTGTTTTCACATTTAACAGTTTTTGTTAATCGAAACAGCGATATCTGTATCGCATTCTTCCGGAAATGTGTCATTTTTTTGGCATTAGTAGCACCTGCCCAATCGGATGGTTTGTTTTAAATATTGTTTAAAGGATTATAAAGGAATTGATAAGGTCCGCTTATATTTTATAATATTAACATACAACGCATAGTTTCTAGATGCAACATTCTTAAGTTCCTCAGCTAAAGCTACTGCAGTTGCCTAAACGTAGGTATTGATTGACGGACCCTTGAAATGTGTGTAGTACATTAACCCTTCGATTTGATTCACGGTATTTATCGTACGGAACCTTCATAAATATATTTCAATCACTTGGTATCAGAGGGTCGGAAGTCAGATACGGCATAACTAATGATGCCACGATTTCATTCTCCAATAACTCAGTATGGCTGATAGAGGTCGGTTATTGTGAATAAAGTGATATATTGCTGTCCCGCCAGATCCTTTTAGTGTTTGCTGTTTCATTGTTATACTTCTTGTTTCGTTATTTGCCCCTATTGGCATTCTCTCCTTGCTATTAGGTTCTTGCTTCCGTACTTTTTGTCGTACGTGACTTATGAGAAATGTTTTTTTTTCTATTGTCCGGCAAGGCATATCCAATGTGGACATTAATACCAATCATTACTTATTTCTATTCAGGTTGTTCTATAATAAAAAAAACAAAAAGAAATATACGCGTCGACTTGAGAAACTCCTCCGTTTTTGCGTCGGTTAAAAAACAAGGTCATCTAAATTGTGTTCTAAGAAACATATTTGTGTTCTAGAACCTATAACAAAAAGTAATTACGTAACACACTGATCGGAACCTACATCTGTAAACCGCAGGATGTAGAGGATTTGTACCAACAATTGCCACGGAATTGGAGCGAAGATACGATTAAATTGCTTCAGTTCTCCAATCAGTAGATATATATCTAGCTAGGTACCCACCTGAGATGCTACCTGTCTTTTTATAAGGGTTCCGTAGCCAAATGGCAAAAAACGGAACCTTATGGATTCGTCATGTCTGTCTATCTGTATCTGTCCGTCCGTAAGTCACAGCAATTTTTTTTCCGAAACTATAAGAACTATACTGTTGAAACTTGGTAAGTAGATGTATTCTGTGAACAGCATTAAGATTTTCACACGAAAATAGAAAAAAAAATTTTTGGGGGTTTAATAAGTAATACCTACTTAGAACTGAAAACCTATTTATTTTTTATCAAATCCATACGTGTCCCCCACACGTATGGATGTATCTATATATATATAGGATAGGTCTGCAAAAATGATATTGAGGTTTCTTATATCATTTTTAGGGTTCCGTACCCAAAGGGTTAAACGGGGCCCTATTACTAAGGCTTTGCTGTCTGTCCGTCTGTCCGTCTGTCCGTCTGTCCGTCTGTCCGTCTGTCACCAGGCTGTATCTCATGAACCGTGATAGTCAGAGAGTTAAAATTTTTACAGACGATGTATTTCTGTTGCCGCTATTACATACAAAAAAACAGAATACAATAAATATTTGAGGGGCTCCCATACAACGACCGTGATTTTTACCGTTTTTATAGATAAATGGTACGGAACCCTTCGTGCGCGAGTCCGAATCGCGCTTGGCCGGATTTTTTCTAAACTGAATAACTTCCAAAGTGGTAAAATGTGTCCCCCCCCCCCCTCCCCCTGTAACTTCTAAATTATGAGAATGATAAAACTAAAAAAAATATATGATGTACATTACTATGCAAAATTCCACCGAAAATTGGTTTGAACGAGATCTAGTAAGTAGTTTTTTTTAGTAGACTCAGTTAGTTTCAAAAATAAATTACTGTCGAATTAGTGAAACTCAGAATAAATTAATGTTTAAGGTGTTCTCTCTCAGATATTAGTCAATCTCTCAGACACCCATAAATATAAGGTCGGTAAAATATTCTAGAATAGAATAGTATAGAAAAAAAATGGTCCATAAACACATACATTCTATACAATCGGACACTGCTCACCTGTTCAAATTTATTAATAAAAGAATAATTAATGTGTTATTAACAAAGCAAAATGCAAGAGCTCGTAAAATCAACACTAATAAGTATGCAAAACAAATTAATTTAATAAAACAAAGAATAATAACTCAACGTCGCAAGCAAGAAAAGGTCGATAAACAATAATGTGAATTAATCGTTTTCTAGAAGAAAAAAACAAAAATTGAAATTTCCTTGACACCATTACTATTGCAATGTGGATTACATACAGACATATATCCTATTCAATAGGTTTTTATGGGCCAACGATAGCCGAAAATCGGCTATGCACCTGCATTGAGTGCATCTGAGTAGGACTGACGGCTGGTAGAGGGTTATGAAAACACCACTTTTTAATTATTATTTTTCGATACACAATCGCTATCCACATGTTGTTAATGTTAAAAAAGTGGCGTTCAGTGTTGCCACAATAATAAAATTAGCGGCAATTTAATGTTCCTTGCAACAGAGCCGCTTATTATGCAAAATACATAATAAGTACCTATTTGCAGTGCTTAGACGAGTAAAATGTAGATTACTGTACTGTTTGCTAACAATATCTTCTTCAGCAACTGGTTATGAGATAACATATACTTAATTTATCTTACATAATATGTCTGGTGAAACTTTTTGTCAGTCATTATTTTACCAGGCATAGTTGCATATGGTTATGGTATTAAATATAGAACAACAGTACGCAGACATGCACTGAAAAAAATACTTGCCTTAAAATATACGACAGGCTGGCCCAGGTTTGTTTAAAAACTAATCAGACTTTGATTATGATGATGATTGACATAAGAACATAAACCACGATCTATAATATTACTCGTATACTGGTGATAATTATCTTAAAATTCGCTAAAAAGTATACCGACTGCATATCATTTTATCAAAACTAAATATTCTATCATAGATAAAAAATCATTTAATTTTGCTTGTCCTACTTCTAGGTCATTTGTGGTTAGTCTAATATATTTATTTGCTTTCTCTGTCATATCACCGCATAATGAAGTGTGAAATTAAAAAATAACGAAGGAATGAAATATGAAGTGGTCAAGAATAGATATTCTTAGGTCGTTCTCTACCACTCCACCCAACAATACTTAAACACATCATTCTCCTCATTTCCTACGGCCCCTTTTCTTTTAATCACATATCTCACTAGCCTAACAAGATATTATTAAACGAAAGGGGTGCGCAATCTCCATCGTTATCCCATAAAAATCTGCCCTTTTGGCATTATTGGTTTTCTTTCTTATTTTTATTGGACCTACTGCTATATCTGCGCCAAGTAAAGTTTTTCTTCTATTTATACCCAAAGCACCTTTCAGCAATCAATAACGTAGAGTATGTACAAAAAACTGTCGCCCACCTGAGTCAGTAAAATTCAAATAAAAAGCTAGACCTTCGCTCAGACTAATGAATGGTAGCAAAAACTCCAATCCGTGCTAAATCCATTACCTGTGGCGAGCGAAACCATAGTAAATGTAGACTTAGTAGGTGTACTTTTATATCTTATAAACTGAACTGGTATACCGGTGATGACCTACGGAGTCTAAACGTGAAATATGGCAGTAAAGCTGGCCCAACTTCACGTCACTCAGCGAGCTTATTTTTTGCTTTTTATTTATGTGGCTCTACTACTACTATAAACCCCAAATAACATGTCAGTCTATGGATGTCAGTCATTAGGTGACCGTCTGATGTATGGGTTCGCGCTTCAGACTATAAAACATGGTGGCTGCGGGCAGGATAAACGTGAGTCATTGATGAAAACCGCTGATTTTCATCAATAAAACACCTAAGTTAGTATCTACTGCCTACCTCGAAATAAAACGAATGCCCGCCACTGGCTGCGGGTTCAAATCCCGCAAAAGACCAATAATATTATGTAAGTTTGATGAGCTTGAGCATTTGTACCTAAGTCATGCATGTTTATAAACGTATTTAAGTATGTTTATCCGTTATATAGTCACACTAGTATAAGCTTTACTTACTAAGTTTGGAGCTAGGTACTTGGTGTGATCGTGGAAACTATTTATCTTATTTACATTTAACAGTTTGCCAGGAAATCGCATTTCGACGCCTACGCAAGTCGCGCACCGTCGCGTCGGACAAGTCGCAGAGACGCAGAGTGAGGCAACTGCATCTAGCTGTGATGGTGCTTGGGTCATTCACCATGACATGCAACCTATCACTCGTGTGTCTAATGCACTGAATAAATTGTGATATCTAGAGGTGGTCTAGACATGTTCTCAACGAAAGAGAAGATTGATACTCTTGCGTGTGGTAAGTATTTAAAGTAAGACAAGTGAAGGTACTGATTACCGTCGGCAGACAGAACAGCCATTATTATCATTTCGACAGAATTCTAATCATAATAAATCATGTAAATCTCGTCAAATAATATTTCAGTTTGGAACAGTAAAATAAATTATGGAATACTAAATCTTCTTGAAGTAGGTTTTCAAATGGATAACATATTAATATCAAAACATCAAATTAGTACTTTCAGAAACGTCGTATTACAAGTTTTCCAAGAAGCTGTTAGTTGAAAATATTTCTTCGTATGGGCCCAAAAAATTATCTTATCTAGTTTTATGCAATGTATTTCCAAGAACTATTTTGTAGCAAATGAAAAATATATAAATAAAACAGCGTACGATGAACCGTTTTAATTAACATAAATGAATTTTGTTTCAGCGTTCATTCATGTATGTTAATTGCATAATATTACAGTTACGGAAATGAATCTTACCTTATTTATAATCAGAAGGCCTACTACGAAAATGTTTCGTTTGTTCGGGCGTGTCACTTGTATCAATCCTTTTACAAAATATGATCAACTCAAACTAGTCGTGTAAAAAACACGACCATTTTCAATTGTTTATAAATTGTCAAAGGTTTGATACAAGTAAATAGTTATTTTAATTTGATAGGTTAATTCGTCCGAACGAACGAAACACTTTCGTAGTAGGCCTCCAGCACTCATTAAGAAATTTATAATTGGAAAACCGACAAAACATTTTCATAATTCACATAGCACGCGTAATTTACCCAATTGTGAAAGTTTCAACGTCCTTAATAACAGAGGGAATTTGTGTGATCGAACTTAATTAAAGTAAGATAAGGGTTCTTACGTGTTTAATAATTTACCATTATTAATACTTAAATTCTTAATGTTCAACGTAAGAGGCAATTGCAATTCAAGGTTATGAATCTCAGGAAACGGACGCCATATAAAAATTTCCTTATTTGTTGTGGGTCTATTGTTAATCATACCGACCAAATTTTGTGACTCATCACAAGCATCTGTCTCTTCTGTTCTAGAATATTTAACATGATGCCCCTTTTTCTGAACCTTAGTCAAGTTAAAACCTAAAGTAATCAGTGACCGCTACTTTTTTTAAAGCTGAATTACGTACCTATTTCTTCAAATTTTCTTTCGGGTCATTTTAAAAATAGGAAGGATGCGTTCGAAACATCTTATCACTAAAGTCCAAGACCATCACTAAACAAATAAGAAGACCAAATTAAAGACAAGTTCACTTATTAATTTAAACCGCAACCGTACCTATCTGTCCCCACATACGTATTTCATTAAAATAATTCAATGAATCATACGTTTCACATGCAATTATCCGTGACTTATTAGACAGATCTACATTTTAATGGTCGTTTCAAGTGTGCTCACCTTAATAACTTCCTATCACGTATTCTAATTTCGTTGTGATATTGCAGTTGCTTGCTTTCTATTTCTATATAATCATTATCTTGTCTATGTCGCAAACTGCCTTCTCGTTAACTCATTGAATTGAGTCATAGATTCGAGCCCGGTAAACGGGAAGAACATGGAAGCAACTTTTATGCAGGGATGTACCATAAACGCCGAACAGTATTAGAAGTGTTGTTTAATTTTTATAATTCTGTAACGTTAGCCCTATGAATTTGTTACAATAGCAACGTATCACCACAATAAAAGTGACTCAAAAACTGGCCGATGTTACAAATGCAAAGGCAATGCTTTTCAATTGCAAAAAAACGAACATCACGTGTTGTCGTGTCTGAACGTCGAGCGTGTAAGCGAGATGATCTAGTTTCAAAAATGTTGTATCATTTCTTTATTCTTCCATACTTTTACCACATACTTTTGCAGACTCCATATATCTACGTTATCGAGTCAAGTACTTGCTGCTAATGCTATTTGAGAACATAATGGAATGTGTGAACTAAATACTTTACTGCTAAGAGTAGTAATACTTCCAAACTTAAATATTTATATTGTTTTGGGCTGAAATTATCAGTTATAAGACTTATAACCTTAAATCTTTCTAACATATCGACTTTAGCTAATCACTACAGTAATTTTTATCATAACTTTAATTACCTAAGCATTAACGGAAATTCTCAAAGCAGTATTAACTACTAATAAGCGTAACATTTGCCTTAGGGCCTTAGATATAAATACATATATTACTTTAATATAAAAAAGTTATTTTTTCAAGATTTTGAACTTTATACATTGTGTTTAAAGATAGTTCTAAGCGTTTCGCACGTAAACACAAAGCATTGTGTTACTTTTACTGGCATGACATGACATTTAATTTTCACTTAATTAACGACTTACCAAAGACTCTTTTTCTTTACTTAAAACGATTAGTAATTAGCATGCCCAAAGCCAATATTCTTTTGTACAATAACTTACATAATGAGAAGACATTATTATTTACATGCGCAGAAGTTTCCCGTCTACACAAGCTGTTTCTTGTCCACTCGAATCAGTTAAGTTTCCTTATATTGTAAGTAGGTGTACTTACTATTGAATGGACAGTGATTATCGTAGTTTTTACTAACACATCCAACTAGCTCTCGAGGTAAACTTTATCTTGTCCAAATTTGACAATCAACAGTCCAACGACACTTCTAGCAAAATTCCCATAGAGAAAAGAACGTAATTTTTTTTGCAAATTAGTTTTTAATTAGAAAACAAAACTAGGTTTATAATCATACACACACGCACTTGCCTTTTGCGGAATCCATTTAAGAAGATATAAATTTTATAGTTTTGTAAAACAACTTTTTTAAATTATTAGGTTAGACTATACAGAGGTCGGCCAAGGACAACTATTTTAAATAGCCAAGCAATTTTCAAGATCCGATTACAAGATTGGTGACTTAAATGAATCTAAAGTTTTGAAACTGCGCAGTAAGAACACTTCTTAATCTTGGCGCGTAGACGTTCAGATTAGGTTTCCACGTAGCCCCTTAGTGTTTATTCAATTGTTATAACATAACTTCATAAATTATCTGTACAGTCAGCTTCAAAAATAGGACATATTCTTTTGAAATCGTTGACACCTAAAATGGGGTACCTAATAGGTTTGGTGAAAAAAGTGCATCTATTTGACGCTGAATGTAAACCCATGTTAAAGACCTTAGTATAGTTGTTCGCGCTCACCACGGGCAAAAGCATTATTATTTCAACAATTTGTTTTTCAGTTTAAAGGTCGACATTAAAAAAACGTTGTTTAGTAAAATACTGTTTAAAGTTCAAGGTTAAGCCATATGACTATGAAATCTTAAAGTGACGATTAGTTTTTATTGTTACCGTATCGTGTGTTATGGCGAAATAAGCCTAAGCCAAAGGTAGGCTCGCCGAGCCAAACTGTGCTTAGTTTGGGGCTAGATAATTGGTTTGATTGTAAAAACAGTTTATTTGTTTTATTTAATACCCGTGTACAAAATCTGGACTGATTGAATTAATTGGGATGTGCACACTATCATTCTTAGACACCATTTATTAAAACTAACACCCTATTTTAGGTCTGATAACACGGTACATTTAAATTAATTAGTCAAATCTAATTTTGATTGCTTCGAAATCAACACAAAGTTAGGCAGTTGAGTTAGGTAAACAGTGACGTCATAGTTCGATATCGTCATACAAATTATAAGAAAGAGATGCGTTTTGACAGGCCATAAAAAGAATTTAATGTCAATTGATTGGTGGTGTCAACTAGCCTATTGAAAATGCTTCCAACTAAGTGTTTCTTCACACTGTCATATAACTTCGCCGAAATTCACTGAATTGCAAAGGTTCAGTTCTTCGGTGAAGGTGAACGGCATCATTATTGCATAAAATATATGAAGACGAAAACAAAACCAAAATGTGCGAAATAAATCAACAATCAAATTACATTGTTATTATATTTTACCAATAATAAAGCAATTTTCTCAATTTCGCTTACAAGTTAATATTTTAAACCTTAAATTTATAGGGTTAAACCCTAATGATTCATGGATTAATGATGTCAAGATTATCGACATTTTTCCTGTTACCTAAGTACCATAAGGATAACAAAACTATTAAAATTGTAAAAGTATAGATCTATTCCACGACTGTCACCAACTTTATACTTATATCTGTCAAACTTTGTTTTAACGCAGCCATCGTTTTATATTTAATTCAGTGCATTTGTGCTTAAAGAGGCTGCTAGTGGGAATGGTTTGGGATAGTTTTGATTTCTTCCATTTTATAAGTTATTTTGGGGTGCTGAATCCGAATCTGACGTTTGCTAACAAAATTTCGCGACGCAACATTGATAAAATGTAAAAAATTTCTGCTATTTTCAGTTTTTCTTAAAACTCGGATACTATTAACTTTTAGTATCTGGGCCCTAACCATGAACTTTTTCACGACCGAGATTGTTTGGTAGCACTTTGATATGAGCACAAAATTTTGGTCACGTGATTTGGTACCATGAACTACCTAAAACGATCTTGTTTAGTGTTGTGAAAGAACGAGTGAACTGTAAAAAATTGTCTATGCGTTGAAATAATATCAAAAAATGATGCACGTGGTCCGAATTAGATAAATTAAATGAACGAAATATTATTGAACACAATAAATACCTGTGTTTGCTTGCTAATTACTTAAAAATATAAAAAAAAAATGTATTTTGCTTGTACTAGGAGTTATTTTTGTAGAAATGTTACATATTTTTAGCGTAAATATCAGCCTTTCTTATTGAGCTATGACTGAGCTCTTGATTTTTAAAAATCATTTCGGACCAAGAGTCATACGTCATGAATGATAAAATTCAAACGTAGTGGTTTCATTCTCTTTGGATAAAATTAGAAAAAAGTTAAAGTCAGTCTTTAATGTAAACACTTGTATTTACAATTTATTTTACAATTATTTTTTTCTAGACTCGAAAGCACATTTCAAGAATGTGTTCTGTTAATTTATGATTTTACTTCATTTATAGGTAACACTTATAATAGTTCAATTGTTTAACGATGTTTGCATGGACAACATAACACAATAAATTATCACATTCCTCATTGGGCCTTAGTTCGGTAGACACGTATTGCTTGTTCCACCACTTTGCAAAGTTAAAAGTACCCTCAAATATTTGCAAATAAGGATGGGGTAAAGTATCGATAGTTGAATCTATCGATATTGTCATCAAACCTCACCATGGACAAATACCTAACCAGAAGTGTCTCCAGCTCTAGTTTGAACAGCAAGCGTGACAGAGAAGATGAATCCAGTGAAGATTGGCAACAGCCTAAACGTACAGCGATACAGAAGTCGGCATCAAACCGACCTATATTTGCGACCTCAAATCGCTATAGCAACCTTTCTGTCGATCAAGGAACCCAGTTACCTGAACCTTTACGTGCTGCGGTATCAACAAGGAAAAACCCCCACCGGATACCACCAATAATTGTTCTGCTTCAAGATGACTGGACCCATGACAGAATACAGAAAGTTATTACGAAACATACCAAGAACTTCCACTTTCAGTACAGAGGAAAAAACAAAGTGGCTATTCAGTGTTACTCACCAGACACTCATCAAACCATCAAAGAAGACCTTTGTCATGAAAATGCACGGTTTCATACATATACACGCAAAGATGAAAAAGTGTTTAAGGTTGTCATCAGGGGGCTTCCGGCGTACTTCGAAGGTACTCTTTCAGAAGAACTTGATAAGATCGGATTCAAGGATGCCACAGCGACAAAACTAAGCTCACCACTTAAGGAACCTGTTCCATGTCCTCCCTTTCTTGTCCAATTACCTGCGGGAACGGACATTTCAAAATTTCGGCAAGTTAAATATATCGGAAACTGTGTAGTCAACATCCGCAAATTCAAGCCAGGCCTGTCGACTGGAACACAATGTTTCAGGTGTCAAGGCTTTGGTCATTCTTCTCGAAACTGTAACCTGCCGTCGAGGTGTGTTAAATGTACTGAACCCCATACCAGTCAAGAATGTCCGAAAAAGGATCGAAGTGTACCTGCTCGATGTTGCAACTGTCTAGAAGATCACCCTGCTAATTACTCAAAGTGTTCTGAACGACAAAAGTACCTTAATAGGTTAAAAGAAAAAATTGAAACTCGCAACAAAATTATTGGTACCAGCGAGTTCAAGTCTAGCACATCTATAAGTTCAAAAAAGCCAAATGAAATTTATCCAAAGCCAAGAACCTGGGCCAACATAGTTTCTTCGCATCAAACGGAAAATCCACCACCACTAATTGATAAATCTTCAGGCCCCGATGACACTACAAAGCAGATGCTTCAAATCTTGGCTATCATTAAAACCATCAGAGAACAGTTCTTAGAGTGTAAGACAATGCTGGACAAAGTCGTCTTGATATTATCACACCTAGATCAGTATGTCTAAGTCACAGAACAGTCTACGAGTTATTTATTGGAACGCCGATGGCATCGGTGGGAAACAGTCTGAGCTCCTGGACCTGGTGAGTGATTTGTCGGTTGATGTGGTGGCTATTTGTGAGACTAGGTTAACACAGCGTATCAACTTGAATTTCCCTGGCTTTGTTTGCTATCGTAAGGATAAACACCATAGTGGTAGAGGACAGGGTGTTGCGATATTGGTAAAATGCGATATAGAGCATGTGCTAGTTCATCCACCAGAAACTCAGCACCTCGAGACAATAGGAGTCAAAATAAACTCAGGTAGTTGTACTTACACAATCTTCTCTGTTTATCAATCCCCAAACCTACCATTTAGAACTCGTGACATAGATGTCCTGATGAAGTCTGACAACCAAGTCCTCATCATGGGGGACTTAAATGCCAAGCATGATTATTGGTATCCTGGTTCTAAAAATACTAACGGAAATCTTCTCTATAGCTATTTTCTTGATCACGAATTCACTATACATGCACCGGTCCAACCTACTCTTATACACTACCGTGAAAACCTGAAGCCGTCTTTGCCTGACCTTGTATTAGCAAATAATATACACAATATCTCTGACGTCCAAACAGTACCTGCGCTATCTTCGAATCACCTACCGGTCTTTTTCCAGCTTCATATAAAAATAGAAGTCAAAAAAATCCAACGTTACAACTACACCAAGGCCGATTGGATCCAGTATCGCTCCCATTTAAATGACAATATTTACTTATCCTCCAGAATTCTCGAGACGGAGTCCGATATCGACGAGGCAATCAGCGTCCTTTCTAACTGTATTATCTCGGCAAGGGATATTTCTGTACCATTGGTCACGGTGTCCCACAAATCACCTCAACTTCCCCGTAAAATCAAGAGATTAATTACTTATAGAAATCGACTTCAAAGACAGTATCAAAAAGAAACACACCTACCCACTAGAAAAATCTTGCGCGCCCAAATTAAATTCTTGAACATTAATATACGTTCAGGTATTAAGAGTCATAATGACCAGCTTTGGAATGAAAAATTAAAAAAAGTTGATAATCCCGGATCAGACTTGTGGCGTTTGGCAAAGTCTGTTAGGTTGGCGTCATCTAATAGTGTTATTCCTCCACTAAAATGTGATAATGGCACAGTGGCATGCGCGACGAATGACCAGTGTGAGGTACTAGCCTCTGCTTTTCAACAGAATATGACCCTAACCTCTGAGTGGCATCATAATATAGATACTTCTCGTGAAGTCAAAGATGTCGTTGCAGTATTGGAAAACTACGAGCCTGAAACTCCTGGTGACTTAGTCCGTCCCAAGGAAATATGTAACCATGTTCGGAAACTTAAATTAAGAAAAGCTCCTGGAGTAGACAATGTGCCAAATTGTTTGATAAGAAACATTTCTCAGAAAGCTATTGTCCTTCTGACTAAAATTTTCAACGCATCCCTACGTCTAGCTAGGTTCCCACCAGCTTGGAAAACTGCCAAAGTAATAGCTATAAGGAAGCCTGGTAAGGATGGATCCATCCCTACAAGTTATCGTCCAATTAGCCTTCTTCCATGCCTCGGAAAACTTTTTGAAAAGGTTTTGTACGACCGGCTACGAAAATGCACTTACAATAAGTTGATAAATGAACAGTTTGGGTTCCGCAATGCTCACTCTACAGTCCAACAGTTAGCCCGGGTTACTGAAAGAGTAGCTCATAACCTCAATCTTGGTCAAAATACAGGCATGGTACTGTTGGATATAGAAAAAGCGTTTGACACGGTGTGGCATGATGGCCTTATCTTTAAACTTATTAAAAACGATGTTCCCTTGTCGCTTGTCAAATTGGTTCAATCTTACCTCAGGGACCGAACTTTCACCGTCCATATAGGTAATACGTCATCTAAAGAGCGCTCCATTCTGGCTGGAGTCCCTCAAGGGTCTATCATTGGCCCCTACCTATTCTTGCTGTATCTAAATGACATACCTAGTCAACCAAAAACCAGCTTGGCTTGCTTTGCCGATGACACAGCATGTTTCACATCATCTCCTGACATTGATTTGATAATAGCCAGATTGCAACTTGCTCTTGAAATACTCTGCGAATATTTTACAAGGTGGAAACTCAAGTTAAATGCAGCAAAAACTGAAGCCGTCATATTTAGTCGCAAGAGAAAAATGCCTACCAAAAACCTAAGCATCGATGGGCATTCAATTCCCTGGAGTCGTTCTGCTAAATATCTAGGATTGATCATGGACCGTAAACTACTTTGGACGGAACATGTTATCCATGCACGCCTCAAAGCTATGAAAGCATTTAGTGCCCTCAGCCCCTTATTAAATCGACGGTCAAACCTTAGCAGTCACACTAAGATGGCAATTTACAAAACTCTAGTCAGACCATGTGTTACGTATGGCTGCCCTATTTGGAGCAATACTTGTAAAACCAACCACAAAAATCTTCAAGTGATTCAAAACAGGGCGCTTAAGATCGCTTTCAATACTCCTTTCTATACCAATTTATTAGAATTACATAAAAAAAATCATTTACCTACGTTATTTGAATATATTCTAAAATTGAGTAAAGATTTTTACCTTAATATAAATAAAAACCATAATAATATATTAATCTCAACAATAGGTGCCACACGACCAAATGTAAGTAATCGATATCGATACGTCACAAAGCTACCACATCACCATGCACTGTCTATCAGTGATTGACATCACTCGACAATGCATACAGGTCCCGGCGCTGGCACTGCGTAAATCAAATGTGTACTGTCAAGTATCAGTGTAAATAACTATTTATGCCTTGCCTGCTATATTATGATAAAAAGGTAAAAAATATATTGTGTACATACGTGTATCAGACAATTAATTTAAGTGTTGCATAGGTGAAAGTTAGGTATATTGTTTTTGGTTAAAGTCATAGTTCATTATAAGTGTTTACTGATAGTTCTCATTTTTGTATCTTTTTCTTTGCGGATGGTTAAATACAACCACAGTTATGTCTGCTTATTCTTATGACCAAAACGATCACTGTAACAAAGTGTCCGTAGACTAGTGAATGTAATGATAACACTAAATGTAAGGTAGTTAGCTAAGATATTTTTTTTTTTTTAAACTTTACGATAGGCAAATAGTTATAATAGGCAAATAGCCTCATAAACTTTTTTTTATAAACCGATGTTTTAGACTAGGATTTAATGTACACTAGGCCTGAGACGTAAATATGTAATATCTATTCAAATAAAGACCTTTCAAAATCAAAAAATCAATCAATAAATTATCATTTTAATGGGTTTCTTGATTCATTTCGAGAAACTTTAAATTACCTTATGTACCTTATATATACCAGAGGGGAAAAAAGTTAACAGCGTTTTGATAAGGTACCCCTGGTACCGGAGTAGAAGAAAGCTAGCAGTGTCATGATTAGGCATCCAAGATATTAAGTCGTTGAAATCAGAATTCGATGTAGACAGAGCCACACAAGTGTTTATTATCAGTGTTTCTAAAAATATTGTGAAAGCCAATCGTTAAGAATAAATAGTGTTAATAAATGTATACCAATTAAATTATTGTAATAATACAAACTGGTACACATGGTACTCTGAAATTATACTAATTCACAGCTACTCACTTTGTCTTTTAGTACTTCACTTGCTATTGAAAAAAAGGTTGCATTTACTAAACTAGGTATTCAATGAATTATCCGCAACGGCCACTTTTTAGAGGCATAGGAAGCGGGGTGCTTCATCTTACGCAGCAAAGCTGCTCGAGCGATTGCTGCTTCGAATGTAGGTTCTTGTTTATCTTGACTTCACCACTCTCCAGCCATCAAGCATGCTCCACCATCTCAGCAACCAGGAGCAGAGCGATACGTCCGTCACAATTTTGTTTTCCGAACCATGCGGATCTCGCAGGTAAAGGAATAGTAAACTAAGAATAGTAAACTAGTTTGGCGCGTTTCATGTTCGATTGTAGGGGGCCCTCTACCACTGGCCACCGGACGATAGTCGGTGTGATGAGCCCAGCAGGTTCACACCGACGGGAGCCCATTTGTATGGCGAAGATTTTTATGGGAAGTCCGGCCAGCCAGTCTATACATACTGTCTATCTTTTCAGCCTATTGCAGTCCACTGCTGGACACAAGCCTCCCCCAAAGAGCATGATCACCCGCATTTTTCATTCATCTACTGCCAACCATCGTCATAAGGTCGTTGGTCCATATGGGGCTGGGGGGCGTCCTACACTACTACACTATCACTCATTCATATATAAATAGTTCAAAGTATGTATACTTCCTCACAACGATACTATTTTTAGGGTTCTATATGATATGATATGATATAGCGATTAATTGCCTCTTTACTTTCAAAATATAAATATATATATGGATAACATAGCCTCCAACTTGATCTTTTATTGAAACAGTGAGCATGTCCTTGCCGGCGACGTCACGGTTATGCTCGCTTATTCGATAAAAGTTCATATTTTAACAAAAGATATGCGATAAATTGCTATATTATATTATATCATGTTTTGTTGCTCATGCTAGAGGGACAGATCCTAAGGTAAGTAGATTAAGCACTTGTGTTATAGAAATCAGAAACAACGACGGTACCACAACACCAACAGTATAGGAAGTTTTTTTTCTACATTGACCCGACCGGGAATCGAACTTGGAACCTCAGAGATGGCGGCGCCATATATTGTCGGGCGTGCTCGCCTCTTGGCTACGGAGTTCATCTAGTATCGCAGCTACCCTAAAACTATATTTTGCAAAATTTTATGCTATCATTTTGTCAGCGTGATTGATTTACAAATCTTCACAACATTACAGCTCTATAGAGTCAACAGCAAAATCTCGGACGGACAGACAGACACACAGACGGACATGACGAAACTATAAGGGTTTCTTGTCAGGACTACGGAACCCTAAAAGCCGGAATAAAATAAGTATTTAAGGGGGCTTCCATATAACAAACTCGATTTTATTGCCCATTTTTATAGATAATGGTGCTCGAAGGGTTCCCTTCGTGCGCGAGTCCGACTTGCACTTGACCGTTTTATAAAGTGAACTATTTACTAAAACCTACTCACTTAACTAAGGTCTTATTTAGAGTGCATTTGCTAGTCCAGGACTTAATCTTAGTCCCGGACCAGCAAATGCACTCTGAATAAGACGTGTTTAATATACAGGGTGTTAGGTAAATAGTATATCAAGCTGAAACTAGCCCATGTTAACATAATAATATGCATTAATTCTATCGTGAAGACAGAAAAGACCATGCAAAAAATCGACCCCACCCACCAGCAGACTTCAAATGTATCTCAGTTAATAGATCTCTACTGCTGATGATTTTATACTATGACGGCATCTCTCGTAGGAATGAGGTTTTTATGAAAAAAAAAACTTTGTAAATATGTTTTTTTTTTCATTGATTGTCCGTATTTTTCTATATAGTGCAGTTAATTCTTGTAAAGAACGTACTTAAGTACACTGTGGCAAAACGTACTCCGTTGTAACGTTAAAGGCTGCGATTAGACTACATATGGTCCAGATCTGGCGAATGCGCCGCGAACACGAAGCTCGCGTGCGGCGCGCGGACTTTCGTCCCTCTAGCTTGTGTATGCTAGTCTAGGCCTATAATACTCAAACTTAAATGTTGTCATTTATTGAAGGTAAAACAGGGTTTCATTGTTTTGGTTTTCGTATACCTACAAGAAGACGTTTACGTTTAATAGAGGGTGTCCCAGAACTCAACGTCAAGCCGAAACGGGGTGACAGGATTGATTGTAACCATCATTTATAAAGTGTATTTATAAAGTGTACACAATGTAATCTGATTGTAAATGAATTACTCTCATACGTGCAAAACAAAATATCCGTAATTGATGAAGATACGCTAGTTCGTGTGTGTACGTCGGCTTTCGAAACCAATGAAATTAAAAGTGCAAAATCGCTTCTTTTCGAAGCGATTCCAACGGACAAACGAAAAATTACCCGTAAAAACGCAGGGAAAGAAAAACGCGATCTGAACGATATAATTAATCTTTTTAAGTCTACAGAGCCTGACTGTATTCCAATTTTTGTAGCTAAAGATCTAGACAAATTACCCCCGATTACGTTCGACCATCTGGACTGTACGAAGCTACTCAAAGATATGATGATTATGAGAAGTGAAATTGAGTCCATGAAGTCATCATACGTAACATATGACGATGTAATTGAGCTAAGAAGGGAAATATCGCGCTTGAAGACAGATTCTATGCTGCCAACCTCGGCATTTAAAGTAAATACTAAACGTGGTGCATGGCTAGACAGTGGGCCAATGGGTCTGTCGCATGATTCTACATTCAACGAGTCTCAAAATGAACATAACCACATATCTGTAAGCACCGTATCACCCTCACCAACATACAGAGAAATGGGGGTAGTTTCGTGTGTGCATGAACCAACGGCGGTTGAATCGTATGAGCACAAAGTCCAACAAGAGGCGGCGAGCGAGAGCGAAGTGAACGGCGCAAACGGCGGGGAAGACCGCGGCGAGGGGGACGCGCGCCTTCCGACTATGCCGCGTCCCTCACCGAGCACCCAAACCGGAGTTCCAGCAAGCGGCGAGGTAGCCGCGGTGACGTCACGACGGAGCCCGTCGCAAGTTATAGCGCCAGCGCATCAGCCAGCTGATAAGACAGTTAAGGCTGGCTGCAGACTGGAGGACCGACGCGCAATTAATCTGCGGAATCGAGTGCTTACAATGTCGCCGGCTGGCAGCAACGAAGGATGGCAGACAGTACGGCATAAGAATCGAAATAAATATCGATTTATCGGAAAGTCTGGTATAGCTCGAGACTCCGAATGCAATTTTAAGGCGGCTGATAAGAAAATTCCCATATTCATCACGAATGTTCACTTAGACACGAAGGAGTGTGACATAATCGATTATATTCAAAACAAGACTAAAGAAAAAGTTGTTCTGGAGCGAATTAATATGAAGGCAGAAAGAGGGCATAAAGCTTATAAATTTTTAACGACTGAATGCAATGTGTCTTTATATTTAGACGAACGTCTGTGGCCCTCTGGCATAATTTTCAGACGTTTTGTTAATTTTAAACGTCGGAGATCGAACAGCCCTAGCGCTGTTTACGGCCTAAATGATCACCGTAATGAGTAGCGGCCTTTACCGCATTGCTAGCTACAATTGTAAGAATATAAAACGTTCTATCGAGGACGTCAGGAGTTTATGCCGTACGTGTGATATTGTTTGCTTACAAGAGACATGGCTGTTGCCCCATGACATACCATTCATCAACACGATAGACAGTGATTTCAGCTATTACGGGAAGTCAGCTGTGGACACTTCGGCGGGCATACTACGCGGGCGCCCCTACGGTGGGGTAGCTATATTATGGCGTAAAAGTGTGTTTTCTCAGGTGTCGGTGGTAACATGTATAAGCAAGCGTATTTGTGCCGTTAAAATTACGACGTGTGATCGGGTTCTACTGGTGATAAGTGTTTACATGCCTACAAATTCCACGGAAACCATAGACTTATTTATGGATTGTCTAAGCGAGGTATGTGCCTTAATACACGCGAACGATATTGAGTCTGTTTTTATTCTGGGAGATTTTAATGCGGACCCGCGTGAGTTGTTTTTCAATGAGTTGGATAAGTACTGCAACGAGCACAGTTTGACGTGTCTAGATGTAGATGTACTAGGGTTGGACTCAGGCAATTATACGTATATTAGTCAAGTCTATGGTACATGTAGCTGGCTGGATCATTGCGTAGTGTCGCAATCCGCGAGGCGGTGTGTAACTAATGTACGGATAAAGTATGATTTCATGGTGTCGGACCATTTACCACTTATAGTTGAATGTAACTTAAATTCATTGACACCGAAATTATTTCTAACTGTAAAATCTGACAATAATGTGATATGGGGTCATAGAAATGACGTACAGATTACTAAATATACGAATGAATGTAATAAGTTGTTAAAATTAATCGATTTTCCAGTTCAATTTACTTTTTGTGCAGGCTATTATTGTGATGATTGTGACCACGGGCGTATTCTGGATAGGCTGTACTCTGACATCATTACTGCCCTTCGTACCGCGGCAATAGCGACGGCGGCGGAGGATAAGGCGAAGGGAGACGGCAGACAGGCGCGGGGTTCACGCATAGTGGGGTGGAATAAGCACGTCGCTGGCGCACGCAGTTTGGCCAGGTGCAAGTTTCAGGAATGGGTTATGTGCGGTAGGCCTAGGGCGGGTTCTGTTTATAAAGATATGTGTGACAGCAGAAGGGTATTCAAATCGCGATTAAAGTGGTGTCAAGATCATCAAGATCAGATTCGAATGGATGCCCTTGCCGAAAAGCATAATAAAGGTGATTTCCGTGGCTTCTGGCAGAATACTAGCAAAATAAACGGTCGACCCGGAATTCCTGCGAGCGTCGGTGGGGTGAGTGATCCTACAGCTGTTGCGAATCTTTTTAGGGAACATTTCACTGTTCACTCGCCAGGGGGTCCAGCGGGTGAGGTGCCCAGTGTTGATATGAGAGGTGATGCTGTTGAAACGAGTTTTCGAGCCAAAGATATTTCAAGTGTCATAAAAAACATGACCAGGGGTAAATCTCCGGGTCACGACGGACTCAGCATTGAGCACTTTATTCATGCTGGACCCCATATCTCGCGAGTATTGGCAATGTTCTACTCCCTGTGTGTGAGCCATAACTATTTGCCGGATGATTTTATGAAAACTGTGGTAATTCCGGTAGTCAAAAACAAGACTGGCGACTTAACCGATTCGAGCAACTACAGACCTATTTCTCTCGCTACTACAGCAGCGAAAGTTTTTGATGATCTGCTTGACGCACAGTTGAACAAGTACGTAACTCTTCATGACAACCAGTTCGGGTTTCGTCCAAAACTATCAACTGAGAGCGCGATACTGTGCCTTAAGCACACCGTCAATTACTACACGAAGAGGAATACGCCGGTATATGCCTGTTTCTTGGACCTTTCCAAAGCGTTCGATTTGGTTTCCTATGATGTCCTGTGGAGTAAACTAAAAAACCTTAAAGTCCCTAAGTTTTTCACAGACTTCGCGGAGCGACGTTGGGTTTTAAAGGATTTCATTGCGATGTGATGCTACCGACTCGCATTCCTAGACTACGTGGGCAGCAGTTTCATCTGTAGTTAGACAAGCCCTGCAGAGAGGGCTGTCTGTGTTGCCTATGGTGTAAACATGTTTGTTTAGGAGACAGTGACCGGTCACTGTCCCCACGATTATGCGCAGATTTTGTCTTTCAAGGTTGAGTATACGCCGAGTCAATTTGGGTGTGACCCCTGAGAGGGTCAGTTTCGATTGTCTGCATAAAGCACTGTGTCTAATCCAGGCGCGCAGTTAGAAATATGGTAAGGGAGGATCGAGGGTGGCCCCTCTATGACCATGTCCGAGCCCCTTCTCACCAGTACATCTGCGGCATCGTTGCCTAAGGAATTACTATGCCCTTTTATCCACGGCAGTGTTACCTTATTGACCCTTCCAATCTTTTATATTTGAATGAATTTGTCCTTAGAAAATTATTTACAAAATGTCAAGCGATTGTCTGTGGATCCGTACTCTTCGGTTTGTAACAAAAAACGTACCCGGTTACCTTAAACCCAAAATAAAAAATCGTTATTATATATATATATAAGTAAAATAAAGTTAATAATAAATAAGGTCCTAAGATAATAAAGATAATAATTTACTTCCTCTTAGGGGATAGGGGATAAAGCCTGTCCCAGACAGACGCGGCCGCGGCCTGTTGTGTAGTATGAAAGTCTTATTTACTATTCAAATCCACGCAGCCGCGGCCGCAAGCTCCGCCCACTTTCCGCTCAGCCGGTGTGTGCGGCCTGCAGCGTGGCCTGCAGGGCGGCCAGTTGCAATTTTTTACAACTAGCTGCAGCGGCTAATTTATAAACGTCGGTTGGTCGGTATTTCATTATGAAACACACTCGCAGGCAATAGTAAGATATACACCTCTTTTTTGTCCATCTTTATGAAGAGCCAACAAATAAGATTTTTGTCTTCTAAATGACTTAGTTTAGACGTCCATCCGCGATGACGAGTACGCAAGAAATGGCGGTCCCGGCCGCGGCCTGGAGAGTCATTTCTTTATATCTTACTATTCGAATGTGTTTCATAATGAAATACCGAAAGACCGACGTACCTATATTTTAAATTGGCCGCTGCGGCTAGTTGTAAATAATTGCAACTGGCCGCACTCCAGGCCGCGCGAGCGCACACACCGGCGGCTGAGCAAAAGCGGGCGGAGCTTGCGGCCGCGGCTAGCCGCGCTCCGGCCGCGCAAGCCGCGTGGATTTGAATAGTACTGAGACTTTCATACTACACAACAGGCCGCGTCTGTCTGGGGCAGGCTTAATTCTCCTGCTCAAATACAGCAACTTTTTCGACAGAAGATAATTTAAACCTTAAAAAAACTAACATTGTAATACGAAACTGCCGACCAGATTACATCAGTTTGTACAATATATAGTTTAAAAATATAATATAGGTAGGAATGCTAAGGGATGTTATGTCTCAATGATGAGTAAATGCAGAATGCATGGAAGAGAAAACAAACTAGAAACTAGTGAAAAAAGACTTGGAACATGGCACGCGAACGGTGATGATGATGATGGTGATTGGTGATGCCAGGAAGGTCATGATTTATCTATGCACCGAATTTCATCGACAGCGGATAGGTAAATCATTTTAATACTTGACTATGTTTAAACAATTTCTGTATGTCTTGTACCAAATAAATGATTTTCTTATCGATTATATAATCACTTTCTCTAGAGAAATTAAACACACGATAGGTACTACTCGTAAAATGCGTATACCTATCTGATTTTGCATAGTGAAACGTACCTTATATTTATGATAATACCAAATAGTAATTACTATGTATTACTACTAAGTTCTATGGTTTCCAAAAAGCTATCTGATTTTGCATAGTGAAACGTACCTTATATTTATGATAATACCAAATAGTAATTACTATGTATTACTACTAAGTTCTATGGTTTCCAAAAAGCCGGTAATTTAATAAATTTATGTAACAATTATTGATTTCAATTCAAAATTTTGGTAATGTCATAATTTAAAAGCTGTCACAAATATAGATTAGAAGTTGACTTTTTAGTCTATTCCGAAACAAGGTCTTAACGTTGGTCAAAATTTATAGCTCAATTAGCTCATTGTTCGGATTCAATTTTGTGCCATGCAAAAATTTTTAGCACTTGGCATACCATCTCAGTTTTCAAAACCATAAAACCTTAACATAATTGCATTACCTCTTGCCTAAAATTTTTCATTTCAGAGTATATTGCTCTATTCGTTTTTTATTTAATTTTGGTTTCGGACAGCTGCTCCGTGTTTTTCATGGATATGACATTAGGCATAGACTAGGTAGATACAACAATAGAAAGAGACAAAGTTATCTGTTGACAGTAGTTTTGGATATTGCGTTCCTTTTCTTCTGACGACCAAGACATAGACAAGTCGTTCATTCTTTCACATCACTAAACAAACCCATTTAAAGCAGTTCATGGTACGAATAAAAAAAAAGATAAATCAAAATTGCTAAATAGCATAATTGCTTTTACGATTTCCGGAGAGTCAAGCGAAGTATCATAATGTTTTATGCAAATATATACATATAATTAATCCTATTTTTGTATCTTGCTACTATTTTTACAGCATTCATTTAGAAATTAAGAAAACAATAAAAATAAATTTTCCATACAAATAATTTTGACATATGAAATCAATTTCTAGCTGTCGTTAGTGTCATAATAAACGTCATTTGTACTGAAATGAGTGAATGATAGGCAAAATTGTTTGTTGTCAAAATCCAATAAATGTGATTGTTTTTACGACTTCATGGTAGGAAATTGACAGATTTTGACAGATTTGTGATTGTTTTAACAGTTCATGGTTAGGGGGCTGGTCTGTTCACAGAAATTAAAGAACTTAAAATTCGCTACAAATATAACTATTTAGTTTTAATTTTATAAGAACCATTCGGCCACAAGTGCAAGTTGAAAATTGTTATACTCAGCAGTCTCTTCAAAACCCACTTTGACTTTATTTATTACTAGCTTTAACCAGAAGGCCATTGATGTTGCCACTTTTTGGGCGCAGAGAATTTAATTGCCATTGACTCGAGAAGAAGAAGAAGAAGAAGCTTTTGCCCGGGACTTCGCTTACGATTTGATTTTAAGTGTGAACTATATGTGTGCCAAATTTCAGCGCAATCCATTTAGTGGTTTGAGCTGTAAGTCAGTCAGTAACGGTTGCCTTTTTATACATACAACAACAAAGAAGACTTAAATGCTATCAACGCACGGCTCAAACCACTAAACGGATTGCGCTGAAATTTCGCACACATATAGCTATTGTACTTCACTGCACAGTCTCTCATTATAGATTACTAATGTAGTATTTATTATAATGTAGGCGTGCGCTAAGAAAGGATATTACAAAACTCACCACCTAAAGAATTGAAACAGAGGTTCAAAGTTTGAATGGAGCACCAAGATCGCGAGGTTAATCCTTTAACTAAAAAAGCAAATACCTGTTTCAAGGTTTTGTTATTTACTGTGTTTGACATTCATTTATTGACTTAAATCAATTATAACGTAAGCGAAGCCGCGGATAAAATCTAGTATTAAATAAAGTTAAAGTGGGTTTTGAAGAGACCACTGAAATATGCAAATTTTCAACTTGCACTAGTGACCGAACGGTTCTTCTAAAATAAAAACTAAAAAGTGATGTTTGTAGAGAATTTTTAGTACTTTAATTTCTGTGAACAGACCATACTAAAAGTTAATAGTATCCAAGTTTAAAGCAAAAATCCGGAAAATAGCAACATTTTTCACATTTTTTGCGATTTTGTCAATGTTGCGTCACGAAATCTTGTTAGCAAACCTCTGGGCCCTAACCATGAACTGTTAAAACAATCACAAATCTGTCAAACATTATCATTTCTGTCAAATTTTGTATGAGATGACGTACCAAAATTGACAGATTTGACAACTTTGAGATTGTTTTAAGAGTTCATGGTTATGGCCCAGATACCGATTCAGCACCCCAAAATACATAAAGAATTAAAAAATCAG
Organism: Anania fuscalis; assembly: GCA_950371115.1. Lineage (NCBI taxonomy): Eukaryota > Metazoa > Arthropoda > Insecta > Lepidoptera > Crambidae > Anania > Anania fuscalis. The sequence continues at coordinate 9,524,724 of OX493338.1, read as the reverse complement.
AACTACCCCAAAACTTTCCTAGTAAAAAAAACTTCACTGAACTTATTTCTCTGTAAGCTTTTTAGGAATAATATTATGTTGTAATTATAGCCCTTTCATAACTCAGACTCCTCAAACATAAAATTGAGTAAACACATTAAGGTGTTGTGTTACATTAAGATGGACACGCTCTGATAAGGGCCATTTTAATTACCTATGTATCCCCAAGTTTTATCACATAAGGCTGCGTAAAACATTGTAGCTACCTACCTACCTACTTGTCCATGCTTATATCTATATGTCGCAATATGATAAATAAAGCCATAATTCATTATACAGGGTTACATTTAGGGAATTAGATCCCGAGTGTATTTCAGTCCCGAAATTTCGGGATAAATTTTACATAGCCCGGGATTTTCGGGATTTCATTTTTTATTACATAATCAGTTAAAAACTGATTATGTAATTAAATTTTAGCTGTCCTGTTAAAATACAACAAAAAGTCGGCCTAGTGCGTGTCGTAGGGTTCCGTAGTTGCCCGTCGTTACCACAATATAAGTATTCCAGCAATTACTTTATTTAAGTCACTTATAATGTTTTCGTCTAAGGGTTTTTTTATTAGGTAATAATTTTTTTTAATACATAACTTGAACGACTATTACTTTTAAATTAACTAATCTATCTTACTATTATGATTTTCCTTTAAACTTCATGAAAAGCACAATTATCATGAATTTTTCCAGGTTTTCCAAGCCATTAGTTAAACTTATAAAGGGCGGGGGGACGCCCTACTTGAACAAAAATTAACATTTTACAGTTTAATATTTCGCAAACGGATCCCTAATTCGAAAAATAGTACACGTACGGGTGGGGTAGACTAAAAAAACATCCCCACATTACATTTGGTTCGAGCCTTGCCTGCTGGGAGTCTGGGAGCCCCTGGCAAATTTCATCTCCTCGAACCTTGCCCACAGAATGTTTTGTTTATCAACTTATAGTTAAGTTATTAAGACGTTTTATTTGTTTAAAGAAATCATGAAATTTGACGACCGTCTGGTCTCAAATTACGTATAGGGAGCTACTATGTATAGCTGAGTAGTATACTACCGTCAACACCCTATAGAAATATTTTTACAAATATTTGACTATTGGTTAAGATCAGAAAAGCTTAAACATTGTAAATTTTTGTTTTTAGCAATTCCATGCAAGGTTTAATTGAAGATAAATAACACTTGAAAAAAATCATAGACCTCAGGTGGGACTCGAACCCACGTCCCATCGCATACCGGGCGAGTGCTTTGACAGCGAGAAAAAACACTTGAGGAATTTCTTGTCACGTGACGTCCTCGGTAGCTTAGTGGTCAAAGCACTCGCCCGGTATGCGATGGGACGTGGGTTCGAGTCCCACCTGCGGTCTATGATTTTTTTGAAGTGTTATTTATCTTCAATTAAATCGATCTAAAAGAAAATAAGATAAGTTTGTTTTAGATCGTTTATTCGAAACGATCTAAAAACAAACTTATCTTATTTTCTATTTTATTATTATTATCCGCTGTATAAAGTTAGTACGCGTGGATAATCTTGTCTCATTCATAAAAAAATATAAAAATATTCACGCACTATCTCTGTGTAACCTAGAACTGCAAAGTTAAACGCAATAATAGTCACAATGGCGCGTGAAAACTAACCTTAGCCTTTTAGATGTAAGGTACATTTCTCACAGCAGGAGCGCCCGCGCAAACCAGAGGTTCGATTTGCCAACAAATACCTTATGCAGTGCACCTCTTGATCTTATTTTTAAAATTTGGCACTACTTTGCAATGTGTATATCCCTAGGGATATAATTATATACCGTAACATAGTAAATACGAAAGCTATTCATTACTATCTTACGGTCACAACAATCTAGTAATGTAATGTTTTTCTGATTAAACTAATCTGGTTAAATAGTTATAAATCTACCTTTTTTTTTTACAAAACAAACTTTTTGTAACCTGCAATTAGTTACAATACTGTATAGCAATAATACGTATTAAAATAATAAAATTAGTACATAAATATAATATATTACTACAATCATGTATTTCAAGGTAAGGCCTTCTGTAACCCCTGTTAAAATCGTAGAAAAGGCGGACTTGATACCTTGTGGTATTCTATGCCAACTAGCCTTAATGGTCAGATCAGGCTAACTAGCCTTAATGGTCAGTCATCGACATAAAAAAACCCTCTATTTATTAATGTATCTGTCGAACTAAATCATTTATTAATTCATCGAAATTAAACCCTTTGCCACTTTAATCCACAAGTTAAAATACTAAGCAGTAACTATCTGTTGTTTGAAATTACATCAATTTGCGACGGATTGATATTAAATTATATTCATTTAAGTTTATTTTAGCCATCACTATTATACAAACATAACAGACACTTAATAATAGTACGTATCTAGATTCATACTAAAAAGTTTCGTACTATTTAAAGGAACGCATGTTAATTAATAAAAAGCAATTTACTGTATAATAAATCTAACTATTAGTAACATCAGATGAAAAATGTGTTAATTTATTCGTACATTATTGTAACGCGAAACAAAATAAGGTCGTCATTTTCACGCACCATAAAATAACAAATTAAATTAATTATTCTAATTGCAAACACACTTAATTAAGTCGATAAAATTTTAATTCTCTATTTTAATTAATGGTAAAATTGATTTAGTAAATATGGTGTTACATTCACTGCATAGTACGTACCGACTGACTGACTTTTGGTTGGTAGAAAGCATATAGTAGGATTTGACTCAATATAGTGCATTGGGAGATGCCGATGTCCAGCAGCAGTGGACTGATGTAAGCTGACTATGATGAGACTGGTAGCTAAGATATTGGATATAGACAAAAGCGGTGCCTAAATTATTTGTGTTCGAAATTTAAATTTATCAAAATTATTTATACTTGATTATTACAAATGAGATAAGATAAAAATATGGGATTTCAATGGTTTAAGCCCGAACCGGGACTGTTGTGAGCCTCGAAGAAGCTTCAGAACATTAGTAGGCAAAGATAGGCTGGCAGTTTTAGCTTTTATCATCATCATTTCAGCCATAGGATTTCCACTGCTGAACATAGGCCTTCCCCAGTGACTTCCAGATTGGCCGGTTGTAACCGGCCAGCATCCAGCGGCTTCTTGCAACCTTTACCAGGTCGTCTGTCCACCTTGTGGGTGCACATCCCACGCTGCGCTTACCGGTACGTGGCCTCCATTCCAGAGTTTTTCTGCCTCATCGGCCGTCAGTTCTACGTGATATGTGCCCCGCCCACTGCCACTTCAGCTTGCCAATCCGTCGGGCTATGTCACCGACTTTTGTTCGTTCACGGATCTCCTCATTTCTGATTCGATCTCGCAAAGTAACACCTAGCCCTTTCCATGGCGCGCTGTGCGACCTTGAGCTTTCTTATAAGGCCTATAGTAAGAGGCCGCGTTTCTGTTCCGTAATGTCATCACTGGTACACACACTGGTTGTAGACTTTCGTATTTAGGCACTGAGGTATTTTAGACGTTTTGGCTTTAGAGAAGCTTAATATGTCTATCAGTAGCGATGATAGGCTAGCTTATTTGTTAGAAATCAATTACCTATATATAATATAATATATAAATAGGCGTGTGCGTGCGCGTGCTTGACAGGGTGTTTGGAAGTCGGTTAGCCAAACTTGTTGAGATGGGTTATGTTAGGTTAGGCCATTTGACCATAATGACAATTTTTTTGTTTTTTTTTGTGTTATATTTTACGAAATGTGACCTAAAACTTATGATAACGAATTAACGAGTATATTATGTGATGCGGTCTACATCGGAGTAATCACTGTGATCATAGTCAGTTACGACTGAACAATAAGCCTTTCGCAATGCGCGCGACAGAGCACGATCCACGGCTATTCTTTCCCTATGCCTCTATTTTCACTCCACCTTATTGAAACGCTTATCAAAAATGTGTACGTATATATATAAACAAACTTTAAAAGTATTTTAAGCAGATCAGGAAACACAAGACTTACCTAACTTTGGACACAGATTAAAGCCAATTATTAAGAAAGCTTTCCAACTCCCAAGTTTGTTTCTCTTGTCTATCCTAAAATAGTGTTTGTGCAGTAGTAATTTGTCTAACAATAACGTTATTTCGCCAAATTTCAACACAGCTTTACTTAAAATACGGTTGGTGAAACTTCAAGTTGTTAAAGACTTACAGAAACATCTAATCAGTTGCTAACATAAAGTAATTACTTATAAAGACCTAAGGCGTGTGCCCGTAAGATTGTTTGTTATGATAGTTACAAATAAATCATCTCGAACGTTCTATTAATACCAAGGGGTTATATTTTGGAAACAATAAATCAGTTTTAATCAGTCTTAAAACATTACGTACAGTTAAACATTTACTTACTTTATGATATAAAACTGAATAAAGGAAGTCTGAAGTCAATTTAATTAAACAAGGGCTAAGCCTAATCTCCTTGATCATTCCATCGGAGCTATTAGGATGTGATCTAAAAAGACGATTAGACTTTACTTTACATATTTATGGAGAAAAAATCTGTGTTAGCATCATATTTCAGGAGCAATTTCTTGTGCAGAATGGACGTTGTTAAAACTTATTTCATTACAGTTTTTTCCTTTGGTTAGTTAAAGTTGCACAGCAAAGGACGTCCGTCTAGGGAAATTGTTTTAAAAATAAGATAAAAGCATAATTCAAAATTGCAGTTGACATGGTTTCAATTTTGATTTTTTCGTCTATCTAAATAAAAGTCGATGCCTACAAGACTTTTCAAAACAAGCAAATCCCGACAAGAAATACGCGATTTTATTTTATTTGTTATTTTATTTATTTATATAAGCTTTTTTGCACAGATTAGGAAAAAATACAATACTTAGTAGAGTTAATGCCATGAGATATTCTCTACCAGTCGACCATTAGGCTAAACAAAGATGTTATGTGAATTTTGAGAAGAGTTACTTAAGAATAAAACCTTTTCTTTATAAAATCATTAATAGAATTCATATAAATCGCAATTATAGGCCAGATTTCCTAAAATAAAACACAAAATACCTCATCGGCTACAGAATATTTTTTTAAAGCTATTAATTGCACATTTCTTGTTGGTGAAATGTCGCAACAACTAATATTACATTGTAATTTTAAAGAAACGGAAACCATTCTTAACGGCTTCTAATCGTTGCAATGTGTTTCCTAAATGCTTTGTTTTTGCTTTCAAAGTTTCATTTATCAAGATTGTTTAGCGTGGTTCATAAACAATTAAAGGGTCAACTAAATATGTCATGGGTTTTATTGCATGGTGTTAGAGGCCATACTCTATGTAACCCGACATTTACTTTCGATAGGCCAAATGTGTCGTTCTAAAATCGTGACGAGTAAAGGTCACCACATACTATTTGCGTAGTTGTACGAAATATGTAATTATAGTCGTTTGAAATAGATTATATAGGCTTGATTTTGGTAATGATATTTTCGTGTAACACACATTGTGATATGTGTCTTTTTATTTAGGTTTATTCGTGACTGCCTTGGGTATTATATTATAAAACTCGTTACGATTCATTGAAATGTATTAATAGGATTCTAACATTATGCGTTTTAGGCGTAGACAATAGGTATATTATTTATGTGTGCATAGTAGAATCAAATTTATTTAATAATACATATTTGGCGACTTTATGAAAAGAAAAAGTATTAATTTTTCTTCAGGGCTTACCCTAATCTCGCAGGATTACATAAACTTGTTTTGTTTTTTTTAAAACTACGCACCTTACGACGATCCTGATAAGCGTTCATGTTAAATGAGTGGAATGATTAATCCATAATACTTACTTTCTATCTACTCAATTTATGGAACTCTACAGAAACTATCTATTCCACCCTATTGAAATAGCTCGGTAATATGATAGTATGCGAGATGTTATCTACCAGCGTTTACCGTGCCACAACATTTCATAGTTTAATTCCAAATTGTAAGACCTAACCGCTTACCGCAATATATTGCGGTAAGGGGTAAACTATATATAGTAAATCAAAGTAAACATAAATAAAATATTAATATTGGACAACATCACATACATTGCTCTGATTCTTGGTTAAGTAGCTTAAGCACTTATTTGTGTTATAGAAATCAGAAACAACGATGGTGCCACAACACCCAGACCCGAGTCAATAAAGAAAAGTTCGTTTTCTACATTGACCCGACTGGGAATCGAACCCCGGACCTCAGAGGTAGCGACGCCAAGTGTGGCGCCGTGCTCGCCTCTCAGCTACGGAGATCATCAAAATGATTGAGTATGACCTGATTTGATAAAAATGTAATAACTTCAAATTCATTTTTATTGGAATATAAACATAAACCCGACCTATGGAATTACTTGCCTTTTAACTTGCACTTAGCTATGTATCGCACACTTAATACGCCCTAGTGCACTATAAACACTTTAACGAGGTGCTAACACATTGTGTGGCACTAACTACGCTTACGTTTCTCTTCTATGACGCTGTTGACTAGCGATTACATTATAAAACGCACGAATCTAGGATATTTAATTAAAATTGTCAGCCTAAAAGCCTACCTAAGTAAAACTCACAGATCATGGGTCAGCAATGCTTCTGAATTAATCCTAATGTCAGGAGACTTTCATCATCATCATCATCATCATCTCAGCCTATTGCAGTCCACTGCTGGACCACGCCTAGGCAAACGTAGTGTAGGATGACCCCCAGCTCAATGGACCGACGACCTTAGGAAGATGGCTGGCAGTGGATGGATGAAAAAAGCGGGAGATCGTGCTCTTTGGCGCTCTTTGGGGAAGGCCTACGTTCAGGAGACTTTATCTACCCTCAATTATTATTGGAACTCTTAGAACTTCAACTTGGAATTGTATGACTACTCCAACCGCTTTAATGTTTCTAACACAATAATCGTGTCACTTATATGGAGTAACTTTATAACCGTTGCACAATCACCGCATCAAGATATGCCCGGTACAAGCTGATCGGCTATTTGACGAAATGACGTACCAAAATTGACAGATTTGACAACTTTGAGATTGTTTTAAGAGTTCATGGTTATGGCCCAGGGCCCTAACCATGAACTGTTAAAACAATCACAAATCTGTCAAACATTATCATTTCTGTCAAATTTTGTATGAAATGACGTACCAAAATTGACAGATTTGACAACTTTAAGATTGTTTTAAGAGTTCATGGTTATGGCCCAGGCCACTAACCACGGATCAGATTTCCTTTTCTCAACAGCTATACCCAAATGAAATAGATAACGAGTTTCATCTAAAAGTATGTACTACTAACAACAAGACAACTAGCTGAGAGATAACTCGCTAGCATCCACTATCAGACTTGGCAATAACCGAGCCCATTAGTGTCTCTAAACTTTGTGTATGTATTACTAACAATAAATTTGTATTAACGGGCGGCTCTTTACACCTGCCATATAACTTAAAAAAACAAATTGCTAACTTGTTAGCATATAATATTAACAATAATTGGTTAAAACAAAAAATAGACTGTGACCAACATATTAGTACTAGTACTAATTTAAATATTATTTCCTTGACAATCTCTTCTAATTTAAACTAAGAGAGCAGACAAAAGCCAAGTCTACCTTTAATATTGTTCATCAGAATATGCAAGGCTTGGCTGGCAAAGAGTTAGAATTATCCTTATTCTTACAAGATTTAAATGTACATGTTATGTGTTTAACAGAGCATTGGTTCAACCAATATGAGTTGATGATTAACATTGAAAATTATAAAATTGGTAGTTCGTTCACAAGGAAGTCTGCTACTAGAGGGGGGTCACTTATATTGTTAAATAGTCAGTTAAAATATAAGGAACGAAAAGATATAGTGTCACTTTCGATTGAACGAACTATCGAACTAGCATGTGCTGAGCTAGAGCAGTATATTATAATAAGCGTTTACAGCCCCCCATCTGCTAATTACCAGCTTTTTGAAACCGCTATGGAAGAGGTCCTAAAAAAAGTCTGTATTTCTAATAAGAAAGTAGTTGTATGTGGCGATTTTAACATTGATATATTAGTAAATTCACAGAATGCAAATCGTTATCGTTTCCTTAATCTTTTTAAATCATTTAATTTAATAAACTTATTCAATGAACCTACGAGAGTGACTCCCACAACAGCTACTTGTTTAGATAATATTTTTTGCAATAGCACTGTAATAGATAAATCAATTATAAATTATTTGAGATCTGACCACAGCGGACAAAAGGCGTCGTTTGAGCACCATTATGTCCGAGGAATTGTAGATGCTGTTTGTAGGCCAATAACGGTAAATAGAATAGACCGATTTAAGGAAAAAATTTGTGATGGCATAAATTCATTAAAATCAAGTGATAGCGATAGTGTCGATTTGTTATATGAGAATCTTTTTGGATTGATTAAAAACGAATTTGATCAAATCTTTACACAAAAAAATATAAAAGCAAATAAACTGAGATGTAAGTTTAACGAATGGGCAACACCCGGTATTTATAAAAGTAGAAAAACATTATATGATTTGTATAGTCTTAAAGCAAGCTCTCAGAACCCACAGATTATTGACCAAGTGAGACGTTACTCTAAAATATTTAAAAAAGTATGTGCCTCTGCAAAATCAAATCATTTGCGTAATATTATTCGGAGTTCTGATAATAAAGCAAAGGCTACATGGAACATTATAAATAAAGAAACCGGTAGGCATAAACCAAATGATCGCGCTTACTCTCTTAAAATTGGGGATAAACTAATTAATTCAAATGCAGAGGTTGCCAATGCTTTTGAGGGATTCTTTTCAAAGATAGCTCCCTCTACAACTAGGGAACTGGCTTCCTCTGCCGAACTAGCTGAATCCCTTCTCAGGGCGGGTGTTGATGAGTGTACTACTCCATTTCATTTTAGATATATTAACCCCGATGTAGTAATAAAAACTTTTAGGGAATTAAACATGAAAAAAACTGAGGACTTATGGGGAATCTCAGTCAATATTATCAATACAATTCTATACACAATAGCCCCTTATCTTGCAATAATTTTTAACAAATGTATTGATGACAAACAGTTTCCTACATTGATGAAATTTAGTAAAATTATTCCTTTATTTAAGTCTGGCGAGAAAAATGACCCCTCCAATTTTCGACCGATTTCAATCTTACCAGTACTCAGTAAAGTATTTGAAAAAGTAATTTTTAATCAACTTTTATCTCACTTTGTCCTGAATAAACTTTTACATAACAAACAATATGGCTTTACAAAGGGTAGAAGCACTACTGATGCTGGAGTTGCACTTTTAAAACACGTGTTTGATGCGTGGGAGAGTAGGCGGGATGCTTTGGGAGTTTTTTGTGATCTTTCCAAGGCGTTTGACTGTGTGGACCATCAAACTTTGCTAAAAAAACTTAGACATTATGGTGTTTCAAATGACGCCCTAGATTTGGTAAACTCTTATCTCACAGGCAGAACACAAAAAGTTTGTATTAATGGTACTGAGTCTTCTGGCTCCCCTCTAACTATGGGCGTGCCGCAGTGATCGATATTAGGACCCCTGCTTTTTTTAATTTATATAAATGACCTTCCATATTTTACGAAAGACCTCTGTGAGACAGTGTTGTTTGCAGATGATACTTCATTGATTTTTAAAATCAAAAGAGGTAAAGATTCGTTTGACGATGTAAATAATGCTCTCTCTCAAGTATTGCATTGGTTCACTACTAATAATCTTTTGCTCAATGCAAATAAAACAAAGTGTATTAAATTCACAATGCCAAACGTAAAACTGGTCCCAACACATTTAATTATAAAAGGTGAACGACTTGATACGTCTAGTTCCACTACCTTTTTGGGAATAACTTTGGATTCCCGTTTGCAATGGGGTGCTCATATTGAGACTCTATCAGGAAGACTTAGCTCTGCTGCTTACGCCGTGAGGAAAATAAGACAATTGACTGATGTTGGAACGGCAAGATTGGTATATTTTAGCTATTTTCACAGCATTATGTCATATGGAATTCTATTATGGGGCTCAGCAGCAGATATCGAATCTATATTTATATTACAAAAGAGAGCTATACGAGCAATTTATAACCTTGGACCTCGTGACTCGTTAAAACAACTGTTTAAAGAAATTAATATACTGACAGTAGCTTCGCAATTTATTTACGAAAATATCATTTACGTTCGCAAACATATGGATCAGTTCCCTAAGAAAAGTGACATTCATAATTTTAACACTAGGAATAAGGATAAGCTTGCCGTTCCAGATTTCAGACTGCATAAAGTGGGTAATTCGTTCATGGGTAAATGTATCCGCTTTTTTAATAAATTACCAGCATCTATTGCTGAACTGCCCATGTTTAAATTTAAAGCTCATGTAAAAAAGATTCTCATGAAAAAAGGGTATTATACTGTTATAGATTATTTAAATGATAAAAATGTTTGGATATAAATACTGCCTTGCTCGCACAGGTGCATTTATCTTGTAATTTAATATTTTTTTATGTATATTTAAAACTTTTTAAAAGAGGCTGACAATAGTGACCGAGTTTCTTGCGCTGCTTCTTCTCGGCGCTAGCCCAAACTTGTCCCGAAGCAGTGGCAGGGAAAAAAATAACAATGGGACGTGTAAAAGTGCTTACTTTAAGCCTATTTGCAAAAATAAATTGGTTTTATTGGTTTATTGGTTTTTATTGTAAATTTAAAATATGTTTCGCGAAATGACAAAATATCTGGCGACCCCATCAGGACCTTTGTTAAACCGTAATCCGCCTACAAGCCCCTCGCCTACAAACTGCTAACAACTGTCTTACTTTTAATTAGCGGTAAAAACAGCCCTCTTCATTACCTTCAGAACGCATTTGTTTTTTATGTAAGTACATAAGTATGTTTATGTAAGTACAAACGGTTTTAAAATGTACGGCGAAGAAAACAATCGGCTGTTCAATCTTACTATATGTCTCTTAATAAAAGTTAGTTTTATTTATATGAAGATCTTCTACAGCTGGACTTCTTATCTCTTTTTATCGTCAGAAAAATGTGTAAAGCATACCACCCCGGCCACGACGGTGGCTGCGGGTTGTGTGGGACTCCGAACCCCAGAAAGAGGCCCCTACACCGACCATAAACCTAACGGAGTACCTACCTCGGAACCCAATATGACAGAACTTCGGGTTTTGCTATAGGTTAAGGCCATAAGTATGCTCCGCAGTCACAGCTCGGGTCTCTTGGCGAGCGCCACCCAGCTTTACAAGTATGTCCCTTGTTCAACCTAAAACCTTGTTAGGAAGGTAAATAAACGTTGTGTAGGTACGCGGATAAATTTGATTAAGTTTTCTTTGAATCCTACCCTAGTATAGTCATCACGTCAAATTTCAGATCTACTAAGTATTCAGGGGGTCAACGAAACTTAAAGTTTAATAAACCTCGAGGTTAAAAACAAGGAAGTAACTGGCACAACGCTTACCCCAATCTAAAGGGCTAAGTGGCCTCTAAAGTTGCGATTTGTTGGCTATTTTATATTAAAGTCTGATTTTAGATTGTCTTAAGGCGAAGGCAAACTTTGATTTAACTCTTGTCAGCACAAAACAACGGCAGCTGAAATCTTGATTATAATTACGCAGTAATAAATTAATTTCTGGTAGGTATAAGACTTTAATGAGTTTATCTACTCTCTCACTTGTCACTTGCCGTACCACGGCAAGGAAAAAATAGTCGTCAAGTGCTACTTGCCGTAGCACGGCAAGGATCTAGAATATAAATATATAGGTACATAATATTAATTTGCACCAAGATTGCTTTTAATCATTTATCCTTTTTGACACAAGTTTTATACATTGCATACAGCTTTTATAAATTATATTAATATAAAATTTGTACAAGCTTTAATAAAAAAAAACAAGTATATAGGTACTGGAAAAACTGATAGTAGATATATAGCACTGCGCAACCTGCTTTGAAGGCCGACGCTCAAGGGTGGTCGGTCCCCTTTTGAGCTCGACATGAGAGAGGCTACTTGCCTTCATTACTTTCAAGAGATTGTCACGATAAACAACTTTGAATAAATAAACTTTAATAATAACTATTTTTTACGAGTTTATTTCATATATCCTAATCCTGATTCAACAAGGTTTTTACCTTTTTTGCTGTAAGAACGTACTCTTATTGTTATGACACCAAATTGTTTGACCGTTTCGTTTAATTCTGTTTTGGATAAAGTCCAGCTTTTGTAAGTTTTTTCTTTTCTATTTTTGTTACAACGTTTGACAGTCATATTTATAACCGTTAACTCAGTTTAGTTTACAAGCCAATGTTCAAAATAATATAGGTATTAATAATAATATTTCATTTACCAGAAATAAATGGCTTAAGGTGTTTTTTTTATATCACTTTTGCCCATAGTACGTTGTTGTTTTAATTTAAGACAAGGAATAACCAGTAAAGCTGAGACCCTTAACTAACCTTATTTAACTATTATTACCTAAATGAAGAGTAAAACACTTTACAAACAAAATAGAAAATGCTTTAGTGACTTTATTATTGGTACAACTAGGCGAATAAGAATTTAAAACATTAGATTTTGTGTCTAATTTTTCTTGCCAACTGTACATTATATAAGTATTGCCACAAAACGGAACTAACCTAACTTAATAGATCTAAACTAGTACCCGGATCTTTGGTGTATAATCAGCCGCAATCCAGATCTATATTTCCGTGCATAGGCTAGATTACCTTAACTACCCATTAATTTGAACCGTAGGAAATTTATTGCTATTGTCTTCTATAGTTTCACGACTTTAATCATATCTGAGTTTTAATTATTAAGCCAAATATTAATACCCTGATTATTTTCTCCTACTAAATTTCATTGTTTTCTAGTAATTATTGTAAAATACACTGGATTCCATTATTATCTTTAATTATGTATTTATGCATACAAGTAAGTATCCAACTAACGAATAAAGTTTTTAAGTTTAATTTAAGTACCTATACAAAAAAAAACTTTATCTCGAACAAAAGACCGCAAAATCCCTTAAAAATCCATTCGCAAGAAATATCAAACTAAACTGCTTCGTGTTATCTTCAACAAAAAGGTTTTACATCATAAAATTCGTTTTTGATGCCAATATACCGATAGGCTATATTTTCACTATGGACCATAATACGTGACTGAATGACTTGAGTGTCATGCCACCTAGTAATACATCACAAACAGAACAGCCACAACAACATTGAATTAAATAATTAAGATAGAGAGCTACGAGATAAAGCGATAATACACACAAAGCTGATAGCAAAGGATGGACAAGAATAGCCAAGGATCGGGCAGAGTGCAATGGCGTCAATATGATAGATAACTAGCAGTGGACTAACGTAGGCCGATTATGATAATACTTCACGTAAAGAGGGTTTGGCTCTTATTATTTGTATATGTAAATTTACCTATTACCTTCGCAGTCAGTAGGCCCGGAAGCTAAACGATTGGACACGGCCTTTTTGTACTTAACGCAAAAGTCACAACCTGTAATACGATCGTATTTTACGGCATTTTTTCCTCATTAGCCGCCTTAATCAACTAATCAATCTTGGGCTAATATTTAATCTGATAAACTTTCTTGTACAGCAAGGCCAGTAATTTAAATTAAGACTTATTGATGAAAATAGTGGGGGCCTTTTGAAATTGTAAATTTTAACAAAAACAATACACGGTGTGGTAATTCTGATAAAAAAGGATTTAAATTACAAGTCCAATATTTCGTTTTTTTTTGTAAGGAATAATTTATTTTGACACTGTGGATAACGTTCTTGCGCATGTATTGCATTCGTTGACTATCATTTTCTAAATTTACAATGTTAACAACTTGAGGCTTAGAAAGAACTCGTTTTAATTAGTTAAGAAATTAGTTTTAGTTCAATAAAAATAATATAGGTACAAACGAATACTTTTTAATGCATTGTGAATTTCTATAATTTTTGTATGTAGTAATTTTGTGTATAGAGATTCATAACATTACTAAAATATTTTTTATATTAAAAAATTACGAATATAACGCACTATTATCTGAAATTGAACTTCTTACAGCATTTTAGTAGGCACTGTTCACTGCCACGTCTAAGTATTTAACCATGTATTTTGTGCTTCATGTCTCACAGCTATCTACTTTCAATTGCTGTAATTTTGTCGGTCCCGTCATAAATATTGTTAAAGAAAAGTTCGAACTCTACCTAATAACAGAATACGAAACCTTAAAGATGAAATGATACATTTCTCCTAACGATGGCCGTTTCATTTTACGTCTCACGGCACCCGGGACTAGTAGATTTGTGACCGGTGAACGAAAAATTGGTAGAATATATCTGACCTTCAAATTGAAACCTTACCTAGGGTTGACGATCGAAATTATTCGAGATTTGTATTTTAGTAATGATTCTTTATGTCTATACTTTATAAACGAAAGCACAGAGATCTCCTAGTTTGGTACTTTTAATTGTGATTGAGAAATTATAAATGTTATTCATTTATATTTTTGCGAGGAAGAATAATAAAAACTAGTTTTATTTACAGGACTTCCAGGGTCTCATACCTACGAATCTAAAATCTATCTATAATATCCAATCTAAATAAAGGGTGTTAGGTAAATGGTATATCAAGCCGAAACTAGCCCATGTTAACACATGCATTAAATACTATGGTGAAGTCAGAATTTCGATATAATATAATCATCATTTCTGAAAAAATATTTCCATACAAATCGGATTCTAAGATTATGTCTTGTATGAACATTAAAATTTAATAAATCATCTAGGTCTAGTAGCTTTGGCGGTTGCGGGTTCTAATCCCGCAGGATACACGTCCTTGTGTAATGATCTAATGATCAAAGCAGTGCTTAAACTAGTTAGTCAACATTAAAAGTTCTGCTTAGTTTGGAGCTAGACTTCATATGTTTTGCATATTTTTTGGGAGCTAAAGACACTGCATTAGAATTGCTTCTGTGCTTCCCTCTTTAGCTATTTGCGACAATAAGCTTGCTAGATTAAAAGGATTTCCAATATTCGCAGATGAGATCGTGTCGTCCTTAATGCCCGCCTTCCACTGCGAAAGGGTAATGAGTGGGAAATAGCTTACCATAGGTTCTGTACTTTATTTTATTTAGTTATGGATATTTAGTGGAAGCACGCTTCCATAAAATTTTAGCCAAAAATAAACTTTAGGTAAATATGCATCCGACTATCTGATCTCTAAATAATGTTATAATATAGTCCTACTGGAATACAATACGAACATCGTTCAATAGTAAATCACTTTTATCACGAAATTATCACGTCATTCAGAAATCGCTAGGAAACGTCCCGTGCTCCGGTATTGCTGCCGAATGGTATTGATATGACATGTTTATTGCGGAACTATGAGGATAAGTTATTGCCTGTAGAAGCCTTAAGCCACTAATATCACTTAGGACGATTCAGGAACTACTGAACATACACATCTGTAATAAAGCCTATTGAATACGTATTCAAAAAGTAAAAACATGAATAAACGAATACTTACTTTTAAGTGAAAATATTAATAAGTAGTTTTTGTTTCTTAAAACATCTAAGGTCTCCTGTTACAACTTGTACTAAATAAAAAGTACAAAATTGGAAAATAACTACATTTCTTAAACGAAATCTTCATCTGAGTAAAAATTTAAAAAAAACTTCACTGGTCTGTTAAGAAACAAATTGACCGAAATGTAAGTAAAAAAATAACCTGAATATTTTTCATCCATTTTGGCAACCCTATAAACAGTCAGTGCAGAGTAAACAACAAAATAATTTGTTTTCTATAAATATGCTTACAATAATACTTCTCTTGTTTGTACTCGTACTTTTAAATGTTCCGTTCCGATTTTATTTAACGTAAAATTTTCCCATCCCTTTTATTGTGTGACCTCTAAAATATGTGTAGGTTTAAGCGGCAATGTCCTAGATTGATAAAATTATTTTCGTTTCATACCATAAAATGGGGGTTATTAAGGTTTTCTTTTGATTTATTATGTTGTTGTTTTGAGAGATATGATCTATATTGTTTACTCTGTCGATTTACACCATTAAACACAGGTCAAACATAAGGCACCTATCCACAGCCTATAGTAACTTTAAGTATGGAGCTAACTTCGAAAGCTCTCCACTCTATTGTTATCCTTGAGAATGAAAATCTACCAAGAGGTGAACTAGAGAAGAGACTACCCCATTAGCCACTGAAAATATATATTTATAATCACTTTAAATCGTGTGCAAATAAGAATAATCTATGTACCTACAAACAAGTGGTTTAGATGCGAAGTGCTGTTGCTCCTTAGGATCAGCCGTGGGATCGAACCAGGAAGGAACTTTTTAGGACGACCTCCATAGCTGAAAGGCGAGCACGCCGGACTTTAAATGGCGCCGCCATCTCCGAGGTTCCGGGTTCGATTCCCGGTCGGGTAAATGTAGAAAATGAACTTTTCTATATTGGCTCGGGTCTGGGTGTTATGGTACCGTCGTTGTTTCGGATTTCTATAACACAAGTGCTTTAGCTACTTACCTTATGATCAGAGCAATGTATGTGATGTTGTCCAATATTTAACCTTTTAGGTACAGGTCACCCTAAAACATAAGCATTTTAGATTTAAAACTTGGAGTCATTTAAAAATTAACGTCATGGAGCCTCCAGAAATTCCTAACCGCAATCTTTAGAATAACTTACAATGTGAAATGGCTCCATATTTTTTACTTCACTGATCTTTAAAAACCCTATTAAACTATAGCGCTTTTGAGGTATTACGAAGATATTGATACAACAAAACGGAGCAAAACAACGTTAAGGAACAAATTACTTACGATGACAGTCAATTAAGATAACTACTATGAAGGACAACTAACTCTCTCAAACTAAGTCTAACAAAACAAAGTGATTAAGCTAAATAAAGCGGTACAATACAAAAGCATCTTACAAATCCAGATGTTCTAATTTTCAAGCACTCTGACTAAATACAAAAAGCAAATTGGTGACCAGTTACCAGTCGTCTTATGGAATAAGACGACTGTTTGCATAAACTCCTTTATAAAATATTAAATTCGAGAAACTGAAACCTATTAATTTAAAATTCAATATTCCATTATCAGAACAGCTGCTTTGAGATAATTCAAAGGAATTAATTAAAGCATAGTCACATTTTTTTATAAAAACTGACCTTGTGAGAATCAGACTCGGGCACCGATGGTTCTGTACAAACTTTAAGAATAAGTAAATAGTTCGTCCAACACGAAAATCATTTTTTTTATTTCATGATTCCGTATCTTTAGGTTGGGTTTAGTTAGAAAATTTATTTTGTCAAAGGACCAAGGAATTGTAGACCTGAGGACTTGATATTCCACGTATTTCTAATGAAAAGGGTCTTGACAGACAGACAGACGGCCAAGGCGGTAACCACGAACTCTTAAAACAATCTCAAATCTGTCAAACATAATCAAATCTGTCAATTTTTTATGTAATGACGTACCAAAATTGACAGATTTGACAGCTTTGAGATTGTTATAAGAGTTCATGGTTACCCCGCAGGAGTGATCCTAAATAGTAATCCTTTTTAGGGTTCGGTATGGGTAGAGTTTTAGGGGTAGAACGGGACCCTATTACTAAGACTCCGCTGTCCGTCCGTCTGTCTGTCCGTCTGTCTGGCCGTCTGTCTGTCCGTCTGTCTGTCCATCTGTCACTAGGCTGTATCTCATGAACCGTGATAGTTAGACTGTTGAAATTTTCACAGGTGATTTTTTTTGCTCGATATTGATTACGGCAACAGCTATACTAGTACATTGTAAGCACGACTTGAATGTCTGACTTGCAAGATGGTTTGCTCTATAAAACTGAATCAATTTGATATCAAATTGCAAAAAGTATAAAATCAGAAGCAATCACGTCTAAGTTCATAAGATCATTTTTTCCTTTATTTCGCCTTTCAGCGGAGTATTGGAAAACTTTGTAGAGGCACGTTCTCCATGATCTGAAAATCTCTGGCTTATTACATTTATACTTTTCCTAGAGAGCTCTTTAAATACCTGAAGATGTGTTTTAGGGTTCTTAAGGCTTATACAAACAGAACTAGTACTTAGAACATAATTTCTTTTTTAACATGGCCAAACAAGTATCAAAAATACCTTATAAGACATGTTTTCCCTAGATTTTGAAGATAAAAAGTATACACGAACCTTTACTAAATCTAGACGGTCACAATTTAATTATAAGATTGGTTTTATTTTAATTACACGATAGAATTTACGCTCTAAAATTGATAAATGACAGCGTTGACCTGAGTAAAATGTATAAATCATTTACGAGCATAGGTATAACATTTATTTAATCGATTTAGATAATTTGCGTTGCGTGTTTTTCAGACACCTACGTATAATACGTACGCGTTCATCACACATGTTTATTATAGCACGATATAATTTTTGTATGTTAATTTTTAAACAAAGTTTTGAAATTACTTATTTTTTACGTAGAATACAAAGTGGTATACATTTCCATTCCGATTTTTATTCCTTGATCCGAATTAACAATAATCAAACAAACATAAGTTACAGACACTTTGTATCTTTTTTTCCAGTCATTTATATTGTTCATTCCACTTTCTACATATAATGGCCTTGTTAATAAAAATATTAACTATATTTTAATAATGATTAAATATATGCCAAGCCAACCCATTTTAAAATCCATAGATTGACCTTGGTAAAACGAGTTTAATTATACGGTATATACAGTTTTATACTACTTTGTATAATAACCTGTTTAGTGCATGCTTTTTTTTCTTAACAAACCATTTCCCTAAAGAACTGGGACTATTTAGCTATCCGATTAGAAAATATAGCGTAGGCAGATAACCTAGAAAAGGATAGAATTTAGAACAAAATCTAGTCCAGGCCAGCACTCTGTTTATATTTGCCGCTCCTCGTTAAAGGCTTTCAGGCTTTGGTCCAGTTAAGTCTCCCGTCGAATAAAAGGAAAGGACTATTTCTGTTTGTAATCTACGTACACATACTATGATGACTTCAACATGCGAAAAGGTGACTTTTGGATTAAAATTGACACCTTTTTTATCATTTGTGTTTTTCGCTCGCAGCTGACTTTGAAGTACCTAATATATATTTTAAACTACCAAAAAAGTGGCTTGCGCAAGACTTTCTTCGGTTTTTACAACATTAATTATTGTTATTAGCCTGTTGATCTTTCAAATTTATCTTTCCACATCTGCTGTTGAGTATCTTAAAGTACAAAAGTAGTTTTTACTGGCTGTATTATTTACTTTAGTGGTTGAAAATAAAAAGTTGCTTGACAACTAAAACCCAAAAAAAAAACTGGAAAGCACAATGATTACTTATACTTGAATTTCAAGCGTTATACTTCTTGAAATCTTTTTTACCTTCCTCCTTACAAAAACGTGCGTTGATTTAAGCAACAATAGGATATAATTTTTGTCACGGTCTTGCAATAAAAACATAAGCAGTTTTGTTACGTTTTTACCACCAAAGAGAATACTAGCGCCGACAAAAGCCATTTTCTCTAATCCTAGTTGAATCCGAGTTCATGCGCTGACATTAAAAAATGGGATTTGCGATCTGATTTTTCAAATGTAGGCTTCTTTTCATGAATCAAGAACTGTAACCCTTAGTGTTATAAAATAAATATAAAAACATAGATATTCATATATTTCTTTATGTTTTTACATTTAAGTAATTGGCTTTATGATATTATTATAGTTTAGTTTTATGTAAGATCCTTTTTATTGGTAAACTTATAGAACCTTAAGGTAGACTTGCTAACAGTTTACTTTTCAATTAAAAGATTTTTGGCGAAATATTTGTTTATAGCAATCAGTTAAGAGACTAAACCAGTTTAAAAGACTGACACAAAATGATGTCGGTAAATAAATAAATTATTTAACATTCTTCATCTTATTTTGTATATTGGCCATAACTTGGGTCATTGATCCACTGCTACCTCAACATTAAATTCCGATAATGTTACGTTAGATAGGCATAAACGTTGTTTTTTTTTAAATCTAATTCTATTCTAATTTGTCTGAAACAAAAGACAACATAAGTCATCACAATTATCACAAGAATAAATAAGTTGTTAGGTAACAATGTCTGTATAGATATTGTTTAAAAAGAAAGACATTTAAAATTCATAGTCTGCTATAAAAGACGAATTACGTTAAAAGTCCCACGGTAACAGACACTATAATCCCACTCACGATCGCACTTGTTGCTTAATAGAGGAGAATGAGCGTCGCTCGACATGATATCACTTGCGATTTTCAACACGCGATTAGGCAGGCACGAATTCAGAAACTCACTTTTTATGTTTGAAAATGAGTTTCAGACTGATGAATGGACTTTTTAGAGGCAAACTAGCATAGTAGAGTCTCAATCAGTTTATGCGACGAATAGGTAATGTTACTGATCTCGATGCTACCGTGAAGATTTATGCCAAATGCCGGTCAAAATTTTAGTACATTTTATTATGTGCTTGAGTATATTTACATCGTCTAGCTAGAACCTTAGTTTTAGAAAAAAACAAATCTTTGGCTAATTAAAAATATGGATTTAGCTATTTATTATTCTAAGGGCCTGTTTCACAATCACTAAGTTAGTTTCGGTAAATTTAATCTGCCAGTTAATTCATACAAAATGTGTTCTTTATTTGAATTTATCCATTGAGTAGTGCTTACTTTTCGATTGTGAAACAGGCCCTAAGTATTCTCTAAATTATAACTTTTTGTGGAAACAATTTAGATATTTATAAATGACCTTAGCTAGTTATTTCATATTATTCTCATAAATGTACTTTAGCCAACGATAGTGGTTTTTAAAAGCATTCATTTTAGGTATTATTCATTTATATTAAGCATAAATTAAACTATATCATCATTAGATTAATTGTATTGAACCATTGATAAGCACATGCGTATGCTTAATAAATATATCATCCTTTTATATTGTTCCATACTTTTTTTACTTTACTATAACACTGCTACCGTTCTTGCAGTATTCTTGTTTTTTGCATAATAACTTAATCTAGTTTAGGCAGGCAGGTGTAGGCTATTATATATGTATATTATTTTTAGTAACATCAATTCCAAGTTTTTTTTGCAGCCCTACATTCATTGTTTAAAGAAAACTACTAAATTTCGGTAAACACTTTATTCTTCAGATTGTGACAGATATCATTATTTAAAAAAAAACACTTTACAAACGGAAATGTGATAGATAAGTCTGTGGATTTAAAATGTAAAAAAAGGGTTGCCTAGAACCAGGGGACTACTTTTTGAATGTTATGATGTCTTGGACTAAAGCGTGTCATATAATTCCGATTATGCTTCACTTCTAACTTGGAGTTGTACCAACCACACGAGATAGCCAATAATAATGAAACCTAACTACAATTTATTGGCAATTTTACTCAACACACCCAGGAATCTTGCGAAGCTATTTTTTAAAGACCCTGCGAATTGAATCCTGTTTCTGAAGAGAATCGGATATGACAATGCAATCCGAACATATGATCCGAGCAAGTTGAACTCTGTTCAGCTAAGTCCTTCATATCACGCCATTATTCGCTAGAATGGATATCCATATTGCCTACGGGTCATTCCACACTGGATATTAGTATTGGCGATTGTATTTCTTTCAAATAATCGTTTAACAACAACAGAATATCGAAACTGAGAGATGTACGTAATCTATGATTTGAAATTGCTTTAGCTTGCTCAAGTCGGGATTATTGTACTTTTAAATTAACTTTTTACTGCGGGTAAAAAATTTAAAGGAGATTTGGTAAAATCCGTTCGAGTAAACAAGGTGCCGGTGTGAAATGAAAACTTAACATGGCTCGAGTGCAAATTGGTTAGATACTGTCTCGTTAACAAACGATGTTAAAGGTCCACACATCACTAACCAGACGAATTTATACCCACTGCTAAGAGATAGAGAGACCTTGGTAATATGGTATGAAATCTAAACGCCTTAAACCTGCTTTTATCCCAGTTACCAAAATGTTAATTGTCCTTAAAATTCATACGAGGAAAACAAGATCCCAGTAATGACTCATAAAACACTAGGGCAACCTTATCCAAGACAATCATATTGTAGCCCAGTAAACTAAAATAGTGTAACATTCGTTGCTAAGCTCGGAAAGATTCATCAACATACAATGTTAATATTGTTACAATGATTATCGAAATAGAACTAATAAAATTATGCCTATTCGTCCCACTGCAAGACACAGGCTTCACTTCAACTATGAAATAGTTTGGGCCACTTACTCTACCACGCGGGCCTAGAGCGGATTGGTAGAGGGGTGTTGTAAGGGCCAGTGACTAAACTCAATTTAAACGTTGTTGTCAGATGTAAGCAAGCCGCCTTAAAGCTTCTGACTAGGCTACACGATACCAAAGCCTCACGCCACTGAGCTACGATCACCCCAAGAACGTAGAACCAAGTAATGTTGCTTAACTGTGGTAGTTATTTGCACGCTCTTGGCACGATGCCATTACCACTCCCTTGATGTTTATTCCTACAAAACGGGTGCTAAAATTAATATCAATGGGGAAGGGGTTTGTTGCACATGTCACGCCGTATATGTATCGTATCATGAAGCACATTGCAGTGGAGCCGCGCCAGTTGTTCAATAAAAAATCCGCCACTATTTTTCTGTGAATGCTCTTTTTTTAGTATGGGCAAGAGTTCACAGGACTTGACATTTTATACAAAATGTAAGCGAAAAATCAGTAACTAGTTTAGGAGAAAAATGGTCTTCACTCAAATGTTTGATCTTTTCTGACTTTTTATCATGCTACCAGGGCCATAACCATGAACTCTTAAAACAATCTCAAAGTTGTCAAATCTGTCAATTTTGGTACGTCATTTCATACAAAATTTGACAGAAATGATAATGTTTGACAGATTTGTAATTGTTTTAAGAGCTCATGGTTATGGCCCTGAGTTCCATCAGTAGAATTTAATATTCTAAAATCAAACATTATGCTGTACCTAGATATTTTCACTATCATTATTTTCTCTATTAATTATTATTACGATGCAGTCCGTCTCTGTATAAATATTAAAAGGTGTGAGAGTTTCGCATCTTCATAAACACTCATTTCCTAGTTCGATGCAACTTATCTAGCCAACTCCGACTAGTTCCGATTCAGACGTGCAAGAGTGAGCAGGCGTCCGGTATTGAGTAATGTATTACGGATTGGATAATTAATAAGAAAGTAAATCTTAAACGTGCAAATTTTTTTATTGCGATAATTGCAGTCATAAACAATTACCTATCGGAAAGAATATATTCATTTAAGTTAACAGGTCAGTTTGTTTGTACGTTTACAAGCAATAGTGGTCATGATCGAGCCATTTAATAATACTGATAAATAAGTAACTAACGTTACCAATTTATATTGTTTTAAATTCCGGGTTAGCTTTACTTCCATCCATTAAGGCTAAGGAGTTAGTAGCATGGGCGCTAATTGTTTTGTTTTAAGTAATTGTGGAGTATATTTGGTATAGTAAAGCTTTTTACATATTAGTCTTACTTCGAGCCCGAGCACCAAACTCGATAGAATCAAGATTTTTAACATTGTTTCACAAACACGATCCAGTGATAATACACACTTGGTATTATCCTATACTTACCCTCAACTTATAAATAAATAAACTTTGGCCAATTAGTCACTTATCCTAAAGCAACAGATTCAATAAATTCCTTAGTTATGTTTTAACATTCTAATAACTAACTATTCTTACCACGGTATAAAACTCTTTACTTGCCTTAAATATGATATTTTTATGTACCTATATACCGAATGACAAATAATATTGCCTGTGTTGTTACAAAGCTCAATCATAGAACTGAAAGTGCAATCTACGTGTTTTAATTTAAAATGTTTCTTACCCTGCATATCTCAGAACACAATGCTATTAACTTTGGACATTATTGTATAACGCATTGTAAAATAATATCAGTCAAGTGTAAAAAAGGGGTCGTTCAACTAGATTGTAAAAATACAATCTAGAATGTTATATTAATCATTAGTTAGTTAGTTAATCATTACAAACTATTGGATAAAATAGAAACATGAGACAGGCAATGCAATCGAACGTTTTGTTTAAGAAAAACTTAGTACCTACTAATCGAAATGCCAGTTTTGCAAAAACTATGTCGCGAATATCTGTTTGAGGATTACATTTTTGAAAAGCCTAATATAAATTTATTGTTTTTGAAAAAATCGTACGATTTAAGTTTTTAATCATATGTAAGTACATAACTAACTGTCCACAATCCCCTAACAATATAAATTTCTCATTGTTCTTACAGAACGCAGAAAAAATGCTAATAATACAACTATTTATTCTATAAATCAAAGTATTCAATAATAACTTTAAGAAAAAAAATAGGTTTGATAGGCTCGATCTTGTTTCAAGGATAGATAGAATTTTGCTACATTCCTATTCAATGCTTCATGCCAATTTAATTGATATTACATATTATGTTGAACAAATATCGTCACATTGGTCTAAAATTTCTTGTAACATGGGGAGTTTAACCCCTATGGGAACCAGAAGTTGGATCGATTTAACTTCTATCTACAGAGGGGTTATTTCTGCTCAATCATATTACATAACAAATTATGCATGAAAGTCACAAATACGTTTATTCATGAAATAATTACAGTGGTGAAATAATAAAATAACTTTTTATTTTGAGCTCAATATTTTTAGTTACCTAAACATAAATCATCACCATCATCATTTCATCATTACCTTATGACTTCCAGATTGGTCGCTGCAGCAGCCCGTACCCAACTTCCTGCAAATTTACCAGGGCCCCAAGTCTGCTAATTGCAAGTTCTTCTTCTTGTAATTGTTTATTCAGCTTAAATTAATTAACTGACTTAAATGAGTGGCAAAATACAAATATAGGTAACAATTAAACAATTACACATTTGGTATTCTGCTACTGTTTTAAGATTTAAAATAGAAGCAGAATACCAAATGCGTCAAACAATTACAATGAGATCCAATTGATATTTAATTATGCCACTTTTAACTAAAACTAATAATAACGGTTTAGACCCGTTATTATAAGTTTTTGTTATAATGCGACGCAAAAGTTTAAAAGATTATCATGCCACTTTTAAAAAAGCAGACTTGGGGCCCAGGTTTACCACCTTTACCACCTTGTGAGACGTACTATGCTGCTCTTGCTGGTACTTGGCCTCCATGGAACCATTCTGCCCTAACAGCCGGCAGTTCTACGTGATATGTGCCCTGCCCCGCTAATGCCACTTTAGCTTGCTAATCCGTCGGACTATGTTAGCGACAGCGCGAAAAAAGTAAAATAAAATACCTTAGTGCGTTGAAAAGTAATAAGAGTTGTACCTAATATAACTATTAAGTATTACTTACGAATAATATTATAACTACGGCACCTTATCGTGCTTTATAAAAAAGTTGCCTCTATGAAGTTATTTTCTAAGTCTTAATTAGTCCGTATGTTTTATTCCTAAGTATCCGCGAAACATTGACAAATAATTTGCAAATTACATAATAAATATTTAATTGTCACTTGAAAGGTATCATCGTGCATCAATGTAGATAATGATATTAAAAAGTTAAGTAACTTTGTGCAAGTTATTATATTTCCAATAAACCTTTGCTGTTGGCCGACTTTCCTGAAAAACTAGTTCCCTAGCTTGTTCCCGTGGTCTTTGGTTTTCTTAAATTTTCTTATTTTTTTTTTACCTTTTACAAAGTATCGTTAGGCTTTTACAAAAAGATGGATAAAATCGATAGGTTATTCTCAAAGTAAAGCATGACTAAAGTAAATAGAGATATTTTTATATCGGGTGTAAAAAAAGGCTTAACGAAGCCGAATAGCACATATACTACGTATTATTACGATCATTTTTTTCTTTTACACTATACCTGGGAAATGACGGGTTACCGAGTTATTGACAGTCAAAGTTACATATTTTTTTTCAAAGATGTTTACAAAATTGACTTCGGCTTGATAATACTTAACTTTTTTACAAAGAAACATGATCCGCTTATACACACAGGCATAGTCTGTGCCGTGCGCGCTATACATTGCGGGTTAGAAATAAATAAATTTTTTTGATACCCAAAAATAAAAGTCATTTGCCAGCAATTATTTTTTTTTTGCATTCTACTTGGTTTAGTGTATAGAATTCGTGGTTTAAGGCTTCGTTAAGCCTTTTTTTACACCCTGTATATTTAAATAGATACTCAGACAGAGCGAAGACATTTTATTGACGAATGCAGCCAAAGTTGAAGTTGTGAACTGAATGTTTCTATTTCGTAATTATAATTCAATTAAAATAACCAAAATATTGTAAAGACGAATAACACCTTAGTCTACCTGTGACCACGAACGCTGTAAAGTGTTCGAAACGTCAGGTTAAATAAAATGTTAATAAATCGCGAAATAATCAGTAAAAGTAGTTTCATTTAAATGTATCGTGTTCGCGTAAATAAAAGACAACAGTATATAAAATAACCAGTTTTGAAGTAACTAGATTAAACTTTAATTGAACTGCCCTTTAAGTAATAATCAAGCTTTTAATTAGCATTTATACCGACAAATTTTGATTAATCTCTGTAGGAACTTTTGATAAAGGTTTTATTCAATTTTGTAAATCAGTGCCAAAAATGGCGTTGAGGGTGATTAAATAATTTTGTATAAATTGATGATTAGTCGTTTTGGTAATACTCGTATACGTAGGGACATATTAATGGCTATGATAATTTATTATTTATATTATCTATGATTAGGTATTTATATTACTTATTCTAAAATTTCCTACGAATAATCATGTTCTGCATTAGAGATTGTGTACTTTTTAACCAACTTTAAAAAGGAGGAGCCTCTATATTTGACGGTAGGTACCTATACATAATATATATTTTTGTATGTTATTCGATATCTTCGCCAATTCTTGTAGGCATACCTATACTTTTAAGTTGACCATTATTACCAAGTCAGAATTTGATGATGGGATCAAATCAAATTGACTTAGGTATTTAACACAAGACCTTATGACGTGGTTACGACACCAGGATAAAGTAGCCTTACTTTTAACTAGGCCCAGCTTCTGTTATTTAACTTTTTAAATACATAGGTAAATTAAGCTGATGAATACAAAGCTCAATCGCCCTTTCTTTAATAGGTAAATATTAACTAACATATTATTATAACCCAAGTAAACAAAACAATGTTATGATTGATTACGGAACAGTAATTTAGTGTTTACATAATTAACAATACAGTCTGCTGTTGAAAAGTTTTGATCTATTAAAGTAATGTAACACTTTTAAGCCAGGGATACCCTAGGGGACAAAAGTCCTGCGACACGTGTTGGCAGCGGACGTCGGGTGAAGTGGTGTGGTGCGACGTTGCCGACTGCTCGACATGACTGACAACATTGCGCGACACGTGTCGCCAACGACACGACGTTGCGTGAAGTAGCGCGACCGCCAGTTATGTCAAGTGAAATCACCCGGCTTTGCTTGACATGTCGCCGACCCATGTCATGGGACATTAGTCCCATAGTGTATCCAAGTGTATCCCTGGCTTTAATTAGAATTATAACATTAATCTGAACGAGAGATATCTGAAAGATAGAGATATAATCTAGGATTATGATGGTAAATATTATTTATATTTTCAAACGGCTCTCTTGCGTAAAGTCCCCTCTAAGGCAATTTAAAATGATGAATAATACAAAGCCATTATTACGACGGAAATTTATAGCTTGAAACAAGTTTTTACCGCTATGATTTTATGACAAAATTAGCAGATTGAATACTGATACATTCTGTCAAAAAAGTTTCGGGAATTGATGATTTGTTTATGGTTCAAAATTCAAAATTATATATTTTTTTGTTGTTGTTAGATTGGCACAACTGTTTTTCATTTTGGCGCGGAGTTTGAGTTACATCTGATAATTAGATTAAATACAGTATTGTTTTTAGTTATACCATATCTAGTGTGTATTGCCAATTTCATAATGGACAAAAACATCGAACAAAGAGTTTGTCTTAAATTTTGCATCGCCAATGGGATTTCGTGTTAGGAGTCTCTGAAAATGTTACAGAAGGCTCAAAAGCGGTCGAGATGTGATGGAAGATTTGCCTTGCTCTGGTAGGCCATCAACGTCTGCTACTGAAGATAACATCGCAAAAGTGAAGGAAATAATGACTGAAAATCCTCATTCAAGTTTGAGAGAAATAGCAGTCGAACTTTCTGTGTTACAAGAGTCGATTCGTACCATTTTAAATAATTAATTGGGTATGAAACATGTTGCCGCTCGGCTAGTCCCAAAAGACCTGAATTTTCTCCAAAAACTCAATCGCAAAAGAGTCGCTGAGGACATGCTAGAACGAGTCATTTCCGACCCAACATTCATGAAACATTGTTACTGATGACGAGACGTGGGTTTACAAGTTTAACATGCAAACTAGTCAACAAGCTACGGAGTGGCGCCTTCCAACTGAACCGAAACCGAAGAAACCGCGCCAAACTCGATCGAAAGTCAAAGCCATGTTGACTGTTTTCTTTGACTGTCGCGGTGTTGTGCACTCAGAATTCTTGCCAGAAGGTCAAACGATAAAAAAGAGAAATATTTAAGCGTTATGCAGCGTTTAAGAGAGCAAATTAGACGAAAAAGGCCAGATATGTGTAATGAAAATTCTTGGATTTTGCACCACGATAATGCGCCTTCCCACAAGGCCATCATTGTGAACGATTGTTTGACCAAAAACTCAACAAATACCATCGAGCAGCCACCTTATTCCCCAGATATGGCTCCAGCCAACTTCTTTCTTTCTCATAAACTAAACAAATTACCACTTCGTGGCACCCGGTTTCATTCGGTAGAAGACATAAAGGAGAATTCGCGGCGAGAACTCGATTCCGGAAAAAGCGTTTAAATTTTTTTTTGATTATTGGATTATTCGTTGGCGTAAGTGTATCGCTTCTGAAGGAGCATAGTTTGAAGGTGATAAAATAAATTTGGATTTTAACTAACATTTTGTCTATTATTAATCTTTTCCCGGCACTTTCTTGACAGAGTAGTATGTCAGCGTACGACTAAAACATTTTTATGATTCTTACTTGAACTAAATTGCGGTCAGGTTTTGCAAATTGTTCAAAGAATTTACATGATAAGTATTATGATCGTAAACTTTTAATCATCCTAAAAAATGAAAATATATTTAAAATATAAACAGACTTAAAATATGTCCCAAATCGCCGTTCAAAGACATGAGGTCCAAGAGACTAAACTAAACGTTAAATATTTAAAGCAATATGTAAAACCTAGTACTAGGTAGTTACTAAATTAAAATACGAAAATAACTAAAGACTGCCTGTCACTTGATAACCACCCTAAAATGCTTAGTACATATAAATGATTAACAATTATATTGTACAAAAACTACTAAGTATTCATAATTTTGTTATCTGTAAAGAACAATTATTTATATAGGTAAAGAACTATATAACCGGACCAGAATCATCGTTTCCTGAAATCTTAAAGCGTCTGGTATTTTTAATTTTACAAGTTTCTATAAATAGCTGTCTTGAGATTCGGACGGAAAATCTGCTGCGAGATTTTAGGGAAATTAATCTGAGTGAGTTAAGACGAAGTCGTGACCGTAATACAAGTTTTCCTTCGCGTTTTATGGCATTACTTCGTTCCTATTGCGTTTATATAAACGTAATTTGTCGTGGTTTCATATCGTTTGTTATCATAACAGTTTGTTTGTAGCAAATGTCGTCAACTTGTTTCATATATCCCGCAAGTTAACCATTAGTGCGTGTTTTCTTTTGATTTGTGAGGACATACCTATATCGTCGCACCCTTTTGACTGCTAAACAAATGGAACTTATCATCTTCAGCATTTAAAAAATTCATGCAGCTGCCGCTGCTGTTTATGGTTCTCACACTTTAAAGTCACACCTTGCTTTTTTTCGTTTAACGGTTTCCCACAACCTTTTAACTAGATATTAAATCCAGTTATAAGACCTGCAGGCACTCTTGAACGCAATGTCAATCTCAATTTCATTCCAATGCAATTCCGATCGTGCGACAATTTGGCACTCTTGAAATTAATTTCGGCAGGATTGTATTGCCCTTGAAATTGCGGCCGGGATCGTAAGTTTGGCGTGAAGTTAGTTACAACTTCCACTTTGCATTAAAGCCGCAGCAGCAGCCGGAATAGCATTCTGAACGCATTCGCGGAGCGGTTTGACTGTCGGTACCTGTACCACTGCAATATGGTTCAGGTACAGACTTGCGTCAAAATTAATTACCAACATAGTTTTAAGTGTCATTTTGTTACTAACCATTATTGGATCAAAGATGTCTGATGAATAACTGAATTAAATTAAATTAAATTAAAGAACCACAAACTATTAATGAATGAATTAGTAAACAGAAACTATGAGAAAACCTTTAAATGCCAATGTTTTGTCTAAAATTTTAAATATTATATCATAATAACAAACACAGTACAAAATTATTTTAGATGTAAAACTCAATAAAATAATATTATATTTCAGATTATCAGTGTATGAATTTAGGCCTTTGCTTATTGTATCTTTAAAAAATCCAGTTTTATGAGATGCTCACAGATTGGGAGAAAGTATGTTGTTTGGTAGTAAAAAAACAGGTGGTTATAAAGCGTCTGTTTATCCAAGCTGCGACTTTTAGTTTAAGTCTCTCCTCAAAACATATCTTTTGAACCTTGGCAATCCAAATAGCTATTAAGTATGTTGCGGGGACCAAAACTCAAGAATCTTTTTTCTTTTGTTCAGCAGTTGACCCAACCAACCTTACGGTACTAATTTTATACACTCGTACTAAATAAGCATACGCGCCGCCGCTATACGTAGTTTGTGGCATAATTATGCAATTTATACTTAATTTAGGTTAATTTAGCCCTTAAATTCCAATTAAATTATCTAAAACTTACCTGTTAAAAATATTTTTGGTCTGTCAAAAGATCTGAAACAAAGAAAGATAGAACATTAAAACAATTTTGTCATGCATGTAGGTTTTGGTGATCACAAGAAGCCTTCTGTTATAAAAAATAAATTAGTTAAAGGGGTTTTGGTTCCCTTCCGCGTATTCAAAATGGGCCATAAATCTCATTCCATAAAATTAATGCGAAAACTTATAATTTTAATGGAAGACCTAAGTATTTAATATCAATTTAAACATGAAACCGTCATTCCTAATAAAACGGGTATTGACAGACAACCAGACGGCCAACAATGTAGGTGTAAGTTTAAGTAACCTTTTGAGTTATAACTTAATAAGCCGACTGCTTTCAAATATCTGGTCACCTTTTTAATTATGCAAATAATCACGTTATGCCAAGCGCGATGTGCAGCCCAAACTCATATAACCTTACCTCGTAAAAAGGTTTTAATGAAACCAACGGGCGACTTTGACACACCGCGTTATTTCCCTTGATGTATCATTCCGGTTGCTATTCTACTTTTTTGTCACGACACGACGGTTCTAATGGTTTAATTATTTTCTAGGGGCTTAGTTAATGTTACTTATAATGTGGTGTTTGACGTATGGTGAAACATACAAAAACACTAACTATAAAGCTTATGAGAGATTTTGATACTGTTCCAGAGAATATTGTATAATAGTATTAATATATTTACCAAGTGTTAAGGAATATTGTGTAGTAAAAGTTTTACTTTACTGCCTATTTTTTTATAATTATAATAATATTGTACAACGTTAACGCCATTTCCAATACGCAAAACCTTTTAGAAATGATTCAGATGGGCAGATACAACTTATTATATGGGATCAGCCACATCGACTATTTTAGTTTTTTTTTTTCGATGTTGGTCCTACGGAAAGAAATTTATATGAGAACCAGAATCAGCCCCCTTAACTTAAGGTTCTGCATTTGGGTTCGCCCGTCACCTGAAACACGTTGTATGCAAATTTAGTATGTAAATAGATATTATATGATTCCCCGACATTTTTTATCGATTGCTGCTAATTGACTGAAACAAACTAAAACTTACAGCTTGCAAATCTTTTCCAGAAATAATCTAATGAAGTAGGTATATGTTCCAGCCATTTTAGGACCGTTAGGAGCCATTTTAAATATAGCTGTAAGGTGTTTGTGCAAAACCTAACCTTGATTTGAGCCCTTAGATTATACGTCTATCAAAAGTTAATAATCGAAGTGTCAATCCAATATCAAATTACCATTTTATATTATTGGGACGTCAAGGATTGTAATATCTACTTCGAGTATTATCATTTTACAAGCGACTGATGATGGATTATAGATCTTTTTCAAGCCCGTGATATTGGAATTTACTAAGAAGCACGAAGTATTATTGTCCGCAAAATAAAGGGAGACTTGTTAGGTGTCTACATAGTTTTCCTAAAATCTAAGCTGTGGATACACAGGGTGATATTTCAATTAATATTCAAATTTTAATATCCTCTGCTAGTTGGCGAAATAATTATGATTTCTACAAAATCAGCACACACACGCCACTCCATACTTAGTCTTAGTGGTATTAATGTATAATTTTTCACGGTTTTATTGGTTCTATATTGCTACATTGGATGGGTAAGTTAGTTAGTAAATAAATAAACGATGTTAAATTAGAGTGTATAATGGTTGTCTGCGTTAAAAAATACGTTATTTTCCTATGAAATGAGTAAAATTATTACCGTAATACCTAATTATAATAAAATCAATTATAAGTACAAACATGAAAACAATTTTCCTATCAAAATGTCAAAAACAATTACTAAAGACATCGTAAGGTCACATTACAAATTAAGTCTACACACCTGTGAGTGCAGACTCTTTTTAAAATACTTTTAATGATGTAACCCGATTCAACTTTGATGAAAATGAAGCATACGTGTTAACATTTTAGTTTTCTTTGTTAAAGTTTGTTGAACTCACAATTCGCCGTAAAATATACACTGTGTTTCAAGTGAAAACAAACTATTTACTGGTTATTTTTAAAGTACTTAACATATTTTGTTGGACCGCTAATTTTTTTTTATATCTGCTATCATGATATAGCGACGAATTTAAATATTCTTTAAAGTTACGGTTTTATATTGTTTGTGTCTGGTTTGTCGGTGAAATTATGATAGTTTAGTCCGAATTAGTGTAGGGTTATTTTATAAAATGTAGCAATTCCTCTTGTTTCTTCAAGCGACACAGACAGCTGCTTTATGTGTTAAAAACAATTACAAAACCTATACCACACTGAGCCACAACTGACAGTTCTAATCGTCACGTGAAACTCCTTCGCACGTAAAAATTATTTTTTAATAATACACATGTCAGCAATCCAAATTACCTTAACGAATTAACTCCAAGTTCACGCTGATTACCCGGCGGGCTTAAAGGCTTCGGCGGTGGAAATGTGGTCATTTTGTTGGAATAGTATACCCTACAACTGGCACCTAAGTTAATCGAAGTTTGGCGCTCGAAGTCGGTGGTGCGGTTGTTTGGTAGGTATTAGCTTAAAGATATTGTATCAGTAATTTGCTTAGCACAACAGAGGTGTATTTACCCGTTACAAGTCATTTTTAATGTAGAACTCTAAGGAGAAATTTTCCATTGATATAAAAACATATTTTTTTTGCGAACATTGGACATATGAGTAGGTATATGATAACGCAAATAAGGTGAAAAGAATATTTCTTACTTGGATGCAAAGTATAAAACTACTAACACCATTATTTGCAAGCAACTTGCTTAAAAGCATCAAAATCAATATAAGTGCAGTACTTATCTCGTCATCGCTTTCACGATCGTGGTCACAACAACCTAATATTTTGCAGATTCCAGCAACCATGAAAACAAAAAAGTACGCAAGCATTTTTATTTTTACGTACTTTTAATGATAAATCACAACTTAGGAGATGATGTTGAATACTGTTTTTTTCCGCAACTAGCTCAACTTCTATGTAAGCCGCATAAAACTAGGCCAGCCCCCTAACCATGAACTCTTAAAACAATCTCAAAGTTGTCAAATCTGTCAATTTTGGTACGTCATTTCATACAAAATTTGACAGAAATGATAATGTTTGACAGATTTGTGATTGTTTTAACAGTTCATGGTTAGGGCCCTGGTAAGTTAAAAGGTTTAGGTGCTATAATAAGCTTACACTAAACAGATGAAATAACTGGCATATAATTAACCGGCCAAGTGCGAGACAAACTCGCGCATGAAGGGTTCCGTACCATTATCTATAAAAACGGCAAAAAATCACTATTTATTATACAATATTTATTATATTCTGTTTTTTAGTATTTTTTATTATAGCGGCAACGGAAATACATCATCTGTGAAAATTTCAACATTATTCCAGCTTAGTGACAGGCGGACAGCGCGCGGAGCCTTAAAAATAGGGTCCCGTTTTACCCTTTGGGTACGGAACCCTAAAAACTTGCATCGTTACTAAGAACATTGCCCTCAAACCGACCCCGTCACCTGAAACTAGTACCAAAGCCAATCGATTTATCTATGTCAAGGGTAATTTCCGGTGTTGGTAACCGCCTTTGTTTGGATGATAATTACTATCAATCACAATAAAACCCGACGTCCATTGCTAGGCATTTACACACTTTTTTAGAGGAAACTTGAGAGGGACTTTGCGAAAAGCAAATATTTAAATGCCTTATAAATATTTAAAGCTATTAACACAAAATTATGCCTTGATTTAGTAACAATTAGTTATCAAAATTAGAATAAAGTATTTATTTTTTGGATGTGAGCTCATATTGATTTTTCATGACTTACAGAATGCAACATTTTTTTATAACAGATACAGAATACTAAATATGGAATATTCATTAAAGTATTTAATCATGAATGTGACATAAAATAATATTTTTTTTAAGACAGTTTTAAAGTTTTACAGCTGCTAGCAGCAGATGAGATAAATAATCAGTAACCGGGCTGAATGCCGTGCATTGGAAGACGAGGACTGTCGAGGGCAGATTGCAGAGAATCAAGAATATAAGATACTCTTTTTCTGACTCTAACTATTTTTTTGCTTCAATAGATGATCTTGGAGATCTTTCTTGCTTACATTCCTTCGTCACTGACCATGAATTAATCAACCTTTGGCGGCAAAATTGACTGAACAATAAACTGACCTTTAGAAATTAAATCCGACCTAGAAGATCTACTCATAAAAATGCAGTTTATTTATTCCAATAAAACTTTAGTTCCTCTAAACCGTTAATAAAACAGGGGCAGGTGCGGGTTCTCTTGTGAGGCGTACTCACACTTGGCTGTTTTTATGTCGTCAACATGATGATGATGACTACCAATAATATGAGATATAATGAATCGCATTGTAATATATAATATATGATTCCTGTTAAGTATATTTCTTACATTCAAGCGAGATTTCGATTAAAAATCCACATAACTCAAAAAACAAAACAAAAACCGTCAAAACAATCAAAAACCATCTTGAGACAATAAAATAAGTAAGTCCGTTATTTAACCCTTTATATGCTTTGACTTTGCTATTGAATCATTAAATTAAACTATTCGTGTATTTCGCCGGGTTATCGATTTGTAGTTAGGTGTGACTAAGACTAGTGAAACGCCATGTTCATATATGATTACGATGTTGTTCCAATTGTGGCTTATCCCGTAGGAATTCCTTAAGTTTTATTACGTTATACGGACACTGAACAACGTAATAAAACTTAAGGAATTCTAAGCATGGCAGTTACTTTATTGGATGAAGGTGGTATGTAAAACTGTAAGCAAAACTGCTTATTTTAGTCTAGAATAAATCTTTTACAATTTATGTAAACTCCTCTCAGTAAAATTTGACTGTGGCCGTTGTTTGTAGGTAAAACTTTAAATTACTTAACGTACCGTATTACGACAAAGTTCTATCTAATAATGACTTAAAAAATTCAAGTGGAACTTTTTTAATTACCAACTTTGTAAGATCATGTCGCAATATGTCTCAATAATATTTTATATCAATGTTTATGATTTTTAAACTTATGCAGCTGGTTGATTGGTTTTACTCAACGTAGATGCGACTAAATTAACGGCTACTAATTACTAAGTATAGATCTAACTGGTAGCCAGGATAGCAAAATTGAGAGATATCTCTACAATTCAGTTATACCTATAGCTTTTATGCGATCAAAAAAATATAACAATTGAATAATAATGGCCCCGTCATCTTGTATAAAATTTGTTACATTTTAATGGTTTATTTTTTTAAAATACAAAGTTTATAGGTCGTCTCGATAAACTAATCTTCTTTTTTGGGAGGTAAAAAATAAAAAACACTTTCGTACTTAGTAGAATGTCTTAAAGAAGATGTAAAAGATTTAGAATGCACTCTGATGAACATCGATAGTTGTTCATCAGAGGGCATCAGATTTTGGCGTAACAAATCAGTTTTCGATGGATATCGGTATTTAGTAGTATATTCTGCATGATAATAATTTGCGTAATAAGTAATAACACTTAAGACACGAGAATAGCTTTTGTTTCTGCCTAAAGCTTCTGAAATTTACTTTTGAGGTTATTCATGTGTCCAAAATATGAATTCCCGCTTTCCACGGTCAGGTCATCATCACTGACCATTCAAGCTGTGAGGAACTTCCTCGTCGACTTCAAAAATAACCCTAAAAGTCCTTATAAGGTAGCACAATATTACTGCCCATATTTAACAGTTAACTTCCTTTTCAGGGTTTATATTACAAAACGACAATAATGCCCCGTAACACGAATCGCTTAACTACCTATTTAGACGAAAGTTAATTTTAATTGGCGATTATAATGTTGGTCTCATAGAAAAGGAAGGCAGTCTTTTGTAAATTTTGTCTATCCGTGTAATGACTTCCTCACATAAATTCTAATAATCTTTTTCTTACACTAAAAACGGACTTTAGAACGACGTGACGTGATATTTGTTTCATATTGGGATCAAAAAATTGCTATTGCTACTTTTAAACCTCAACCCAGATACTCAGAATCAGGGGGACTAAACCATGAAGTATTTCGTTCCCTTTTGCAATAAGTTAAAAAAGGGAATAAACGGATAAGGAGTTTCAGAACAGCAATAAATTATCACCTTTTTGGGACATCGCGTAAATTCACTTTGAAAAAAAACCCGAAGCTAACTCCTACCGCTTGCAACACTTTGACTTTAAGTGGGGGATAACTTATTGTTAAGCAAATTACGAAGACACAGGTAGGTAGAAATGTAACAGTGTCTTTACGAAAACCAAAACGCAGACATATATTTTATGGCTCTACATTCCATAACGTGATTAAGAAGGATAGTATAGTAGGATGTAATGCTTGACTGCTTGAGTTAGTATTAAAACAAACAAAAGTAGATTTTACTTTAAGATTTTTTTTTATATTAAGAAATCCTTTTGTTATGACAAAGGTATTAACGATACCTAAAACGAAGTATTAGCACCATTTTCGTAAAAACTGATTTTTTTTCAAGATGATGACAATTTGTTTAAAGTATTAGGGCATTTCTTTTTAAAAACAAATTGAAGGGAAAACCTTTCATGGCTCGTCATGACAAAACTACACAAAATATATTATTTTACGAGATCTTACTTCAATAATGTTACACCTACGTAATCTAGAATACAAGAATACAGCGTACAAGCGCGTGTTACATGTTTATTATGGTTAACAAGGATTAGTGCAATAAATATGGATAATTCCTTACAGTTAAAATATTGACAAGTACTCTCGTTTATGTAATGAAAAGATATTGTCTTCGCCAACATCCTGTCCTGTCCTGTCATAACCAACAATGACTTCCAAATTATTCCATGTTTTGTTTACACCAGTAAGTAGTATAAAGTACCTACTTCTTATTCAGAAAGAATTAATACAAAGGCTTTGTATAATTACATGTACATAGTTTTAAAAACAAGATAAAGATGTCATGTTGTTGTTTATGTGTACTTTTCCGTACTTAGTAAGGTCCACCAAGTTTAAAAACATATATTTAAAGATATTTGTCGACTTATTGTTTTGGTTCACGCTCCAGAATACCTATAAAGCCCGATGGTTGCGGGTTCGAATCCCGCAAAGGGCAAATGTTTCTTTGATGCACACGAGGATTTGAACCTAAGGCGTGGATGTTTATCAAAAAATAATGTATGTTTATCCATTATCTAGTCTTCATACTGGAAAATTCTTATTATCTATAATTATCTAATTAATTAGAGATTCACATTGTAAGTCAGCGTCACTCACACTGATTACGTAACGATGTATTTTTACTTACCTTACCTATCTGCAAGGTGAAAACTTTTAAAGTAGGTAAGTATCTTTATTGATCAAAGTAAACAACTTCCCAAATAATTACAGGATAAACAACTTTTTACTCCATCATTTCATAACTCGCTTTAAAATATTCAAATTACGTATCGGAAAGTTCTAATTCATTTAATACGGTAATACTTCCTCCGGAAAAAAAGTTACATTGAATAATATTACACATTCTTGCGTTAGCGGTAAATGATTTTATTATCTAATATTGAACACAAGTACACGTAATGTGTTTATGCATATTTCCTTTTTACATTCACACGCCATACATACAAGGGCAGGAAAAGATCGATCTTTTAATTTTTTATTGCTAATAACAGCTATGCGTAACTAAATTACACAACTGCGTAACTTGTCTAAACATTTTAAGTTGGTAGTTTGGCATATCATCAATTTATCATAGCCAAGTAAGAACTATAATCTCGTATAATTTAGATATCAATAATTACCAGTTTTGCTTCATCGTCTAATTCATGATCTAATTATTGCCGTGTAATCTAAGTTGGATGCGCAAGCGCAAGTTATTTTTTTAACAATAATAAATATTGTACGTTTTCTGTAACTACCTGATGACTGCAAGAACAGTTACCTTCCTATTTTTCTCAACGAGCTGGTTCATTAAGCATAATAATAATATTATAATAAGACATAAATTTCACCAAAGTAATATTTGATTTAGTTTTTTTGGATTACTAATGTTTGGCCAAAAAACATTTCCCAAAGTATCACATCCCAAACTATATTTCCCAAATTTTCATTTCTCAAAAAAACATTTGTCAAAACAAGTTTTCGCAATTTTACAGTTAGCATACACTATTATTGCAAGTTATTGTTTAACAAATAATTGCTTGGCAATGTTTCATTTTACCAAATATTATTAAGTCAAATGTTTGGTTTTGCATAACAAACTCTTCCCAAAATATTGCATAGCATAATACGATTTGTTACATAGGTCGAAATCGAAAATAAAAACAATTTACACTTTATTGGCAAGTTAAGTGTTTCAAAAATATACTACTATTGGAAGCAAAATTTAAATCGAGCGCTCGCCGGCCGCTGCCGCGGCACGCACGGCCTCTTCGCTCGGCTTCGCGCTTTGTATGGTCACTGTTCTAACCTAACCTAACCTAGACTCTGTGGGAAAGGTTTCTGTATGTTAAGTAAGTTTTCGTAAATTAAGTAAGTAATAATATTAATCAATGCATTTAGTTAACAACCATGCGACTTTTCCGGCAGCATTTTGTTTCTGTGTATGTGTGAAGTGTCAATTTGACCAATCAATTTTTTGGAATATAATATTTGCCAAAATAAAACATTTGCTATGTTAACATTTGCCTTATGAAAAAAGTAAAATTTAGCCAAATGATAATTTTACCAAATGAATAAAGTGCGAAATGTACATTTGCTAAAGATTCATTTGGGAAATGAAGCATAGGCGATATGTTTTTTGGGAAGTGAAATTTGCGTAATATTTATAAAATATATTGCCAAAGGAAGGGATACCAGTTTATTTTTGTATTAGAATTTTAACTAATTTTAATAAATTTATCTAGTTTTACTAATAAAAAAATACTCTTAATACGATTTATTTAAACGATTGTAAAACCTATATTAGTTATTTGTGTAAATAATATCATTTTCTGTAACAGTTGTGACATAAAACCAATAAAACTCCAAGTTTCACTGAAATTTAAAACCTGACAGTTTAATGTCACCGAAATATTACCAACAAAGTTGGTATGACACCAAATGCTTTTCATCGGTCTCTCACGTGACAAGTTTCAAGGCGAATCCGAAGAAAGGCGAACGAACTTGCGCCTGCGCCACAAACGAAAGCACATTGCGCAACTGACCGCATTTTCTGCGCACGCGAACCAATATTTAACCTATGCGTAGGGCTACCAGACTTTTATTTCTTTACATATGTAGTACCTATTAAAAGAATTCGGCCGTGAGCGTATGTCTGTCTGTTACGCCTTCTAAACCACGCAACGGATTTTGGAACGGTTTCACTATCGTGTGGTTTTTTTCAGGGGTTTAAGTCCTAAGCGGTTCTAGTTGCTTTTATATGTTAAAAAAATATATTAGAACCGATAGTAGAACCAAGCTTCCAAGAAATAATAGCAACCGTGCGAGGACACAGCGGTTTAATAGGAAATTAGTACAACATTACAAAAAAAATAGCCAACAAATTTGAAATGTTTACACTGACATGTCTCGGGACTCTCAGGTAATTATAGCGTAAATTTTAAATTGGTCGGGTAATATTTAGACAGTGTTTAGACGTAGTCTATCTTTTTAGAGTTCCGTACCCAAAGGGTAATACGGGACCCTCCGCTGTCCGTCTGTCTTCTGTCTGTCCGTCTGTCAACAGGCTGTATCACATGAATCGTGATAGTTAGATTAATGAGACACTTAAAATTTTCACAGATGATGTATTTCTCATACAACAAATGTGATTTTATTCTTGTTTTGATAGTTAATGGTTCCCCTTTGTGCGCGAGTCCGACTCGTACTTGGCCGGTTTTTTTGTAATACTTATTTGTAGGAAAAACGTATTTAAATGATGGTATAGTTCTTCAGTAGTGATTACTGAAGCTAAGCAGCACATAATGGCCTATACTGCGGCTGGAAGATATGAAGTAGATGATAACGAAATCATCAACAACAATTATGAAGAGATTACTGTCATATCGACGACCTCCGTAGCCGAGAGGCGAGCACGCCGGACTTTAAATGGCGCCGCCATTTCTTAGGTTCCGGTTTCGATCCCCGGTGGCGGTCGGGTCAATGTAAAAAAAAAACTTTTCTATATTGGCTCGGATCTGGGTGTTGTGGTACCCTCGTTGTTTCTGATTTCTATAACACAAGTGCTTTAGCTACTTACCTTTGGATCAGAGCAATGTATGTGATGTTGTCCAATATTTATACTCGTATATTATTTATATTTTTCAAGTATTTTCTTTCTTCTTGTTCTTTTCTTTCTTTTATTATTTGCACGACCTGTGATGCTCATACTTATAATAAGCAGATGAAGAAAATTCTTCTTTAGCCCTGGCTGGTTATCAATACTATGACCTAAAAAGCTAAAGAATTGTTCCGACTGTGGTCCTGGCAACCCTATCTACATGCAGAGAGCGAAGTTAATTTGTTTTTATTGCATATTTTACGGCGGGAAGGGACCACACGTTGCTTCCGGCAGACCGCAAAGTTTAGAGACACTAATGGGCTCGGTTATTGCCAAGTCTGATAGTGGATGCTAGCAAGTTATCTCTCAGCTAGTTGTCTTGTATGTTCGCTTAATCGGGTAAATCACTTCGGGTACACACGGTACGTAAAACTGTTAAAACGATGACAACGTCTGGAGGCCTACTACACAAACGATTCGTTCGTTCGAACGTATTAACGAAACCTATCAAATCAAAATAACCAATAATCCTTTGACAATTTGTAAACAATTGTAACCGGTCGTATTTTTTATACGGCTAGTTTTAGTTGGTCATATTTTGTCAAAGGGTTGATACAAGGAGATGGTAATTTAAATCTGTCTGGTTTATACGTCCTCCTGGTTATGATCATAACCGTCATAAAAAGCTGTCTGGGGGTCGATCTCCAGAGGCATTTTTTGTCGGACGGGATAAACCTATTTTCTAATCGAAAGACGTATTTAAATTATTTTTTCATAGAGAGTATGGTGTCTTATCTACATTGTACAAAGCTAATTTTATGCATAAGTTTGTTTTAAATATGTTTAAAAAAAAGCAATAAAATATTTTTAATTATATTAACAATTAATTTAATTAAATTCAATAGTAAGTTTGTGAATGTGTTTGTTATGTTAATTAAGTGATCGCAAAGGTGTTTTTTATGTGACGTAATCACAACTTTCTGTTGCTTTTTAATTCGGCTATATTTATGATTTTGTGACTTTATATGATCGCTATGGTTCTGATTGCTCTGTCCAAAAAGACCAGAGCGATGATATTTTGCATTAATATTACATTATTAAATCTGTTCTAAGTAGTATTACCTGACTGCAACAATGACAAATGATGCGTATGTGTACCTTATATATACCTTTCATCATATCAGCCTGTTGCAGTCCACTGCTTGACAAAGGCCTCCCCCAAGGAGCGCCACAGCGCACGATCTCTCGCCCTTTCCATCTAGTCGCTGCCAGCTGCCTTCTCCAGGTCATCGGTCCATCTAGCCGTGGGGCGTTCTACACTACGTTTGCCTAAGCGTGGTCTCCATTCGAGAACCTTCCTGCTCCACCTCTCGTCGGTTCTGCGACAGACATGGCCAGCCCACTGCCACTTCAGCTTGCTACATTTTTGACCAATATCGGTCACCTTAGTCTTATGCCGTATGACCTCGTTCCGGATCTTAACCCTTAATGAGATCCCCAACATAGACCTTTCCATAGCACGCTGAGTGACGTGTAGATGGTGGGCCAACTTGACTGTCATGTTCCACTTTTCGGCTCCGTAGGTTCAAACTGGTAGGACGCATTGGTTAAACACCTGGCTTTTCAGGCTCTGCGGCAGTGTCGACGTGAAGATATGACGCAATTTCCCAAATGCTGCCCAGCCAAGCTGCACTCTTCTGGCGATTTCCCGCTCGAAGTGGTCTCTACCGAGCTGTAGTACTTGTTCAAGGTAGAAGTACTCTTGGACAACCTCGAGCGTAGTGCCCTCGACGGAAATTGCTTCCGGGATGACATGTTCGTTGAACATTGTCTTGTCCAAATTCACCCCAAGCCCCACACGTCTCGAGGCAGCGTTAAGACTGTGCAGCATTTTTTGCAAATCCTGCAGCGATTCTGCCATAATAACTATGTCATCGGCAAAGCGAAGATGCGTAAGATATTCGCCATTTACATTGATGCTCAGTCCGTTCCAATCCAGCGTCTTGAACACAACCTCCAGTGCGTTGGTAAACAGTTTCGGAGATATAACATCTCCCTGTCTAACACCTCGGAGCAGCTGGATGGGTTTTGTTCGGTGGTTTTGTACTTGAATGGACATTGATGCCATACTGTACAGGCTTCTTAGCACCTTCAAGTACCGCTAATCAACTTGGCATCGCTGCAAGGATTCCAGAACAGCCCAGGTTTCGACGGAGTCGAAGGCTTT
This sequence comes from Anania fuscalis, assembly GCA_950371115.1. Lineage (NCBI taxonomy): Eukaryota > Metazoa > Arthropoda > Insecta > Lepidoptera > Crambidae > Anania > Anania fuscalis. The sequence continues at coordinate 9,481,072 of OX493338.1, read as the reverse complement.
CTCATAGTCCACAAAGGTCAGACACACAGGGCTGGTTATACTCTTCGGACTTCTGTATAACCTGCCGCACCGAGTGAACGTGGTCTATGTTACTGTAACCTTTGCGAAACCCAGCCTGTTCCGGTGGCTGGAAAGTGTCAAATCTTGCGGAAAGACGGTTTGTGATGACCCTCGAGAACAGCTTGTAAGCGTGACTCAGGAGCGTGATTGGTCTATAGTTTTTCAGGAGACTTTTGTCTCCTTTCTTAAAAAGCAATGCCACCACGCCCCCACTCACGCTTCCGGAGTTGTCCCATTGGCTATGACGGAATTAAAGAGCCTCTTAAGTTCGCCAAGCACAGGTTGTCCTGCAGCTTTTAAGTGCTCAGATGTAATTCCGTCTTCGCCAGGAGCCTTCCTATTACTAAGCTGTCCGAGGGCCGCCTCAACCTCATCCTCCTCCACGTCTGGGAGATCTTCAGTGAAGTGGCGGGTAAGCTTGGCTCTTGGGTCGTCGTCGCGTCGACGTCGCGTGTCGGGCTGCGGCTGTAGGGAATGCAATGCATACAATCGGCCGTAAAAGCCTTCGATTTCGGCCAGAATCTCCGGAACCGATGAGACGATTCTGCCATCCAAGGTTATCAGCTCACCTTATATTTTATAATCTTTTAAAAAAAAAATTTCTTTAATTCCTTTTTAAAAGCTACGACTTATGTAACGACTTAATCAGTCTAAATCAATTTTATAACTTGTAAAGACTAATATTCATAGTTGAATTCATTAAGACTTTTAATTTTGGCTGATTTATCTAAAAGTCATTTGTGATTTAATTAAGTCCAAAGAAAGTTGATTTTTATAATAATATTTCGTATCAAATATTCCGTATTTTTAAATATGTATAATTGATAATATGGCTTGGCTCTTACGTGTATCATTACTTCTTGTCACACGTTTGATGTGTTTGAGCTAAATGTGATTGTTTTAGTTCTGTTCTGAATTTTTAGAAAATAACATTTATGTTACCTTTAAAGGGCTACTTTCTTCTTTTGTAATATAAATCAATAACTAAAACAGCTAAATAAATAACATTTTATCAGCTTCATTTTTTGTTTCACTGATTTCACCATTTATGATCGCTCTGAATCTGCACGATGCTGTCCACGCCGCCGCTGATAGAGCAACATGGAAGAGCTTAACTCGGTCCCACTCAATTCTGTCCCACTCAATTCTGTCCTGACTTGACCTCCTGATGGTCACGATCCCCAATCCCTGGGGTTACGACTGAGAAGAAGAAGAAGATCGCTCTGGCACTAATTATGATTGCTCTGGACCCGACTTTTTAAAACTAAATATGTTTATAACCGTTTGTAAAAATTTAAGGCCAATAGAAAAAATATACTATTTGAACATCTCACTTTTTAATGAGGTACATAATTTCCATCGAATATTAATATCTGAAAAGCACCAGAGCGATCACACGAATAAGCCCGTTTTGGAGATCGACCCCTGGTTATGACTGGGCCCGTAAGTTCATATGCAGGATATATCCTAGACTTGGATTTTATTCCAACCATGGTAAAACTAATGATTTATCACTTTAAATCGTTATTGAGGAAGTCACCACAGTGCATCTGCGGAGCACCTGATCAGACTATTTTCCATGCAGAAAAAGAATGCCCACTTCGCTGTTTTCTCGGTGGAATGCTGAAGATTGAATATACACCGCAAGCTGGCTAAAAAACCTAGCTATCTACGTTCGATCCACGCAGAATAAATTTCATTTGCAATAATGATGACCGTCGACATTAATTCTGGTGGTCTCGTCTATCTTGTTGCGTGGGAAATGTACGAGCCATGAAATAGGAATGCGCTGTGATCGCATTTTGGCATCCTTATTTGGTAGTTTAGTTGGAGTAAAGAAACGAAAAAAAAATACATAAACCCTGTAACTATAAGGTTCGTGTAATTATAAAACACGGCGCTGCTCGCCAGTTCTTTTAGCTTGAACTTGGCTTGACACGGTATCGTGTCTAGATTATCTAACGTGGTTTATAGTTTTAGTAAGTATCCTTTAGGTTAGGTCAGAACAAGAACAGAGTTCACATTATTGAGCGAGCCAAGCAATCAACGCGGTACTACTAATCGAGTACACTACTCGTATTCAAACGTTAACTGTGAATTTATGTTACAATATTAAACTAAAAAGTACTTTAATAACGAATAAGAAGGTATCAATTCTAATTCCGATATCAAATCGAAATAAGATCCAATATTATAATGTAGGTATTATGCTTAGGCACGTTTTTAATATTATATCGGATGACGGAAAAGAATGGTGTTCGAAACGATATTAATAGGTTGATATAGGAACTAAATCAAAGTGTTTGATACCGGGCCCTAACCATGAACTGTTAAAACAATCACAAATCTGTCAAACATTATCATTTCTGTCAAATTTTGTATGAAATGACGTACCAAAATTGACAGATTTGACAACTTTGAGATTGTTTTAAGAGTTCATGGTTATGGCCCTGTCGATTTGTATTATGGGACGATAAAAGTTAGAAAAACTGAAGATTATCCATCGTTAGAAACGAACGTTAGTTTAAAAAGTTATTATACATAAAAATAATTATTTAATGTTATTTTGAAATTTTGAAATTTCTAGATGCAATACGAAAACATTTGAATCTATCTTTAAAAGTTCACATTAGTCAATGCTTACAGCATCGTCATGGCAAACGTCAAAACTTTCGTGCGTACAACACTCGCTTACCGACACGAGTGAGTTTTATGGAGAGCTTAAATAAATTCTAGATTTCGATGTTGCTCCCATAGAAAAAGTTGGTGTATATTACGACCAGCTGATCACGTGATTTTAAGGAATGTCCTATTCTCTACACCCTGTATAAATAAGGACTGGGTGATAACGAATACAACTTTATGCTAAAAAGCTTCGGCAAATAAACTACCTACCTACAGTACACTTACCTACTTATTAACATTTGCAACACTTCCTTCATAACGATAGAAAATAGAACACGATTGACGTGGCACTTTACAACCTGCAAGTGGTGTGAAATATGGAGATTGAATCTTATGAAATTACTTGTTACTTTCAGAACTGCTACACTAATACTTAGTCTAAAATACCATTCCCGCATTATGGACCCCTGCGCACACATATGTGCGCAGGGGTCCATTGTTATTCAATTGTTATCTTTTTTCCGAGCAGCAGGTTAAGTGTCAATTTGTAATTAAAATCCTATATATAAAATAACAGCTCGCAGGACCGACGACCTTAGGAAGATAGCTGGCAGTGGATGGATGAAAAAAGCGGGAGATCGTGCTCTTTTGCGCTCTTTGGGGGAAGCATACGTCCAGCAGTGGACTGCAATACGCTGATATGATGATGATGAATTTAAACAAAAAGCAGATCAAGCCTAGCAGTTCTTTAGTCAGGGGTTGAGTTTAAATCTTAGCATGTAAGTACCTACCTCTTAGATTTCTCGGTCTTTGAGAAAAAAATAGACTGGATCCATTCCCCCATTTTTTAAAGTGGCCAGATGCCAATTATAAGATCTTAACTTGACGCTTCTGACACTTGAACTTGACGACCGATTTCGGATGTTTTTAAATAAATACAAGGGAATAAGTGTTAATGACTATTAAAAAGCGCATTTTTTTCCTACATCTATTTATGACTATTTACATTAGCATTAGTAAAGTAATGTATTCCCTAAGAGTACCTACTCATTTTATTTAATTTGCGAAAGGATCTCGGATATCGAATGTAAACTATCTTAGAACTGACTTACTGATTTCCATACAAATAGTGAGATAGAGAGAGATAAGTCTTACTAAATCACCTCACAAAACATAAAACGGGTTAAGGGTACCTATATAAATTAGCCAATTAAAATCTTATTAAAATCGGGGTCAGTGTTTTGGAAAGGGTAATTATTATTATTTTAAAAACAGCTTTGCTTTTAATTTTAAATGGAAAGTTGACTGTTAACTTGTGGCAAGGTTGTAAAAAGAAGTAAAATAATGAACCCTTTTGACCTTACTCCCACATTGAACGAGCAAAATTTTGTTATAGTACTAGTAAGTTTCTTACATAATAAATTTTTATTCATTATTCTTAATTGAGTGATGCTCGATATACTTAGAAAACTTTGTGTTTAAGTTTCTATAGCAAATCAGTTTGAAAAGTAATTAAAAAGTTACTGCGACGTATTTATTTCAAACTTTTTACCAAGCAAAATAGAGTTTTTTTTTTCATTATCGATATTAACTTATATAGAATTTATCGTCAAACTAGTGTTATAAAAACGCTATGATATGTTATTTTGTGTTATTTTGTTCTATATTAAGGATATATCAGAAACCTTTCTAACAGTTCTCTAGTGCTCTTTATTCCAAGAAAGTAAGCATTCCCTTGCTATATCTCTCGTGCTTGGAGACAAAAAGGGGATTTGTTTTGTCTCCAAGCATGCATATATAAAATGCATATAGGTACATTCGGAACACGGGCTGGGCCAAGTATGAAACACATTACCAATGGAGAATAAAAATTATTAGAGACCTTATCCATTTTCCATAATTGGCTCCGCCTGACTTTATAATTATATTTTTCATGCCTTATCAGCTGAAATCACTGTTAACTATGGCGATTATGTGACAATCATCATCGTTAATCGTTTATCATTAAGAAAAAGTAGACCATTTCCATTTAAAAATGAATAAAATCTAATTTTAAAAACCTGAGGTAAGTAAGTGCTTACTTAGCTATTTTTGCGGCTAATATATTGCCACTGTTTGTAATCACTTCCATTATTTTCCTACTTTTATCGGAAAAACACAAGGGCTACTCCTTACAGTGTCGTAAATTTACCCCACATACTTACCCTTTGAAAAAATATACGTAATACCTTATCCTTTGTTTGCAAGTTACACAAATGCCGTTTTGGTAGGATTTTGCTGGCCAGTTCATGAATAAAAACATCGAACGTAGAGAATACGTCGCAATTCAAATTTAAAAAACGATTCGAAAGTGTTAATGGAAACGCTTACGAGTTCCTAAGTTTAAAGGTTTAAGTCTGTCTAGACATAGAATACCTAGTACAAGGTCTAATACTCAGGACAAAAAAAAACATTCAGGATATCATTTCACGGGCTGACATTTGCTCAAAACTTTGTAGCTGTGGTAACTATGGAATAATATGTTGGAGCGACACCATAAAGCGTAAAAAAACTAAACTAACTTTAATTAAAAAGTCTGCTTAAGGTAAAAAGAGGTAAATAATAGTCTGGCGGGACTACGTACAAAATGATTAACATTTTTAAACTTTAACTCAGTTTTAATTTATGTTATAAAATTGTCGTCGTTTATTTGATACCTAGCCCATTTTGTGAAATTCTATACAAATTTATAATCCAATTTTGCAAAATTTATAAATTATTTTAATTGCGTCATCTTCTATTTAACAATAAATAACGATTATTTGTTGTAGAAATAACGAAGATTTTTCAGTAAACCGTTACCCACCAAATGAGTGTTACTTTTTTTTTTGTTATTAACAAGCTTGCGTTATAATTACGATATACATGTTAAATTTAATTAAGTTGCATACGTAAAATAAGAAGACAAGTAATTTGTTATTAATATTAAAGATAGTTTAAAGGTACCTCACGTAGTATAATACTTTCTCTGTGCTACTGGTTTATCTTAATTGTCAATTTTTGATTACAATAAAACTGAGGTCTACTTCTTTTAACAAATATTGCACCTTTGTAAACCACATGAGTGCAATAAAAACATTTTAATTTAAAATTGACTTCAAAATAGGTTCCGTTAATTAGACAACTATGGCACAGGCCAAAACAATAATAATGTGAAATAGCTAGACATGAAAATATAAAATTTATAATAACCCCAATTCCTATGCTAAGAAACAACAACAAACAAAAAAAAATAAGTTGTAGGTCAATTTGTGTTTAGTATTCCGAGTTTGCTTTAACAACTTTGACCTGACTGACAGATATACAACGTTTTTGCTTATAAATAACGTTGCAAAATTATGTTTTCTATGACGTTTACGCTAACTCCTGATTTTAAAATGCTGTACATTAATTAAGCTTTTCTCGTATCCCTCATTGCTGCTGATTTTAGTTAGTATTGTCTATGACGTAACGAAGCATAGTCAACGACTCGATTTGTCACTGTCTTTATAATATTATTTACACATCGACGCGACGTCAACGATCAATAAAAGCAGGTTTCTTTTCAAAAGACTGTTTATTTTATATGTTTTTATGCTATAAATTAAATATCATGATGCATATTCTTGTAACTGCTATTATGTTCTATGCGAAAACATAAGGTAGGTAAAGTGACTTTGATCAGGTGAACAAATACCACTACTACCAGTAGGTATTTAACCAAAGTATCAAAAAGGTAAACAACAATCCGACTTATTCACAATTCACAAACAATTACATTTACTTTTTAGATTTATGCTGAAACAATTTAAGTCTGTTAAACTAAACTAAAGGCTTATTATCATGGTGTCACTCGTTCAGTTAAAAATATAATAGTTTAACTACTTAATATTATTTTTGACGTCATAACGTCTTATAAATCGATGACCGGCTGCACGCACGAAAAACTGTCACGTTCCGCTTGCGAGTGATAGCGCGGAACAAGCAATAGAGAGGCACGACCGGCCTAAGCGTTCGGCTCGTGACGCATCTATCTATCTTCCACTCTATCGTCCGATGCGTCCGAGTAGATTAATTTGTAACCTATCGTGACAGACATAATAAAGCAGCTTCCATACTTGTTCGAAATACATATTTTACCTAAGTCTTTGTTAAAATTTGATTTGGATTGAGCATAAGGCATCCTACCATGCGCCAAACCTGCAATCGGTGGAGCCGACGGGACCCGGTCATCTGAAACCTGACAGGCCGGACGGCTGTCGGGCTCCTTTCTAGCGGGCCCGATGGGGGCTGGAGTGGGAACGCGTGTTTCATCTGTTAGCTGCGCTATTGGTCAGTTTTTTAATGACTTCCAGTAAAACAATTAAAAGTTTAAGCAATGACAGAACCTTTTGTTAGTAAAACAACCCAAATCGTTGAATTTTCAATTCTTACATATGATAACATTAAATATGTTGGCACGACGATGACGACGATGCATCTAAAAATTTGTTTTTATACGAATTTATCATTCTACTTACGCGCACTTAGATTTAAGGATTTCTACATACAAAGTAGATATTGTCACGATTTTGTAATCAACCGCTATGGAGTACTTACCTATTGCATTATAATATCCGTTTCCGTCAGTAATTCGGACAAGGCTTCAAATTGTATCCGAATAAATTTAGTATAGCAAGAACGCTATTTAGAGTTGATATAATATATTTTTACCTCGACAAATTTAAACAACACCCTACCCCAGAGAAGTGGCCTCATAGGTCCGCTTGGAATTCCAAGCGGACCTATGAGGCCACTTCTCTGGGGTAGGGTGTTGTTTAAATTTTTTTTTTCATGTCCAGGATTTAAAATCGGTGAATTCGTTAATTTATTTGAAACTGATAGAGAAATATGATATTGTAACATTGTGTTACAAACTTATTAAAATATCATAATATAGGTATACTTATTTACTAAAAATACTCATTACTTAATTAAAACTAAGAACTTAAAAAAAATTGCTAAACAAACAAACACGCCAAAACGTTTTATATATAGCGAGTACATCTAATTGTTTGCACGATCGATGAGATACCTAACTAGGCGGCGAAACCGGTCGGTCATTCACTCGCTCGGCGAGCTTGTCTAAATATGGTTATTAGTCTGTCTGTATTAATTAATATAAAATCATAATGTAATGTGTCCACGTTGGATAATCGGTAGTTCCGAATTTTGGTAGGAGAAAAATAGAACATACTGATTGAAATAGTGCAATGCACACGTTATCCAAGATAATATCAAATAACATGGCCTAGGCAAAATCGGCCCGACTATCGGTTCTATAAAAAGTCTAACGTGGGCGGGCAGCCTAAAAAGGGCGGGCGCCCGTCCGATGATCCGTCACACGCGTCCGTTTATCTATTTCATTCAAAACTGCTCGTTAATTTTTGCTCATTGTAACCAGGAGAGGTGCTCGTAGCTCAGTGGCGGCTGCGCTTTGGTATCGATTGCAACCAACGCCGAAGGTAGAGTGATTTTTTAGTGGATGGGCCATTCCGACCATATTAAATGGGATATACGTGCTTTGGAAGAAACGTTAAAATTAGCCGATATCGCTTGATACTGCTCGTGAAGCCTAGTCAGAGGCTTTAAGGCGCCTTGATTACATCTGACAGTAAAGTAAGGTTTAGTCACTGGCCTTACACACCCCTTAAAATCACCTCATAGTTGAGGTGAGGCCTGGTCCCTGCGGTGGGATACTAGGCATAAGTACTTTACAACAAAACCAACCGCAAGCGTGGCGCCCCTAAGTTAGAAGAGGTCAGATGGCAATTGCTCCAAAGTAATAAAGTAATTAATAGACCTGCCTCAAGTAAGGCAGAGCAACGAGACGGAAGATTTAAATTAATTAATTTGCGTGACTCCATCGCGCCATTCCTCATTTAACAAATGCACATTGCATCAACAAACAAAGTTATTAAATGTCAGTAAAGCATTAATTGTTAGGTAATAAACGTAATCGTATAATGTATCAGATTCGATTAGCTATAAACACTATCTTTTAGTTTACCAATTATAAGATAAACTGTTATTATTGTTGCCATGATAAGTCAATAAATTAACTTTTTTGCTATAAGTATTTTTACACTAGCCAAGAATACTAAAATTTAAAATATAGGTAGGGTAGGTTAATCTATCTATAGGTATACCTAGTTAGTATACGTGTACTATACCTGTAGAGTCCTAAGTACGAATGCTAAACATAAGCAGTATTTTTATGTCGAAACTTTACTGAAAAAACGAACATGGCGGAACATTATATTAACAGTGTTATATTTTTTTGTGAATGTTATTTAAACCTTGTTTTTAATTTAAACCTTTTAACTAAAAAAAATCAAACTTTTTTCAGAACTTTTTGTAAATCATTGTTATGAAAGAATTTATTGCAGAGTATTAACAAATACATAAACATAGCTAATACTTTGTTTATTTTACAAACTATTTTACTTGTATTAGATCAATACTAAAGGATAATTAATATTAAAACTTAATACTGCTTTTTCTTCTAATACATACTGTCATTTTCAAGGAAACGGAGAAAATCTACATTCCAAACACGTGCTTTATGCAAAAGAATGTTACATCAAAACGGTAGAAAAGATCTTTCACAAAATGTTCTGCTGAAACGTGAGACTTATAAAATGTAAAGTGCAATGAATAATGACCTATTTGAAATAGGTAAATAAAATATTACAATTCAAGTAAACTAAGGTATTCAATCGTGTTTTTCACGAATTAATTGTAGTACTTAGTACTCTCTTTATTTTATTTATTAAATTAAACACATTAATTAAGTGCTGCAAATAGATTTTCGATAATGTCTTTTCTAGATAAGTAAACGTGATCAGCAGAAACATAATCGTAGAATAAAGTGTTAACAGATAAATAATTCTAAGGTAAATTGCCTAATTGTTCTTCTATTTAAGCTTAAATAAATTGACGAATAACTGGCATTCTGGTTCGCACTCCGGACTACATGTAGCAGTTACAGTTTTAAATCCCGCGAGGGGAAAATAAGAGTCATTGCGTTGTTCATAATTAAAAGTAGTTGTGTTTGTCTATCGATTATCTAGACGCCATAGTATAGTCTTTGCTATTTTGGACCTAGATAGTTGTTGTGATTGTTGCAAGTTTGGATTTGGTCATATTTTGTCAAAGGATTGACACATGAGACTGGCTATTTCAATTTGTTAGGTTTATACGTCCGAACGAAGGATACATCTACGTGCTAGGCCTCTTGCTAAGCTAAATCAGATCATTGATCTATCACCGATGAACTCTCAGACCAAATTATCAAAGAACATTCAACACCCAGTCACAGTCAGTTTCACAACCCGCTACGACCCGTAACCATGTCGAGGAAAAACGTGCGACGAGAAAAATAATAAGTCATTGTACCAAATGCTACTCGTAAAGGAAACTCGGCTGACATTGTCTGAGGCGGGCAACAAACTAATTGCCTTTAATTACACCAAACGAATTGCAGAACTATACCAACATTATTGTACGCACCGTAAATTTTTATTTGTTAGATATAAATCCTAATAAATAAAGTAACTAAGAAACTAAAGTTACGATTTCGCTTCATTTCGCTGAGAACAACTAATTAATTTTACAATATCTTCGAGTGAATCAAAGTGCCCACTTTGTGGCCTAAAATTTTATTATATAATGCACGCGCAGAATGACCTAACGACACTCATGAACAGAGTTCAATTTTCGTGAAGCGTCTAGGTATACTGAATCTTAAACTGTTACGAAATTTATGACATTTAAATCAATATGGCACATTATATCATCTTATTGCCGACCGCCGAATGGTTATGTTATTTATCAATTTTTTTAGAAAGTTATGATTTGCGTTGCAAAACAAGTCGGAAATTATTGTTTGTATGAATACTATGAAAAACTGCATTTTTTCAACACAATTTCGAGGAAAAAAGACAAACAAAAAATACCTTTTCAACACAGTTGCTCGTAAATTGACTCTTATAACACCGTTTTTAGTTTCATAACTCATCATATTACGCACTTGTGCTGTAATAATATTATCGCACTAGTGCGGTAATGTAAACTTTTTTTTTTAAAAAAACCAGCAAAAGTTTGTGTCAAAGAACATTGAATATTTTACCAATATTAAATTATTTTAGGGTTAAGATGACAAATAAATATTTAATTTCATCAAATTGTATATTAATAAACACAAATTAACTTAACTATCATTTTTAGAAACAATAATTTATAGTTTATTTTATTTTTTAAATTGCTGCTACTCGGCTGAACAGCCAGTTTTTCCTGTGCCATTATTGAACCTGCGCGCGCATCTAAATTGCGGCGCGCGAAAAAAACAAAACTTACGTGCTATTTTCCATTATTATTTGGTAATGTTGTTGCTGTGTGGTTAATTACTATCAAAAATGTCTACTTTAAATAGTAAAGATGAGTAAAATGTTATTCAACCCCGTCGGAAATACTTATCGAGGCACAAAACGCGAGTGACAGCCTGTTGCCGCCAAAATGCACAGAAAAACAGCAAAAACGCCAAGTCATATTCGGAGAAGGTATTTTAGATTTTAGTTTGTTTTTTCCTGGCAATTGTGTTGAAAAACGTCGTATGCAACTCGTGTGCATTGATCATTATCACACTCGGCTTCCTTACCGCGCTCGCCTGCGGCTCGCGCTTATAATAATGCCTCGTGTATAATGACCAACGTAGCACACTTGTATCATAATGTACTATTTCCGAATATGACTTGGCGTAAGCAGCAGGTATTTTTTCTCTGGATTTTGGCGGTAACAACGTTTAGTGCCTCGATAAGTATTTCCAGCGGTGTCGAATTAATATTTTACTCGTCTTCACTATTTGAAGTAGACATTTTAATAGTAATTTTCAACACAGTTGCTCGTAAATTGGCTCTTATAACACCGTTTTTAGTTTTATAACTCATCATATTACGCACTTGTGCTGTAATAACATTATCGCAATAGGGCGGTAATGTAAACTTTTTTTTAAAAAATCCAGCAAAAGTTTGTGTCTAAGAACATTGAATTTTTTACCAATGTGAATTATTTTAGGGTTAAGATGACAAATAAATATTTCATTTTATAAAATTGTATATTAATAAACACAAATTAACTTAACTATCATTTTAAGAAACAATATTTTATATTTTATTTTAATTTTTTAATTGCTGCTACTCCGGCTGCACAGCCAGTTTTTCCTGTGCCATTATTGAACCTGCGCGCGCATCTAAATTGCGGCGCGCGAATAAAACAAAACTTACGTGCCATTTTCCATTATTATTTGGTAAAGTTGTTGCTGTGTGGTTAATTACTATCAAAAATGTCTACTTTAAATAGTAAAGACGAGTAAAATGTTATTCAACCCCGTCGGAAATACTTATCGAGACACGAAACGCGAGTGATAGCCTGTTGCCGCCAAAATTCATAGCAAAACATCAAAAACGCGAAGTCATATTCGGATAAGGTATTTTAGATTTTAGTTTGTTTTTTCCTCGCAATTGTGTTCAAAAACGTCGTATGCAACTCGCGTGCATTGATCATTATCACACTCGGCTTCCTTACCGCGCTCGCCTGCGGCTCGCGCTTATAATAATGCCTCGTTTATAATGACCAACGTAGCACACTTGTATCATAATGTACTATAACCACACAGCAACAATTTTACCATAATATATATGGAAAAATGGCATGTAAGTTTTGTTTTACAGGGAGAACCGGCTGTTCAGCCGGAGCAGCGGTAATACAAAAAATAATAATACTATAAATTAATGTTTCTAAAAACAGTAGTTTAAATAATTTGTGTTTATAAAAATACAATTTGATGAAATGAAATGTTTATTTGTCATCTAAACCCTAAAATAATTTAATATTCGTAAAAATATTCAATGTTCTTAGACATAAACTGTTGCTGAAATTTAAAAAAAAGTTGATATAACGACACTTGTGCCGTAATGTTATTACAGCACAAGTGCGTAATATGGTGAATTATGAACCTAAAAACGGTGTAATAAGAGTTAACATACGAGCAACTGTGTTGAAAAAAAATTTTCGGCACTAACGCAGCAGTAACTTGCGAAATTATAGTATATCAACTAGTGCTCAACTAACTTCAACAACATGCATGCAGGGTATAATATATTAAATAATATATTAAATTTTTAACTATTTAACAATAATGACGAGATGTTTGCCGAGAAGGAACTTTACAAGAAAAACATACTAAGCTTAGCTACAACTTATTTTAGAAACACAATGAATCAAATTAAAATACAATTTTAATTTTTGTAAAATAAAAGACTACCAATAATTTTAGTTAATTTAATTAGATAGAATCGTTTCTTTTGTACAATCTTGGTGTAGCTATAGTGATATAATATATTTTTTTTTATGAAAAACCTTATCAACTTACTAGGTATGTTAAGAAGTATTAATTATTTTTACTCGTAAAGCGCATTTTCTCAATATTTACTGTGGCAATAGCATCGCAATCTCAAAAAAACAAGGCGGTCTGTTAAATTACGCTACGCTATAGACGCTAATTACACCTAGAATGCAAAAACCTAGACTCATCATCGCCAAATTATATCTTAACTATTTTCTACTATACTATTTTCATCCTTCCCTTTATGATATGGTAAAATAGAACAAATTCGTTTCAACCTTGGCGTAATTTTACAGGCCTACCTTATATTCTCCATTCAAATCGTAACTTATATCATATTCGCATCGCATATCTCATTTTATATGTGAAAGTTGTTTTTTGAGATTTTGATGTTTGTTCGATACGAATGTTAATTAAATAAATAAATTGTTTTCACAATCACACCAATTATCTGGCCCCAAACTAAGCAAAGCTTGTGCTATGGCGACTAGATAACGGACAATACGTTTATAAACATCCATGACTTAGGTGCAAATGCTCGTGCTCATCACACTAACATTTGCCCCTCGCGGGATTCGAACCCGCAACCGCCAGGCATTGTAGTCCGGAGCGCGAACCACTTCACCAGACGGTCGTCGAAGGTAAAAGTTAATATCTAATAAATTACCAACTTTAACTATCTACCGATCGTAACAACATAGTTCGAATTAGTTTTTTTTTTGTCTCTGTTAACCAATGTTGTCATGTTCTGTCTTATGTTATCCTATTACTCAATTACGTAATAATGGAATAATTAAAAACAAGTTGACAATAACCATTAATCGAAGCTAACTATAATAATAGTATTGATCGCTATAATTACGCGTTTGATATAGGTACATTGTTTATATCAACAAACAAAAACGAAATAAGTGTTTGTATGTGTTTTTTATATAAAAAACTAACCAATTTATGTCAATATGCATATGTGTAAGGAATAGGTGGGTAATAATTAATTTGGCAATGCTATTTACCTATATATTTTTGTAAAAGATTTGCAATCCAATCGCAGGGGACGTGTTAAGAAGTCCCTAATTTTATTTTCGGTAATTAACTTGATGAAAATTAGATACATACATTACTTTTTACTCAATTACCTACATAGCTTAGCACAGTTGAATTCTAAAATATTCTAAAATACAAGTTAAAAAAATGTCATGTAGTGGAAGATTAAGAAAAGAAAAATACCCATCAAGCAGCATAGAAAAACAATAATATGTAAAAAAGATTCTGGTTCAGCAATAGGCGTCACAGCCAGGGTTTTTCACAGGGTCCTTTATAAAACCGGCCTGATGACAGACGGACAGGCAGGCAGACGGACGGAAAGCAGAGTCTTAGTAATAGGATCCCGTTTTATTCTTTGGGTACGGAACCCCAACAACAAATAGTAGAAAAAATTGAGAGAAAACGACATAATAATATATATGTATCTATCTATCCATTAGCCCGACAAGTACCTAATGACAATGTTGTATTAAGACTATGATATTTCGCCAGGTTCGTCTCCCAGAACACCCAGAGCCGAGCCAATTTGTAATTCGCGGGTAGTAATTAATTTGAGTTCGCTGATTCAACATCAGTGCCTAAAGCAAGCATAGTCAAGTGAAGGCATAATAAACTAAGTACAGTAAGGTACAAGAGCTATTAACAAAAATAATGTTGGTTAGACAAAATTAATATACTATTGATCTAAACAAGTTGCGGTTTCGTTAACTATTTTAACGATGCACTGACTGCTAAAGACTTGGCCTGAATTGCCAAGTCTTGTAAGTACTATATACTACTACTCAGGTTCTTGTAACGAGAAGAAGAAAATTATTGATTATTAACAATTTTCTTATTGGTTACCAAAAACACTATACTTTTTTTTATAAATATTGGACAACATCACATACAATGCTCTGATCCTAAGGTAAATAGCTACAGCACTTGTCTTATAGAATAATTTGAATATATAAATTAATTATTACCGAAATTTTAGTTCATTCAAAAGCAATTACCGGCAAAATTTTAAGATAATATCGCTGTGTCCGTGCAGTGCTGCAGCTACGTGAAGGGAGCCGGCTAAACATTAAACGTGGGATGATACATTTTTAAGATTACATTTACAATCAATTATAATATTACTAATTAATACATACTTTAAGTAATTACTTTACTAATTACATTATTTGTCGATTTTAAAAGTAGCTACTTAAATCTAATCCAAATGTAAATATATATATTTTTTTAATTTGCATTTCAGACATCAGTACGTCCACTGCTGAACAAATGTCTCCCTCAATGTTTTTTTTTACTAGCAAACAATTGACTGTCACTACTATTCGATAACAAATAAATAATTATCACAACAATTTGATAGAAAAAAAACATAATTTTAAACACTAAAAATCGCTGTCAAAAAAAAAACTTACCGTGAAGTTAGTCTTCAAGTGTATCACAAATCACAAAACACAAATGAACTGACTGTACGCATAAGCTACGTCGTCAACGGCGCCCGCGCAATTCACAACGGACTAAGCCTTGCGCAGGGAGCGGCCGCCACTTTATACTGCAAGGCGGGGATGAATGACTGGTAGGGTTGATTGACAAACCAGGCATATCTTAAAGAAAAACAGTACTCCCTTATTTATATAAATGTAGACCTGATTCAAACAATGGCTCATAAATAGCCAAGCAATTGGTAATAATAATAAAAACATTATTTTCACAATAGCAACCAAATTAAGCAAAACTTTTGCTTTGACGAGATAACGGATAAACATACTTGTAAACAACCATGACTTAGGCACAAATGCTCATGTGTATCGCCCAAACATTTACCCCTTGCGGATTCGAACCAATCCTGGGCCATAACCATGAACTCTTAAAACAATCTCAAAGTTGTCAAATCTGTCAATTTTGGTACGTAATTTCATACAAAATTTAACAGAAATGATAATGTTTGACAGATTTGTGATTGTTTTAACAGTTGATGGTTAGGGCTCTGGTCTTGTAGTCCGGAGCGCGAACCTCACCAGACGACGGTCTATCTAAATGGTCGGAATGTCTTGACGAATGTCCTACCCCCATTAGTAATAACAAAGACGCAATTCAAAGCATGGCTACATAATAATAAACCAATTTGAAATGTTGAAAATCGGTAATGATCGATCACATAATAGATTATAAATTGGTCGGCTAGTCGTGGATTAAATCTAGTCCATATTTTTATTACAAGGGGTTTTAGGAAAGAATATTTTTAAAAAAAATCTTAACGTTTTATTCTCAAAATCCCAGCGACGTCGTCCGCGCCGATTTAAAATCCTTTTTTTTTTAATTTGGTAACAGAATATAGTTTAAGTATATGGATAGTACAAGTATAGGAAAGTCTTGACAAAGCAGAATCAGACGCTTAATTAATTATGATTTCGAGACGCAAATATAAGTGGAGGCAGTTATGCATCACCCTCATACAATTTTTTTATTAAGCTATGTGCTTCATAACATATGCTTCTTGAATTATTCTAAGCATTTCTAGTCCGGGCGGCAATACGATACATGAGGCTAGTCGGGGAGGGTGAAGTGTCACGTCATCCTTTAAAAAAACTATTTTCGTCCTGGTGGCTACTAGGGCAAGTTTGGTATCATTTTCATATAAACCGAAGACGTAGAATTCATTGCTGATAGTAGTTTTTTTTTAGTTTCATAGTAATTTTCCAAGAAAAACGTAAAAAGGTGTAAATTTTGGTTGGAGATTATGCTTTGAGAGCTAATAACTTTTGTATAGTGACAAAAAAAATACATTTTTCATAATGTTCTAATGCAAAAAGATGTTGCTTAAATACAAAAAAAAATTCTATGGAACCAACAGCTTGCGGAAGCTTTGCATATATGGCACTAGAACTAACAGATGATAATGGGATTCGTTCAAAGGAGGCTGCGATAACAAAATTTAAAAAATTATCCCAAAAAAAATATTACTATTTTACCATTTCTGCTCTGTAAAATTGTTAGGCTTAAAATTTATTAGAGTGTTCTAAGTTTAATGACTTTCGTCATTTACGCTATCCATTTGACGTCTATAAACTGCAATTTAATGATTTGGTTTTTGTATCATTAGTGTTTTGATAAAATTATAGAGACGGACTGTTAATATACACACTTGTGCCTAGACCGGTAAAGGTGAATGCAACCTTTAAGTAACATTCAACTTTTGCGTGTTAGTGGTAACAAAAATGTCAAGTAGGTAAGGATCGTGCGATTACAGTGCCAGTGCATACACTTACCGCATTGACCACTGAGCGGTCCCATGAGACATGGTCTCGAAGTAAGGAATTAACATCCATGTATTACGATTACGAAGTACTAGGAGGCGTATTTTTGAAGCGTTCAAATTCCAATTCGCAAACGAAATCCCAATAATCATATACACATTTCTAGGCTTTCGTATTCGATTCTAGACAACTCGTATGCAAATCGGAATTCGAATGCTTCAAAAATACGACCGCTGACCATTTTTTTTTTCAGAGACATCTCACATTTCGAAAAAGTTATTTTTTAAGTAAAATTAAACAAACCAGGAATCAAACAGGACTTATATTTTTAAAGCGAATCTCCGCGCCATTTTCTATTCAAGATGTCAATGTGCGTACAATTTATCTAAACTGAAAAATGTATCTCAATAAATCTCGTTTTCGGGATTGATACCCTAATCCGATCGCACACTTGGTTCCATATTATTCACTTACGCAATTCTCTATATTCAAGGCGAAATTCGTGGATACTTGCTCAAGGGCAACGATTGTGCGGCGAAACAAAATATTTTATGGTTATATCATAGCCGACCATTAACTAAGGGGAGCTTACTGGTCACTCGTAAAGCAATTACGCGAATGCCTCACGAGAAACGAAATCACATTAGCTGAGGTCGGTAAGAATATGTGAGGAGTACAGATTGATATTGGCGAATCCTAGCGTTTTTTTTCTGTTATTTAAAATTTAACATCTATCCTACACATACATTAATATATCTGGAGAAAGAGAGGTTCTCGACTGCACTGACCACGAACTGGAATACATTTCTAAATTTGCCTTTTTTTTAAACTTTTTAGGGATAACAAGAGTTGCCTCCTTTAAAGATATATTTTCTAGCCTAGGGGCGACCGGGGATAGTTTTAATAACAACAGCAAACATATATAAAATATTTCTTCTGATCACTTGAACCTACCTACTATGATAACTGCTTTTTTTTAAGCTTATCAAATTTTAATTTTACAAATAAATATAAATATGCTCCAGAATATACATAAATTTTATGTAATATATAAGTCAATGTATTATATATCCTTGAGTCAAAGTAGTTTTAAAACTTTTATGCCGTGGAAGTTACTCAGCCGGGAATAGACTAGGAACCAAGCCAGGCTAAAAGTTAATGATTACACTTCCGCGTCAATCAGGCTGTCATTTTTTATTATTAACTTCGTCCTAGATATTACCTCCTTCAATTATCTGTTTTACTCACAACGTTGCAAATTATGTAATGTTTAATTTATATTTATGTGCTAAGATTTTTTATGGCTGAGTTGGAGATTGCATATTACAGTACATATACAAGGTATAGATTTAGTCACGTCTCAATTATGTACTCATCATACGAACAACTATAACTAGGATCGATATATCGTTGAGAAGACAGACAGACAGACATTGAGAAGCTTCAAAACATTATCGTCAAGTTAGAACGTTAGTTTGCAATAAGCAACTGGTTTTTTTTTCATGATTTCGATATTAATCTTTTACTTAAAATTATTCGTATTATTGAACCATTCGGCTCCTTTAATACTGAGACTAACTATATTTAAGCTTCTTCCATTTTTAGGGTTCCGTACCCAAAGGGTAAAACCCTATTACTAAGACTACGCTGTTCGTCCATCTGTCTGTCTGTCTGGTCTATCTGTCCGTCTGTCACCAGGCTGTATCTCATGAACCGTGATAGTTTGACAGTTGAAATTTTACAGATGATGTATTTCTGTTGCCGTTGTAACAACAAATACTAAAACCAGCCAAGTGCGACTCGGACTCGTGCACGAAGGGTGTCGCACCATTATCTATAAAAGCGAGCAAAAAAATCACGTTTGTTGTATTGTATGGGAGCCCCCTTAAATATGTATTATATTCTGGTTTTTAGTATTTGTTGTTAAAGCGGCAACAGAAATAAATCTGTAAAAATGTCAACTGTCTAACTATCGCGGTTCTTGAGATACAGCCTGGTGACAGACGGACAGACAGACAGACGAACAGCGGAGTCTTAGTAATAGGGTCCCGGTTTACCCTTTGGGTACGGAACCCTTAAAACAGAATAAAATAAATATTTAAGCGGCTCCTATACAACAAACGTGATGTTTTGCTGTTTTTATAGAAAACGGTACGGAACCCTTCGTAGGCAAGTCGGACTCGCACTTGGCCGTTTTTTTATACTTATGTATAATACCTAAGTAGGTACTTTCTTTTTGCTTAATGGTTTCTAGAAGATATCTTTAAGCTTATATGGAAGAATGTCATTATTTATTCAACATTAAATGTTAACAGCAACAAAACTGTATCTTGACAAGTTGACACAGCAACATGATGTCGAAGAGAGCCTTAGCAAAATATAATCTGAATCGACCCTGATCATTCATATTAATCATCTTCAATGGCAATCGTGATTAACTTTGGAAGCATTCAGGTAATTCTGAATAAACTAAAACGAACTACGAAGTGAAAACTGGCTAGGTGTAAATCGGACTTGCGGCTAAGGGGTCTGAACCACCACTAACGCAAGCACACTTAGTTTTTGGCCTATAAAAATTTTTTACAACATCACATACGTTGCTCTGATCCTAAGGTAAAGTAGCAAAAGCACTATTTAAAAAATAAGAAACAACGATTGTACCACAACACCCAGACCCGGGCCAATATAAAGTTCGTTTTAAATTAAAAGTTCGATTTCTACATTGACACAACCGGGAATCGAACCCGGAACCTCAGAGATGGCGACGCCAAGTCCGGTGTGCTCGCCTCTCTGCTACGGAGGTAGTCAAAATGTCAATCTTTAAAAATTAATACAATTTTTGTACTCCGCTTCATGAGCTCTAGACCAACGTTACCTTTACTGGAGTAAAAAAAAATTACCAGAAAAAACTAAATATTGTCGGCTTCCACTATTTTCATTCATATATTTCATGCAGTCGAATGGATAGACAGACGGCAAAATGTCAGCAATGGTTAACGTTTTGCCTCTTTGATGTTGAGCCCCAAAAATAACAAAAGCAGGGGAAAAGATGTTAGCTATTTAAAGTTATTTTCTTTCTTTATTCATGGTTATTTATTAAGCAGTTACAATATCACTCAATAAATAAACACGACCATCGTCTAACCTCAGATCAGAAAGGACTCTATATGGGTCTAACCATGATCTCTAAGCGTTACAAGTAGTTTTGTTTACATCAAACAATATACAGAAAAAACACAAAAAGTTTTAAGTAATCATAATTGTATAGAATCTCATAGTTTGATGACCAATTTATTTAATATTTATATCAATTAACTTAAAACCTTACATATGTTTTAGAGGTGTTCGGAGTTAAAGAACACGCGATTTTTTTGTATTTTGTTTTTCACAAATAGCACATCCGTCACATGCATTTGTTTTTAAGTCTTTACCGTAATCAGTTTACCTACGGACCTACCTACCCGAAAACTTCAAAAACAATAATACGAACAACAAAATTGATTATTTGGCCATTTTCTTTGTTTTGCTTTTCTTTATAAAACTTCTTTGTTTTGAAAATGTTAATCAATACTATCAAAAACCATAAAGATAACACTTACATTATTTATTTATTTTTCATTTAGGATTGTTTTTTCACGCAAGTAGGTAGTATCATTCGCATTTATTTTGCACTTGGTATGTTATATTGATTTCACGAATCAGTCATTATCTAGGTACTCGATTACCCAAACAATACTGTAGGTACGTTTTGACAACTACTTATTAAGCTGATCATCATCATCATCATTTTAGCCACACATAGGGATCCCCCAGTGACTTCCAGATCGGCCGGTTGGAAGTGACCCGCAATATCCTTCCTGCAATCTTTACCAGGTCGTCTGTCCACCTTGTGGACGTCCCGCGCTGCGCTTGCCGGTACGTGGCCTCCATTCCAGCTTTGTTTACGTCAAACAATATACAGAAAAAACAAAACAAGGTTTATGTAATCATGTTAGCTCATAGTTCAAGAACCTATTTATTTAATATTATTATCTAATTAACTACCTACTTTACATAATGTTTTAGAGGTGTTCGGAGTTACGTGGAGGTTCGGAGGAGTACGATTTTTTTGTGTTTTGTTTTTCACAAATCGCACGTTTCGTCACATGCATTTGTTTTTAAGTCTTTTCCGTAATCAGTATACCTATATACCTACCCGAAAACTTCAAAAACAATAATACAAACAACCAAATTGATTATTTGACCATTTTCTTAGTTTTGTTTTTCTTTATAAAACTTCTTTGTTTTGAAAATGTTAATCAATACTATCAAAAACCATAAAGATAACACTTACATTATTTATTTATTTTTCAATTAGCATTGTTTTTTTACGCAAGTAGTATCATTCGCATTTATTTTGCACTTGGTATGTTATATTGATTTCACGAATCACTGGGCTACGACTGGAATTAATAAAAGTAGGAGAAACTTATATGAATTGTATGACCTAAAAGCGCAAACTCAAGACCCTAAAATTATTGAACATGTCAAAAAATACTCTAAAATCTTTAAAAAAGTATGTTCAGTGGCCAAATCAAATTACATTCGTGATACTATTGCTAGCTCCAAAAATAAAATAAAAGCCACTTGGAACATTATTAATAGAGAAACGTGCAAAACTAAACAATTAGATCGCACATTTAGCCTTAATGTTGATAATAAAATTATTAAATCCGACAACGAAGTAGCAAACGCGTTTAAGGATTTTTTTTCTACTATACCTATTGCCACAACTAGTAAATTAAACTCTTCACAAGGTCTTGCAGAAACTTTTTTGAAATCAAATGTCGAGGAATGCAGTTCTATTCTAAATTTCAGGCATATAAATCCCGAAATTATTGTTAAAACTTTTAGAGAGCTAAATTTAAAAAAAACAGAAGATTTATGGGGCATTTCAATTAATATAATCAACCATATAATTGATAGTATAGCAACGCATCTTGCTTGTATATTTAATCAGTGTATTGATGAAGGCTCATTTCCTAATTTAATGAAATACAGCAAAATCATACCCATATTTAAATCCGGAGATAAAAGTGATCCCTCTAACTATAGACCGATATCAATACTACCAGCTATTAGTAAAATATTTGAAAAAATAGTGTTTAATCAACTCTTATCACACTTTAGAATGAACAATTTATTGCATGAGAATCAGTTTGGTTTTACCAAGGGTAGAAGCACAACTGATGCGGGAGTTGCACTCATTAAGCATATCTTCGATGCGTTTGAAAATAAGCAAGATGCTCTAGGGGTTTTTTGTGATTTGTCTAAGGCTTTCGATTGTGTAGATCACAAAACGTTATTAATGAAATTACGGCATTATGGTGTCTCAAATGAATCAGAAAAATTGTTAGAGTCATACCTCACGGATAGAACGCAAACAGTTAATGTCAATGGAACTGACTCTTCCGGGGCCCCATTATGCATGGGTGTGCCCCAGGGCTCTATATTGGGACCTTTATTATTCCTTATATATATAAATGACCTTCCTTACTTTACTAAAGACCTTTGTGAGATAGTATTGTTTGCAGATGATACATCATTGATTTTTAAAATTGACAGAGGTAAAGCTGCCTTTGACGATGTGAATGATGCTCTCTCTCAAGTAGTACGATGGTTTACTGCTAACAATCTGTTACTTAATGCAAAAAAAACCAAGCTTATCAAATTTACTATGCCCAATGTGAGGCAGGTCAGTACGCATATTAATATGTCAGACGATCATATAGATGCAGTCGATGCAACAACCTTTTTGGGAATTACAATAGACTCCCGACTGCAATGGGGTCCCCATATAATTGCCTTGTCAGGAAGGCTCAGTTCGGCGGCTTATGCTGTGAGGAAAATAAGGCTTATAACTGATGTCGAAACGGCAAGACTAGTATACTTTAGTTATTTTCATAGCTTGTTGTCGTATGGTCTATTGCTATGGGGCTCAGCTGCTGATATTGAGTCAATCTTTGTGTTGCAAAAAAGAGCTGTACGTGCAATATACTGTCTTGGGCCTCGCGACTCTCTGAGGGAGGTCTTTAAAGATATTAAAATATTAACAGTAGCGTCACAATACATTTTTGACAATATTATGTATGTTAGAAAAAACCTAAGTTCGTTTAGCCTTAAATGTGATTCACATCATTATAATACTAGAAATAAACATAAACTTGCCGTTCCGAGCTTCAGATTAAAGAAAGTGGGTAATTCATTTTTGGGGAAATGTATAAAAATCTTCAATAAAGTACCACAAACTCTTGTTGACTTACCTGTTTATGAGTTCAAAAACCACATTAAAAAAATTCTTATGGAAAAAGGATACTACAAAGTTGAAGATTACTTGAACGACAAGAGTGCATGGACTTAATAGCCTGCCTAGCTCGCACTTACACTATCTTGTAATTGTATTTCCTGTAATAAAATCAGGCTGACAAAGGTGACTGAGTTTCTTGCGCCGTTTCTTCTCATCACCAGCCGATATGTTGTCCCGAAGCGGTGGTAGGGCTAAGTTATATGTTGGGACGTGTATAAGTGCCCGGAAGAGGGCCTATATACAGAATAAAGAATTTCATTTCATTTCATTTCAGTCATTATCTAGGTACTCGATTACCCAAACAATACTGTAGGTACGTTTTGACAACTACTTATTAAGCTGATCATCATCATCATCATTTCAGCCACACATAGGGATCCCCCAGTGACTTCCAGATCGGCCGGTTGGAAGTGACCCGCAATATCCTTCCTGCTTCCCGCAATATCTTTACCAGGTCGTCTGTCGACCTTGTGGACGTCCCACGCTGCGCTTGCCGGTA
Organism: Anania fuscalis; assembly: GCA_950371115.1. NCBI lineage: Eukaryota > Metazoa > Arthropoda > Insecta > Lepidoptera > Crambidae > Anania > Anania fuscalis. Next base: position 9,456,785 of record OX493338.1, on the reverse strand, counting down.
CGTGGCCTCCATTCCAGAACCTTTCTGCCCCATCGGCCGTCCAGGTCCAGTTCTACGTGCTATATGCCCGCCCGCTGCCACTTTAGCTTGCTAATCCGTTGTGCTATGTCAGCGATATTAAGCTGATGATGAATGGCAACTACATTCTTGCAATAGTGAGGAACTACCTACTTAGTTATTAAGCAGTAGTATCAGAACAAGCACAGTATTTAAATGTAATTCTTCGGCGCAAGTGTCTTGATACCGCCTCCTAATTAAATGGTATCCAGTATAAAATAACAATTACAAATTATTGCAATTAAATTAGTCTATAAGTGGAATTCGCGAGGAGACGGAATACGCTGATATAAAGTCAGTTTTGCACGTGTCTAATAAAATTACCTTCAATATCAGTTATTTGGTTTTTGAAGTGAAATGTTTAAGAGCTTCTTCTGAGAAAAATAATGTTCTTTCGCTTACTGTGTGAAGTGAACTGTGATTCTTATAATAAAAACGTCTAATCCATGTTTTCCGTTATATTATTGTGACATTTAGAAACAAGCACACATGATCATTCTAACGATAACAAGTTAAAGTTAAGTAAATCCTTAATGACATCCTCTCAGCCTAAATACCGGGTGACTTTGTTACCTAACTTGTGACAATCTTGCAATCTATGAATAATCAGTTCGTTTTATGTTTTGTTGCGTCAATTTAATAGTATAATAGCACGGTGAACGCAAAAGGTCCCGGGTTTGATTTCCGGTTTGATTTTTCAACCCGGCTGCCGCACGTCCATTGTTATTCAATTGTTATCTATTTTTCTGGGTGTTGAAGGAAGGGAAAACGAGCTTTCTTATATTGGCATGGGTCGGTTTATAAGCATTTCTACAAAAGGGTCCTTTTTCTCTCAATTCGGTGGTTGATTTAAATTTAGTTTTTTTAGTAGTTTAAGGAAATAAGAAAAATTAAAGTTTATTCCATCCTGAATCTAAAAAAGCAATGCTACAATTTTTTTAAAGTGGTTGACGAGAAAGTTAAACACAGAATTGAGAAAGCACCGAATTGAGAAAATGAATCACCGAATTTGACTAATATAGAAATAATGTATTTGAATGATTAAAATAATATTTAAAGAGTTAAGAATACTACCTCTTCCTTGCATGTACATACTAGAAGCTGCCAGTTTTGTAAAACAAAATAGTCACCTGTTTAAAAAAAGGCAGGACGTAAATGATAGGAACTTAAGACATCGAAACAGGCTTGTATATAATAGTGCCCCAAGACTGACTTTCTATCAAAAACAGTGTAATGCAATGTGTATTAAAATATTCAATGCCATTCCAAATGAAATCAAAGATTTACCTAGTACATTGTTTAGACGAAAACTAGAAACATGGCTCCATAACAAAAACTTTTATAAAATAAATGACATTTATATCAAATAATATATTAATTATGTGAAATTATAAATAACTGTTGAAATTCCTATTTTAGATTTAATATGTGTCTATTGGTTGTAAGACACAAAAATTATTATTTTGTTGACAATTTAAATATTGTAATTTTATTTTAATTAATAATTTTAATTAGTTATGAATACTGTTTGCATTCCACAACATTGGTAAAATATGAGAAACTATACTATTTTAATATGTTGTAAACCAAATTTTAAGCAAATAAATTATCTTTATCTTTATCTTTAATAAATACCTAAAACGGTTTGGTAATTGACTGCTGGTCTATAACATTAGTTACATGGCAAATTTTTGGTTTAAGTGCCTATATTTAATGTTTCTGAAATATAAATAATAGAATCAATCAAATTCTCAAATCAACATGTTTAATTTTTCAAGAACTATGATTCAGACTTAATTTAAATATTAATTTAAACAACTTGAGAATTATCTTTCCCTGCCTTTTTGTTTCTGTCGTTCGTATAATATCGGATCCTTTTTTATTTTCTCCTTTCTCTTTCTCACTGAATCCTTTTTTTCCATTTCGGCTTCATGCAGTTTTCCCATCTGGGAAAAATAACATCGAAACAAAACAGATGGTTTCAACTTACATTTTGTCAAAAAAAGTTTTTGTAGAAGTAGTAGCAAAAAGCTGAGTTTTATGAGTGTTCACATAGATTTATATCTAGCAAAGTCGTTTCTGTCACACAAGGTTTAACAAGTTTAAAAAAACTACTACCATACCAATAACCAACTACCTTTGTTTGCACTTTCCGTGACAACCTATAATTAAGGCTGCACCATCTCTTGTAACTTTTAGCTTTTAAGGTGTGTGATCTTGTTGGTTGTGCACATCAATAAAATAAAACACTCGAAGGGAGTGAATCTTCGCTCCCGCCTTGCTTCGAACCTATATCCAGCAAATTCGGTCCTGCCACACAAAGTTTTACAAGTATTAAAAAAAACTAACACCCGAAGCTAGGTAAACACAGCAGAATGGCCAACGCCAATCAATTGAGTTTTGTTTCGCAACTATTTTTTAAAAATCGACTATAATGTATATTATTTAATCACAAATGTTTGGAAAATACTGCTTAATTGTGTTATCATTGGCATTAGTAAACAAACAATCTGTTAACTCTTTGGTTTTCTTCTAACAGATGGCGTTAATAGTACAATAATATTGTTACGGAAGTGGGTACGGGATTGGAAGAAAACTACTCTCTTCCAGAAAGACACTAGATTTCCTCTTCAGACACAGTTTTGACAGAGTATTATCCTTGTTTGACATCATCCTCTTGATAGACGACAACGACGTGGTCCTCTTGACTGACGTAGCCCTGACGTAGACCTCTTGATATAGCACTCTCACGGTCCTCTTGACGGACGTGAGCCGCACTATACTGTACTACACTTATCGCTCTTCACTGCTAGACGCACTCAATTCTTCACTTCACCACTTTCAATTTTCCTTCCTTTTCCTTGGTTGTGTCCGCTTCAAGTGCTGTGCGTAACTGCCCGTTGTAACAATGATCATGCCATCCCCGGACCGGTCTCCGTCGAAAGCGTGGCGCTCGAGGTTGTCAATGAGTATGTATACCTCGGGCAAGTGATGCAGATGGGTAGAAACAACTTCGAGTGGGAAATCGCTAGGAGGATGCAGCTTAGCTGGGCAGCGTTTGGGAAGCTGTGTTATATCTTCTCGGCGCCACTGCCACAATGCCTGAAGACAAAGGTATTCGATCAGGGCGTCCTACCGATGATGACCTACGGAGCCGAAACGTGGAATATGACAGTAAAGCTGGCCCACCAACTACATGTCATTAAGCGAGCTATGGAAAGGTCGTTGCTTGGGATTTCGTTAAGGGACAAAATCCGAAACGAGATCATCAGACAGAGAACTAAAGTAACGGACATAGTCCAAAAATGTAGCAAGCTTAAGTGCCAGTGGGCTAGCCACATCTGTCGCAGAACTGATGAAAGGTTGAGTAAACGGGTTCTCGAGTCTCCACTCGTATACATAATAATAGTAAAATAGTAAAATATATTGCCTAGGCTAGGTGGAGACCACGCCTAGGCAATATATTATTATGTATAAATAAATATCAATATTAAAATAAAGACTGGTCCCTTGGGGGGCTACTATTACGTAACAGGAATGACTCCTTCCCACCCTATGTAAGAAAAAATAATTTGATTAATCTGACCCCCGCTGTTTGAGGTAAACAGTAATTACTCAAAAATGTTATACATTACAACAATTTCTAAAAATCATGCTGAAAGATTGGTTAAACACTCAGTTAATTTAGCAGAAAGGTCATTAAATACCTACTTCATAAAAATATGTCGCACACCGATTTGAGAAATGACCTGACCCCAAAAACACTGAATGATTTCGGACCTCTGAAAAATGCTCCTCAATGCGTCTGTTCCCTCATCCAGATCGCTCAACCGCTCGGGCGCAACCGTCGGGTCGCGGGAATCAGTAGTGTACGTTCGTAATGAACGTAGTTAGTGATATAAGTGCACAAACGTAAATTTCAAAGACATTTATAAGGCACATGCTTGGGACAGAATTAAAATGTGTCACTGTATTAATACCTAAGGATTCACAATAAATATAATCACTTGTATGGCTTTATTGTCTATCCCTTGTTCTGTGCATTTAGGAATTATAATGACAAAGTTATTATTTTTTCAACACAGTTGCTCGTAAATTGACTTTTATAACAGCGTTTATAGTTTCATAATTCAGCATATTACGCACTTGTGCTGTAATAACATTGCATTAGTTTTAAATTTCAGCAAAAGTTTATGTCTTAAGAACAATGAATATTTTTACGAATATTACATTATTTTAGGGTTAAGATGACAAATAAACATTTAATTTCATCAAATTGTATAGTTATAAACACAAATTAACTTAACTATCATATTTAGAAACATTAATTTATAGTTTATTTTATTTTATATTGCTGATGCTCCGGCTGAACAGCCGGTTTGTCCGGTGCCTATATTGAATTTGCGCGCGCATCGAAGTGCGGCGCGCAAAAAAAACAAAACTTAGATGCCATTTTCCTTAAATATTTGGTAAAGTTGTTGCTGTGTGGTCTTCTTGAAATAGTGAAGAAGAGTAAAATATTAATTCAACCCCGCCGAAAATAATTATCGAGGCGAGCCGCAGGCTAGCGCTTACAATAATGCCTCGTGTGTAGGTGTAATGACCGACTTAGCAGACTTGTATCATAATGTACTATTACATCACAGTCAACATTTATCATCATCATTCAATTGGCCTAACCTGCTCATAGGTCATCCCTCTTCCATGCAATCTGGTCAACGAGTCACCCATTCCATAATAGGTATCCATATTATTCGAAAATAATTTAATGTTCCATTGACCTTTAGTTAGTTAGTAACACTATAACTAATGAATAAAAACGTGTCATAAAATGTAGCTTAGCTCTTTTGACATTACGTAGGTAGTATCTTCATCAAAAGTTAGTGCAAACTTTTCAAAAGAATGTCATTGCTTAACTTTATCACAATAGTCTGACAAAATCACCTCAGTGAGTTAAGTGTTTGTAGGTACTTACTGTAATAAAATACTTACGTGCATTTTGCATTACTTGTTTTACGAAATGGATCTTTAGACGTACTCTGATTAATCTTGGGAAATGGAGAATTGGAGACTCACTTTACGTCGTCGTCCCCCGTCCCCATTTTTAATCAGTCTCTTCTTTGTTACTCGAAATCGTAACAAACAGGATTTCGGATTTACGAGTCTGATTCTGCCAAAATCAAAAAACCCGACTGCGTTAAAAGTGAACATAAAAGATGTAACGTAAATGTAAACGATTTATTTTTCAAAAATGCCGTCTTGTGTTGTTAAATTATGTAAAAACTACATGAGTAAACGTAAAAAGTCACATGGAATCACCTATCATACGTAAGTTATTACGATTCGTGATAAAAAAAAATTATGTTTTAAATACTTTGCAGAGAATTCTAGACGTAAAATGCAACAGTGTTGTCACTTTATTTACGGGAAAATTACCCTAAAGGTGGGGAAATCTATATTTGTATGCAAAAAAACTATGTATGTGACTCTCTGAAATCAGATTTCGCCAGTTTTTGGGTACCGTTTCTCAAAAGTAAAATAAAAGATCCCCATACTTTAAATATAAAATATCTCTTACGTATATCATCATATTTCTAAAATAGAAAGTACTTCCTGTACATTAGACAACAAAAGACAAGTGTACAAAGAGTTGACACAACATAAAGGATTTTAGCGCATCTTTATTAATTATAATAATAATATACGTACTTAACATTATTATTATACCATTATGATATGATGTAAACGTATTTTTTATTTTTAACCCATATTATGCACCATAGAAAAATGAATGAATTTGAGTGTATACCACCTACTTATAAGTAAAAGTATTGAACTTCGGTCTATCAAAGCTTAATAAATAAATTATTTTTTCGAAAGAAAACATTTTCAATGAGACGGATGTTACCGATTGTTATTTTCAGTTGACCTACAATTGAGACGCATCTATTGATGTATTATACTTTAATATCCGTTAAACGGTTTAGGCTGTAGGGCGTGCCAAAGAAATTGACATACTTACATACACACATACGCTCGAAAAACATAACCCTAGATTGGCAGTCGGGTAATAATAAAGTAAGTATTGCGAAAACAAGTTCTCAAACTTACGTTCCGTTATGAAGTGTTCATAACACTATGGTGCATATTATGCACCATAGAAAAATGAATGAATTTGAGTGTATACCACCTACTTATAAGTAAAAGTATTGAACTTCGGTCTATCAAAGCTTAATAAATAAATTATTTTTTCGAAAGAAAACATTTTCAATGAGACGGATGTTACCGATTGTTATTTTCAGTTGACCTCAAATAACCAGCTCTATAAAATATTTGTTGCGTACCTTGTGAAAACGTTACAAAAAAAACAATTCGAAAGATCTGTCTAAAGTTTTAAGTTTGATGATAATGATCTTTTCATCTTTTCCTCCGTTGGACCAGCTTATAATCATTCGACATTTTGATAAGTGATCGATGGATGGATGTATCTAAAAAAAATTCAAGTTTGTAATTAATTTAGTTTGTAAAAAAATTGTCTATGTAGGTGTTGGAGCTCACGTTTTAGAGCAATTGCTATTCGAGCAGAAGGCTTTCGATTTCCAGTTAATAAATCTCTTTCCACCCTTAGAACATGCCATTAGAGATAAGAGGAATGAAATAATCAAAAGAGGTAGAAATAATAGTCATTTTTACAAAAAAAGTTTATTGTAATGCCATGCTTTGCAACGTAAAAATATATAGTGTCCAAACCGCCGCTATACGTAATTTGTGTAGTGACTTTCAAAGAATACGGATTTCAACAAAGTCTATAATCATTTGTTGATTGGTGGTGATTTACAAAAGATTTAAATGTGTTTTTTTTAAGAAATTGTGTTAAAACAAACTCATGTGCTTTCTAATCTTTGGCATTACGGCAATAATGCCAAAAAATAACTAATTTAATATAATAATCTAATCGTAAATGCTTTTATTTACGTCACGATACCATAGATAGACGATACACCACAAAACTATTTTGATACTTAAATTAAATTATAAACAATTGTAGAACTAAATTCGTTGATAAATTGTAACCAATCTAGATATATAAAATTGATGCTTTAATGAGATTTGAAATTAAATTAGCTTGTGCACAAAAATAACATTAAAAACTAAGCAGAACTAAAAATTTGACAATTTTCAGTTATATGTATGATACCATAATCGAACTCAAATAATAAAGTTTTCTAATAACAAATATAATTAAAAATATCTTACTAAAATAACCAGTGTTTATAGGTAATAATAATATAATGGATGATGAAAAAATGTGCATGATTATCCTCTTGTTTAGAAGAGGTAGGTAATTAATTAAAAGCAAATTAAGACTTAATTTGAAACATTTTTCATTTTGGCCCACCTGAATGATAAGTGCGTTACCACAGTTTACAAAAGTTATAGTTAAAAAGTGTCATTTTTGGGTAGAAAACATCTTCTGGGATAACATTTCAATATGAACTAGATATTAAAACTATAAATGTTTTTTTTAACTCAAGCTTACTTCTGTAAAGCAGTTTCTTTTGATCATCTCCACACAAATTTTAAATCATAATATCAATTTAAGAACTTTGATATAAGGTCCTTAGAATCTTTTAACATATGGATCTGAGGACCTAAAGCGTCCCATTCGAGACAGAATTTCGGCAAGCGGGCTTGTTTACCCGCGAGACTTATCACAGCCACTGTACAACATGGTACTAACCTTAAGACTACAGTATTTGCCCACAAACACGCCTTTTGTCTCCCTAAAGGGGCCAAAGAAAGGGAAAGAAGATAGCTGCATCAATTCACAAGAACGTAAGAACGTTACGAAATAGTTTAAGTAACCTAGAGCCTCTAAACTAAATTCAGAATGTTTGTGAACAAACTGATAATAAAAGTTCCTATTTTAGGAACTTTAGTAACTCGACTTATATTAAATAACTACAAACAACCGCAATACTGAATCACACGACTAAGGCGTCTACGATGCAAGAAGATCTTTCAACAGCCTATCCCAATAAAAAATATAAAATAACGCACATATACTGGCATAGTGTATTAACTTGCATCGTAGACATAGGAAAGATACAGTAAATGTTAAGCTTTCCAAACACTTTGCGACTATTTTGTCAAGTTTCCCGGACTGCTGACTTTGTTTTTGATCCATTTGTTGGTGCGCGTTAAAATGTCCGGTTGCTGAGAAGGATCCTGCCAAGCATCGAGGCTTACCTTCTTGATCTCTTCGCAGGAGACTATAGGATTACTGTAACAAAGAAATTGACATCATAAGAGACAAATCAATCAACAGGGCCTATTTTAATGAGAACGCTTATAATTATTAAAACATTAGTCTATGTTTCACTATTAATAACATTTTATTTGCCTTCTCTTATCCTATTATGTTTTTTTTTCTAATTAGTGGTTAAGTTATCTTTGCAGATTGGCAGTTCTTAATTTGCATATCTGACCTCAAATACCAAGAGTTGGAATTGACCAGGGTGTTTGTTAGAAAATTTGCGGTTTTAGAAAATAATCGTAAAATGTTTTTGTTTACCTACTTACTTAGGTATATATTTTTTTCAAGTAGAAAAATAATCGGAAATTATATTAAAATACTATACTGACGACCTACATACCTATCAGAAGGTGGCTGGAAGGACTCTTTCTGGATAGCAGTCACGCCGGCATTGTCGCAGATTAGTCGTGCAAGTGTGGCGCGCCTTAATTCAGTTAACTGCCGCTTGGTGAAACTGCCGGCTTCGTCCGTGTGCGTGTAGAAGTAACGGTCGCCAGACCTGGTGCGCCAGAGTTGCTCTTCTGCAAATTACATGAAGGATAATGTTTTAGCCATGTACAAAAATAAACATATAGTTGTGGTTAACTAGTCAAGGAAGCCTACGCCTCCTTTACTAGGAGACCATGGCAATCGGTGTGTTGTGCCCATGCACAACATCCGAAGTAAATAATTGAATTTTGCCAGAGCCGTCTCCTAGCACACTGCAACCCGAAAATATTCGTTTACTAAAATGGCTCAAACGGGAATTTTACCCGCAACCTCGTGCAGTCTAGGAAAATCACCACTCTATTAGGCCAATCGTTATATAAGGAGTTATACTGGGCAGAAAACGACTGAAAAAAAAAATAACCCACGCCAGATCCAGGTTTACAAAAGTATCAAAACTTGCTTGTGCCAAACAATGCACCATGATACTCACTCAAGAAGCAAGTCGCAGTAGGTCCAAGCAGAGATCCCGGTAAAGAACTCTCGGCCATCATGCCTACAACCAGGTCCACGTCTCCGGGCGCCTCGTAAAGCTGACTCAGCTTGTCCACAGACTGTTAACAAAAGTAGAGGTTAATAATGAATTTAATCACCTGAAGTAAGGGTCTCTGGACTTCAAAACACTTCTTCTTCTTCTTCGTGACACTCTTGTCAGAGCGGTCGTGGTCATCATGTGCCAAGTTTAAAAGGCGATGTTATGCGCTTAACGATTTCTCTCCACTTATAGCGACATAAGGTTTTTCTGGAACACTCATACAATGGATCGCCAACTGCGGATTTGATTTGGTCGGTCCATCGCATGGGTGATCTTCCGCGTGGTCTAGTGCCCTCTACTCTGCCCTGTATGACAAGACGCTCAATGGATTCATGGTTTCGCCTAGAGACATGTCCGAAGTACTTCAGGATGCGTTCTTGGACCAAAACAGACAGACGCTGTTTGATATCTAGTTCTTGGAGAATAGAGAGATACATGAAAATCAATGACCCGACTCCACTGAGAGTCACATTGATATTCGACTTAACAATGGGCATTGTAATGTTACACTTATTGTTGTTGTTCTTACAATGGTATAGATACAATGATATTTTGCAAACTAGCTACAAGAAAAAATGGTTTGAAATACGCAAATGGTATTAAACGATCGATTGTACAAGCAGTTCTTGTAAATAACTGTATTTATCTAGTAAATGTTATTTATTAGTGGCTACTTTGAACCCCATTTCGGGACTATAATACTTTTATAATCGTAAAACGAAACTTTGGAACACATTTGCGCTAAAAAAGATAATTACAGTGCATCTTAAAATTTGTTTCTGAAATGGCCTCCAAAAAAGGACTCAGCATTATGTCAAGGAACCAGAAGGCACTTACCTCTTGCGGGATGACATCAGCAAATTGCTGGAACGTGGTCGCCGGTGGCAGGCCGCACAGCGCGCGGTACTGCGAATAGCCAGGCAGGCCGTGGTCGCGGCCACGCTGGATGTCAACAGCCAACACGTCCAGACCGCCGAGCCAGCGGTGACGTAGCTGCAATACGAACAATGTCATTAGAATTTTAGAACAATTTTAAATATATGGGTAATATCATACATTATCCGGAAGGTAATATGTTATCGGTTTACGGAAACTACCTTTTATTAGAACAACTAAAACCGCAACTTGAAATTACTTTTTTCTCGTATTCCAGAGTTGGCCCTAAATCCTGTTAGTGGTAGAACGCAAGCATTGTACCGACCGAATATAGTTTTAATGTAACCCACAATAACATTTAGTAATAGTTTTAACCTATATTAATAACAGCAGCAAACAATAATAATATAGCAACATTAAATAAATATTAAGTCACGTTTATTTATTACGAGTATTAAAGAGTGCTAACGTTAATTTCTGTTTTAAATTAAAAAAATACTGATTTGGCCTTAATCTATTATTCATTTTAAATGACTCTAGCGCAAACATATGATAGATAGGTATATTTAGACATGTTAGTTTAAATTTACAACCGGCAAAGTTAAACCACTGATGTGACATTCATTCAACATTCATTGTTATCTGAACAAACAAAGTGTCGAAAACTCATAACAATGATTTTAGTTCGACGTGTTGTAAAATGTTCCATCGAAACAGAATACAGGTTGCGCAAAATCAACATCATTCAAGACATGAATTTGCAAACTTAGTAGTAAAACATTTTCTATGTCAGCTCGTATTAGATATTAAATATTTAAGCACTGTTGCAAAACGACACTCATTATAACTTTATTTAAAAAGATTTTTGTATTTTATTGATTAATTTTAGGTCTTTATTTTATTGTACCTCTACCTTGTTTCTAAATGAATAATATTATAATCTCATTCTATGAGAAATGTTAACATTATTTACATATTCGCCAAGCAAAGAAAAACGCTTTAGATTCAAAGCAAGAACTAAAGTAAATTATAATTTGACAGTTAAGTTTGAAAACGGAATAATTCAAATAGAACACTCACATCGTCATCATAGTTGAAGTCCAATCCCTGGCTTTTCTGCGTGATCATTCCCTTCAACAGTTTCTGGACCATGCCCTTACGAGCCAGGATCTCTGGCTTAAAGTAGCTGTCCATGAGCCTAGAGGTATTTCCTTCCACCTCAATGTCCTGGTCGAGAAGACTGTTCACGAAGTGGAAGGCCGCTGTGGCAAAGGAGTTGGTGATGGTTGGATCGATGTCTGAGTTGTAGCCTGTGTCGTACGCGTCGTATAGCTCATCAAATGCCTTTCCTGGAAATAAATTAAAATGTATTTTTTTTAAAAAGATTTGGTTTAATCATAAGTAGTTTAAGGTGTAACCACTCATAGGTTTGTGCGTTTCATGGAGAGAGCGGTATTCCGCAGAATGAGCAATGGTCTCTAGCCATCACTAATATAATGCAACTATTCAGCATTAAATTTCACTAGAAAGATGGTTTTCATTCACATCCAAATGTAGGGGAGATATTAATTTATTGGTAAAATAGATTATACTTAGTTTAGTTAATTAGGATAAATTAACCTATTTTTCCTACTCGCATATATTGCATCGCCTGTTTTCTCCCCGATTAACTGGACCTGACCTTGAGATCTGTATTTAAATACATAGGTCGAAACATCATCACATTCTCTTAAAAAGTTTACAGCTGAATATGCCTCCCCATAAAACGCTACAGCAAGCGACTCTGAAGGCCTACTACGAAATTTTTATGTTTGTTTGGACGTATTAAACTAGTATATTAAAATGACCATCGATTGGTGTCAATCTTTGGCAACTTATGATCAATAAGTTTGAGTTGTTAATTTTTTTGTTAGGGTTTGATATAAGTGAATGGTTATTTCAATTTATTTGGTTAATAATGTATGTCCGAACGAACGAACCGTTTTCGTAGTAGGCTTCCTGGGCCGTTTTGATTTATCGTCTTCCCGAAACCTTGACTAGGTGATCAGTCCTCAGGGTGGATGAGTCGAGACATAATGACATCAAAACACTATTTACCTGTAAGAGCCGGCAGCCAATGTTTGAAGGTGATATGCTGCAGCTCAGCTACGACAATCCTCCTAGCTTCGTGGTACAGACGGTCGGAGTTCCACCCAGGGTTGATGGCAGCCAACGCCCTGGCAACTCGGTTGTGCTCTCTGACCCATAGTGTGTGGAAGCTTGCCAACCAGGGGTGCATGTTGGCACGGACGTCACCTAGAACAAAAAATATTTAATATTGAGAAAGTGTTACTTCTTACTACCTCTAACCTATTTGAGGTTAAATGCAATCAATCAGAAACTTACATCGAATAAACAGAACAATATAAAAAATTATAATTCTGTCACGTAAACTTAAATTTATTAGTTCGACGAAAAAAATACATATCTTTGTAAATATTCCCATTAGAAAGTAAATGTATTGTCTTTATAGGAATAAAAAATATATTTTCAAACTTAAATAAGGAATACTTTTTTCATCCATTGCAGCCATGGCAGATATTTTTAAAACTCGTTATATTGAGCATCAAGTTATAAAAACATACCTAACGGACAAAAGTCAATTAGGTTTGTTGCACTAACTTCCCTAATAGACCTACAATAGTGGGTACTTAGATAAGTATTATCAAATTAGGTTCTTTGATTTGTGATCAAAACGCCTAGACCTACATACGTATGTATCTTAACTTTAATCATCTTATCAGTGAACAATCAAGACGATGTAACAAATCCTTTTTGTCTGCACCATTGTTATCTCAGTCTTATCATCATAATATTGCCATTGCGTGTTTGTTATCAAATAAAAAGTAAAAACACTAAGAATTTTCCTATAACAATAGATGTAAACTAATTAAACACTCAATACACTTATAAGCATATTAAGTATTAACTTATGCCATATACCTATTCATAATATTATGTGCTTTACATTAATATCAGCATATTTAAGTACATGACATGCTCCGTTTAAACACTGTGTGCTAGGAAAAAACACTGGGATTTACCTCATAACATAACACAAGGCTGTTGATTTGAGACCATGACAGTTGGTATAATGTCTGCTGGCATATATTTATTTATTAGGAAATTTGTACAGAATCTAGAAGCATTTAATACCATAACACTAAAGACTTACCAGCATTGAAGCATGTTCCAGAGTTGTCGAGGCACTTCTCCGTAGGGTTTGATGCTAAAGGCAGAAGCTCCTCATCATCAATGGTTGAAGTTTTCAGAAGTCCACCAGTCTTCTCCCTCAAGGCGGCTGCGTCCCGGCTGTTTGCACCGTAGATTTGGGAACCATCCAAGAAGTGGGTTGCTTGGTTCATCTGTGGACGAACAAATATATTTTCCTTATTATCTCCATAGGTTAAAGTTCAAGGAAAGTTCAACATTTTTGTATTGTATTGTCGGTGCGAATGTAGTTACACCAGATCAGCCAGATGTAAGTTGCCAGTTCTCAAAACCCGAGTCAAGATAAATAATGAGCCTTATAGGTACTATCTCGGGCTCCGACGCCTGACCCGTCTTAAAGCTAAAATCGTTTGCAAGGACCTCATTGCCACTCCCTTCAAGCCACGCCTTACGTTCATTTATGTTTCGGGTTCAATCATGACAATAGGTGCTTAGGCACAAGCAAGCAAGCTTCTATTTGTATCGAATTGGTTGTAGGAAAACGTAGTAAAATGCATAACCAATCAGGGCGGGTTGGGGCGTGTCCGGCGCGATGCGCTTACCTACACAGGAATATTTCTACAAAGGGGTAAGGCGTCGGAGCCCGCGATAGTACATATTAAATTAGATATCCTGTATGGGGGGAAGATTTTTTTGGATTCTTTTATTCGAAAACAACTAAGATGTTTCAAACGCGTTAATATATCAAAGCAATGCAGTAACAGAAGCTTAGTGATAATATGTATGTACTGATTAAATTAAATATTTATAACTAATTAGTATGACTAATCAATTTATCATAGACAAACACACAATGTAGGTAAATGTAGCAGACACGAGTAGTATAATATATTACGTAGTATTTTGTACAAGTAGGTACCCTTTTTAATATTCATTTGATATTGACCACTGACATGTTTATTCACTGATATTGACTGTGAATACCTAATGTTCAATTATTTATCGTTGTTTACAATAATTTGATATCGTACAATTACTTGTAGCATTTACTTAGTTCATACTGTTGATATATTAAATGATTTATGCAAAGAAACAAAATTAGATCATATTTTCCAAAATCTAAATCTAAGTACTACTGTATATAAAGTACCTATATGCGTGGGATTAATAACAGCAAGGCAAAGCGCTTACAATTTTTGTAATATTTCAAATAAAGAAGTGTACTGCTATCATCATTATTATACCTATCTACATTCTAAAACTAACACAACGTAATTGAATGTCAAGGAGGTTCAATTCAAATAGTTGAGTTATTGAAGTAAATTTCAATGATTTAAAAAGCTATTTATCTAACAATCTACTTTAACTGTTACAACAGGCAACAACACATCAGTCCATGACGAATTTTAATCCATCATATCATTTAATTACTTTTCCGATGAAACCAACCATTAAAGCCTAACCCTAATTTCTAACCTAACCCAATTTCTGTAAATAAATAAGCTTAAATTACATTTCCCAATTTTATTATTTTCCTCTAACACTGCTTCGGAACAATATTTTAAGGTAGCGGCGCGGCGAGAAGAAGCAGCGCGTAACTCTCTTTTTAAGTAAAAACATATATTCAATTTCTGCCGCTGAGCCCCATAACAGTATTCGTTAAGTGATTACTATGCATGTGAAAGTATCTACAATAGGATAAACAACCCTATTATCTCATCTAGTTATCAAAATGAAACATGAAGCTATCACATAATATCCGACCAAACATCCATTATCCATTGTTTCGCTCGCACTGTAACAAGCGGCAAATAAATTTTCCATTGAAGTTCCTGCAACATCACATTTGTCACGTATTGTCGTATTGTCTTCAGCTCATTCAGTAATTCAAGATAGGGCATTGAACACAAACAGACGTCGCGTCAAAGGCAAAGTTCAAAACATTGTCACTCCTCCACATTTATAGGATTCACGTCACGTTTTAGAAGTCTCTCTATACTCTTGATTCTTCGAGAGAGCCGAAAAGGCTTGCCAATTCTAAAATAATTTTATAGTATCTTTATAGTTATAAACGTGTGGGCATCTCTTTATTTATAAGGAAAACTTGCAACGATTTTTTGCATACATTGCGTGTCAGATATCAAGGTTCGAACAAGTAAACAAGGTCTTAATATCACTTACTACTTATTTATCGGTATTTTTAACCGGAACGCCCTTTATTTTCCTTATTTGTAAATAGGTATGTAAAACGATATAAAAGCAATAAATCATTTCAAATCTACATCACCATGATGGAAAAAATCGGGCATGGACATAGAACTAATTAGAATGGGACTACGAAACAAATGACGTCGGTTGTGACTCATTCAGTAACTGCACAAACCAGTGCAGTTCTATCTACGTCCACATATTTTTATCGTTTGGTTAAATAGTATTATATTAGTTCTTTCTAATTAAAATATAATATTTACATGCATTTTAGTTCCGGTATAGATTGTGGTAATTTATCAAGATTGCGGTATATGTTCCTATGAACAAATTTTACACTTTTTTCAGCCTGAAATTTGGAACGGTTTAGTAAGTAATGCGTCAGAAAAATTGAATATGTACAAACGACGTATTAATGGATTTTCTTGCTTAGCACCATTGAGGTATAATGTAGTATTACGTTAGTACATTATACCTCAATGCTTAGTGCGCATAAAATGCTAACTCCCTGGGTATACACTGCAAGCACTTAAGTGGACAAATCTGTAGTTATTTTATTCTTCTTTACTCTAAAGAAAGAAACATTCATGGTTACTTTAACCCACGTAACAAGCGTTACAAAATTAACCTTGAACCGATTGCAATGCCTTGTGGCGTGCATTATGCAAGTGGATTATACAACAGAGGAGATCAGCTATGTTTAGAACACCCCCCGGATCTTGTCAATCGAACCCACTTGCACTGCATTATTGCGATTAACCAACAGATTAACTCATTCTATAATTTTAGAGCTGCCTGGGAATTAGACAACCCGTTATATTGACTCCTCCTTACACAACAACATCAAAAATAACATGAATAGTAATAATCTTGTTCTATTTTTATTTGCTGCAACATAAATATCTACTAACCTACGTACCTATGCAGTTACAAAATATGTACCTACAAACCTAAGTCATGGATGTTTACGAATGTATAATTAAGTAAGTATGTTTATCTGTTATATAGTCGCCATAGTTAAAACCTTGCTTAGTTTGGGTGTGGTTTGGGGCTAGATAATTGGTGTGATCGTGGAAACATTTATTTATTTATAGTTTAGTAATTTGCATAAACGAATCTAATAAAATATTATTTATGGACCGGTTTGATAGTAGAGCCAATTGACTCTATTAGTAGAATTTGATCTTTAATAAAACAAAGGTCGCAATATGTTCACCCCAATGATCAGATTCGTTTCATTCAAATATATGGAAAATTTTAACAAGTCAATGAAAATGTTAAATGGTTCATACAGACACAAAAGTACAAGGCCATTTTTCGTGATATTAATTTTATTGTTACAGCCTGACAAGGAATATGACGTCGGTCATTATTGCGGAACTATTCGTTTTTATTTTTATCGACCCACCATCTAATAACATTAGTCTCCTATATATTCATTCTTATTTTGCTTTAATATGTTTAAGTAATACTAAACATTAGATTTTTGAAGAAAAAGTTCAGACAGTTCGCATACAATTAACAAGTCGTTATTGTTTCCAACATATCATAATACATGAGTAGGGAATCAATTAAAAACCATTCAAACTACGAGTAAAAACGAGAAATGATAATATCGTCGTTCTTATGCTGGGGCTTCACCTGCGTGACGCCTAACGTTCAAATAAAGGCATGATAAGCGTTTACTAAATTAAAGCATTAAGCTACGCGCTAAGTGCGTGGCCACACTTATTTGACGTTTGATACTAGCGTCTAGCGACTTAGTTAGAGTGTGATCTGTGAGTGTGTCTTTAAAATAAAATAAAACGCTTCCAAGAACTCAATACTTTTCTTATTTTGTCTACTCCATCCTCACTTATGCACTTTAACATTTAATTCGCAAAGAGTTTTTGAATGTGACCGTGTTTTAACATGTTTAGTGTAGTAGGTGTAGCCACAACAACGCACTAAACGCCCGCTTAATCCCTTTGATGTGTCAAAAGTTACCGCCGTCCGAGCTATCGCCTAGCGTCTAATGTTATTGAAGCAAATTAGCGAACAAAGACCGGCCACACCTGCGTATTACGTCAAATAGAGCACTAATTAACGACACTAGACGCAGGTGAAGCCCCAACATTAGTAAGATTTTAGACTAGGTGCCAGAAAAAAAATACGTGTATAGTATTAATTGCGCTCAGTTCGCGCCCACATGTGTGTCGGGGCCATTGATATTCAATTGTTATCTTTTTTCCGAGCATACGGGTTAATTTAGATAACATATTTTCTAATAAAACAAAAGATAACACAAAGTAAGTAGATATTCTTCTATTTAAGTGTGACTTGACGTCACTGACGTCATCGTTTTCCCTGAAGACGAAAACTGTGTAGGAGATTTGAGTTTAAAGGAATTCTGTAATGTTTTGATTATGTACGATATTGTGATTTGCGACCACAATGCTGCCGCGTGATTTTATTGCCTTGAACGTGGTAGGTACTTGCGGCGTAAACTGTGACTCTATTAAGACGTTTAAGGAAATCAATGAGTAAGAACAAACAAGTATACGAGTAAGTATATGAGTACGTGAACGTGTTGACTAATAAAAAATGGGTAAATTAAATCTTTGTTCCAACTTTAGGTACGTAAAGTTGGAACTTATATTGTCACAACATTGATAGACAATATATTGCAAATCTAGTCGGTAAAATTTTTGCGATTATGTTATAAGAATTTGGGGTGTTGCAACACAGCAATAGTGTCCTTGTTGCAAAAATGTGCATCAACTCGGTAATGAAGGTCTTTAGGAAATAGAAAGTCAATAATGCATAATAAATGCAGTTATCTACATACAGATGTGTTAAAATATTTATGTTCAACGCATTTTAAAAATTAAACCACTTCCATATACTTATGAACTATACAAAAGGGAACAATGCCTGTAATAATAATACACCTGTGATTTTAGTGTAGCCATATTAAAGAAAGCCAATGTATTAATCGTCGCTACCAACACCTTCAAAATCTAAAGCACAAAAACATTAAGATGATTTAAATGTAGATATTCATCAAGTTATTCTGCATGAAACAATTTTTTTTTGGATTAATCTTACCTTAAATTAAATGTAATAATTTGGGTAGCACAATCACACTTTATGGTTAAATGGAATACGCTAAGACTTGGCACAAATGTAAATGTGTAAAGACGAACACAGATAAGATTCCAAGTAAACCTGTAAAAATATTAGGAAATCCTTTCTTGTGGTAAAAGGGGGGACACTGATAAAAAGTTCAAACTAAATCTATAAACCGAATAAGAACAATGTCAACTGACCTGCTCAGACGCTCCAAACGTGCAATCCCCTCGGTATGTGGTCACAGACCTCGTATACTCCATGCAGGTCACGAACTGGCTCTTGAAGAACGGGTCGTCGTAGGGAACAGAGATGGGCATACAGCTCGGGTGGATGTAGCGGGGAGTCAGACTGAAGCCGTCGTTGTCGCAGCACCGGATAGCTTGGTTGGTGTGAACTGGACAAAAATACAAGTTGAAGTAGTCTTGTGCCAAAAAATTCTAGGTACTTTTATTGAAATATTCCTTGTTTTCGTATAAATCATGAATGAAGATGAAGAATCATTTAAGGTGGTATGCATTAGAGCAATCCCTGCTATTTTTTTGTTTAAATAAAATATGGTGAAAGCATCAGAGCCATACGCTAGTTGGGACAAAGTCGTAATACTTTATTGTAATAATATTTAGTATGAATATGATTTAACAGGAAAAAATCTAGGAAATTGAAAACTTGATTCTAACTCACTGCACAGCAAGTCAAGTAAGGATAGTACTATGTATATGAAATATTGTGCACTACACATCCGATGTTGGGTGTTTATTTTATGATCGGATTCAGTTGTGCATTTTTCGCAGCGACTATTGTAACTGCATTGTTATGTTATTGGTAACGCATGTATGAACAGTAGTATGCTTAAGGCTAACTATATACTCACTTGTTTTTCTAACTGGCGTGTGAACCATGTCATGGTAGATAAACTGACTCCAAACAGCTAAAGCAATGGTCTTCGAATCATCAGGTTTGTCGATGTTGCCAGCCATTTTCGTGCTAACGGCTCTAGCAGACGGCAAAGCTTTGTGGCTTATAGCACGCCTCGGCTGCAAGATAATATATTTTGAATACCAACTGAATAAGGTTCGTAACAACTAAATTGTTCGTATCAAAAACATAAATCATCATCCAATCAACAACATTTACACAATCAATGTTAATTACGAGATTTTTTTAGAACTATAATCTTTAGGAGTCATGATTTCTTTATGTAACATATTTCAACAAAATGTCATGATTGCAATGGGTAAGGGATAAGACAATATTTGATCGTAAGAGGAAATAACACAACTGCGTGCGCAGGTACAAAAATAGTCGAAATAAAAACAAACCTCTTCAATGCCGTCAGCATATCTCGGATGCAGCAGCCTCTTGTACCCCGTCAGCGCTTGTCCCCAAGAAGATCTCACAGGATTGTTGCAGGACCCGTCGAAGGTTCGGTACCGAGAGGACATCTTGTTGGACCGACACGTAAACCTCTCAAGAGCAGCGCACTCCCCTCCATACTCACTCTCACGTAAGTTCAACGTGCTGATGAAACTCGCACACTCATCACTCGCCAAACCATATCTAAATAAACAATATTTGGTGAGCCCATTGCTTTTTAACATGAATCCCGAAATATAAACAAAATAAAGTAGACTTACCTTGCGCATCTAGTGTACAATAAATTCTGTGAAGCCTTAGTCACAACCATTGACGACTGTTCATAGTGCATTGCGTCGTCGGATGGATACCCAAAGATCGCAAAGCCCTGCGCAGGAGAACCAAGTTTTGGCGAGACTCCAGCAGATTCTATATTTCTTTCCAATCGCTGCATCATTGCGACCCCGAGTTTGCTGATATCTATTGACCTGTTTGTGTGTGCTGCCGTTACGGGAGGTAACCTCTTCAACATCTCAGCACTTGGAAACGGGAAGTCGTACATAGGTGGTGGGTGACTGAAGTCTGTATAAAAATATGTATTTAAGTATTAGTAAAATCTTAAGATAAAAATATAAAAAAGGATACCAGACTCTGAAACTTACCAGTAGTTACAATCAAATTCAGTGGATAAGGAGCTACGTGACTCCCAAAAGTCACGCCCGCCCATAAAACCACACCAAGCAGTACCATCTTCATCATTTCCTCAAGAATGCTGCAACAAAAACGAACACATGCTATTATATTACGAATAAATTACAGAATTTAAATTCCGCTCAGGATCACTAACCGTTGACAAAGCTTTAAAAATAACATGAGCTTAAGAGGTAGGTATATCTATGAACTCTTCAACAAGACTGGTCAACAAGTATGTCAGTAAACAGTTTTATTAACTCCACTCCACCAAGAAGGATATCAGTATTGACCTGAGATAGCCTCACGAGTGTTGTTCGACAAATAATATTGTTTTTCGTCAAAGCGGTCGAGACGAGCCCCCGGATTCACGATAACAACGTCGTTAATTACGAAAGTAATTTATGGATTTATAGACGTGTTATACACATGCCAATATGGAGGGTCACATCAAGAATGCGATACACACGTTATCATAGAGATAGGTAATAATATAGAGGAATCGTAAGAGCAGGGACCCTGATCGTTATGCAATAAATACATCCCGTAGATAAGGACCAAACATGAACTGCATTTCAGGGCCATAACCATGAACTCTCAAAACAATCTCAAAGTTGTCAAATCTGTCAATTTTGGTTCGTCATTTCATACAAAATTTGACAGAAATGATAATGTTTGACAGATTTGTGATTGTTTTAAGAGTTCATGGTTAGGGCCCTGATAACGATTATTAATAAGGCTACAAACTTAATTGAGATGAGACCACTTTAAGTATTATTCGTTGTTTTACATTCTGTCAAAAAAGTTTCGGGAATTGATGATTTGTTAATGGTTCCAAATTCATTTTTTTTTTTTTGTTGTTGTTACATTGGCACAACTGTTTTCTATTTTGGCGCGGAGTTTGAGTTACATTTGATAATTAGATTAAATACAGTATTGTTTTTAGTTATACAATATCTAGTGTGTATTGCAAATTTCATAATGGACAAAAACATCGAACTAAGCGTTTGTCTTAAATTTTGCATCGCCAATGGGATTTCGTGTTCGGAGTCTCTGAAAATATTACAGAAGGCTTACGGTGAATTGACTTTATCAAAAACACGTGTTTATGAGTGGTACAAAGCGTTCAAAAGCGGTCGAGATGTGATGGAAGAGTTGCCTCGCTCTGGTAGGCCATCAATGTCTGCTACTGAAGATAACATCGCAAAAGTGAAGGAAATAGTGACTGAAAATCCTCATTCAAGTTTGAGAGAGCTAGCCGTCGAACTTTCTGTGTCACACGAGTCGATTCGTACCATTTTAAATAATCAATTGGGTATGAAACCTGTTGCCACTCGGCTAGTCCCAAAGGACCTGAATTTTCTCTAAAAACTCAATCGCAAAAGAGTCGCTGAGGACATGCTAGAACGAGTCAATTCCGACCCAACATTTATGAAACGCATTGTTACTGGTGACGAGACGTGGGTTTACGAGTTTGACATGCAAACTAGTCAACAAGCTTCGGAGTGGCGCCTTCCAACTGAACCGAAACCGAAGAAACCGCGCCAAACTCGATCGAAAGTCAAAGTCAACATACTGTTTTCTTTGACTGTCGCGGTGTTGTGCACTCAGAATTCTTGCCAGAAGGTCAAACGATAAAAAAGAGTATTATTTAAGCGTTATGCGGCGTTTAAGAGAGCAAATTAGACGAAAACAGCCCGATTTTTGACCAAAAACTCAACAAATACCATCGAGCAGCCACCTTATTCACCAGATATGGCTCCAGCCGACTTTTTTCTTTTTCCTAAACTCAAATTATCACTTTGTGGCACCCGGTTTTATTCGGTAGAAGACATAAAGGAGAATTCGCGGCGAGAACTGAACTCGATTCCGGAAAAAGCATTTAAAAAATGTTTTGATGATTGGATTATTCGTTGGCGCTATCGCTTCTGAAGGAGCATACTTTGAAGGTGATAAAATATATTTGGATGAATAACTAATATTTTGTGTATAATTAATATTGTCCCGATACTTTCTTGACTGAGTAGTATATATGGTGTGACGACGCATTCGTTGTTGTTTTATATCTAAAGCCTTTATGACATGCAATTGTGCTTGAAGCAAAAAAGTAAAATTTATTATTTAATAAATGTAAGTTATATAATAATATAGTTCGTTTTAATACATTAACTGTAATCAAATTATGCAATCAAAACAATACCGGTTGCCGTTGTAATGTTAGCCCACCCAGTTGTTCAAAGATATTTAAGGTGTCTAACGTAAAGTAACATTGTATTCAGATATATTTTATAACGAGAATTTTCTGAACACACTACCTCGTGATTGTTTACATTGTTAGCTTTAACGAGTGTGCTAAATGTATTGTTTGTTTTAAGAAGATCAGTGACCATTTTCACCTTGTCGATGCTTGTGATTTCTGACATCAGTGTTATGGAATGTCTAACGATTTCTAGGCCCAAAACGTATTGCAGCAAGCCACTTGGAGGGCGTGATATCTTTTTGTAAAAAAGGCTCTTAACGTAGCACAAATTGAGATGGGTTTTGAGAATTCTAGAACATTCACTGCTACTGCTAGGGTCTAGATCAACGGTCGGCAACAGGCGGACCGCGGTCCGTTTGCGGACCGCGAAAGGTTGAACCTCGGACCGCCAGATATTGTAATGTATTGAAAGTATATATAAATACGTAATATTTTAAACCAATCTAACTTAGTACCTACCTATTCTAATATAATTAACCTGTTCTACAAATGCCAACAACTGATATGGTTTTATAGTTG
This sequence comes from Anania fuscalis, assembly GCA_950371115.1. Classification (NCBI taxonomy): domain Eukaryota; kingdom Metazoa; phylum Arthropoda; class Insecta; order Lepidoptera; family Crambidae; genus Anania; species Anania fuscalis. The sequence continues at coordinate 9,433,163 of OX493338.1, read as the reverse complement.
CAATGCATCGACTATAAACATCGCGCCGCCGTCGTCGCGCGTGCTTTGTGCATACGGCTGGCTCCTCTGACGACCACTTGCAACTAAGCGTGAGCGCGGCCTAGTGAGTCGATCGTTTGAGATTAACGGACGCTCACTTAAAAGACACTCTTCGAATTAGCTGTTCTTCTCGAAAACTAAACTATAAAAACCTGAAGATAAATAACACTAGAAAAAAATCATCGACCTCAGGTGGGACTCGAACCCAATTAATGGTAAAGCACTCGCCCGGCTTGCGATGGGACGTGGGTTCGAGTCGCACCTGAGGACGATGATTTTTTTTCAAGTGTTATTTATCTTCAATTAAACCTTGCATGGAATTGCTAAAAACAAAAATTTATAAAAACCTGGCTCAAGACCGTCGATGTAATTTTTCTCATTAATTTTAGGTCTAGTATTTTATAATTCAGAATTTTAATCGTACAATAAATACCTAGCTGCCTAGGACTCAATTATTATCAGTTGTTTTTTTCTGGACCGTGTAAAAATTTTCAAGCATTATCCGGACCCTATCTAAAACTACTTGCCGACCCCTGGTCTAGATGCTTATTAAGTATGATTTGGGTATTTGTTATCAAACACATATTTTGCGTATCAATACAAAGATTTTACTTATAGTTTTACAAACACTGCCATAAGAAGCAAAGTTTATATTCATTTCTAGAGAAAAGAATTTGAGAAGATGGCACAACATCATATTTGCTCAAAGAATCATGCTCTCGAGCAATCATCATAACGCTAACTAATCGAACCAGTTTCATTTACGTGTTATTTTTAGCACTAACTATTATTAGAACTGCAACGCTCACCTTAGCTATTGTGTAGTAAGTAGGTAGAGCAACTAATATCACTAGGTGGGTTGTAACAACAAGTTAATAAAGTCCCAATAAAAACAATTTTTAAAGTTCCCTGAGAGTTCCCTGGATATCGTAGATAGTTTTTTTCCTGGATAAAGTTGGCGAAAACAAGTAAACTATGGAGGTGGGCAGTTGAATACCTAAAGGTAGAGTCAATGGAATCTTAGCTAAGACTATGAGGATTGACAATGTGAATAGGTATTAGGTACAAATGCATGCAAAACATTTAATGTAAAGTTATTATTAACAGGCGTTACTTTGCACAAATCCATAACTAGCTAAGCGGAAACTAATTAAATTCTCTTATTGATTTGAACGTAAATGCTGAATAATTTGCAATTTTATCTTTTGTGTAGAAAGAAGGCTCTACCCTACAGTCCAGTTTTCTAGGTAGAGCATTTTATATAACATTCTCAGTATTCTCTTAGCTTTATAAACAAGGTGGTTTTCTCTGTGACGTTAACGTAATAATTAATTTAACTTCGAAACTAGGGACTGTACCATGATCTCGGCAGTTACTTAAACCAAGTTAAGTTTTTCTGTGCAAAAATTAGCGTTAATTAAATTTTAGGATCGTTTATTTTCTCTGTGGTGATGATGACCGGCAATTTTACCTGCGATAAGATTGTGATATCGTCATAGTCATAGTCATATGTGTTTATGGCATCATGTTGGTACAAGGTTCTTAAATCTAAACAAATAGTCCCGTTACATGGCCCTGTAAGGGCATCGCAAAAATATGGGTGTATGTTTAAACATTTATATGGATTATTACCTATACCTATTATAATACTATCTCTACAACTATACTAAAGTTCTGATAAGATACATTTATTAACAATAATTAAATTGCATTACCATTAAAAATACCATACCATACCCCAAAAAGACGTGTGTTGTTTGTTATCATTCGTTTTCTAATCTTTCGTCAGCTTTTTGATGTTAAAAAACAGGTTATCCAATGCCGAATGTATTTAGATAGGCTTTGAGAAACTTGCTGTTTTGTGACTATCCAAAAGTTATGCTTGTTTTCGATCTTTGTTGTTTTGTATGCCTAACATAGGCAAACCAATTGATATATTCCCATATATATAACTCTCGGTAAGAATAAAAGTATTACCTATTTGATTTAATGAAGATCTTACTTTTCCTATATTATTTGACGTTATACTTAATAATAGATGTCAAATAGTGCGGATTAGCCGTAGGTAGGTATTAATTCATTTAAACTTTATTGCGCAGAGATATTGAATAAGTGAAGGTGTACAGAATATGATAGGTATATACATCGTATATATATAGCTACTTAATGGATTGGGAAGCAAATAATGTTGCTGTGGCAGCCTTATTACCAAAAAATTAGCAATCAGCAATAATCGCGCAGTCATCGCTCGATTGATGCTTAGTGTCAAAATCTATTGGCAACACAGTCAGTAGATTGCTATGTTTTTGTTTTTTGCTGTCAATTTGCGATTTTAAAGCCAGAATTGCTTAATTTTCTTATATCGCATTGTTTTTGCAAGATACGTAATAAGGTTGCGGTAATGATAGCAGTATAGTTTATTGTAGAAGCTTTAACTATAATCTCTTAACAGTATTGTTCAATATTATTTGATTTTTCTGTATAGTTTGACTTATAACTCTGCTAAGGTAATAGTAAAGAGTTCTTATTTAGGCATAAAGATCTAGGTTAGCAAAACTAGAAAACGAATATCAGCATCTGAAAAAGTTTAAGGAGTGTCCTATTCTTTTGTACATTCTGTATAAGTAACTCAAGATTACTTTGGCATTCTTGTGCTGTATTAGTTCTGTTAGGTGTTTGTAACAATAACAATGCAGCCATTGTTATTGTTATTAGTGCCGTAGGTCAAGACCAAAACCAAAGCACGACTTACGTGGAATGCTCGCCGCAACCACCACATTCCGACTTCCTTCTAGAACATTTCTCCGGCGACTTGCTCTCGACATTCAACATGGACTTTCCTTCAATGATCCGTTTAAACAACATAATAGCAGGAGCAGGATTTGTTGCTTTCGACAGTTGTACGGTTTGTGGCGAATGTTTAGTATGTTGAACACAATGGCTGAAGACACTCGCTGGAAGGAACGATGTTCCATTAGATTGGCAGAGGAGCCGGTAACACCTCGACTGCCAAACGATCACTGGTTAAGTCTCGCTCGGCACAGTGCACCCAAGCGAAACAACAAACCGTGCGTGTGCCCCCTTCCTCCCCTGCTCCGTTTACCTCATGCCCCTCAGCTGTGTCGTGCAAAAGAAATCTGCGCCACAGGTTAACAGATTACAAAGAACGGAAAGAATAAAATACCAATTGCTCTTTCTCATAAACCCCAAAATCTTTAAAAATAATGGAACACATGAAAACAGCTCCAATTGATGTAGCGTACAATAACTTAAAAACATCAAAACAAAAATGTCCGTCTTTGTTTGTAGCGCGTTGCTAAAAAAGCGGGTTTGGTAGAAAATGAGCATACTGACTATTTTATTACTCTATGGCTTGAGCCGCGAATGTGAGCCTTTCTTACCGTGCTTCTTTGTGTTTCAAACCATAATTTACAAATCGTGTGTACACGGATTTCAACTTGTTAAATCAATGCACTTTAAAAAAATGCATGTGTGTTGGTTTAAATTTCAACTAAAACTCTTTATCATTTGTTAATATTCATTTTTGTCTCGTTATAGGTGTAATCTTGTAGGTGAATATTTTTTACATAACTTGCTATAAGATAAATGATAATATTATTAATAAATTTATCGTACTTGAAATTCTTCTCAGAAACAAATATTTCTATCTCGTGTGTATTGTCTTCATATGAATGAAAAATTAATACGATTAATAGTAATCAATTTAAAAGGTGATTTCAGGTATCTCTCGGTACCTAACCTACATTCATTAAATAAACATTGTAAATAATATGGAATATGATTCAATCGTCGTTACGTCATTAAAACCATAGATACATACACAGAAGCATCTTTTATTACCCAACCGTTCGTAAGAGTGCTCGGCACCAAAGGCTCCGAGCACGTGGTGAGCGCATGCTCAGTGCATGGCCGCCCTCGCCCCGCGCCCCTCCCCACCAACAGCTGATCACGCAGAGCCCGCGTGCTCGTATAGCGAGACCGGTGAGTTTGCTCGACCACTAGCCCCGCAAACCTCAATGCGGTATTCTTACCGGTAAAAGTACGCTCAGAATACAGCAACTGCCACGATCGAGCTAGTTACGACATAAACCTACTTTGAGTTTCATTGTCATGTAATTTTTGTTTTGCATTAATTTCAAAAAATCCAAATACTTTGCCATCAAAAAAGCTTATAAACGTTATTTTTAACCGACTTCAAAAAAAAGGAGGAGGTTCTCAATTCGTCTGAATGTTGTTTTTTTTTTTGTATGTTTGTTACGCGATTACGCCGTCAATTATGGACCGATTTCAAAATTTATTTTTTAGTTTGAAAGGGTATACTCCCGAGGTTGTCCCATTTCCACCAAGTCAGATTCTGATGATGGGATCCCTTGGAAATCGAGGGCAACCCTCAATTTTTATAGGCACCCATAGTGTTTTGCATATATTTTCTGACTCGATGCTGCTATTTATTTACCTACAGATAAAATTTTACAATTCATAAATTTATACATACCAACCTAGCGAGCTATGGAAAGGTCGATGCTTGGTATTTAATTTACTAATAAATTGGATAAAATCCGAAACAAGATCATCAGGCTGAGGCTGAGGACTAAAGTAACAGACAAAGTCCAAAAATGTTGCAAGTTTAAGTAGCAGTGGCCTAGCCACACCTGTCGCAAACCGTTAAAAGATGGAGAAAATAAACGGGTTCTCGAGCAGAATCCCCGGTCTCCGCAAACGTAGAGTAGGATGCTCCCTAGCCCGATGGACTGGACGACCTTAGGAATATAGCTGGCAGTGGCTGGATGAAAAAAGCGGGAGAACAAAGTCGGGTTTGTTACAACTCCAGAACAGCTGGACCGATGGTTTATAATTTGTTGGATTTGTCTTCGCCCCGAATAGCAAAATAAATAATAAAAACATTGGCATAGCTGTCGAAAAAAATAAACTGTTAGGCGCTACGAAGTTCGCCGGGTCAGCTAGTTTATAATAAATGCTGAACTTTCAATTTTGTACAAAGAAGACCCTTTAGTGCAAGTACAGCTTAAAATGGGCATGTTTAAATAGGATACGTGTGCCCGCCCAGGTACTTGAATACTTACAATTTCCCCTCTACAACGAATGCTGCAGAAGTGCAGACTTAACCTCAACGTCCCTGCAGCTGCAGACTACAGCAATAAGAAGGAACCTCGTAATTCTAGTTTGTAAATTATGGTTTGACTTTCATAAACTGATTAACTTACACAGGATGTTGGTCAATGAACAGACCGTCAGCTTATCAATGATAAGATGATAGCTGGATCTCAATCTAACTAGTAGGTATACTCAGATGAGTATACCTACTATAATACTATCTACTATATTAGGTAATAAGATTATTACCTACCAAAATATTGGGAAACCTATATCTTGTGTATCTTGTAGTAAGTCAGTGTGCCGACAGATGACAAGAAAGTACTGAATTGACAGAACCAAAGGTAAATAATGACTGCCAAGGCAATTTTTTGATACACCGCTCTTTGTCCTGAATGATCTTAATCATAATTGCCATTCCTGAGTTAATTTTACCGATTTCGCCTTGAGCAATTACAGCACTACGATCTGCGGACGCGAAACAAGCAACACGAACTGAATGTTTATGAAAAACCGACCATAACACAACACAAAGGTTTTTTTTTAAACTAAAGGTACTCGTATTCTTTGAATTGAATGTGATGCAACGTGTAACAAGACAGGTTATTACATAAACAGAATTTTCGAGAAATGTCGCGACTTACCTTAAGCAAAGTTCATTTTATTTTAAATTCTACAGCTCATATTAATATAACAAACACTGATTTCTAAAAACTTACAGCTACGTAACGATTTGACCTACTTGAAATGGGAACTTCTTTCTATGAGCTAATGCCTTATAACTCTACTACTCAAACACAACAAAAATTAAGATTATAAGTAAGTATATCACAAACACGTTTTTTTAAAATAAATTATCTACCTACATTTTCTCATTACTACAAGTTTACAACAACAAACCATAATTATCGGCTATTTACCCATATATAGAGCGATTAGAGCGATCACCCTCTGGATATGATCTACGAGTACCTTATTGGGCCACCTGGAAGTCCCCAAGTAGGCCGAAGCAGGGAAAAGAACATGAACAGATGGAAAGGTGGTATCATGGTATGTCTATGGTATTTCCCTCCAGACAATGGCACATCTTTTAACATGACCTGCGTATCCCTACACCACCACCATTGATAGTGCTATACTATATCAGTGGCTGAGTTTTTGTCCTCACATATTAAGATAGCCTGAGTCGACAAGCAAAGAAGAAGAAGATCGGCTATTTCATGTAGGGCTGGTATACCTAGTTTATTTATTTGATTTTTTGTGTTCTGTTTCCAGTTTTTATTTGAATTTTACTTTTGGCACTTCGCAAATAAGTAGGTAAGTATTACTAAATAAAAAAAAGTTACATGTAAGCTATGTATTTTTGTAGCTTTGGTCCATAAAGCTAATGTAAGTAGGTATATACCCAAAGTTGCAGCTGATGCTTACAGCAGATAGAAACTAATTTAATAACCAGCCAAGGACCAGGCGTGCATTGGAAGAGTTATGCCTAGTGGCCTGTTTCTAAATATGGACTGAGGTCTGAGAGCATGTCTTAGTAGACGTGATTTCTAAGATATTCATGGGTCCAGTCAAAAATAAACTGCACCTCTAGCAACATGTGCCAATGCCATACTAGCTAGAGCAAGATATTACATTGCAAGAAACCCGAGAATCATAATGCAGCTAGGATTATTTTTAGATAGGTACCAAACCCAGTCGGAACGCACCTTCACTTTGAGGTCAATAACTCGAGTCCCTAGGGAAAACCTGCTTAAAACGAGATTCCTAAAGTAAATTAACAACATAAAAAATCCGACTCATTGGCGGACACGGACTGTTGGTACCTATCCCTGAGTTCCCTGCAGGGCTAGCATGCGCAACACGATAAAATTTTGTCGTGGAATTTTATCGACTTTTGACGTAAATATGTCGTTTTGTCTTCGACGATAATAAAGAAAAGACCAAATTATCATGGCAATGCCGTGTTATAACGTAAAAATAAGTGGCTACGAAGAACGGGAAAACCTAAAAATGTTAAGAAAAAGGATTCGAGACGTCTATGATCCGTAAGATTAGGGAAAACGACAAAATTATCGTCGAAGACAAAATTTGTTTTGTCTATCGATAAAATAACCAATGCGCGCGTGCTAGCCCTGCTGGTCTCTAACTTAATAGTTGTTTTTTTTTTCTATCTATCATACTTAGTCAAAAATCGTCCGCTAAAACGTTAAATAGATTATTTGAATTCCATATCCCAATAGAACATATTCATATTCATTTAATTACTTTCATAATGTAACATTAGTTCACAATACAGGTACAAAAGATGTTCATTTTGTTACAGAATGACCTTCTACTAAGGCATTCGTGATTTTTTGATACTAAACAATTTTTTTTTTTTTTTTTTAACATAATTAATTCGAATTCCATTTATAAATTTTAATCATACAATACTAATAATAAAAATAATCACAAATTTTCACAATATATAATGTTATGTCAGATCAAATCAAATAAAATACATGATAAATATTAATAAGTTGCAATGTCAAATAAATTAAAGTAATGTCAAAGTCAAAAGTCAAAAATGTATACCAAAAGCCTGCCAATAATTTTAGTCAATTAATAATTTTACACTATTTCAACTTACATCAAAAAATTCTCTTAAATTAGTTAAAATATGATTTCAGTAAAAAACTTCTTTAATTCACTATCATACATTCTACCTTGGAGGGCTTTTATGGAGTTTGGTAAATGATTATAAATTTTGACAGCCATATGTGAGTCGCGCTGCGGGTAGAACAAGATCATTTGCATGGCGCGACTCGTAGCGTCTTGAATTACCAATGTGCTGAAAATATTTGTTGTGCTTCCTTACAAATCGACACACTTCATAGAGATAGACACACGTGACCGTAAGTATTTTATATTTACTAAATAACAGGCGACATGATTCTCTCGGTGCTGCATAGGCTATAATCCTCAAACATCGTTTCTGCAATACAGATACTGTGGGTACGTCGGTCGAATTGCCCCAGAATACGATTCCAAAGCGTATCCAGGCAGCGGCATGGCTGTGGTACGCCGCAAGTGCACACTCCACATCTGTGATTTTCCGAAGCTCACACCACATGAGTAGTGCTCACGCAGCGCATACGAAAAACTACTCAAACACAACAACAATAGGTGTCTCCTTAAGTTTTTTAAACCCTTTTTTTTAAATAATAAAACTAGCACCTAGCGCCCTATTATTTACTATGCGGTCCGAAATAGACGACTTTTATAAAAAAAATAATTAGGTTAAAATATTTGCACGTGGAGACATGGAGAATAGATAGCCAAATCTTTAACTTAGAAACTTGAATTTGGCAATTTTACTTGTTTGAAGCAGAATTAGGGCTTGCTCCCGGGATTTTACGGTTCCGAAAGAACTGGAAAAGCTATCAGCATCGTGAGTCTTATGACCAAAAATATAAATCGAAAGACTTATTTGAAAATTTAAAAAATGTTACATCTTTTGATATTTTTCTATACGAAAGTATTTTGATGAAGACACATCAACTGCGGGAGAACAGGCGTTTGCGTACGTAACTGTCCGTAGTTCTCTACTCGGGGAACATGCCAGAAGGTCTTCTTCCACCTGGCAACCCTGAATCTTCGATTGCGTTTGTCGAATTCACAGGCAGGCGTTTAATTAAGGGTTCGGCTTTTGTGCATTAAGCATAAGGAATTATTCAGTGTCTTAGCAAGACTCTCTTCAGCCTTTTCTAAAGAAGCAGCCTAAGAGAACAAATCCAAATCGGCAGCATATACCGTGAAAGCCCTCAACATGGTCGCTGATATTTTGTGTATAGACGGTTAGTTACTTTGATAGAGCTGTATATGCAGTTCTCACTATGAGAACCGGAGTCCCACATAACCCCCGGCCACCCCCGCGGCCGTTGGGTATATGAGTAATTTACCAGACGAAAAAAAATCCTGTACTTGCAGTTAGCCTCTTGCCACATATTTTTTCTTACTCCAACCATTTCATTAAACATTTAAGTCACTACTTATTTTTCGACTTTGAAACGCGGCCCTTAGATTTATTTTAAAATGTTACGCTTTAAGAGAATTTATTTCAAAGCAGTGCTCTAGAGTGAACTGTGTTGTCATAATGAGCTGAGATGGTCTACCGGTGAACTTGAAATCATAATCTCAAAAACCTGATCTAATAGTAATTAGATAATTGATATTTGTAAAATAGTTTAGTATCCCCCTCTTTGTGACACAACAAGAAGTTGGATTTGGAAGTTTTTAGTTCAGACCTAAGTTCGATTACTTTTATCACGGCCGCAGAATTTAGGCTAGCATGTTGAATAGTTGCAACCGCTGCACGTTAAAGCGAGTGGCTCAATCGAGACATAATTATATTTGTGAAAGAAAGAGAAGCAACGTTACATTAAAATATATCTACACTTAAAACTTTACTGAGCTTTAGAGCTTGTAGCGACTGTGGAATGAATAAAGTCACATCATCAATAGATGGTATTATTACGAGGGTCACTGGAAGACCATTTGGGAGTTTGTGGTTAACCAATAGTTGGTGTGCTATTTGGTTTTCTGTTAACTTGTTGGATAATAAAACTGGTAAAGGTGCGCTGCGAATTGTGTGGATATTGTGATGAATTGGCATCAAACCTGGTCCGCTTTTTTTATCATTTTTGTTCGGTTTTCGTCTCTTTGACTTAAAAAAATTAGGGCTTATTACAGTTTTTCGCTTTCTTTCTGTTAAAAAGAATTGTAATAAAACCTTAGATTAAATAAACGTTACGTAAATTACTTAATATGTACAATAATTTGGTTGTATGCTTTTTAAGAAGAACCAGGAGTACCGGGAGTGCCGCGGTACCGAGTCGGGCCCAGTACCGGGACTGAAAATTTTGGGAACCGGACTTGCAAGCCCTAGGCAGAATAGAACTGTGATTGTATGAATGAGTTGAAGTACGTAATGATATTTTAATTAGTTAGGTATATCTATCGCAGTCGGATTGTATAATCCGCTGTTAGTATTACAAACTAACTGTTTTTCAAAACGGAGGCGTTTTGCAATACGGCGGATCGACGATACGGCGGATTGTTTTGCGGACTTATGTATGTGCTTCTATGTACCTAGTTGTTTGACAGTCAGAATTGTTATTTACGTATCCACCCATTCTCAGAATAGATAAACGGAAGAAACAATAACGGATAAATTCTTGCGACTCGCGGGCGCGCGTCAGAGAAGAGATTATCCGGAGGCGGCACTTCAAGCCACAGCAGGAGTATCGGCAGTTGTCTGTCGCGTGCAAGACCTGGGGCTAAAAGTGGCGCTGAAAAAGTAAATGAAAAAGGCCTTGTGTTTTCACAAAGATTGATGAGCGCTACCGAAAGGAGCTTACATCGCTGTCGAACTTGTCGAGGCTAAGCAGCATAAGTAATGCGATTAATGCGATACTTAATGGAGCTTACCATTTACAGCCGAATTAACTTAATTGCATTTTAAGCGCCATACGTCCACACAAATCTTTTCTTTTTCTGCCGTGTTCACAATATTGATAGGCACTACGAAATAACTTTCAGGCATTATTTTATTTAGTCAGTCAGTTGTCGTTGTTTGGCTTATGTTATGCATGGACAGATGGAATTTTACCTATATCTAAACAGATCTCATTCACTGAAGTTATAATAGGGGACGCCGGGGGTTATATGGCTATTCACATAAACAACACCCGTTCCTGCAACAGATAAGTACCAGGGTACCGAGTACCTAAGTAGTGGTTGGCCGCCAAGGGGGCTCATCTGAGTTGCCAGCACTGCCAGCAACCTGACGCAGTTGGAATATCGGCTTTAAGGTAATGGCCATTTTGACTATTTCCGCATTTTGGAGCTGTAGGCTACTGTAATAGATAGACAGATGCGGGAGTGCAGGGAACTCAAATTAGTAGTAGCTGCAAGCGCGTAACGGCAACATAGCCAGTTCATATTTAGTACTGGTCAGTGTCAATAGAAAAGAAAACTTATGATGACGTTAATGTCAATGTGCATGACAACTTTGACATCCCATGCATGTCAAAGTTGTCAAACAAACATCAAAAACTGGTTTTTCCTTTTCGGTGCATCAATTCAATCAATGTGATTTTCGTAAAATGTTTGTGTCGTCACTATTTGTATAAAAATTGCTTGTTTGTATTCTGATTAAAAACAACAGCAGAAAATTTCAGTAATCCACATCACCTGAGTTATTATACAATGGCGTCCCACCTCAGCACGAAAGATCGTTTGCTTTCTCTAATCGATGATATCGAACTTATAGCAAAGTGAGTACAATTATTCACATTCTAACATTATTTAACTTGTGAATCGCTTGGGGATTCGCATGAGGCTACATAATAATAACATTTTCATTGTGTCTCGTTTCGCTGGACTGAGAGATTCAATTCAAAATGTACTACCTACCTATATTCTTCATTAGAAAAAATCGTAAAGCCTATTAAGTTTCCAAACCCTTGATGCCCTCTTACTTGAATTTGAGCTATCATAATAGTTTTCTGTGTGTCTGAAATTGCTAGACACTGAAATTTGATCTGTAGAAACACTTATATTTTTTACTTATATTTATCTGATTGTTTCAGAGAGATGATAGAAGTATCAATAGCACCCAAATCTCAAAAGTTATCAGCTGCTGACCATGCTCAGTTGACAGATCTGCTACTTGCTAAGGATTCAGAACTCAAGAAAACCTTAGAACTTGCTGAGGAACAGGCCAAAATACAACAGAAAATGAATGAACTGAAAGCTGAAGTGGAAAATAAGGTTATATTCAACTTTGACCTCAGTCATGCTAATAAAAACAACTGTTTGCTGCAATTACTAATACCTGCTAACTAATTCACTGTTTTGTCTCATTCCTTCAGATGTTAATAATTGACAAAAAGTGGCAAATTAGTTAACAAAGGTTTAAATTTACCTATTAACATAGATAGAACAGATAAATTTAACAAAATTTTATGTTTCTGGTTTTTCATAGCCATGCTAACATCTAATATTGTACACAGTTTTAAACCAAAGTAATTTTTTTTTATACATAGGATCAAGATATTCATCACTTACAAAGGCAACTGAAAGATGCTGAACAGATATTAGCCACATCATTGTATCAAGCAAGGCAGAAACTGGCATCTATTGTCAAGTCTAGAAAACGACCTGTTTCATCAGAAGATTTGATTAAATTCGCGCACAGGTAACATTTTAAGCATCTTCTTTCAGCACTTACATTTTAAATATTACATATAACCTTGTAAGACCAAGAAAGTCCAAGCATTTCAGATGAATATTTTCGTATGAGAGCTTTTCCACTAATGTCATTGTCACTGGAGCTCTATATTATAATGTATAGAGACGATTTTTCGAAAAAAGAAACATTTTCTTTAGTTCTTCCTGTGGAACTTATGGCTAAAATAACTTTGTAAAAAAAGGAAAATATTTTTTCTTACATCTAATGAGTTTTTGCAAGAATAAATTATAGATTTATGTGGGTTACAAAATATATGCAATATGTTGATCAATGAGTAATTTTAGTTTTAGATTTTGTTTAATTAACAACATACAACATAATCAGTAGAAATTACCAAGTAATAACAACCTAATGTACTCTAAAATGGACTATTAAATAGTTTAATAATCGATCATAATCTCTAATTATAGATTTTACAAGTAATTGAAGATTTACAGACTACGTTGCGTCGGCGCGATTGCCCCACCCTTTCAGTTTAGAGATTAAAACATGCTCAGTGGGTTTAGAAATTAAAACGTATTTGGATACACACCCAAGGTCCCAAAGCCATAGATAAATCATGCAATTTACCATTTAGCGCGAAAATTTGAACACAGACAAACCGAACACAGACACAGACAGGACCTTTGGTTTTACTTACTATGCAAATTTCAAAATGCTCAAGCAGAATACCCATGATAATTTGGTTCTATAAAAAAGAACCACAGGGCTTACGAGGATAATACTATAATTTGCAAAAATATTGTTTTTAAAAATCTTACCTTTTCACCAGGATAAGTGCTTCAAACGCTGTCAGTGCACCGCTATCATGGCAGCCAGGTGATCCGCGCCGGCCTTACCCCACTGACCTTGAAATGCGCCTAGGAATGATTGGCCGGCTCAGTGACCTGCCAGTCAATGGTCACACACCGTCTACTCTCAATGAGCTACACAGGATCACTACTGGGGGAGGTATGTATTTATTACTCATTAATAAAACAAGACTATAATGACACATTATTAATGAATACTCATGTTTAAGTTTTTCCTAATTAACTGTTTGCAGAAGTCGAATAGCTATGGCAACTTCCTTATTACTTGCATTTGTGAACTTAAAGAATAAATGCTGCTATTGTATCCTTGCACTGTTACACAGAAAAATCATGACTAGTGTATTGCAAATTATTAGTTCTAAATAACCTTCACATTTTATAGTACAACACAAAAGCAGGTCAATTCAATTATTACCTACTCATAAAAACCATTCTTTGTTTCCTTAACGCCTTGACACTAAGTTGTATATGCTACAGTTGAAACTGAAACTGATCTAAAGTAGTTTCAACCAGTGGAATGGATGAAAGTTAAAATAATAAAATAACCTTTTACTCTGTAAAAAAAAGGATACTTGAAACTTTTTACAAAATGTATCTAAGATAGCCATTCGACATTTGCCTCCTCTATCGCTCGCCTTTGATCTTATTGGTCTGAAGTCTCAACCCTAGTCTAGTATGTTTTTAGTGTCAGTACTGTCAGTCGAATTCAGTCTTCCCATCTTTTTAACTCTCTTTCTCCATTTTCCGCCTTGCCACCATTGGTGTAGCTAGGGGCCATCCATAAATTACGTCACACGTTAAAGGGGCGGGGGGGGGGGTCGACAGAATTAGACCTTAAGTGACAAGGGGCTGGGAGGGGTCCTAAATTTTGTGACGTCACATTTCAAAATGTTATATTTCTAGTTTGAAACACAAAATGAAAAAAAAAAAAAATTCCTTATTGCAGACTTGAATGTTAGATATTTCAGTTTACTTTATGCTCCGCCACAAACTACATTATCTGCATTACCAGGTTGACTGGCAGAGAATGCTTTAAGTCCGCCAATTGTACTCACCTGTGCAATAAAGTTTAAATAAAAAAAATCTAGATGTTAAATTGCAAAATATGTGGCGTCACACTAGGGAGGGGGGTCACAAAAGTGACCAGAAATGACAATGGGGGGAAGGGGTCTAAAAATCATGAAATTCGTGTGACTATTTTATCCTTAAAATCGTCTTTGCCCACCCTAGAATTAATTATTTTTTATTACTAGGTGTCATTTTTAGTATCTTGTTAAATTATGCTACAGCTGAATGAACAACAGTTTAGGGAGAGATTTTGTGAAATAAAAAAAAACGCACTTCAATTGGAGGTGACTGAATAAGGACTAAATAAATAACAGTTTGTTATAGTAATCGGTGACTAAATATGAACAGCAACCATACTTGGTTTTAGCTTCGTTGGCCTATCCAAATAATGTAGACGGAGATGGTTCAAGTTTCTTTTTTTTTCAGTACCTGCTCCCACTACCAACCAGTTCACATGGCATCCATCAGGCGAGCTCCACATGTCGGTCGGCGGCGGGAACTCGGTCGCAATCGACGGCCGCGGCAAGGATGCTCATACACAAGAAGACGTCGAGGTCATGTCCACTGACTCAAGTTCCAGCTCTAGTAGTGATTCTCAATGAGTTATTCGTAGTTTTTAAGAACTGTCGTAGTAAGTAAGCTTTGGCTAATGTTAGCACCATAAGAAAACCAGGAATAAATCAAGAATACATAAGATCTGTCGTCATGAGAAATACAGATTGCATCTGTGATGTACTGTATATGTTGTACTAAAAATAAATAATCAACTTATTGAAACTACTGCAATTTTACTGCATTTTCTAGTGAATAAAAATCTTAGGTACGCAAACATAGAAGTCATATCCAAATATTTTTAAATTATTGATTCTGACTGAACTCACATTTAGTTTGTAACAAGCCAAAAAAGGATGGTAATGAATTAGAAGCTAAAGGAATGTGGTATACGACTTGTATGTTGTTGAACTTTAAAATAAGGAAGATGCCTGACCGTGGCTAGATGAAACGTGTACGTTCGCGCAGCAAAAAGTATATGAGCGCTGTTTTAAGAATACGTATGCAAAAAATCATGTATGTATACCCATTACTCTAGACAATAACGATAAAAAACCAATCGAAATATTATTGGTTGATTATCCGACCAAATTGTAGCGAACATTAAAAAGCGGCCGCACGATACATCAAACTATCCTTCCTCACTTGATGGCGTTGTAACAAAATTTAAATAGTATAGTTGCGTACAGAATTGTTTAGTTGGAAAATAGTTTATAGGTATTTGGGACATGAAATAAAATGTGATTTTTTTTTTGTACCTAAAAATACACTATAATTTGTAATTTATTATTTAAAATAACTAGTGTTTTCGTATTTTAAGTAATTTCACTCAAGATAACCTCAAAAAAAGAAAAATCGTTAAGAAATCGGCAATGATATGTAGTAGGCCCGCGAAACTTTACAGGGTCATGTGAATATATAATGGGTTCCAGTCGGCACTAACGCGAAGTTCTTGGTCTTGTTCGTTCGGGAGCCAGATTATTTTTCCGTTTTTTAGGAAATAAAAGAATTGGATCTGAGCCATGCTAGTCATGTTAATGAAAATTCCGTCACAAATAGGCACAAATGTACCGAATCTGTATACAAAAAAACATAAATGTGCGTTCAACCGTTTCCGATATACAGCAATCACCAAAACGTTCGCCCAGTAAAAAACTAAATTACTCTGATATCTTAAAAGGCACAAATCTGGCTTTCACGGCACATTTATGATCGTATATAAGCTATCTTTTTGCATATTTAATATACAGCTAGGCCCATCAATTAAAAAAAATGTTGCTGGGCGAACATTTGTGCAGCAGAATCCGTTCTTCTTAAATTAATCTGAAGCTGTTGGACGCACAAATATAAAATTTCGGGCACATTTACACGATATAGGGCACTAATTATCTTCAACATCCAATCCTTGAAAAGGCGATACTTTTTGCTGCGCGAACGCACACAGATGAAACTGGGTGGAGATCATCGTGCTCTTTGGCGCTCCTTGGCTAACGTCCAACAGTGGACTGCAATAGGCTGACATGATGAATATGATCTTTGTTGAAATGGTCCATCGTTTAGTTAGACTGATCGAGTTGGCTAAGAGTGAGGAGTGAAGGGATATTGCTTGAAGCGAACAAGGAAACATGGATGTATCCATGCAAGAAAATTATGCAGTATGTCCCGTAAATAAAGGATAACCTTGTAACCACATATTTTATACATCATAGTGAACAACTTTTGTTTGATCACTTTTGCAAATTTGCACGAAAATTAATTGACTTTCCATACAGAATTACCAAACAACCGATTGAATTTGTATAGAAAGACAAAAAAAATATGTAATTTAATACAGTTACAAAACAAAAAAAGATTATACATGATTATGTGGTTACAAGGTTATCCTTTATTTAAGGGACACTCTGTATAAATAAGCCCTATGTGATTATATGTTCAGTGATCGCCTTGATCGCTTGTCAATTTTAGCAACCTTAGCAACAGTTTGTTGCCATGGTTTCAATTGTTATTGTGTACAGAAATTGTCATTGTCACTGCAGTAAATAAATCGTTTTAGTTTATTGTATTCTATCCAAATTAACATAATATAAAATGGGTGAAAGGGCTCCTGTGTCCGCTGAAGATACACTTGTTCGTTATGACAACCCAGTTTTAGTAACTAAGCAGCCGGAGAAATCAGTAAGTTCCTACCTACATAATAATATTATTATTGCTAGTTTAAGAAGAAATTAGATAAGTTTAGTGAGTATTATGGCTTTTTTCTAAATGTTTTAGTCATCACCCCGTGGTGCAACTGCCGCTCAGCCATGTGTGCCAACCGAAGCAAAACGCGAAACAGAGGAGATCTTGAATGCGATTCTACCACCGAAAGAATGGGAAGAAGATGGCCAGATATGGACGCAAAAGGTTTGTTGTTTGTTTTTTATCCATTGCTACAGCTATTCCTATTAACTCAATCTTACAAGTGGCTACGGCTGAACTGATTTTCGCAAGAACTATTATTGTTATTAAATCTTTTCTGTGTTGTTCTTGAGTGGGAACTGCGACTAACCAAGGTCAAGTGGAAAAACGACATACGCAAAGCTGCTAACAAAATATAGAAAAGATCGGGCTCAGTGGCGTGTATTGAATTGGACTCTTTGTGATTATTATCACGGAAAAATAAGTTATTTGATAAATTAAGCGGTCGAACAACGCACACAATACACATTGAACACATCGCTCCTGGGCGGGCGCTTCGATATCTCATGTCCAAGAGCGATGTCTAGAGGGTGTACAATAATATAGGACACTACTCAAAACGACGTGATCAGTTGCTGATAAACAAAAACTTTTCCTATTGGTCGTATTGCATCGAACGAACATCAAAATTGTATTTTTTTTCCGATGGTCCATACATTATCATTATCACGTGGTTTTAAGGAGTGTCCTATTCTTTTGTACATCCTGTATATGTGTACGTTGTTTAGCGCAAATGTATTGAATTAACTTTTATCACGTATTGCTTTAATGTTAAACCGGTTCTGATCCACCAGCCCAGCACCGTACCTCACCACAAATCAAATCGTTTATTGCATTACATGTGTGGTTAGCAGATGGTGAATAATGCCTTACAAATGCGTATTATTTTAGATATCATCAACGCCTGCTACCCGGTTGGACGTAATAAACCTGCAAGAGATGCTTGACACCCGCTTGCAACAGCGTCAGGCCAGGGAAACTGGCATCTGCCCCGTACGCCGGCAGCTATACACGCAGTGCTTCGATGAACTTATTCGTCAGGTACGCTATAACGCGACGTGTGTGTTACAAGCCTTAAAAAATTGGCTTCTGTTATATACAGAATGTAGTTTTGAACAGCAACGTCCGACTCAGGGGTGACAGTACACATGAAAGTGATTACAAGAAAGAAAAAAAAAATTTAACTAATACTTCATTACTAAAAAACCTTGTACAAAAGTATCCTAAAACTTTTGAGACGTGTGACTAACACGCACGGGAGGGGACAATGCTACGAGTGTTACCCGGCTACACCACCGAGTATGCGGCCACCGCCCCGAGAGAATGACCTAAAGCTCGCCCGAGTTATAATACCATAATTTCCTGATTTCATGTTTTTTTCCCATGAAAATTTAAGGTATTTTTGAAATATTTTTTTTGGCATCAGTATCGTGTATACTACCACCCCTGAGATGGGCGTTGTTTTACAAAACCACACCTTGTATATACACCGTGAATTTTGAGATACCCGAGAAAATTAACTAACATACTCAGATATCGATATACATCGAATTTGGCGAATAAAAAAAAGTACGGAAGGAATAGCTATGAATGAAAAAAAAAATCATTCATAGTTATTCCTTCCGTACGCCAATATTACGCGACTAAATTAGGTGGATTTTGGTTCCGTTAATGTTGGAATGATAATGATTACTATTTGAATTAGCAGGACTTTTATAGTGCATATTTTTTAAGGAATGTTAGGGACCTTTTAAATAAATTTCTCATAAAAAAAAATTTTTTTATTCGCCGAATTCGATGTATATCGATATCTGAGTATGTTACTTAATTTTCTCGGGTATCTCAAAATTCACGGTGTATAGAGAGAAGGATATTATCTTACTATCCCTTCAACTCCTAGCTAAAATAATATGTGTCTACAACACTAGCCAAAAATAATAATACCATACATGCAAATTTACTTACAAAGCAAAATAACATTAAAGAAAGTTTAATTTATAACTTATTTATATATTTACTACATAAAACTCTATATATTTATGTTTTACTTATATACCTACTTGTAACTTACGTAATTCAAATATACATTTGTGCAAATTGGTCTTGAACTGTGCTGGTTTACCGCAAAATATGTCTAAATTGTTGAAATTCTTCGTGTTCAAATAGTTAAACGTACCACATAATCTGTTCAAAGGAGAATTCCTACCAAGATTGGTGCGACATCTGGCTAAAACGAATACACTTTTAATAGGTTGCCGAAGTGGTGGTGGTCAAAACGGAATCGGTTATCGGGTATGCGACAACGGTATGCGAACCAAAGGAGCTAAGGACAGTTTAACGAATTTAATCAAATCTATTGCACTCGAATTTTTACATGATGTCATTCCGAGAAGACCTTCATAATAATTAACAAACCCCGATTCTCTATTTCCATAGATCCTATCAAAATCCGATAGGTATTCCCAGTGACGGGCATTGGTTTTATTTCGAGGTAGGCAGTAGATACATACTAATGTCCTTTATTGATAAAATCAGTGGTTTTCGTCAATAAAACACATTACAGGTAGACACTGCCTGATTGCCTATATGCACAGCACGCCCCAGGGTATTCCATGTTCTCTCAACTGAGTCGAATCAAGTAGGTCAAACTTAATAAGAATAAATAATAAATAAATCCATTTATTGCAGACTTTGGAAATCCATATAAAGGTTACAATTACAATTATGCAGAAAAATGGCTCCTGTCTGACGCGGCTCTCGTGCATATGCATAATAATGTATCGTTGACCGATTTTATATTTTAGGTGACAATAAATTGTGGCGAACGAGGATTGCTGCTATTGAGGGTGCGCGATGAAGCAAGAATCACGATGGAAGCGTATCAAACTCTCTACTGTAGCTCTATTGCTTTCGGTATGAGGAAAGCATTACAGGTTAGTTTCTTGGAATTATACCAGTGCGTCCAGTTTTCGATCGACGATAATTTAAAGGCCTTTGATTCATCAAATTTATCGACAAGAATCCCCACATGTAGGGGTCCTCCCCTTCTCTTGAAATGACCGCCATTTTTTTTATATGACATGCAAAAAATACAAGTTCGACATTATGGATTTGGAGGTCATAAACATAATTTAAAAAATATGAAAGATATCGCCTAGCTAGACTGTCGCCCAGTCCATGTCGCCATGGCAGATGAAATCCCTATGTTCGATCATTTTTAACGTGGGTCATGGTCTGTGTGCCTTATCCAAAACTGTTCCGTTGCTGATTGGGTATCTATAGGACGTAGTTTCATTCACATTATTTTTTATTTTCTTATTATTAGTGGGATTTTGTCTTGTTCAAATTTAAAAACACAATTAACATGTTAACAGTCGGAGCAAGGGAAATCAGACCTTATGGACCAAGTAGCAAAGCTGGAAGCTGAACGGTCATCTTTAGAAAAGCAGTGTATGGAATTGAAACAGAAGACCGAGCAACTAGAACGCCGGGCGGCAGAACTGAGGGCAGCTGAAGAGAAGCGCCATCAAGAAGAATTGCTCGCTTTGAAGAAGACCAATGCCCAACTGAAGGTAAAAATATAGCGTCATTAATAAATAAGACCGGTAGAGAGCTGTCTTTTGAAATGAAATTCTTGCTGCTGCTAGTAGAAGCTTAAAAGAGGAATGAACATGGGATAAATATTATCCCATAACGCATAGGGGGTTCAGCTAGAATTAGCTAGATAGGGATCCAGGGACCATTCTCTTTTGATACCAAGTACTTTTTGTATCGATACTTTGCAACTAAGTGACAAGTCGGTATCGGTCAAAATCGGCACTCGTATTGATTAAAAGTACTTGTTTCGGTATAATAATTCACGATTATACTTTTTTAAACTGTCGTATCGTTTTTTCTAGTTTAGCGCAGGCTTGTTTTATAGGTTTTTAAAGACTTAATTAATACGAAATCGATATTGATTGCTGTTTTATGTGTCCCAAATTCTCCTAAAAATATCTCAATACGAGTAATGCATCGATAATTTTTATTCGATACTAAGTAAGTACCGATACATTACGACCGGTGCCGTATTGAGTAAAAGTATCGATACCTCGGTGGTATCGTTTCATTCTTACAGCTATGTGTGTAATCTACGTGTGCCAAATTTCGGGTTATTTCTTTCAGCCGTTGAAACTTACTTGAGTAACAAACATACATAACCTTTACATTAACTACAGAAGATTCGACTAACTTCCTTGTATAAATAAGTCTGTCTGAAATTACGTCTTTCGGACTGACTTATTTATATAAGGAAGTTACCTTCCTTACCTACTTTCTCCGCGTTCCAGTAGCATGGTCGCGTATTAAGATAACATCCATTATTTTTTCTATATAAGCTTATATTTTTGTTTCTTTTCAGGCACAACTGGAGGGTATCATCGCTCCAAAGAAATAAATTCAAGAATAGTACCCCATCCTTTAGTAATAGTTCAATGTGTTAATTATTTTTAAGATACTTTTGTTGTTATTATCAGTTTAATTACTGTTTAAATTGTGTTTCAATAATATACTATACATTAACTAATAAACATTAGTTATACTACAAATATTTTTTTAAAGTATTTTTTGGGATGTAGCGGGGCGTATGTTTCCGTTTAGGTGTACCAGCCGACCCTATTGGGAGGTGCATCGACAAGTACAAGCGGCCAGCAACTCTCGCCAGTGGCTCCAAGTAGCTGTAGTGCTCGCAGCGGCCAGTAAACCGCGTCGGCTCGCGGGCTAAACCTTGCCGAGGGGGACCTTTTGTGATTCGGCAGAGAGGTCTAATCAAGTCTGATGCTGATGCCTCCCGCATGAGTAGTACGAAGTCTGTCTTGGCGCAGAAGGCAACCCACGCTGATTAGCAACGGACCTTGGCGGACGCCGCGAGACAGCAAGGCATTGTGCAAGTCCGAGGGCGACGATAGAGGACAAGAACAATCGTCGGCCAGACACTGCATCCATCTCTTCTCCAGTCGTAGCGGTTCTCCGTTCCACTGGACCAAGAAGGGTTAGGACAAGAGAGTGCATCTGTGTTTGCGCGTACACTTATGCACTTAAATATCTCCTGCGCACCTGACTGCGTCTCGTGGCGATGGGCCGAGGTAGAGAGGTCCGGTTTGATGCAGACTGGGCTTTGTCTGAGGCTTGCACATGGGCGGCTCTGAGGGTATTTCTCAAACGCCGTGGTTGCTTCCAATATGCACTGGGGTGACAGAGGGGATTCGGCAGCACCTGGAGTGACAAAGCATCCCTATTTAGGGAGGCACTGCTTTCCCCGCTCAGCCGGGGAGACGACTAGAAAAGGTGTCCCAAAAACTGCTCACCCCGCCTACTAGGATGGTAGCAACCGCGGCTGCCTCCGCATCATTAAATTCGCGGTCGACGTTACAAGAATAATAATCCAACAACATCTAAGATGATATTTGGTGCGTGGAACGTGCGAACACTTCTCGATCGCGATATCAACGCCTGTCCAGAAAGGAAAACTGCCATTGTTTCTCGGGAACTTCGTCGCTATAATGTTGATGTGGCTGCTCTCAGCAAAACACATCTTGCTGAAGAACGAGAGTTGGTTGAGCATGGCGGGGGTTACACTTTCTTCTGGAAAGGTCTCCCTGCTTCTGAACCTCGAAGGTCCGGGGTTGGTTTTGCAATCAAGAACCAGCTTGTAAAGCAACTACAGAAATATCCGGTGCACATATCAGACCGCGTTTCCACACTGCGCCTTCACCTGGAGAATGAAACCAACCTGAATATCATCAGTGTCTACGCTCCTACGCTAGATAAGTCTGACGATATTAAGGACAAATTTTATGAAGAATTGGCCCGAAGTATTGGGAATATACGCCCCAGAGAAAACATCTTGCTGTTGGGGGATTTCAATGCCAGAGTAGGAAAAGACTATGAGGCCTGGCCTAATGTCTTGTGTGCAGACACGGAGTGGGTAGCATGAATAGTAACGGTCAGCTGCTACTTAGTTTATGTGCTCAATTCCATCTTGCGATCACGAACACCATGTTTAGGCTTCCCTCTAAGCACAAAAACACGTGGATGCACCCCCGATCCAAACACTGGCATTTAATAGACTATGTCATCGTAAGACAAAGGGATGCCTTTCAAGTCCAAATCACCCGCGTTATGCGTGGTGCGCACTGCTGGACTGACCATCGACTTGTAGTGACTAAGCTGCGTCTCCGCCTAAGACGTCCTCATAGGTCCGCGAAATCTAAGTCTGTCTGTTTAAACATAGACAGTTTGAAAGATCGCGAGACTAGGAAGAACTATGCTGACGCCTTGGCTTCCTCGCTGCCTTCCACGTATAAAGAAGCCGATGATATCGAAAGTGGCTGGGACACTTTATCTTCTCTAATTTTAAACATTGCAAAAGTGACACTAGGTCGTAAAGTCCGTAAGAACGAGGACTGGTTTGATGAGAATGATGAAGTGTTATCAGAGGCACTGGACAAGCAACGGCATCTCCTTCGACAGTGCAGCGGAACACGCCAGAGCGGAAGCAATGTGGTGACAAAGCAAAGTGATTGGAACTACGCAGGCTATCTCGAGAGACTAAAGATAAATGGTGGCAAGATAAAGCTCTTCAGATGCAGTGGTTAGCTGACACAAACCAACTCGGGGAATTCTATCGTGAGGAACGAAATTAGATTGACTCGAGTTCCCTTGCAAAGGTGCCCCTAAAGTCTAACGATGGGCAAAACCTGAAAAGCAAGGAGGACATGCTCAAGCGATGGGCAGAATATTTTAACACCCTGCTCAATGTGAATCTATTTGCAGATTTGGACCACATTCGTTTGATTCCTCAATACCCCACTGCTTTTGAGCTGGATGAGCCACTGCAACGTGAGGAGGTCGTTCTTGCCATTAAACAACAGCAAAACAAGCGCGCGGTAGGCATAGACTCTATACCGGGAGAACTGCTCAAATATGGCGGTAGCTAGCGGCCATCTGCTTTCAAAGTATCACGTATTAGGGCCCTGTATAAGAACAAAGGTGACCGTTCTGATTGCGGTTCTTATCGCAGTATTTCATTTTTATCAGTCCCTGGAAAAGTCTTTGCCAGTCTTACTAAACCGCCTAATGAAATTTTCGCAAAAGATTTTACCAGAAACTCAGTTTGGCTTCTGACCTAACCGTGGTACGGACAACAGCTCGTCGACCTACCACAAAATGTCAAATTTTCTTATTTGTATTTTGAAAATGATCTCTTTAGGTCAGGCTTAAAGTTGAAAATCTATTGAAGAATTTTTGACTTTTGGGGTAGGTCGACGTGCTGTAGACTGTACATGTGAGGCCATATTTTCGTTGCGCCAACTTCAAGAAAAAAGTAGAGATCAAGAGCGCCATATGCATCTCTGCTTCGTTGACCTCGAGAAGGCCTTTGATAGTGTGCCACGTAAAGCTCTCTGGGTTGTGCTCGAGAGGATAGGATGCACGGAGAAGTTTGTACGATTATTAAGACTCCTGCACGATGACATGCATACATTGTGTTGCTGTTGACAGTGAACAGTCTGACTTTTTCCCCGTTACCTGTGGGGTAAAGCAAGACTGTGTCCTGGCGCCTACTTTGTTTGCCCTGTATTTTGCAGGCGTAGTCAGAGAAGTACTGCAAACGACTTCTGAAGGGTTACGCATCCGCTTTCGCACCGACGGTAATATCTTTAATTTAGCCCGGTTCAATGCTCGTACAAAAGTGTCTTACGCAATGGTCACAGAGATTATATATGCGGATGACCTGTGCTTTGTGGCAGAATCCCCAGAAGGCCTGCAGCAGCTAAAGTCCGTCTTGCACGAGTGTTGCTGTAAATATGGTTTAAAAGTCAGTGTCAAAAAGACGGAGGTAATGTCCTTGGACATTCATGGTCACAAGGCACTTACCATTAAACTCGGCGAGGATACGCTGAAGCAGGTCGATAAGTCCCGCTACCTGGGGAGAGTGGGGAGCACTATTACATAAAAGTGCGACCTCGACGCAGAAGTGAACAGCAGGATCGGAGCTGCAGCTGCAGCGTTCGGCAAGCTTGATTCTAAGGTCTTCTGCTCGCATGATTTGAAACTAGGCACCAAAATTGCAGTATACATGGCAGTTGTACTCCCCAACATCTTATACTCAGACGAAACGTGGACTGTGTACCGTCACCACATTCACATCACATTCATGCTAGATCGTTTCCACCTAAGATGACTACGTAAGATCCTAAATATCCGATGGTCTGATCGCGTACGTAATACAGAAGTACTGCGTAGAGCTAATGTGGGTGGAATAGAGGCATACCTCATGCGACGACAACTCCGATGGTGCGGACATGTTTCACGAATGACGGAAGAGCGAGTGGCAAAGCGCATCTTCTATGCTGAACTTGAGGAGGGCAAGCGAAAACATGGCGACCAACTCCTCAGGTATAAAGATGTGCTTAAGCGGCACATTAAAAAGTGTCACATAGAGCCCTCGCAATGGGAGCAACAGGCTGCCAAACGACCCTAGTGGAGATCCATGGTTAGAACCAGGGTTTTCGAATTTGAGTCTGAACGGCGCTCAGACTAGACGCCAAGCGCGACGATTTGAAAGCCCGACCACCAGCGCCAATCAATTACAATTATCTAGACGGTGTGCTCACATGCCCGCATTGTGCGAGGACATTTACAAAAAAGATTGGCTACATAAGCCACATGCGTGCACACAAACGCCAACAACGGAGTTGAAGCAGTCGCCGTGGCCGAAACTGGTCGGAGAATCCTTATTTTTTTAAAAGTAGTAAATTAAAACAAAGCAAATAATTTTATTAAAATATATATTAAACCATTTAATTGGGACAAACATACAATATTTTCATTAGTTTACAATTCACATATCGCTAAAGAGCCTTAGAAATGTATAAAGGACACACATAAAAAAATCATTCTTTCAATCGCTATACCATATGTCATCCACAATACTTTCATTTAAATATGAATCAAACACTATTACAATTTCATACATTCACCAGCGGAAATATACATTTTGTTGAGATTAATGACGATAGACAGGATATACAATCATAGGTTTTACGACTATTCGGGTTAAAATACCACGATTTATTACTTTTATACAGTAGTACACAAATATTGCCTTGCCATAAACAAAAATAAAATTGAAATATTGCTGAATAAAATGTTACATTCAATAAAATACGAACATTGCATAAAATCCATTTGAGAAGATAAGGCACCACATACATATAGATAACTAAAATCGCTAATATATTAAATTAAAATACTAGAACACCAGTAAACACAAATAATGTACGAATTAATAACAATTCACATGTAAATTTATAAGTAAACTAAGAAATATTATGAATAAGACAAGTTTATGGATGTCGCCTGTCGCCATGTGATGCCAAGGTTTGTACACTTACTAATGAGCCGACAGCTTTAATACTGTGTTAATCGATGGTATATACAATTATTATACCTTCAAAATACTCGCAACCTACTTCTTAGGTTACTATGTATCCAATCACATTCCCTAAACTTTCTTTTAAGCAGGTACAGTACAGCATCAACTACAGTCAAACATTAAAACTTGCACGGAATGAAAAAATCATTAAAATTAAATACGTACAGTATTCCAAGAATAATGATCTATTTAAAAATAGTCAGTTACTACTTATTCGTAATTCTAAAATCTCCGTCACAAAATCATAATAAAAAAATAAAAATTGTGATAAGAATAAAATGCAAATTGTACCTCGTTGGTGGATTTCTTCAAGTCGCCCATTTACGTAACACAAGAAGTCGGTGGAATTCTAAAGTTATTATCACAGTTCATAATACATAAAGTAGATGGAAACTCGTTAAGTGACATGTCGCTGTTCGTTTCGTTGAAGAAATCTACTAACGAGTTGGGAGTCTCGACGGGTCGAGTCGTGGGAGTTTAAAAAAATGTCGAGTTTGATTAATATGTCGTAATTGTAGGCGACGAGGGTTATTTATCCAGGGTGTTTATCCAATATCGGTAAAAACCGATTTCTACCATTTTTTGGTAAATACCTGAATAAAAATCGGTAAAAATCCGGTATTCAACCGCATTGGGTACTTTTTGGGGTAAATACCCGGGTAAAATGGGTTGAATCCGAGTATTTACCCACATACCCTGGGTAAATATCCAAACTCGGGTATCGCTATAGATGTGTAATATTGTGGGCGGAAGATCCTTACTGCGGCTCGTCGGTGTATGCTGTGAGGCGATGCGATGGTCCGACGGAGATGGCCGTAACCCGGCCGGCGCCGCCGTCCAACAGAGGGTTCACGACCTGCACGATGTCGGGCTGCAGAGACCCCTCCGCGCCCTCCGTCTCGCCTAAACTCATACCGACATCGTCTAAGTCGGGCGCCGTCTCGCTACTCGGACTAGTGGTCAGTTCCAGTGATATTATTTTCTCTTGTGTCGTCTCCACCTGTTGGAATTGGCCGAATTGGGTATGTAGTGACGGCTAAGATAAATGGCGGTTGGTGCAGATGGACAATGAGAGTGTAGAGTGGGATGAAGGCTATACAGGTTTACTTTTAAAACAGTTGCTAAAATTATAGAGGCAAATATGTGCATCAATACAATCCACTTTAATAAGAGAAATATCAAAATCTGGAAAAAAAACTTGCTCCCTAAATTAACATCAAGGTTGTGTTAAAAAACGCGATTTCGTTGTTGACCATTAGAAAAACTTGTTTGTATTGATGAACACATTAGTATAATATGGATTAGTTACAGTTTACATGATTATAACAGGGACCCCAAAGGTTTTTGAAGTAGCTTAGATGTCTTGTAAGGATGGTGCTATAGCCAATACTGCGTTTTATGGCAGTTTAAATTAATACACCCACACGAAATAGGTATGGGTATTATTAAAAACGAATACTCGATAAGAGTGAGGTTTTAAGATAAAAGTGGACGACTAAGGCTTTTAACTATTTTATAAAGAGAAAACGGTCTGAGGAGTAACATACTTTTTTTTTGCGAATATCCAAACTGCATATTTGTATGTTTAAAAATGAACACTTGATATAAGCAACTCTGTCTAATTCTACAATAATAAATATTATTACTTGATACCACAGTTTAAGCAAATAAAGTACAACATGCACAAATTCGTCTCCTTAGACCACTTTTCTTTTTATTTCGTAGTTATGGATAAGGCTATCCACTCCCATTTCAAAAACCCACTTTGTACAATCTTGGTTAACATTACATTTTTAATACAACATCATCAATAGGAATTTTTTGATATCGAAAAAGTTAGATTCGGTTGTTTGGATGAAGTTACGATTATTATGATAACTCACGAAATAAAAAACTCAAATCTACATACTGGAATTTGTTACAGTTAGTTTGCAGGTAGAAAGCATTAATTTGCGTTGCGGTAAAGCTGCTATAAAACTAAAACGAATACTATGATGTAAAGGCAACAAACCATTTACTGTGTTCAGTGAAGATCCCGTCTAGAATCCCGGTATCGTCTGACAAATGATACACAACATTATATTAGCATGCCATGCCACAACATGCAACACACTGTGTAAAAAAAATACTAGGCCTCGCCATCGATATTACCAATTAGTGCCAATATTTGTCAGGGATGTTAATATTGAAACGTATGAAAATATAAATTTTAGTCAAATGCACACTGACTATGATTCTGAAATAACAACAAAATATCTCGTTGCTAAGCTATTTTATTATAAAAGAATCTTGTACTTTATTTATTCATAAAGATTTTTAAAAATTGTACTCTTTCCGATTTATGACCATTTTGCTTAGCATCTAAATATCGAGTAAAATGACGTGGTTGTGATGTTACAAATTGAAAGTTAAACACAATATTGAAAAAAAAAAACTTAGTATACTTGTTTTTTTTAATTTTTTTTTAAACAGATTGTTGATTTGATACACGATTGATAGCCTTGATTCTCTGAATTTGATTAGTTATTAAATGGTAATACTGATAGCAGGGTCTAATTTTCACATAGACAAATTAAATATCAATAAGTACTTAAAATATTTTATGTAGATACATTTGGATGTACGAAAAGTTTAATATTGCGGTATACAAGAGATAAAAGGTATTTATAGAAAGCCCTGAATACCACATTAAATTAGTAACGTGTGACGGTGTGAGTGTATATTCTACAAGTTTATCTATATTTCTATTCTACTTCGAAATGGTGTTTCACGTTTGTGCCAAGTTCATCATTAAGTGCGTTTATAAAGGCCCCACAAAAATTGTATCGGGTGTTTTTACACGAACTTATTCTGTCATCAAGTCTGTTGTAGGCAAGTCGAAGTTAAGTCGAAATGGTCTCTGTTGGTCGTGTCGTGTTCTGCGTCTAATTGCGCGTAAGCTAAGCGTATTGTAAAATACAAAGACATAAATAATAAAACCACACACGATACGGCATTGCTTGTGTACAGCGTCTCGTAATACTATGTAGCCCAATTTACAGTGCGTGGCGACGCGTACCTCTTTCTCAATCACTTTCTCAATGTATTCGACCGTCCGCACTTTAGTCTCGCCGGTGCTGGGGCACACATACTCCTCGGTGCGAAGTGTAATGCGCTCGTCTAACAATTTTTCTTTCTCCTTCACCGCTAGTATAGGCCCCGGTTTTGTACGTAACGCGATACGTGGTAGAGGCCATTTCTATAATTTGTAAAGCCAATTTGACATTCACAACCCATTATGGACAGGTTACGCCAGCGAAGCGACATAGATCCCCACCCACAAATAACCAACAAGTTAAATTTTAGTCAAGACACATTTGCAAATATGCTAACAGAAACATTTTGTCAACACACAATTAAAAATCTAATGGACATAACTAAAGTGATAGGTAACAAAATATAAACGTGGAGGAAATATTTATCAGTTTGAAAGTAGTAATGAAACACCAAGTATAGTGTTAATGACCATTCGATGTTAAAGGTTACAGACAAACAACATAGTTATTAGATTATGAGAATACATCCAAGTCCAACTGTCCACCTAGGCGTAGCTATTAGGCATAGAATAAAAATGTCACTGTACGCTTGGTATATACACAAACGAATATAGAACTTGCGTCACATCTGCCACTCCCATTACAGTTTCACATTAGGTAGCAAACAGGCTACACCAATCGTACAATGACAACAACGTGTTTATGCAGCTAATTTTCTTTGCTTGTCCAATAATGTAATCGATCCGGGCCTGACTTTTTCACAAAATATCAGTAAATAAAATCTAAAAACTGTTAAAAAAAATATTAATTTATGAAATTAATAATTTAATTACGTCTGGTTTTTGTTTAATTTTTTAACAAATAATTTTGGGCAAAGTTATAAAGAAATCAAAGATTTTTCACAATATTGCACATAAAAAACGGACTATACGCCTCCTTGGACAGTCGGCCTATCTGTTATTGGGAAAAAGTAACACATACAAGAGAAGTTATTTTTCCCCAAATAGTGAGAACTCGTTTATGGCTTAGTATTTTTAATATTCAACAAATGCAAATATTAAATTAGGTAATTACCTCGGACGGAGATTTATCCCTTGGTGGCACTTCGCTTGTGTTGTCATTAGCTGGGCCCAAAAGGCTTTTTATCGCTTTCTGTGACTCAATTGCTTCCTGAAATAGGTATGCATAAATATGGATTAGGATGAAAAAAAAATCTATAGTGTTGCCTAGTCAGCCTAATATCATTAAATTATACCATTCATTTTAGAAAATAGCTCATAATTCGAGTACGAGCGTTCCAAGACTTGTCCGTCTGACTGTTTAATCTTTTGTCCCCGTTTGAGGAGCATTTTGAATGTTCTACTTTAGTGTAAGTATTATAAATAAGTTATTAATATAAACCTATGCGTTTACTGGCTAAAGCTGATAATGAAAGTTCAAAATTACTATGAAATCAACTAAGGCTATAAATCAAGCAAACATTTGTACCTGTTCCAAGGATCGTAGTCTAGCTGCTCGCCATGCGGCTCGCCGAGCAGCTCTCGTGGCGGGGTCTTCGTTTTCATCATCGCGCCGTCTTTGAGACTTTGCTGATGGACTTGAGCCACCCAAAGAGTAACTATGATCCAAAATACCAAATAAGTATTTTAACTACTGTTGTAAGAACTTACAATCATTGACCGATCGCTCGGTTATGCGTGTTTAGCTCGATTTTTCAGTGATGATTGCCGAAGTTTAATTTCATTTTTATTTTAAAAGTTAAGCAACCCTCGCCGCGGTTGATAGTGGATGGGAGACATTTGCTAAAAGATTCTTGTACAGGGCGTAACCGTGATTCGTCAAAGTGTTGAAAATTTACCCCAGCTGGTATCTCTTAAAATTAGTCGTTGGGTTTGCTTGGTAATATCTGACAGTAGTTTTTGGTCCATATCAGTGGCGAGCGGTGCATATAAACAATTATTTCGAGGCAGGCAGTAGGTACTTACAAACGTGTGACATTGATAAAAAATTCCGATTTTCATCAACAAATACTTAAGTAATTATCTACTACTTTCCTCGGAATAAAGCCAATGCCCACTACTAGCCCATACTAGGAAAAGACACACTTAGCAACAACAAATAAAAGATACACTTTTACGTAAATTACATTTCAAATAGCCATAGTAAGAGGTAACCGTCATAAAGTCGATATCCGAATCTGTTCTATTGTTGTCTATGATTAAAAAAAGTTACCTATGGCCATTCTCGTACGCTTCGTCGTCGGAATGCGAGCTGTCTCCGCTCTGGCGGTCCTCCCCCGGGGACCACGAGCGGAGCTCCGCTCGCGACAGGGACGCCATCTTCCTCTCCTCTTCTTGCTTCAATTTCTCCACCTCATCCGCTGACAGGAATGTGAATACGCGTTCTGCGATGGTACAGGGTTTAATTTAAATTTTTGCTGTTTATTGATATTGGCCTTCTTACATAAATGCCTTAAAGCGCGGCTCGTATGTTTGAAATAATGATGGTTATAATCAAGTCAGAAAAGCATACGGATCGTACGGAAATGGATCCAGTTGTAGTATACTAATGTAGATGATTTGTAGAATAAACATTGAGTGAGTTGTAGACATACCTGGCTTAGGCGACGGCTTATGACTTTCTTCCATAGCATTTTCGAAGAATTTTTTCTTATCGCTGACAGAAGCTTTCACAAAATTTGCCGAATGAGGTGGGGAAGCCTAAAGAACATTTCGATTAATATCAACATTGTGAGTGCCGGTTACACGTTTTGTGAGATTAATATGAATAAACAATAGTTTAAAAAAGCTTATGATATTTACAAGCCATGAAAATCCCATCTCCAGGCTCAACACCCATGCAGTCAAATTGTTAATATTATTAAAAAATAAATAAAATTGCATAATATGTAAATAAATCAAACATGCAAAATATAAGTAATTGCAAGTTAATAACGTCGAATTAAATCAGGTAAATAACAAAAATATGGGATATGGAGGGATGATCGATGAGTATGTTTGTCAGTATTCTGGGTTGTCGACGAACACAATCAAAAAAAGCTGAGTGTGTGAGGATAATGCCGTACATTTTTGTTTACCTCGCCGATAGCGAAGGCTTTGATTTTGCTGCTCCATGCGGGTTTCAGGGTGGATGCGGGCGAGGAACTGCATTCCCTCACGAAGTCCGAACTGTGCGACAATGTGTCGGGCTCGGCCGCGGTCGTCACCTCGCCGAAGCGGACTCTTCTTTCTGACTGACCACTTTTGGGCACGTCACCGGCAAACGGCGGGACGGACTCAGTGACGTTCGCGTTTATATCTCTCCTCGAGATAGCGAGAGAGGGGGACACTTGCGCTTTATGACTTCTGGTATTCTCGGTCGTGCTGATAGGGACAGTGCAGGTGTATGGATTGTACGTCCCCGCAACCGTCGTCAAAGATGGATATGGATTAAAAGGCAATACAGGCGGATATGTAGTTGAGTGGACCATGCCAGGTGATATATTTTTAACTCTTAAATCTCTGAACGAATTGTGTATTGGAGTAGGACCCGGACCATCGTCGAAGTAAGTTCTGTCGGGGTGCAAATTGCATGGAGTGTGTGGAATGTGTGAAACTATGGGAAGGGTTTTATATTGGACATGCAACAATTCGGGCGGGTCTGGTTCTCCACCGGGACTGACCGATAGTTCATTGTAATATTCTTCGCTGTTAAGAGAAGGATATTCAAGTGTTCGGAAGAGGTGTTGTGAAGGCACTTCTGAAATAATGGATAGAACACGATCGTCTTCGTTCGGTTGTGGGTCTGGATACGCGAAATAATTGACCGAAGGGGGAACCTCGTTCTCTGGTGAGTTCGTCGTAGTAGAAGACTGCATGGATGTTTCCGCTACCACAGGTTCGGGAAGAATAATTCTCTGGGGAACTATTGTAATGGGAGGCAAACTCGAATCCTCGTTTAAGCTAATGTCACTTACGTCCGAATCAAAAAAAGGCGGTGGAGGTATTATGTGATCGTCGGGAAGAATGAGATTCGCTCGGGAGACAGGTTTCGACAGGCCCAGCTCGGCTTTCGGTGGGCGTTGTCGTATTAGTAAAGAGCTAACACCCGCGCATGCATCGTTAGTGTCGATTACGGGTTCCGGCGCGTCGTCCTCATGCGTTTCATGCAATATGCTCCGTGGTATCGTTTTCGTATTCGTCGACAACGTTTCGTATTCGGGTTCGTGTTCTGGTTCCTGAGTGAAACTAACTCGCTTCGTTTGTGGTTTTCGTGGCACTTGTGGTTTCTGTTTGGTCGGGGGCGGCGGGGGCGGGGGCGGCAGCGTAGGGCGCGGCTGCGGAGCGCGCGGCGGGGCGCCCTCGGCCGCGGGGGGCGGGGTGTGGGGGGGCGGCGTCTTCACTTTCTGCTGTGTGAACACCGCGAGCGGCGAGGGGGGTGCCGCTTGCGAACTAGACGACTAACCAAACCAACATAATGTACTGCAATGCGATACTTACGTAACGAATTACTTTAGCTAAATCAAACCAAACCGAGTAGTGTGATATTTTTGAAATATACAGGTTCACGTATTCTACACGGTTCGCTATCCCATAAGTACCTACTTTAATTTTAGCGAAGCTACTTGCACGAAAACATAGCTCTTAAAGTAGTAGCACGTAATATATATATTTAAAGAAACTTAGCGCGAAACAATTAAAAAGCTCACTTGGGAACAGAAATCTTCCAAAATAAATGTCATTAAACCATGCGTGAAAATTAAAAGAAATTGATTTTGAAACATCATGTATTTAAATGCAACACTAAAACATAACGTCAATTATAATAATTTCATATCTTAAAAATAATGATTATTACACTCAATAACTTTATCAAAGTTTAAAATAATTGGCAGTTAAAACGTTAAATGGTAAATTTGGCCAGATTTCACAACTTACGTAAGTCCAAGAAGTAATATTGTGACTTCTTCAAGGAGTATTGACCCCAACATATATAATTTGATACAGTGCATTTTTGTAAAGAATAAAGTAAACTAACAATAAAAATTATAATATGTATGATTAGCCTATGTAGGCTTGAACAACTAAGGGGGCGTCCATAAATTACGTGAGGTGTTTTTTTAAATTTTCTGTCCCTCCCTCCCCCCCTGGTGAGATTTCGTGAGATTTTATTCAACCCCCTCCCCCATCCCCCAATCTCACGTGAGATTTTTCGAAATGTGGGTTTCTTACGTAAACGTGTTGAATTGTTATTGTAAAAAGAAAAAAAAAATTGCTTCGTGCTTTTATTTACGACTAGTTAAGACTAGTAAAAAGAAACTAGGTAAAGCCAACACCCAAAAATTAATTAAAAATCGAGAGTGAGTTGCAATTTTTTCTAAGGTCGGCCATTTTGCTTTCATTGTTTGTAAACAAAAAGTTTTGTGTCGTTTTATGCAGCGAGGACGTAAAAACTAAGTAATAATTGTAACCCATACTAGTGGAAATTTAACGTACAATACGTTTTTCATATTTGTTTTTGTCATTTTACAAAATATTTAATGAAAAAGTTTTAGAACTTTCACTCGCCCTATTTTTTATGAGTGTATTTCGTTTTGCTAAAGCGATAAATACAGCTAAATTTGTCCGTGTGGCTATCAAATTTAAATAACTTTGTAGCATATTTATCCAGGAATACAATTTAGTTATCAGATTTAGAGGTAATCGTGATTTTTTTGTGCTATCGTGTTTCAAAGCCAATCATTGCCGCCATTTGTCCTAGACGTTTGATACCAGCTGTTAGTGGCGGGTCAGCGGCGCGGCCGTTTTTTTTCGTGCGCGTAATTAATTGTGGTTTGTTATCAATTGTAAGTGATTTGAAGAAAACAAATGAGTGAAATAGAAAGCTAAAGTGTTAGTGAATTGTGTTGTGGCTAGAAATCATGAAAAACTTCTTGGATTTCATCATATTTATTGAGGTTAGTGTTAGGTACCAATCAAAAAAAAAACGCGACCTTAATTATTTTATTTATTTTTCTAGGAAAATAAAAACTTCTTTAATAAATATTTACTGCTTAGCCTATTTCCTCCTCTTTCTAAAAATATATAATACATATAACTTTTCTATAGAAAAACCACTCAAATAAAGGTTTAAAACTTAGTAATCCTAAAAATCTAGATTTTGTAGGAAACTTGAAACGCGAGCGGGGGTCGGGGGTGGGGCCATGTTGATCATGACACGGGTTAAGCATGTACGTACAATCTGGATTAAATGGACCAAAATAGTATATTTTTTTTTGTTTCAATCAGAAAAAAAATTGCGTGATATTTGCCGAGACCCCCCCTCTCTCCAACGTAAGATTAGATGAGATTTGATTCGACCCCCTCCCCCCCTTAAACATCTCACGTAATTTATGGACGCCCCCTAAATAGTGGGCAACAATTAAAATGTGCAAATCCTAAACGGAACAAGAAGATAGAAGCAAGTTCAACGAATAATAAGCTGTCTTGGGATTAAAGTAACAATATAATGACAGCGACCCACACGGTTATAGAGGTATAAAATTGGTCTTCATAGCAAAGGTTATAAAAACATCTATAGAATATACGAAACATTATTTAAAATGTACGTGAAATACTCGTGTAAGTTAGGTTATATATTGTATAAACTAGTGTATTAGTCTTTCGGTAGTAATTGTGATTATTCAGACTATTAACGAGCAGTAGTAATTAATATATATGTGTGGAGTATGACTAGTTTTATTTAACACTTTGCGGGGCACGGCGCCCGTCGACGTGATAACAATAAAACTTCTATTGTGTACAGCATTGGGTCCCGCAACGTGTTAACATAGCGATTTTGGTTAAGCAGTTTTTCTGCTTAATATGTATACAATATTATCAGAATGTAACACGGTCTCAGAGCAAATATAACTTATGAACCAACAGTCAATTACATGTTATACCTATTTGTATACTTAAGAGTAGAGTACTCGAATGAAACAATAAGATACTAGTACAATGATACACATGTATAAATTGTTATACGGACAACATGAATTTATATAATAATCTTTTTTTAAAGCAAGCTCGAACTACACATTTCTACCACAAAGTAATTATAAAATTACTAAACGTAATAAGCAAGTACTTTCCTGTAATAAGTGTATAAATTTTAGACGGCAAATTGAGAACTCTAATAATATTTTAAGTATATAATATGAATATTTCATAATGAACAATAGATTAGATATTTGTCAGCTATATGATATCGATATGTTCCCATCGCTAGCGAAATATGATTTGAAGTATTGTTGTAAAAGTACACTATTTATATATGGAAGAGTTTTAAGGGTAAAAGTTTGACAGTTGAAATGTTACCCCTGAGCAATTTCATAATAAAAATATTTCGTTTTAACATTTTACATCACTTAATTGTAATGTTAAATAGGAAATTATAAAGTAGTAGATGATATTTACATCCATGAAGCTACAATATTTATGATTGAAATGAAATATTAAATATTATTTCCAGTAAAAATACGATGTGCTAAATATTTTTTCTATTCACTTTTATTAAAATAATTGTATTTCACACATGATTATTTCTCGTATTACACAAACCACCCGTACATTGTAACTCCATGCTTTTCTATACAATAGTTTACTGGTCACATTTAATCCACACATCCCATCAACCATAAACAATATAAAGGTGTTTCAAAAATATCTGCCGCGACTGCTATGGATGAAAGTATTACTTATATAGATAACGATAGTGAAGGAATTATAGTGAAGGAATTTTATACCGCAGCCGACATCATTTTTTATAAAAAAATATATTAAACTAAACGTTAAAATTAACTTTTTTTAATTTTGAATTAACTATCCACACCTGTCCAACTAGCAACCTCTTACCACGGTAATATTATCTACTTACTACGTCCCGCGCATAGTTGGACGGATGTGGATGTTTTTAAACATAGGAAGCTTAATCTTAATTTATTTATTTTTTATAAAAAAATAGATGACGTCCGGGGCATGAAGTTTTTTCACTATCGTAATCTTTATAAGTAATAGTTTCATCCATAGCAGCCGCGGCAGATATTTTTGAAACCTTATATATTTAATACATTTACATTTTGGACAGAACTTATAACCGATATACTAAGTGTTTCCCTCCGTTTCCTCTGGTTTTGCACTCTGCAATGGAGGTAATATGCTAAGTCAATATTTTTGTTAGCAACCCAGCTCAGTCTGTTTTCTATACAGAGATACTGGAAAGTACATAAGCTAACACACGACGACATTTATCTAAGCTACAACTGAAAATAATACAACCATTTAATTCGCTATATTTTAAAACGCATTTAGGATACCTAGTACATCAATAGTTCAGTTTTATAGTTTAATAAATATAACTTAAGAGAGGATTCATGCAAATATTTCCTAATC
Organism: Anania fuscalis; assembly: GCA_950371115.1. Classification (NCBI taxonomy): domain Eukaryota; kingdom Metazoa; phylum Arthropoda; class Insecta; order Lepidoptera; family Crambidae; genus Anania; species Anania fuscalis. The sequence continues at coordinate 9,395,079 of OX493338.1, read as the reverse complement.
CACATAAATAATAGCCAATAATCCATTTTAAATTCCTAAACAGAAACTAGACTGAAGTACGACAGGTGAGATAAATACTCTTTAAAGTGCCACCCTTCCGAAACAAACCATCTATATTATAAAGGCTAGAAAAATATACTAAACATTTATTTTGGAAGATAAGGTATAACATACTTAAATTAAAATCGATACAATTAAGTATATTTTCATGCAAGCAATACGTTTATACTACAAATATACAAAGTGCATGCAATCATTAAGAGTCAGAATCAACTGAGCAAAAGTTGATTGCAAAGTCAAATGGTTCTCCTAACTATAAAATTAATTAAATACTATACAAAGCTATAAAATTTAATCTCATGCTGAATAATCATGTACTCATATTACAAGCTTTCCAAAAAGTATCAAGAGGCTAGTTAAAAATGATAGATTTTGGTTAAAACGAATAAGTATATCATGCGCATTGGTTTTATTGATATAAAATTATTTATCAATATTAGTTGCTGTCGCGTATTAAGTATAAAGCCTAGTCTTTAAAATTCGTTTTTATAAGAAACACATTCGAATTTAATTAGAAATCTTATTAGTTATTTTATCTCAAAGGGGGTAGAAGTAAAAGATTACATTATCGTACTTAAGAGCAAATATCTATCTCAAGTCTAATTGAATAAATCAAAATCACTAGCTAGCATTACACGATACAACTAGAAGATACATCTAGCGAAGACTAGGCTTGATAGGACTTACGTCACGAGCAATGAAACATAAATCATTTTTATTCGAAAATAGACTCGACTAGAGATCTAGTATCTAGTGTATCCAATATAAATAGACTTATGGCTGACTCGTTTGTTTCGATTAGCATTATACCAGTCAAGAAATATTACATACCTCGACTTTTAAAACTAGATCAACGGCTAACCTCGATGTTATAATGAAATATAGTGTGCAACCATGGCAATGTTTCACTGACAATATGTTAATCTTAATATCCATTTTATACTTTTATTAGCATTAATCCTTGCAAGGTTTATCACTTCGATAGATTACTCGACAAATTGTCGTGATGACCGACAACTAAGAACGTCAAAAAATCACCGATGTATTGTTTCTCGACGTAATTTTAGTTTTATGTTTGGTGGAAACGTCCTCGATCGTACATTTATGTTTCATTGCTCGTGAGTGCACTGATAGTCGATATAGGAAGTCAGTAGTGCTATCTCACCTGAGGTTGGAGGGTGTGTTTGGACATGACGACTGTGGTCGTCTTGTGCTGCGGCTCGGGCGACGTGGGCGGCGCCGGCTCTAGGGCCATGCATTCCACGGCGTGGACTATATCTAGCACCTAGTAGGAATAAAAACGAATACGACCGCTGTATTTTAGATAGTTGGCAATCAATACTAGAGAAGTATGTGTGTTACCGCAGAAACGTGTGTATGTTTCATATGTATATTTAATAAAACACATTTTCTATGAAAAATATTATTAGCTACTTGGTATTTTTTATAAAAGGTACTTAAATATTAATAGGGTGTTTTATTTTACTTTGGGCCTTAAGGTAAGATCAAGGAAAAAAATATCCTAGGATTTCCGAAATGGTATTCTCAGGATATATTACTAATAAAACGGAAAGAGTTTACGTTACAATGTCTATTAGAAGCGACGATGCGATCTCCGCAATACAAATAACTTGATGCGACCCCAAAATGTCATACTAAAATGGTGGGCATTTATCCATAGCGTTTTATCATAATGTGTCGTGTCAAACAATGCCAGCCGTTCCGCGACTTAGGTTGTATGAATATCTGAACATTGTTATGGTTCATTGAGTTAATGTACAAAAGAAAGATGTTATCAATCGCTGTACTTTGATTCGAGGCATAAAATTGTGGTATTGGGGTCTCACTGAGACGGTTGCAGTCCAGTAACCGCAAAAAGATGCGCTAGATAAATACTATTGATAGTACTTTATTTAGGGCTTTTAAAGACTAGTTATTTTTGGAGCTGTAATATTAATTGTGTTTACATTGCGATATTAATGTGTGGGGGGCATTGAGCAGAATTTTTAAGTTTTTATTGTCGCTATTAATTAATTGAGCAATTTTTTATTTTATTTCCTTACATTCAATCGAATATAATATTTATTACATTATCTAATGACCCATAGATAAACATACCTTTTCTGGAGTAGACTTCTCCCTTACTTCTGCGACTTGTTTCTCGTGTTCAAACTCAACTAAATCCTGTTGGAAGTGTTGCTCCTGTAATAATTCAAATGACAAAGTAAGTACGCATATATTTTATTAAAAGTAGCAAGCACATTTTATACACACAAATTTACTGTAAACCTAGTGAAATATCTTAGATAAAAGGTGCATAATAGAAGAAAATAAACGGTTACCTGTTGATGATGGTGCAACGGCTCATCTCGGTCCAGACTTGACGTTGAGTGAGACAGAGAGCCGCCTGTATCCGCCGTCCCGCTCTCGCTACCGGTCTGTTCAAACATTCGCTATTTCTATCTCTTTCTTACCAGCACTAGCCAAACGCACGCACAAGTGTTTTTGTAAGATACATTCAAGAGCGTGCCAGAAAGAAAGAACTAGTGTTAAAAGTAACATACTAAACTATTTTGTATACTACGTGACCAAAACAATTAGGCGCATGACAGCAAGACGTCAATCAATTGAATTACATCAAGAGAGGAGAATACCAATTACCAAAGGCCACGTAACAAGAGATCGGCACTGAAACTTGATAACTGTCATGTCCTAATTGTTGTTTTCACGTAGTACATAAATAAAAAGCATTTGTGGTAATACACGTGACCTATTCTGGTTTATCGAGTAGGTAGTTGTTCGTTCACATAAATATAAAAACTGCTAGTGCAATGTTCTAATTATAAAGTCATAATTACTCATCTTACACCACTATTTGACACCTTGATAATAAATCATTATGTAAGATTTTTAATACTTAAAAAAAATCGTCCTTTTTTTTCAAGTATTAAAAATCTTAGATAAACCTAGCATAGTAATTGCTAAAAACAAAAATTTAAATCATTATGTGCACATCTCGTCATGACATCTATCAAAATACTCTAAACTGAGTTATGAAACCCTGAAAAGACAACTACTGACTATGCACTATAAAGCTACTAAAAATAGGACTTTTAGACAATTAGATTTTGCCTGCGACTTATATCGCACGGAAACACAATAACGCACAAAATCATTGTATTAAGCAAGATCAATCTGTGTCGAACTTCATAAAATTCAGTTATTTAGAGCTTGCTGATTGGGTAATAATCATTCATACAAACTTTCCCATGTCCAAAATTGTGATTTTTTGACCAAGGAGAAAAACTATGCTTATTAATATGACAACTTTTTGCAAATTTATAATTAACTTATTTTTATATTGGCGGCAATTCTGTCAATCTTTGATGACCAGTATTTCGCCAAACAAACCACACTGTAGATGAAGCGTAACAGATTTGTGTATAGCTTAGACATGAAAAAAATTTGGCGAAACACAGTCAGACATGCCATTTGTGCTATCAGTGTTCATGAAGATCCCGGCTTCAGAGACCGTTAACAAAAGGGCCTTCGGTCAGATCGTATCTAGTCAATGTGATATGTTTGCGTGAGCGACGGATTGACTCCGTTTTAAGCGAGTTCTGAAAATTATCTGGACGCATGTAGTCCAAGCTTTAGGGTATCCTCACACGTCTTTGACTTACGGTATACTTCTCTGGGCGCGTGTAGCCGTGACAAACGATGAGGTGTAGCGGCGCGTTGGTGGCTTGCCGAAGCGCGTTGACGGCCTCGTTGTGTGTCGCGCCTAACAGCGACACGCCGTTCACTTCTAGCAGACGCATACCGACCTGTGTACACGGTATTTACATTTGAGAGAAGCAATGAATGGCCTGCATGGTCTTTGCTTGGTATCCTTTCGAGGGTCCGATTTTATTAGTGTTCATCCTGTTAAAAAAGCAACCGTAAAAACCAATTTTCAAATGTGTACCATAAAAACTAAAAAAGTTAAAAATCAACAACATTGACTTCATATTGCATAAACTCGTCCTATCTTTGCTACGTTTAACCATCTGATTATCCGTCTTATTCCTTCCCCTTGTACAGAGCGAGAAAGAGTTGAAGATAGGACGAGTTTATGCAATATGAAGTCGATGTTGTTATTTTGTAATTTATTTTTAACTTTTTTAGCTTTTATGATAGACATTTGAAAGTTGGTTTTTACGATTGCTTTTCACCTATATGGTCACAGGTTAACAGGATGAACACTAATAAAATCGGACCTTATATACACAGAAACAAACTGCTGCCGGAAAAGTTGCATGGTTGTTGACTAAATGCATAGATTAGGTAATATTATTACTTACTTAATTTACCAAAATTTACTTTACGAAAATACAAAAAGAGATCTTTCCTACAGCGTCTAGGTTAGGTTAGGTTAGAACAGTGACCACACAAAAAGCGCGAAGCGGCCGGCGTGCCGCGGCAGCGGCCGGCGAGCGCTTTATTAAAAATTTTGCTTTCAATAGTATATTTTCGAAACTCTTAACTTGCCAATAAAGACTTTTTTAATTACTTACTTATGTTAATCGTATGATTTAGTACTCAATTCGTCAAATACAAAGAAAGTTCTAATTGGTCAAGCGTGTTTTAACCGCACATTTTAGTTCTGATTCGTCAACCAGTGCAAAAGTATTAATTCGTCAAATCTTAATTTTGTTTCGGTTTGCCAAACCTTATTTTGGTTCCAACTGGTCAAGTCTATAAAAAGTTCCGATTCATGAAATTCTGTAATAATGATGTAAATAGTAAACAATATAATATCTGGCCAACTGTTTATTTATGTAACTAATATGAAGATGTGATTAAAAAATCTAAATCAAATAATTATTTTTACCAAATTAAACACTTATTATTTCAAAATCATGCTCGGCGTTGAAAAGGTACAGTGCAAAGAAGGTTCATTATTATTATGATCAGATTTATTGAATGCAGGTCTAAGAAGGCTTAATATAGGCAAAAGAATAAAACTAAATTTCAATAGGACATAATTCATTTGATCGAATTATGTCCTATTGAAATTTAGTTTTCATAATGAATTTAAACATTGGTATAAATTCAGTTTTTTAATTTTAATATTAAGATTAGACATATTGGACATACATTACATGATTATTTCAGAATTTAACGAATCGGAACTTTTTATAGACTTGACCAGTTGGAACAAAAATAAGGTTTGGCAAACCGAAACAAAATTAAGATTTGACAAATTAATACTTTTGCACTGGTTGACGAATCAGAACTAAAATGTGTGGTTAAAACACGCAATTAGAACTTTCTTTGTATTTGACGAATTGAGTACTAAATCTACAATATTTTGGGAAGTGTAAGTTTTGTCAAACCATACATTTGACTAAATAATATTTGGTAAAATGGAACATTGCCAAGCAATTATTTGCTAAACAATAACTTGCCATTAATAGTGTTTGCTAACTGAGAAATTGCGAAAAGTTGTTTTGCCAAATGAAAATTTGGGAAAGATAGTTTGGATGTGATACTTTGGCAAACGTTTTTTGGCCAAACATTAGTAATCCGTTGTAGGGTCTGAAATCATTCTGATTCTAATTATTTTTTAATATTTGCGCTAGTAGTTGTAGGGACAACTCTTATATATTGTTAGACCCTAAGAATTAATTTTAAAGATACCAAAAAATCTAACGAAGATTAAAAATCTTTTAAGCCGTTTCGGCTAAAGCAGGGACAAAAACTAAACCGTAAAATATTTCGAAAATAAGCAGTGAATTGTCTCAATTATTTTGCGTAAATTAATCATGCTCATGTTTAAAGTATTGCCATTTAATAAATTTACCTTTAGTCTGGCATCTCTCCTTGCAGCTCCACCACTGTTTATTTTTGATATGAAGACTCCTTCGTCGTTGGGATCGTTGGGGTTGCCACGCTGGCCGTTCAACCCACCCTTTATGTGCATGCCAAGCTTTTCGCCTTCTTGCTTTGTGATCGTTAAGTCCTGTTGGATAAAACTCAGACTAAAAACGAATTCCAAATTAACACTGAAAAACAATGAGCACTAAATCTTCAATTACACATTTTATTCGTTACTAAATAATAACAATTTCAATTAGGTCGTAAAATATCGCTACTTTTAAAAGCGTAACTTACACAACTAGTAATACAAAACTGATCAACAAGGTTACATGCAAAGCCAATCATGCACTCAGTAAGTACTCGTAAGCTTTCATACTAAAGAGTACGCAAAGACATTCAAACTAACATCCTAGCACAAGACACATATTTTACATTGGATTGTGTGTAATATTGTTCACGGTATTCTAATAATAAAAGCTGTAATAAAGTGTAAGCTACAATAGGCGCCAAAGATAAAGGAACCTTTGGAAACCAAGTGGTCTATGGTATAGAAGAAAGCGTTTTACGAAATAACCATTCAAGATATGACGATAGCGGAACACACGTATTGTTTGGATGGGGGTTTCTGACATATATTTGGTAAAGTAACACACATAGGTTCGAGATCGCCGGGTGAAGTTCACACTTACAGTTCCATCAACAATCTCAACTTGAATGAGACCCTGAATGTGTGTCGCGTAGGCCGTCGTGCGCACGTGTGGAACAAAATAATGTTTTGTGTATAAAAGTGGCACACCTAATAGTGTTTACGTATAAACAGTGTTATTTTTTATTTCAATGAAAAAAATGTACTGCAAAAAGCGATAAGAGTCGCAGCACAGATATCTAGCAGCTCTTCGTCAGTTACAGCCGAATGTTATGTGCAAAAGCGTTACGTATACGTCTTGTTGAACTCGATACCGCCAAATATCTACTTTAAGCGTTAAACTCACTCTACCAGTTTCACTTGAAATTCTTATCAACATTAATTCACAACCCGACAACTTGCATTCATGCAGACATTGCGCGACTTGCGGTGTGTGAGTAAACATATATTATGATAGTTTATTTCACCACATTGAAATACCCACGTCAATGATTTTAATTTCAAGTAAATGAAAGCAGTTAGTCACTCATGTTACAGTCATCCATAAACTAAATACACAATTCAAATGCATGGCACAGATTATATAGTCAGAGGTAACGTCATGGGGCCAAGCATGCTTGCAGCATTATGTCTTGTTTAAAGTCTGTAGTAATAGAAACAAATATACTTTAATAAATTAATAATCCTCGATAAATAAAATTAAATAAGTGAATACAGTACTATTAAAATATATGGATGTAAGAATAGATTTCATAATCATCATTAAGATCATAGATCTTCAGACGGTAGTTTAAATTTAATAGAGTACTGTCCCATCTTGCTTGGGCATAACAAATATACTAGATGTAGTATTTAGGCTTAATAACTTCATTTTATATTTCATTCATGAATAAGATTATTGTTCCCTAAATATGTTTTCTAAAGTATGATTTGATCATAGGACTATTGCACTTCTTCTTTGCGTGTCGACTCACTCAGGCTTTTCAGACTCAATGGCAAACCCAACGGTTCTTTTCAGGGCCACCAAAAAATCCTTTGTCAAGGCTTCGACTCCATGAGGTTCATAAGCCACTATTGCACTGAGGAAGATTATTAAGGTCACCTTATCACTTTAACAACATGTTCAGCCTACTCAAGAGAACAGTTTTACTGTGATGCCAATGTCGCAACACGAAAAAAATAACTGATGCACACATACATTATAGTTGAGAAAATGTATGGAAAGATAAACTTTTTACGACAAATTTCAATATTAGTTCCATAATAAGCCTCGTCTCATCACCCTGAATAGAATAGAAAGCACAAATGACCATATAAACCTAGTATGATTATTATATTTTAGATTTCTAATTCAGTTAAGAAGAAGTCGCAGATTATATAGACGCATATAATCTAACTGACCTGGTATCCATGGGGCAGTGGGTCGTGTCGGACGGTCAACGCCAGGTTCGGGCCGGGTTGCAGTAGGAGTTGTACGGCTTCGCGGTGCGTGACCCCAGTTAGCTCATGCCCGTTGACCTTGAGGATGCGGTCGCCCATGCGTAGTTTACCGGAGCGTGCTGCTACGCCGCCGGGAACCACCTTTATAGAAGACTAGTTTAAAAAACTCGTTCATGGACTAACGGAGTCGTTTGAAAATTAAATAGTTCTCATCATCATTACAGCAAACGGTGACAAAAGTTACTCGTGTGCGCTAGCTCTTAGTGTGTCATGTATAGTGATAGTTACGGTGATTTGTTCTGAGAGCCGTATATTTGAATCAAACTTACTAATCTATAATTCAATCAATGGTGTTGAATTATAGATAGAGAAGTTTTTTACTTTGCTGGCTTGCTTTTCAGCGCTAGGACAGATATAGTCAGGGACTTTTGTGTAGTGATCTGAACATGCCTAATCCAACGCTGAAAATATTATCACGAAGCTTCTGAAATATTTAAGAAAACTTACATGCGACACGAATATTCCTGGCTCTTTGCCGCCAAACGGAATGCACGAATGATCTGTTCCTCCGATGATACTGAATCCGAGAGACCCACCATCCTTTACTAAAATCACATCCTGTAACAAAGAAATCAGCACATTCAATATGATATACAGGCAAAAGCTAGACTATACAATATTTATAAATATTTCGACAGGTATCCTCTGCATGTATTGTGTTTGCGTGTAAATAACGGTTTGACATGCAAATGTGTAAAGTGAGTCTACATAAATGCGAGGTGTAAATTCTTTATCAAACCCTTGTTTTTTTTTTTTAATTGATAATCGAGATGTTCTTTTTCATCCAAAACGATACCAACGCAGCATTTATGAAGAAACACCATTGTTCGAACTTCAATGGATAGTAGCTCTATATCCGTGAAGTTCGTTTGTAAGACAGTATTTGTGTAACAGTTATGTTTGTGTAGTGACTAGATAACCTTGTTTAATAAAAATAGATACTATAAATTTTGGACTTATATACTACTGGTATACCTTAACAGATCTGCCAAAAGCTGTACCTATTTACAGAGTAAAGAAAATTCAATATTTTGTTATGTTTTTTTCAATGTAATTGAACGAATTCGTTTCCTGAAAAAATCATATTGATAAATATTTTTTATACTTACAATCGTATCTCGAAAGTCGATCAAATTACCAGTTTGTTCACAACGAGATCTAATAAATTGAATAAATATTTTTGTGGAACTAAATTATTAATCCATTTTGAGAAGCTCATATTAATATTATACTCAGTACCTAAATACGATATACATTTACTAGTTTCCCTTGTGCTGCGTTAGTTAAATTTAAAACAGTTAAAACATTATTTATATTTGGTTTCTTAACGATTGCAACTTTTTAGTGACTAAGCAGAGCCTAATTTTTTTTTCCTATGTGATGTGATGACAGGACTAAATGCCTTGGAAAGAGGGAATGTCCATCTTAGATGTAAGGGGATTTTATATTTTACGTGATTTCGAGATAAAACTCTCTCTCTCTAAAACTTAATATATTTTACTCGTTTGTGAATAAAAAAGACAGTATACACCCGACAAAGTAATAAGTGAGGTGTGGCATTAATAGTTCAGTCAAGAAATGACTCAAAAGAAGGTATAGAGTGCGTCAGCGGGAACCTAAGCGATTTCTTTAGAAATTTGTTCAGGGTCCTTAGGGAGAAAACATACTAAAAGTCCTGAAGTCTAGGAGGTGCGCCGGAGGAGGGGGGGGGGGGGGGGGGGACAATGGTCCCAATTGTAAGTTTTTCACCAACATCTAAAAAATGGTGCGTTGTAGCGATTAACGTCTAAGATGGGATGAAAGCTTATAAAATGTTTTTTACCTTTAATCTATACACTATTTCCATACTTCCAACCATTTTTGAACTACTGAGACTTGAGATGTTGGTGAAAAAACAAAAATTTTGTCCTTTGTCACCCCCCCCCCCCCCCCCCCCCCCTGACGCACTATACAACTACATGACTGTATGAAGTTTAAAAGTAGTTTTTAAGATAAAAATAACGAAAAACCTGAACATAAAATTAAGTTAGTTAAAAGTAACTATACAACAGTGGGCTCGATCCACTGATATGCTACTATGCTAAATTATAAGGAGCTTGACTTGAAGGCTTTGTTTTCGTTCGTCAAATGTTCGACAGTTATTTATCGGAATGTACGCATAATAATACCGATTTAACAATCCGACAATTGACTAGATACCTTTGCGCCTTATTGAAAATTTATGTCGACATCAACAGTTCTTACTTCAATGATGAGCGGCTCGACGAGCTGGTTGTCCGTGATCCTCGTGACTGTAGTCTCCGTGAACGTGGACTTGGTGATTGTCTCGGTGACGCGGCCGAGTGCGGACGGCGGCGGCGGCATCACTATGCCGGCGCCCGGCCGCTCGACGGTGACCCGCACGCCTCTCTCCGGCGGCCCGGCGACCGGCCGCGGCCCGCCAAGGAAGTGCGCGGGGATCATCGCTTGGAACTCTTCGTTTGTGATCGGCCGCGAAGGCTTTAACACGTTCACATTCGATCAGAGGACAGTTTTTAGTAGTTGCATGCCTGAGTCGTGTCCAAATTACTATTGAAATTATTTAAAATTATAAATATAATTTTCAATTAAATGGTCTTAATGTTACAAGACTAAGTTAGGATTTCGATTATTTCGGTATAAAAATAAATGGATTGCAGTGTTAATTGTAATGAAAAATGAATGTAGTTTTAATACATTATTCACAAATGAATAAAAATGAAATTTAAAAAAAGATATAAGGAGTAAAATTTACAACAATTTAGAACCATAATATTCTTACTCCATAGAGTACTCTGAACACACAGAATGCTTGAAAAAAAATTACACACTTATTTTGATAAATAAAAATAAAAAATGTGTAAAATAAAATGCTTCTACCAAATTCTTAAGCCGTGTTTAAAACATTATTTCCGTAGATAGTATCTATTAAACTGAATACTAAAGAATGGTGTCTATGGTACTCGCATATTCATGGAAAGATCAGAAAATAATTTATGTATGACTTCGAAATCAAGAAATATATAAAAACAAATGCAAAAGGTAAAGCGATCTTTTATGATTTTTTTTCCCATATGAATCATTGAGATCCTGGTAAATAAAAGAAAGAAAACTAAAAAAATATTCGAAATAACTTACTCCCCTGATTAGGGATCAAAGTTGCAGACGCAATCGCGACATACCAGAATTGAAAATTTCTTGTGATTCACAAAATAAGCGTGAGCTTAACTCGTTGTCAAACAAATACATGCAATTTGCGTTGTTTTTATGCGCCTGTCTTGATTGATTATTGTTCAAGTTGTACTAAGTAGTTTAGTTCTCCGTGCTGTCACTAGATGGCGCTGTACCGTATTGCATCGCGGTGACGAATGGTTTTCGGCTTAACATAAGTATCCAAGGTTTTTTTGTGAATATATGATTTGTTTCATACCGCTATATTGAGTTTTATTTTGCAACCAATATCAGTGGGATTTTTGGGATTGTACATGGTCCTTCGAGTCAACCGTACTGGTGACTTAAAAGTTGACCTCGTCCGCCGGCATCGACCAGGGGTGAAATACCGCCTATGGTGCTGAAAAAATCCAGTTCCGGAGCAGCATCCAGCTAGAGGGGAGAGCACCCACTGGGACATCAGGAGGTCAACGGAAGTGCAGTCACGGCGGGGGGAAGCACCCCCTTGGAGACCGATCAAGCCAAGCAGAGACGCCATCTTGAAAATTTGAAGATTGGCTGTCAATTTGACAGCTGTCAATCTAGTACGTCACTGTTAGCTGTCAACGTCAGTGACCTGTCAACTTTGAGAAACGTCAGTGTCATCTATCAAACTTCGAGAAACGTCAGTGGCATCTATCAACGTCAACGTCAGCTGTCAAAACTTCTACTGTCATCCAGCGACAGTGTGTAAGCGTAAAATTATCAGGACAATCTGTGAGTAAGAATTTGAACTTTATTTACATAGGCGAATCAACTTAGAAAATTTCAAGATAGTGCATGGAGTAAATTAGAGACTTAGTGAATTTATTGTTCAGTGGACTTAGAATAGTTTTAATAAAAAAGTTCCAACGGGGAACCTATGCCCAATTTCATTGGGATTTGTTAGAGTTAAAAACACTTAGAAAAATTTGCAGTGATTTGGTAAGGAATTTGGGACTTAGAAAATTTTGATGTACGAGACTTGTAATCTTTATAGTATTTGTGCTGACTTTTAGTTTCTGGTATATTTCTTTGAGTTTTTTTTTTAATAAACATTTGTAATCATGGTGGACAATTACCTTCAACTTCAATCTGATATCCGTAACAAGATTGAAAAAGGTTTCTTAAACTTCAAGAAGTCTCCTAAAGACCGAATAACTATTGGCTATATTGAGACACGTTTAGAAACATTAGAAAAGCTGTGGAATACCTTCACTGTTAATCATCAGAAATTAGTTTATGAGGTCAATAAATCTGTGTTAGATGCAACTGAATATGTAACTAATGAGGAATATGATCAATGTGAAGAGGCATACATTGATTACAAGGCCTTGTTACGGGATAAATTATTGCTTTTGCCAAAATCAGGATCTAAAAGCACATCTGAGCCCCAAGCACAACCAAACCGTATCAAACTGCCTAAAATTGAAATCCCTAAGTTCTCGGGCAAATATTCTGAATGGGCTAGCTTTCGAGATTTGTTTGTTTCTCTGATACATAAGGAATCGTCTATGGACAATGTACAAAAGCTTCACTACCTCAAAAGTTATGTAACGTGTGAAGCAGAGCAGTTACTACGTCACATTCCTTGCACTGCTGATAATTATAAGATTTGTTGGGACATTTTAGAAGGTCGCTATAACAATAAAAAATATCAGGCTAATTGTATACTGAAAAGGTTAACATCTCAAAAGGCTCTAACTTCTGAATCATCCAGTGCAATTAAACAGCTACTGGATACCACCAAAGAATGTATGAGCGCACTAAAAAATTTAGGTATAGACGTAAGATCATGGGATGTAATTGTAATCTTTTTGATAAGCCAAAAGTTAGACGCTGAATCCCGTAAGCAGTGGGAACAACGGGTCAGCGAATCTGGTCAAGATTTACCATCTCTAAAGTCATTTGAAGAGTTTTTGGAAACTCGCTTTAGGTCAATTGAATTTTTAGATTCTAAAGTACAAAAGGCTGATAAAGTCAATTACTCTCATGTTTCCACTAATCAAGTTAATGATTCACAATCAAAATGCCTATTTTGTTCCGAAGGCCATAAGCTACCTAACTGTAAACAGTTTTGCAAGGAAAATGTTGAAGCACGCCGTAACTTTGTCCAAGCTCACAACCTCTGTTTTAATTGTATGTCTCCAAATCATTCAGTATATCAATGCAATTTAACTACTAAATGTCGCATTTGCAAGAAAAAGCATCATTCTTTGTTGCACACCAAATTTCCCAAATCCGCTAATGGTTCAAGCCAAGCTGACCAACCTAGAGAGGGTAATATTGTTGCTACAGTGTTAGAAAATGATTCATCTCAACAACCCGATCAGGCTTCTGGTACTGATTCAGATCATTCAATAGTCAGTTATTTTTCAAATACGAACAACCAAGTGTTGTTGGCAACGGCTTTAGTGAAGGTTCATTCAAACAAATCCAACACTTCTGTCGTCATCAGATCCTTACTGGATCAGGGCTCCCAAGCTTCATTTGTGACAGAAGCTGCTGTTCAAATGCTAGGTCTCAAAAAGATTCCTGAGACCAGTTTTATGTCAGGTTTAGGCGGTGACCAGAGTTCAACTTTAGTATCAAAGTACTCTGTTGTTTTAAAAATTCAGTCTCGCTTAGATCCCAGCTTTACCGTCACAGTCAAAGCGCATGTCCTTAATAAACTTACAACCTTATTACCAAGTAAGAAGGTCTCAGTCAAAGCGCTACCCACAACCTTCTCTTCGTTAGAGTTGGCCGACCCGTCGTTTTACACACCCAATAAAATTGATCTGCTATTAGGCGCAGAAGTTTATAGTCAGATTTTATTGGAAGGTTTACTTAGGGGTTTACCAGGATCTTTAGTTGCACAACAAACGAGGTTTGGTTGGATCCTCTCTGGCAAGCTACATAACAACTCTGCAGTCGATCCATCTCAGACGGATCTGAATGTAGTTGTTAGTCTGCACTTAACCAAACTCAATGAGGATGAGTTACTAAAAAAATTCTGGGAACTCGAATCGGAATCATCCCATCTAACCAAAAAGCACTGGACTGACGAAGAAGCAAAATGTGAAGCAATATTCACTCAAACCACTTCTAGAGATGAGTCTGGCCGTTTTGTAGTCAAATTGCCTTTCAAGTCAGAAGATCCAGCTTGTAAATATGGCAATTCCATGCAAATTGCGCGTAAGCGATTTTTTTGGTTGGAAAGACGGATTTCGAAGAACCCAGAACTCAAGATTGAATACTCTAAGGTACTTAGTGAGTACTTAAGTTTAGGTCACATGGAAAAAATTGAATCCGAGGATATAGATAACCCTGACGCTGTTTATCTACCACATCACGCTGTCATTCGCAAGGATAAAACTACATCCAAGGTGCGAGTAGTATTTGACGCATCCTGTAAAGGCACAAATGGAGTGTCATTGAATGACGACTTGATGATTGGCCCAACTCTTCAGCCAGAACTTCGGCATCTAGTAATGCGTTGGCGTACCTATGCAATTTCACTTGTGGCAGACATCGTCAAGATGTATAGACAAGTGAAAGTGGCGGAGGAAGATGCAGATTTTCAGCGCATTTTGTGGCGTGAAGATTCAAATAATGAATTGCAACATTTTAGACTTTTGACAGTCACTTTTGGGACTTCCTCGGCACCCTATCTTGCAGTACGTGTTCTGCAAGAGTTAGCCCGAATTGAAGAAAATAAATTTCCTTTGGCCTCAACGAGAGTTCTCAACGACTTCTACATGGACGATCTAATGAGTGGTTGTCAGTCTGTGGAAGAAGGCGTTCAAGTCTATGAGGAGATTACACGATTACTCAACCAAGGGGGGTTTCCACTTCAGAAGTTTTCAAGCAACAGTAAAGAACTACTGCAGAGACTCCACGTTAAGAATGATGTCACTACACAAACTATGGAGATAAAAACTGATGAAGTGATCAAGATTCTCGGACTCACATGGAATAGAGATGCAGATCAGTTTCAGTTTACTGTAAAACTGGCTCCCCTCGTGAGTCCAGTCACCAAAAGAAAAGTCATATCCGACATAGCTCGCCTATTTGATCCTTTAGGTTGGATTGCTCCAGTCATAACCAAAGCAAAAATATTTATTCAACAGCTTTGGTTATCAGGAATTGAATGGGATAGTGAGCTACCGTCTCAACTACTTAATGACTGGATTCGATTCAGAGACGATTTAAAGTCACTAACAAGTGTAACTGTACCAAGGTGGATTAAGTCCAGTAAAGATGACATATGTGTAGAGCTGCACGGATTCTCCGATGCGTCGAATGCTGCATATGCAGCCGTCGTTTACGCCCGTATTGTGAGTGGAGATGGTTGTGTACACGTGAGCTTAATAAGTTCAAGAACTCGCGTCGCAACTCAGGCAATCTTCTTACAAAACTTATCGTCTGCCGCTGACTGTAAGCGAGCGTCACGAAGTTTACCGCTTTTTTATATCATATTAAACTTTTCTCACCGAACTGACGATACGATTTTACGCTCCGTACACGCGGAATGGCAACGCAACAGTAGCGAAGCACTTCTATTTAATAAGTCGGGAAAAATTATTTTTTTTTATTACATAGTATGTCTATAATATGTATGAACATTATAAAAACACTTTGTATAAGCGCGCTGTACTATTTGTACCTGACTGGTTTAGATGTCATTAAAAATTTAACATTTTATAAAACAGTAACAATAATTTGTTACTTTTTTGCTAATGCAAACTGTTGTTTCCAGATATTTATACTCGAAAGGCTCGATATTTGAGTGCCTCACGCGCTTACTGAAAGAAACCTTATGAACCCTGTACTCATTTGCGGTTCTTTATTGAGGTCATAGTAAAACCGAACCGTTGACGAAGAGACTGATAACTGGTGATGAAAAATGGTTTACGTACCTACAACAAGAATGTCTGAAAATGGCCGTGGGCAAACGTCAGTCGGGCTTTACATACTATTGCAAGACCCGGGTTAACTCGCAATTAGGTGATACTCTGTGTATAACGGGATTAGAATGACATTATTCATTATGAGCTTTTACCAGCGAGCGGAACCATCGATTCTGATCAGATTAAAGCAAGAATTGGAGAGTAAGCTGTAGGAATTGATCAATTGAAACGGCGTGGTCTTTCATACTATAACGCTAGACCACACACCAAAAGCCACTTAGCTAAAATTAAGAGACTGGCTGGGAGGACTGTATGCATCCTCCATATAGCACTGACCTTGATAGATTTCCACCTATTTCAGAATTCTTTAGCCAGTGTCAGGTTAACATAGTCCAAAAAAATAGACAATCTCGTTTTGTTACGCGATCGAGTACTCACCTGAATACGGACGCGGAGGTTAGTGTGCAGAATAGGGACACAGTGAGTGTAGTGTGTGACGGTACTTGGCGTGAAAATAATATTATAAGGGTAGATAAGGAATCTGCCTCCCATACGGAGTGAAGACATCGCTGTTCCAGTCAGCCTGTGACCACGGTCGGTGTAACCCGATCGAAATGTCAGGCAAGAGGTAACATTTTGTACCTAAATTATGATCGCGTTAATTCCTGTTTCATTGTGTTTTAAATTATGCAACGAGAAAGTTTAAAAGTAATTAACATAGTCAAAGTAGTAAAAAGTCCCAAAATGCCTAAAGCAATGAAATCATGCCACTACAAGATGGCAAAAATTCATCGAACAAAATGGCACATGTACCTTAAACTGAAATTAAATTTGAATAAACTTGGGAAAAAATGTCTTGTTTTTTTCATATAATATGATAAGAAACTTTGTCCCCAACCAAATATATGCCTAGAGAAGTCAGCCGCTCAGAGTCCGCTTGGATGCACTCTCTTTTTGCTACTGCAACTCAATATCAATGACGCATTTTACGCTACAGTATCGTCGGTTCGACGTAAACGAAAAAAATCCAGCCTGAGTTCACTTTCACATAAGGGCAGTCAGTGAGCCTGCTCACAAATGGCGATTGCTCAATACGTTTTGTAAGAACACTGCCTTACTAGGAACCTTGAAAAGATAGTGTATAAAACAGTACATCGCGGACAATTGAGTGTTTATACGTACATATTATTGAAAATTGTGGGGAGCCAATATGTCAGTGAGGTCAAAAAATAAAAGGGACTTAGCGCTTGAAGCGGACGGTTGTGGTAAGTGAACGAGAGTACTCATGCGCAGTCAGCACTCGCCGTAGTTAGCACGATATGGTCTTGACAGACTTGCCTTTGCACCAAACTAAACAATATGGTTCCTAACTGAGGTGTTATTTTGAAAAGTAACGAGCAATGGCCTGTTATTACTGACTTGCCGCACGTGTAATCAAGGCATTACCACAATTAGATGGTACACTTGTCCGTGTATTGCAATAACTGTAACGGGTATTTACGTACGTGTATTTGCATGAAAGTACGCGCACGTTACGTTTGTTTAGTTCCATTCCATAAAAACCCATAGACTTTAGAAAAAAAACGGATCTGTCACGAGAAAAAACATTACCCGTGCGTCTATTGTCACATCACATTTACACAAATATTTTGATTTGATCCAATGTATAGGAACGAGCAATTCGAATTATAAATACAGCTTAATTTTTAATTAATTTCGTAATATCACGTAGTTTTAGATTTGACCATCCATTACTATCTCAAAAACGCATCCTGCATAGACATAGGATTAAAATTTACTGATTTCACAACATGCTAAAACTTTTTTCTAGTTCTAATACCTAAATTGCATAGCCCATAATCCATTTTATTGCAAAACATAAATTATTTTATCAGATTTGAACATATCTTTAGTAACAATACGGAAACAAGTGTAATATATAAATATTTTAATAAATAACCAAATGCAAAAACCATTTAATTGTGTCAAAAAGCTATTTAACATGAAAAAAATGGACTCGACTTAGGGCAGTTTGGAAAAAGTGTCGAATATGAAGCATAGAAAGTAATAATGGGGGCGACGACCAGACTTTTTATAGCCGCGATCGATACCGCACCTTTTCATCTAGAAATATGAGCTCGGTATTTCAAGACGAAGGAGGTTTGGTACCTATCGCGAGTATGGCCGGCGTCGCCGTCTAGTCTACAGTGAAGTTAAGGCGCGAACACATGGTGTGAAGCGAGAGCGTAAAAGCGCGGATGTGAACGTGTTAAGTCGATACCATCACCTGCAAACCTGCATCGTTTGTTTATTTGCGTGCTAGATCTATCTCACCTGGATGTCCTCGAACACGTCATCGCTGGAGCCGTGGGTGTTAGGGGCGCCGGGGGTTAGAGGCGTGCTCGCACTGTTAGTTGTCGACTTGGGGCCCTGAAGTCAACCATTTGTACCTTTAATAGTGTATACATATCTACGCAGCTCTGGAAAGCAGCTAAAAGCTTTGGCTACTTGATTATGTACCTATGGCACAGTAAACATGAAGGGTAATGTTTTTTTGTAAACTTAATTTTAGACAGTATTTTGTATGGTGCATTCATTGACAATGGCAATTAAAAACACTCACTCTAAATATACATCAACAATCGTTTCATTCGCTTTTTATCTTCTCTCAGAATGTTCAGATACAATTGCAAACTTTTATACTTTATTCATTCACTCGACTGCATTCAGTTCACTTTTCAACCATCACAGAATGCATCTACATACGGGTTTATTTATTAAATAGGCCCTAATATACCAACAAATAATAAAAAAAAAACAATACTAAACTATAAAAGACAAAAGCAGAAAGAAATAGAGTGCCAGTGTATGGAAATATTATAAAACTATAGTGTATTTCGCACTGCTGTTTACATGCATGCAGTTTTGATAGGCTTCCGCTGTCATTGGATGATTTTCACAGACTTGACTAAATCTGTTGATGATTTCTATTTGGCCAAGCGTTTAATGGCTCATAGTGGTCAACAGTTAGATCTAATAAAATTGTAATCAAGTTGTATAGAACGCGAGGCGGCCTCACCTGTCCGTTCGTTTGACTCAGCCTTCTCGGTGCGGGTTGCGGTGGGACCGCGGTAGGCGGTGGAGTCTGCTTCGGCGGTTGCGGGTGCTGTTGCGGGTGCTGTTGCGGGTGCGGTTGCGGGTGCGGTTGCGGCTGCGGAGCCGAGTGCGGCGGCGCGACATGCGTCGAGAGGCGCGGTGCGGGGTGCGTGGTGTGATTGCCGACTAGTGGTGCGCTAACGTGATTGGTGGGTTTCGATGCGGGCGCCTGTATTTGTATCGGTATCGGTTTCGGTGACGGTGCTTTGTTCACATTCTGCAGGCTTGTCTTGTGTTCTCTCACTTCGTCTGACGTTGACTTCCGCGGGTTCGCTTCGCCTATAGAACAAATATAATTCCATTTACAATGAAGCCAAGCAGTTTTGGACAATCCTATCGGCAAATAATACAATTCCTAGATTTTTCCTGCAACATATGAATGCATTTGGGACGACGAATACAAGTGAGAAAAAAGTTATCGATATTATTCGATAGAAGCAAGCATATGAATAATGCAAAAAGCATTTCATTTTAAGCGTTTTCTAGCATATTAAAATTCAAAGTAAATGTGGAAAGCGGTACTTAACATTATTATTTCTTTCCTCCTTTTACGACCATATTTTACTACAGTATTTATTTTGCGAAAATAGGCTTACTACTGGCAAAATATTTTTAATACGAGTCCGTTATCATCATACATTTGAGCCATTCTTTTGGGAACAAAACAACTCATGACACTTTCACGATTTATCGTATCATCATTCGCACCGAGCGAATGGGTTACTCTTCAGGGTACTCACCTAGCCGGGTAGCATGTAACGTATCTGATACTGTATCTGGGCGGGTCACTACGAGCTTAATGTGCTCTACGCGCCAGCACGGCGGCTTGCAGCAGGCTCGTGCCTACGTACCCACTTGATACAGTATCAGATACGTTACATGCTACACGGCTAGGTGAGCTATAGAGTCAATAAAGTAATCATAAGATTTTTTGTGAAAATTACTAATTGAGAAATATATGGTTTCAATTTTAGATTACCGTCTCCTATTAAATGTTGAAGTATGATTAATCCATGGTTCAAACACTCACCGTGTTCGGGGGTGATGGTCCTCTGCAGCACGAGGCGAACGAATCGCTCGTGGCCCGTGAGCAGCGCTACTGCAGCTTCGTGCCG
This sequence comes from Anania fuscalis, assembly GCA_950371115.1. NCBI lineage: Eukaryota > Metazoa > Arthropoda > Insecta > Lepidoptera > Crambidae > Anania > Anania fuscalis. The sequence goes on along the minus strand of OX493338.1, from coordinate 9,374,641 downwards.
CGCGTTCTCCATATCCACGCCGTTGATCTGGACAAAACCGGTTTTTACTGATTCTCAAGTCTTTAAACAACACAAAGAAGGACGCCGAAGAGGCGTACTAGGAGTCGGAGACATACGTAAAGCTGCTGGCAGTGGATGGAATAGAATAGCTGAGGATCGGGCTCTGGAGCTCATTGCGAGAGTTCTATGCCCAGCAGTACTGACGTGATCTGATTATAATGGTGAAGTATCTAACTGCCTTAAAAAATAGACCCCTACTACGCTAAAACTAGACCCCCAAATAATTGAAATTGGTGTGGAAGATTATGACCCTAGTAAAACACCGGTAAATTACAAAAATAATTGATCATAGAAAACTTTATCATAAACATCAACATATCAAAAATTACAAAATTTGTCCTTGAGTGTACAGTAGTAGGCACACTCAAGGCGTGTGCCTTCAGTGTGCCTACTACTGCACACTACTTACAATATCTTTGATAAAGGGATACATTGATTAAACATTGTACACATAGTATAATCGAGCGTGACTACATTTCTGAATGGTTTTAATCTTTTATCGTATGAATGACTAACGAACACATCAATCATACACATATTTGATATTATACATGTACTTTTTTTTTCATTACAACCTGCTAAGATTCGACAGGGGCAGACAAACTTTTTTTCCTATATCTTAGCACCAGATATGTGGTCAATTTTTTAGGATCACGTGGACTGTTAAAAGCTCAATGTATTACATTGTCACCTACCGCGTCATTCGTAAACGCGTATTATGCGCTTGCGACACGGCACACGGTAAACGAAAACATGTTTACCTGTTTGACCTTTGCCATTGACCGCCGCTTTTAAGTCTACCATGTGGTTCAGTATTTAGCTCATTCTCCTGGGTAAGCTATAAAGTGTATGTCCCACCTAGCTTCCAATAACCTCGAGATTGTCCGTCCGTCGTCTATCCACCATGTGGGTGAAGGTCCTAACGCTGCGCTTGCCGATACGTGGCCTCCATTCTAGTCCTTTCAGCCCCATTGGCTGTCAGTTCCACGTGCGGCAAATAGCACCCTATAACTTGCCTACGATGCCATTGTAGCTCAACGGCAGTGTCAGCGACTTTTCTTCGTTTACGGATCTCATTTAAGATACGATCACGCAAATATACATCGAGCAATAGACCTTAGTAACATAAGTTAAGATTGATGTAACTCACAAAATGGACAGACGACCTGGTAAAGGTTGCAGGAAGCCGCTGGATGCAGGCCGCTTCCAACAGTTCCAACCGGCCAATCTGTAAGTCACTGGGGGAGGCTTATGTTCAGCAGTAGACCTCCTGTGGCTGAAATGATGATAATAATTAACTCACCGATACAACCTTATCTCCCACCAGCATCTTCCCGTCTTTAGCGGCGGCGCCCTGAGGAGAGATGCGCGAGATGTAGATGGCGCCGCTGTCGTCCCGGTACGGCGGGGAGCCCTTCCCGCCCGCTATGCTAAACCCGAGTCCGGCCCCGTCACGGATTAGAGTCGTGTGGACTAGAACCTTTTGTTGGTATACTGGAAATAAATGTTAGTAATTTAGTAGATGCAGAATGAGTATTATTCGCCTTACTGCCAAAATTGTGATGTTATTATAAAATACTAGTAGTTTCATAGGCCAAGTTGTTCGTTATCATGAGTATGCGAATACAAACCCTAAAGAATTTAACTATAAAAGATCATGCTACACAGAACTATTTTGCAAGATATGTCAAATAAAAAAAATACTTTATTTTAATCTTCGTATTTTTGGAAAAATTAACTTGAAAAACTAAAAAAACGCAAGGCTGGCAGTAATTAGCCAGAGATAATAGGCATAGTCGATCATAGTAACTAGGACCTTATGCAGTGTACTAACGGTACAATTCTACTAAATCAACCAATCGTAAATTATTCACAAGTTCAATTTTAACGGCAGAAAAATATAAACAAGAATCTAAAAAAAAAGTTTTTTTACGTAGATCAATTAAGTCACTGATTCAGAGTTGCTTCTGAAAATTTGGCACTATCTTTCAAAGTCACCCTGTATACATACAGATGACATTATTCATACAAAGTCCACCGGATCTCCGTTCTAGTGTCATTCATTATTCTGATACAAAGGTTCTTACTCACCCGGCGGGATATAAGGGGCAGTAGAAGGCGGCGGCGGCGACGCCTGCAAACGCTGGTACGTATCAGTCGTGATCTGCCCTGTAGGCGAAGGGCTGAAGTTCACGATAGGCGTGACTGCAGGCACCTGGTTATTGTTCAACTTGATAGGCTCCTTGTATTCCGGCTCGAACTCCTGCGCGTATTGGTTGCCGATGATCAGGGGCTTGGATGGAATACCGCGGCCGGTTGGGATCTGAAAAATGTAAGCCTAGTTATAATAGTCTATAAGGCAGAACATGTTGAATTTTTTACTGGTTTTCGACCTTACGATAAGAATAAGGTGTCCAATCCACAATACATACAATACATGGATAGAGCCCTATAACACGATAAGGTCAACTTGCGCTTCTAATATTAGCGTATTTAATTCCGAACTACCCATTAACATGGTGTTTATATAACGTTGCTTACTGTCAACTATTCCAATAAGTAAGCTTACGCAGTAATGTGCGTACAAGTCCACTTAAGTGTTGTGAGAGCGCTTTGCTTTAGGTATAACTTTATAGTGTCGTTACTACCGTACAAGATTTAACCCGGTTTAAGGTATTTTAACGCGTTAAAAACAATTTTATTGTTACGCGGCCACATGTGTGTGGTTTGAGCTTGATAGACTACGTACGAGCGCTGTCCTTACATGAAACAAATCAAGACTGTTAGATTGCAACATTTATGAGTTTAAAAAACCGGTCAAGTGCGAGTCAGACTCGCAAACGAAGGGTTCCGTACCATTATCTATAAAAATGGCCGAAAAATCACGATTTGTTTAATTCTTTTTCTATTTACTATTTGTTGTTATAGCGGCAACATAAATACATCATCTGTTAAAATTTCAACTGTCTAACTATCGCGGTTCATGAGATACAGCCTGGTGACAGACGAACAGATAGACAGGCAGACAGACGGACGGACGAACGGCGAAGTCTTAGTAATAGGGTCCCGGTTTACCCTTTGGGTACAAAACCCTAAAAAAATAAGGCCGTTTTGGCTTTTTTTTTTTCTTGTGTATCATAAATCAACAGAATTTTTGTAAAACATTTTGCATTCTTGTTATTTTGATTATATGGTATGAATTGACGATGCTCATAAATGTCAAAGTGCTGGATTATGTAATTTGCCTCCATTGGAATAAACGTAAATAACCTCGTTTGCAATACAATGTCCTTTATCTGAAGGTTGACAAGAGATCACAGGTGGCGATAAGGCTCGTATTTGAATTGCACTTCAGTTGTCACTTCCTACAAAAACAATAGGATGATGTTGGTGTATGAACTAATAACTAATAATTGTGGTACTTAATTATCTGCTGATAGGTATAGAGAGCTATAACGACCAAAGCCCATTAAGGATACAATTCCGTAGTCAATGTAGACAAGTCAAAGAAAAAAAATAGTTATTGAAATAAGAGACAAATACTACCTGTCCGTTCTCTAAAGTGGAAACTGTGTCAGTGGTGCTTGATACCGAATGATGGCTCGCCCCACTCGGCGCTCTACTGTGTGTCCTGTCAAAATAAAATATGCGTGTGAATGTAGCATGGCAGTAAACAATGCAGCTTGAAACACTGATTGTAACTTCCATGCGAGGTCAGGTGCTTTTGATTCTGATTTATTAAAATATATTATCAGATTTTCATAGTTTTAGAGCATTACAAATACAAGTTTAGATAATTAAGTTGAAACAAATGAAAATCACTTCATTGGCTCACTCCTGGAAGTATAATTCTAACATCATCATGCAAGTGTTAAGTTTTTAATAGTCAAAATATAACAAATCAAAACAAGACTACACTGGGTTTGTTACTTAAACCAAATAATTGAATTTTAATCAGGATTGTGCACGCTTCCAAAGTTTTAAATGATGAAAAGTAGGTTTGAATCGACTTTCTAGTATATAATTATTTACATACTAGTGAAGTTAATGAAATAGTGTTAAAATGTATCCAAAGTTATTTATCATCATAAAATTATGCAAATAACTTCACACATTTACAATGAATCATTTAGCTGACCAATGTTCATCACACAAGTTTTTTTAAAATAAATTATTTAGCACTAAATAAAATAGTAGTTTTTTACCTGGTAGAGTTAGGTGAATCCCTGGTGATAACCAAAGTAAGCGTCTGCCCACTGGCTTTTAGAACTTCAACTGCAAAGTAATGGTCAACTTCCACCACAGACGTGCCATTTACCGAGAGTACCTTGTCGCCCACCTGAAAGGTAAATCGTATTTATTTAGACACGTAGAAAGTGCTACATTTATAGCTAACTTTTATTGGACATAACATTTCACTGCGTGGGAGTCTCAACGTCTTGCGTTCTATGGGATTTCTCGAGGCATAAACAATGTTTAATTAAAAATTCCCTTTAGCTCATATCTTAATAACAATTTCAATGGAGCGCTAATTTTCTACCGCAAAGAGTTACTTTGAGTCTTTGATCAATTAAACTCATGTTGGAACGTAGTATAAGCGACCACGTTTAGATTTTATAAAGACGACATAAAGATGTCAGCATTAGTACAATGTTAAGTTGAGTAACGTGTAACAGCAATAAGCGGACCACCATCAAGGATAATCATCTTAAAAACATATTATTACGACTCATCTCACTCATCTTATCCTGCCAGTAGTCCACCAGGCTCTCGATTCAGAACACTTCGATAACGAATTGATAAATCGGTAAATCACGTGTCTGTCACTAATGCTAAATCATATAGTGTCACGTAGCTTTCCACATTTGCTATTGAACGCTTCTCCCTCGGGCCACATGTGACTAGCGCGCGATATACCTAACGATGTCGGGGTTGTCGCATTCGTATGCAGCCCACCGGAGTTGCACTAGATCGCCCACTGCCAACTTAGTTCGTTACTATTCTACTGACTACTCACTCTTAATCCAGCCATGTAAGCAGGTCCACCGGGGGTGACTCGCGATATGAAGATGCCATCGTCGTCGCCGATGTAAGGCGTGGACCCGCGGCCACCAGCGATGCTCAACCCTAACCCGCCCGCTGCACGCGCGATCCGCACTTCTATACAGCGCTGATCGCTCACCACCCGGGCTTCGCTCTCAGTACGGTCGGATACTGATTCACCTGTAAATTTAATGAAATTTAAAAATACTAAACTAACAAAAAAATATATATACTAGTTAGTGGTCCCATTTAAGGATCCTGACCTCAAGGGTCAGTTAAATTATAAAATGAAGATAATAGATTCGCCTTTATAATGAGGTTTATGTTATGAAAATTATCTCGCCCCTGCAGCATTCAAATAATGAACTAAGGCGAGTATTGTTTGTTTACATCTTGTTGCAGATAAAGAAACAGTAATTTTGTTGTTCTAATATTATAGTAGAAAATACAGATTTGGTCACGCAAAAATCGCAATACCGTTTTAAAGTCTTATTAAAGATTTAACAGTTAGTTTAGCTATCCTACTTCACGTAGATTCCTAAATGAGTAGTCAGGAGTGGCTATTTCAAATGGCATTCGTCTTGGTTAACGAGGAAAGTCATGGTAAGAGTCTACCAACATTCCAAACAAAGCTCTCACGGCAAAACGTGGAACGTTTCAAAGTTCATTTATTCCAAAAATTCTATGAGAAACTTTTTACAGTGTTCTCATAAATCCTAGTTCTCATAAAATGTCCTAGTTTGTTATATGCCGACGACCTGAAGGTATTCTTAGAAATTAAAACACAGAGTGACGCCGATATTCTTCAACAAGACCTTAACACTATCTCGGACTGGTGCGCAGAAAACTGTATGTTGCTGAATCTAGGCAAGTGTTTCGTTGTCACATTCACTAGGAGGATGAATAAGCTTAGCTGTGATTACATCCTTAATAACCAAAACCTTAATCGTTTAAGTCAAGCTAAAGATCTCGGCGTACTGTTTGATGACAAGCTGACGTTTCGAGAGCACTATGAATACTTGCGTGATAGAGGCGCACGACTTCTAGGCTTTGTTCTTCGGAACACGAAACACTTTAAAAATCCGCAAAGTACGATCCATCTGTACAACTCGCTAGTCAGAAGTGTTCTTGAATATGGTGCTGTTATCTGGTCGCCTTTCTATGCTATACACATTACCCACATAGAAAACGTGCAAAAAAAAACTCGTTCGAATTCTCTCATTTCGACAAGGGCTTCGCCGGAAATTACCTACATACTCGGAAAGATTACAAAAGTTCAACATGATTACACTTGAAACAAGACGTCAACGTAGCGATTTAGTATACCTCCATAAAATATTACATTCAAAAATAGACTCCCCATCTTTGCTCTCTTTTCTCAATTTCAACACTATTTACAGAACCCGTAATCCAAATTTTTTTTCACTCCAAGTATACCGTAACAATACATCTTTCTACAATCCAATAGTTCGCATGTGTCGTCTTTATAATGATATGTCGCAGGGCTGTAAAGAATTAGACATTCTAAACTCTAATCTAAATATCTTCAAAGGGCAGATTAATTTGATCTTAATGTAGCTTGTATCAATTATTATTAAAATCTAGCTATAGACGCATGTTTTGGGCTACAGTTTAGCACTTAAGTTATATCACATGTAAAATTTATTTGTAATGACTGTATCCTGTTTTGTGTCTTTTACAAAATAAAATAAATAAAAATAAAAATCGTTACGTAAAGATAAGTTAAAGTGATGACTCCCTTCATAAAAAGTTAACTATCACCGAGATTAACACTGTTGCAAAATAAGACGTGTTTATAACAAAAGATCATAATGATTTGAAACATATTTTCTTAATAACGCAATAAAACGACTCAATGAATAATGAAAGCAACAAAATGGAAGTTCAAAATGACAGTTATGATCGATAGATACAGCCGTATGCCTTCCTTGCATCAGAGTTCTGTACCAAAACTAATCTGATTACGATAAGACATCTTTCATTTGGAGCCGTATCTATTGAATTTTGTACAAAAATATATGAGATCTTTTATGTATCAAAAGGTGCCAACAAGACCCTTTAAGTAAGCTTAACGCGGATAATCGTGGACAAAAATATACGAACATACGGGTCAAACTGAGTACTTCTGTCCTATCATAAAATCGTAAATACATAAATAAAACTTGGTGTTAGTAGTGCAGACTCTAAAATAATAAATAATTAAAAACATGTATGTGTTCTATATCCGACTATCGCGAAAGATTTTTAAAAAGCCCGAAAGGTACGAAAGACTTGGAGCGCGAGACCGACTCGCACATGACATGTTTTGATTAACTGCAAATCACGATGTCCGACATTTTTGTATTGGTTATGTCTCCTAACACTTTTTTATACTAGGATTTTAGAACAACAAGGTTTTATTATGTCAAACAACATAACTTAAAACTATTTCGGCCTTACTCATAAACGTTGATAAAATTTAAGACACTGTTAAACAGTGTGTGAGAGAAGAGAACAGAGTGTTTAGTTCATTATGTAGCATATGATTGATTATGTAAAGCTCATTGTTTCGGAACAGTGGTCATTTGCGCACGATGCGCGTCATCGCTAACCGTGTCTAAGGTCACACGTTTATAAATCTATTTAAAGATGATCATTTCATTCAAGGAAATAGTCAAGTAGACCTTCGAGATAACGAAGAAAGCCCTAAGAATGTTTTAATAGGTAAAAGACAGGACATTTAGAAAATGTTGTAAAGTAAATGCACTCTACTAACACCCGTGGGAAAAATGCGGTAGGTCCATCACATGGTAAATACTAAATAGCACACAATTAACGCAATGACCATTTAATGAATTATGCAAGGCCTCGTACTCATCTGACGATTGTGGGCGTCACAAAGTGCCGACAGTCGTAATTACTGAGACCCTGCGCCAGCGACGATCTCGCATGAACAATGTGTTGCAAGGATGCAGGTCGCTACATTAGCAAGGTCAACGATTTACATTAGACGATCACGATCACATGACACTGTCACGACATAACGTGATAGAGTAACATTCTAAGGAGCATTAAACTTTCACCTCCACAATTTTGGTGATTGACCAAATTATTTAATCATATAACAAACATTAAAGTATATTCGGATATTGCATGGCAGTTTAGTCAGGTTTTAAAATAAAATATTGTAGCTAACATTTGGTTCTTGGCTAATGATTGTTACGAAGCTAAACAATCGGAGATATGACACTAATTAATGATACGTTTCTAATGCAACTGCGTTTCTCTTCTTCAATCGACAAAGCACACATAGGAGAATTGAATAACAAATGATCGTGTGGCTGTTTGGTGCTTTCGCACGACAATCAACATGTCAAGGCGGATGAATGGGCTGCAGTGAAATCATGATCCAGAATGGCGGTTAGTCCTGTGCGAACCACAATAGCCAATCAGATGCGATACTTTCACCCCCGGGTAACCTTAATAGAATAACAACGCAACTATTATTTGTACCCAGAACGAATCGTGATAGTTTACAGAGGAACTCGTGACTCGTTTTACAGTAGTTTTGTTTTATTAGAAATACCGTCTCTAGGATCGATGGTGTTCCAACTCCAATAAGAATAACGGACTGGTGAAAATGAAACGTTCAAGTTATTAATGGACATTTGAAGCTTATCGTTATTTGTAGAAGATTAAACGTGTAAAAGATAAAATTGCAGTGCGCGATATCGAGTTGAAACGAGGCGGGTAATCCATTTAATAAGGGAAAATGTGGTAGCAATGTAAGAAATTGCTGTTATGATGAGTAAAAGCTAGTAGGAGGTCCGTTAAAGTAAAATTAAGAGAGGCAATCAGATTTAATGACAGCGGCCAGCGAATGGGTGTAAATGTTTTACAAGTGCATAGTGCACCGCGCGGCCCCGAGACCGTTTCGCCGTAAATCTACAAAACATATGGCTTCATACATCATCATAAACAACACGCGCGACTTATGCTAATGTCCCATTTTACATTGAAGTGACTAACTGGCCTTTGAGTTCAGTTAGCCACGTACCTTAACGACAAAAATATCAAATCGAGTTTTATGTAACTTCATAAACGGCGAGACTAATTCTTACGGCCAGTTTTCTTATTGACCTTTTGACCTGTTAGATACCTACTGCGGAAGTAGTTTCGATATCGATATACGTATCCTTTACAATTTTATATGGTTGTTAGTGGTATGCATTACATGGAAAGTACTATCATCCAATGATAAAATTTCATTATTTTCATATATCTTCTGTGACGTCAAAAACTGTGCAACGAGCAGAATTTAAATTGGTAAATAATGTACGTTATTTTTTTCTTAACCTTCATTCGATCTCCAACACGGAATTTCGGATGGCACGCACCTCGAGCATTTTAAACGATGACATAATTGCTAACAGCAATATAAAGCATCTCGTTGTACCTTCGAGCGAGTACCTGCAGTGCCTCGCCTATAATAACATCGAAGGTAATGCGTAGTTGAGAGATACAGGTAGAAGTGTGAACTTGTAAAGCTAGGGCTACATCGACCGTTAATCATATCGTTGTATCTCTGGCTTAATTAAAGTGATATGACATAATAATGCAAGATACTATTGATAACAAGCTTCTATAGCGCAGAGCTATCCATAATTAACAGGTGCGGTCCGGTTAACTCGCTTAAAGGCAAATTATACAACTTATACTAGCAAAAAATATAGTGACTGTCGCACTAAATGATATTCTGGGTAAGACGAACAATGCAGAGAAATATTTATGGCCAACTGTTTCAATAACAAAATAACGTATTGTTGTAACATAAAAAAGAACTTGTTTTGGCTACCGGAATGGCACGCGTGAGTCCACGGCATTAGCGAGCGCCCAAACGAAATATGTAAGTGATGATCGCATAAGTACTACTGTTTTACCTTCACGATTGGGTTTGTTTGTATGTTCATTGTGCGGGTCGCGAAAACGTTGTGAATGACCTATTATTGAGCGACCAAAAGCGCATTAGACGGAGACACTCAATCGTTCATTGCAATTTCAAATTCGATGGATGGTTATATAACGCGATAAGCATTGCAGGCCTACATTAATGATTTCCGATCAGAAAGTATGTTGAACACGTCACATTTATCTGTGCTACCAAATACTAAAACCTGACTACCGATAGAGTGGAATTGCAAGTTTTACGGATGAATTAGAAACATTTAATAGGGACCTTGAATGGCGAAGCTCAGGGAAACTAAACCGGTTGCCTGATCTCGTCCACACCTTATCCTTATTTCGTAAACAGGACCTTGAAAAAATGAGGATACTGCGTAGGCTGGATTTCAAATACAGTGAATGACGCGTGTTTACGCGTCATGTTTACCGTTAAAAGGATAATAATATTCGGTGAAGTAATGTAATTTTTGGCCTTTAGATGTGCATCGGATCACAAACACCGAACGGGATTGGCCCGCACAAGAGCAGATTAATGTTGTGTACCGAATGACCCTAATATTTTCCGTAAGGTTCACGCAGCGTCTGCGCTCTACCAGTCGTAATGCACTAATAATAAATACAACAGGCACTTTTTGAATGGTGCCGATGTTAATGTTTCCCAGCCCCTCTAGCACGATCAAAAAAATACGATATGATATAGCGATTTATCGCATATTTAATTTCAAAATATGATAACATAGCCGCCATCTTGAACTTTTATTGAAACAGTAAGTATTTCCGTGCCGGCGACGTCACGGTTATGCTCGCTTTTTTGATAAAAGTTCATATTTTAACCAAAAATATGCGATAAATCGCTATATCATATCGTGTTTTGTTGCACATGCTAGAGGGGCTGGTCATATTTTATGGGAAATTATTTCCAATGAATTTCAACAGAGAAAAATTACAGCCATTAGTGAGGCAGGCAATTAGAAGTAAAGTAAGAAAGGTATAATGAAAGAAATCAAACTACAAAAATAGGTAGACGCTGTGGAATACATAATTTTACCTTGAAATCAAGACGAAAAATGTTAAGTCTATAGATTGAGTCGTAATGAATGTAATTTCCGTGAGCTGTAATAAATCGACGTCGCAACCGGTGACACTAACAATATAGAGCATGATATCCGTTCCGTAACAATTTTCTGTTATTGACCCGTTACATTCTGTAACATTATTCAAATTGATTTATGTATTTTAAGCTTGCCACTTTATATTCCTAATTTAATTAAGAAAAAACAAAGATTTAAGCTAGTGTTAGCGCTATCAAGATATAAATCATAATTTAAAAAAAAATAATCCCTCGTGAAGGCTAGGCGTAACAAAATACATTAAGTATGCAGCTGGTTAGCCTATAAATGGTTAAGTTACACAGCATGAAGATAAAGGTAAGTGTAAAAGATGGCTTTTGAATATTCCGCACCGACATCTCTGTTGCAATAATATGGACTCTAGCAAGATGGTTCAAAGTTCAATTAAATTTATCTTTTATGCATGCCATAGTCGCTGCTAAATAGGCTTTAAAGTATAAGTAATAACTGAAGAAGTGCAACAGAAGAGTAAAACTGTACTAAATTAAATGATGAAGGAATTTGCATTAAGACGATGAAAGTCTTTACTATCTCACCAACGAGTAGTGATTTAATGTCAAGCACCCAGGTAATGAATTTAATTATATCCCTAACATGGGTAACTCGATCAAGTAACGTGTTATGCAGTTTCCGTCGATTATAACTTAATAACGAAGGAAAGTAAACTTACGCTTTTTCCTCCTTATAACACCCATTTCCTGGTTTCAGATTACTACCCTTTTATTTCCTGGATGGGGGCTGCTATATCCGTAGACGGAGGTGGTATTAACGGCTCTCGGGTACGATTGTATCTGGTTAGTATCGAACGTCAATCAACTTGGAGAGCACCGGGAATTCACCCTAACGCATTCTGAATAGTTCATTGTCCGAATGAATTGATCGACTAGTCACTAACTGACGTTTGTGGAGGATAGTCGGCGTGATGTAGCGGTATATCAGAGCGTTGTAATCAAAACAAACAAATCGTGAGTACCGGTTCGTAGGTTCGCGTGCGTGCGCGCTGCCCGGGGCGCAAGTGGCGACGGAATGCGCGCGCTGCAACCACCTCGAGACGCGGAGGCTGTGGCGCCGGCGCCCGCGCCCGCGACCTCTCCGCTCGAATAAAAATAGAAAGTCTTAACCCGATGCATACTGACTCCTTTTATTTTTACCCTCGAATTACCTACCCGTTTATCTAAATCTATAAATCGCATCTCAACTACATCTGGTCGTTACGAGACACTTTAGTTTCTTCTACCTGATGATGGCTTAAACGAATGTCTAAACTAAAAGTATATTTTTAGTGCGAGGAAAATAGAAAATCATGAATGCTCAACCAACCAACTCACGACCTAATCTACAGAGGTTTACATACTTAATATGAAAAATCAGGAAAAAATGTGCACTAATTAAAATTAATTAACCAGCGGTTTTAACGAATCAACAATTAATTAAAATACAACTAAGCTCACTCTTAATTATTACTGAAGCATAAAACAATGCTGAAGTAAACGAACTACCACGGAAATAAGTAGTTAATTTAATCTGCATAAATCCAGAAATAACCTCTCTAGATAACAGGCGCCTAGCGATTCGCTATTAGTTGGAGAAAATTAGAAACTCTGTAAGTCAATCTGGATACGGCTTTCAGTTTATTAAAGTGGATTATTAAGCAGGACCCAAGAGCGTTTCAGCTTTCGAATAGCAGTCCGACAAGTGATCTACATACGGAGTGCGCACCTTGCGGGGTGTAAAACCAATAAAAACCAATAAAACCAATTTATTTCTGTAAATAGGCTTAAACTAAGCGCTTTTACACGTCCCAATATTTTTTTCCCTACCACTACTTCGGGACAATTTTGGGCTAGCGCCGAGAAGAAGTAGCGCAAGAAACTCGGTCACTATTGTCAGCCTCTTTTTAAATAGTATATAGTTTACATTACAAGATAAATGTACCTGTGCGAGCAGGGCAGTATTTATTTCCAAATATTTTTATCATTTATATAATCATTTACAGTATAATATCCTTTTTTCATTAAAGTTGTTTTAATATGCGATTTAAATTTTAACAGGGGCAGTTCTACAATAGACGCTGGTAATTTATTAAAAAAGCGAATACATTTTCCCATAAACGAATTACCCACTTTATGCAGTCTGAAATTGGGAACGGCAAGTTTATTCTTATTTCGGGTGTTAAGATTATGAATGTCACTTTTCTTAAGGAATAAGGACAGGTTTTTGCGGATATACATTATATTTTCATAAATAAATTGGGATGCTACTGTTAGTATATTAATTTCTTTAAACAGTTCTTTTAAGGATTCTCGGGGTCCAAGGCCGTAAATTGCCCGTACAGCTCTCTTTTGCAGTACAAATATAGATTCAATGTCTGCTGCTGAGCCCCATAACAATATTCCATAAGACATTATACTATGAAAATAGCTAAAATACACCAATCTTGCCGTTTCAACATCAGTCAGTTGTCTTATCTTTCTCACGGCATAAGCAGCAGAGCTAAGTCTTCCCGACAGAGTCTCGATATGCGCACCCCATTGCAAACGGGAATCTAAAGTGATTCCTAAAAATGTAGTGGAACTAGATGTATTAAGTTGTTCATCTTTTACAGTTATATGTGTCGAAACAAGTTTTACGTTGGGCATTGTGAATTTGATGCACTTTGTTTTATTTGCATTGAGCATAAGATTATTGGTGGTGAACCAATGCAATACTTGCGAGAGTGCATTATTTACATCGTCAAATGAGTCTTTACCTCTCTTGATTTTAAAAATCAATGAAGTATCATCTGCAAATAACACCGTCTCACAGAGGTCTTTCGTAAAAGATGGAAGGTCATTTATGTAGATTAGAAAGAGCAGAGGCCCTAATATCGAACCCTGCGGCACGCCCATAGTAAGAGGCGACCCAGAAGACTCAGCTCCATTGATACAAACTTTTTGTGTTCTGCCTGTGAGATAAGAGTTTACTAAATCTGAGGCATCGCATGAAACACCATAGTGTCTAAGTTTTTTCAGTAAAGTTTGATGGTCCACACAATCAAAAGCCTTAGAAAGATCACAAAAAACTCCCAAAGCGTCCTGCCTACTTTCCCAAGCATCAAACACGTGTTTCAAGAGTGCAACTCCAGCATCTGTAGTGCTTCTACCTTTCGTGAAGCCATATTGTTTTTTATGTAACAATTTATTGAGGACAAAGTGTGATAAAAGTTGATTAAAAATTACTTTTTCAAAAACTTTACTAAGTACTGGTAAAATTGAAATTGGTCGAAAATTTGAAGGATCATTTTTCTCGCCTGATTTATATAAAGGAATTATCTTACTAAATTTCATCAAAGTAGGAAACTGTTTTTCTTCAATACATTTATTAAAAATAATTGTAAGATAAGGGGCTATCGTATTTATAATTGTATTGATAATATTGACTGAGATCCCCCATAAGTCCTCAGTTTTTTTCATGTTTAATTCCTTGAAGGTTTTTATTAGTATATCAGGATTAATATGTCTAAAATTAAATGGAGTTTTGCACTCATCAACACCCGACTTGAGAAGGGATTCAGCTAGTTCAGCAGAAGAAGTCAGTTCTTTAGTTGTAGAGGGAGCTATATTTGAAAAGAATTCCTCGAAAGCATTTGCAACTTCTGCATGTGAGTTAATTATTTTATCCCCAATTTTAAGAGAGTAAGTGTGATCATTCTGTTTACGCCTACATGTTTCTTTATTTATTATGTTCCATGTGGCCTTTGCTTTATTATCAGAACCCAAAATAATATTTCGAAGATGGTTTGATTTTGCAGTGGCACATACTTTTTTAAATATTTTAGAGTAATTTCTAACATGATCTATGATCTGTGGGTTCTGCGTGTTTGCTTTTAGACTATACAAGTCATATAATGTTCTTCTACTTTTGTAAATACCAGGTGTAGCCCATTCATTAAACTTACACCTGACTTTATTTGCTTTTATTTTTTTTTGTGTAAAAATTTTATCAAATTCATTTTTAATCAAGCCAAAGAGATCCTCATATAACAGATCAACACTATGGCAACTGCTAGATTTTAATGAATCTATACCATCACAAATTTTTTCTTTAAATCGGTCTATTCTATTTACGGTTATTGGCCTGCAGACAGCATCTATAATTCCTCGGACATGATGGTGCTCAAACGACGCCCTCTGGCCACTATGGTCAGACCTTAAATAATTTATAACTGATTTATCTATTACATTGCTATTGCAAAAAATATTATCTAAGCAAGTTGCTGTTGTGGGAGTCACTCTTGTTGGTTCATTAAATAAGTTAATTAAATTAAAGGATTTAAAAAGATTAAGAAAACGAGTTGAATTCGGTGAATTTACTAATATATCGAAATTAAAATCTCCACACACAACTATTTTCTTACTAGAACTACCGACTTTTTTCAAAGCCTCTTCCATATTGGATTCAAAGGTGTCATTCAATATATGCAAGGATGCCAATTAGATACGGCACGCGACGCTCAATCGTTACGGAATACGGACCAACAGACCCACTTTGAAAAAATCAAACCGTTCGCAAAATATATTATCGATGTGAGTTTGTAAACATCTCATAACATATATTCATGTAACGGTCCCGTTGATATTGCTTATGAATTCTATGCTATGTCAGGATCCGTTCTTTAGGTGAACGCGACACTAAAGTTACAAAGAAAACGTACGGTATTTACGAGAAGAGACAGTTAAAAGGATTTTTTTATCCTTATTCACATACACAATTCTCATATGTGGACCATAGGCTATCATCGATAGAAAACTGTAGAAAGACAAGGAAAATAAGAATACCTACATAATACAAGAATAGATCAAGTAATTATAGTCACTCTATGAGGGCATAAAACGAATAAAAATCTAGTTCGTTCTCATTTACCATTGTCCGGTTCCCTATCGTAGGTGATATGATTTTCGTCTTCTAATTTTAAATACATCTCCCTACCTACAGTTTGCTCCAATTTGTAGTTAGTTCAAATAACTCGTTTTAAACTTTAGCCTTGTAATTATCCACCCTTTAAAAGTTTGTTTAATTGAAGAAAGTGCACGGAAAGGTAATAATTAAAGTCTCAAGGTGCGCGATAAATTGGCTATCGCGTTGCAGGGTATCATGTTGTCGACGCGCTTCAGTAACTCATTTCACAGGTTCACTTTCGAGATCCGCGCCCACGGCACGGATGTAAACCGCAGATCACAGCTTCCTGCGCCCGCGCTGATTGTCTATCTACAAGCAGTAGCTGCGGTCACTGCCGGCTCTCACGCAAGAATGGGTGAAACGCCACGTAGGCCCTAGACTAGGATTATTACACTGACTTCATTAGGCTCGTGTTACACTAGAATAGGCACCGAATAAGTTCAAGTATAAGCTCTTACTTTATTTCGTCCGCATATTCATTGAATTGACGAATTATATTGAAAGGTTGGTAAATAAAATTTTAAAATATTTAAATAATCTACGTATTCGATTCTACTGTTATTAGTACACCGAAAGGAATTATTAGGTGTTTTATCTTCTTGTGGACAAAAGTACGAGTATATTAGAATTAAATAAAGATCACATATTAAAGTACGAGTATATTAGGATTAAATAAAGATCACATATTATTTTCACTAAGCTGAAAGCAAAAAGTCCTTAAATTACAAGAATAGTCTTAACTCAGGGAGTGTACGATAGGCCTTAGATAGATAGAATAAATTAGAGGCGTCTAGCTCGACACAAAAGCGAGGTAATTGTGAATCTGTCCAGATTGCTTGTCCAAGATAAGTTACAGAGTGAAACTGATAGATAGTGCGCACGCCAGATAAAATCGCAGTCGGATCCAAAAGGGTTTGCGGACACAAAAGCCACATCGATCAGAGAAATGGTACTGCACAAACAATCTCCCTAATCACAAGTGCATAAGGTCATTACTTTAAAAAGGACTTTCACAATGTTGAGATGCGGATGTATAAAGATTGATAACACAAAAGAAAAACGTGAGTACGCTACCAGCAATAATTACAGTATAGCGAAAGGTGTTTTGTAGCCAACATTGTAATAACATCTCCCAAATTACAATCTATGACATTAATTTATCGTGTTCGAAAGTAAAATTTAAGTAGTAATTTGCGCTCGAGTTCATGACTGACAGATCCCTAACGTTATAAAATACCATGTTTTGTTTATTACTCAATCACAGTCGTGAAAGAAGAATGTTGAATGCTGACTGTTATCAAAGTTTAGTGCGAAATTTTTGTGCAACGAAGATGTTAAATCTGTTGTTTATTGCGGATATAATACCTTATGGTAATCGATTGAAACTTTAATAGCGCATATAAAATTTTCATTTAATTTGAATTTAAATTAGCGTATAACTAGTGAAATGTGGTAATAAAAGCGAGAAGTTATTTTCAACATAGCTGGGAGTTCACTAATGTCAATCGTGCTCGTCTCCTTTTCTATCGGGCATCGGCGCACGAACTCAGGGGCGCACGCGCAGCCCCCGCCGTGCACCTTCTTCAACGAAAGCTCATCCGTTATTTGTTATCCAGGCTGGCTAAACCACCTCCACGAATGCTGCTCTCGTTCGACTTTCTATCTGATAGCGGACATTATTATACAACTTGAATAAAATAGATTATGATTTGCCGGCCTTTTGTTACATTTGCCACTTATTGTGACTGTCTATTACATAAACCCTGTATCTAAATAGACTTCCAAATAAAGAATGTAAAGGTCGCAATCGAACTTTCGAATGAAAAGCCGTAGACGACAGCACAAAAATGTAACGTCCTCGTCGCATTAACTAAAATAATACAATAACATTATTATGTTATTATGACACGTGCGTGATCCCTGAATCCATTTTGGAAAATGTTATTTGTAAGTCATTTCACATTCATTGTGCGATTTCTATTCGAAACCAAGCATAGCCCAAAACGATTTAAAGTAATTGATATCCTCTTAAAGAACGTAACACATAAAAGATGTTAATTTGTCTTTGGCATTGGCCTTCGAACATAAAGAAGACAGTATTAATGCGCATACCAAAAAGGTGACTTCAGAAATGTCAACGAAACAATATTCGTAACGGCACAACTTTTTAAGGTTATATGGAAACAAAAAAAAAAAACAAAAATGCAGCAGGAATATTACAAAATGGAATAATGTCTGCAGCAGTTTGCGAATCATCTTACTTGCTTTAAAGGTGAATTCCATAATAGAGCACATGATGCCGCGGACGGCTGATTTTGTGACCGCCATAGCTTGCACTATTCGAGTTTCACGTCGTTTTTTATTAGGTTGAACTTTTTAAATGAGTTTATGTGATAAAGGCGCGTGAATAACTGTGGCCTGGCCGTCGTAGGCTGATATCGGCTAGGTTCATTAGAGCGCACCAGTAAGCGCGGGGAGCCTTATGCAGCTATTGTTGTCCGTCCCTCGGGAGGGTTGAACCAGCTATAGCTCTCGGCCTACTTACGCACACACGCATAAAAACAACTACACCTATTTACACAATGTAAAAGATTAAAGTTTTCGCGATTGGGTTATTGTGAAGATCCATTGAAAAAAGTTAAGCTAAAACACGAGAATTGTTAACTACCTATCATCTTGTTTATAGATATTCTTCTCATTTTGCCCCTAAAAACGTGGGTAGATCATTTAAAATGTGAAAGCATTTACTGCAAAACTGAAAGTGGACATTTATGGTAAACAACTACAAGTATCAGGAATGTGATGTTTTCCAGACTAACGACTAGATTAGTTTCTATTCATAGCGCACATAAATTGAATTTCTACCTCTATAAAATTGTGCAGTTTGCCTACTATAATATTTAATTCTAATAAATAAAATTCTTAAGAAATACTGAGCGGGTCTATCTTATTGCATTTTAGAAAGCAAAATCTCTATATGCAAGTAAATTGTCAAGATGGATTCTTTACACGCAAGTACTATTAAAAAGATAAAGGTATAATATAAGATACATTATTTAGATAACATACCGTAGCCGTACACAATGGGCCGTTGGGCGCTGATACGCACGCGCCTAAGGCTGGACCTGGCGGGTAACGTGTTGTGACCAGAATTTGGAACACCTCTATGCTGATCGTACTCGTAGATTGGTGTTCGTGGAAGACTGCTGTACGCATAGCCCGATGACGCTGGGTAAGCTGGCCTATACCGAGGATCTTCAAAAGCTGGCACATATCGAGGTTGAGCCGTGTGTCTTGATGGGTCACCGTAATTGATGTACGGATTACTTCGGTCACGCCCTTCATATTCGTAATACCTCTGTTGTTCATGATCATTCAAAGCTTGCAGACTCTGAGCAGGATATACTTGTTGTATTGGCCGTCGATGATATTTGTCAGTTATATCAAAAGGGGTATTGTGAGGAATAGCCGTAAAACGATCGTTAGCAAATATCTCGCTTACAGGCAAACCAGAGCTACTACTTATATTACTTCGGTTACTTCTTATACTGCTCCTTGTACTGTTCCGGCCCAGTGAACCGTCTCCGCGGACACTTAGCTTCAATTCCAGTCTTTTGTCCTTCATAATTGGTTACATAGGTACTCTACTTTAACTTAAGTGAGTTTATAATATTAATATTGTGAGTCTATGCAGTTGTCAGTAAGTATTTCAAAAACATTACACTTTGACATTTTAAAACCTAAAATTAGAAACGCTCTCTACCATTAAACAAATTAATTATAACTTGCGGCGCTTATTATACAACTAAATAATGCATCACGAAAGAAAGTAAATAAATGACGGTTACAACGTTCCTCACGAGGCCTGAGTATTGGGCAATGCTTGATGTTAAAGTTAGCGATCACAAGGTAGAGAACAAGACGCTGTCCGAGTTAATTAAGGTTAAAATAGCTTAACCGAAACGTCGACAAGATTTTAGACAAAGGTACTGTCAATCCTCGTGACATGAGAGAGAAAAGTTGTCGGGAGAGAATTTGTTGATAGGTTATCGTTTGAAACTTGTAATAGAAAATTAACGATTCGGATTGACCGAATGAAAAGGTATTCGCGCCTACTGACATGTGCTATCAAAATACTGTGAATGGAACTATAATCAGTGTCACTATCGTCATTGGGAAAAAACCTAGTCAACACAAACAGTGCTGCTTACAATATATCTGACAAATATAATCTAATTATTCGGAAATAGTACACGACACGGAAAATTCAGGACAGCAGCATTTAGAAATAAAGCATTTTAAAAATCAAGTCACCGAACAAACAACTTGTTAGCACGCGATGTTCTGAATTTATTACAGTTTTAATTTCACAATAACAGTTAAAGAATTTAGGAAATGTAAGTAGGTAAAATAATAAAAAAACAACTAGGAATTAAATTGTTTGCCACAACAACACATCACTTCACCAACTATGCAAGATCAACTGACTCTGAGAAACAGTTGTTAAGGTATTATTATAGCCGATAAGATAAGGTCGCTGGTTCAATAACATGTATCGTGAACAAATAGACTCCCTAGGGAACAAAGTTGACTTTGTTTGTCATCATTCAACTTAGAAAACTGGCATTGTACACAAGGTGCTATTGTGTTTAATAGATTACATTCTAGACACGTTGAGTTCTTAAAGTAAATTTATGAATTTACTAAGTCAAATCTAGAATCAATTTAATCATTACCCTTTTTCTAACTCTTTATATAATTTTATATTACATAAAAATATGATTTAGCTCAGAAATATATGTGTTTTTTAAGACTAAAAGAGCGGCAGAACTAAAGTATGCCATAAGAACAATTTGATAAAAATATGAAGACGTATCACAACATAAATTTTATCGCGTATCATGAGTGTTGAACGTAAACGTTTAGACATGATGCCAGCCGACTAAGTGTTAAGAAACTTATTTGGTACTGTTTGTAAATCAAATACGAAGCTATTAAATTCTCTACATGGATCGCTAGGGTTTCTAAATAGTGTGGGATCTCAACAAATTGTTTGTATAGGACCGCTGAAAAAAGAGATCGCTTCCAGTGTGGGAAAGTACTAAGCGACGGTGACGGTGAAGCTATAAACAATTAAGAAACGCTGCACTTTGTGGACTGTGGTTAAAGTACAGAGAAAGTAGGAGCAAGCGTAAATGCAGGGTACACAACGTACAAATTTAGGGTAAACGGAGCAAATCCAAACTTCCGTGTGAGACACGACTGGTAAACTAAACGTAGCAAGTAGTATATAATTCTTAGCGCCATAATAATAATAATAACATGACCTTCACTAACTAATCGAACCGAAGCGACTTTTCTAGAAAACGATGTGTAATTATTTACTTTTAAAACTACCTAAGTAAGGTAATTATTAGGCGTAATGAACGCATTTGCAAAGAATCCATTTATTTATTATGATATTATCAACCACTTTCATCACATCACAATAACTTTGCACTCGGATGAAATACTAAAGTAGTTATGCACTGTTTCCAAAATAAGCACTGAACGTGGATATCGCCTATGCAATCCGTTTTCATACTAATCGAATGCGTCTATAACGTTTGAGTCAGTGCCTACGCAGATATCTCTGCTTGGTCACAGATCATGAATTCTGTATTGTACAGCAGTGGGTAAGTATGTGTCACGCGACACATGAACACTCGTTTATTAAATTTCACAAATAGGTGATATAATCATAAGCGGACTCGGCAGCAGTAAGCGAAACACTGTGGGGCTTCGGTCGACGAAGCGAAATGGCACGCCGAGCGCGGAAGATAAGCTGATAAGAGCGATACCGATTTTATACAAAGCGGACATTGCGTAGCGTACCTTATGCCCTAAGTTGCTTAATTTATTTGCACTTCCTGATTAAAATCAGATAAGCATTCTATTTTTTTCGATTTGCTTGGGCTTTGTTCGCTAATTATGAGTAATACGATTTGTTGATATAGCTAAAAAACGCCAAAACATCTCATTGATTAATATCAGATAGATAATTATATCTGTAGAGTGCGTACAAGAACCAGTTCCGTAATTTCATAATCTGCGGTTGTAAAGACGCTAGTTAACGACTACATCAGGGCACGGCTAGAGAAAAGTAAAGTTCAGTCTTGAAATGAAAGTAGGAAGTACTTCACTGATCGAATATAGGAATTAGGATGCAATGTAATTTACTGATCTGCTGGATGATTTATGTTGGTAGTACGATCAATCATAACTACATTAAAAACTTAAGTACCTACGTATAGAAAATGTGTAATCAATCATCATAAAATATAGAGTTGATGACTTCATTTATCGTTATTAACAAAACACAATGTTACATAACTTGTCGTTACCTCTGTTCTCCTGTAACTTAATAAAACTCGCCATTTGGCATAATTTCATTTTATTTTGTGTAAGAAAAGGACATAAAAAATATTACTAAAATTTTATGTTTCGCCGGGGCATATCTGCGCAGACTAAACGAATTTTATAAACAATGAACTTTTTGCGGGCTCTCCAAATAAATGTACTAAAGTCACGTAGCATTGCTCTCATAAAAATATAAGTGCAAATGCGCCTTTGTGTGGTGACGCGAGAGTGACAGACGAGCTTTGGGGCTTTGGCCGATTCACGCTCGTGATCGCAAGACGACCGAGTGTGGTCACGACCGTGTTAAATAATGTCGCAATACTCGACTATCTTACCGGTAGAGCGTGCACTACCGATGTCACCTGGCTGTATAACTGTCCATATTTACAGCTAAATGCTTTCTAAAACTAAGAAATTACTGTGCTGTAACTTACCATCGTGCACATCCTCCGTGGTTTCATCGTCATCAGTCTTCTGGTCCTCTTGCTGCTCTCTTTTTTTAATCGCCTGCAAAAAAGATTGCTTTCAAAATACTGGTCTGGATTACTTTCGAAAGGAAACATCGTGCTATCCAACAAACAGGCGCAGTGCTTACGGTTTAAACAAATACGAGTATATCACTGGCTAGGCTGCATCGACAGAGGCGCGTAAGGAAGTTGACATAAATTTTGCATTATAGCATGTAAGTGAAATGAAATGATCATGCCACAATACACAAGCGAGGTAAGCCAAAACTTAATGCAGTCGAATCTAAATTGAAATCTCGCGTTGAATGTCGGTTTATCTCGAAGGTATCTCACCCGGGCAAGCCATCCTCCCGCTGCTTTCAAGCACCTCATTTTAATAAGTACAGATAAGGCGTAGGTAGTCGTTGGTTTGGCGTTTATTGGCGATTTATTTAACACTACACTGGTATTGAGAAAGCGGCACTTCACTTATCGATTAATCGCGGTACACGAAGCATTGTTGCGAGCGGTGCTGCGGTGCAAGGCACTCATTTCTGCGAGCCTCGCGGAGGGTCTACGGAGAACGTTGTGGTCGAGGGCCCGCGCGCACCAGCCCGGAACACCCGCCGTATTCCAACAATTACCACGGTTGGGTCGTGATTACAGAAACCGAGCGATTTTTAGACTGATTTACTACTTATTTGCACACCGGTTTTGATCTTATCCGAACTTTTTGAGTCAACATAAAACCGCGTTGAAAATGGAACATTTTGTTTTAAAGTATTTTTTTTTTTAATCAAGAGAATAGAGCGAATGCACACACCGCCGACCGCGTTTACTATGGCCGCAGTCTCCGGGTGCAAAGTGAAACAATCTCACGACTCCATTGTTTCTACTATTCTCCATCGAACAAGAAATTTCGAACCAGCTTGCCGACAGCTTTTACCCTTTCGCGCAGCAGTGTACCTACACGTCTAAAATTTCGAAGATATTGTGAGAAATAGCTTACCATCGCAATAATTATTTTATTTGACTTGCGGTAAATATCGCCATCGTAATCTTTGCAGTTACTATTATAAAATCCTTGATTGGAATCGGTCGATCATAACAAACAGAACGGATATTAATAGCGTAGATCTTATCGGCAGCAAAGGGGATATGAAATATTATTATAGTAAAGATGAAATGACTGACAGAAAAACTAGCGCAAAATGGAGGTAGGTTATATTTGGCTTAACTGGCTTCAACGTTTTATAAATATCTTATCTCTACTCTGTCGATTGATATCTTCGAAAATACCAGTTTTATCTTAGCATGGATTGATGGAGGAAGATTTCACTTCAGCAAAACAATAGAAAGCTAGTGACAGCTTATTTTATTAACTGTAATTTCATAATACTGTAGATATGTAATCCCGACGGTGGTAGGGAAAAAATATTTTTGGGACATGTAAAAGTGCTTTTAATGGCCAATTTGCAGAAATAAATTATTTTTATTAATACGTGAGAAAATAAAAAAAATACCTTGTATATTACATCTAAACTATTATCGTATCGCGAGATAGATACGTCAGCATCAGATAAAATAGCCCAGATAAAAACAAAGGAAATAAATCCCGGAAGCGAATTGACGTTTCCAGATACGAAGATAAATTGGCAGGAGACGGAGAAAGCTAGTTTCGTTTATTAAGTCTACAGGGCTAGTCCATTAACAACAATGTCTGTATTTTGATAAGCATATAATGCCTCTAGGATCTAGTTCTTTTTTTCATGTTATTTTATAGAAATAAGGTTTCATTGAAACCTTATTATGACTGCCTAAGTGGTAGAACAGCATTGATTTTTTTGCTGCATAGAACTTTCAAACAAGAAAATGTTAAGTAGCATGAAGAATGAATGAAAAATGAAAGAATGAAAGATGAAATCTAATATAATAGTAATTTTAGTTAACACATCGGATACACATGCATACTGATACTTCTACAGTTCTACGTCACACGAAGTGCGGTGATATCGTTCCTCGCTACCCGCACACGCCCGCGGAGGGGCGAGGAAAGACCTCAGAAGCAGCAATAAACTTTAAGATGTCCAGAAACGACCAACATTTTCACGGCAATATTTGACGATAAATAAGCGATATATTTTTATATTACTAATCATCACATTATAATCAATAACGGCGATGAACGAGATATGTAAGGTAATAATTCAATGTCACAGTCGTGAAATAATTGGTCCTTTATTACAAGATTGCACTTAAGGTCGGGACTGTTTCTGCAGCAGTTCTACGATAAATTTGCATGCAGATTTCTGACGAACTTTTGCCACCACTTAAAAAAAAAAAATTTATTTAAGTATTAAACCATTTAAAAATGTCGTTTCCATATGGTAGCGGCAAGAGTGCCCCAAAAGTTCGAAGGCAAACATAACGTAGCAGCACCACAGCACCAATGTAAGTACTTTGAAACACCGAAAGTGTAGAAGAATTAACGATAATATAACAAGAATTAAATAAACTAATCACCCAAATAAATTGCTAACCAAGTAAACAGCACATTATGCGGCTCTGTTAATTATGTTATTTATTCCCTATCTGAGTACATACATTAGAATAGCAAGTACACAATGCATGCGGGCAACTCGCCTTGTCGTTGTATTAAACGCTCTTTTAAGATTAACCAAATATCCGATATCCATATAACAGAACGTACGGTAATCAAAATTGTCAAAATAACAAACAACTGAAGTTTTATCAACTTAAACTTTATTGCAAAAATTTAGAGTTCAGTTTCTGATGAGTAAAATCATAATACATTACTTTAAAACAGGAGGGATGACTCTTAGCAGCATAAATTGACATATTTGAGCAAGTCCTTAAGTGTCTATCTACTCTACAGTCGGTCCCTCATCGGTCGAGGATCGTGAGCCCATCTATTCAGTCACTTTGATGACTCGTCATTTCAATCGTGAAGTTATTTTTTAAATAGAGCGTTTAAAATCAACGTCAACGCCAACAACCATGCGGCACCTGCGCAATAAGATCGTTCGCGCGTCCCGCGTCGATCTGGTTGACGCGTTTGTTCTTCAAGTGGTGGGGGGTGTCGCGGCGGTGCAGTCTTCCTGCGCCTGGGCCCGCGCCCCTCTCCTCCACCGTGGTCCGCCACGCGACCCGCCGGGATCCGCGCTACCACCACCGTCACAACCACCGGGTTATTATAGTTTAATGATTACCAACTTTCAGTTTAATTGCGAATGGTATAAATGGGCTTGGAGAAACAAAATATAGGTCTAGGTACCAACAATGATAATACTAAAAAGATCAGATGCCATGCTACGTCAAAACTTTCGAATACACGCGGTTTTAGCATCCTAGGGTGAGCGAAAAAGTACAACTAAATGTAATCGAAAGGATAGAGTTAATATGGCGAAATGTTTTTGTAGAGTAGACTCAAAATGAAGTCGTTTCGCTTTGTCGGTGAATTAAAGCATTGCAAAAAAAAACTGCATAAAAAGGGAAATTATCATTTTAATTGGCTATTGAAATTTATAAGATATTTTTAGAGCTATAATCGATGTGTATTAATTCTAAGCGGATAATATACGGCTGCAGCATCCCGAATATTATGAATTTTAGTAATCATTACACTTTAATAATATTTACAATATTTCGTTAATTATCAGTATTTATAGAAAAGTTTGATCATTGTATTTGTTAGTTATAAGGACGGCTACGAAAAATAGTAGAAAGTCAATCTAAGCATAAGCCCAAATCACACTCAAACACCCAACGTCCCAAAAAATACCGTACTCAATTTCAACATATTCCATTTCTACTTTTACTAACAACAATACTCGAAATTTATTCGGATTTAAAAGATTCTCGTTATCATAACACAAAGTGCTGGCTCATTCCAATAGAACGATTACAATGGCTCTCACAGTACGTGACTCAAATCAACTTTTTATGGTTCACAGCACAGTACAAAATTTTGCTATGTAATTACCATTATTCTTATGATCGAGCATTTTAATTAACACTTCATATGTACAAGTATAATCAAAACTGATTATTCAATTATCCGATAACAGGTTGTTAGAGAGGATGCATTATCGAAACGATAATTACTATTACCACAGATACTGTTAGCCAACATTAAAATGCATTAAATTTTATTCGTAAATATTTTAATAAATTGTTTTCAAGCCTTAGTGCTTAAAAGCACAATTCTACGATATTTAACGAAATCTATATTGTTAAAATTAGTCCCCTCATTCTGATATGTAAGAATTTCTAATGAAAGTCACCCCACACACCCCCGCTGAAGTGTAACAAACAAAGTAGTATAATAAAATACTTTTATAAATAAATACGTTCATCCTTACCTCTAATTCCTCAGAGTCGTCGTTTTCGTCATTTTCACCTTCTGAAGATTCATTGCCGTCAGCTGCCGTTGGGGTGTCACTATCGTCGTCTTTCACGATTACAGGCGGAGCTTGGTTATTGTGTATAGTCTATTGGAAACAAAAAAAAGTTCATCCAACAATCTATCCGAAAAACGATGATTTGCTACTCGGCAAATAAAGGTAAAGTAGGTATTTTTTTTGGGAGCCTTTGTTGAGGATGTCAAGAGCCAGGTGAACTATTCGTCTAGAGACATACTATAACTACTGCTCTGGTAAGGCACTTTATATTGCCGAATAAATATAAATATTGGACAACATCACATACATTGCTCTGATCCTAAGGTAAGTAGCTGCAGCACTTGTTTAATAGAAATCAGAAACAACGACGTTACCACAACACCCAGACCTGAGACAATACTCGTTTTCTACATTGGCCCGAACGGGGATCGAACCGGGAACGCCAAGAGATGGCGACGCCATATACAGTCCGGCGTGCTCGCCCCTCGAATTAAATAAAGGCATAAAACAAATGTGTGTTTTTTACAGACAGACAGATAGCTTTGCGTTACTAAATCAAATTATGGAGGTACCTATTAACAGTAATATTTAGTCACTAGCCTTACAACACCCCTCCACCAATCCGCATTGGGCCCGCGTGGTATAGAATGGCCCAAACCACCTCATAGTTGATATTGTGACGCCTGACATTGTAGCGGGACGTGTATAGGCATACTTTACTTTACTTTTACCTATTAACGCTGCTAAAACTTTGAGGAAATAGTTTCCTGTAACAACCGTCTTTTGAGCTCTTGCTAATAGCTAGTACCTAGCTTCACATCTGCATCAGTCGTCACGTAAAGTAATGAAAAGTATAACTTACTTCAATAATCTCCACAGGCAAAGGGGTCGGTTCAGGCGACGACAGCAGCAGTCCGTTCGAAGTGGGCGGTTCATTTTGCACTGCAGCGACCTCTGGTGACCGGCCGAGAAGCTTGTGCGCCTTTGCCTTTAGCTCCCTCGGATGTGGCGTGTTTTGACGCACGAACGGAGTCTGAAAAAACATAATTGTTAGCACATCCCACTGTAACTTAACAAGTCAAGCAAACGCACTAAAGTTCGCTTTGTTATGAAATCGCCGACTTCTAATGCGTATAAAGAAGCATGCCATGCTTAATAAAAGTGAGCGAATCAGCTAGATAGTATTCAGACACAAGACGAGTTCTATCTAGGTGAGCAACGCGACGTATAAAATATGTTCTGCCAGTTTCAAGGGGCTTTAACGTAAGTATAATAAAATCTCTACATATGTGTTTTAAATACTTTACAACTAAACTAAAAGTAATTCGAAATATTTCATTTCTATAGCGTGACAAAAATGTATAAAGTGAGTGCATAATCTAATCTTCTAATTAGCGACGAAATGAAAATAACAAACACAAGTGTTTAATGATAGCGAATACTTTTTTATTTTTGTTTTAAGCACTCCAGTTAAACTGATCATTAAAATGCTATTATATTATGAAAATCTAGCGAACTAAACTGTGATCTTAACAATGTGTAAGTTACTTAAGCGTGTCATTATTGTTGAGTACTTATGAATTATGTTAGGTGTGTGCTCATTGTTGTGGAGGCCACCGAAAAATGGTAATTGTCATTTAACCTACACACATCATTTAATTAATGAGGCGAGGCTTCGTGAATCACAGGATATGATATCACACGCAGCTTCTCGCTCGCGACAGCGAGACGTATGCGATACTGGCTAATCTATATTAAGTGCATTTCAAACAAGGTGCTGTGTTTTACAAGACTTGTGTCAGATCAAAAAATATTACACAGATATTAACATATTAATACAAGGATTAAGAACGTAAGGTGACCAATGGAACAAGGTAATTTCGTTTCACACTATGTAATGCAGGTTTGACAAATTATGTTTGGAAATAGTAGATGCGATTGTAAATGTTTTTTTTAAACAAAAACCATTCTAGTCTAATTGCCATAGGTCTACTTTCAGCATAAATAAAATATTATCTAGGACCACAGACATTTTGATTAAAGGAAGGAGTAAGAGGTTCAATGGCGGGCAGCGTATATACTGTCTTGTTGGGGGTGCAATCACAATTATTATTATCTTAAACAAGATTGTACTATTAGTAATAAAATAACCAAAACAAATACGCTGGATACATTTAAATCTGACGTATCGTACCAAAAAGAATTATAAAATCTCTCACTTTGATATTACCTTATTTACTAAGGTAACGCGACCATGCATTCTTATCAAACATCTTACGTAATTTGCGATAATATTTAACATGCTTCTTTTCAGATTCCATGAATGTACTATGTACATACAAACAAGTTGTAATTATTACACTATGACCGTAATGCCGTCTACATAGCTTCTGAATCTTATAAAGAGGAATCTTTATGGCCTGTGAATATTATCTCAATTTGAAAATTGTTACAGTTAAAGTTTAGGAATTTAACACTTTATTCCTAAGCTATGATTGTCAACAGTAATAAGCGTGTTTGAACATTAGATAAGAGATAAAATTACTGCTGGTATGTGGTTTATTATTCATTGCACGACTTCAAACAAAACGTGATGTTAATTTGCTAAACAAGCTGTTCTTAGAAAAAAACATACACGCATCACTTAATCCTCTATCAAGGATTAAAGAGATTGCCTACGCAACCGAGTGTCGATTAATTTTTTAAATTATTTTGGCAGGTACAGTTTGTGATTGCACCCTTGCAGACGTTTAGCCGCGTACCTCCGCGAGATTAGTAATAGAGGAGGAGAGCCGCTGTAGCGAGCTCCTCCGCTGAGTGGTGACTAGTTTGCGGACTACGTTTATAGGCCGCCGGAAGGCGAGCATCGACTGTGGTGCGAAGAAATGGTCAGTGGGCGTCGTGTCTTCATTGTCCTCCTGAATCGTTGTTACCTTAAAATCAAACATTATGTTTGTTTCCAGGGACGTGCTTGCTACTGGTCTTTATAATTGCCTATTTGTAATTTTATTATTAAATATTTATTACCTCTTATTAATAAAATAATTTATTTGAGTTTGTTTGTCCTACTTATTTCAAAGCGTGTTATTGTAATAATTATAATATTCACATATTTACAACCCATATTACTTTAAAACGATTTCTACAACAAATAAATAAATCTGTTTTTAATTCTACAAAATCTGTAGTATCAAAAGAATGCAAAGACAAATGCTATTAAAAATCGGGTTTCGCGGTTCTTATCATCTTTTATTATAAGTAAACGGTTCCTAATCTTAAATTAATACAGCAATAAAGTTTTTTTTATTAAATCCTATCATTATCAAATATGAAATAATTTTAATAACAATCAAAAATCCAAAACGGTTTAATTAATCGTTAATTATGAAATTTATTTTCTATAGTTTCACATGTCACGTCAACGTCAATCAATAGGTAACCTTGATCATTGGGTCATGCGAATACGATTAAATCTGTTTGCTTTGAGGGCTCAGAATCGTAAAAAAAATTACATACAGATTATAAAGGCAAAATAAATTATAGTAAGCAACTTTTTAATCACTTACGGCCTTACTTATAATAATCGACTAATCAACATCTTAGTAACTGATTAACTATTCACTGCTTAACTTCTTAAGTAGTGCGTAACTATTTTTCACTCATAATCGCTACGTAGGCGATAGTTAGTTAATTACCACATTTTTTATAAGTAAGTAAGATAGTTATAAACTAGAGATCAAATCCTATAACCATCGTATCTTTTATTCCAAAAAAATGAAACATAATAATAAAATAAAATTGTAGCATTTATTAAATATTTATGTAAATAAATAGAACAGTAATAACTTAAACAAACAATAATACTGATTTAACAAAAATAGCCTTATAAGCAGGATTTGCCGATGCTATGATAAATAACAATTTATTTGTTAAATGTTCATTTGTATCAGTTAATATTTAAAAGAAATATAGGAGGCCGACAATACTTCTTGATGAGATATACTACAATAATGATTTTTTACCAGAGTATACAACAATGATTATTACAGGGATTTACCATTTTTAGTATATGGACATACCTAATGTAGCTTACTTTTATTGAAAGTCTAACCTTACATCCCTAACATTGGTTTGATTACATAATGGATTAATGTTTAGACATAATTATCGTGTTCCTATAACAAGGCAATAATTTTCTTCTTAGAATATTTATTTTAGTCTTGTTAGAAAATAATTAATTTTGATAAAGTTCACCATTAAACTATACAAAATTATTTTTGGCTTGTGCGCAAATAATTTGTTTCTTCGACAAAAAAAACTTAAAATGTGTTAATTTGGTTATGGACGTTTTAAAAACCTCTCAATAAATTAATGATACAATTATATCGGATAAAATAAATATCCAATATCCGATTTAGATATTATGTATTATGAATATAGGATGTTTGCGAACCCTGCTTAAAAAGGAAAATCTGATCGATACCTAAGACAAAAAGAAAAGCATGCCAATCTGTTAAGCAAATTTTCATATCAAAAATATGTATAATTTTGCCCTTCTTACTCTAATGCTACAAGAATCGTACTTAAAGTTAAGTAAGCTCTGTGCATCGAGCATCTATCGAGCACGTTTCTCCTGAACCAAGCCCTTGTGCCACCGTACCCTTGACTTATAGTGTTGTTTAATTTGTGAAAGCGTAGCCCTTCGTACCTTATTGTCTTAAACGCTTGCTTAAAATTATTTCTCGGCGCATAAGGAGTATGTCTCGAGCTACCGCAGTAATTGTTTAAGCAACACCATATGCTCACCTCTCTGGCTTCAGGGACGTCTTCGGTGAATTTAACTGAATGAGTTCGTGACGCCTCTTTCTCTTCCCAGTCCTCATTGTCGGACTCTCGGTCGCGCGGTAGTGATTCTGTTTAAACGAAAACAAAATTATTATAACACAAAATAATGCTTAGCTTGTTTCATTTTGACATTAAAAGGCAAATGCAACTTTTTGGTATGTTGTCCTAGTTTTTTTGGCATCGACTTCACATATTATGCAGTCTTGTTTTTAATATAGATGATGTGATCTGGGATTCACTTTTTGCGAAGGTCCAAGTGCAAGTCGTATACTCGCGCATCGTGTTCCGTACTACAGTATTTCACTGCATGATAGTTTTTTTTTTCATTTTAGATCTAGACCGTCTCAAATGGTTTCTATTATTTCATGTTAAACATATATTACATTGTAATCACACTAAGTTGGACGCGTTCTTATTAGTATAAATCTAATGAATTAAAATCGCTTTCTTATAATAATTTTGCATTTTTATTAGTAAAAATTAACATATTTCGATTGCTTTCAGTGATAAACGCATCATATTATCGTTTTTAGATTTTTGCGCAAGAAAAGTAAAATACCCTATTCAACGCGGAATATGTAATATTAATTTCAGCTTTCACCTGTGTCGGAAAAGAAGGTTCTTGACAGACGGAAAACAAAGGAATCCTTAGAAAACCCTGTTTTTATTTAACTGAGGCACGGAACCCTAATAAACATACCAGAGGTTCAACCTCTAGGTTGCATTGGCCTTTATACTTTGTTGATATATTTTTCATCATCATCCCAGCCTATTGCAGTCGTCGGTCCATCGAGCTGGGGGGCGTCCCACACTGCGCTTGCCTAGGCGTGGTCTCCACTCGAGAACCCGTTTACTCCACCTTTCGTCGGTTCTGCGGCAGATGTGGCCAGCCCACTGCCACTTAAGCTTGCTACATTTTTGGACTATGCCCGTTACTTTAGTCCTTTGCCTAATGATCTTGTTTCCGATTTTATCCTTTAACGAAATCCCAAGCATCGACCTTTCCATAGCTCGCTGAGTGACAAGTCGGTGGGCCAGCTTTACTGTCATATTCCACGTTTCGGCTCCGTAGGTCATCACCGGTAGGACGCACTGATCGAATATACCTTGCTCTTCGCGCATTGTGGCAGTGGCGACGAAAAGATGTGATGTATTTTTTTAGCATCGTTTTAATTTTTGGACATTAATAGTAAATGTTGACTTTTGTTTCTAATGAAAACGAATAAAACAATTAAATTAAACTACTTTTCGGATTATTTCGCGATTTATTAATATTTTATTTAGCCTGACGTTTCGAACACTTTGCAGCGTTCGTGGTCACAGGTTAACTAAGGTGTTATTCGAATAAATAATAATAAGATGTTATTTAAGTATTATAAATTAATATTAACTCAGTGACGGTAGTTATACATATATATTTTTTTCAAAATATTGTAAAGACGAACAACACCTTAGTCTACCTGTGACCACGAACGCTGTAAAGTGTTCAAAACGTCAGGTTAAATAAAATGTTAATAAATCGCGAATTAATCCGAAAAGTAGTTTCATTTAAATGTATCGTGTTTGCGTAAATAAAAGACAACAATATGCGAATAAAACAATATAAAAAATGCTAATACAGAAAACATGACATACACAACATAAAGGCATAAAACATTACACGAGAACAATATTATGGCACAGTTTGAATAGTAAAATGATGCAAATAAATATTAAGCCATTTTATAGAGTCATAAAACAACAAGTTACTAGTCTGTTTATCATGTTTTTGCTAGTATTTGCAATATTTTACTCATGAAATGAATATCAACTGCATATATTTTTTTAGACATAACCATGACTACACCGTGCTTGTATTATACAGGTGGAGGCATATAAAATAAAAAAAGAATTAAGCGACGTAGCGCAAAATTAATAATGTACCGGTGTCTGACACATAATATTCGAAAACTTTGTAGTAACAACGATTCGAGATTAAGCAGTAAAATATTGTAGAACGTAAAATTTCAAACTTGTTTGGAGTATTTAGATGCAAATTTTGGGTATTTGTGTTTCGATTATAATTTGTCATGACACATATTTAAATGAATATTGTATAGCGGTTCTGAAAGTAAAAGCTCAACGATAGTAGGTTTGTAAGCTCTCGTCTATGAATATTGTGCAATGATAATAAAATTAACAGCTTTGTTAAACGCCTTTATTTAAATCGATTTAAAAATATTGAGATTTTATTTTAATAACATTATAAACATAGAGAATTAAAAAAGAAACGACAAATTGATGTCCGTCGTATAGGAAACAATTGAAAGCAAGAACTTGAAGAATTCGTTTACTTTTGTTCAATCACATGGCTGTGTTGGCTGCGTGAAGTAAATTACAGGAAAATAAGGGGTTTGCACAGAATTAATAAATACTGACTTTTTCTTTTCTATTTCACACGATGATCAATGATCGACTTAATCATGCCATTTACGATCTGCTTCATATAACTTTTACATTTAATTTACTTAGTCATCTAAAACCTACTAATTTCATTCATGTGCGAATGCTTATTTACATAAGCCAGTGTTGTATAGAAAGCTGCTGTATTCCGTTTAGGTTATTTAAATCGGTCATTTAACAAAACAATTAGAAATAGAACTGAAGCTTTTAAATAATGTTATAGAACCTTTACTTATGAGAACCGTGAAATGTGAATATGAGTATTTGTGAACCTTACCTCTTATTTTATCTAGCTCTTGCGATTGTGACATAAATCTGTGATCCCTGAACCAGTTTCCACTGCCGACCTCTGTGTGATCCAGCTCTATTTGTTTTGTGGTAAGTGTCAAAAGTGGCTTTTAGTATTTACACGGCAAAAACAAAACAATAACGCAACTGTGACCATTTGTTACATGACGTCATATTTGACAGCTTGCCTAAATTATTAGAATACTGTGGTTACGTTACGGGAACCAATCGTTTCATTTTAATTCACTATTTATAAATAAAATTTTATGTTCAATATGTTCTAAATAGTCACAAATTGCTGCAGAATTAAGAAAAAGCACAAAAAGCATTCACAAGAGCGACAATTACACCATTTTACATCACAACATCTAATCAAAGAGAATAAAAGTTAACATCTGCTGTCGCAATTGATTCAAGTACATATTGATAAATTGTTATACTTTTAAATATTTTTATAGCTTAAAGAATTCTTTGGGCTATTTTGTGCATATATTTTATTACTACTTGTATGTATGCATGCATGTATGTATGTATGCATTCCTCTACATGAAAAGAGGACAAGATGCTTAGAAAAAACAAACAACTTGTGTTGCTCATTCAAAAAATATGGAAAGTAAAAATAATACAATTGTTTTTTAAAAATAAATAGTGATCTAACATTATAATACAAGAAAGTAAGTAACGTAAATAATTAGATCACTATTTATAAAAATTGAAATAAAAAAAATTCATTATATCTAAATCAGTAGTCATTGTTTGATAGCAAAAGTAATGTTTTTAAATGGTAAACTTGACTATCAAACACAACTTCAGTATATTCAAGGATTTAGGCTCAGTTTACAACAACCAAGAACAAAACACCAAAAGCATAAAGTAAATGATATTATAATAACCATACCTGGTTGCTGCGTGTAACTAAGCTGCGGTAGAAGGAAGCAAGTGAGAACATTTTCTCCAGTCGTTTCGTCTCTATCGGTTTGAAAGGTCAAAAGCGGTTGTGCTTGATTTTCTGATAACCACACCGCTTTCAATTCCAAATTCACTAATGTATAAGGTAAGTACTGTAACCTGAAAACAGAAAATAAGACCGATCTAACAAACAATATCAGAAAGATATACAAATAAATAAAATTAGGTACAGATCATAAACATAGTCCATAAAACTTTTGCAATGACGTAGCATAAGCAACCTTTATTGCAAAAACTTCGGGAGGTATAATGAAATCTCTTGGCCCCATCTTGGCTCTGTTCTAATTAGCAAGTTTGGGTAGGTATAAATGTTTTGCTTCCGCCGAAATTCATCTTTGGAAGGACACGATAGCAGCTGACGTGTTTTGTTTAGCATCAGTGGTATTACGAGAACACGTTTATCGTTGAATAAATAAACTAACGTGTTTCCAATAACGTGTATCTTGATATAATTCTTTCAAGGTTTCAGTAAAGATTTCATTGTTACATTATTTTATGTAAATTCGTCTAATACTTAAAGAAAAAATAAAATGCAAATGCAAAAATAATAAAATATATAGGATGAGTCATACCTGTTTCCACTAACATCTAAAACGTGTAACGATTTACAATTCCCCAGCTCGTTTGGTAGTTTCGTTAACTTGTTGTCCCTTAAACTTAGCACTCCCAACAAAGTCATATTACCAACATCTGCCGGTATTTCACCCAAAGAGTTTCTATCTACATTCAGTACTGTCAACTCATTGAGATTTCCAATCGACTTAGGCAGCTCCATTAAAAAATTCTCCGTTAATATAAGCTCTTGTAGATTTGTACACCTAAAGTATAGATAATGATTGGTTAGAAACGTGAACATCAGTGAAAACGTAAATGAAATAAGATTTAAATATAAGAATAATGAAAAACAAGTAGTAATTATCTAGGCAGGGTACCCAACACAATAGCTTGTTCTGCGTCGTATCATACGTTCGGTCAGAGCTGATTAACGCACTTTGCGCGAGACTACTTAACCAATGAACTTATTTTAATATTATAATTACATATCTACATTAGGCAAATACAGATTTGACAACTTGCTCTAGTATGAAAGTAATATTAGATCTGGAAGTTGAAGTTTTTTTATTGTTATCTTAGGTGAGCAAACTACACATGAAAAAATTAAAAGGGTAATACTTTTATTCGTCCGTATTACAAATGCGTATTTTTTTAAATTTATTTAATTATAGTGGGTATAATTATTAACGAAATGGCTTTCAGCGATAAGACCCCGTTATAATTTTACAGACTACATTTTGAACAAATTTAAAGGAATGCATTTTGCACATCTATCAATCGCAATCAGATATAATGTGATTAATGCAATTATTTCAAAATAAGTTAGTTAGTATTATATTTTTTCTTGCAACTATAAGGGGTATGGGCGGACGTGTGATGCGCTGTTTTTTCCATCTTTATGCATCTTCATTCTTCAACTTTATTCGTTACTACGACTTGCTACTTGTTTGTTGTTGCTTTAATACTTGTTTTTGATTATTCTTTTGATAAAGCAAATAGGTACCGACCTTCCTACATTATCATTTAACGTATGTAATCTATTTTGGTCCAACTTCAATATAGCTAACTTGGATAAATATCCTGTACCGTCTGGTACCGTTTCCAACATGTTTTGTGATAGGTGCAGGTCGGTTAGGGAGGAGAGTCCTCCGATTTCTTCTGGAAGTTTCTCCAATTTGTTTTCGCTAACATCCAGACATGTCAGCGCTTTTAAATTGCCGATTTCTGGTGGTAAGTATTGCAGTTTGTTGTGATCCAACCATAATTCCTCTAGAGCGGGCAGCTCACCGATGAAACCTGGCTGTTATACAAAAATATAATTATGGCATATTGTATTTAAAAATGTATTGGTAAACAAGCAAAATATACTTTTAAAACAGCTTTATAGAAAAAAACATTTAATATTTTAGTAACCTTTAAAATTTTAATAATTAACTTTAAATTCTTACCAATACTTCTATTTCATTGTCTCCTAAATCGAGTCTCTCTAGTTTGGTAAGGTTTTTCAGAGACTCAGGCAAAGACTTCAGAAGATTTTCTCTCAGCTCCAACGACTGCAGTGACACCAAGCTGAAAGTTTGAAACAAATATTTTCATTTAAAACTAAATAGAAGCACATAGCTCTTTTCGTTCGTTTCAATGCTATTGTAGGTCTATAAAAAGTCTATAAAGATAAAATTGTACATCAGCGGTACGTTATTGTATAATTCTAGTGCAAAACGGACGTAACCTTCAGTGACTGTGACATAATAATTTGTTGAGACAAGTCAACGAGGTGGAAACACAATAGAACTATTATCAAAGAGACAACAACCTCCTACCTAAACCATTTATTGCAGCGATGCAAGGTGAACTATGATAGATGTTTATTATTCATTATCACTCAAAAATAAATCCTAGATTACGTTGGTTAAAAAAGCGTAAGCGTTATTAACGCAAAAAATTACGGAACATTTGATATTCTAGGTTGAATGTCTGAATGTTTAAAGTTTACATAACCACTGAAACGTCGTGTCAGTCGAACGCGATCATAATTGAATATAATTAGGTCAACCGATCACCAGCATTCGCGATTTCGAACACAATAGTGAGGCAACACAGTTTGATCAAACTTTTGTATTAGGTAGATGCGGAACGAAAAGAGTATAGAAGTTCATTAACTTAAACAGGAAATCGATTAACCGACCCATTTGACAGATAGTCAACAAACAATTATTTTATATGAATTTTTCATTGCAATAAACAATATTTTTACCGTAGGGTTATTTAAATATGGCCTCTCATGTAATCACATTTGATTTCTACTACCTATACCAGAACCTTGTTCATTCATTGTAACACACACAAACAAAATTGTGTTTTTTAATAATCAATACTTTATTGCACCCATAATATAAAATAAAATAAAAAAATAGAAATAAAATAATATATATTATTTTAAAGAAGTTTTTATACACATAACCAAGATATACACTCGAGAAACAAACCAACCGTTGAAATGACTACTGAAATAATTGTGAAGAAAACTTACAGCTTTTCTCTCATCTGGCAGAATATATATTTTTAAAAGGGTGCTGCTAGATACCTTAAATAATAAAATAAATAAGGTGAATTGCAAACAGGCAGATGACACACCGGATTAATTTCCAGTAAACGAATACATCGAGAGCGTTTACTCGATAGGTAATACTCTGATGCTTAAATGCGAATCATAATAAATTAACCACAAAAATAATGCTTCGATTATCACAATATAAATGACGACTCTACCAATAACATTGTTGTTAGTACTGTCTGTAATCTGTCTAAACCTGAGCTTGTAATGATTTAAGCACAACCGATGATGACAGGGTAGGGTAGTTTATAAGTAATTTGGAAGTTGAATACACAATGTTTTGAGGTCTCAGTACGAGACGTTTTAATTATTTCGTACTAGTACCTACGTTCAGTTAAGACTTATGTAGAGTTTTATTTAAATAACTAAAGTTCATCTGCTTTGAAGTCACTCTTAGTTGTTTTTATTATTGACCAGGTTTTGCATCACGTCGACAAGCGACACAAAATTATCCTGTTAGGAATGCGCCATCAAATGTATGCAGAAAATCTGGTTTTTGCGTCTTATAAACCACTCAGTGGCGAGTATTGCTTTTATTTCGAGGTAGGCACTGGTACTTAATAATGTGTTTTATTGATGAAAATCAGTGGTTTTCACCAATAAAAAACATTTGTAAGCACCTACTGCCTACCTCATTTCATTTACCAGGTAGGCACTGCCTAATTGCCTATATGCACCGCACGCCCCTGAAACCACTCCAAGTATTTCCATGAGAATGTTGGTTGGACTTCTAGTCGTAATTATTAGGGGGGGGGGGGGGCACTATAAGAAATGTTAAAGGCAATAAACTTTAACAAGTAAAAAAAAATCACAATCAACGTTGAGTAATGCCATTTTTAAAGCAACACACAATCGTATCTCAAATTGACCGAATCTTCAAAGATTTCATAAGTGTATAATAATAAAACATGCAATCAATTTTATTAACAAGCTTAACATTAAATGACTTTGTCAGACTTTGGTTAATAAAACAAAAAACAGACAAAATAACGATTTTCTCGGAAACAAGAATATCAAAATTTCTTTTCGTTGTTTTGTTTCTAACCACAAAGCGATAATATCATTGTAAGTGTTGTTTATGCTTACTACCGTTTTCCAGAATACTGTTGTGTTGACATCCTTGTTATTGTAATTCCAAAAACAAACCTGTTGGCATGTATGCATACTGCTGCAATAATGGCATCGTGCGTCATTTTATGTTAAGGAATATTGTAGCGCATATTATTTTGTAAAAGAGACGCGATTAAGCAACTGCGTTTAACGATAATTTGTTTGACGAAGTTACGTCAGAGAATACAATATTGTTTACTGATAACACGCACCGACTGAACATACCTCACGTTTAGAACCTTGAGGCCGCATTCCTAAGCAGATGTCAAAGTACTTAGTCGGCTCACTAGCTACCAAACATCGCTCGCGATGAATCACACAGTCTGTTGCGTATGTACTTAGATCATCATCAAACAGCATTTCACTAACAAGTTTTGTAGATTTTGAGTTTAAATAATTCCTAAAATAGTCTTAATAGTTAATAAAACATATAAGTTCTTCTACACAGTTATGTTAGACTACATTAAAGTTTTAACCTTAAACCTGGTTTATGTCAATCAGTATACATATGAAGCGTGTCTATAGTGATTTCCGATTGGAACTTAGAAAAGTGATAGGTATCATTACCAAAATACAGAAAATAGGAACAATGGAAGGTTGGTTTTTTAAGATACTGCTGATTTATTTGTGTAACAAGTTATCCAGTTTTACCGGTCATGCGTGAGATAACGGGCAAGTGTTTAGACACACCCTAAATGATTATCTCATTCGCATTCCTAAGAAATTTCGTAACAAGCTTTCCTACACTGGAAGTCTGGAAGTCATCTGTTTACTTTTACCATGACAGCAAATGAAACATTTATACAACGGCAGCATTGGATGTTTCATATTTCATTCAATTATGAATGAATTATGAAACATCCAATGCTGACGTTTTAGGCCCGCTTACGTTTTTTAATTCATTTTTAGGGTTCCGTACCCTTAGGGTAAAACGGGACCTATTACTAAGGCTCCGCTGTCCGTCTGTCCGTCTGTCCGTCTGTCTGTCCGTCTGTCTGTCCGTCTGTCTGTCTGTCCGTCTGTCTGTCCGTCTGTCTGTCCGTCTGTCTGTCCGTCTGTCTGTCCGTCTGTCCGTCTGTCACCAGGCTGTATCTCATGAACCGTGATAGCTAGAGAGTTGAAATTTTCACAGAGGATGTATTTCTGTTGCCGATATAACAACAAATACTAAAATACAGAATACAATAAATATTAAAGGGGCTCCCATACAACAAACGTGTTTTTTTGCCCTTTTTATAGATTGGTACTGGTGATTGGTAAGGGTTCCCCTTCGTGTGCGAGTCCGAGTCGCACTTGGCGGGTTTTTTGTACCATAATTTAGTTTGCTCTTATATGAATTCAAAAAATCTATTGCATCATTTAAATATTTTCATTCTTAAACGTCGAATGAGAGCAAATAGAGCAATCAGTCGCATTTGCAAAACTGGTTCCCTAAACATAGAATAGTTTGTTACGAGATTGCTACCATGTACCTTATTTTTGAGTTCCCGATATTTCGGCACTGTTGCAAGCGCTTCAATCAAATCAAATGTTGTTCAATGTTACTCCGTGATCATGGCGCTTGCAACAGTGCCGAAATATCGGGAACTCAAAAATAAGGTACATGGTAGCAATCTCGTAACAAACTATTCTAATGTTAGTGACCATGAAAGTTTAAAACAATGTATGTTTGTTTATATGTATGTTTTTGTTATTCAAAAGAGAGTGCTAAAAAAGTGCCGATCGATCGATTAAAATAATTAATGTGTAGCGTTTTATTTTAGAGCATAAAATGTTACTCCGTGATCATGGCGCTTGCAACAGTGCCGAAATATCGGGAACTCAAAAATAAGGTACATGGTAGCAATCCCGTAACAAACTATTCTAATACCAAAAACATACGTTTTATGTAGAAAGTTCAAGACCATTGTGACGTTCAAAGATTAAATGTAAGGTACCAAGGTATTTTAATTATTTATGCCATGACAGCATTACTTCATTTAAATAAGCAGTAGCATTTATTCAAAAATAAAACGACTAAAACGATAGTTTCTCGAGATCAAATAATAAAATTCAAATACTGTTGTCTTTTATTTACGCGAACACGATACATTTAAATGAAACTAATTTTACGGATTATTTCGCGATTTATTAACATTTTATTTAACCTGACGTTTCGAACACTTTACAGCGTTCGTGGTCACAGGTAGACTAAGGTGTTCCATCTTCTCTGTTGAAATTCGGGTGTCTTCTAATTTCAATTGCCTCCCGTAACATGCGAGGAACAAATCGTCGTTCTCTTGCAAGGACTTTAGGCTGGTCAAATCGTATGAAATGGTTGGGTGTATCTAAGGCATGTTCACACACTGCAGACTTAGTATTCCGTCTATGTTTGATGTCGGCTATATGTTCTTTTACCCGCACGCTTATACTTCGTTTTGTTTGACCGATATAGGAGAGCCCATATAGTACAGACTGGAATGTGACTTGTTCCTCGCATGTTACGGGAGGCAATTGAAATTAGAAGACACCCGAATTTCAACAGAGAAGATGGTTGGAAAATACCACCAGCATGGGATCCTGTTTTAACAAAATCCCATGCTAGGCCCCGCACTGCAAGACCTCTAGATACAGTTAGCTCTTTTTGCGTAGATAGGAACACAAATTAATATTAACTGAGTGACGGTAGTTTATATTTTTCAAAATATTGTAAAGACGAATAACACCTTAGTCTACCTGTGACCACGAACGCTGTAAAGTGTTCGAAACGTCAGGTTAAATAAAATGTTAATAAATCGCGAAATAATCCGTAAAATTAGTTTCATTTAAATAAAATTCAATTCGGCTATTATTATATCGACAGTGTATTTTGATGCGACATAATATTTTTTTATAGAAGAGTAATATATATTAATATAACATAAATTCCTAGTTACTGGTAACATGATAAAGCGTTAATTAATGTTCTTAGTTTGACGACCTCCGTAGCCGAGAGGCGAGCACGCCGGACTAATATGGTGTCGCCATCTCTGAGGTTCCGGGTTCGATCCCCGGTCGGGTCAATGTAGAAAACGAACTTTTCTATATTGTCTCGGGTCTGGGTGTTGTGTTTCCTTCGTTGTTTCTGATTTCTAGAACACAAGTGCTTTGGCTACTTAACTTACCATAGGATCAGAGCAATGTATGTGATGTTGTCCAATATTTATTTATTTATTTATTAGTGTAAATAAACTCGAATTAAGTAAAGCTTTGACGAAGTTCGTCGTTAATTATAAGTTGGATTAACAAGTACGATGAAGAGAAATGGAAACATGATTTACATCGCAAAAGGCAGTACCTTGTTATTTGAAATGTTTTATTGGGTCCCAATTTTTAGGTAATTTATGCTTTAGAATTTATTAAGAACAACAAATACAGTAATGTAGCCGCGGATAAGGCCGTAAGGCAATTCATCCTAAAACGACTTGTGTTTTTGTATTTATTTTAATTATAACTATGTATTGTTTTGTATAAATATAATAACCTGAAGTAAAATAATACACGGTATAAGTCATGCGCGCAGTTCATTAGAGGGTGACACCGGCAAGGCGGACGCGACGATTATTAAACTTAGATGTATGATTTTTTTTTATTTCATACACCGAAATATGCAATATGCGGTCCACTTGGCCTATGATCGCAGTCTGTGGAGGAACACTATATGTGGTCGCGATCCTCATCAGTGAGGGACCGAGGAAGGAGAGAGTCAATGTTGTTGATTTAGAATTTGATTATGAAGTCAATGTTGTTGATTTAGAATTTGATTTTTAAGAGTGTATTGCACGAAATTGTGAAAATTAAGGTATTTTTATATCACTTTTTCTAGACGCTGAATTGATTAAATACATTAAAACCACCTTTGTAGGCTAGCCTGATCCTGGATCTAGGTCGCCGCCTTGTTGAAATTTTGAAAAAATACCTTTAAAATATAAAAAATACACATGAAAGGTAATAACTTCTAAAATCTTTTTTTTTCGATTACTTTATCAATTTTACGCATTAAACAATGATTCTCACATGAAAATGTTTCTATTGCAATTCCGCAGACCGCCCCCTTCTTAAAATTTAGTATAAATATAAAAAATATGAATATTTTAAGATTTCTTAATTTAAAACACAAACGCCTGATATATTTTAAAAGGAAACATTGCTCTAATTAATTTACTAGGCGCACTTAATTGAATGGTGTGATGCGTATTTTCAATAGATTCCTTGGTGAGGTCATGCACATGAAGCACAGATATTATTTCAAGCCAGCCTGCCAGCTGATAATCATCCCCGAATTCTTCCCCGATGTCCCCAACTAGAGGCAGCCGTG
This sequence comes from Anania fuscalis, assembly GCA_950371115.1. Taxonomy (NCBI): domain Eukaryota; kingdom Metazoa; phylum Arthropoda; class Insecta; order Lepidoptera; family Crambidae; genus Anania; species Anania fuscalis. The sequence goes on along the minus strand of OX493338.1, from coordinate 9,330,083 downwards.
TTACAAATCTATACTTTGCAGTAAATTTTAGTGTTTTTGCTGTCTCTCAACTCAAATGTCAAGTCTTATCCCGTACAGAGTAGTGCAAACGCAGAGCATGCAAACCAATAGGTATCTAGCTAAAACATAAAAGAGTCTATGATAATTATGGATGTCATCAATAATGTATAAATAATAATAAAAATTGTAAATTCAATGTTTCGTTCACTTTTTCGTCAGCTGTGAGATTTATTATAAGCAAACGGTGCATATTTTTATTTCGGGCTAATTTAAAATGTTATAATACCTACTTGGAAAATAGATTTTTCTCAAGTAGCTATTATAAAATGTTGGTGGTCCCGATCAGATGGGACCCGAACCCTGGACCATTGCATACCGGGTGAGTGCTTTTCCAACTAAGCTACTGAGACGTTAGCAGAGTTGACAAATTTTTCAAGTGCCAAAATAATATATTTTTTTTAAAGATTTTCTGATCTTAATCAATAGTTAAATTTTATTTTTATTAAATTTTTGTTACAACCAACCCAAGGGCTCAGTCATTATCTAACATTCACTTATAATCACCATTTACAAGAGCCCAAAAACGCTGTATCGGCTGCCTAGGTGTTGAATATCATTGAAATAACACGGTACCAAATTTCTATCTTTAAAATAAATATAATCTTTAGCCTGCCGCTAACACTCTTGCGCCTCACACAGACACTACAATATACATGACCTGCACCCCTCGCGTAAAATGTACAGACAGCAGTCGGTGATCCGCCGGGAAAACAATTTTTGTGGAAATTGGTGTTGTTTTTGTACAAATTGCGTCAAAGCACGACAATCTGATTTTGTAACGGGTATGTGATCTTTGAGCCAGCAGTCATTTTGATGTCATCCTCATGAAAATGACTGCTGGCCCAAGGTGGAGGCGATTAACCCAGGATAAACCTCAGTGGAAACTATTAGAGGAGGCCTATGTCAAGAGGCACACTGAGATTAGAGATATTTTATAAGCTATGTTACCAACAATGTGTATGTTATCTCTAATACCAGAATAAAGGGCTTTATTATTATTATTATGTGATCTTTAATCTGACCTCTTTATTATAATTTGTAGCCCAATATGTTTGCGAATAATAATCTTAAAATATGTAATGGCAGTACATTTAAATTGTATATTTATAAATAAATTATCTTTATCTTTATACCTATAAACGTAGCCATTTCGTTGTTATCACACCATAACCTTTAATATCTGATTATCCTGCCACTCTTTACCCTATTCTGAAAGCAGGTTAATGAGATTGAACCTCCACAGCTGAACATAGGACTCCCACAGTGAATTCCAGATCGGCTGGTTGGAACCAACCTATATGGATCACTAGGAATAGCTTTCGTGCTCTGCTCCTCCACTCGGACCGACATGGTGGCGTTTTTATATAAACACTTCAGCACCTCGATGTACCTATAGTTAATATTGCGCAGTTGGAGAGACTGTAGTACTGCCCAAGTCTCGATCGAAGCGAAGGGCTTGTCAAAGTCCACAAACGCTAAGCATTGTGGCAAGTTATACTTTTCTGTCTTCTGCATAACTTGTCGCAGCATATGGATGGGGTCTAAAGCCTTTTTGGACTACTAAAACTATGTGGGAGACGATTCGTGATGATCCTCGAAAACAATTTGTAGATATTGCTCAGAAGCGAGATTTGTCTGTTATTTTTCAGCAAGGTGTTATCCCCTTTGTTGCAATTTAAGTGATTCAAATATTACTGGATAAAATAAAAATGGTTTTCATTACTACTTTTACATGGTGTGCAAAATTAAAATTGGAGAGTTGTAGAAATCCTCAAAGCAGCAAAGAACTGACACACAATCACGAGTAACATTATATCTATCGATAGTTATGGGAGTAGGTGCCCTCGAGTATGTCAAAAATCATCTTGATATATTCTACATATCGGAAAATCTTTAATGCTAAATGTCATGCTAAAGTATGTGAACTGAGGGAGCTGACCAAAGAGAAAGTCATAGAGGAAATAGCAAAAAAAGGGAGCAGAGAAGAATTTGAGTGGCTATTAAAAATGGTGACGTGAATGCATGTGGCGTACCGATGATAACAGTTGTAGCCTCTTACTCCATCATGCATTGTTGGAGTTAGAGGTCGTATAGAAAAACATAAATAACTTTATCAGGAGCTGCAATTATCATTGGCTACAGAAAAAGCTCTCTACATTTGCTGATAAAAATGAATAGTGTATGGTATGCGCGTGAGCTTAGAATTGCAATCTTGAAGTACCTGAGCATGTGTGCTATAAAAATTACTCTGGATCATCTAGCGGTACGGAGTCAACTGCCATAGTAGAAGGCTTCAAAAGTACATTAAAAACTAATTACATACTCATAGCTTTTGTACCACGGCACACTGGTGTGCTGTGGTCAATAGTTAGTATGCCACGGAATAATAAGGTTATCCCTGTCAATGATTACTCAAAATTATTTTCGAACAATAAAAATAGTGTACTCTATTATTTAGATCGCCTATGTTCAATTAAACTGGCCTGTGTTTCACATTCCTTACCTAAATACTTTTTCTGCAATTTAAAGCTTAGGTTTGCTTTTCAATAAAAACAATGTTTCGTTAATTAATAATAAAGTTTGTAAATATTATTTAGAACAAAAGTTTAGGTAGGTATTTATAAACTAAATATTATGTATGATCTTAAATAGTATTTACTTCTTTACATTATTTTTTTCTTTAAGAAAAAATAGCAGGTAATGTTTACTCTGTCGTTCAGCCTACTCTGTAAAGCTATTTTTCTATGTGTGAGTGTTCACGTACGGGCCCGATCGGCTCTCTCCGAAGTTTTTCGTTCGAATGGCACCCCCTTAACTTTTTTAGTTTTTATGGTACACATTTTTTGAAAATTGTTTTTTGCGATTGCTTTTCACCTATATAGAGTCACAGGTTAACAGGATGGACACTAATAAAATCGGACCTTATATATTAATGCCCTACACTACAAAAGAGTATCATCAAATACATAAAACAAAATACGTATACGCGTCAAATTAAAAGCCTCATATTAGGTTTTTTTTTACGAAGTCTCATAGTAATATAAAAAACAGCTGAAACCATCATATTAAAAACTCGCTCGAAATCACTAGTGAAAACCATTTCAGTTAGCGTAGTTATTAATTGAATAAGAGATAACGGTCATCTCTGTGTATGTATATCAATCACACGGCTAAAATATACTACTCATTTGCTAACAACAAAAACAAACACTATTCGAGTTCAATGGAAAAGGTGTTTGCCTAGACGTCTATAAAAGGCACGTTAGGTACAGCCTGTAACTTTCCAGAGGACTTTCGCTTTCGTTCGTACTAACTACATAATGTAATCGGTATAGCTCGGTCAATGGAGAGCACACACCCTCACAAAGCTCATGTAATCGTAAAACATGACATGCATTTTTTAACTCACACCAACGTAATTCGTAGTAAGCGACGTATACATGCAACACTGGTTGAACTAGTGAACAAAAGCAGCTAGTTACATAACCAACGGAATACCAGAGTTTGAGGGCGTGCAAACAATGCTTTGACATTTCAAGAAAAATTTAGGTGAGTACTGAGTACCTACATATTATGTGCACAGCAAACTTAATCCATTATAAATGATAATATGACACATCTTATTGGAATTATCTCACTAAATAACAGGACACTATGACAAATAAATGTAATAAAATTTTTGAACATGACCAGGTTATACCTAACATAGTTTAATTATGTAAAAATGCTATTTTTACCTATGATGAAAATAATGTAACATAACTTTTATACACGCACGGGTCCAATATTGTTAAGATAGGATTTTAATGAAGCATAATAAAACCAAAGTAGATTTTAGAGCATAGTTAATAGTTTAAACTAGAATGTTAGAGTAGCAATATTATTCTGTACCTTATGAATTTTTGAACGAGGGTTTGTTGAGCACGAGCTAACAAAAAAAATATAAAATGAATCTTGTTATTACGAAAATAGACTATGTATTAAACTAAAAGGTGATAGCTGAATAAGCTGCATTATAAAGTATATTATTTTCATCTAAAATTGTTACACAGTTCTTCAATCCAAGCAATTAATGCTTTATTAGGTGATATCATTCCCAGAATTTAGTGGAATCATTAATTTAAGGATTTAATAGCTCAACATGATGAACAGTTGTTCGCGTCGTTCGTATTACTATTAACAATACCGTCCACATAAATGTTAGCTTTCTAATATCATTTGCTAGACGATTCTTCATTTAAAACGGAACGCAGAAGTAATATACATAAAACTAATAATTAAAAGTTCCGAAAATATAACATGGATGAACTTTTAATAAACAGTGTCTAAGGACTACTGTACAGTGTACATAATACTAGTATGCAAAGTTTATGTAGAAAAATTCAAACAAGATTGAAATCAATTAATGCTTTCAGACATAGCAGGCCAGAGGTGTATAGTAATCCACCAAAGCTGTGCGAGCAAAAGAGGAAATGTGTTTTCATACGAATGACAAGTCAAGCGGACTATCTCGAGTAGTTTCCCTTGAGCAGTTCTGGTGGAAACGAAGTCATATATTAAATGTGTACAAACCTGCCAAAGTCACTGGGCAGGCTGGTGAGGGACATGTCATTGAGGCCCAGCACGGTGAGCGCGCGCAATTGGCTAAATCCAGCCGGGAGCCGCGGGATCGGGTTGCTGCTGAAATCTGCGATCTGGAGAGCTCGCAGCTTCTTGATGTCCTCCGGTATGTCGGGAATGTCTGCAAACAAATAAAACGGTTGACATCGCGTTTCTACCATTTTACACTTGGTTTCAAAAGTACCTACTCAAAATGGTTTCATCTATCAGCTAAGTTCAATTAATCCAAAGCGATTAGACCTTTTAATTTTTGTAGCTTCAACATGAAGAGTATCTACTTATACGGTCGCCTACAGCAGGGTAAATGCTTCTCCTATGTTTGCACATCCTCATCCCAGTAAGGTTAGCTAATCCCAGTAAGGTTAGCTACGGAATCAGAGTAAATAAACTACGTAACGGCAATAATTTTACTTGTTTTAAAATTAAAACTAGTTCAATTTTCTGTAAGAACCTCGTATTAACGATAATAATACGTTAATCACGTATTTGATTAGGTATTTAAATAGTTTCACAAACCAGTCACGGCCTCACGGCATATCGCCATTGAAATTGCGATTGCAAGAAGAGCAATGTATTGCTTGAAATACACACATCAACAGAATCTAGGAATATTTTGGATTTTATCAAACATATTAAAATCTATGAAGAATTTTCTGATTAGTAAATGGGGAGATTAATAGCTTATTTTAAGGTCTTTAAAAAAAATCTTATATTTTTTGTTTTAAGTAAAAATAAGTTTTAAAACCGCCGTAGAAAAATGTTTTTTTTATTTCTTCCTAAAAACTATTAATTGAAGAAAATTTATAAAAATCTTATGAAATCTGATTATTAATAATCAGTGTTGCCAGTGTTGCCACCTCTTACATTAATTACACATTGACATCGATTGTTCATACTTAAAATTAAATTGTCAATGTTTTGTTGCGGTATGAGGTCCCATGTTCTTTGCAAGTGTTCGTAAAGTTGTTGTTCCGTCGTCAAATTTGGCGGGAAATCTCTCAAAGCTTTTCGTTGTTACATGTCCCAGGTATGCTCAATAGGATTTAAGTCAGACGACTGTGCGTGCAGGCCAATTCAAAACTCGAATATCGGGGTCTCAGAGAGCGGCCGACACCAGCCGCGCCGTTTGGGAAGGAGCATTATCGTTTGCATTCTGTGTGTTACAATAACAGGCTCTACTACCTCCCCGTGGTATTTTTGAACAGTCATGCTGCCTTGGATCCAAACGACCTGAGTTCGTCCGCCAAGACGAATTCCTGCCCACACCATAATTGTCCCGCCTTGGTAAGAGTGGACCTCCTGAGGGTGCCGTAGCTGGCTAACTCTCCCTGGAGTTCTCCAAACGCGTGTTCTTCGTGAATCCGGATGAAACCCAAACCGAGACTCAACGGTGAACAGCACCCAAGACCATTGTTGATCACTCCATGGTAAATGCTCCCGAGCCCACGAAAGCCCAGATTGCCACGCACGTCTCAATGCTGGAACACGTAGTGGTCTTCGAGCATGAAGATTAACTTCATGCAAACTCCTTCGCACGGTTTGTACGCTCACCAGCAGCTGGTGGTCCTCGTCGAGCCTTTGTACTAGTTGCATTGCTGTGATATTGGGTTGTCTTATGGCGGTCATTTGGAGAAATCGATCCTGGGGGTCTAGCGCGAAATGTACCATCCGAATGTTCGCATCCGACCGATCCCCGACCGAAGTTTCGATTGGAACCTTATAGCGAAACAACATCGAAATCGCGGAGTTCCATCGTGGCCACAGACAATTGTAGAAGAGTATCGTAATGAATGATACGGTGCGAGTGTTATGACTACGTATTAAAATTTTTCAGGTTTTGTAAAAGTCTCTTGTCGATTCAAAATATTAGTAAACTAATGCGTAAACATGGTTTCTATTAACAGAAAAATGATTATTTCAATCAAGTTTAGATATTTCAACTAAGAAAATTGCACCATTCCAATTAATTATAACATTTAGAAAAATAAATGCTGAACGCATGAAATGTCATTGCTTGCTTATTGATTTTAATAATTGTCCTGAGAAACTCCATCGCAAAGTAGTTTGAAAATAATTCGATAGATGGCGTTATGTGGTATAATAATAAGATTTTCGTAGAAAATGAGTCATACTTATTAAATAATGCTTTTTAAATTAAGAAAAATAAAAATAATATTATAACGACGTGTTACAGTTTAAAACCATAAAAAAGTTTGTGTTTGTTATTCTGGTCGGATCAGCTGTCTGTCACACTGTCAGCGCGAATCCGACCAAATATATAGGTCTCTAAGATTAGACAAAATATGGTTGTGTTGCCTACCTATTGCATTTTTAGGGATTCGTGGCTTAGTGTTAATAGTGCATTTCTAATAGTTTCATCATCAAATCAAAATAAGAAGAAATGAATTGTTTTGTCAAGCCGGCATACCAATATATTATTGTTGATAGATTTTATAACGTTGACAAAAATTTGTGTCGAAAAATTGTACTTGTGCTATGCGGTGGTTATGAAGTTTTAACTTGCGAGGTGTGAAACTTGTTGCAAACAATGATTAGGTATGTATAAAATACAAGATTTTTAAACATGTTAAAAAATATGTCCATTTACGATGGTCAGGCGATAGCTATTTAGATGTCGTAAAATTTGACATTAGATCTCCGATAAAACTCTTGTCAAACTCAAATGTTCGGTCGGACCGATACGCTTCGGAGTAGGGTTTACGATGCCACTAATGTCAAATGATGATCGGTCGAATCGACTGAAATGCCAGATCCAACCGACCGACCGATTGCATTTCGACACCAACAATTTAGACTACGCTATCTTGAAAAAGCCAACTTTACAGTAGAGTGTAATTTATGAAAATATGTGATTAAAAAAAAGTACATTTACTTAGCGTAGTGTTTAATTTATAACTTTTTTATTTTTGGGAATTTCGATATGAATTGTTATTGTTATAGTTTCTAGTCCATATATTAATATCAATAAAACAATTTAAATTTTTCTTGACGGAAGGAATTACTGACAATAATTTTGCCGCCGTATTTTGTTTGTTTTTTTTAAATTACATTTCAAATTTTGAAAATAGAATAAAATAGGTTTTAATCTGTATATAAACTTTGGAAACTAAAAAAAGTAAACTATAAAATCGTAAATAATTTAGGATTACGCGTATCCCTAGATTCTGTTGATGTGTGTATAACTAGCAACAATAAAAAGAAAAGGTTGATAATAGACAGTTTAGTAAAAAATAAAGTTTAAAAGGCAGTTCAGTAATCTGTTCTCAGGATATTTCTTTGTTAATCTGTTGCTAGCTAATACAATACCTGATATATAAATAATATATATAGCTAATAATATATAATATACTATATATAGCTGACAGGCATAAGATCAACGTTTTAATACTAGGGGGTGTCTGCGACAGCCCGACTCCTAAAGCTGATCAATTTAATGATAATGACGAAACTCGACCAGACATTTCGATGCCAACGACATTGGCCAACCATACAAGGAATTGGTGTTGCAGCGTTATTCAGCCATAATTATGACACTGTTCCAGACGAGGACCATTACGTAGAGGCAAATTGCTCACTGAACAAGGGCCGCCGAAGGTCGATAGACGTTAATTGGCACATGGACACGTAACATTGCTGTCCTGAAAATAATTTGCAATTGTTTCGCGACGTTAAACAAAACATTGTAAGCGATGTGTGAAACAAGGTCAATGTAACTAGGTAACCACAACCAAAATTAAAACAACACAGGGACGTAATGCATGTGTTGTTGATGGGTTTAAAACTCTAAGATTTTGTGGGTCATCTGCATAACATTCACTAAAAATACGACACCACTTTAATGTATGATAATGATACACATTGAGAGTATTGATAAAAAACAGAGCAAATAGATAACGTATATTGGTTTCAATTGAAACCACTATGAGAAAGATAAAAATAAATCTATTAAACACGCTCTGCGTCATTATTAAAGTTTGAGATTTCGTTGAACAAACAGTTGAAAGTTTGTCAATATCTTTTATTTTTCTTTAGTATACCGAATTCTAACCATTATTACCATAATTAGTACGCTCAACTCCAAGTTCTGCAGTACCAGAGCATAATTTACTAAGGCTGACGTAGGGTAATAATAGCCATATTAACGGGTTTATGCGGTAACTGTACAGGCTGGCCACGAAGTTTGCAACAAACAGTAACTCGGCTGACGGATAGACAAGTTTGCAGCTCGCTCGATATGCATTTTTACAATATAGCTAAACCGCTATTTTAGCGTGGACAACTTACAAATAATTAATTTAACAACATAAGTAATTAAGATAAACGCTACTATTAAATCAAATTTTGTTTCCTGCGTCAATAAAGAAGGATGACTCAATTCTTAGAATATTAAATCTATTGAGATTAATTTACCAGAAATAAATGATATAAGAACGATTAACAAAAGCACTGTTAAACTGGTTTTCTAATTTCATGACGGTAACGGTAGTGCGGCCCCGTTTCCGGTTTGCGGACGGACATTCCAACAAAACAGTCGGCGTGTCGTCATCAATTGTCAAGCTTCAGAATCCAGAGGGCTAGAACTTTTATTGGTGGACTAAGAACAATGACCGAGTTTGTAATTAAAGTCGACTTTACAGTGATGAAACCAGGTCAAACGATATACATGATTATGAATTAGATTTACTTGTTGAGAACACTGATAATTAGCGGGTGAATGAAGTCTAATAATTACAGAATTTTGACAGTTCCGCAATTTGAAATGAAATTAGGTTTTAAATTACTTTTAAAATTATACATACATGATACAGTAAAATGTAAAACGATCCTTGCTCGTGGTAAAAGGTACGTGACAAGATGATTAACATGTGGTTTATGTTAGATATTTTTTCAAAGGGTACAAAGGAGAATGCTAGGGATGTACACTGAAGAGTCTATTTTAGGAAGTACGTTGGCTACGTGGAATATGTCTCTAAGTGCGCCGCGTTGTTTATGGGAGGGGTGTATGAACGGGCCACGGCTATTCAGAGAGTTAAGCCAGAGGCAATAGAATTTCCGCTGGGCTTTTGAAACGGTTCTTAACTGTTTGTTTATTTACGGAACCTAAGTACTCCCATTCCTAACAAACAATTGAACGAGTTGCATAGTTTAAAATGAAAATCATACCCCTATTACTTGTTTTTCTTTTTGTTGTTATATTAGGTTGAGGAAAAAGTCTTTTCGCATCATAGTATGTATGAACTTGTAATAAAATCTCTTTGGCTGTACTATCTGTATCTGGCTGGTTTTGGTATCATTAAAAGTTTAAATTTTAAAGATGATAATTCCAAATTCAAACTAGGAAAATGTGTGTTTTTCATTTGTTTTTCGTACTGTCAAGATGAGTGAATCTAATGAAGAAATTCGATACATTTTTAATTTTTACTACAAAAAAGGTAAAAATACAACCCAAGCCGCAAAAAATAATTTGCGATGTTTATGGACCTAGTGTAGTGTCTGTGAGAGTAGCACGAATTTGGTTTGAGCGTTTTCAATCCGGAAATTTTGATGTCAAAGATGCACGTCGCTCTGGTCGCCCTATTACGGATAAAATTTATGCCATTTTTGAAAAAGTGGAGCACGATCAGCATATCAGTAGTTACGATTACGACGTAGCTGAAGAACTGGGAATTGACCGCAAAACAGTTTTGGCGCATTTGAAAAAAACTGGGTACACAAAAAAGCTCGATATTTGGGTACCCCACGAGCTCACTGAAAGAAACCTAATGAACCGTGTACTCATTTGTGATTCTTTATTACGACGTAATGAAACCGAACCATTTTTGAAGAAGCTGATGAAAAGTAGATCACGTACGACAAGAACGAGCGAAAAAGGTCGTGGCAAAAGGCCGGTCAGGCTTCACAGACTGTAGCGAAGCCCGGGTTAACTCGCAACAAGGTGATGCTGTGTGTGTGTGGTGGGATTGGAAGGGCATTATTCATTATGAGCTGTTACCACCAGGCAGGACCATCGATTCTGAACTCTACGACGAACAACTGATGAGATTAAAGCAAGAAGTTGAGAGAAAGCGGCCGGAATTAATCAACAGAAGGGGTGTGGTTTTTCATCATGATAACGCTAGACCTCACACATCTTTAGCCACTCAGCAAAAATTAAGAGTTTGGCTGGGAGGTGTTAATGCATCCGCCGTATAGTCCTGACCTTGCACCTTCAGATTTTCACCTGTTTCGCTCTCTTCAGAATTCTCTAGGCAGTGTCAGGTTAACATCACGAGAGGACTGCCAAAACCACTTGTGGCGGTATTTTGATCAGAAGCCCCAAAATTTCTATAACAATGGGATCATGTCCCTACCTACAAGATGGCAAAAAGTTATCGAACAAAATGGTACCTACATACTTTAGTTAAATGTAAATAAACTATATTTAAAAATGTTTTTTTAAATTTTCTTAAAAAATGCGAAGAAACTTTTTCCCCAACCTTTTATATGATGATAGTGATAGCAGTTTAATCTTTTGAAATATTTTAATGTTCGAGATGCTATATCAGGTTGCAGAAAATTAAAACGCTGATTATTCTTGTCCGTTACTTGGTGACCGCTTCAGATTTGTTTCGGTGGTGTTTTCTATAGTTCTTTGTGTTTTTTTTTCTAAATGTTTTTTATATATTATCATCATGATTGTTATTAATCTTTTTCAAATGCCATGCTTAGCACGCGACGCTTAGGCTCTTTCTGCAGGATTAACATGCTCTATAATCCGTTCTATTATATTTAATCTATTATCCGGTCCAAGCCTCTGCTTGGACCGGACAATAGAATAAATAAATAATAGCCTGAGTGGAATAAATCACAACTCAGGCATCCTTAATATTAGGTAAATGGGGTGGGTTAATAAGATTCCCAAATTTAAGTTTAGAAGACCAATTTTTATTGTTAATGTAGGTACATTAATAAGTCGGTCGATTATTTGATGTTGGCGATAGTAAAAATGACGTAAAATCTACTCGCTATTGGCTAGTTTTTTATTTAAGGAAATTTGTGGTATTTTATGAGCCCATATATACAAAAATTTCAAACACGGTCGATTGACAGATCCCAATAAACATGCGTATATAATATCTGCTGGACTATCTGTCGTGGTCATTCACCGTCAAACTTTAACTGTGTTAAGTTGCTAAAAATTGTCGGTAAAAAAATGCACGCATAATTAATTAAGACTATTGAGAATTTGAGAGGCACGTCAAATGAAGTGTGTGTCAGATTTATACAAAACATTATCAATTATACACTAAATAATAATAATTAAACATGTGGAAAAAGCACCAAGTTATTTTGTTCTATACAATTAAATTTTCATCTACGGTCTCTAAAGACGTCTGCTTTTAGTACGTATCCAAACCCAAGAAAATATGTTGTACCTAAACCATATACATAAATAATATGCGCCTAAAGATGATCGAGGAAAGGAAATTGTCAATTTCATGCCAAATTTTCGATAATGAACATCAAACAACTTAATGATCAACTCGACCCTTGCGTTGTTCCCTTAACAATTGCCTTTGGAAAAGGAAACCGCAACCCTCAGTCAGCGTTCTACGAGATGTGATATTAACCATCTTCAGTTACCACCGCAAGTTTTTAAGACACTTTGTTTTAACTGCTTTATATAACACAAGGGAATAAACGTTTTTCTTTGATTTTACATACCATAAATGTGATTTAAATTGTGAAATAAAAACAGCTTTTTAAACTAATCTTGTTCTCGTTGTTCGTTTTCTGTTCTTAAAATTCTGATTCAAAACTTATTTTACTTTATCTTATATATTCTTGACTATTGTTTCCAAGATTGAGATTGAAAGGACAAGGATTTCTTCGTAGTAGAACACATGATTACATACAAGTAACGCAGCGCATTACACTAGGCATAAGATTTAATTACGTGCCTACATAAAAAGCGACAAATGACGCGCCAACCGAGTAAGTGAATCAGCCTCATTTGAATTCTATGTACGTGCTGTTTTCTAGTCAACACGTATTTTTCTGCGTACAAACTGAAAACATGCTTGCTTATTTTTCCAAATACGAGTACGCGTGCTTAGCTTAGAATCATTGCTATCAAGATAAAATTTGATTTAAAGTGCCAAGAACATGCTATTTTTTTCCTTAAGCAGGGCTCTTACACAAATGGTTAAATACCTACTTTACTGTAGCTGTATGTGTCAAGGATACGTAACGAATTCATGTAATGAATTTAACGGTAAAATCCACGCTCAGATGCAACTAATATACTTGAAGTGCTATACCAAATGACGTATGTTTTTGCTCGTAAAACCTTTAACTGTACAGTAACAGGTTTTGTAGGTTGCAGGCTGCACAAACAATGGATGGACGATAAGGGCTATTAATGTGAGCTACAGTAAAAGTTATAGTCGCCGGTCAGGCGGCGGTCTCGCGTGGCTTGCCACCGAGTGGAATCCCATTATGGCGTTATTGAGTTGTACGAAGCACAAAGCGATGGGCGAACTGAACTGGAGTGAGTGTGCTATGCTGATCAACATTTTATTTTATGCATGTGTTATATAGGAAGAAATTTGTATAACAAAAACGCCGGCCTAACGCGACAAAATCTATAACTTTAGACCGATTTCAATGTTCCAAATGGACAAAGATTTCTCTTGTTCAATCGTAACAACAGATATTTTTATTTACAACATATTTTTTTTAAATTATTACCATAGCTACTGTGATAGAAGGCGACCAAGGACGGAATTCTTAAACTCGAAATCCAAAGTCCAAAGGTAAGCCATACAATTCTGAAAAATTGGAATCAAATAAACAAAAAGTATGCGGAAGTACAAGTACCTAAGGAAATGATGATTAAAGTTTAAAAGGAGCCAGCTTCTCACTACGGCAGGGCTTAACTTGCTTACAAGATGGATAGTTTATGATGAAATAAGGCTGATTACAGTGGCTATAAAACAAGTTTACAACAAAATTAAAGGTATAGACCACAATTTACAAGATAAACCAAAAAAATCGTATCTCAGAAACTGTCAAAAAATTTACTTAAGTTAGCAATTCCAGAGATAGTTCTCACAGGAAATGAAATAACAACAAGAAATTTAAAAGGTGAAACCAGAGTAAAGGTGAAATAAAACAGACTTGCGCAAAATATAAGCTTGGCGTAACCCAAAACCTTTGGTATAAAGACAAAGAGTTACGCAAGCTATGGATATAGCATAGCTATAATTGCATCCAACCACTCGTGGTCAGATATCCAACACAATGGATGGACATCACCGGGTGGAAATGCTATTTGCAAAGCGCGCGCTTCACTGAGCTTTATATCGAAAACTGTACGTTAAATGGTATTATTGTCGTTAATCATTAAATTATTTGAAAAAGTTTTAATATCTCCTGTTCTGAAGTGATATAAGCTAAGCTACAGAATGTATCGTGAATTCCTGATGATGGTTATAAACGTTGTTCGTTTGTAGACCCTCTCGAAATCAAGCTGATGTGGTTCGATGTATTTATTTACTGTCGCTTTGAACCCAAAACAAATATGAAGCCTTTAATTTAATAATTCACTTTCGTTCTCTAAACTGACTAACGTTTTATTTAGTTATTTCTATAAATTTAATTTGGGATCTTATTCAACCGAGGGGATTTTGTCAAATCTACAATATGATGGATAGGACTAAATGATTAGTGGAGTGTAAATGAGACCGGTGTCAGTGTTTGTGCAACAAATGCCATTGTTCGGTTGCTTAATTAAACCCGTTCTCGTTTTAAATGTTTTGTAAAATTCAACGTTACTTAAAACTTTCTCAGTCTATAGAAGCGAGAAAACAAAGCTAACATGTTATAAATAACTATGAAACAGTTGAAGAAGAAAATTGAATAGCAAAACTATTTACCAGTTAACGATTTTATATTGTAAAATAAAGTTGGAAGAGCTATGCAAGGTGCTAGGCGGGCAATGTAAACAGTCCTGACGATTGATCGTTTACAACTCTTGAAACAGGCCGTGGGATATCTTTTTCTTATGGTTAGAAACCAGCTCATTCGACTTCAATGTATATTAGATAGACATTGCAATACGTACATAGGTATATTTGGCAACATGTATTTAATAAATAGAGCGGTAGACGATTCTTTACATAACCTACTAAGATTTTAGATGTCTACAATACCGCAACGAAATAGTAAATTACATATATAATCTTAATATATAAAACAAAGTCGGGTTTGTTACAACACTTATAACTCGAGAGCGGCTGGACCGATTTTCATGGTTTATAATTTTTTGGATTTGTCTCCGCCCCGAATAGCAGAATAAATAATAAAAACATTGAACAAACTGACGAACAAAAAAATAAACTGTTACGCGGTGATACGAAGTTCGGCGGGCCAGCTAGTATTGAATAAATTTAATAAACCAAAATAATATTTTATAAACATAAACAATGTTTCAGTTTTTGTCAGCAGATATTTAATAGTGTCATTAATTTAGTTAAATAAATTGAAGTTAGTACTTACTAATTGATTTCGTTTCGCGTTATTACGTAGCTCGCAAACAACAACAAAATTTAAAATTCTCTACACATAACATAGTATAACAAAACCGGTTCGGAGAGTGACCTCACTGTCTGGTGATCCGAACCGGGCGAGTGCGACTTTCGTTGGACATGAGCATGGGTTTAAAAATTTATGAATATCGAATGTAACAATAAAGAGTAACAATTAAAATGTGTGGAGTGCATGGGAGCGATTCTCTGGCATGGATCGTACGTAAGCGGGTCGGTGGCGGGCGGTGCGTGGGAGCGGCGAGGACAATGGGCCGGTTCAACAGCCGAGTGCTCTTCTACTGCTTCGAAGCACCCAGACGACCGCCACGATCTTCGAGACTAGGGCTCAGGGTCGACCTAGCCGCGACAGGTCGATGCGGCTTTGATCAAACAAATTCGAGAGAAAAGTTATTACGTACGCTCTTGCGTATAAATTTACCTATTGGAATAAAGGCAGCAGTGAATATTGCGTTGCAGACATCGTCAGAAACATTAGCAAAATTAATGAACTAATGAGTTTCAGATAAATTTATTTAAATTTTATTATTATAAATGACTTGCTTAGAAAAAGATATTCACACATTACCTGTATTTTCCCAGAATAGTTACGAGTATTACCGTTAACTTTATTCCAAATTAACCCACACCCAAAACATGTATTCTTATCGAAACGATTGATAAGGCGCATTTAGCGTATCAGTTGCACAACAAGATTAGTGGATTTTTCATGATCTTAAGTTAAAAATCGCAATCCATAAAAGTCAGACAACCATTTAAGTAAAGCTTTGAATAATAGCAGAACATTCCATGGACGAGATAGCGCGCCTGGTAGTGGTGGCGTTTTATGTAAACGAGGGAAAGACATGAAAAGCGATACCAAAACATAGGTACAGCCACAGAATAAATAATAGTAGTAGTGCAGCATAATAATATGTTACATTCAAAATGTATAGATTTATAGAAGCTATCAAATTAAATTCAATGCTGTGACAAAAATAAAGTCAAAAAGTTGCTATTGGAAGTTAGTAAAACGAGCGAGAAATTTTAGCGAAAATATGATTCTGTTAAATGTTAATACTCAAGTAAAAAGCAATCTCCAAAAATTCCTTTTTGCGAAAATATATTAACAGTCAGAAGTAGATATCAGAGACGTCGCTCTTCATTTACCTAATTAGCAATAAAATTGTAAAAATAAATTTTACTCATTTGTTTTCTTGCGTTAATCGCAAATTCACACCATTCTCGGAGGAAATTCATTCCATAACGCAGGAAACGCTACATTGTTTTAAATTTAGAATAGAGACTTTAACTGTATTCCCGGTTGGTACACTATGTGGTGATCTGATGCTGGGGCTTAACAGGAAATCTAGTTCATCTACACGGGTCGCTGATATCGCATTCGAATCACAAACCGTGAACTTTTACTTCCCCCAATAATTTTACAATTAGATTATTTTCTCCTAATTATATTACCTAACTTTAAGGCTCTACGCCTCATAAATATTCCATACACTGACACACACAAGTGCTAGACGCAATTGCAAGAAATCTGCCTAGCCTAGTCGAAATGAATATGGACTACAGCTTTAAAAATCAACGCCAGCGTATTACGTATTATACGATTTTCTTTTCAAACAAATGTCCTTTGGATATAACGATGAATAGAGAATAGATACGAGTAGTTTGTTTTGCAAGAGATAATAGCTTTCCGAACTATTATAGACCTTATTCCCTTAAGATTATACAAGCTTTTCGAGACTCATCATAGCAAATCGTCAGGCGCTTTGATTGCGGGAATTCCAACACATCGAATAAGTTGGTTTCTGAAAAGGATTTGGCACTAGGTATATACCACATTCACACATTGTGGTAGATTATACAAGAGAGCGAGGAGTAAAAATAATCAGCTCTAGTGCTTAGCGATTGTAGGATCTGAGAAAGACTCAATTCTTTGGAGACGTGGCCTCAGTCTGTGAGGAAAGGGGAAAGTAATTTTCCCAAAGTTGTTTTATTAATTTATCTCTCAATCCCTCAGTTGTTCAAGATTTTGTTTACCTATTGACAGGAAACAAAGGAATCGCTGCTACTCAAAAGATAAGCAATCTGATGAGGCATAAAGCTTGTTGTTACATTTCGGAATGATGAAACTTACGGAGTAGACGTAATTTTACGTGGAGGCTGCGCTGCGACTTAGCGAAAGCAACAGAAAGCCCCCTCGTAGGGCAATAATATTAACAAACATGCCAGAAGCAGTAGAAGAAGTAGACTATATTTGGCTCAGTCGCATACATTAGTAGAGAGAGACGTATGTCCCGCAGTGGCCGCAGCACATATGATGTAGAATTAGATGATGTTCTCTAAATTTAGGAATGTATATCTATAAAGTATAGTGTGATTTCTAACATATTGTAATAGTAATTTTGAATAACCACAGTTGGTAACAGAAAGCCCCCTCGTAGGGCAATAATATTAACAAACATGCCAGAAGCAGTAGAAGAAGTAGACTATATTGGGCTCAGTCGCATACATTAGTAGAGAGAGACGTATGTCCCGCAGTGGCCGCAGCACATATGATGTAGAATTAGATGATGTTCTCTAAATTTAGGAATGTATATCTATAAAGTATAGTGTGATTTCTAACATATTGTATTAGGAATTTTGAATAACCACAGTTGGTTTAATTGTTAAAATGGGTGGTTTTATACAAATTTCTATATGACCAATCGCGTTGCATAATCGACACAGCCAAGACAAGAAAGGCCACATGCAGTAACCATGTGTCACTCTCAGTGAGGCGTTTGATGTATCGTATTTATCATGTGGAATATTGGATAAAAGGATGCCCCAGAGTATCCCGATATTGTATTACAATTTAGTAAAAGCGTACCCTCGTCAATAAGCTAATGAAGTGCGAGTCGATAGGATTCCGTCAACGGCCCTTATGTGTTTAAAAATTCGATGAAAATGGAATTACCTACCCTTAAATATGTTTTTTCATTAAATAAAGAAATATTATAAACTAGCAGTCACCCGCGGCTTCGCCCGCGCTAATCTAGATTTAAAAATAAACCAATAAATCGCAAAGAATACTTCTTATTTCATTGTTCAACGTCATCATCTCCTCATCTCAGCCTATTGCAGTCCACTGCAGGACGTAGGCCTCCCCCAAACAGCGCCAAAGAGCACGATTTCCCGCTTTTTTCATCCATCTACTGCCAGCCATCTTCCTAAGGTCGTTGGCCCATTCAGCTGGGGGACGTCATACACTACGTTTGCCTAGGCGTGGTCTCCACTCAAGAACCCGTTTACTCCACCTTTCATCAGTTTTGCTACAATGCGTAAACAATGAACTTCAAATGCAAAATTTCAACCGCTTTTCACCCCTTTTAAGGTTTATAATTCTAACAACACCTATAATCTTTGCGTGTGTTAAGTAATGTTTACTTTTAAAACGAAGGACTTTCCATACACAACTTCATCTCCCTTTTATTTTATTTTATCAAAAGCGCTGAGATTCATATGAAATAATTTTCATACATAACTGTAAACACTAAATTTAGAGATCCTAACTTTCAACTGACGGACTTTCATACAAACTTTGGACCCCATTTAACCCCTTTAGGGGGTTTATTTTAAAAAATCGTTCCATCGTGGGTGCCAACACGTCATAAAAGGAATACGTGTTTGAAATTTCAAGTTTCTAGCCCTAAGGATTCGACCTGTTTAAAACTTTCATCCCTTATTTTACCCCTTAAGGAGTTGAATTTAAAAAAAACGCTGAAATAAATTCCCATCATTTTTGCTGTACTCAATTCATTCGAAATTGCATGGAAATATGTCTAAGGAATTAAATGTTTCATACAAACTTTATCCCCTATTGCACCCTCTTGGGGATTGAATTTTGGAAAATCCTTCCTTAGTGGATGTTTTTGTCATATGAGGAATACGTGTGTGAAATTTCAACGCTTGGCAGGCGGGTTGGCGAGCGCAGTTTTTTATATTATTTCGCACGCAGACGCTGCTCCCCGTCTCGTGCTACAGGATTTAGTCGCCTCTTACGACACGCCTCCTGTTGGCGGTGGGGAAGTGAACTTATTAAGTTGGATATTATTTTCATGTTTTGTAATTAACATAATCGACCTTTCCAATAGGTGATCCTCCCGCAGGCTCCTCCCATATAAAAACTGTACGGTTAACAGACTTCGAAAGCAGTGCCTCTTGTTAGCCTTCTAGTGCGAGAACATATTATTGTACAATGATACTCAATGTGCACCCGATGACGATGACGTCAAGTCTAGCGGTATCTACGTATTAGCGGCTCAAGTTGCAAAAGACAAGCATCTTACTTTCACCAAAAAAGAATTAGATAATCTCTGGAAAGAGTTTAAAATTGAAACAAACGTGAGCGCACATGAGATTGGCCAATGAAAAACCTGAAAGTACTTTTCAGGAAAAATCTATAAGTTGTTAACGTTATAAAGTTAATGTTTCTATAATGTAAGTGGTAGGCTTCAAAAAGCTTTTAAACCGTTGCACATGTTTTTTGTAAGTAGTAAATTAATTCTTTCTGATGCTGCCATCTTATCCTTGGAAAATTCCATTCGCTAAATAACTGCGATGTATAACAGATATATATTTTTTATTAATTTAAATACCACCATGATCTATCTGTTCCGCTTGTACCATACAACTTTTTGGAGACCTCGCCGTTGGCATTAAAACGGTACCCCTTACTCAGTCGCTGTAATATACAAGTCATATCGTAGGTGAGGTGGCTTTACGTATTACTTGAATCATTTACTATAGCATTGTGTCTTGACGTCTTTATTATAGGTCTATATGTCATAATGTTTTTTTTTTATACCGCGTACCTTTGCAACTTTCTAGAAATGCCGTTCTACAAGGCATTTAGACGGACGCAGAATCTAAAATCTCAACATACAAGCAACTAAGTAGACGGGGTCACGATCCTCAACCTCTGAGGGACCGACTATGGAGTTCCTACTCCCTTTACAGGACCTTGGCAACATTGGAAAGTTACTTCAAAAGTAAAACAAAACTAGCTTAGTCGTAGAAATAATTAAATCAAAACATACAACATTAGAAAATTTTTGTTTTTAGCAATTCCATGCAAGGTTTTAATTGAAAATAAATAACACTTGAAATAAAATTAATTCATTAAAAAAATCAAAAAACTCGACTGCGTAAAAAGTAAACTTAAAAGATGAAAACAAGAATCAATTTAGTCTACAGTCTGAGGCATCAAATCTATGTTACTTGATTCGACTTTTTCTACACGGATTTAAATTACTTAATTAGGTACTAACAAAGTGCATACCAAGTCAATCATCATTATGCTGTTAATGGATTTGATGCCTTCGACTGCAAATTAATTCTTTAAATCTTGTTTTCATCTTTTAAGTTTACTTTTTACGCAGTCGGATTTTTTGATTTTTTTTATGAATTAATTTTATTTTTGACTTTTTAGTTTGTAGTGTTCTACTACTACTTTTTACAATGAACTATAAAGCCTTATCTGTAACTCTTCATTAAAAAAAAAAGGTTTTAACTCGAGTAAGTAGTAATCTGAAATCGATTTTTTCCCGTTTAATTCATGTACCAATAGGAATTCCGGGTAATAACATAGCCTATGTCACTCCCACAACTGAGACGAATCTAATTCAATTCAATTCAATTTATTTATTTTATTTTAGTTTTTTTTTTCTAATGACATATCATATGTTGAAATCCATTAAACGGTTTTTCCTTCCTATTTTTTCAGTGTATTTTTTTGCCTGTTCCCGTAGGAATTTTGAAAAATAAAGTAATTAATACTATTAGCACTGAAAATATGTGACCCTTAGTCAATAAAAGAAAGTTTCAAAATCGGTTTATCAGTATTGCAGATCCGTTTTTCCCGCGTAAGTACTATTCCCGCGGGAATTTCGGGAAATAACATACCCCTTGTCACAATTGAGACGAATCTATTAATATATTATACTTTTATATATGTTAAACGGTTTAGGCTGTAGGGCGTGCCAAAGAAATAAGACATATTTTCATACATACATACATACGCTCGAAAAACATAACCCTCGTTTGGCAGTCGGGTAATAATATCATCGGACGACGAATGATATTCATGGTAGTATATCCTTTAAATAAATGAGCATCTTTTATTGCAGTTTCAGATGCATACCTATTCTATTGATGTGCACAATGCTTCTGCATATGAAAAAAGTATGTTAATGTTTCATAGTAACGCTAGTTTGCAATGAATAAAATGTATTAATGAATTCATAATGCAACGTGTAAAATAACTGTTCAGCTGTTCTAGACAGCGGTAGATTATGCGAGTTGTTGTTGATGTCGCGCTCGTTACCGCATTGTTGCATGCTAGCACAAATAATGCGCAACTTTTGTATGAGTACAAAGGGGGAGCCTTAGGTATGAGATACCTGGCACAGAGCGAGCAGTCGGATATCGGTAAAATCGTTGTCAAATCTTCGCATTGATTGTGACTTACATACTAAATTGTACGAATAGACGATCGATAGCAAAACGCTTACTGCTGTATAGAAAAGTACTTTTTGGTTTGTCCTTTTCTGTTATGTAAACTATATAGAAATTCGTCAATAAATGGAACCATCAATTTTAATTAAGCGATTTTAAATAAGATATTTTGAACAGCAGGCAGCAAGCAGTACGTCAGTCGTCGATCACAGGACCGGATCACAAATTATATGACAAATGCGTTGGAAAAACCGGTCAAGTGCGAGTCGGACTCGCGCACGAAGGTTTCCGTACTATTATCTATAAAAACGGCAAAAAAACATGTTTGTTGTATGGGAGCCCCCTTAAATATTTATTGTTTTCTGTTTTTTAGTATTTGTTGTTATAGCGGCAACAGAAATACATAATCTGTAAAAATTTCAACTTTCCAACTATCACGGTTTATGAGATACAGCCTGGTGACAGACGGACAGTCACAGACAGACGGCAGACAGACAGACAGACGGACAGCGGGGCCTTAGTAATAGGGTCCCGTTTTACCCTTTGGGTACGGAACCCTAAAATAAAACAATGACAACTACCAACAAATTAGTGTGCGGTTGTGTAAACGCGTGTTCAAAATGTATTTCCTTGAGAATCAAAACTTATTGTTAAACATTACATTAACAAAGTAGGTTTAGCGGAAACAGTATTTTTTTTTTCACTAAAATGCAGAAGGAACGAAAACCATAATAATGTTGGTATTATAAATGACTAAGCTAATTAAAGCGTTTTATGTATGGAGAAATCTAAGTCACGACTTTACTAAAACTGTAGTAAAACACAAGTACCTCTTCATTGTAAGGTGTTGCGATAAGTTCTATTATCTCTGTCCAATCAAGTAATGTTTTCATGATCCACTTCAGCGATACCTTGGTACTTTGGTAGGTATGGCTGAAGTTGTAGATCATGAAAGCCTCAAAAAGGGTCGCATTTAATTAAATAAGATGGTAACATTCAAATACCTTACTTTTTATTATTCAGCGCGGAAAAGCGAAGTGGAAGTAGGCACTGGAAAAAGCTGCTATCGTAACGACGCGAGGTACACCAATTAATTTACATTGTATAGATTTAGTATACATATCCTATATGTATAGCCTTCGCCCTGACATGACAGCGTGACCTTAAATCTCACTAATAATATTATAAATGCGAAAGTTTGTGAGGATGTTTACATGTTTGTGACTCCTGATAATATCCTGTGGTTCTCGCAAACAAAGTTGCGGGCACAGCTAATAAATAATAAATTGTATATAAATATCGCAATTCAACAGGTCGAACGACTAGTAAAGTAAGGCGCTAAGCGGAGATTTCACGCAAACGAAGTTGCGGGCACAACTAGTCAATAATAAAAAGGATATAAATATCGCAATTTAACAGGTCGAACGACGAGTAAAGGAAGGCGCTTAGCGGAGATTTGCTTGCAGCCGCATGCGGCATTCGCATTTGAAGCGAGGTCGGCGGAAACCTCATGTACGCGACAGTGCAAATTGCTGTCCTCCACACAACCATCGCACTTCTGTAAATACGCATACGGCTTCACGCATACAATCCCGATACACACAATAATAACGATAGCTTTGTTTACTAAAACCTTTCGCTTTATACTACAGCGTAACTAATTTGAATAATAACAATCAATTAAAAAACAATCATAATGACACTAAATGCTTTGGATTAAGTAATGATTCATTAATTACTTCATTAGGCAATATAAAAATAGCACTAATTAATTAAGTCATTTGGATTCGTGTAGCTGACCCACACAGTTCCAGTAAATCATTATAATCACAAGCACATAATATTAATTAACCCCCGCTATTAGATTGTTAAATGACAGCATTGCTTTGGAGTTAACAAATAGCAATTAATAATTTTAATGTATGAATTAATAACTTTACCATGTAATTTGTGTAATGCTATGTATCGTTGACTAAACATGCTCAACTCAAAATACATAGATATTCATAAACCGATTCTCGTGATACCTGACGACATCAATCGCTATAAAAATAAATCGGACTAAATACCAAGAGGTAATTAGGTCAACTTGTAGCAAATTTAATTCATGGTCTACCGATAAACAGTTCGTTCATAGATTGTTTTGTTTATTTTTATTTTTAAGGGGCTACTTATGGATCCTCGGGATTTCTTTGAACGATAAAATTGGAAATGAGGCCATTCGACACTTCGACAGAGAGATAAAGAGATCGATATTGCTCAAAGGATAAGCAAACTGAAGTAGCAAGGGTCTGGTCGCATTTTCCGTAGCAACCGATAGAGTAGACGTGCTCAAGCGAAGAGCAGTGCACTACTTATTGGGCGCCCCTCGACAAGTTGGACCCGTAAAATACGCAATACTGCTGGCAACCGATAGAAAAGAATAGATGAGGATCGGCCGAAATTGACTGACAATAGACATAAGCCGACTATGACTTTGGATCGTAGAAATGCAATGAGCGATGTGTACCTACCTACTTAGTTAAATTGCGGCCGCTGATTTAACACAAGTAAAATAGTCAGGCGCCTTTAACATACGATGCGATGGCAGTTTCAGAGGATAATTTTTAGAGACCGATCGACTCGGTACTAAAATGGCGACCGATTGTAATTTTTTTGTTTCTTCACTCCATCATTATGATCACACCTGCATCGAACGCGAAACTATGGACGGACAATGTCGGCGTTCCGGGACGTACCCCGCATACAGATTACAGAGAGCAGTCTCAGGACTATTTACGGGCCAATGCCTTTTCGGCCAATTTTAGGAATGCTTATACGTCCGGTTTATAGGTGGATTAAAGGTTGTTTGTTTCTATAGGCCAATGACACGTTGCAAGATTCTTCGCTTGGTGGCACGCTTGGCGGCTCGAGCTACGCGATAATGTGACAGTTAGTTAGTAAGAAGAGTTTTCATAGAATAATAATAAAAGCAGAGCCTGATTGTGATTGCTCAAATTGTTATTTGTATGAAAACACAGCTCCTCTCCTCTTCACATTAAGCGTCCGGGTGTCCACAGTATAAAAACCAACAGTGGTATCATCTGTGATATTTGCACAATAGCAAACTTCCCAGTAAGAAATTTAAATTCAAATACACACTTTTAATTTCAATAAAATACAATACTAATAATTAATAAAAACAAAATGGATTTTAAAATTCATGTTATGATCCTATTACAGGGCAATTTTTGTTAATTTATTATTTAAATTTAAAGAACCTAATATTACTTATGATGTGACTACAAATCAAATATGTATTAATACAATTTTTTACTTACCATTTCGAGATACATCTAGCTCCACTAAGTTTTCGAAATTTTGAATATCAGGTGGAAGCTTGTGAATTTCGTTATCACTAAGTCCTAATCTTCTGAGTCGATGTAGCCTGAAGAAGTTCTGAAACAATATATTTTTTTTTAAAATCAATTTAAAATTTCGGGGTTAAAGCGTGCAAGTTGAGGTGAATGAATACAAACATACTCTATACTGACAAAGACTATGTGTGTGAGTGAATGATGTGAATAAATAAATAAGTGACTTTTTTTGAGGATTTAATGGTTGTATAGGCGCGGTAATTCGCGCTGAACGTAAAGGATCCAGGGTTCGATTCCCGGTTCGGATCAGTTCATAAAACGTTTTTTTGAAGATGTTTCTTTTTAAATTAGCTAAGACATTATTAATATTAATTCCAAAGAAATTGATTCCTCAGCGACCATGCTCTAAGTAAGAAATTAACATCCTTGTATGTTACAATATGAATTGATGCATGGTCTATCACTCATTTATTTATTGGTACAGACAAAAATTAATGAACCTTTTAGTTGAAAGTTTTGCTTTCTGGTATTTCTGATTGTTCAAGAATGAATCATACTTAGAGATGGGTCGAGGGCAAAAACAAATATGGACAAAATGGGCATAGACTTGGCATATTGGGCATAAACGAGTTTACGCCCAAATAAATGCCCAATCACTTGGCAGAAAAACTAATAACATTGTTTTGATAAAATAAAGCAGGAAAATACCTTAAAATTAATCCTTGTGTAAGTTTTTGTAAATAAAACATGTAATCAAATAATTATAGTCATAAAATAATCACTCTTGTTAAATCACAGTTGATAATTCAAATTATTTCAATCTAAGGTAATTAAAGAGGTTATAGTTGTGTATAGTAGCGACTAGCGACCAAACAAGAGGACCAAACTCTCGGGTATGAATCGTGAGCTGATGCGATTGCGACGGGAAGCGCCAGTCAGACAGATGCTATCAATAAAATATTCGGAGGTTGGCAAGACGCGTTCTTCAAATCTTGAATAAACGCCTCATACAGAAGGCGATTGAACAAAACCGGAGATCGAAAGACTTTGCCCAAAGAATAGGAAGATCGCATCAGACAAAGCTAATAATCTCGGATAGCAGAACCGTCACATCAGTCCTAGGAATTCTGCAGAGATTGAGGACTACTATTGCCTCTTATATGCCTCGCATGCCTTGAAACCTCCAACTGACGCTAATGACCCTAGAGCAACGCTTACACACCATTACACCGATGATCTCCCAGAACTAGACATAGGCGAAATTGAGGTGGCTCTCAAACAGCTTCGTTATGGGAAGGCGCTCGGCGAAGATGGAGTCACTTCAGAACTTTTCAAGGCAGGGGAAATGTTGACCGTTCTTGGGGAACTGAAGGGATTATTCAACTCCGTTATAGCCACTGGGACTACCCCGAAGGCGTGAAGCGAGGGCACCACGCCCTTTGTTTTTAAAAAAAGGAGATAAAGCTCTTTTGAGGAACTACGGACCTATCACGTTCCTGAGCCACGACGTCTATAAGCTGCTAAATAGCAACTTTGTAACAATGTTTAAATAAAACTTTGTAACAATGTTTAAATAAAACTTTGTAACAATGTTTAAATAAAACTTTGTAACAATGTTTAAATAAACATTGTTACAAAGTTTTGCTCATATAAAATAAACATGTACTAATGTATGATGAATGAAATATTTTATTTTTACACATTACATTACATATCACACTTAATCTTTTTTTAGCTTATTACCTGATATTCATTCTCAGTTTTCCAAATTTTTGTTTACCACATAATGTTTAAGTTTCTAGCAATGATTTATAAAATATTTAGTGATTTTTTTTTATAATGTGGCGGGTATAGTATCGTGCCCGACCGGGAACGGTCCGATAATTTCGCCAATGTCAGGTTCGGGGAAGCAGAGCATAGATAAATAAATATGCAATATTTACTCAATAGTACTATTATGGGAAAATTTCAAAACAAATATGTCAAGTCACTAATTACAATGTTTTTCGTAACCTAAAGTTAGCAGCCAGAAGTAAAATATATTACTTAAAACGTGCATTATGTGCCATCTAGTGTTTTCCGCCGGCATCATAGGTTTAACTTGCCAAATTGAATAATAATCATATTTATTTAGAATTATGTTAAACAAAGCGTACATCTTTATTTCACAGGCTTACCCTACCCATTGACTTTTAAGATTGAAGGCTGGCTTGTGTACAAAGTAAAAAATCATAAGAGTCCTTTTAAATTGATTTCACAATGCAGAAATGTTCGTTCCCATATTCTGATAAATGTTGATTAATGAAAAAATAGGAGATGAATTTTGGTAATTTTCAAATGTGTTTTGATTCGTAAGCAAATTTCAACAAAGTCCTTTGGTGCAAAAATTGTTCCTTGTTAATAGACCACGTTTTGTTATGATTTAATTACAAATATACAGTTTCCAGATTTTCCCTATACTTGTGGTACAGGATGGTGCTACTTGCCAAATTTCATAGTGTAGGACAACGGGAAATACCCTATACATTTTCAATCCTTTGAGAGTGTCGAAATATGCGTTTTTTGCAACATACATGGTCGCATCTTTTTTTCAAGTTAACTTAAAAATTTGTTTTTTTTCACAGCTTCAAGATACCATAGGCTTGAGTTTAAAATTTAAATTTTAACTCGATACCTGCACGTCTTGCGGCACTAAAGGGTCTTAACAAACACGTCGGACGGCATATCTTTTTTTAAAGTTAACTAAGAAGTTTGATTTTTTCACAGCTTCAAGAGACCGTTTCATCATCAGCCAACACTAGTCCACTGCTGGACATAGGCCTCTCCAATTGCACGCCACTCTGCACGATCCACGGCTACACTCATCCAGCTCCTGCCAGCAACCTTGCGAAGATCGTCGCTCCATCTAGTCTGAGGGCGTCCCACACTACGCTTGCCGACACGCGGTCTCCACTCAAGAACTCGTTTACCCCAGCGGTTATCGGTTCTGCGACAAATATGGCCGGCCCACTGCCACTTCAGCTTGCTTATTCGATGAGCTATGTCGATGACTTTAGTTTTCTGTCGGATTACCTCATTTCGGATCCGATCCCTCAGAGAAACTCCGAGCATAGCCCTTTCCATAGCTCGCTGAGCGACTTTAAATCTGTGGACCAGCCCTATCGTGAGTGTCCACGTTTCGGCTCCGTATGTCATGACGGGTAGGACGCACTGGTTGAAAACTTTCGTCTTAAGACTTTGTGGAATGGGCGACGTAAATACTCGACGTAATAGACGTAAGAGACCGTTGATTCGAGTATATCATTCAAATTTCAACTCGATACCTTCACGCCTTTCGGCACTAAAGAGTCTTGACAGACACGACGGACGGACAGACAACAAAGTGATCTTATAAGGATTCCGTTTTTCTCTTTTGAGGTACGGAACCCTAAAAATGGATGAACTTGGACAAGACTAAAGTCGTGTTCAATGATCATGCCATCCCGGACCGGTTTCCGTCGATGGCGTGGCGCGCGAGGTTGTCAAGTGGTAAGTCTACCCTGGGCCAGAGTTGGGTAAAGATAATTTCGAGCGGAAAATCGCTAGGAGAGTGCACCTTGGCTGGGCAGCGTCTTGTCACCACTGCCACAATGCCTGAAGAGCAAGGAATTTGATCAGTGCGTCCTACCGGTGATGACCTACGGTACGGAGCCAAAACGTGGAACATGACAGTAAAGCTGGCCCATCGACTTCACGTCACTCAGCGAGCTATGGAATGGTTGATGCTTGGGATTTCCTAAAGGGATAAAATCCGAAACTAGATCATCAGGCAGAAGACCAAAGTAACGGACATAGTACAAAAATAGAAGCAAGCTTTAGTAGCAGTGGGCTGGCCACATCTGTCGCAGAACTGATGGAAAGTGGAGTAAACAGGTTCCTTGGCAAACGTAGTGTAGCCCGATGGACGACAAGCTTAGGAAGATGGCTGGCAATGAATGGATAAAAAAGCGGGAGATCCTGCTCATTTTTGGTACTCTCTCTTGAGAGGCTCTCTTTGGTACAGCTGGACGTAAGGGAGGCTTGTGCAATAAGACATAGCTTTTTCCCAATTTGCATTATTCTAGGTCAACGAAAGTACCGTTGTGTTGACTTAGCTTAGAACTTTGTTTTTTCCACAGCTTCAATGATTTCAGACCTAAGTATTTGTTATTAATTCTAACTTGATACCTCCATGCATTCCCAGTAAAAAGAGTCAGAGAACTAGGTGATCTTACAATTGTTTATTTTTACCTTTTGAGATACTGAATCCTAAAAATAATTCAAAAGTACTTTTCCAAATTATCATCCCTTTTTTTTATGAAGATTAGAAAAGTATTTTTATTGAGATACAAAATTAACCTTATCTACAAGACAATGTTCACGGTATGTATTATAGATGACAAAAAATTTTGGCAAAATAGGAAAAACTTTTATTTTAATACTTTATTGATCAAGGTAATACAACATACATGATATTATTTCATTTTGTACCAATAATAATAAGATATTAGTGAATAATGCAAATTGTAAATACATAATCTGATTAATGGGTGTAAATGAATGAAGCCCGAGGACTCTTCTCATATTAATCAAAGAAATTAATTACTCTTTGATAAAAGTAAGTGAAACAACTATCTTACATGGAATTATCAAACATAATATAAATAAATAAATAATAAATAACAAAATGTCACAAGGTTTAAGTGGTGCAAGAAGCCAAAAACAGTGTATCTTATATATGATTGTGCTATTCAAATGTTTTGTACTTGGTAAGCATGTATTTTATACTGAAAAATTTGCATTCTATAATATGTTATGCTGGATGCGGGTGGCACAAGACCGATCTTTGTGGAAATCCTTGGGGAAGGCCTATGTCCAGCAGTGGACGTCTTTCGGCTGATGTATGGATGGATGGAATATGTTATCAAAAGTATTTGTCCACTGCTTTAAAAGCATAGAGCCATGGTGGTCACTAGTGACCCTCAAACAATAGATTTTTACTGTGTCTAGTTTCATAGTAATCACAGGTAGACTTGAAACAGTTATAGACCGTAACTTAATGTTATAAACTATTTCCTAAACATTGACGTAGCTAGGGATTTTGCCTAGAGTGTGGCAGCCAAGAGTAGATTTGGTCAACATTTTATTGTCTGTCTGTTCTGTCCCGACTCAGGACAGGATAAAAATTCAACAAATAGGATGCAGATACCCAAAGGAAATTCCGTCCAAGGCATCCATATACTTTTCTGAGCCAAGAATTGGATGTAAATACAACACTTCAATAAATATTTATTAATATTACTTTCCTTTTTCAGTTCAAATCTTAAATTTTATACATTTACTGTAAATGATTACATACATATTTGTATTTAAACATAAAAGGGTACATACAGCTTAAAAACAAGTTGTTTCTCCTGGCCCATAACAGATTTTCAGCATATCTGTATTATGAAAAATATTGCTTCAAGACGATTAACAGGTGGCTTTTAGTTTCTCATTTAAATTTCATAGCAAAAGGGGGAAGATCCTTTTTTCCAGACTGAATAGGTTATGTGTATAAACAATAAATGTATTTGAGGATTTAGAATTATTCTATTTGGCTGTTTACAAATTTTGTGAGCTGATAAAACATTGATGTTATTTACACCCAGTATTGGTAGGTAAACGCCCACGTCAAAACTTGACAGGTTAGATACATTTAAAATTTACCTTCGGTAAATCACGTATGTGATTAGCATCCAAAAAAAGCTCCTCCAAGCTTCTGGAATATCGCAATATATCTTCAGGTACGTTTGGCAATGAGCAATGCCGCTTGTCTACACATTCCACTTGGCGATTACATTTGAACAAAGGTATACATCGAAACATGTTGGACACTACACTTCAAACAAACTATAAATCGATAAAGCACTGCGACACATATTTGAGCACTTCTTTTGTTTTCACACTACTTCATCTTGATAAAATGGTATTAATAGTCAAAATAATCCGAAAAACGAAACTCGCACCTCACCCTAGAAAACGAAGCCACAAACTGTCAGTGTTGCCACATCATGACATCGTTCATGTTTGTTATTATTTAACTAAAACTTTTAATATTAAATAAACCTACTTTTAAAAAACCACTTGCCTTTTATGGAATTATTGGTATACAAAAAAATATGATCAATATTATGGAATAAATGAAGTTTGTTTATTATATTCC
Organism: Anania fuscalis; assembly: GCA_950371115.1. Classification (NCBI taxonomy): domain Eukaryota; kingdom Metazoa; phylum Arthropoda; class Insecta; order Lepidoptera; family Crambidae; genus Anania; species Anania fuscalis. The sequence continues at coordinate 9,298,722 of OX493338.1, read as the reverse complement.
TTGACGATGACATTGAGCAAACCACACACATCAACCATTAACAAGGTCACCTTGCCTATGAGAGGACATGACAATACTGTCTTCAGGTCTTAGAGCATTCATGCTCTAAGCTTCAGGTTAAGGAACGTAGACAGTCTACGTAGTATTATTTGATCAGTGGTAGACAGTACTATTATTTGATCAGTGGTACCCTCTCATTCAGAGACGTTTTCTAAAACCGGCGTAAAAATGTAGTTTATCAAAACCTGGTTTAGAGCTTGGTCCCCAGATTTATAGTAGAGATTGTACTAACTTTTTTTTTTCTAACGGACCTGTCGCTGAGCGCCCATGAAAAGACCTTGTCAGCTACAACCGGGCAGAGATGGCGAGCGCTGAAGGCGCAGTGAAGCCTCACACTCGAACTACACCATACTAGCAGGCGCGATCGGGCCAGTGTGGAGTACGTAAGGCACCCTACCAAGCGGCGAACCCGCCAGTGGTGGCGCCGACGCGGCCGGGGACTGCCTAGGCAGGCTGGACCGCCGTCGGGCTCCTTTCTGGCGGGCCCGATCTGGGGTGAACCGGACTCGGGGCTTCAAGGGCGCCTCTGTAGGCTCGGACCTCGGCTTGGGCCATCGTCCGAAGGTTGGACAGGGGAGAAACGGCCAGGCACATGTCTGTGTCGGCCGAAATGGAAGGCGGGACCTCGCGCCCTTCGGCGGGCGCGGTGAAACGAGCTACTCTGTTGTGTAGTACAGTAGTGGAACTGCTTAAGGCGGTGTTGGCTGTTGTGACAATCGCGGTGATATCATCAACCTGGTCATCGAGTACCTATGTGGCGAGGCCGACGGAATCGGCGAGCGACATCCTTCTGGGGCGTATACGTGGCGGCTTTGACTACGAGTGGATTGGGGTGGTTTATGACCTTATCAAAGAAGCGCTTCGACGCTTCTATCATATAGAGGCCCATAGACGGGATGTCGAAATCTGTGTGAAGATTGTAGATTATTACTAACCCCAGGAGTAAGGAATAAAATGGCAGCACCGACTATACAGGGTGAATGATTTCGAAAAAAGACGTTCGATTAGTTCGACTTGTCGCATCACTCACTGAAAAAAAAGTTATCATGTGCCAATCACTGATCAAATAAACTACGTAGTGCCAATGGCCACTCAGCTGGTTACTTTTCTTACAAGGTGTAATGATGACTAATCTATACATATAATTGAAGCTATAAAAAAAAACAATTTATCTCTCTATCTCTCGAAATGAAACAAAAGGTATGATTCCGAATTCAGCAGCACGCAGTAGTGCTGATCTCCATATTTTCTCTATGAGTTTATATGAGATTACATCGACAACCGTCTGCTGTAGTAGTTCGCGCTCCGGACTACAATGCCTGGGGGTTGTGGGTTCGAATCCCGCGTGGGGCAAATGTTAGTGTGATGAGCACGAGCATTTGCACCTAAAGCTGGAAACATACTATCGGACGCGGCTTACGGACGCGGCTTACAGCCGCGACTGATTAGTGTGCACGGTCATCGGACGTTGCTTGCGGACGCCATAAGTGTGACCACTTTAGTGTGACGATGATTTAGTAGTAATTTCAGTAGAAAATCTGTATCGTTTAGTAGATTTTGGAAGAAAATTCTGAAAAATAGTAGCTAATCAAAAATACAATTATCCACGCCAAAAAAACCGACCAAGTGCGAGTCGAACTCACGCACGAAGGGTTCCGCATCATTATCTGTAAAAACCGGCGAAGTGCGAGTCGGACTCGCGCACGAAGGGTTCCGTACCATTTTCTATAAAAACGGCAAAAAAAAAACACGTTTGTTGTATGGAAGCCCCCTTAAATATTTATTTCAACTTTCTAGCTATCACGGTGCATGAGATACAGCTTGGTGATAGACGGACAGACAGACAGACGGACAGCGAAGCCTTAGTAACGAGCAAAATAAATCACTTTGGTTGTATGGGAGCCCCCATAAATATATATTTTATTCCGGTTTTTAGTATTTGTTGTTATAGCGGCAACAAAAATACACCATCAAATGTGAAAATTTCAACTGTCTAGCTATCACGGTTCATGAGATAGACAGACAGACGGACAGACATACAGACAGACAGACAGAGAGACAGACAGACGGACAGCGGAGCCTTAGTAATAGGGCCCCGTTTTACGCTTTGGGTACGGAACCCTAAATAAATCTTGTCCGGTCCCGGGGATTTCCTGTAACATAATACTGAATACGGTGATAAGCGGGTTTCTTTTTCGCATACGTTATCAAATCGCTAGCTATCTTATAATAAAAATGTTCATGCAGTCAATAAGCACGTGCGAGCTCTCGCGCAGTCGGCGTCCTTCTGACGCTCGGACGCGTCCGCGCCCCGTGCATACCGTCCGCGGACGTTTTCGGCTACAGAAACATCCAGCGCGCCTGATTGCTGTAGGACGTCCGAGCGCTCAAGGTCAGCCCAAGGTTACGTTCGCGACTTACGTCCGATGGTTTGCACACCGTAGTGTACATTCAATACCTAGATTCCTTTAAGTCGCGGCTGTAAGCCGCGTCCGTAAGCCGCGTCCGATAGTATGTTTCTAGCTTTAGTCACGGATGCATTGATGTAAAAAGTAAAGATACGGCTGACAGAACAAATCGCCTTGCATTTCCTCCATACATGACACACTAACCCCATCTGTTAGACTTTGATGTCAACTGTCAAATAGCATCATAGAGTAACCACAAAATTACCCTTATGTAACCTTGTAAGAGCGGCTTATAACGAAAGAGGAACTAAGAAAAAAGTTTTTATTTCACAGATGTTATATTTAAAGTAGTATCAGAGTAAATATAACTTAAAGTAGTAGTATCAGAGTAAATATAAATAAAAATTTTGCTTTTTAAAATTCAATACGCCAACATAAATTAAGGTAAAATAAAATAATCTTTATTTGCTTAAACACGGTATGATTGGTATTTTAAAATGAACGTACCAAGCATGTTTAGACAAATACACATGTTTCAAATAAATACAGGGACGTCATTGTTAGTAATTGCAACTGTGCAAATAGAGGACGACATGATGTTTGTGGAGGGACACCGCATATTGCTCTTATGCATCTTTTTTGGGCAATAAAAGCTCTATTTATATTAAGTAGTATCACATCAGTAAACTGTAGCGTAATTTAGAACCTATAATGCATGATAGGTAGCAATCGCAGTTTTTGTTACAGATCTAACCTGCTTTAAAGCATAAATAAACTTATTGACTATGTAAATAGGTCCAGATCTGGCGAACGCGCCGCGAATGCACAGGATGCGCGCAGCGCGCGATTTGCGCGCGAGCTGCACGCGCGCGGCCTGCGATCCGTTACTGCAACAGATTGGTGCGCCTCTTTAGCGCAACTCATGCAAGGCTTGCACAGTGCGCGCGATCTGCGCGCGTACAGTTCTGGTTCACGTTCGAGCCAGTATATTAAAGGTCGCGTTCGCGCGGCTCGCGCGCAGCTCTCGCGCTGCGCCTGCTGTACAAACATTATCTATATGCGTTTTCCAATTTACGTCTTGTTCTATAGTTAAACCTAGGAAATTCGTTTGTTTTACTTCGTTAATTCTTGTGTCTTTATAATGAATATCAATATTTTTGTTTCAGTTTAATTGTATGTAAGTAATTAGTAAATACTTTAACATCAACATTACTTTTAAATAAAACTATACTTTTCTTATTAGTTGTAATGATGACTAATCTATACATATAATTGAAGCTATAAAACAAAAAACAATTTCTCTCTCTATCTCTCGAAATGAAACAAAAGGTATGATTCTGAATTCAGCAGCACGCAGTAGTGCTGGTCCCCATATTTTCTATATGAGTTTATATGAGATTACATCGACAACCATCTGGTGTAGTAGCGCTCCGGACTACAATGCCTGGCCGTTGTGGGTTCGACTCCCGCGAGGGGCAAATGTTAGTGTGATGAGCTGCCACGAGCATTTGCACCTAAGTCATGGATGTTTTTAAATGTATTTAAGTAGTTTATAAATATATTTAAGTATGTTTATTATCTGTATCTAGTGGCAATAGCACAAGATTTTCTTAGTTTGGGGCTAGATAAATGGGTGTTTGTGGATACAATTTATTTTTATAAGTATATGGAATCATACCTTAAAACTTTTATAAAAAAACTATATCAGATAATTTATATATATTTACTAATTACATTTCACTGTCCTTCGAATAAAACATTTTTTTTTACTTTTGCCTTTTGTTATTTTTGACATGTTTTCAATTTTTGACTCATAGTGCTTTAACACATCACAAACTTAAAATAAGTATTCAATAAATAATCATAAAATAAAATATTTATATTACATCGCATGTACTGGACTGGACTCGGTGCACTGTGAGCACTATTATGGCTATACTATAACAATACAACTAATGCACGCCGCTACAAAGTTGTATCGGTTTTGCACGGTAAATATGGCGTTGCTTCGTAAAATTGACAAAGAAGTTAGAAAATTGTTAAAGTATATAAATAAGTTTAGTGTTTATCAAATATGCGGCTTATTGGTGAGAAGTAATATTAAAATTTGTTTTAATGACCTTTCTGTCGTAATTTAAGGGGGTGCCGTGCGAACGAAAAACTTCAGAGAGAGCCGATCGGGACCGTACGTGAACACTCACACATAGAAAAATAGCTTTACAGAGCAGGCTGAACGACAGAGTAAACATTATCTACAATTTTTTTTTAAAGAAAAAATGAATATAAAGAAGTAAATACTATTTAAGATCATACATATTATTTAGTCTATAAATACCTACGTAAGATTTTGTTCTAAATAATATTTACAAACTTTATTATTAATTAATGAAACATTGTTTTTATTGAAAAGCAAACCTAAGCTTTAAATTGCAGAAAAGGTATTTAGGTAAGGAATGTGAAACACAAGCCAGTTTAATTGAACATAGGCGATCTAAATAATAGAGGACACTATGATTATTGTTCTAAATTAATTTTGAGTACCTAATCCTAAACCTAAAAGGAAGTAAACTAGAAGCTTCAAACTACAGACCGATAAGCCTAACCAGTGTAGTGTGCAAAGCAATGGATAAACTTTTTCACAAATCACCAAGTTATTCCACAGCAGCAACATGGCTTTTATCCGCATCGCTCTACCGTGTCAAATCTGTTGTCATGTCTGTCGTTATGGACAAACCAATTTAATAAAAAAGAACCTGTCGACGTAATTTACTTAGACTACGAAAAAGCTTTCGATAAGGTCCCAGCGAGAAGACTCCTACAGAAACTAGAACTTGTCGGAATACGTGGAAAATTACTTACTTGGATAGAGGCATTCTTACGGCAAAGGACATTACAGGTTAGAGTGGGTGAAGCATAGTCAGATCACTTAGAGATACACAGTGGAGTGCCCCAAGGTTCTGTTCTGGGCCCAGTACTGTACATTATTTACACCTTTGATCTTCCCAACCGCTTGCAATGTAAGGTCAGCATCTTCGTTGACGACACTAAAGTGTTTGCTAATCCACTGCTTGACTATGACCGTCTACAGAACGACCTAGACAGGATTGCCGGTTGGTCTGAAGAAGAATGGCTTATAAATCTCAACTCTTAAAAATGTATAGTATTACACATAGGCAAACGCAACCCTCGTCTGACTTACAAACTAGGTGATACTCAACTGATGGCTGTCGAAGTGCAAAGGGATCCTGGAGTGAATGTTACGGAAGATCTGAAGTGGGAAGAGCATATAACAATTATCACTAAAAGAGCCAAAAGCCTGATTTACCTCGTCAGAAAAGCTTTCAGTACCCTAACACCCGAGATGATGTTTCGCATATACAAAACTTTTGTCAGACCAATTCTCGAGTACGCCTATCAAGTTTGGAGTCCTTATTTTGTTAAAGACATCGAATTATTGGAGAAGGTACAGCGCAGCTTTACTAAAATACCGCGAATGCTTAAGCGGCGACCGTATGAAGAACGTCTTAAAATGTTGAAACTCACAACATTAAAAGACCGAAGAGAACGTGGATACCTAATTGAGACATATAAGATCTTAAATCAGCACTACGACAAGCCAGCACGATACAGGCAACCACCAGTTGTCTCAACTGCCTGCCTGATAAATAAATAATAAAATAATAATCATTGACAGGGATAACCTTATTATTCCGAGGCATACTTACTAATGACCACAGCACACCGGTGTGCCGAGGCACACAATTTGCGGAATACCATTTGCTATGAGTATGTAATTAGTTTTTAATGCACTTTTGAAGCCTTCTACTATGGCAGTTGACTCCGTACCGCTAGATGATCCAGTGTAATTTTAATAGCACACATGCTCAGGTACTTCAAGATTGCAATTCTAAGCTCACGCGCATACCATACACTATTCATTTTTAACAGCAATGTAGAGAGCTTTTTCTGTAGCCAATGATAATTGCAGCTTCTGATAAAGTTATTTATGTTTTGTAAATTTTTGTATTTAGCAATTCCATGCAAGGTTTAATTGAAGATAAATAACACTTGAAAAAAATCATCGACCTCAGGTGGGACTCGAACCCACGTCCCATCGCATACCGGGCGAGTGCTTTGACCACTAAGCTACCGAGGACGTCACGTGACAAGATGAAATTCCTCAAGTGTTTTTTTTTCTCGCTGTCAAAGCCAGCGTATTCTGATCAATGTTGTAGCTATATGTATAGCTGAGTAGTATACTACCGTCAACACCCTATAGAAATATTTTTACAAATATTTGACTATTAGTTAAGATCAGAAATGCTTAAACATTGTAAATTTTTGTATTTAGCAATTCCATGCAAGGTTTAATTGAAGATAAATAACACTTGAAAAAAATTATCGACCTCAGGTGGGACTCGAACCCACGTCCCATCGCATACCGGGCGAGTGCTTTGACCACTAAGCTACCGAGGACGTCACGTGACAAGATGAAATTCCTCAAGTGTTTTTTTTCTCGCTGTCAAAGCCAGCGTATTCTGATCAATGTTAATGAGTCCCACCTGAGGTCGATGATTTTTTTCAAGTGTTATTTATCTTCAATTAAACCTTGCATGGAATTGCTAAATACAAAAATTTACAATGTTTAAGCATTTCTGATCTTAACTAATAGTCAAATATTTGTAAAAATATTTCTATAGGGTGTTGACGGTGGTATACTACTCAGCTATACATATAGCTACAGCATTGATCAGAATACGCTGGCTTTGACAGCGAGAAAAAAACACTTGAGGAATTTCATCTTGTCACGTGACGTCCTCGGTAGCTTAGTGGTCAAAGCACTCGCCCGGTATGCGATGGGACGTGGGTTCGAGTCCCACCTGAGGTCGATGATTTTTTTCAAGTTTTATTTATCTTCAATTAAACCTTGCATGGAATTGCTAAATACAAAAATTTACAATGTTTAAGCATTTCTGATCTTAACCAATAGTCAAATATTTGTAAAAATATTTCTATAGGGTGTTGACGGTAGTATACTGCTCAGCTATACATATAGCTACAACATTGATCTGAATACGCTGGCTTTGACAGCGAGAAAAAAAACACTTGAGGAGTTTCATCTTGTATGCGATGGGACGTGGGTTCGAGTCCCACCTGAGGTCGATGATTTTTTTTAAGTGTTATTTATCTTCAATTATTTATGTTTTTCTATACGACCTCTTACTCCAACAATGCATGATGGAGTAAGAGGCTAAAACTGTTATCATCGGTACGCCACATGCATTTACGTCACCATTTTTAATAGCCACTCAAATTCTTCTATGCTCCCTTTTTTGCTATTTCCTCTATGACTTTCTCTTTGGCCAGCTCCCAGAGTTCACATACTTTAGCATGACATTTAGTATTAAAGATTTTCCGACATGCAGGGTATATCAAGAGGAGTTTTGACATACTCAAGAGCACCGACTCCCATACCTATAGACATAATGTTACTCGTGATTGTGTGTCAGTTCTTTGCTGCTTTAAGGATTTCTACAACTCTCCAATTTGAATTTTGCACACCATGTAAAGTAGTAATGAAAACCATTTTTGTTTTCTCCAGTAATATTTGAATTACTTAAATTGCAACCAAATTGAGAATTGGGGTGTGTTAGTGTGTGTGTAAGGGTTGGGACCCGAACCCACGACCATCGCATACCGGGCGAGTGCTTTTCCAACTAAGTCACCGAAACATTTGCAGAGCAGACGAAATCTTTCAAGTGTCAAAAACTCTGGTTCTGACAGCGAGAAGCTGTCAGAGCCAGCGTTTTTAGAACCCGATGCAAAAGAGATGGGTGTTATAACTTTAACGTGTCTGTCTGTGTATTAGTCTGTGGTATCGTAGCTCTTAAACGGATGAACCGATTCTCGTTTAGTTTTTGTGCCATAGATAATGATTATTATCCTAAGTGTTCTTAGCCATGTTTCATGAAAATCTTTTCAATCATTTAAAGAGCATCAGCTCTTTTCTAGTTGCTGCCGGGATCTGACTAATTTTCTTATGTCCGATTGATTCGAAATTTTGTACCGTGTTACTTTAATGATATTGAAAGTTTATGGTGGGTAATGTAACCATGACCTGATCAGACGTTTGATTGAAGATCATCAGCTCTTTAGTAGTTGATGAGAGGACCTGACCACCTTCCACATTGATTTGAAATTTGGTACCGAGTTATTTCAATGATATTGAAAGTATATGGTAAGGTAATCAACACCTAGGCAGCCAATACAGCGTTTTTGGGCTCTTGTGAATGGTGATTATACATTCTGTCAAAAAAGTTTCGGGAATTGATGATTTGTTTATTTATTTGACAGTGATGACATGACAACACTGTCTATTTGGCTACGGGCGGATTGCCCTCTACCAGTGTCGAGTCAAAAACGGGGAATCAGGGAAATATTAAGGCCTAAGATCGAAATTTGGAAAAAAAGGAGTTACAACGAGATCAGGAGACTAGGGAAAGGTAGAATAACTTCTATTACATGGGAATAAAATAAATATAACATTAGGTTTGTGCCACGTTTCTGACAGAGCAAAAACAAATGGCTCATACATATTAATTAAATAATAAAAATCACTCTTTACTCTGGCAATTCCATTGAATTACTTTGGCGTGTAAATCCATCTTGGAGGAATCGAATGCAACTTTCTATTATGGGGGCAGCGTTGGACGGTGAGTTTGAATTAAATTGGGAAACTAAATTAATTAGGACTACAATAAGGTCTGTAAGATTCGATTTTTGCTGATCTTGGGGCTGGCTCATAATGGCGCAACCATCCCTTGGGGAGGGGAAGGAATAATCCTTAATTAGTTCACTATGAGCTTTTTTGTCATAGCCCTTAGAAAACGATGGTTAAGGGCGAGGGGTCAAAAGAACTGTTTTTTCATAAGAATTTGTTGCCTTGGAAGTTTTAATTTTAGCAGAAGTATCCCGAGGACTGATCACTTGTGTTACATTTTCAGGACTGGAGGACAAAATATCAGCATATGACTTGGAAGCCGGAGGGTGAAGTTTGGAAGCTTCTACATAAGAAATTGAATTTTCAGCCATATAAGTCTTAATATTTTTTTGGCGCATGAATTCTGGACAAGACTTACTGGTTGCAAAATGTGAACCAGAACACAAACAACAAGAGGCATGATGATCATCAATAGCACAAGAATTTCCAAAATGGCTCTGTCCACACTTAAAGTAGCGGGGCTTTGATCTGCATTGTGTTTTGGTATGGCCAAACCGGCAGCAGTTAAAACACTGAATTGTAGGGAAAATGTACAAATCTACTGGTAAAGCATTGTAACAAATGAAGACTCGTTTGGGCAAAGTTTGTCCATCAAATGTGATAACTACTGTTTGGGATGGCTTCCAAGATGCAGAACCATCAATAGAAGTTTTGAAATTAAGGCGTCTTACTTTCATTATTTCTCTACGTCCAATTGGTACAGACATGTTAGCTTTAACTTCATCAGGTGACCAATCCGCAGGAACACCACGAACAAGTCCCATTCTGGTGACATTGAATGTAGGTACAAAGGCTTTCAATTTGTTAGATTCCAAGCTATAATGGCCCATAAAGAAGTTAGCATCAGAGAACTTCGAGAATGATACTGATATTTTATTACGGCCAATATTTTTAACACTGCCATCAATTATATTTTTGAAGGAATACTTTTTTAAGAATTTCCCAACCTCAATCGGGTGCAAAGTGGCTCCGTCATTAGGAGAGGCTAAGTCTTTTTGCACATGAACAACATATGGAGCAATATCTGAGTCATTGTAAGTTTTACGCCCTATAGGTGTGTTATTATTCGGCAAGTCTTGACTATTGGCAACTGCATGTGGAACTACAGCAGGCAAATCATTCTGGCGCGGTACAGATTCTCGGTTTACTTGGCCTAATTTTTTACGCTTTCGTTTAATAATATGCTCATGTTCTGTAGCTGAAGTTGAAATATCGGTGTCAGAATCGTTTGTAACAGTTACAAAGTATCCTACCGGAGGTGGAGAAAGGTTAACATCAGGAAGATCGGCAAGTTCGTCGGATAAAAGTGGAGGAGGTGACCCTCCCGGATCATCGGGAGGATCATTCATTTTCAAAAGAAAACTGTGCAACTCACCTACTTTTTCCCAAATAAACACTACTAAACAATAAAATATGTATACAAATAATAGTTATCTACACAAACACTACCCTCCTGAACGCAATTCCTTAAATATTAAAAATAAAATTCAGAAGGAAAAAAAGACGCCCGTCGAGTCTAAAGATTCCCGCGCTTTTTTTCCTGATGATTTGTTTATATGGTTCCAAATTCAAAATTATATTTTTTTCTTGTTGTTAGATTGGCACAACTGTTTTCCATTTTGGCGCGGAGTTTGAGCTACATCTGATAATTAGATTAAATACAGTATTGTTTTCAGTTATACCATATCTAGTGTGTATTGCGAATGTCATAATGGATAAAAACATCGAACAAAGAGTTTGTCTTAAATTTTGCATCACCAATGGGATTTCGTGTTCGGAGTCTCTGAAAATGTTACAGAAGGCTTACGGTGAATCGACTTTATCAAAAACACGTGTTTATGAGTGGTACAAAGCGTTCAAAAGCGGTCGAGATGTGATGGAAGATTTGCCTCGCTCTGGTAGGCCATCAACGTCTGCTACTGAAGATAACATCGCAAAAGTGAAGGAAATACTGACTGAAAATCCTCATTCAAGTTTGAGAGAGCTAGCCGTATAACTTTCTGTGTCACACGAGTCGATTTGTACCATTTAAAATAATCAATTGGGTATGAAACATGTCCCAAAAGAACTGAATTTTCTCCAAAATCTCAATCGCAAAAGAGTCGCTGAGGACATGTTAGAACGAGTCAATTCCGACCCAACATTCATGAAACGCATCAAATACTATTCAAAATATTTTTTGTGGAAATTCAATTCAGAAATTTTATTAAATTTATTGACTTGACACGGCGAATATCTTTGGACAGAAGAAAAATACAAAGGAGTATGTATTTAAAATCTTACAAAACAGTATGTACTGTTTATTAGGAACTTTTTGTATAGTCAACCATAATTCGGTGATATAAGGCACTGCACAGACGAAGGGCGGACCAGAAACGTTTTTACTACTATTTATAACAACAAATAAAATATAACACATCTAAAATATAAACCATTAAACTAAAAATAATAAATTAAAATCACTATCTTTTTCGAACGCGGCTTATTCTGTGACGTTTATACATAACACGACTTTAATGTCAAAAACGTTGTTTTTAGTTCAGAAAAGTTCCACAATTATCTATATCTATTTGGTGGTTTGGGCCATACTTCACCACGCAGGCCCAGTGCGGGGGGTAGTTGTAAGTAAGGCCAGTGATTAAACCTTACTGTCAGATGTAATCAAGCCGCCTTAAGGCCTCTGACTAGGCTTCACGACCAATATCAAGCGATATTAGCCGGGACCAACTTTTAACGTGCCTTCCAAAGCACGGAGATGCTCGTGATTAAATGTCACTAAATATGGTCGGAATGGTCACCCATTCACTCACGACCGCGGCGTTATGTGCTTAACTTTATTAATTGAAACTAAAGTACTGCTGCCACTGAGCTACGAACATCTCGATAAAGATATTTTAGACACCTCAAAGGTTTAGTCGTAACCTTTTGAATTTAATATTATTAGAAATATGTATTATTGATAGTAAACATTAATAATTTACTAGCTGTGCCCGCGACTTCGTTCGCGTGGACTACAGGATCTTTGGTGTGTCTCATAATTCAGCAACATTGTGCTCTGCGCTGCAGCACGCATCAAAAATGAGCTTTTTACTTTGGGTTTGAAACACTCGGGTTGTATTTATCAAAAGACAAACAGGCGTAAAAGTGTGACTCTGTTTGGACTTCCACACGACCTACAACCTTTCATCCCCATAGTATAGGTTAACATTTCAAAAACATTAGAAATTTTCATCTCAAACTCTTCCGGCCTTTTTTACAATAAAAGGTAGCCTTTGTCCTTAACTAAGATTTAGTTTAGATTCAGTAGTTTCCTCGTAAAAGCGTAACAGACAGACAGAGTTACTTTCATATTTATAATATTAGTAAGTATTGTGGTAAATGATACTACTGCTAAAGTTTTTACTTGGATTTATTTAACATGACTTGCCATATTAACTTATTACAAACTCTTCAACTCTTAAATTAGAGATTATGCCCCTACATTAATGATTACTTCGAATTACATAGTAACTGATTAGGAACTGCCTACTTCAAATGCTCACGAGCAACTGACCGAGTAGCGATCTCTACCGATACTACTGCGGTGTTTTCCCCACCACAACTCAATTACGCCATGTCTTTTTCCCGGTCGACCAGTAAGTGTTGCCAACATTTGATAATAAAATACATCGAATCGCGACAGTATTGTATATTCTTGATAATAATTATGCCTGTTGTGTTATAAAGAATCAATCAATCATTAAATGATTATTAAAATCAGAAGATTTTTTATTACAATAACACCAAGTTCCTAGCCCCAAACTTAGTACAGCTTATACTATGGCGACTAGGTAACGGATAAATTTACTTAAATACATTTATTAACGTCCATGACCTAGGTAAATTACAAAAAGAATAAACACAATTAAAAAACACTGTAGTTTTTTTTATAAAATAAATTTAAACAATTAGAGTACTAGTACATACATAGCTATGACTTAGCCTAAAACACAAACACTATGACCTAAGCTGATAAGCAAAACCTAGAAGCCTATTACGTGACGTACGTAACCGAAATGCTTACGCCTCTAAAGCTCGATCAGAAGTGGAACAGTAGTGAAGTTATTAGTTTTTTATTAAAACTTGTTTTATTTTACCATTTTTAGTGTTAGGACTTTAACAATACTTTATCGTCCAATTGAGGATCTACCATTATAGAAGTCGTTTAAAAATATCTTCTAAGTAGGTCTTCCATCCCACTATTAATGCGCTCGCTGTTAGATGTTATAAAATAGTTTCTGCACTGTTTTTGATTTTAAATCCTTCCTAAAGTTATTTAAAAATAATCCCTTAACAGCGAATACTAAACAAATTTAGCTATGTACTTGCACTTGAACTTATGCTATGTTTAATTACACATTAAGAAAGATACCTAAAACTATTTTTTTTACGTATCTTTACCACTGAGTCTTTCGGCAGCGTTTACCCGGTCCGGGTTCCGGCTGGGTATAGACCGAGCCTAAGCCCGGATGCAATACGTCGCTTAAGCATTAAGGCTCGGTCTATACCCAGCCGGAAACCGGACCGGGTTAACGCGGATTCAATCCATCGCTTATGCGATAAGGTCGTTTTTTGAACGCATTCTTGCGGATGCTTACGGATTCCGGCAGCGTATAGACCGAGCCTAAGTTCGTTTTTTAAAAAAGTTCTATAAAATATCGGCCGGAAACAGCTTATTATAAATCCTAGCCTTGCAGATAAGATAGATTACGTTATCAAATCGTGCTAATTATGGATGGGGCTTCGAGACTTTTTACTCGATCACAAAAATTCGTTAATTCATTCACATCATTTATTTTATTCATTCAGCCAGGTGACAGATCTTATTAACAATACTGGCTACGCTTATGAAGCCATAAAAGGGGTAAAAAATATCTGTCATGGCGTCATCGAAAGTAAGTCGAGCTGACATTTGGCTGTCATAGAAATCTGAATAGGCACTGGCATAAGGCTGTCAGTAGCCTGTACTCAGTGTCAAACTTATCAATCTCTTTGGTTCCACGTTTGGTTCCACGCATCAAGTATTTTAGGGATTTTTCCTTTATTTCTAAATTCGTAAGAAACATACGTTATTGGATGACAATTTTACTAAGGTTTCTAGAGCTAATATTTCAAACGTTTTTGCAATGATCAGCAACCAAGCTAAAAATGGTTTTTGTAAAATATTATATTATTAATTCTTAAAGTAGGTAGGTAGGTGAACCGGAAAATGTGTACTGTCACCTCACCTCACCACTCTCGTCTCTCACCCACGATTCCCACGAACACACCCACGAACGAACTCCAACAAATTAAATCATCTTGTTGTTGCTTTGAAATTTTGAATTGAATTTCTTGAAAGAAAAGTGTTGGAAGAAAAGATTGGGTTGTGCGCGATTAGCCGATCACTGTTTTGTGGTTTTCGCTATAATCAAAAAGAGAAGAAATACACGTTTTGAAAGCTACTTAGAGCTTAGCTAATTTTATTGCATTGCAGCTTGTTGAGGAATCGACTCCAATTCCAATTATGTCTTTTAATTTAGGATTCATTGGCGGAGGTAACATGTCAACGGCTATCTTTAAGGGAATTTTAAAAAATGGTTTGTATTTCTTCCTCTTTGTCGGTTCCTTTATATGACAATAATTATGATATTTCAGATGTTCTTATGTGGAAGTAAACGCTTTTATCTATTCTGATTATTAAGTACCAATTTTTAGAAGACATTTCAAATTTATTCGAGGCTATTCCTCCACAGATGATGATATCCTGCTCATTAAGTATAGCATAGGTATTTTCCCTAATGAGAACACTTTCAAATGCAGATGCTCATCCAGCCTCTATGATATGGGTATCAGGACCACATCCAGAAAACTTAATTCATTGGAGTAAAATGGGTGCCAATGTGACTGAAAAGAATGAAGTAATTTTTAAAAATTGTGACATCGTTTTCCTTGGCATAAAACCTGGTAAGCTGAATGAGGCACTGAAGGATGTCGGTGACACTTTGATACATAGACTAGATGACAATCCGGACTTGTTGGTCATATCTATGCTAGCTGGAGTAAGCCTGGATAGCCTCCAGAAGGTAAGTGTTTCATACATAAGGAGGGTACTCACCTAGCTGTGTAACATGTAAAGTATCTGATACTGTATCTCGATGGGTCACTGCAAGCTTAATGCCAGCGGTTCGTAGCAGGCTCATGCCTACATGCTCACTTGATACAGTATCAGATATGTTACATGCTACATGGCTAGGTGAGTACCCTGCTATAGATGTATGCAATGTGATATGGGCGGTACTTCTAAGGCTAAGTGCAATATTAAATTTTATCGACAAAAATAATTATTTGGGGTGTCAAACACTCACCCCTTATGAATAGTGGCCATTTTGTTTTTTTTACACTTTAGGCAATAACAAAGGTTTTATGTGTCGTAGTAGAAACAAGATAGCTAAAAGAAAAGATTAACTGACCATAAACTTTATTTCGGGTGTTTAGGGTTTCCTTGGCTAGAAAAAAAGTCATTTAATTTATGTTGGAAAAAATTTTTTTTGTCAATTAAATTAGATACAGAACTTAGCCTTAACGGGTTAGAGGTACTGCCCATATCACATTGTATAACGAGTTAATAATAATGGTGACAACAACTGCATTTTACAGCCAAAATCAGCATCTTATGGAAGAAATGAATAGGAAACCAATTTTAAGCTGAATTAAATCTGTAGAAATAAATGTTATTTTGTCAATTTTCAGGAGTTCCATGCATCAATTCCCAAGCCTGAGTTACTGAATTTTATAAAATTTGCCCGAATTATGCCCAATGTTCCTATGGCAGTAGGTTCTGGAAGTTGCTTATACACATGTAGGAGTTTGGGAGGAAGACAAAAGTATTCAATGGTCAAGCTTTTGCAAAGTTGTGGGAACTGTGAAGAAGTCCCAGAGAATTTATTGGGCCCACTAGGGGTGCTAACTGCCTGTGGCCCAGCCTATGTAAGTATAAATTTAAATAAGTATTATGAAATACTGAATTCCGATTTTAAAATATCAAGCTGTAAACTGGTGGCTTTGGAAATCTGATTTACCTCAAAACTACAGCAGCTTGGTCCTTCTGTAAGTGTTCTATACATTTTGATTTTGTTTACACATTTTCACTTTCTTGCTATACCTGTATAGCACAAAAGAATACAACAACCTTATCTTCTTTTGTTATATTGCTCCCATAAAAAAGGTGGTTTATTTATACCGGCTGATTATGAGGTTTTAAGGAGTGTTCTATTTTGTTTGTACACCATGTTATATTAATCTTTAGAAGACTAGACGACCTCCATAGCCGAGAGGCGAGCACGCCGGATTGTATAAGGCGGCGTCTCTGAGGTTCCGAGTTCAATCCCCGGTCGAGTCAATGTAGGAAACAAACTTTTCTATGTTTTCTCGGGTCTGGGTGTTGTGGTACCGTCGTTGTTTCTGATTTCTATAACACAAGTGCTTTAGCTACTTACCTTAAGATCAGAGCAAAGAATTTGAAGTTGTCCAATATTTATAAAAAAAAAAGTTATGATGATCAAGTTTCTTTCAGATATTTATGGTTATTGAAGCATTAGCTGATGGTGCCGTAAAGCAGGGCGTCCCAAGAGAAATGGCTATGCGTAGTGCGGCTCAGATGGTGATGGGCAGTGCTAACTTAGTGCTTGAATCTAAGAAACATCCAGCTCAATTAAAGGATGAGGTGTGCTCTCCTGGTGGTTCAACTATTTGTGGAGTCAGTGTACTTGAGGAGGGTAAACTAAGGTAATGTATTTATTTGTATTAATAACACCAGAGCTTAATTTAACAACAACTTAATTTTTTAATTTTTTTCTCATTAATTCTAAAAATATACTACTCTGTCAAGAAAGTACCGGGAAAAGATTAATAATACACAAAATGTTAGTTATTCATCCAAATTTATTTTATCACCTTCAAAGTATGCTCCTTCAGAAGCGATACACTTACGCCAACGAATAATCCAACCATCAAAACATTTTTTAAACGCTTTTTCCGAAATCGAGTTCAGTTCTCGCCGCGAATTCTCCTTTATGTCTTCTACCGAATGAAATCGTGTGCCACGAAGTGGTAATTTGAGTTTAGGAAAAAGAAAGAAGTCGGCTGTATCTGGTGAATAAGGCTGGCTGCTTGATGGTATTTGTTGAGTTTTTGGTCAAAAATTCGTTCACAATGATGGCCTTGTGGGAAGGCGCATTATCGTGGTGCAAAATCCAAGAATTTTCATTCCACAAATCTGGCCTTTTTCGTCTAATTTGCTTAAACGCCGCATAAGGCTTAAATAATACCCTTTTTTATCGTTTGACCTGCTGGCAAGAATTCTGATTGTACAACACCGCGACAGTCAAAGAAAACAGTCAACATGACTTTGACTTTCGATCGAGTTTGGCGCGGTTTCTTCGGTTTCGGTTCAGTTGGAAGGCGCCACTCCGAAGCTTGTTGACTAGTTTGCATGTCAAACTCGTAAACCCACGTCTCGTCACCAGTAACAATGCGTTTCATGAATGTTGGGTCGGAATTGACTCGTTCTAGCATGTCCTCAGCGACTCTTTTGCGATTGAGTTTTTGGAGAAAATTCAGTTCTTTTGGGAGTAGCGGCAACATGTTTCATACCCAATTGATTATTTAAAATGGTACGAATCGACTCGTGTGACACAGAAAGTTCGAATCCTAGCTCTCTCAAACTTGAATGGGGATTTTCCATCACATCTCGACCGCTTTTGAACGCTTTGTACCACTCATAAACACGTTTTTGATAAAGGCGATTCCGTAAGCCTTCTGTAACATTTTCAGAGACTCCGAACACGAAATCCTATTGGCGATGCAAATTTTAAGTCAAACTCTTTGTTCTATGTTTTTGTCCATTATGAAATTCGCAATTTATGGTATAACTAAAAACAATACTGTATTTAATCTAATGGGGAGGAACACGCAAAGCTTTTTGTAGATGGCGCGATCGTCGCTTGTACCCTGTTGACTGCTAGTGTCAAGTGTGTATTTGCGATTTTTCCGCATATAAAGTTTTTTAGCGTTTAAAATGTATTCATTAATGTCTTTTTCTGAGCTTCAAAGCGGATTTCGTAAAAGGACCAGAACAATTCACGGAAACGTTGTGATTTGATAGAGAGGTAAGCATTGAAAATATTGAAGGTTACATTCTATTTCCTGTGCATAATTCTGGTTAATTTGGACTATATCTGTTATTTCTTCTAGATTGGAGGCTTATGAGCGGAACCGAAACTTTGGCGCTGTCTATAACATTACAGATGATGTTGCATATGCGTCTCTGGCGATAAAAAAAATCAGAGACATTGATGCCAATTTTCCACTTCCTAGCTTAAGGAAACATGAAATACATTTTTATTTAGAAAGGTATGAAGTATATTCAAATAATTTCCTGATATTTATTCAATACACTTTTTAAATAATAAGTATTCATCATCTGATGCTTTTTGTTTCACAGATACAACAGCAAGCAACAAAAAGTTCTGTATGAAGCATGTCATCTCCTAACTGTCCACCTCTACTCTGCTGGTGATATCACATACATGAAAGGATAATGTAAAGCAAGAATGGAGAAAGTTAATTTTCTACCATTGTGAGCGCTGCGGATAGTGGCATGTATGCATGATGTAAACATGTATCTCTAATTCAATACCAGAGGTCATGAAAGTTCTCCAGATTATGGGAAGTGTATTTAGGATATGTGGTGGACAAGCGTGGATTGGATTGTGAATTTCTAAGTAGTCTTGATAAACTTCTAAGCAAACATACAATAATTAAATTAAGCACCCGTATAAAGCTAAAAAAAGCTTGATATATGAAATTACTGTGCCTTAGTTAAGTATTAGTGTTAGAGAGTTGTCCTTTGAACAGAAAATTCCTTACTACACACAAACACATAGATATTTATTTTGTACTGGTAGGAAATTCTGCAATTTCATTGATGCATAGCATGTAGTCGTGATACTATTTCTTTAGTAATAAGTATGATACTCACATTTGTGAAATGTTACTTTTTTTTATAAGCATCATTATGAAGTAATGGTATATTTAAAGTTAGTAACATGCTTAAAGGTTATTTAAAAATAATAATAAAAAACAGATATAACTTCCTAGACTTTTATTGATTTTTTTTATAAATAGATTCCCTAAAATTGCAGCGCTTGAGAGTTTTTCAGTTCTTCATAATAGTAAGGCTTAGTAAGTAATTGAGATTTTCGTTTATGAAAAGGAGGTACCTGTTCTAACTATTACATTTCTTTCTGTCTCTTTTGTAAGTATATTGCCTCCGCTTTGTCATTTAGTTAAAAGTTCACAGCACTCTACAGTAGAGAGACAGGCAAGTAGTGGAGTCCTTCATAAATTCAAGAAGAAGACAGGGTAAAGCACTAACTAATATTTTCAATGTATTAGTATGTTTAAAACTGCTCCATGAAGCTTGGCATGATTTGGGCTTTTTAGGTTTCTGTACTTTTGTTTCAGTGCCAGTGAATTCACTAAACTGTTACCCGTTTAGTATATTATACTTTTTCCAAAATAGTCTTCTTTTATGAAATATGCTGTGAGTAATCGTGCAATTTTTACATCCGTAAAGCAGATTCTCACTGATTTTTGCGTTTATAGTCCTTAGGGAATAAATGAACTACTTCAATTTTACAGTTTAAAGCACCACACTGTTGCATTGCGACTTTAATCCTCGAAAATATGGTAAACAAACAGAAATGATTGCAAACTTCCATACAATCTGACAGATGTTATGTCAGATCTAGGTACAAGACAATAAGCGCCCCTGGCGTGATAAAAAGTTAGTTTTTCTCCCCATTATCAGATGTAACTCAAACTCCGCGCCAAAATGGAAAACAGTTGTGCCAATCTAACAACAACAAAAAAAAAATTTTGAATTTGGAACCATAAACAAATGATTAATACCCGAAACTTTTTTGACAGTATGTATGTTACAAACTTTATAGTGGTAATATCAAAATACAAAACATTTTTTTTATGAAATAGGGCATTTGATCTGGACCAATTGCCTAAAATGTATTTTTTTACTCAATAATGGTACATTTTGGTTGTGTCTTTTTTCAGGTCAACTCTTATTAATGCCTTAGAAGCATCTACCAATAGAACAAAGAAATTAGATCCTAAATCAGCGAATTCAGAATGATCTGAAAAACAAAAATAATGATTATCCATCTCTTCACCCTTATCCGCCACACATGACCTATGTTGACAAGTCATACATATTAAATCAGATTTTTACAATAATTAGCGAAATTATATAATTCTAGTGATTACTAGCTGAACTAAATAAAATGTATAAACTTTATACCCATCTAAAAGCTAATAAAATTGTTGCTAAATATGGTTAAATTATAGTTGCACGAAACATAAAAACATTTATATAAAATATACAGGATGAGTAGTAAGGCATTTAGTAAGGCATGTAGTATGGCATATAGTATAATTAATATGTAGTATGTTATCAGCAGCTGCGGTACAAAAACGTGGGCTCATATGGAAATCGCTAGTTAGCTCTTTACCTTACAACATTAAATAGATCAATAATTTAACTTGAATAAATGTGTGAAAAGCATAGGACACTCCTTAAAACTATGTGATCAGCGGGTCTAAAACGGCCGCATTGGATGTTTCATATTCCGTTCATAATATGTTTTATTTAGCAAATCTTAAAATAAAATGTTATTTGATGAATCATAAAATGAGCCTCGAAAATTTCATATTTGCAGTTCATCTAATTTGACAGTTTTGTATGGAAATTCGTAATATGGTCCACTTCCGTGGTCCACTTATTATGAAAAGAGTAATTCATATTAAATGTCAAATTGGTGAACCACCATTTTAATGTTATTTTTATTATTATTTTGTATTGATATTTGTAGAACACACAAAACTTGAGTATTTTGAAACATTTTGTTCCTTTGTGTTGTTAAAAACATTCATTTTCACAAAAACCGTAAAGTAAGATTGGACGCGTCACTATATTTTTTTAACGTCATCAAATATGATCCATTTGATGAAATGAATTGCATATGATTCATTTATTAATGTGGCCGTTTTAGGATTTGCAAATCATTTCCGCTACATTTCACTAAATGAATCAGATTAAAAATGAAACATCCAATGCGGCCGTTTTAGACCAGCAGCTGGTTATATGACATATACAACTTTTTCTATGGAAGCAACATCAAAATCAAGATTTTGTTTAGCTGCTGCTTAGCATACAAATTTACTTGTATGTAACTCTGTATATGTTAAACGTGAAATATGAAATGAAATGAACCCATCATTACCTAAAATGTATGTATTTAAAGTATGCAGCCTCTTCATTTTTTTATTAATTTTGTTTTATCTGTTCGCAACAAAGTTATTAAACCGACTTTTATTATATTATTACTTACATAAGTATTATCTGTTTTAAATGCTCTAGTATTTTTTTGTTTTAAACTTAATTGCATGATAGACGGTGATATTATAGTACTAAGTATTATACTGTAAATACTGTGATATCATTTTTTGCATGACAATATGAGAATAGAAATAAGTATTATACAGCAAGATCTGAATATGAAATATTGAAAAAGTATTTTTAAATAAGAAATATCACTGTATTATACAATTTTGTGCATTGTTTATTTATTTCAAAAAATGAATTTATGTATTTCCTTCAAAGAACGTAATTAGGTTGCAATACTACAGCAACCTTTGCTATGGAAAATTTACCCTTTTTCTGGCAAAAATAACATCTGTCCTGAGGAAACCGTATAGAAAAACGTGTTTTCTAGGCAATACATGACTTCATATTCTATAGGTATGATTTTATAATAATATTTTTTTTAGTCCGTTGGTATACTTATTTTATGCAGTGATTTTTGTATCAGTGACCAGCAAGATAAACCAATATAATAGTATTAAAAAGCCGTCTCTTAAACGAATATATATTTTTGTTTTTTTTTCTGTAATCTATACTATAATAAATCTGTAACGGGTCGATGTCTGTACATTGAAGATATTTTAAAAATTGTTTTTGCAGAGCACTCTATAATCGATACTGCCAAAAATGCAATTATTTTAATTCTTGTCTGTCTGGCGCGATGTATACGCTAATCTCCGAAGATACTGCACGGATTTCTTTGCGGTTTTTACAAATAGATTAAGGTCACCCGTGCGCTTATATTAGGCTTTGTTTCATTAAATTCTGATGCCGGTAAAACAAGATTTCAGAAGAAACATGTTCAATTTCGCTGCGCCTGCTAAAAAACTCATGGCAAAATGACACTGGAAGGATTGATTCATAGAATAAGAAGGAACCAAAAATCTATTACTTTATTAAACCGTATTACGGGTACCTACATTGAAGATATTTTTAGCCAACTTTAAAAATGGAGGAGGTTCTCAATTCATCTGAATGATTTTTTTGTATGTTTGTTACGCGATTACTCCGTCAATTATGAACAGATATCAAAATTCATTTTTTTGTTTGAAAGAGTATACTCCTGAGGTGGTTCCATTTTCACCAAGTTAGGATCTGATGGAGGAAATACACGGAAATCAAAGAAAATTCTCAAAAAATATAGGCACATAGAGTGTGTTTGTCAACTTTAAATAACTTATTCAGATTATTTATTATTATTATTTGTTTATTATTATTCTTTTGCAAAATTAACTTAATTAATTGCTTCGCAAACCACTTCCGTGGTTGACTTTTGCGTTGTTGCAAAGATGTTTGCGTCTGTTAGTTATCATAATTATACTGCTGAGCTGAAGATGAAAATCACAAAAATTCTTAACAGACGTCGACAAATAATATTTTGCAGTGTATTGGGCAAACGTGGCGCTTACGAGGTACTGACAAGAATTTTCAGTTATTTTTTTTAATAAATAGTGCTTCACGCAGTCTACAGCGTTGCTTGATATGGCAATCATCTTGTAGTCCACGCAAACGAAGTTGCGGGCACAGCTAGTGTATAAAAAATTATTTTACTGTGATTTGTAAATTTGTTGCTTGTCCGATATTTACCTACTATAGTAAATAAATACTTACCGTTATTACTTACTTCTTCTTCTTTTTTTATTTATTGTCCATAATATATCGGTGATCTTGGTTCACACCGTTACTTGCCCGGTTGTTAAGGGTTCCGTACCTCAAAAGGAAAACCGGAACCCATATAGAATCATTTGTTGTCCGTCCGTCTGTCTGTCAAGAAGACCCTTCATCTCAAGAACGCGTCTATTCGTCTTCGTCTTAACGAAGACGAATAGATAGGGAGAAAAACTAAAAAATATGTAAATACATATCTACTTTGTACGGATTACGGAACCCTCGGTGGGCGCGAGTCCGACTTGCACTTGTCCGGTTATTTTATACTAGTTTTTAGGGTTCCGTACGCAAAGGGTAAAACGGGACCCTATTTCTATAGCTCCACTGCCCGTCTGTCTCTGTCCGTCCGTCCACGTAGTGGTTTCATTCTCTTTGCGTCCGTCTGTCACCAGGCTGTATCTCAAGAACCGTGATAGAGCGTTGAAATTTTCACAGATGATGCATTTCTGTTGCCACTATAAAATAACAAATACTAAAAACCACAATACAATAAATATTTAAGTGGGCTCCCATACTCCCATTTTTTGCCGTTTTTATGGATAATGGTACGGAACCCTTCGTGCGCGTGTCCGACTTGCATTTGGCCGGTTTTTTCACTTTTGTCCAAGGAATTTATATGTCCTATAGCTGTGACCCAGCGCCTAGGCTGTCACGCAGTCTGGCACCTGTCAAAAAGTGTTAGATTTTACATTTTGGTAATTTTCGTAGTATTATTTGATCAGTGGTAATTTTTGGCGCGTCTAATCAGCCTTACGTCAGTGCCTGTTGAGATTTCTATGACAATATTAATTTGTTTGGATTTGTTAAAGATGAGTTTAACAATATATTTAAGCAAAAACACCTTAGAATAAATACAAATAAATGTAAATTCAGCGACTGGGCCACAACCGGTATTCATAAAAGTAGGAGAAAATTATATGAATTATATGAACTTAAAGCTCAAACTCAAGACCCTAAAATTATTGAGCATGTGAAAAAATTCTCTAAAATCTTTAAAAAAGTATGTTCAGTAGCCAAATCAAATTACATTCGTGATATTATTGCTAGCTCCAAAAATAAAATAAAAGCCACTTGGAGCATTATTAATAGAGAAACATGCAAAAATAAACAATTAGATCGCACAATTAGCCTTAACGTTGATAATAAAATTATTCAATCCGACAATGAGGTAGCAAACGCGTTTAAGGATTTTTTTTCTAATATACCTATTGCTACAACTAGTAATTTAAACTCTTCACAAGGTCTTGCGGAAACTTTTTTGAAATCAAATGTCGAAAAATGTACTTCTATTCTAAATTTTAGGCATATAAATCCCGAAGTTATTGTAAAAACTTTTAAAGAGTTAAATATGAAAAAAACAGAAGATTTATGGGGCATTTCAGTTAATATAATCAACCATATAATTGATAGTATAGCAACGCATCTTGCTTGTATATTTAATCAGTGTATTGATGAAGGTTCGTTTCCTAATTTGATGAAGTACAGCAAAATCATACCCTTATTTAAATCCGGAGATAAAAGTGATCCCTCTAACTATAGACCGATATCAATTTTACCAGCTCTTAGTAAAATATTTGAAAAGTTAATCTTCAATCAACTCTTATCACACTTCAGAATAAACAAACTATTGCATGAGAATCAGTTTGGTTTCACAAAGGGGAGAAACACAACTGATGCGGGAGTTGCACTCATTAAGCATATCTTTGATGCATTTGAAAGTAAGCAGGATGCTTTAGGGGTTTTTTGCGATTTGTCTAAGGCTTTCGATTGTGTAGATCACAAAACGTTATTAATGAAATTACGGCATTATGGTGTCTCAAATGAGTCAGGAAAATTGTTAGAGTCATACCTCACAGATAGAACGCAAACAGTTAATGTCAATGGAACTGACTCATCCGGGGCTCCATTACGCATGGGTGTGCCCCAGGGCTCTATATTGGGACCTTTATTATTCCTGATATATATAAATAACCTTCCTTACTTTACTAAAGATCTGTGTGAGATAGTATTGTTTGCAGATGATACGTCATTGATTTTTAAAACTGACAGAGGTGAAGCAACCTTTGACGATGTAAATAATGCTCTCTCTCAAGTACTACGATGGTTTACTGCTAACAATCTTTTACTTAATGCAAAAAAAACCAAGCTCATCAAATTCACTATGCCCAATGTGAGGCAGGTCAGTACGCATATTAATATGTCAGACGATCACATAGACGCAGTCGATTCAACAACCTTTTTGGGAATTACTATAGACTCCCGACTGCAATGGGGTCCCCATATAATTGCCTTGTCAGGAAGGCTCAGTTCAGCGGCTTATGCTGTGAGGAAAATAAGGCTTTTAACTGATGTCGAAACGGCAAGACTAGTATACTTTAGTTATTTTCATAGTTTATTGTCGTATGGTCTATTGCTATGGGGCTCAGCTGCTGACATCGAATCAATCTTCGTGTTGCAGAAAAGAGCTGTACGTGCAATATATTGTCTTGGGCCTTGCGACTCTCTGAGGGAGGTCTTTAAAGATATTAAAATATTAACAGTAGCGTCACAATACATTTTTGATAATATTATGTATGTTATAAAAAACATTAGTTCGTTTAGCCTTAAATGTGATTCACATCATTATAATACTAGAAATAAAAATAAACTTGCCGTTCCGAGCTTCAGATTAAAGAAAGTAGGTAATTCATTTTTGGGGAAATGTATAAAAATATTTAATAAAGTACCACAAACTCTTGTTGACTTGCCTGTTTATAAGTTCAAAAACCACATTAAAAAAATCCTTATGGAAAAAGGATATTACAAAGTTGAAGATTACTTGAACGACAAGAGTGCATGGACTTAATAACCTGCCTAGCTCGCACTTACACTATCTTGTAATTGTATTTCCTGTAATAAAATCAGGCTGACAAAGGTGACTGAGTTTCTTGCGCCGTTTCTTCTCATCACCAGCCGATATGTAGTCCCGAAGCGGTGGTAGGAAAAAAAAATTGGGACATGTAAAAGTGCCATTGATGGCCAATTTGCAAAAATAAATGACTTTGACTTTGACTTTGAGCCAAATGTCAGCTCGACTTACTTTCGATGACGCCATGACAGATGTTTTCTACCCCTTTTATAGCTTCTTAAGCGTAGCCAGTATTGTTAATAAGATCTGTCACCTGGCTGAATGAATAAAATTTAATGATGTGAATGAATAAAATAATTTTTGTGAACGAGTAAAAAGTGTCGAAGCCCCATCCATAATAAGCACGATTTGATAACGTAATCTATCATATCTGTAAGGCTCGGATTATAATAAGCTGTTTCCGGCCGATATAAGAACCTTTTTAAAAAACGACCTAAGGCTCGGTCTATACGCTGCCGGAATCCGTAAGCAACCGCAAGAATCCCTTCAAAAACGACGGTTTTCCGTTTGACCCGTATGTTTGTATGTATGTATTTAAATCGCGGACAAACGTCCTTGATTTTCTCGCGTTTGGCTCATCCGCTTTTGATGCGGTTTTCAGAAAAGTATTTGGTACATTCTGAAGAAGGTTTTAGTATGCATATCATACTGCTGAGCTGATGATGGAGGCCACAGAACTCCTTAACATTTAGGAGTCAATAGATAATACTGCGATTTGTCTTCAGAACGTATTTCGTAGTGTATAAGGCAGAAGTGGCGCTTACGAGGTACCAGTCAGTTATTTTATTTACTGGGGGCGTAAACCAGTACACCCAGAAATAAGAAAAAAAAATGCTAGTTTTTTAATGAGGGTTTTCTGAAATGACGCTCACTAGGTGGCAGCTCTGAGACGTCAGGTCCAGAAACCTGTCACAAGTATCAGAGCCCCTATATTTGAAGTGTTGAAGTTTTGTATTTCTTAATTAAATACAATAAATATTTTATAAGAATCGAAATCCCACCATGTTTTTCAGTTCCTATGTGCTTAAAAAACGGGAGGTCATGTTTCCTAAAGATAAAATACGTTTATTAAAACAATGCCTTGTAGCCATTCGTAGAGAACGTTTGATAATAGTCTTGTATGCAAACATTGAGTTCAATACACTAGAGAAGCAAACTTCACTGTCTCGCGGCAACAAAAGTCTTCTACATGTTAGTTTGAAAGCCGTAGCTTGGAAACGACTAAACATTTAGATAAAAACATATATTTGTCTCACTTTGACTAGTGTCTGGAAACGAGCTGTCATTCTAAAAAGAAAAAGATGGCGATTTTATTTTTTTGGCGGGCTCAGTGTTGCTCGCTATATGAATTTACCCCATTTTAAATAAATAAAGTCGATTTTCGTTTAATCGAGAGAGAGAAAGGAATATCTAAACCTAATCAAAAAAGGTTAATCATTGATTTATTACTGTAATACCGTAGTGACGAGCTCCTGGCCTAGGCGTCACCATTTTCGTGGTTCTGAGTTCGATTCCCGGTCAAATCAATGTATAAAACGAACTTTTCTATATTGTTTTGGCTTTGGGTGTTGTGGTACCGTCGTTGTTTCTGATTTCTGTAACACAAGTGCTTTCGCTACTTCCCATAGGATCAGAGCAATGTATGTGATGTTGTCAAATTTTTGTTTTTAATATACAAAATAACTGAAATTTACTAACAAAAAGCATAGGTCTTGCTTCACTGGACAAGTGTATACGATCGCAGTCGGTTTTAGGGTCAATTTTGTCTTGCTCCTGGAAATGATAAGAGCAAATAATTGTAGCCTTATAAGGTAACCAATCTGTTTCTTTTCTTAGTAATCTTATGACTTTAATCCACTTCTCGCGTCGTATTGCATCTTTAGGTACTCTGTAAAATAATTATAACGCCAATAAAAAAATACTACGGTTACCAATTAAATAATTTTATCAACATAAAAAATCTCCCATAGATATGGGAAAACCAAATGATGTTTTTACTGGCAACACTGAACTTCAAATATGCTCTGTGATATTTTATTTAGAAATTTGAGTTATTTACATTAATATTCCACAAAAACGCATTACTTACCTTTGAAAAGTGATCCCACATGCTTTGTTATTGGTCTGAGACCTCGAACCACAATCTTTAACGACGCATTTACCCATTTTTTATTTTTTTATTGTGACGCCTCACTCGGTCAACGCCTCTCTAAGCACTAGTTATACATTGACTGTGCTGATGCCTGCGGCCATCAGCGCAGCGTAGCGCGCGTTTAGCGCGGCAACTGCTGATCTAGTGTTAACATATATATCAATGTATGCAAAGGTTTCTTTAGTAAAGATGATTAGGTACGAGCTGCCGAAAGACTCAGTGGTAGAGATACGTAATATAATTAAAGAAAAAAAAACTAATTAAAAAACAAGCTTTCATTATTTGTTAATAAAATGAACTAAAAATTTAAAAATAAATTTACCTGATGAGAAAAATACCATTATATAGGTAGCATTTCAAAAAAATAAAAGCGTGTTACATTTTGATGGAACACTAAACAACATTTTGGTTATACACCATTATTTTTCTTCTGCAATTACAATGAATTCAAAATAAATTTATTTTCTTCATTATACCTTACATTTCTAAAATGAGTCTGTTGGACACTACTGGTCAGTTACGTTACAAAAGCATATTGGATAATTAAGGGTTAATGTGTAATTAAACATAGCATAAGTTCAAGTGCAAGTATACACCGTGAACGTTTAGTTACCCGAGAAAATTAACTAACATACTCAGATATCGATATACATCGAATTTGGCGAATAAAAAAAAACATTTATTTTTATGAGAAATTTATTTAGAAGGTCCCTAACATTCCGTAAAAATATGCACCATAAAAGTCCTGCTAATTCAAATAGTAATCATTATCATTCCAACATTAACGGAACCAAAATCCACCTAATTTGGTCGCGTATTATTGGCGTACGGAAGGAATAACTATGAATGAAAACAAATTACACAACCTGCCGACAAAAGACGTTTCTATCTCACTCGGCAAACTCGCGTCTAAGCTCGGAGCTGGCCAGCTCTCCCTTCATCAATGAACGGGCGGGCGGAGTCTCACGCGCATCCCCCGCCCGCCCGCGCCATCATTGACCTCAGCTCAGTCCGTCGCGAACACAGATTAGTCAGAGTATGTCTAAAGACAGATTGGAAACGGCCCTATGATTGGTTCGACGATAGTGAAAACTGAAATGTCAAAATTAGTTCAAAGTATGGGAGGCTTTGAAAGGTGGCGCTGTTAAAAAAAAATTGTACGCCATTTTGTATGACGTAATATTGATGCTGGTTTCCATGGCGACGTCGTAACTTTTTTTGTGGTCACAGACTATGTAGGATTTATTATTGAGCTGGTTACCGTTACTTTATTAACTGTTATCGCTACTTAATAACCGTTATCGTTACTGACAACGGTATTTATTGCGGTATATAAAAGTATTAAAAATGTGTTTAAATAAAACGCTCTTAATTGGTTACAGGTTTTAATAATAAAAAATTACAACAATGATATATTAATTTCTCCCGCCGCTGTCTGCCTGATATCACGCACTAGAACCTGAAACAATATGTACAATATTAAAAGATTATTCCGATAGGCCACTTAAGCCCGTTTTCCACTAAAGCGGAGAGGAGCTGTATTTTCATACAATTAACTACCTAAAGCAGACACTACTTCGCCGCTTAGCTCCACTCGAGTAGCCATTTCTATGAAAACACATCTCGCCTCTGCTCTCCGCTTTGGTGGAAAACGGGTAGGCCCTCCGCTTAATACGGGAGGATGCAGATGCAGGCGGCTTTGCTGGCGATAAATAAATTTGGCGCTGCTCAAATGTTAAAAATGTTAAAACGTATGCATAAACAGCACGCTTCCTGCATTTGTCCACCCGTGTTTACGCGGAGGCCCTAAATTAATGGAGGATTTTCAATTCGAATTTGAAAATTGTCTGCACTTGTAGCTTCACTCCTCCAGAACCTGAAACAATAGAACAATATTAACATCATTCTGCAAGGAAAGATCAATTGTACGAGCGGAACAGAGACTATGAAGCCCGCTCTCTTGCCTACTGCCATTGCGAGTTACTCCCACCAGAACCTGAAACAATACACACAATATTAACAAAATCATTCCATCAGATCTAATAAACTGTAGGAGAGGAACCGAAAGCGGAAAGGTAGCTACGAAGCTACCTTCGCTCTCTCTGCCGACTGCTTTTGGATTAACTCCTTATATCAGAACCTGAAAAATAAAAGATTATTATTAACCATAACTATTTCCTTTTTTACGTAGCCTAGAAGACTTATACTTGTTAAGTGCCATGGTTTGCATAGGTGACTTTAAACGCGATGAAAGTTTTTCGTTAAATGAACCGCGAAGTATTTTATTAATACTATTACACCAATTATTGATCTGAACCCTACAAACGATTGTTACAAAGTAATCAAATAATTGAGACTGGTGCTGTGAGCACCCTATGGAAATAGTATCCAAAGAAATCATAAACTCAGAACGAATATTCTTAACAACTTCTGGTTTATGAGCAAAATTATCTAAATAAATGATAATCAATTTAATTAAATCGCGAAATAATTGAACAAGTTTGGGAGTAGGATACTGAAGGTTCCTTCCCTTTAATTGGCTACGCTCTCTGTGCTCAATCCATGAATGGATCGAGGAAACATCCTTTGTTATTATTGTTTTATTGCAGGCCTGGCACTTAAAAGTTTTTTTAAGCCTTCCGGCTACATAGCCTGCAGTAAAAGCTGACGAATGTACGTTCAGCTTTTCCATGCGGACTTGCTGAAGCAGCGGAATTGTTTCCGCTGCTTCAGCCAGTCCGCTCGTTGCTGGACCTGGAACATTTGCAGAGGCACCACCTGTAACAGAAGAGCCAACAGGAGCATCTGTACATTTTTCATTGGTAAATAATTCATAATTTATGAGTGCGTCGCCTACATCTGATTCGCAATTAGTATTGCGGGACTGAGGGCCCAGAAGGTTTGTAATCAATAAAGACTTAAATGAAGTTTGGAATGTATAGGGACTGGGGTTGTTATTTCTATGGTTCAGAGCTCTTATACGACCAAAAAAGTTTTCCAGAGGATCTTGATTTAAATTACGAGTGTAAAATAGATGGACTCCCTCAAGTTTCAATTCCGACCAAATCGAAATAAAACTTTTGAGGGTTATGATCCAGTTTTGAACACTTGGAACATACTTTTTTTGCGTCGTATTAGGCTCAAGAAAGTAAATATTTTGTAATGTACGAATGGCTTCTTGCCAAAATTCGACATGACGTGATACACCATCAACCTCTTTTACCGGTCCCCGCATTTTACCAGGGGCAGAGCCCCCGCGTGACCCGTTGACGCTGTCGAACAGCCTGTCGAAGAACAGCACTGCCTCCGATGTGGTCCGCATTGTGCTGCTTACTGGTGTCCCGTCTGCGAGGCTCCCTGAAAAATGAGTAATTAATAAACATAAGGGACCTCTATAAACTCTTTTACATAAAATTTACAGTACTGTTACGTGAATATCTTAAACTGCTTATTTACAGGCTACGGTTTTTTTAATTAATATTTTTTTGTTAATGTATTCATAATATCAAACTCCAATTTCCATAAACACTTTAACTTTCGTATTTTAATGTTTTAAATAACTTAGTCCAAGGATTTGTAACTGTTTTGTATCCGAAAAACTTATTTACACCTGCTAAATAAATTTTATAAAAAAAATACTCGTTTCTTCTGTGCCTGACAGGGTCCTTACCACTGGTCTGAAATTGTTTTATTAAATAACATCTTATATTCTGTTTGGTTCAGAAATAAATTATTGAGTATTGATACAAGATTATATTTACTTAAAAATACTTGCTCTATCTAACGCCACATTTTTTGTTTTCATTAGCAGAGCCGCTGGTAGTAGAATATAGAACTGGTTTCTTGAATTTGTCGCGTCATTTTGTAGACAACGTTCGAATTAATATATAGTTTTTATGGATTTCCAATTTGCCTTATATATTTTACAAAACAGGGAGCACTTCCGAACGGAAGACGCTATTAACATATTTACAAATTATACAATATGACTGCAATATTTACATTATATTTATTTTGATTGTGTAATAATAGCAAAGCAATAACAGGAACAATAACAACCAGTGCTATGTTTGCTTATGTTTGCTTTTTTAAATATAATTATTTAAAAAAAATTCACGCCTGTCGGTTTTTGTTTAAAAATCAATTTGGTTGTAAAGAAATTAATCAAAATAAATTACCAAATTTGGAACTGTAGCTTAGCATTGCAGCAGTCCTTTCACTCAGTGTTTGAGTGCAGTTCTTCACCTTCATCTTCTTAATCTTCTCTGGTATTACGTGCTCATCAGTCAGTTTATGGAGCATACGGATATCTCCAACCTATAAAAAATGAGGGGCTTGTATTTATTAAACAGTATGAATGAAAATGATTACTGACTTTAAAAAGTACGCATACAGAGTGAAAAAAATATTACTACACAGAAAAGAACCTTAAACAAAGTAATTTATTTTGTCAATTATACTTCTGCACTCGGAGACGTTACTTAACTTTAATTGTTACTTAAGGCAAACCTGTATTACTTAAGACAATACGAATAAAGACCATTATTGAACAAACAAAAATGTTAATCTACAATTTATTAGATTTTAGACGACCTCCGTAGCCGAGAGGCGAGCACGCCGGACTGTAAATGGCGCCGCCATCTCTGAGGTTCCGGGTTCGATCCCCGGTCGGGTCAATGTAGAAAACGATCTTTTCTATATTGGCTCGGGTCTGGGTGTTGTGGTACCGTCATTGTTTCTGATTTCTATAACACAAGTGCTTTAGCTACTTACCTTAGGATCAGAGCAATGTATGTGATGTTGTCCAATATTTATTTATTATTTATTGCTAAGTCTCTGAGTGCGGCAGTTAGTCTACTAACTAAAGTAGTTCTCTTTAATTACATAGTCGCAACTACTTTTAAGGTTTCACCCAGAAAACCCACATGCTAAAATTTTGATCTTTATTGACTATTTTTGCTTCTACAGAAAGATAATTAGGGTGCGTTTTCACTAACTTTGTGTGAAGAAGTAATTACAGAAGTGCACCAGCATAAATTAACCAATTTAAGACCCTATTATAATTTAGATACATAAATAAGTTTATACATATAGTTTACCTCACAGTCGGCTTTGTAAACCTCAATGATATCACTCCACTTGGCCAGTTTTCCACGAAACATTAGATCTTTAGTCAAGAAATTGTTTCGGATCCCTTTAATAAGGTGAGGAGGATCGAAGATGATATTCAACGTATGTCCGTTGATATGGACTTGGTGATCTGTTAAAAAGTAGATAATTCATTTGATTTATAAAATGTGAATGTCTCGAAGCTCACAATCATAAAAACGAAAATGAATTAACTGTACCTGACAGCCTTAGCTGTTCTTGACTTCTCCTCACATCAGCCTTAAAAAGGTTAAGGCAGGCTCGAAATGTGGAGCCCTGGTCACAAACCAGGGCTTTAAGCTTCAAGCCAATACCTGTGACAGCATCTACCACCTCCTAAAAGCAGGGAATATTTATAAATACGGATCCAATTTATTTCGTAACTTTTCTCTGAAGATTTAATTCTCGAGCCCAAATCTATATACATATATATAACTATTTCTATCTAAGAGAAGAGAAAATATATTGACCGCATCAGGCACTCTACATCACTCCGCATAAGACAGTTTTAGTGCCTGATGCGGTAATTTTTTTTCTAGTTTAGAAACAACGACAGTACCACAACATCCAGACCCAAGGCAATATAGAAAAGTTCGTTTTCTACATTGACCCGACCGGGGATCGAACCCGAAACCTCAAAGATGGCGGCGCCATTTAAAGTCCAACATGCTCGCCTCTCGGCCTTGGAGGTTATCTATAAAGGTGGGTACTGACCAACGTTACGAGGCGTAATGTAACATGTTACGCAGCGAGCATTCATGCTGTCAGTACGTAGTGTTAACCTAACTATCACGGTTCACGAGATACAGCCTGGTAACAGACGGACATGCGGAGTCTTAGTAATAGGATCCCGTTTTAACCTTCAGGTCGGAATCCTAAAAAAAGATCTTTAGACTTGCTGAAGTTATTAGTCAGGCGTTTAGTACCTAAATATTATGCAACATGGTACATCATACACAAATAAAACTACTTTATCAATAAGATCAACATCAAAACAAATAGGCATTTAAAAAAAATCTTGGACAATAATTGTATCTCACCCTTAGTATCTGCTTCAATTTTAGGGCCGGTGTAGTGCCTTCACAAAAGTAGTATGCAAAAGATTGTCTCCATGATCCGATTATTCCACGAACCATGAAGACCAGTGCGTGATCACACAATCTTTTATCAGTTTGGCCAAAATCGACAAAACCGTCAATTCTATCCTCTGACTCAGAAAATGTGAGCTGTGAAAAGAAGATTGCAGATAAGGCATAACATTCAAATCTTTCTCAGTCATAACGCAATTAATAATTTATTTAGTATAACTTTATATAAATAAAAAGTTTTTACTTGTGGAGTCAGAGCGACTTCATCGAAGACAAGAGCACAAAGTCGCTTCTTGTCGTCCCAAGGAGTGATAAGTGTCTTTAGCTGCTGCAGCAACTTTTCATTCAGGCCAGGCCTAAACTTAACGTGCCGAGTAAATGAATTCAATGTCCTCCGACTAGGCAATATGAATATTTTTCGGAGAATATTATATTCCTTTGGGCTTCCCTTCAGTAAAACCAAGGATTCTACTTTTTCGGAAGACATGTAACGCCTCTGTTTGATGGGTTTGTTCGCGAGCCGCGTCTGCAACAGACATTAACATCTATATAAATTTACAGTCCTGCCATGCTTGTTTTTAGATTTATATTTCATTGCTTGAATATTATATACGGAATTGTTTGCAGTAAGTTCCTAAAATTACTTACTTGCATCATCAAAAATGCCCTTGCCCGAGGCGTCAAGTTCTTTATCATCTCTTTGAAGGAAACATCTTGGCTCAATAGTGTCGCCCTTTTAAGTCTTTCTTCGTAAGAAAGTATAAGCCGCCGTTTTGATGTTATTATTTCTCGACACTTATGGTACATCTTTTTGCATCTAGGGCTTAAGTTTTCAATACTTTTCACGATCCTATCCCGGGACAAATCAAGTTTTGTACCTGCAAAACATTAATGTAAGGGTAAACTTATCAGGTAACTATTTTCTAGGAGATGATTTTACTGCTTCTACAACAACTTTTTTTATGGGACTAACTTTGAATTCGCAAAAGGAAGCCACTTTCCCATACAAAATCGCAGAACAGAATACATCAGTTTTGGACAGATGACATGGAGAAATGTTTTTTTTACGATGTCAGAGTTAGTCCTGTAGAAAATATTGTTGTATTTGAGCAGTAGAATCAGTCCACATAAAAAAGAAAGAGTTTTTTACACCAAGTCATCATCATCATCTTTTCAGCCACAGGACGTCCACTGCTGAACATAGGCCTCCCCTAGTGACTTCCAGATCGGCCGGTTGGAAGCGGCACCTAGTATAATTTATTATAATATTTTAAATGCGAAATTTTGTATTTTGTTACCAAATCACTTTTAGCTTTATCTTAATTCGGAAATCTCGCAGGCAAGAGCCGATTATAAATATGACGATATAATGAGACTAGATTATTGAGTAGGTGATTATAAATGCATACCCTGGATGGAACTCTGGCAACTGGGTTTGTTTTTTAAAGTAGATGTACTCGCAATTTCTTGTCCCGATGTGCTTGGAGTGGCTTGACTCAAGGTGGTTTGAGTAACTTGACAGGGTGAACATGCTAAAACATACAGTACAAGTATTAACGAACAGACATAATACCGGGTGACTAATATCGAACTCTTCATGTCTGTTAAACCTGTCAGGCCAAGGTCAAGAGACACAACAAAAAAAATATTGTTACGGACCGGCCGGAACTTGCGGTCTTTGCCGCTTGATAGGTTAAGGAAATATAGAGGATACTTTTTCCAACTTATTACTCTTTCAAACTTTTACTACATGAAAAACTATTGATCAACTATTTCTACTGCTCTTTCTATCCGGCAAATAATCAGTGATTTTGAGATAGGCTCGGACTTTACCCAGCCGAAACCGAAACCGGGCCGGGTCAATGCGGACTCTATCCATCGTTTAAGCAATAAGGTCGTTTTTTGAACGGATTCTTGCGGATGCTAACGGACTCCGGCAGCGTAAATACTGAATTTTTGCCGTAATCAGGTAGGACCAGTCACCAAGTATAAGTTGCAAAAAAAAAGTTGTACTGAATCTAGGTAGATGAATGTTAATTTTAATCCTCACCCCTCGTCGTACCCGTTGCACTGGGAATATTTCCTGAAGTGCTTGCAATGGGTTGACTCGAGAATTCTGAAACTAAAAATAACTATTCAAACACTAAACATGATAAACACACAGCAATCTATTTCTTAGTGCTTTACGCCATTCAGTCCGGGTATGCTCTACTACTAATCCTAGTTATTTTATTGAACAACATCGCAAACGTTCTATCAACATAGAATCCTAATACGGTAGAGCCTTATATTACCCAACCTACCTAAAAGATTATCACATCTCGGCTGTAATCTGTCTGTGTAGCTCGCCTCTCGGCTACGGAGGCCGTCAAATCATCATTCAGCGGAAAGTCTATTTCTTATGTTTCAAGTAATTGCCTTGAAACCCTTTTAACCCTTAGACAGGGAAACCAGATTTAGGTTATAGATACTGTATACCACCACCACCAGTGTAAACCACCAAGCAAGATACATACACACGACAATACTATAGCTAGATAGACTATTATTTAGAGTTTTTGAAAATTTCACATTATAGTACCTTCAGTAGCAGTTACAGCAACGGTGTCAACATTGCATGAGACATGATCTGAAAAATATAATTAACGTTAGTACATCAATGACATTAAATAATTTTCTACGGGCCTACAATTTTAATTCAGTTTGTGTACCTATTCTGATGGTTTTTAATTTAATTAAGTCTTATTTTATTTAATTAAACTATCTTTTAGGAAGTAATTCTTCTTAACATTTATTTGGTTTGGTTTGATGTAGGTCGAAAGGTAAAAGTTGTTGTTTTTTAGCAGTAAAATCACCCCTTAGAAGAAATGAACTGAACTTTTATATAGAATCCTAAAATGGTAAGCAAGTATAATTTATTTATAATTATAGGTAATAGGTACTTAAAATTCAAAATTAAATTTTCTAATAAAATAATCAATTCAGAACATATTAATTGGAAAAAGCACTATGATACCAATGTAGGTTCATATTATATATATATATTATGTGATTATGTTACAAACGCTTATACTTACCAATTATAGCCAAATCTAACTAATAAAAAAATAAGTGTGTAATTACTACAATAACAACAATACCAATGTACACCTGCTGTCAAGGGAAGATGCTAAGGTAAAGTAAACTTATATGACATAAAAGGCGTAAAAAATGTTTAATCTAAAAGGGTGTAATTCTACTACATAATAATAATACTGAATACTTGCAGAATAGTTCGTTAAATCCAACAAGCCCATGAAGATCCTCAACAACAAACACAAAACATGACACAATCACAATCTCGCACACTGGCATAATGGTCATTCAAATATTTAGCCTTCAATTGAAAATGCACTTGGCTTAGGCCCGTGCTTTTTTTGAAACACCAGTTTAAAGCTGAGACACAAAAATGTGTAAAAAACAATAATGTAAATATTGGACAACATCACATACATTGCTCTGATCCTAAGTACAAGAAAGGACGAAGTACAACATAAACAAAGTAAGAAAAAAACTTAGACAAAGGATAAAATATACAGATTATGATGGATTATAATAAAATAAATTAGGCACAGGCATTTTATTATGATAACTCTGAATGCATACATTGTATAAAATGCTGTTGATGTTCCAAGTAAAATAAATAAATACTTGTAATAAAAATAGTATGAATAATATCGTAGCTATAAATAAGTAAATAACTATTAATATTGGACAACATCACATACATTGCTCTGATCCTAAGGCAAGTGGATAAAGCACTTGTGCTAAAGAATCGAAAACAACGATGGTAACGTACCACAAGAGATGGCGGCGCCATACACAGTCCAACTATGGAGGTCGTCGAAAAGAATAGCTATGATATGAATAAATGATATTATTAATCAACAATACGAGTTAAGAAACAATACCTACTTTTTTTAGTGTAGATTTGAGTTCTTAACTAAGAACTAATGTATAAAAGTTTTTGAAACATGTCTATTATTTAACTTTAACTTTAAAATATTTTAGAACCATGGACTATTGTTTTTACGATAAAAATATAATAAGGTAAAAATAATATCCTCTACAAAATTTCATGCTAAATACCAAAGTGAAGGGAGTAAACTACACTATTCTATTTAATGATCTCAAACTACTACATTTGAATGGTATTTTACCCATTTGCCCATCAGGAATTTTTATTCTGTCACTCGGACAGTAATTGTGATCATGGTTGATCAGAATCAGCCGTCTGATCACATCATCAACTGCAAGTTATAATTTTACTTATCACATGTTTATTAAATTAATGACAAATAACTGTCTTAAGTATGAGCAATAACAATTAAATTTATTTTCTTGCCTTTTTTAAAAAATATAATGAAATATACACAAAATAAAATAATGCTCCATTATTCTGTCTACCATAATATATTTTACTTATATGAATAATAACATATCTTTATTGACATAATATCACTTTACAAAATATTTGTAAGAGCCTAGCACAGGAGCACAGTATTGAAAGGAATGTACATACTAGTTGAAATATACAAAATATAATTCTTCAACATACCTTCTGTGTTGGTATTCTCTGGCTTTACCAATGAATATATATGGTCAGCCTCTACAAAAGATATATTTATATTTTATCAATGAAAAGTACATTATAAGTATGTACATAATATTTCTAATTCCAACATCACTCTAGCACTTATTGAGAAGTACTACAATATTATTTTGTCTGTTCATTACAACAAAATATGTGGGTAAGTATGTAGTACCCATGTGAAATATGTCTGCATTCCCACTGCAGGGCCCCGGCACCACACCTCAACAATGAGGCGGGCCATACATACTCCACCATGCAAACCCAGTGTGAATTGATAAGAATTGAGGTGTCATAAGACCAGTGACTAAACCTTACTGTCGGATGCAATCAAGCCACCTAAGTCCTCTGACTAGGCTTCATGACTAGTATCAGCATAACCAGCCGGAACTAACTTTGAATGTGGCTTCCGAAGCATGGAGATGCTTGTAATAAATGACAGTAAGTAAATATAGTTGGAATGGTCTTTTGTTGACATTATAGTAAAAGTTAAGGTACTATGCGGAAAGGAAGGTTAGGTACTTACTTCGTGACTTGACCAAGAGAGGTGTGGATGGCTGTCGCGACTTAATTTCATCAGGAGTAAATAAAGTTGGACAGCTATTATACACCCTTTTATTATTGAGGATGTACTTCTCCTCAAAATGAAGGTTGCAGACCTGAAATCAAATACAAATAAAAATAAGCAAACGAACAAACAATAAATCAACACACTGCTCGCCCTAAACGATTATTATAATAGAAACAGTTGATATGTGACCTAGTGAAATCGCTTAAGACTACAAAGATTAGAGATTCATACATAGCTTTTCAAGATAACTAACCCTTCGGTTTAGGAGCTGTTGTTTGGTGAGGGATCCTAAGGCAGGATTTCTTGGTAGAAGATACTGCATCCATACTGTCCGGAGAGCATCATCAGTTGGCAGGTAATGAAGCCTGGCAGTGGAAGTTGTAGACAAGCAGCCGCTCACGATGCACCTGTTGATAGGCATATCTGAAACAGAACCTCAGCAAACAATTTTTAAATATTATAGGAACTCGCACAGGAAAACAACAAAGAGCAATGAAAATTGCTGTTTTGTAAAAAGGAATATCGAAAAATTTGGAAAATACTGTTTTTATCTCTGAGAGAAAAAACAGTAACCGAAATTTTCAAAAAATTCAATGACATTTTATTTCATCGTAATTATGAAGGCGCTCCGAATTAAGTCTAAACCAATTTTAGCGTGCTCAAACTTGTACTGCATTCAAAGCGCATAGTATTTTCCGAGTACTAATCTGCTAAAAGTGACGTTAGCTTATTGCGGAACAAGGGCCATATAAATAAATACGGCTTTGTAACTAAACTAATTTAGACATTAAAAAAAAACAAAAATTAGATTATATATTCTTTGTCTAAGCAAAAAGCCTTCCATACCGAGCGAGACAGAGCTATACAACTGAAAGCGATGCAAGATCCACTAACGTTCTATCAAACTCTATGGCGATTCCACCCCGTGGTCGCGAATCTTAAACGGTCAAGGTTGTGTCACGCAAGGTCACCGGCGCACGCGACCTCCGCACCTGTGTTTACTTTAAAGTGAAGTGACGAATACCGTGATGGCCTATCAGTACTGGCGAGTTCGGAGCGCGGTGGCCTCCGCGGTCCCCGGACCTTACGCCTGTGGACTTTTATTTGTGGAGCGAGATCAAGCCCCGAGTGTTTGTGAGTGAACCTACTAGTGTTGGTGATTTGCGAAACCGAATCATTACGGCTTTTCAAGAGGTTCAAGCTCAAAGAAACGTGCTTATTTCTTTGAAAAATAACTTGCGGAAAAGAGCACGTGTTTGTATCTCGGAGAGAGGAGGACATTTTGAAAAAATACTGCAATACGTGTAAGGTACGTTGATATTTGTTTTAAGGTTTTTAGGTATTTGTATCTTGAAAATACCTAGTGGATTTCATATTTTAAAATACACCTTAACTAAGTAATTAAAATAAACAATTTTTTAAGCAGATAAAAAAAACTCGTGAAAAGTGCTATTTTTATTACTTCGTAATGGCCACGACATACAAATCAACAGATATCACGTTTATTAAATGCTAGTGCAGGATGCCATGCGAACCCGCGATGCTTGGCGATCTTGACAATCGTTAGCACTACAGACGTAGCAGACGCGCATGCGCGGGAGACTGCGCGAGTGCCGCGCGAGTCTGAATGAATGCATGCGTCTCTCTCATTCAACAAATACTACGAAGATGGTTTCCATGTTTTTGGTGCATTAACAGGATTTATTTGAAGTCCTATAAAACGATATTTTTGTATGAACGCTATAATATTTGTGTGTTACTTACTGATATACATATTTTTATCAACGCAAATTTTAGTTTTCTCGGGTAATTAAAAAGTCACGGCTAAACTTGTTTAGTATTCGTTATTGAGTGGGTTATCTATTTTTAAATGGATATCATTGAAGCTATCGCCTATTTAATTAGTTTTGTGTTTCTTAAATAATAGGGTTTGCCCGCAAAATAGAAAATTTGTCACCAAAATGTAGTCACCAAACAATATAAAATCAATTTCACAATAAATCACCAAAAATCATGGAGATATCTGGTCTAGTACCAAATAAATGATTTTGTATGTATTATAATAGGTTTGTCCTAATAAGTATTAAATCAAACAAATTTAAAGAGATCACTAATAAATTATATATTAAATCACTAGAAAATTTCATAAAGTTTCAAAAAATGTTGGGTTGTCGTCATCATCGTTTCAACCAAAATAGTCTACTACTTAACTGGACATATGCCTCTCCCAAGGATCTTAATATCCACACGTAGTAAAAACATATTTAAAGAAAATTTCTAGCAGAAATATAAATAAAACACTTAATTAAAATCAAAATAATCAATATTTATTGTTAAAAACAATAATCACTGAATAATCAGCGCTGGTTTGGATTTTGTAGGTAGGTACGTTTATGTATGTATGTATGTAGAAATACCTTATTTAATTATAATAAACTTTGTTTTGTGCTTTTCCATGGTAGTAAGTAGATTTTGTCACTCACTTTTTACTTTTCCGAACCAAACTAAGCGTAATTACATCTAAATCCAACTCGTGTTAGGTATAAACGTTACAACAGTAGAATAAGCCGCGCTTAAAAAAGGTAGTGATTTTAATTTATTATTTTTAGCTTAATGGTTTATGTTTTAGATGTGTTATATTCATTTGTGGTAATTACTAGTAAAAACATTTCTGTTCCGCCCTGTGCCTTCGTCTGTGCACTGTGTGTAGTGCCTTATATCATCGAATCATGGTTGATTTTACAAAAAGTTTTTAATGAACAGTACATACTTTTTTATAAGATTTAATACTCCTTTGTATTTATTTTTTGTCAAAAGATATTCTGCGTGTCATTGGCGTCTGTCAAGTGTCAAGTCATTAAATTAAATTAAATTCTGAATTGAATTTCCACGAAATATATTTTAAATTACATTTAGTGCTCCTAAAGTGCATGCTCATACAAGTTGTATAAAGCTGTATAAAATTAAAACAGCAGAAAGAGTTCAAACTCTTGTTCATGCAGATATATGGACCAATCGTGTATTTCTTATTCTGAGGTTCTATGACATTCTGTGGTGTACTTATGTGAGTCAATAAAATTGATTGGAACTATCTTTGCCTTCTGGATCTGTTTGTTAAAGTTCCTTTTCGGCTACAGCTACAAGAGAACGAGAAGATAATCTGAGACTATGAATCTGTATTTCTGGGACTGAACTAAGTGTATTTCTTATTTTGAAGTTCTTAAATATAAAATTTTCGTTTAACTACAGTTTTATTGTAAATTTCCCATTATTATTATTATTGCAGGTTCTGATAGCTACTATACAGCGCATACTACCTACCGACCGATTATAAAGTATCGATTAACGATTATCGATTAAAGTGCATCGATATCTCGTTTATGTCTAGATCTATGCGATATTATATAGCCTGTGGACATTTACGGTCATCAGACATCACATCACTATTAAGTATGTCATGAGTTTTTTCTTTTCTTTTTTTTTGTCACTCGACAAAAAAGTTTCCAATCAATTGAAGTAAGTGACGTTTACTTTCTTCAATATTCCTACTCCGCTATCTTCTACGTAGTATTATTTGATCAGTGCGTCTAATTATCGTCTGGCACGATCAGCCCTGAACAGAATCTTTAGACATTTATTAATCTGTGAATAGAATATCAAAGACGACCCCAAATATGCAGGGTACCGCATTTTCAATGTGGACCAAAATAGGAGCGGAGGGAGGTGACGAAGGCAGTTCGGTCCTGCGATTGGCGGACGAGGCTTTGGCTCTAACGGCCTTACCGACCCATTTGCTGAAGACCTTTGATGGGAAAAATGTGTAAGTTCTCTCGCTTGTTATGGGTTACCATTTCACCAAAGTGGAGAAGAGAGGAAAGGAGCAGTGTGTTTTCATAGATAATACAAACATAGCGAGTTCCGCTCAGCAGCATCGTTAGGGTTTTCGTATTAGTAGTTCGTGCCTAACTGCCGAGCACAGAAAAGACTAAGAAAGAGGGGATGCCTGTGTTTTTGTCCCCTCTAACCGAGGCGAAAGCTGATGTTCTTAGGTACGCTCATATCCTTTATGTAGGTACTTACTTCTTCATAAACAATGTCTTAACCTTACCAAGACTGGTGGAGAGCGTCAACTATCACCATATCTCGTGTTACGTCAGCAGTTCAGCACACAGTAATTAAATTGATGACGCTAACTGAAGAGTAAGCCTGTTCGCTTCCCACATAAGCTTACCTTTTTATTTTACTT
This sequence comes from Anania fuscalis, assembly GCA_950371115.1. Taxonomy (NCBI): domain Eukaryota; kingdom Metazoa; phylum Arthropoda; class Insecta; order Lepidoptera; family Crambidae; genus Anania; species Anania fuscalis. Next base: position 9,254,545 of record OX493338.1, on the reverse strand, counting down.
TACTACTTATAAGGTAACGTTAACGAAAAACAACATGAAAATGTTTTGGTATAATTATTTTTATTTATAAAAAAATGATTTAAATTCTTATCACACACCGCGGCTTTTAGCATCCACGATCGGCAATTTTTGGACTGCAACAACTCTGCATCACTGCGTTTTAGTTTTTGCGACTCTGCAATGCGAATGTATCACGCTTTCGCAACTTTTTCATTAGGCTTGAGTTCTAGTGGCAGTTTTTGATCGCTGATGCTACAAGTCGCATTGTATGTACACAGGCACTAAATTTAAATATTGCAAACTAGATTTAATTTGTCTCGTTAGCTATTGATAGTTGCGCACAAAACTTGGAAAAGCCTGTTACTTGCATTTATTTACAAAATACAGCTCTGGGCTTGGTGAAATGGGCCATGTGAAAGAGAAGCATACTTACTAAAATAACTTATGTTAAAGAAATGATACAATTTAAAATAAAATTAATGGTATTCAATGGTCCGATGGGTTACAACAGGAACTGTAATTTAGGTATATGTCATTCGGGTGCAGGTACCCACAGTATTGGATTTACGGTAGTGTTCAACGTAGTTCTGGGTTGTAATTATCTACAGAACTCGATTCTGGGAGACAAATTTTATAGAATATAATCTTTTAAACTTTCGCGTTGCATTATAACTAAAACTTATAATCACAAGAGAGATCTTATAATAATAGTTCGAGGGTAGCAGTAGAACCGGCCGCCCGATGCAGACGATGACGCCGCGCACCAGTCCTCTCGTGACCACGACCGTAGCATCACGGTCGAAACGTCGAGGAATGTAAGTAGTATCAATACTACTACATACTATAGTACGTCGCGTTTAGACCTGTGATTATAAGTTTTTTAATGTTTATGGAAATCTGCTACTACTAATGACTACTTAATTTAACTGTGGATGGCGGTGATAGAACTGGTGTGAGAGACTCCATTAGCACAATTAGATGGGTAGACTACAAGCCACAAGGCCCCAGGTCGGGCAGAGCCTTTCCCTGGCATTTGTTGACCCAGGCCACCCAGGCTTCGAAGCCGCGCTGTCCGTAGATCTTCTTAGCACACCCTACTGCTGCGCCGATGTCGTCTTGTTCGAGTTCTGGTGGTACAGAAATGAATTACTTATTATGATTATCATTTTGACACAGGACTTGAAAAAAGTACCTAGGTACGCGAAAGACGTGCGTTATTTGTTTTTTTTACAAAGGTAAAATAATCTGCGGCAAAGGCAAGCAATCTAATCTAAAAGAGTTTTACTGCATTAAATAATTAATCAGTCGAGAGTGAAATTAAATATGAAGGCATGCATTATAGACCATAACAGTCATGCAGAGTCTTGAATTCAACGAATCGATTTGGTTTTGCCCTACCTACTATCTAACCCATGTCAGTCGACTGTACAGCTGAGTCAGCAGAGTGGTTTGGCTCATCAGAACACACAGCCAATCCAAGCGAGGCTGGCCACCGATACAGAAACGCTCCATAACAAATTGACTGTCGACCGATAAGTAAACCACGTGAAACTCATTGTCCTTATTTATCAGTTGTCAATTCATCAACACACGGTTCAGAACTTGTTTGGAATCGGGGCCCTGATTTTTAGTAGTTAGTCACTTAGAGTAAACCGTCTAGTGACGGTAATGTGGTCAACATAAAATTAGCAAAACCCTGGAATAATTTTGATTGCAAATATACATACCGCTACATCGAACATTGCACTCCTTGCCAGGGTTGGGGCCATTCTCACACCACCACCGGTCGTTGATCTGGAAGAGGCCGTGGTCATAGGAGCCGTCGGTGTTCGGCCCTCCAACGACGTGGGTGCGGCCTGAACTCTCCGCCTCAACAAGGCAAACCCCTAAAATCGAAAAAATTACAACGTCAATTTTTATTCTAACCGCTTTGGTCTGTCCATACGGTTGTAACTTTTCATAAAGTCAAATCCCATTTACGTAATTATGTATAATTTTGTTACTATAAAAGTTTGGAATTACATACAACACCGTAATGCATAGCTGGCCCAGACTAATGTTAACTATATTTTTTTTTATAATATTTCACTTAATCAAGACTTACTTAAGTACGATTGTGTTCAATTATTTAGATATATGTTCCCCAATCATATGGATTTAGTTGAAGTAAGAATAAGATTAGCAAAGAGGCAAAAAACTTAGGTAGTTTCATTTCTTATGGGATTTACGAAATGTCTTTCTTGTATTTCCATGAGAAACCGAACTTTACGCGAGCAAAGACAATATTTAAAAAATTCGACAACTTTACAAAATATTAAAAAAAACAATATGCTGTGCTGTGACTTACAATCGGCCAACTGGTTGCGTGGAAACCCATGATCATTTAGCTCGCGAGCTATCTGACATCGGTCTAACGTCCTGGATTGGATTACCAGGATCAAGCATAACTGAATCGAAGCAAACAAAGCGACACGAGTCATCTTCCTGATAAACTTCTTTACGACTGAAGCTTAAACTGTCCGGTCAGGTTATGTGTGTCAAGGATCGCGATGCGTTTTTATATGGTGGCTGGACGATACGTGTATGTATGACGAATGGATTATAAAAACCTGTTAATAAAGGCAATTATTTAATATCAAAGACCTGGTATTAGTGTCTTGGAATTTCCTTAACTTTGTTAAGGAAAGTTTTTTTTTACAGTACCTACTATTGTTTTACAGGGCAGCGCATTGTAGGCGAAGAAACAGTAGATTAGCCGGTTAGTCATGTTATGATAATACAATAAAACCGGAGGGGTTTGAACTTTACTAGCATTACCGTATTAAACATTTTTATCAAGCGAAGGCATTGATAAATCTATGCAACGGAAAGGTGCAGGGAAATTTTAAGGGGTAGGTAATTCAAATACACGTGAGATCCCGATGTTGGTCCTGTAGAAGAAATTGTTTTATTTGCGCAGTGGAATTAACCTTTCTTATTAGTAGAATTAGTTCTACTGGACCTTTCAGCCTTTATAATTATAAGCTTGGAAATTTTTATTATTTTTTTACAGAAATTTTATTACAGAAATTACAATAATAAACTTTCAGCAATTTCAGCCATTTTGGGACAAGAAAAGAAACTATCTGATTTATAAATAGCCCTAACATGAGCTTTAACATGATTTTGGTAATTGTGGTCCAATAACGTCATAGCTAATAAAACAGGCTCATTTGAGATGAGTAATTATTGTAAGTAGACTTTTATAAACGGTACCCTATTTAAGTTCTTGTACTCATGTAAAACGTGGATTTGGGAACATTGGGAAACGCATTTTTCTTGTTTAGGCAGGTTTATTTATAGGGCGAACCTGTTTTAGGGTCATGCACTTGAACGAACCCCGCAAGTCTTCCCGTTAGATATTTAGCATTTGCCAAGAATGTAATGTACACCTTTATTTTCGAACGAGTTTTTAGTCCATCTATGCCGTTCCAATGTTTAGATTGCACAAGGTAGGAAGTTCTTTCATGGGCAGTTGTATTCGTTTTTTTAATAAATTACCACAATCCATTGTTGAAATGCCTGTATATGAATTCAAATTGCATGTTAAAAGGACTCTAATGAAAAAGGGCTATTACACCGTTAGTGATTATATAAATGATAAAAATGTGTGGATTTAAAACTGCTTAGCTCACAACAAATCTTGTAAAATATTTATTTATTTTTAAAAGAGGCTGACAATAGTGACCGAGTTTCTTGCGCTGCTTCTTCTCGGCACTAGCCCACAATAGTCCCGAAGCAGTGGTAGGGAAAAAAAATTGGGACATGTGCCTTTTACGGCCAATTTACAGAGATAAATGATTTTGATTTTATGCTCCGAATTCCTTAAGAAATTCAAGGCTTTTTTGGCGCAGTGCGGCACGTTCCCGTTTATGTACAGTCAGGAATAATAGTACCTATATATCCATTTTCATTGGACTTTAAACTTTATTACACGGAATAAGTTAAGAAGTGTTTACATTTCATTGCTCGTGACTCTACGTAGGTACAACGTATGTTTTCACAGAGCGTTTCATTTAGACCCCGCGCATACAGACTTTTGATCAGCAGATAGTTGGATCGGTATTTGAATTGGTAAACTATCAATATCGATCGATTACTAATCGTGTCAGTATGCGCATTCACTTGTGTATTAGTTATAATCAAGATACCGATCAAACTATGAAATGATTAAGTCTGTCTAGGTAGGTGTCCAGTGGTTTCTAATCTTTTCGATCTTGTCACCACTATGATTTTGCAAAATTTAAGAAATGATTTACATCCCTCCCATTTCCTCATGTTATTAATGAATACTTGGACAATTCGTACATAATATTCCGTACGTTACTTTTCGCGCGCTATTATCACATGAGTAAAGAAACGGAACAGAGACAAAGCTTCTAAAGAGCTAGCAAAATTTATACCTACTTTGGTAGGGTTGGCACAATTGAATAAATTTAAAATATAAATGTTCTTTTTTCACACTTTTTATTAAAATAGTTTATTTTTTTACAAATTACTTACATACTCTAAATATATTTTTTTAATACTTTTGGTTTTTAATAATTTGTTGTGTCTTTTAATCGAATGATAAATTCTAAATCTAATATAAAGTTCTTTCAAATAATCCAATGGGAAATAATCACATGGCATATGAAATGTACAATCTTGCAAACGTGCTAATATGTCATTACCAATATTAACAATTTGTACATGAAGATCAAAATATTCGCGAAATTTTTGCTCTAGCAATTCAACAAATGCAATAAAATTGTCAGGAGGTATTATCACACACAGTACAATGTACAACCATATTTACAACACTTTTTAAATACTAAAACAAAAATATTACTACGTATTATGTGAGAAACTCGATGACAAAAACAAAACACGCACGACATTCGAGCGTCGTGTCACGCCTGCAAGCCCTGAGATTGACCACTGGCTGATCTAGTTTGAAGCGGTTTCGGCTCATACGTGACAAGCGGCCAGTGGACACGCACACACACGCGTTGCACTTGTAGTGATGTGCCTATCACAGCGCATTCGTATGTAGCTTTGTCTCTGTTCAGTTTCTTTACTCATGTGCTATTATAGAAGCGCTCCGACTTGTCATTTGATTAAGTACACATAATTATTATAATTATTACGGGCACTAAATGCACTAGCGAGCTTTATTCGGTCTTATACGGTTCTACTACCATCTGATGTAGTGGTTTGCGTTCCGGACTACAAAGACTGACGGTTGCGGGTTCGAACAAGCGAGCGAGGGGCAAATGTTTGTGTGATATGCACGAGCATTTGTTTGTACCTAAGTTATGGACGTTTATAAACGTATATAAGTAAGTATGTTTATCCGTTATCTAGTCGCCATAGTACAAGAATGCTTAGTTTGGGGCTAGCTAATTGATGTGATTGTAAAAACAATTTATTATTGGTCTGTTATAATTTACCAGCTTATAACCCCCACAGATTACCTTTAGTTTTACCACCGCACGGTCTTCAAGCGAGGGATCTAGTCTCATCTTCATATCACTGACACGCGTGTAGAGAGTGACAACACACATTTGGACTTTCAAAGCATTGCATTGCAAACTCAAACAAATTGCGTTAGAAGTATGATAAGTAAGATAAGTATAATTTCTTAAACAAATGGTTGGTTGGTTCAGTATTTTTTACCTCCCAAAGGAAATTAGGTAAGAATGTAAATTACTTTCTGGGTAGTCTACTATTTTGTTTTTAGTTTCCAGGGCTGTGTTTCAATTGGGTTGCATATTTTATTTTTCTATCATGATACGGTTTTAAATATTGTCTCTCTACAGACTCTTTACAAGGAACCTTTTAAACCCTTTCTCGGTTTTAGGGGTATTTTAGGTACCTGTATAATTCCATTTCGGTTTATCCCAAGGAAGGAAATGGTATAACTTTTAACTTATGGAAAACACAAAAAGTATGTTTGTTATCCTCAGCAGCAGGATTTGTATTCCCTACCGCAATGTAAAATTCCAAAAACCTGACTTGAAATTAAATTAATTGCTCACACACACACATACACACACATCTTTCCAAAATAGTTCTCACTTCTAGAGACAAGTAAAATATGTTTTACAAGTAGGTTATTATTTTACGAGTGTCAGTAAAAATAGTCTCGATCGCTTCCTTTGATGATATGGTTATATTCAATAACTAAATGATGTCATGGTGATTTTTAGGTTTCCGTAGTCCTGACAAGGAACCCTTATAGTTTCGTCATGTCCGTCTGTCCGTCCGATAGGGTAGCACCCCTACATGTAACTTGGGGATATTTTTTTTTCACCGTCCCCCTATTTGGGGTATCTTTGAATAGGTCCTTGAAAATGACTTCAGGGTTTTTAAGACTATTTTTCGATTAAGGGTTCCGTTTGCGAAACATTAAACTTTAAAGTGCTAATTTTTGTTCGAGTAGGGCGTCCCCCCACCTCTAAAAGCTAAACTGTTGGCTTGGAAAATCTGAAAAAATTCATGATAGGTAATTGTGCTTTGTATGAACTTTTAAGGAAACTCATAAGATAGATTAGGGTTTAAGAGTAAAAGTCGTTCAACTTATGTATTAGAAAATTTCTTACCTAATAAAAATTTAAAGTGACCTATATAAAAAGAAATAAATAAATACACTAAAGACTCCTGAAATATATTGTGGTGTCGACGGGCAACTACGGAACGCTACACTGCGCGTGGCACGATACGCACTAGGCCGGTTTTTGTAAACCCCGACCCAAAAAAGGGGGGTGTTATAAGTTAAACGTGTGTATCTGGTGGCTTCGTAGCGCCTAAACTGATTTTGACGCAGTTTTTTGTTTGAAAGCTTACAGGGCTTGTTTTTAGCTATATTTAAGATCTGATTAGTCGCTTTGAAGGTTATCAGCTCATTTCCTATTTGACGTATGGATTATTAAGCTCGTTGCAAGCTTTCACAGATCCGTTTGATTTGAAAATTTATGCACTCACTTTAGTAGTATTCCCAAGACATGAAAACCTTGAGCTGATGCTGCAGCATCAAGGAGTCTGCGAGATTTTCCAACATTCAGCAAATTACAGCAAATACACCGTGTTTAGGATCATAAGAGTGGTCTCAACGAGTAGGTGTTAGATAGATGATGTTCGAGACCTTGAGCTGATGCTGCACATAAAGAAGTCTGCGGGATTCCCAACCCCTCAGAAATTTACAGAAGATACAGAGCGCTTGGGCTTTTAAGTATTGAGACCATACCACCAGGTGTTCGATAAATTTGGATCGAGGCCTTGAGCTGATGCTGCACATCAAAAATACTGCTGGGTTCTCAACCCATCGGCAACATACAGATGATATAACATATTTGGGCTCATAAGAATAGTTTCAATGAGTAGGTATTAGATAGATGATGATATCAGACTTTGAGCTGATGCTACATATCGACGGCTGCATAGCGACGACCGTCTGGTGTAGTGGTTTGCGCTCCGGACTACAATGCCTGGCGGTTGCGGGTTCAAATCCCGCAAGGGGGAAATGTTAGTATGGTGAACACGAGCATTTGTACCTAAGTTATCCTATAGTGTTCATAATTCGTTATCTAGTCGCCATAGTACAAGCTATGCTTAGTTTAGGGCTAGCTAATTGGTGTGATTGTGGAAACAATTTATTATTATTATTTATTATTATTCACATCATTTATTTTTACTCTTAGGCTCAACTTTTTACAATATTTTTATACGTATAAGAAATAAATACATAAAAAAAACATTATAAAAAAATATAAACCTAGATTTTCGCCAGCAGCCGGAGCAATGCTCAAAGCTACCGGTTTATTTTTATTATTATTTAAGTAGTCTGCGGGAATCCCAACACCTTGGCAACTTTCAGCTAATACAGCGTATTTTTATATGTATTTTTGACAGGTTATCTCGCTTTTACATCCAGGACGTAGTAGGAAGACCGTTTTCTGAATTATATCCGGTCCGGGAATTAAACACTTGCTTTTAAGATGTAGGTATAATTGGAGGTGCATAATCAATAACCAGACGATTTGTTGTAGGTATGTACGAAGAAGGCAAATAAATCTACCTGATTAATTTCTGCTTAGTAGATAGGTACTTAATTATTATCTTGATAAATGAGGAATTAATATAAAATAATATTTTGTAAAACTTAAGTAGTCGAAACCTACTTATCTTTTTAGTCTGATTTTTAATTTATTATAAATGTTTTTTTTATTATCTCTATCTTTACATTTCACAATAATCTGCACTACTTTCCTCTAACTTCGTATTAAAAATAAACGGTATAAACTTTATTACTACAGAATGTTTGGTATGATATGTAATAAAAAAGTTCAAATAAAGAACAATATATAGAATAATGTCCCACTGGAACATTTAGTCGGGATAGATAGCCTATATGTTAATCCAGATTAAATTTTACATCTATAAATAAAACTTTCGCGTTTGTAATAATAAGAATGCTATGCGTATCTATGATGTAGGTACTTATCTTAAAACGTGATTTGTGGACCCGTGGAGCAATTATTTTAACATTTTACCTAGTACCTACTCAAGTTACTACTTAAGTTATAATAGAGGCTAAACTCTTAAGTCTTAAATAAAACAACTAATTACAAATCCTTGTTTATTTACTTGTTCCAAAAATACAAACGGTAGGTATTTCTATTCATATTTGTTCCAACAAGTTTGAAGTTTGTAAGTTTGGATGTAGGGATAACCTCCTGAACTGCTTATCCGATTTAAATAATACTTTAATTAATATTTAGACTGGACCTTTAGAATAACTAAGTAGGTTATATTTTTTTCGTTTTCATCCGTAGATAATAAGTTCTACCCGTGCCGGGGCAGGTCGATATTAAGATATAAAGTCCCATATATGATTTCATTCTAATAACTCAATGAAAAAATACCCATACTCTGATCTGATCCAGATGTCGGTAACATTTTCAAAATCTGAATTTTAACCACTTTAAATGTCCTCTTGATATGGTTTAACCTTGGTGTACGCCAAATTACAACTTTCTAGTAAATTACAACTAACTAATATAAAGCGAACAATCGGGTGTGAAAAGCGGAAAAACAGACTGGAGAATATTACAAAGGACCCCTCATTTGACATCAGAACATTAAAAATCTCATGAGGCAAACATTTTCTGCTAATCAGTCTTACACAAGTTTACATAATTCACTTGGTAGGTAGGTACTATTTATTTTAAGTCAGTAGGTACTTAACTAATTATCATCTAAGAACGATTATTTTGTCATTTTTATCAAAGACACCACCATTATTAGAAACATAGTAAGTAGGAACGTTTAGTTTCGAATTGAATTATTAAGAAAATTGAATCTACTTGCTGCAATTATGTAGGTATACCTACTATGACATTTTACAAAGTTAATTGACCATTTAGTTTTTTTATTTCGTTGTTGAAAAACCCGTGTCACATGTCTTCTGTAATAGCCACATCAAATCACCGTCAGTGATTGGTCATTAAACATACTTGGATGCAATTAGTGTTTGTCCTCTGAAAATATGTAGATTTTCCTTGTTGTCTGACTGGGAGTGTACGGGTGGTATGGGTGGACACATACTGTTTTTTTAGTAAATATAAAAAGCGACATTTTCCGGGCGAGTCCCACGCCAATGTCGATGCTTTTGTGTCTAGGTACGTCCATCATTGGGATCTCTTCTTCTTTTTGACCTCTGAAACAATTGAGCTTTTGGAATCTGCTTCGTAACTTCCCAAAGTTAGGTCTTAAAGCCGTCTGAAAGCTTGTCGATCTCCCCAGTGGTCGGGTTTCCCTTCGCTGCTCCTTGTCTTTCTTTGACTTTGCATATCTGCTTAGACTCGAATTTGTTGACGATATGGCGAATCCCTTCGATGATTCTGCGACGGGGAGTAACGGATAGTCCTGTTCACTCATTACTTTGTTTTCACATTTTCAGCGTGTGTTACGACGTGGGTGGATCACTACATAGTGGCTCTGGCTGTGGCATTGATTGAGTGTGACGCAGTTTATGATAAGATACTGCGACTGAGATTACGAATTATCTTTGTGATTTAGACTCTGTGGATAAATTTTAAGTGATTCGGATCGAACTTTGTTAAAAAGGATTATATTATCTGGTCGCGACGCATTCAATTGCATGTGTTATAAATCTTACTATCTAAGTATCTTGCTTGTGCACAAAATAAATGATAGGTTAGGTACCTAGCGCCTTTAGTACCTTGTTAGCTATTATCTTTGCTTTGTGAAGTCGTTAAGGTAAGAAAGTGACAGGCACTTTATTAGTGTTTAAAAATGTAAATATCTACTTCCTCCTATGTGATTGTGTTGCTGCTCATAAACAAAAACGTTCCGTAAGAGATCGATTTCGATTATAGTATGGATATGCATTTATTTTGGCAATTTTTTATGTTGTTCCCATAATCCCATAGTAAATGCTGTATTTAAATTTGAGCATTATTTAAAAAAAAGTATGTCACTTTAATGTAAAAAGAAATAAGAATCATGAATTTTAATATACCTACTCCTACTCATATGTTCTAGTTAATCACCTATTTAGTAGTGGTATCGTTATTGTTTTTATGATAGGAACCTATTGTCTGAATTTTATAATTAAGAATGCTCGAAAAATCGTTAAAACTTTAGGCCGTTTTAGGTTTAGACTGGTAGACAGGCGGACTTTAATGATATTAATATTTTCTTATCCTTTCAAATCAGAGCAGGTGTTAGGTAAGTACAATGATTTCAAAAGGTATCTCGCTTACACAATACTTCAATAGAATCAGTAAAAAAAGGCAAAAAAAAATCGATTTTGACCTTGTGTGCATTAACCGTGAGGCCTTCTGAGATATCTTCCGTTTAAGTGTGGTTTAAAGTGAGTACAGTCAACAACTTATAAATTATTAAAGTGTCAGTTTCGTAGTTCCAATGCACGCCACTGAGCCCGATCACCGGCTATTCTTTTCCATCATTTGCCAGCAGCTTTGCTTATATCATCACTTCACCTTGACATAGGGCACCCTAAGCAGTTCTTGCCAAGTCACAGTCACCACTCAAGAACACGTTTAAAATCGGTTATATCTGTTCTTCGGCAAATATTACCAACCCATTGGCAGTTTAGCTTGGTTTTTCTATGAGATATTTCGATAACTACTGTTCATATAGATAGAAATGCTTAGCTTATAAAAGGCTACTTACTAAAGTAGGTGCATGAAACAAGACATGCACAACGACGCCTACGTATCGCACACAATGCAAGGCAATCACAGAATATGGCTCAGCAGAATATTATCGCCATGAATACATCACGGAATCTTGCGTAAATTCGTTCCTGTTTTCTGTGAACGTTAAACCATAAAAAAGCGTGAAAGCCATCATTTCATTAAACGTTCAATCGCGGCTCGTTAACCATGAACCATCATTATAATGACGTCTGTGTGGTATCAGCAGACAAGGGCGGATCCAGCCTTCAAATTCGGTGTGACATTGCATCGTGGTATTAAAATGCAACAGTTACACTAGAACATTAGCTCGTGACTACTTGAGTGGAGCGTGAAAACTCTTATAGAAACATTGCACAATTGCACTGTAGAGCTAATTGATATTCCGTGCACGGTAAGAGTCATAATTAAATGGGAAGAAATTAATTAGGAACATTTTGATCTTTAACACCAATATTTCACTTTGATGTTGTCTAGCAAAAGATGTTGTATTGTACCTAAGCAGCAGCAGACTGCTCTTCCGGATCGGGCTGGGATTTTTATATGTCCTGTCCTGTGTCCCGTTTCAAATTCTGTATTCGCGTCACCTACTGCAGTAAACCTACTGAAGTATTTTTTAATGGTTTGCATGTTAACATGCTTCGCCTGTAAATCAAATGGCCTTAAGTTTTTTCTCTAAAAGGCGTTACCAATGGCACGATGGCCGCAAGGTTGGCTAACTTCGCTCTCATTTTCCAGTGTGACGAACGCGTCGGCGGCCCGCCGTTATCGGCCATTCTTCTGTCCTTTTCATACACATTGTGAACAAAAGGCAAAGAGCTTGATAGCAGCCTGGTGCTGTGACATAAAACCTTGAGAATTGACCAATCAATTTTGGCGTTGATATTATTGAACTTTATATTTTTTATTGTTAAGTGGTGTGATGAAGACGTGTAGAGCTAAGATCTAATTCAAGAAGATGCTGGCATCTTCATCTATCGCTGATGAGCGAAATGGCCTAGAAAGAATAGAAAAGTGTCTCAAGACAGGATATTTGTAGTTTTAACCAATTTCAAATAAGACTTTACATCATTTTTGATTAGTATTTTTATCATAAAATAGTAACAAAATTCCTAACTTATAAAAACATCCGAAATCTATACTATTTGTGAAAACGTGTGATGGCTCTTGTACTATGCAATGCGTGTAGCGGGTAGCGCAATATGCGCCGGCGTTCGCGTCATAATAGCAGTTTTTCCTTTTACTTACCAAGTGGCACGCCACAGCACAGCAGGCGCGCTTGACTCATTCATTTCGTTAATTCGTGTTTACTACGCGCCTTGTGTTTAATGATTAGTGTAATTGACAAATACTGCACTTGTAACACGTCTCTCTAGGTAAGCGAATTTTCTTTTAGGATGCGCTTGTACTTACGCTTATACTAACAATTGGTCGTCCACGCAACGAAAGTGTGAAAACAAAAGATGTCATGTGATATTCTTGTGTGCCTTCATTATCATTGTATTGCTGGGTATTGTGGTGTAAATAACAGTCAAACAGTGCCTTGTGAGTGTACGTGCAGGGTAAGAAAATACCATAAAATTTACCTCTTTATGTTAGTTAACATTTTATTTTATTTCTTAAAATTTGAATAACATTCAAGTTGTTTCAATGTCCAATATTATTTTCTAATTAGACTAGAAAAAAATTAAACAATCTCTGCATCGTTTAAAAGGTTTGCTTGTTTTGTGTCAATACTGCATTAGGTACTTACCTACCGTTTACGATCAGATACTCCAATAGTAAAGGTTGTTCTTGCTAAATGACCCAAATAGAAAAAAAAAACCTATTGTTAGATTTACATATTTTTTTATCGTTTGTCTCATATTCGTAGCAAAGTTAAAAAATAGTTATTTTCATTATTTTGTCATTGGTACTAACTACAAATCATTTAATTTGGATAAAAACGTATTTATAAAAGCGTAACTTTCATTATTATCTTTGTAAATGTTGTTTGATAAACACGACTGTTTATGAGTAAGAAACGTTATAATTAATTACCTACTGGTTGGTGAGTGATGGCTATTCAACAACCTTGTTCCAGTTTAAAGAAATATATATTGTATAAAAGACTCTGATTCTTTGTTTTAAAATGTTGGTTGTATGTAAAGCCGGGTCCAGACGAGTGTAACGTGTAATGTAAGATTACGTGTAATTTAGCGTCAACAGTGTGGACGGCACACTACGAACTACACTGACGAACACTGCGAGCGCCTTTGTGTTCGCGCAAAAAAGGGCTTTAGGCACTTTATTTTACTGCCAAAGGAGATTAACGATAAACAACACTTAAAAAAATCATCGACTTGAGGTGGGACTCGAACCCACGTCCCATCGCATGCCGGGCGAGTGCTTTACCAACTAAGCTACCGAGGACGTCACGTGACACGATGAAATTTCTCAAGTGTTTCTTCTCGCTGTCGAAGCCAGCGTATTCTGATCAATATTTGATCACCTGAGGTCGATGATTTTTTCAAGAGATAATTATCTTTAATTAAACCTTGCATGGAATTGCAAAAAACAATAATTTACAATGTTTAAGCATTTCTGATCTTAACCATTAGTCAAATATTTGTAACAATATTTCTATTGGGTGTTGACAGTAGTATCATAGAGAAAGAATAATACTACGTAAAAACTCAGCTATACATATAGCTACAACATTGATCAGAATACGCTGGCTTCGACAGCGAGAAGAAACACTTAAGAAATTTCATCGTGTCACGTGACGTCCTCGGTAGCTTAGTTGGTAAAGCACTCGCCCGGCATGGGATGGGACGTGGGTTCGAGTCCCACCTGAGGTCGATTATTTTTTCAAGTGTTATTTATCTTTAATTAAACCTTGCATGGAATTGCTAAAAACAAAAAATCACAATGCCAAAGGAGATGTCCCAAATTATATGGACTCCAGGCCCAGAATCTGTACAGTTACCCAAAGATAGGTAATTACATCTCTAACACTATGTTACTATCCAATTTCTCTAGAATTGATTCGTTTCTTTGAAGAAAAATTTTAAAAAACAAAACAGGACATCTCCTTTTAGAAAAATCTTGGTTATTTGTGTTTGTCGGTATGTGTGTTTAGGGCAAAACAACAAACATTTAAATACCTGTCAAATAGGGATGAGGACACCAACAATTTCCTGACGTAGTTTATTTAAATGAGCTGTCAAAAAACGTTGTCTATTGATTTTGTATAGTAGGTAATACAGATTTGTGACTTCACTTCTATATGTATACACGTACGTAGTCCAAAACGAAGTCAAATTACTGAATGTTAATTTTTCATTAATAATGAATAAGGTTCTGTTTTAAATACCAGCCCCTTTAGCATGAGGAACAAAACACGAAATGATATAGCAATTTATCGCATATTTTTTGTCAAAATATAAACTTTTATCGAAAAGGCGAGCATAACCGTGGCGTCTCGCCGGCACAGATATGCTCATTGTTTCAATAAAAGTTCAAGATGGCGGCTATGTTATCATATTTTGAAAGTAAAGAGGTGATAAATCGCTTTATCATATCGTATCATATCGTGTTTTGTTGCTCGTGCTAGAGGGGATGGTTTAATATTATTTGTCAACATTCCAATTTAAAGCTTTTTTGATTCTAGCCGACTTAAAAAATGGAGGAGGTTCTCCTTGCATTGCGTAGGTATAGGTATTACATTTTCTTTTATAAGTAGTAACACCACGTTAACACCACCACGTCAACACCACATCTTATTTCAATCCGCTAATAATTAAATTAATAAATATTTATTGCCATGTTCATGTCATGTCATGCTTATTAATGTATTTAAAGAGTCACGACAGAGGTCAACAATTCAGACCTTCTTTTTGTATTAATATCCATTTATGTACCATCTAAAACAAAGAGAAGACATCATACTTCAGGTAGACAATACAATCAAGTGCAAAACATATTTGTTGGGTAAAAATATTATCATTGTTCTTAAATTATATCTTGGTAAAATTAATGCGGAATTGCGGGTTTCTTCGACCGATTTTGTGCTTTCCAAGAGCTCGGAGTCTGTTCGAGAGATTTCACTGGTGGTCTGATATGCTGCTGCGTCACTCTACCACTGTAACTACGTCCTAGCGTGGGGATCCCCGATGAAAATCAGCGTAGTGATAAAGTCCGTGGCTTTCACGTTACGACCACGACAACTGCTGGGAACCTCTTTAACAAATTAGATACCTGCAAAGACATTGATACAATATCTTTGGATACCTGAGATTTATTTTTTACCATTATTATTATTATTATTATACACCGTGAATTTTTAATTACCCGAGAAAATTAACTAACATACTCAGATATCGATATACATCGAATTTGGCGAATAAAAAAAACGGAACGGCGTACGGCGTTGGCGTACGGAAGGAATAACTATGAATGAAATTTTTTTCATTCATAGTTATTCCTTCCGTACGCCAATATTACGCGACCAAATTAGGTGGATTTTGGTTCCGTTAATGTTGGAATGATAATGATTACTATTTGAATTAGCAGGACTTTTATGGTGCATATTTTTTAAGGAATGTTAGGGATCTTTTAAATAAATTTCGATCGATGTATATCGATATCTGAGTATGTCAGTTAATTTTCTCGGGTAATTAAAAATTCACGGTGTATAATAATAATAATATTAATTTATTTTGAGGTAACGATTTGTACCTAAATTATGATCGCGTTAATTCCCGTTTCATTGAGTTTTAAGTTATTTTTTATTGTTATGTATTTTTCATTATGACGTGCCAAATAAACATATTCTATTGAATTCTAAAATAAATACATAATAAAAAGGTTTATGATAGAAGTTATAGAAAGCATATAAATAAAGTTAATAATGCTGGGTATTTTACAAGAAAGACTGCTCCTACATAGCCTTGCGCTATGTACTGACAAAGTTAATGCTTGTTTTTGATTCAAAATAAAATGTAATGCATTTAGTGTAGGTATGTATATCAACTACATCCTGACGACAATACATTAGTAATTTAACATTAGTAAATACATCATGAGCAATATGAGCATGTCATGCTCATAATGTATTTACTTTATCTATCACTAGAACGGAAAAACCTTATCAGGTGTTGTAGTGAATCAGAATGATTCATTGGTCTTTCAATTTGGTTTTCCAATACTAATAGAAACTAACTTCAAGGACACTTTTGCTTATAGTCTTATCTCTTCATTTGTCTTATATTTTTTCTGCTCAAATGTAAATTTTAGTCGTACTTTTATGCATCATGCAACATAATCATGACTCGTGTTTTGTCATCGTATGTATACCCAAAGGTATCTTAGATTTGTATAAATAAATAAATAAATGTAATCCTTGTAGAGATTCCCTATAGCCAATCTGTTTCTTCTACACTTTGTAATAATTAATTGGTTACGATAAATTGGTGGCGAGCATTGGTTTTATCTGAATTTAGGCAGCAGATACTTACTTAAGTGACTTTGATGAAAATCAGTGGTTTTCATCAATGACACACATTTGTAAGTACCTACTGCCTACCTCATTTCATTAACCAGGTAGGCACTGCCTAATTGCACCGCATGCCTCTGATCGTAACTTACTTACAAAAAGTTTAGTGGATCAGGTAGGTCCATATAGGATTATTTATCAGCTAAAAAAAATATGTGCTCATATTTCTTTAGCAATTGGTTGATAAGTTCGGGAACCGTAAACGACACCACATTTTATTTGTACTTAGAATTTTGGTACTTATGTGCTAACAGCTCTCAACAATCAAATACTTAAACGATATCATATCTCACGATAACAGTCCGCCATTTTGTGTGTGTGGTTATTTAACAATTCTGACACCTACAATATTTAGTTTGGACTGGTATTTTGTGACCGTGGTTTGGGTTGCGATAAAATACATTTAAATTTATCGATTTTAGCGAAGTACTGTAAACGAGGATGGGCCTGTGCTTCTCGTTTGACTGCGGAGATTGTGCTGACTGTGGAGACTGTGGGTGTAATACCTGTTGCCTGGCTCTGGGCGCGTGCTGCTTGATACCGTGTCTCTGCCCGAACGCCTGTGGGCAACAGCAACAGCCACCACCACATACCGTCGTTGTCCACCAACCACCTGTCATTGTTGATCAGTACCCTCCACCGCATCCTGGCGGCTATCCGTACCCACAACCACCCCCACCACACCAGTATCCCCCTCAGTACCCCCCTCAGTACCCCCAGTATCCTCAGCCATACGACCCATACCCCGCTCAGGCTCGATGAACAGTTGCTAATTTAATCAAGGTGAGTTTCCACAGTGGACGACTGCTTGCACGTTAATTTCATTTCAATTCTTAACTTTTTCACTGCCAATCAAAGTGGCCTTCACACTTGATTATAGCCTTCAAATTTTCATTAATCAAAAACTAACAGTAGAATATGCAATACTTACAATTTATGCTTTTAACAAAGTGATATTAGTGAAATTGATAATAAATTCAGAAAACGTACCTCTTCGTTGCTCGACATGGGAGCTCAAGCCGCTAGATAGATTTTTAAAGTGTTCGCAGCCTTACTTTCGTATTTTTTTTCTATCGGAATTTATAAGTTCCATTCCTTGGAAATTGCAATCCGATGAGGATTTTCGCGAAAATTTACGCCACCAGTTGGCGCCACTTTGACAACAGGTCTACCATCCCATTAATGCGCTCGCTGTTTTAGTTTCTGCACTGTTTTTGATTTTAAATCCTTCCTAAAGTTATTTAAAAATATATAATCCACTCAACAACGAATACTAAACAAGTTTAGCTATGTACTTGCACTTGAACTTAGGTTATGTTTAATTACTCATGAAAGAGATCTAAAACTATATTTTTTTAACGTTTTTCTACCACTGAGTCTTTCGGCAGCTCGTAATCGTCATTATTAAAGAAACCTTTGCATAGAAGACCATTATCAAACGTTCTCTACGAATGGCTTAAAGGCATTGTTTTAATAAACATATTTTATCCTTAGGAAACATGAGCTCCCGTTTTTTGAGCACATTAGGAACTGAAAAATATTATGGCATTTCGATTCTTATAAAATATTTATTGTATTTAATTAAGAAATATAAAAACTTCAGACACGAAAGTATAGGGGCTCTGATACTTTTAACAGGTTTCTGGACCTGACGTCTCAGTGCTGCCACCTAGTGAGCGTCATTTCAGAAAACCCTCATTGAATGAAGTGGGTAGAGGACTATGTGAGGACAACACACAATTTCATTCGCCTAAACTTGCTTACTGTACTTTGCCTAATTACGGAAAGTGTACTTATCACAAATTCCTATCTGCGCAAAGGCACTCTGGAGTTAGCTTTAGGTTTTTACGAAGATATTGTAATTACTTAGGTACTGAAAAATATATGTTTGGGCCACCATCTTAATATGGTACGTAGTTATCGGGAAAATACTAACTCAATTAGAATGTCCATAATACAATTAAGAACATGAATTGTGTCAGCTCCTAGAGAATTCAACTCAAATTACCTTAAAACGCACAAGAAACACATTAAGAAACCAACAAAACCGGCTGGTTAGAGGTTCTGGTGTTTAAAAGTTTATTTACGAACCCGAAATATACCTGCTGTCCCTGCTGGCTGATTTTTTTTGGGGCAAGTCTCTCAAGTGTAAATCATGAACCATACGTAAAATACTAAGGCAATTAAAGACTGAAAAATAAACTGTTCTACATATTTGGGCTCTCAAACAGAATAATTAGGGACAATCGTGGAACATTTATTTAAGCATGCACGCTTAATATTGTCCTAGAATAAGTCATTAAGTACATTTTTGGTAATTTGATATTGATACACATGATAAATAAAACATTGTACGTAGGTCCATTATCTTGATAAAAACGCGATAATTTAGGAGTGATAAGTTTGATAGGAAGTTATTAGACAGGTATAAGTATTTATTACTAGGAAATATAAGCGTTGAGCTTTAGATTACTCAAGATTAAGTACTCAGATAGTATTCTAACGCATCTATTTAAGTTTTCAATACATATTTGAGTATTTTTTTTTAAATCATTCATTATTTTCTCTTATACGTTTTCTGATATGTAGCATAGGTAGAAGTTCCTACATATACTTTCATTTAGACTTCATTATAGTAAGGAGTTATTTTATTATCAGTAGCATTGTAACTATTATCCATTGCGCATGTCATAAGTATTTCTAAGTTAAACCTTCACTAAATTTTAACACATCACCTCACAAAGTCTTCGCTGATGTAATAGTCCTCCTGATTGATGAATCTATTATTAGGATTCTGACTATGTGCATGTAGGTTCCGTCTGGGTTTTCAAAGTTGTGGGACTAAGAACAAAAAATATATGCATGGTTTGTCAGTGCCGACTTGTCAGTCTTGAACTGGGTTAATTACCGACTTCCCATTCTAATGGAGTCTTCCAGACCAGTAGATAGCTAACTACAAAGAGACATACTTATGGTGTTACGTTTAACAAAGGAACTTCAACTTATTTATATGAATGTAAATAACTTTTACAATGTGCAATTTAGAAGAATAATTAATTGGCTGTTCTATTTTAAAGCCCAAGTGCTGCTCAATCTAAATTTATGGAACAGCGGATATTATCTATTGCGATCATTAATACTTCAATTGCGAAAGTTGTATGTAATGAGAACAACAATAAGCCCAACGTGCTAATTACGTATAATACATTTTAGGATGTGTTCACACATTTATCTTTTATCAAAACGAGAGACAATAACAAACCTATTGTCGATGTCAATTCATACGATCCTACCCATACGTGTCCACTTGATCATTATACTCTCGACCCTATTATCTACAGGCTCTTAATAAATCTTGAACTGTATCATTCCAGGATGGGTTGCAACGTGTCCTGCCGCCCGTGTTGTTGCTGCTGCATCCCCTGCCTCTGCTGCGACTGCTGTTCGGACCCCAAACCACCGACCGTCGTACACCACCACCACATCACCAATGTGCCTGTACCAAGCGCCCCAGTCATAGTCTACCAACCACCACCAGCTTACAGCAGATAGATTCACATCGTTAGTTAATTAAAGAACGAATCAAATGGGACACAATTTTATTAATCTTCCATGTTAACATTAAAATATACCTGAGACTACCCGATGTATTTTTGGAGTTCGACAAGCAGTCAAGGTGTAGATTCTTGCTAAACAGGTGGTCGGACCAGTTTCATTGGAATGAGGATAATAACTGACTGATTTTAACTTATTTCACGTCGTATTTAATTTTTTTGCATACATTACGATGTTCCGGTCACATTCACAAAAAATGCATTGTTCTTCGAGGCCTGTCATTACTGAACTCTTAATATATACAGATGAGCTACTAATTTAACGTTATTATTTTTAAAGTAAAAACCACTGTGTTTATTGCCAATGCCAGTAGTTTGTGAATCTTTGGTGTTTCTAAACGTGGCCACATCATAAAGAATAAGTATATCATCTTCAACCGAGCTGGCTAATTGGCTTAGCTGAAACCTCAGCACTATTGTCTTCATAAAAAATCTCAGTATACCATTTTCCGCGGTTCGTAAGTTCATTAAAATTTCCTATATTTACATTTTTTTAGATTCCTTTTAAGACGTATGATGCAAGCTAGGCCTTGTGTTTGTAAGTCCTTGTTAACCTTTCCCTGTTTTCTATTTTTTAAGCACCTTTATAATAATGGTAAAAGGGCTCTACAATTTTAGTGATATTAATATTTTACTTACTTATTACACAGCAAATAGTCTTTCGTACTGAAATCATGTACTTAGGATCAGTCAGAAACATAAAAAATCCTTTTATATCAATAAGCCGTTTCTTACCTAGTAGTACTGCTTTTACCAAGAAATTAAATATTAATAAAGATAAACAATGATAAAACTACTTTATCAAACAATGATATGATTCTGAGAACTAAGAGCTGATATACTTAAAGATTTTTATCACATAGCTCAGGTGTTAAGATTATATGTTAATGACTTTGATTTCTCTTCAGATATCCTTGAATCATTTTAAGGCCTATTCCTTTTAAAAGCTTTTAGGTGATTTAAATTTATGATTTTATTTTTTTAGTTTCAGCGTAGCCTTTCATGCTGAAATCATGTCGGGTCAGTAATCATCAGTTTAAACTTTTAAAAAGCAATTATCTTACAGAGTTTTACGAATATTAGAAATGAATACCTACCCACTGCTTTATAATACAGGGAATTAAATAAAGAAATAAAACGATAAAATTACCAACGTTGTTATTTTTTAGGGTTTTCTCACATGGCTTGGGTGTTAAGATTACGTTATTGTAAATGAGAATTATATTTAGTACCTATATACAATGATGAACATATTTTACTTCTAGGCAGCAACATTTAAAATACCTAATTTAAAATAAAATAGTATAATAAATGTAAATCTTAAATATGTATAACTTATCAGTGGCGACTGGCGAGCATTAGTTTTATTATCCATAGACTTAGAATTCTGTATGCTCTAAGAAATTCGCTACCCCAACGCTACCCTTAAGCTACGGCCAAACCAACGCGGGGGCGTGGGCTTGGGCGTGGGCGTGCGTGGTGGCGTGGGCGTGGGCGTGCAGGCCAGTTCACACCAAACACGCGGACACTAGGCGTTCAGGAGGCCTAGCACGAAAATGTATCTTTCGCTCGGATGTATAAACCTAACAAGAAAGAGATTAGTCATGAATGAAGCCAAAGAAGATTATGAATGTTAGTCATAATAAAGGTATCTACTGATGTTGTAGAAATTATGATTTAACTATTGTTTATCAGATTATTTGCCGATATACTACGAATATAAAAGCTCAACCCTTTTACTAAATAAACAAAGAATTTTTGTAGAGTTTTTAATTTATTTATTTACTGAGTTCGCATTAATTAATTCCAATGCGGTTACCCGAGTGAAGCTATTTGAAGATGTAGGAAAGAAAAAAGCTAGTTGGCTTCACTCATTGATTATCGGAAAAAAAATAGTAGTTTTAAACGTAATTATTTATATTATCGTAGTAGCGCACCATCTCTCTGTTGAGCCTGTCACGTCAAATGTCATGTCCGCGCGTGCAAAAGCTGAATGTTCAGCTGCACGCGTAATGCACGCCACCGCTGTCCGCGCCGGTGTGAACTCGTCGATACAAATGCTATGGCACGATCTGAACGCCCACGCCCACACCACCACGCCCACACCACCACGCACGCCACCGCGCACGCGTCTGTTTAGCCAGGACTTTAAAATAATGCTCTAACCTATCCATAGATGTTATCATACAAAGATGTTATATAAAAAGCCATCAACACAAAATGGCGCGAAAAGATAAGGAAGGCTTTTTTAAAAAGTAATTAGTTTGTCAGTTTTGGATTCATTAATAGTTTGTAGCTTTTAATTCCGTAACATGCAAATAAGATTAAAAAAATTAATTTTAAGACTGAGGTTGGTTGAATGCTCTAAGGACTGAGGCGATATCAAGAATTTAAATTATTAAATTTGGTTTTCTCTATGCATAGAGCACAAGTCATATTCATCATATTATGTCAAAATTTGGTCAAACGAAAGATGTCAAACGTTTTTTCTCCTTCTGTGTTTCATAATTTCTGTAACTAATGGGTTTCGTAAGCTTCTACTAAAGTATTAGGTATTTACGTATGTTAGTACGCTACGAGAATGTCAATTTCATATAATTGAAAGGTAAATTATTCTAGCTAATAATTGGTTAAAAATCTTTAGAAACCAAAACTTTTAATATGAATAAAGTATTTTGTTTTCCTTTTTTAACAAAACAAGATCCAGTTGTGATTTATGATATCAATTCTAAATTATTTTAACTGTTTTATTCTATTGTAAAATTGTTACTTCAGTCTAAGGAAAACAAGAACTTATAAGTACTATAGTTTTTAGTCACGTTATATTTTGTTCCTCTGTATGAGTGGTACTCAACTTTATGTAGCTTATTTTGAATGTACTATACGATCATAATTTTAACAATTAAAAAAAATATTGTAAACCAAGGAACGAACTTTATTTCTTTGTATTTAAATAATAAATTTAATATAAAAATACGTAATAAAATTTTTAATAAGTACAAAAATACAGTATGTTTTTCGTACCTTGTATTATTTCTGCTAGTGGTAGTCGTTTACTCATAAATAAATAAGTACAACAACCACACTTTATCGTTGATAACTACATTCATCTGGATTATTTTGACCGCGTACTTAATTTTAGGTTGGTCACAAATAAACTTAGAGCATGTAACCATTGAATGCTCTAAGCAAATAAATAATCACTTTTTTATGGGATTGTGTGAGATTATTTACATGAGTGAGTGTTCTTCTAGGGGCCTACCCAAAGCTCATAAAACAGTTGAAGTATTTAACAACACTGTGTACATATGTAGAGTTTATGTAGAAATAAATAAAAACGTTGCAAAAGAATCGTGTTGTAAATATTTCATGGAAATTCTAGTAGATCCACTAGCGAGCATTCCACCTACTGAGCCTATGTTAGATAAGTAATTTAAAAAAAACAATGGAAATAGGATACCATCCTAAGAGACATGATTGCATTTAAAAACCCATTAGTGGGTTTAGTTGCTCTAAAGACTGGGGCATATAATGTGATCAATACCAACCTATGCATTTTTAATAAACAAAACCTTTGGTTATCAAAATAGGATTTTTTGCTACATGACTGCTTGCATTACTTACTACATTAATTATGCGTAAGAATGGATATTACGGCGAGATAAATGTTAAGCCATACATAATTATGTAATTGTAACGGTCCAATTAGCAGTGCAATTAGTAGATATCATCATTTTTACACGGTTGCAAATTTTTATCAGGTTACCTTGTTGATTTTTCGGTGACGCAATTGCACGAAAATCGGTTCATCTCTACAAAGACTTAATAATAAAAAAAATGTTGATATAATATTTGGAACTATTCACGAAAAATTATGTGACCATTTCTTAAAAATAACACCTTTTAAAGAGTTTATGTATTCATAATTTTCGTTTCATTAAAAAAATATTTTTTATTGTTTTGATATCCAAAAATATTTCACGATTTCATTGTGTCTTAGCTACGTTTGTAAATGGGACGTTATTTAATAACTACGTACCTATGTTATATGCCTATTTCCCATAGAAAAATGCAGAAGTCGCTTTTAGACAGCTTATAAAAAAATCTACCAATCGCATAAGTAACCTACATCATGATGTATAGGTAATATAATCACGTTATAATTTTTATCTTATCAATCTGCCGAGATAATGTTTATCATAAGTCACGTGTTGAATGTTTATTTGTGATAGATACAGTATCAAAAAAAATAAAATTACCGCAAGAGCGATACTATTTTTCAATAAACAAAGTCATGTTAAAAGTAGATAACAAAATTCGCGAGATTGATGTATAATTCTTAGCATATTAAGTTTCACAATGCCGATTTCGATTGAGACCTAGAGGCGGGTTGTGCATCATTAGTAACTTTGGAAACACGTAATGTAAAATTAAGTCAATGAGTAAGTAGTGCATAGCAGTTATACAACGCGACTGCTAGCTATCGGTACTGTGTCGGTACATAGTAATGTATGATATCGAGGATTTATAAAAAATCATTCAAGTGTTTCTATTGTAATAAAAGGTACACATTGAAGTGCTACAAGTGATACTGATGATGACGGCACTTTGAAAATAATAGGTTAGTATCAATCGCAAATATTCTACTTGTTTTATTTTATACTGACAGTATAATTTAACTGGAAGATATATTAGTCGAATTATTCTTATTTACACAGCATACTAATAGATACAGTTCATATGCGTTGAGAACCTTCATTTAAGTAAAACTTATTGGGATGCAATAAAGTTGATATGTGTATATTAATGAAATAATCTTATTTTAGCTAAACATATTATTGAATTTGTGAATACTACCTACTAGAACACTTATTAATTAAAACAAACTTTTAATAATTCTGCACTTTATGAGAGGTCCATGTTCCTATCATAAGTAAAGCTAGGCACGGTCAATTCTTTTTAATTGAATGTTTTTATTTACAGTCATAAGCTCTTTCAAATTTTCCTATACCGATTCTCATTTTAAACTTTTAA
The DNA here is from genome assembly GCA_950371115.1 of Anania fuscalis. Classification (NCBI taxonomy): domain Eukaryota; kingdom Metazoa; phylum Arthropoda; class Insecta; order Lepidoptera; family Crambidae; genus Anania; species Anania fuscalis. The sequence continues at coordinate 9,229,097 of OX493338.1, read as the reverse complement.
AAGTCAAGCAGATAGAGTTAAATATTAATTATTGACTGTACTTGTTGGTTCATAAAACCCCACCTCTGTTGGCTGGTGATAAGGCACGATTTACTTTGAATATCGGTCTGAGATAACAATGGTTTAAACTATTTTATGCCTAAGGACGTATACTCGAAGTGCATTTTTTGTATCAAATAAAACGTTGTTTAAGCTTGCAACTACCGTTATCTCGATTTATTTGCCTGACCTCTGTGCACAGGGAAAAAATAATTGAAACGGCAGTTCACAATTGTAGAGTGGTGCGATAACCAATAAAGAAGTCGACGAATTTGTGAAGCCATAGAAAAAAGGAAGGAAAATACTTGAAGCCAAATTTTATGACAAATTCTGGATTTTAAACTGTCACTCATGTGTGGGAAATAGAGTAACTAGGCAGGCATCTAATTTTGTTAGGCATGTAGAAGGTATATACCTACTACATTTTAAACTGTGCGTGGACAAGTATCGAAAATAAAAGGTAAGTCATTAAGTTATCTTATCATTAAGTATCTTCCGGTGCACCAGCGCCCGTCCAATTAGGAGTCGAAGTGGTCGCCATGGCCGAAAACGGTCGGAAAGTTAATTCAGATTCTACAATATTATATATCATATCTTGATTTTAATATTAATAAACAAACAGAACTTTGTCATAGGTACTCCTAAATAATATCTTTGATCTCTGATAGTATACATATGCAGGAAAACAATAAACCTGAACAATGAAATATGGGATTATGTGTACTGTTATTATGTTGTTTATTGCTTACTATGTATCAACAAGTTGATAACATTTATGGGTCGATCTCCAGAACGGGCTTATTCGTGTGATCGCTCTGGTGCTTTTCAGATATTAATATTCGATGGAAATTATGTACCTCATTAAAAAGTCAGATGTTCAAATAGTATATTTTTTCTGTTGGCCTTCAATTTTTACAAACGGTTATAAAAATATTTAGGTTTAAAAAAATTCGGGTCCAGAGCAATCATAATTAGTGCCAGAGCGATTATAAATGTTGAAATCAGTGAAATAAAAAATGAATCTGATAAAATGTTATTTATTTAGCTGTTTTAGTTATTGATTTATATTACAAAAGAAGATAGTAGCCCTTTAAAGGTAACATAAATGTTATTTTCTAAAAATTCATAACAGAACATAAACAATCACATTTACCTCAAACACATCAAACGTGTGACAAGAAGTAATGATACACGTAAGAGGACGAGCCATATTATCAACTATACTTAAAAAATACGGAATATTTTATACGAAATATTATTATAAAAATCAACTTTCTTTGGACTTAATTAAATCACAAATGACTTTTAGATAAATCAGCCAAAATTAAAAGTCTTAATGAATTCAACTATTAATATTAGTCTTTTCAAGTTATAAAATTGATTTAGACTAATTAAGTCGTTACATAAGTCGTAGCTTTTAAAAAGGAATTAAAGAAATCAAAATTTTATAAAAAAGATGATAAAAAATGAGGTCTTCACTGACTGGGAAAAAGTCACCTGACAAAGCTGAAAACCTCGGATGGCAGAATCGTCTCATCGGTTCCGGAGATTCTGGCCGAAATCGAAGGCTTTTACGGCCGATTGTATGCATTGCATTCCCTACAGCCGCAGCCCGACACGCGACGTCGATGAGATTGAGGCGGCCCTCGGACAGATTAGTAATGGGAAGGCTCCTGGCGAAGACGGAATTACATCTGAGCTCTTAAAAGCTGCAGGCCAACCTGTGCTTGGCGAACTTAAGAGGCTCTTCAATTCCGTCATAGCCAATGGGACAACTCCGGAAGCGTGGAGTGGGGGCGTGGTGGCATTGTTTTTCAAGAAAGAAGACAAAAGTCTCCTGAAAAACTATAGACCAATCACGCTCCTGAGTCACGTTTACAAGCTGTTCTCGAGGGTCATCACAAACCGTCTTTCCGCAAGATTTGACGCTTTCCAGCCACCGGAACAGGCTGGGTTTCGCAAAGGTTACAGTACCATAGACCACATTCACTCGGTGCGGCAGGTTATACAGAAATCCGAAGAGTATAACCAGCCCCTGTGCCTGACCTTTGTGGACTATGAGAAAGCCTTCGACTCCGTCGAAACCTGGGCTGTTCTGGAATCATTCCTTGCAGCGATGCCAAGTCGATTGGCGGTACGTGAAGGTGCTAAGAATGGCATCAATGTCCGTCCAAGTACAAAACCACAGAACAAAACTCATCCAACTGCTCCGAGGTGTTAGACAGGGAGATGTTATATCTCCGAAACTGTTTACCAACGCACTGGAGGATGTGTTCAAGACGCTGGATTGGAACGGACTGGGCATCAATGTAAATGGCGAATATCTTACGCATCTTCGCTTTGCTGATGACATAGTTATTATGGCAGAATCGCTGCAGGATTTGCAAAAAATGCTGCACAGTCTTAACGTTGCCTCGAGACGTGTAGAGCTTGGGGTGAATTTGGACAAGACAAAGGTAATGTTCAACGAACATGTCATCCCGGAACCAATTTCTGTCGAGGGCACTACACTCGAGGTTGTCAAAGAGTACGTCTACCTTGGACAAGTACTACAGCTCGGTAGAGACAACTTCGAGCGGTAAATCGCCAGAAAAGTGCAGCTTGGCTGGGCAGCATTTGGGAAATTGCGTCATATCTTCACGTCGACACTGCTGCAGAGCCTGAATAGCCAGGTGTTTAACCAATGCGTCCTACCAGTTTTAACCTACGGAGCCGAAACTACACGTCACTCAGCGTGCTATGGAAAGGTCTATGTTGGGGATCTCATTAAGGGATAAGATCCGGAACGAGGTCATACGACATAAGACTAAGGTGACCGATATTGTCCAAAAATGTAGCAAGCTGAAGTGGCAGCGGGCTGGCCATGTCTGTCGCAGAACCGACGAGAGGTGGAGCAGGAAGGTTTTCGAATGGAGACCACGCTTAGGCAAACGTAGTGTAGGACGCCCCCGGCTGGACCGATGACCTAGAGAAGGCAGCTGGCAGCGACTAGATGGAAAGGGCGGGAGATCGTGCGCTGTGGCGCTCCTTGGGGGAGGCCTTTGTCCAGCAGTGGACTGCAACAGGCTGATATGATGAAAGGTATATATAAGGTACATATACGCATCATTTGTCATTGTTGCAGTCAGGTAATACTACTTAGAACAGATTTAATAATGTAATATTAATGCAAAATATCATCGCTCTGGTCTTTTTGGACAGAGCAATCAGAGCCATAGCGATCATATAAAGTCACAAAATCATAAATATAGCCGAATTTAAAAGCAACAGAAAGTTGTGATTACGTCACATAAAAAAACACCATTGCGATCACTTAATTCACTTAGCAAACACATTCACAAACTTACTCTTGAATTTAAATAACGTGCAATAGCAATCATAAAAATCGAGAACCAAAACCAGAGCAATCATAAACTTACCTTCGTTATGATGGAACGCGGGAACGTAAAACATAGGTGTCCTCCTCGGCGGTTAGACCACTACTGGCGTTCCCCCGCGGGACAGGAATTTAGGGTCTATAACGCCTAACTAAGGTTGTGCGCGATGTTTTGTCTCGGCGCAGAGCGATGATAAAAAGGCCCGGTCACGATTTTAAATTCAAATTGTGGCCGAAGTATTGTTAATATAATTAAAAATATTTTATTGCTTTGAAGATTAACTATTTGTTATGCCATTTAAGTAAGTTGTTTAATATTGATCCTTCTCATTACAAAGTAAAAAAATATTTTTTTATATAATCGGGAGTTGGGTCAACCCAGAGCGATCAGGATTTTTGGGTTAATGTTTTTTTAAAACATATTTAAAACAAACTTATGCATAAAATTAGCTTTGTACCATGTAGATAAGACACCATACTCTCTATGAAAAAATAATTGAAATACGTCTTTCGATTAGAAAATAGGTTTATCCCGTCCGACACGAAAAAAAATGCCTCTGGAGATCGACCCTTATGTCAAATATATCGAAAGTCAAATTCTTTTTAGCGTTACTTGGTCTAAACTAATATTTGGTATTTTAAAGCCCACTGCTGGAAAAGGCCTACATCTCCTATATTATTTATATTGACGACCTCCGTAGCCGAGAGGCGAGCACGCCGGACTATTTATGCCGTCGCCATCTTTGAGGTTCGATCCCCGGTCGGTTCAATGTGTTTCGGGTCTGGGTGTTATGGTGCCGTTGTTGTTTCTGATTTCTATAACATAAATGTTTTCGCTACTTACCTTAGGATTAGAACATTGTAAGTATGTGATGTTGTCCAAATGTTAAAAAAAAATATATTTTCCATTCCCACTGAGGCTTCTACGAAAGTGGTTCGTAGAAGGGCTTCTGATCCTTGACTATTATTTCTCCTTCGCTGCCAGCATCTGCGTGTACTTATCTACGCTCTACCTTGTGAGTGCGCCTTACACCTGTGTTTTCCCAGTCGAGATTTTCACTAAGGCCTCTCCCACAATGGTGTCTTTCGTGCGCGACGTCGTGGCGGCAGTGTCCAATCAGCGTTAAGTAAATGCTGCTGCGGAAGCGTTGCGTCAACACTGATTGGACTGCTACGACGTCGACGCTTGAAAGACGCTAGTGTGGGGGGTCATAAAGAGTACGTCTACGTCTCTGCATTATCGGTTCTACGGAAAATGTGACCTGTAGGCTTACTCTTGAAACCAATCTCGATATCAATCCGATTCCAATCCAAACCTCATTATTTTTTATTTCTCCGTGTTTTAAATTACCTATCATATATGAATACTTAACTTTTATGTATTACTTTGCAAATACACTCGCGAGCAATGAAAAAGTTCCACGCACAAAATGCCGACAAACACCTTAATATCTCCTAAGACATAGAACCTAGCTTCATAAATTAAATTAGTTTTTAGTTGGTAATATTCTGATGCGCTGTTAAATGTACATCAATATTGCAGACGGCGTCATTAAGCTAGCCTTTTCCGTTTAGGAGTAATTTGGTGCTATATATGTCACTGGACCTTTTTCATTGCTCACGAGTGTATAATGTAACACATTTAAATTAAAATAGCCAACTCGCCCATGCCGGGATTTGAACCATAATCTCCTGTTTAGCGTGCAGGCGCTTTACCAATTAAGCTACAGGGGCATACCCCGACCGGACAAAATTGGCCTTCTTAATTATTATTATACTAAGGCCATCTAGGAAATGCATCACGTATTATATATATTCCCTTTGTTTTTCAAAACAAAACAAAGATGCATAATGCATTTTTTGTCAAATATCGTCCGGTCGGGGCATGCCCCGGTAGCCCTGCGCGCTAAGCAGTAGATTAGAGAGAGTTCGAAACTCGGCATGGGCGAGTTGGCTTTTTATATATATATGTGGGTATTCCTCTTAATGAAAACATTAAAAAATCAATTAATATATTCCAGGATGGGTCTCACAGTAATTGTCAAGCCTTTTTGCTGCTGCTGCATGCCCTGCCTATGCTGTGAGTGCACTTGCGATCCGAAGCAGAACCAGCCGAGACTAGAAACAGTTTACCAGCAGCCAAGACTGAGGGTCAAGGAGGAGGAGACTCTCCAGCAACCACCACCAGCGTACTCGATGCCCACGACCTCAGACAAGCCACCGCCTTACAAAGAAAAAGAAGGCGACATGTGATAATTTAGGGTGCGTAATAAAACAATATTAATGCATTATACAAGTTTTAATTTTATTTTTAGCAATTACATGCAAGGTTTGTTCATGATAATATAACACTTAAAAAAACATGGGCCTTAGGTGGGCCGCCTACATTTCATCGCATACCGGACGAGTGCTTTTCCAACTAAGCTAGTAAGATACAAATATTTTTTTGATAAACACGGTTTTTACAAAATATGTGTAGGACCTCATCCAATTAATTTTATAAAAAGTCTTATGATAAGGCCGCTCTTCCTTGTTTTAATACAAACATGTATATAGGACTTATTAGGACGTCAGGTCAGCTAACATCCTCAGTAGTTCGGATAGGGTTTTTTTTCAAATGTTACGTAGTTCTGACATTTATTTATAAAGTATAAAACACCATTATAAATTAAACGAAGTACAGTCGAGCCAGTCGTAGCCAAATCTTGTGAGTAAATAATATATGCAGTTTCAATTTGATATTAAATAATTACAAAATAGCATGATAGATTTCCGCAAAGTAACGTCGGATTTATGAATTTATCAATTTTGATACCGCTACGCGTTCCTAGTAAAAACTTCTTTATTAATTATCTTTGTCGTTGTACGACGGAACCCTTAAATAAATAAAAAATCACAATATCCACTCATATTATACTGTTAATTAAAAAAACCGGCCAAGTGCGTGTCGTGCTCCGCGCAGTATAGGGTTCCGTAGTTGCCCGTCGTCACCACAATATATTTCAGCAATTACTTCATTTAAGTCACTTTTAATGTTTTCCTCTAAGGAATTTTGGTTGACTCGATATGATTTTCCTTAAAAGTTCATGATATCTATAAAAACAAGCAAAAATAATCACGTTTGTTCCCTCTTAAAAATATTTATTTGATTCTGTTTTTAGTATTTATTGTTATAGCGGCAACAGAAATACATCATCTGTGAAAATTTCAACTAACTAGCACGGTTTATGAGTCACGTCTGGGCCATAACCATGAACTCTTAAAACAATCTCAAAGTTGTCAAATCTGTCAATTTTGGTACATTTGGTCATTTCATACAAAATTTGACAGAAATGATAATGTTTGACAGATTTGTGATTGTTTTAACAGTTCATGGTTAGGGCCCTGGTGTAGTACTTAGTAATAACATAATACTTTCTCTGTGGTAATAGGGTCCCGTTTACCCTTTGGGTATGGAACCCTAAAAGAGACAATATTTCGGAAGCAAGCCGGCAAAGATATACTATTTTAAATCTTACCAATCAAAACACAAATAATTATATAAATGATAATAATAATCTCTATTTCAGGATGGGTCTTATTTTTTCTAGCTGTTTCGGCATCCACCGGCGTCCTTAGAGGCCGAACCATGGTGGTCACCACCGTGGCTCAAATCACCATGGGCCCAATCATCATCGTCACGGGCCTCCACATCACGGTATTTACCATAGACAAGCGTAGAGACGTTTTTTTAATGTTATCACTACAAGTAATAATAAGTGATTAGGCCTAAAGTAAAATATTCGATTAATTTAATTTCTGTATAATTTATTTCAAAACAGACTTGTTTTTTATTTATGTACATTAGTTTACCTAAAAATTGTCAGCAAGTCCGCCAGAATTGTGCTATTCTAAATGTACTTACTTTTTTGTTGTGTATGGGTGTACAAAAAAGTTAGTTTCTATCTTTAATAAACATAATGTGATACAATAGAGTGTTGTTTTATTTAAAGAGACCAAGAAAAAAAAATCCATTTCCAGAGTAACAATTAAAATCCATACGCATGAAAACTATGCTGAGTTATGTTTAAAATATTTGAACAAGTTAAATAATGTGTTAGTAAAATTTTTTGGTGTACAATAATAGTACATTATGATACAAGTGTGCTACGTTGGTCATTATACACGAGGCATTATTATAAGCGCGAGCCGCAGGCGAGCGCGGTAAGGAAGCCGAGTGTGATAATGATCAATGCACACGAGTTGCATACGACGTTTTTCAACACAATTGCGAGGAAAAAACAAACTAAAATCTAAAATACCTTCTCCGAATATGACTTGGCGTTTTTGCTGTTTTTCTATGCATTTTGGCGGCAACAGGCTATCACTCGCGTTTCGTGCCTCGATAAGTATTTCCGACGGGGTTGAATAACATTTAACTCGTCTTTACTATTTAAAGTAGACATTTTTGATAGTAATTAACCACACAGCAACAACTTTACCAAATAATAATGGAAAATAGCACGTAAGTTTTGTTTTTTTCGCGCGCCGCAATTTCGATGCGCGCGCAGGTTCAATAATGGCACAGGAAAAACTGGCTGTTCAGCCGAGTAGCAGCAATTTAAAAAATAAAATAAACTAAAAATTATTGTTTCTAAAAATGATAGTTAAGTTAGTTTGTGTTTATTAATATACAATTTAATAAAATGAAATATTTATTTGTCATCTTAACCCTTAAGTAATTTAATATTCGTAAAATATTCAATGTTCTTAGACACAAACTTTTGCTGGATTTTTTAAAAAAAAGTTTACATTACCGCACTAGTGCGATAATCTTTTTACAGCACAAGTGCGTAATATGATGAGTTATGATACTAAAAACGGTGTTATAAGAGTGAATTTACGAGCAACTGTGTTGAAAAGAGTATTTATGAATCTAAATCAATTATGATCTATAGAAAAATACCCAGGAACTGAATGAATACATCGCTGTGTAAAAAGTTAAAATATTTCTTCTTTTACCGAAGCCTACTCTGGTAGTAATGTTTTCATACAGGGATGCAAATTCATGTATTAAGTAAAACGAAATAGTTCTTACGATGAAGTAAGTATTTTTGTTTTTGACGACCTCCGTAGCCGAGAGGCGAGTACGCCGGACTTTCAATGGCGCCGCCATCTCGAAGGTTCCGGGTTTGATCCCCGGTCGGGTCAATGTAGAAAACGAACTTTTCTATATTGGCTCGGGTCTGGGTGTTGTGGTACCGTCGTTGTTTCTGATTTCTATAATACAAGTACTTTAGCTACACTTAGGATCAGAGCAATGTATGTGATGTTGTCCAATATTTATTTATATTTGTTTTAAATATGGTATTTACCATAATAAACTGCGAATTGGTAGCTGATATTTCTGACAGTTTAATCAATAAGTTCCCGGAATCGTAACACTAACACGTGAATCAGATAGGAAATTCTCCTTAAACGATGGTATTGATAAGGCATTGTTATGAATCAGCCGTGTCAACCAGGTAGGTATGTAATTGATGCATTGTTTTACTATGTTCAAAACGAACTAACACATGTATATGTGTTAGAAACTAATACTAGTGTTTTAAGGAAGGTGTTGTAAGGAATTGTAAGTACAGGCACTAACCTCAACGTCATGTAGTCCACGCGACCGAAATTGCTACTGGGACAGGAAGTCAACTACTATGTAAACTCTTGTTTTTGTGTAAGGCCCTTTTACTAAGCTCTCTGCGATAGGTTCGTCCGAAAAAAAGATAAAATAAAAGAAAAGTAAGAAAGAAAAAAATCCGGCTAAGTGCAAGATTCGCGCACGAACGGTTCCGTACCATTATCTAAAATAACGGCAAAAAAATCACGTTTGTTGTATGGGAGCCCCCATAAATATTTATTGTATTCTGTTTTTTAGTATGTGTTGTTATAGCGGCAACTGAAATACATCATCTGTGAAAATTTCAACTCTCTACCTATCACGGTTCATGAGAGACAGCCTGGTGACTGACGGACAGACAGACGGACAGACAGACAGACGGACAGCGGAGCCTTAGTAATAGGGTACCGTTTTACTCTTTGGGTACGGAACCCTATAAAAACGGTGAGTGAAGCTTTTTTATAGTATGTAAAGAAGAAGAAGAAGTTTCTCAAGTACTTATTAGTACCTGAGAAACTGCAGTTCTTATAATTCGCGGTTCACACACTATATGCTGAATTATACTGATTTCTGCTTGTCTTTTCGCAATTCCATTACACAGTCTCCGATACGTATCCAATAATAAACAATAGATAGCTTAGACTAAGACATACTGGTTACGACAGTAGTAGAGAAGGTGGGTTATATTTGAAATTAAAAGTATCCTATGTCCTACCTCGAAGTTTGAACTCTAATATTGTCAAATTTAATTTGATGCGCGGCTAAGATATAGACATAGTTAAGTAGCTATACCTTATTGAAGTTAATTGGTAATGTAATTTGATGATTTTGTTCTTGAAATATTATGGCAATCTTATCTTATCAGACTTTGCTTTGCCATATCATTGCACAAATCGGCACCAACCTTATAAATCATTTTAGTTTTATCACCGAAGGCACGTTAAATTGGTCTGGGTATGTATCTAGTAATTTTATATAATTAATCAGCATAGCTAGGTTATTTTTTTATAAGTCAACTTAGTTGTCAATTTCCATTTAGTTAAGAATGTTGTTAATTGAAGTTCACGCCTTAAATATAAAATTGGACAAGAAGGCAAGCATCTAGCCCATGCCAGAAGACCAAGCCATCGTCTCTGTCTTGGCGCACCAAGTTGTTAAAATATAGCAGTAACAGGCAACAGCAGTACACAAAACAGCACTAAAAGTGCAAGACAATTGTGCCATACTTCACATTTTACAAGCAATAATTGTGGCTTTACTATTCCTTCTGCGTAGATTAAGAGAGGTTTTCAACGCCACCGAAATAAACTCTTGGCCAAAGCTTTAAATCAGCTTACTAGTGACACCAAACCAAGTCCAGAAGCGTTTTGTGTGTGTTACAAACCTGAACCAATCCTGTTAGTGCAAAGAAATAAAAAAAGAACCTGTCGTTGCACCTGAAATTTGCAGCACATATTTAGGCTCTTCTTTTCCATGCTTGACTAGATCCTAGTTTCGGAAAAAAATATTATTACATCCGATTTTTTTGGCAGGATAACTAGAGCATCCAGTTTAAAATCAAGGTTATACTATAATCTGATTTAGAAGTTTATACATAAATGATTTACTTCTTCGTTAGGCTTATTAAAGTCAAAAAGTTTCGATATTTTGTACTTAGTTACGTATTAAAGGCAGAAATACATTTAATGTACCTACTCGTGACCTGAATGTGCATAGACTGGTCTTTATGCCAGAACAATACAGTTTCCTAAGGAATGGACAAATTAAGTACCTATTTTGTTATTGTTATCGGTAATATAAGTATTTTCAGAATACGATGGGTTCTTGCTGCTCTAGCTGCTGCGGTGACGACGGCAACGCGGTTCAGGTTGTCGACGGATATCCCCCCAACCCTCGAGATATACCCCCAGACGCCGTATATGTAGATAACTCCAACTTCCAAGGAAGATAGCAGTACAAAACCAGACAGCATGAGACTCCATATTATCCGCGATTGCAACTCTCGAAAAATGATTAAAACCTGACCGACTAGTGTCCGCGGGAAAATTTAGGATTTACCACCAGTCACGTCACGGAGTCTCACGTTTTAGAAGAAACTGTACTGTATGCAATAATGTAAATGACTGTTTTATTACTGTGGTTCATTCGCACCGACTTCAAAAAGAACTGATTATTGATGTTTTGGTAAATATTATTTTTCGCTTTTTAGTTCAATTTAGAAGTCGGTTTTTAGTTTTTTATAAAACTTTTATAAATAAAGATACTAGAGAGTATACTATATATAATAACTTCTTATTATAAAGTTAGCAAAGGCCAAGTTTGCCGACCCATTGCGTTAGAGAGTTGTGGTTGAGATATGAGAAGCCGGAACCATTTTGCGGCTTTTTAAGGTAGATAACCAGTTTATCCAGTAAATAGCCGTGATTAAGATTTGTATTACAATTAAAAACAGGCTAAGTTCTAATAGATTCAGTAAATTCGAAGCAAATCGGCTATCGGCAGGCACACAAGTGATACTTAAAACTTTAACGGTTTCGTTTTTATACTCGTATGTTCTAAACCCTGAAAAAGGTCATAAAAAGGGAAACCAACCAAAAAAAAAACAGTTTTTAATAAAAGTAAAAATTTTGATTTTTGCAGTTTAGTTAAACATAACAGTTTTTTTTTAGTTATCAATAACACAAATGTTAAGTAAATGCTAATCAGAATAATAATAAAGTACTAAGTATAGCAGCAGAAGAAATACTTAAATCTAAATTGGTTGTTAAACTTAACGCCTTTCTGGTAGGTATGTGTGTTAGCGTGCGTAGAGCGCCATATTAGTTTGAACCTGAAAATAAAATAACCTTTAGCTAATTACAAAAAATTGGACAAACCTCTCGAATAGATGATTACCTACACAAAACAAGAAAGGCTGGAATTCAGGGTTTTTGTATATTTGTGATTTTCTTTACTAACATTTTTTAAAGTTTTAAATCACCTAATTACAATTGCAAGAATTATTTTTCCATTCTTATTCTTCTCAAGTATCTGACTATCTAAAAGGCTCGTGCAATCACGTTTTTTTAAAATTACGAATTAGACTTGTTCTATGTCAAAGAATTAATAGTACGCATCTTCGTATCGACAATCAAAGAAATAGTATCCTTATCAAGAATACATTATAAGAAGGGGTCTTTATGAATATTGGATTGGGATAAGATTAAACCCGGCCAAGTGCGTGCTGGGCCTAGCGCAATGTAGTGTTCCGTAATTTCCAGTTGCAATATGCGTATTTGCCACCATTTATTCACGTTAATTAAGAAGTTCATCTATGTGATTTAAAAAAATGGACTAAGGAATTATATATCTGACAACCTTGCATAGAACTTCATATTGCTTGAAGGACATTTCATTTCCGCTAAAGGAGATGTAGGCGCATTGGTGACTGGGGTGAACCTGAAACATGAGAAGTTATTATAAATTAAACGTTATGTATTTTAGTTAAAAAAACGTCCCACTGCACGATACACTAAGCCTTACCTTAAATATGAGGTGGTTTGAGCAAGTAATAGGGCTCCACCACACGGGCCCAGTGCGGATTGGTGGAATACCAGTGGTTGATTTCAGATAGGTAACGTCAGATGTAATCAAGCCACCGTATGGCTTCCGTCTAGGCTTTCCGACTATTACAAAGCGACATTATCCAAATTCAACTCTTAACGTGCAAATTTTGACGACCTCCGTAGCCAAGAGGCGAGCACGCCGGACTTTAAATGGCTCCGCCATCTCTGAGGTTCCGGGTTCGATCCCCGGTCGGGTCAATGTAGAAAACGAACTTTTCTATATTGGCTCGGGTCTGGGTGTTGTGGTACCGTCGTTGTTTCTGATTTCTATAACACAAGTGCTTTAGCTACTTACCTTAGGATCTGGGCCATAACCATGAACTCTTAAAACAATACCAAAGTTGTCAAATCTGTTAATTTTGGTACGTCATTTCATACAAAATTTGACAGAAATGATAATATTTGACAGATTTGTGATTGTTTTAACAGTTCATGGTTAGGGCCCAGAGCAATGTATATGATGTTGTCCAATATTTATTTATTTATTTATAAATTCCGAAATTTCCTAAGCACGGAGATGCTTTTGTTTAACATTAAATACGGCCGGAATGGTCACCCATCTAGTATCTACTAGCAAAAGTTTTTTTTCTACATCGCCTCGACCTAGATTCGAACCCAGGACCTCAGAGATGGCGTCACCAAGTCTAACGTGCTTGCTGAGAAGAATGAAGGTCGTAAAGTTTCCTCATAACAAAGATCTGTGCCATAACCATGAACTCTTAAAACAATCTTAAATCTGTCAAACATTATCATTTCTGTCAAATTTTGTATGAAATGACGTACCAAAATTGACAGATTTGACAACTTTGAGATTGTTTTATGAGTTCATGTTTATGGCCCTGATCGAATCAGAAATAAGGAGATCCATTAACAAACAAAAGTCGCTGACATAGCCCAACAGATTAGTATAAGCTAGTAGCAGTGGGCTACACAGCACGCAGAAGAGGCCACAAGGTGGACAGACGACCTGGTAAGGTGGCAAGTTGCTGTATGCAGGCCGCTTCCAACCTGACCAATCTGGAAGTCATTTGGGGACTATCTTTAGCACGTCTAATGGCTGAAATGATGATGATGATAGATCTGATAAAAACTGACCTTCCCCGGGGTAATGGAGTTCTGGACGTGCGCTCTGGCTATGTACAATGGTTCTCCAGCTTGCGTGTTGCCCGCAGCAATAGCGCCCGGTGGGACGTACCCATTGCTGGCAGGCATCCAGCGCACCATGTGGGGTTTAGCTAGGAGGATCTAAACAAATTAACATGACGTTAAAAGTCTCTGAGAGGCAATGTCGAAATCTTGAACTATATGGAAAACAAAACAAGGCTGGGATATACTGCGCTCAAAATAAGATTATTTTGGTGACAGAACACATTTTCCGGTTCACCCATTATACTACTTACTGCTTAATAATTTATTATTTTACAAAATAAATGTAATTTTAGATCATAGCAAGGTCCTTACATATGAAATTACCGTTCAGTATCAAAAAATTGAAACAATTTAATGAAATTATTATACAAGGTGTACAAAAGAATGGGACACTCCTTTAAACCACGTGATCAGTTGGTCATATACAACAACATTTCCTATGGGAGTAACATCGAAATCGTGATTTTATTTTTAGATGCTCCATATATTATCATCGAGGTATGCGAGTTAGTTTGTATGGAGGAGCTGAATTTTTTTATCGATTTCGATGTTGCTTTCGTAGAAAAAGTTCTTCTATATGACCAGCTGATCACGCGGTTTTAAGGAGTGTCCTATTCTCTTGTACAACCTGTATAATCAATGTGACGAAGTATGCGCCGTTGTTTTTTTTGGCACGAAGCAGTCATTACATAATTGTACTAAATACTAGCCTTACTACTATATTAATAATTGTTATCGATACACTTCCGCCATTTTATAGGCAGATCATTAATCCCCAGCTATAGTCTATGAACTGTTTTGGCTGCCTCATAGATTTGATTTTTTTCCTTTTAAAAAGTTATCCAAATTTTGAAAAAAGTGGTAATCGACTGGAGTGTAAGGTGGGTGACGCAGAGGTTACAGTCTCAGCTCCTCTAACTTGGCGACCGTTTGATGTGCAGTGTGTGGTCTAGCGTTATCCTGAAGGATCAGTGGGCTAGACCTATTAACCAGTCTCGGTTGTTTAATGGCAAGCTTTTTCATTATTGTTTGCAATTGTTGGCAATACAAGTCTGCAGTAATCGTCTGGTCTGACCTCAAGAAGCTGTAATGGACACCAGCACTGGTCCACCAAACACTAACCAGAATCTTCTTTTTGGTTAGTTTTCGCTTAGGGCAAGATTTTACCGGATCTCTAGGGTTAAGCCATTGTGATGATCGCTTCTGATTGTCTTACAAGATCCATTTCTCATTACAAGTCACAATATGGTTCAAAATCCCTTCATTATTGTAACAAATGAGCAGAGAAAGGCAGCAAGCGACGCGTGTTTGTTGGTTTGCTTCAGTCAATTCGTGCGGTACCCACTTTTCGGGTTTTTTTGACTTTTCCGATTTGGCGCAAATAGATAAGTTTCGTTTTGTCACTTACGCCGTAGGCTGCTGCTAATTATGAAGTGGTTTGAGATGGATCCGCTTCCCCTCTCGCCTTCAATTCTTCCTTATTTACTTGAGTATTTGGTCGTCCACGAGGCTTAATGTGTAAATCGAAATTTCCAGAACGGAAACGTTGAAACCAAAAACGCACCGTTCATTCGTTAGCGGTGCCTGGTCCGTACACGTCGTTAATTCTTCCAGTCGTCTCTGCGGCATTAGTATTGGAACTCGTATTCGTAAATACCGCGAATTTTCTATTTGTCCATAGTTGTTGTTATAGCAATGTTGAAGCTCAAACAAATGTTGTGAAAACAAATAAAATACTAATTTTAAAACATTTTTTTCTGGCTTTATTTCGAAAAAAATAAAAATTTTGAATTCCTAATCAAACGCAAGATTGATTTTAAAATTGCCAGTATTGGGTATCGGCAATTTCAGATGTAAGGACCTTATTACCAACAATCAAGTGCAAAATAAACGAATTTGTTGTGGTCATTTAAGATTTGATTTGCAAATTTTAGATCAATTTAGAAAATGGCTTAGTCTTGGTGCGATAAAAGCGCCGCTATCAAAAAGACATTTTCGAGTATCTCGCAACACCTGGATGTTAGTTGATTCGTAAGTTCAAAACCATGGGATTTGGTGGTCGGCATATCATTTTAAAATATATTATATTTAGCTTTAACGATTTAAATAGTTAAGGTTAATTGTTACGTGTTTTATTACAACACCAAAACGGGCATTTACTTACAACACTGCACCAGGGAATTATTTATCTGATATAGGTATGTACTAAATTCCTTCCACTGCACTTACTTTTTATGGAGCAAACATTTGTTACCAGTAAAACAACAGGATATATTAGGATTTCTCATACCAGTCAATATTATTTTCAAAGTTTTTTAACCAGTTTGTAAAATCATTTTTCAAAAAAAGTTAGTTCAGCGTCTATGCACCTGAGAAACCCCAAGCGGACACACGACACCGCGTAAAAACTTACATCAAACTGTTGGACAGGGACCTCTTGCCCTTGGTAAGGCACGTACGCTGCCTTATGTTTGATTGCCAATTTTCCCGGTACGAAATCGCCGTTGTAGTGGGCTCTGATGGCCCAAAGTGGGCTTCCGTCCCAACCTTCCTTCCCAGCTACGAACGCTCTATGTGTGTATTGAGCAGCTGTCTCCGGTGTCACAGTAGCCCAGTCGATATCGTCTGTAATTAAATCCATTCAAATGTAAAACCTATATAAGGGGCTGGGAAGAAAAGTGTCAGAGCGTCATTTTTTTTTCTTGAGCTTTCGTAGTGTCCACGTCTCCGTAGCGTAAAGAATTAAGGAATAGACAACGGTTCGACGACTTATGGTTCCCCTAATCCACGTAGAACTGCGTACAACTAGCGCCACGGATCTTGAGCGCTTGATGAAAGATGCACAGAAGACTATTACGATTACGTGATTGCCTAGACCACCGGCCCTGATTGGTTGTTGGCTCCGCGCATACGCGTCTCCTGATATGATGATCGTCTCGTCAGATGCGCAAAGCGATCACCACTCTTTCCCCAGCGCTCAACATCCATGGATTTTGAGGATTGTAAGCTCAGTAGAAGCAAAAGACTAACCTTGAACCATAGATAAGAATATGTACTAAAGTACCTTGAACAGGCATCGGCGCCGGATGTACCTGTGGCTGCGCATGCTCAGGTGGGTAGTAGTGGTTGGTAACATATGTCGGCGGCGCCGGCGCGGGCACTGCGACCGGCGGATACATCGGCATCATCACGGGCGCGGGCACAAACGCCATGCCTGGCTGTGGGGGGTACCCGTAAGGTGGCGGTGGACCGTGAGGTGGCTCTGGAATTGTGAAAAGATGTGTTTAACAATTTATTTAAAAATGACTTGCTTAGCGTTCAATATAATAGCGCTCAATTTCAATTTGGTAGACGGAGTGGACATTCGTTTAGCCTTAAAGGTGATTCACATTTAGGATTCAAAGCGTAAAAGACAGGGAGACACAGACAGAGTTACTTTCCCATATTAATATGGATTCACTGATAGTAACTTAGTTCCTCTGTCCTTGCCTGAGGAAAGGGGCTTAGACTGCTGGACAACTGTAAAAAGACAACAAAGTAGCATTAAGAGTATTTATGAGTTTAATTTAATCCTTTTAAGACTTACAAATAGTTACATAAAAAAAAAAGTTAGTGCCAAAAAGAAGGAACTGTGTCGTTTTTTTCGAATAATGCTGATATCTAGAATGAAAATTCAAAATGAATCATACGACTTATCGTACAAACGATTGATAACGAGGAAAATGTTGGAACATAATTTCATGTCAATAAAATAAATAAATATGTGTGGCGAGAGTAATATGTGAGCCACAGGACTCTCATATGTTCGGGTTTCTTTTTCAAAGAATCAAGGAGGTGTGAAGGCAATCGCTTAAAGACCATGATCAATTATCTCGATTGGGTACGGAAATCAGAATCCAATAAATAAATATGATTTATTTGGTCTCTACAACAACACACCAATTTTTATGGTATTGAAGTAGGGCAAAGATATTGTATGCAATGTCTTTGAAGTGATGTCTTTAATAGCCTTGTGATAAGACGTTATAGACTACAATTTATTTATTGGGGTTGTCATGTCACCCGTCTTTCAGCACACACAGATATAAGATAAATAGAAATATTGTTTTAATAAGTTGACCCAATATTAAGTTAAGAAGATAGAATTTAACATTTGCGAAAAAAAAAAAGAATTCATATCAACGTAAACAAACATTCACAAGTAAAAAAACCCGAATGTAACACAGTAAAAGGAACGAGAAACTTACGATGGGACATGGTGTATAACTTGTATTAAATGCACTAAAGCTCAATAAAACGCTGCAAGTGTGTGTTGGTCACTTGTTGTATAGAAATCGATTACTTACGGTTTGTAATACTTGAAACATATTATCATATCAATTCGACGCCATTTGCGATAAGATATTGACGACGCGGATATAAAATAAAATATATTGAATGATTCCAACCGGCCAATCTGGAAGTCACTGGCGGAGGCCCATGTTTACTGGTCGTCCTGCGGCTGAAATGATTATGAGTAATTTGAATGACAAACTAAATATTATTAATACAAAGAATTAGTACCAATCACCTATTAAATCATTGTTCTGTAGTTTCCCATGACAATATTGTGCGGTAGGTATTTGCTAACTATTTAACATAATTAACAAAATCACGTGAGTATTTTCTTTATCAAGTACATTTTACAAGTTAACTCATCATCATCATCATATCATATCAGCCTGTTGCAGTCCACTGCTGGACATAGGCCTCCCCCAAGGAGCGCCACAGAGCACGATCTCCCGCCCTTTGCATCCATCCGCTGCCAGCTGCCTTCTTCAGGTCATCGGTCCATCTAGCCGGGGGGCGTCCTACACTACGTTTGCCTAAGCGTGGTCTTCATTCGAAAACCTTCCTGCTCCACCTTTCGTCGGTTCTGCGACAGACATGGCCAGCCCACTGCTACTTCAGTTTGCTACATTTTTGGATAATATCAGTCACCTTAGTCTTATGTCGTATGACTGTTCGTCGTATGATCCGAACGTATGACGTTACGGATCTTATCCCTTAGTGAGATCCCCAACATTGACCTTTCCATAGCACGCTGAGTGACGTGTAGTCGGTGGGCCAACTTGACTGTCATGTTCCACGTTACGGCTCCGTAGGTTAAAACTGGTAGGACGCATTGGTGTAACACCCAGATTTTCAGGTACTGCGGCAGTGTCGACGTGAAGATATGACGCAATTTTCCAAATTTAACTCGATAATCAGTAAAGCCTAGTGTTATAGTTCTTTTAACTTTGTGACTTAAAATCAATTGTTCACATTTCTTCGAATAAATATTTCGCTAAAAAAAAGCACTAAAGCTTTATATTACGCAAACGGGTCCCTAAATCGCTTTTTTATCAAGATTTTATTCTACCACTTTGTCGGGTTATCAATATGTACTATACCCTAGTGTTATTGTCTTTTAGTCTCCGAGATTGAGATAAGCCGCGTACAGACAAACGGATGGACATGGCGAAACTATAAGGACTAAAAATAATTACTTACTAAAAAATAAATTCATTAATTAAAAATAATGTAAGTAGTAAAACTTGTAACTGCATCATTGTTGTAATTAAAGATTTTTAGATACGCAGCAATGGAATACAGTGCCTATATAATTAATGAAAAAGAATATCGTTAATTATTCTAATGCATAACCTTACCGCCATTCATTCATTGGTTGTCTTTCGATGTTCGACATCTGTTTAAAATGTTCTATCACCACTTAATGTTATTTAACTGGTTTTATGGTGTTTTTGGTTTTTGGAAGCCTTTTAAAAATACTCCTACAAATAAATATTTGGAAATATGGCGTAAAACATGGCCAGTATTTGTAATTTTCAGTATGATAGCTAACTATTTTACGACAGAAAAATCTATAGACTTATTTGATATCAAAAGCAACTTAAGCCAATTAGCATTTTTAAATCAGGTTATATGTAATGTGGGAATAATATTTATTGAAGTTACAAATAGTAAAGATGTGTGCCCTATTTTGTACCAAACTGTTAACAAATGTTTTCAAATTTTTCAAGTTAGTGAGAGAAATTTAAAAAACCTTGCTTCCAAACTATATTTTTGGTTGTCCATACCGACAATCATATTCATAGGAGCGGTAATATGGGAAGTTTCGACATCTCTGCAACCTCCTTTTATTTTATTGACAAAAATACCATCGTTTCTTACAATATTCCACTTGGCTATTCACATGTATTTAATTTTAACAATATTGAAGTTGGTAAATAGATGTTTATCGAAAACTTTATTGTTTTGTAATGATTTCGAAATAGTTGAAAAACCAGCAGAACGGAAAGTTGCTGTACTTTACTTTTTGGATATCAACAAAAGTTTCCTAGACAATGATCAAGTAAACCAACGTTTCGACATACAATGTTTATGTCGAATCTATGACGATCTTAGTACATGTATAAAACTTTTAGAAAAGTATCACGGATTACAGGTAAGTACTATATAAAATGTTAAATGAAAAGTGTAGTAAACTTATTTGCCAAGATTTTTCAATAGTTCTCCTGGACAAAATATTGTTTTTTTGGTGTAAAACAAATTATGAGTAATCATTTCTTTGTATTTAAAACAGATCTTGCTGGGAATATGGCTGATGTTCTCAAATGCTGTAGTTGGAATTCCACTGGTAAAGTGTAAACAGGTAAGAATTTAGGTTTTTAAATATTATTAATAATAAGTATGTAAGTATTATAATACTATCTCTATGGTATAAATAAGTAATAGTACAAGCTTTACTTAGCTTGGGGCTTAAGCTTGTACTATTACATGGTGTTATTTAAAAAAAAAACTTATAATTAATTGACACACATATTAATTGATGGCAGTGAGTATTTAAATCATAAAGGTTTGATTTTTCTAAAGTCTAACGTTTTCCCAGAACTGTTTTACTTCGGAGCTAAGGAGTTTCAAAGCTTCATTAAAAGTATCCCATTGGCAGGTCACTTTTTGTTTTTAACTGGACAACACCACATACATTGCTATGATCCTAAGGTGACCAAAACACTTGTGCTATAGAAATAAAAAATAACAGCGGTACCACACCACCCAGACCGGAGTTTAGACCGATAGAAAGGTTTTGTTCTACATTGGTTTGTTGACTACACTTAGTTAAATGTATGATGACCTCCGTAGCCGAGAGATGAGCACGCCAGACTCGGCGTAGCCATTTCCGAGTTTTGGTCTCTATACCCCGTATGTGCTCTACTCTTCTACACTTTTCTAATTTGAGCAAAATTGTAAAAGTGTAGAAACTGTAAAGAGCTGGATATTGGTTTTAAAAAAAATAATCGAATGAAAAAGCAAACATCTCTGCCTGTTTTTTTTCAGGCTAAATCTCCGAGCATGGTCATTAACAATGTAGGTTTATCTTTTATATGGTTCATCATGGCATGCTACGTTCAGGATCAGATCCAGAAAGAAGTGGAAATAACGGACAATCTTATCATTAAACATCTCATTGACTTTAGATGTGGTAAGTCTACCTACAATATACAGAATGTAACACAAGGTGTAATGCAACTTTAAGAGGTGATTCTACAGCTTATAATACTTTTTTTTTAATTTTGACTTTTAAAATTTTACTCCATTTATTTAAAAATTGATGTTAGCTGGTTGGCGGTTCAGTATGTTTTTTTTTTGCGATTTGAGTGTTGGTCCCATAGAAAAAGTTGTTCAACCCGTAAAGTCCCGCTGCTCTTATTTGTTACACCCCCAATAGAGTAAACCAAAAGAAATTTGTTTATAATCCAGCTAGGTACCTAGTTTACGATACCTGTGTACCCCAAATTGTTCGCTCCACTTTTGCCAATATTATCCTCTTCCATTTTCCCATTCTCTTTAGGAGTAAAGTAAATAACAATAATATCAGCCAAGTATTAGCTATGGTATAAGCCACCTTGAAAAGCATTTTTGCTACGCCGATGAGGCTTATTATAGGTACAATTTAAAGAAATAATAATTAATGTTTTTATTTTTATTTTAGCTCAGCCAAGAAAGTCGATGTTACAAAGTTTCAAGCAACTAGTGGGGACCGAGCGCCTGAAGTTCACCGCCTGCAGTCTCTTTGAGTTAAGCTATTCGATGATAGTTGGCACCATTCTAAACATTATCACGTACAGTATCATACTGATACAGTTAGTATAGTAAGCAAACATTTAGAAATACCGCTTAATGCTTATCAAATTTTAATGATTTTATTTCGAGCAAGCGTAGAACGACTTCTTTCTTTGTTTTTAACTTAGTCTATGACTTAGTACAATAAAAATATTTTTTGCAATGCTGTCACATTACTTTGATTTAAACACTAGGCAATTTTATTGTTATAATATATGGAATAAGAAGTACCTAAGTGGTAGCTCAGTGGACAATGATTTGGAATTTCATCACCACCATTCATTGGTCGTTAATTCACAGCGCATAACTCTGGATTTTCTGGAATTATACAATTATACCACTTGCTCGGCGGTGAGGAAGAAAAACGTTAAAACTGCACATTTAAATAATACTAGATATGTGGCCATGGTCCAAAATTTTCTGGTTCCCTTGGCTAATATTTCTGGATAAAGGATCGAAATTATTTTCGAAATTTTTAAGGTTGTTTTTTTCAAAAAATATTATCCTAAAGGGAATTTAGTTAACTAATCTAAAATTAGAATTTACTGTAATAGTGTACCTGTGTAGAGTCGTAATAAGTTTAAAACTCTAAAGAATAAAAAATGGTTGAAGTACCATGTTACAAGAGTTCATTGTTAGGTCCGGGGACTTTCATCTAAGGTTGGCCTTATACAACCAGCCAGCAGTGTGGAGTTGTTTGAGGTGAGTACCTACTTGGGTCATACTCATAGTTTCTGAATTCTGATAAATAAGACCGAACATCAGAATTTTTTTTTTAAGGTGTTAAACCACAATTAATACATTTTTGCATTTGCTGAAACTATTGTATAAAGCTGTTGAAGCAATCTTCTTTACGGAACGCTTCAATGGCTTCGTAAAACGCAATAACCACCGATTCAGGGCTCATAAAACATATGCCTCAAAGTTTGTCTTTAATTTTAGGAATAAACAAAAAGACGCATCGTGCCAGGTCTGTGTTGTATAGCAGATTCAGTTCTAGATACATTTAAAAACTTCATTTCGCTTGCAAATTAACTTAGCGGAATATGAGAAAGGACAACATTGCTAAGGTTATATGATATTTTTCTATGACTCTAGGCAAGCAAGTTATGACCTACCAATCTGCGGATGCTTTCCTTTGGTCTTCAAACGACACTATTGTGTAATGTCCTGCTTTGCCACACTCTTTTGTTACCAACGATTCGAATGTTCTTAACTTTTGTCAGAAAGTATTTTCCTTCAAAAGGAAAGGGACCCATTCTGCCTACTGGCTTTTTCCCTTCGGTTAAAAGAAAAACAGGTTTCTTCACCGGTTACAATATTACGTAGTATTTAAATCCTCTTTGGGTTACAATATTATAGATACTGCACAACTCGACACACAGTCAATTTTGGTATTCTGTTATTCATCATCGATTGCAATTTTTCAACAGTAAAAAAAAACAATATTTTTGTCAATTTCAATCAGTTGTTGTACGGATATTGGATTCAGTAACCGCAGTCGCCGGTCGACCTTTAATTACATCGTGTTAGGATGATGATCCCGTCACGTCCACATCTAAATTCCCCTGATCAAGATTCTGAGCTGTGGCATGGGGTGTAACACCAAATGCTAATTGAAATCTCTGGTTGACTTGAGCCACAGGAAAAATCTTAAAAATCATCGAGCGAAAATTTTAACGAGCTTAATTCATTGTAAGTAACGATAATCCATTTTACCAATCGCAGTAGCAGCGCTTCGTCGCAGAATTCCAAAGCAAATAAATTATAAACAGAAATATTCTTCAGGTTATATTTTCCTTGTGAGATTACAAGTACATCTAACGTTCTGATATTTTTAAAGATCACACAAAAAACATTAAACTAGAAAAAAAAATCTACTACATCTACAAAGCAACTACAATTTACAAGACATTAATCCGCTTAGCAACGACAAATAATATACATTTTAATGTTACGTGGGTTTAAAATAAGGTCACAATTATTGAGATTAAAAAAAACACATTGAAATCGAAAAAATTAAAGTAATCAGTTGTCGGCAGTAAGCAGGTGTTATTTTTTAGATTTCGAGTTTGTCCATAGAAACAGTTGTTGTATTTGAGCAGTAGAAATACTTAACCCTTAGAAGGAAGTAAACAAATAAATAAAAACTAATACTTTGCGACCGTTCGTCAGCCAATAAGCTATAACGAAATTACTAAAATCCTTAACTTACACAGTTCCCGATTGCACTGTTGAATGAGTCAGCACAAATAGTATTTATTTGGAAGAGTCTATCAGATTTTCATTTCAAAAAACTTCTGATGACTCACGTTCTTTGTATTCGGCTATCCATCCTGATTTTACAAGATGACTTCAAAATATATAAAATGAAATACATTTATTTGCGTAGAAACGTGATCCAGATAAGGTAACAAATATAATTTAATGCGATCATGTTTCATCTGGGAAAGACATAATTTAAAAAAATGTAATTGTACCTGTATTATGGTAATAGCATCTGGCGATTAGCGAGAAATATGCAGTGCAGTCTTCTTTATCAACAATTAAAATATTAAGAAGGTCATCTCTTTAAGCCTTATAAGGAAGCTCAAGGTTGCACAGCGCGCTATAGAAAGGTCTGTGCAAGGTATTTCTTTTCGAGATAGAATCAGAAATGAGGATATCCGTGAACGAACAAAAGTGACTGACATAGCCCGACGGATTAGCAAGCTAAAGTGAACTGATGGTCGATGAGGTAGAAAGCGCAGCGTGGGACGTCCACCCACTTGGGCTACAAGGTGGACAGACGACCTGCTAAAGATTTTAGGAAGCCGCTGGATGCAGGCCGCTTCCAACCGTCACACATGTGTGCGTGAACTGAGCGAGAGGATTGAACTAGTTGAGTGAGCTTTTTGTTTGAGTATAAATTTATTACAGCTTGTATAAATTTATATTGTTATTCAGCTGTCCTCTTTGGTAATAAATCAAACAACAATCATTGCTAACCGATAGAAATGCAGAATGGCTATCTCTAAGCTAAATTAGAACCTGACTCAAAATGACAACTTTTCTAGTTTTTATCTTTTTGATAAGAGAATATCGAATCTCCTGATGACTAACTTGCTTAGGTGTTACCAGTGTGTCCAAATCAAAATGGAAAAATCTGTATCAGTCATATTTGTGACTGTGCGTGTCGCATTTTTATACCTGCTATGACTAAACTGCGCTACGGGCTACAGTCCTACCACTTCGATTATATCGTAGACAGAGCAGCTTCGTAGCGCATTACATAGGTAATAATCTAAGACAGGACGAGAAGAGAATTATTATTATTCAGTCTTTATCCAAACTTACTCAAATTGTTCAAGTACCTATTCGGTTAAATTACACATGAATCGTATTTAAGTCTGAGAGTTTGTTGTCAGTTTTTTTTTCTTCTGTAGTAAATACTCAGTCTATAAATTATTAATAAAAACATGACGGACTAGACGTCAGTCTTTTTGGTTAAACAACTACTGCAATGGTCTATGACTTGCAGAAAAAAATAACTTAAGAAATCGACGGGAGTTTGAGCCCTTTAGTTCGATAACGAGACACAACAATAGAAGTTTGCTGAGCTAACTTTATTTTGTTATTTATTTTGGCGTTCACACTTTCTATTAATGTTTTATTAATTATTACCTACCAAGACCTAATCACCTACATGAAAATAGAAAACCTATTAATACCTCGATATCTATCGATCTATATATATGTATTAATCTTAATATTTGATTATGAATGGTACAAAAGTAATATGCTTATGCAAGTAGGTAGTGTAGAAATCATTGCCGCCAAAGTATTTTAATAGTCTTGATTGTGGCCTTCGCTATCAATTCGAATGCAATTAACCAAAA
Organism: Anania fuscalis; assembly: GCA_950371115.1. NCBI lineage: Eukaryota > Metazoa > Arthropoda > Insecta > Lepidoptera > Crambidae > Anania > Anania fuscalis. Next base: position 9,203,234 of record OX493338.1, on the reverse strand, counting down.
TATGATTACTTTGATTACTACCACACTTAAGTCGTTATGCACATTGTTATCAATTTTAATGAATTCTTAATCTATCGCCTACTAGTATTTACAATTTCCTTTTTTTATTACTTTGAGTAATAAGTCCTTATCAATAAAAAGTGCGTCGATGTCTCGTTGTCGCACATATACAGTACAACTTACGCTGCCTACTTGATTAGAAGTTTAGCGATTTGCCAAAAACATTATTTTTACAGGCTAGATATGTGTGTCAAGTTCTATTTTAATATTGTTATTGATTATCGTTCAAATTGTATATTGTCTCTTATTTTTAAATCTACCTCTAGGGCGAGCGTAGCCGCGGGCAAATGATAATTAAGTATAATGGCGTCTTGGTACTGAATATTGGTGGTAATAATCGGTCTATAGAATTTGAAAAGAAAATAATTTATTGAAAAAAAACTATTTATTTCTTAAACTTAAAAGTTAAACTTAAAATACCAACAATTGTATAACACCAACCAAACTTGCTCGAGATTCCAATTCATCTGCCGATCCGATTTCCTTAGTTAGTTGGGTGGGTTGAAGAACTGTGCTGGTGGTGTTGTGTTGCTGATCTTACGGATGGTGGCTGCAGGCATGAAGCACCCTGGCTGTGCCTGGGGAGGGGGCTGCATGGGACCCATGCCGAAGCAAGGCCCCGCTGGATGTCTCTGCGGGCCCATGCCTGGCTGAAGACCAAAGCCGGGCTGCGGGCCAAAACCTGGCTGAGGGCCAAAGCCCGGCTGCTGGAATCCGTTCTGCATTGGTGCGCCAGGCGCGTTGGGGTTGTATCCCGGGTGTCTCTGCATACTGAAAAAGAGCACTATATAGAATCCAGTGCCAAAGAAAGGAAATCTTGTAGATTTTGGATACTGCCGTAGATTTTCGATTTGAAAGAAGTATTATTTCACTATTTGATCTTTTTTTTATCATTTTGAATATATGAGCTTAGGAAATAAAAATCTTTAATGGCAAGTGTTATTTATGTACACCTGTAATTGGCAAACATACAATAAATAAATAAATAAATATTAGACAACATTACATACATTGCTCAGATCGTAAGGTTAGAAGCTAAAGCACTTGTGTTATAGAAACCAGAAACAACGACAACTACAACACCCAGACCCGGGACAATATAGAAAAGTTCGTTTTCTACATTGTCTTGACCGAGAATGGAACCCGGAACCTAAGAGATGGCGAAGCCATATACTGTTCGGCGTGCTCGCCTCTTGGCTACGGAAATCGTCATAATACTAAGACCTTTTCGATTTGTACTGTAATTGTTTTTTATGCGTATTGCTGTAGGTCTACCTTATTTATAAAATAAAATAAAATATCGTAGGCTACTAGGTCATTTCCACACTCGCCAAAAATGTTTTCATAGATATCTAATAAAATACAATAGTTAGAAGTATAAGGTACTTACTTGATTAAATAAGTCACTAAATATCGCAATTAAACAAATAGATTTGACTAAATCTTGGTGTTTTCAGGCACTGAATATGTCTGATACCCGTATCGGCATGCATTTATACGAACCGTTTATCGGATTATAAACTATCAGGCAGATCGGATAGTGTCAATCACATGGGCTTGCGGCCGGCACAATTATTATTGTAGGTTGTAAACTAAATATAGAATATTTTTCAGCGTTTATTAATAGATTTTGATATTCGTGATAATGTGAGAGAGATTGTGTACCAAAGTACATATATGCTTTGCGGAAAAACTGCGACATAAAAGTTTTGTAGAAACATTTAAGTACGTCATACGTAGATAATAGAAATATAAATATAAAGTGATTTGCGCATAAGCTCACGTGAAACGGATAGGGATTCGATATGACGTTATTAATTAATATATTATAATGTAAATTTATTGACATTTATTAAATATACTATCAAAGTTAAAGATAATAAATGAAATCAATCACATGATTACACTTTGTATTAGAAATAATTATGTATTACCAAGTTTTATTTTAAAGCGGATTGGAGTTGTGGACTTAAATAAAACTAAATGAATGGGATTAAGATTAAATTTCTAAAAGTAAAATTTAAACAAGTTAAAAATCGCAGCAAGACTCTACGCGTGATGGTACAAATATCGTACGAAAACTGATAAGAATACGGTTCATTAACAGCGCGCAATGAAACTGTAACGATAATGGAGAAGAATTCAAGAAGCGTCGTCATATAATCATTATCTCAGCCCATTGCAGTCCTCTGCTAGACGTAAGCTTCCCCTAAAGAGCGTCAAAAAGCCATGATCTTCCGCTTTTTTCATCCAGCCACTGCCAGACATCTTCTTAGGGTTATCGGTCCACCGTCGAGCTGGGGGCAGGCGTCCTATTCCATAATTATTATATTATTCATAAAACTTTATTACCATATTCGTATAGATACTGTATCTACAGGTAATTGTGGCATCGTAAATAAATAAAATATTAAAATTGCAACATGATAACCTTGTTTATTTTTCTAAAAATGGTATGCTTCGTACGTAAGTGTGCGTAGAGATTGAGCTATTTTCCATGAATTCGCAGCTAATGGAGCCCTTGATATGAAAAATACATTCCGTTATCGCAATTCAGTTTCGAATTTAGATCCGTTCTCAATAACATTTACTATCAAAAACAGTCTTTTCGTAAAATAATGCTACATTATAAAATAAAGGAGACAAAAAGATCGTAATTCGATGAAGTATAAAGAATAAAACTCATTTTTGTCTGTTGCATTGGATTACAAACGATTTATTGCAGTTTTTGAGTTTATTTATTCAATTATAATAATTAATAACGTACACCTAACAGTATACATATAAATTACAAATTCTAATATTATCTATTATATTATATGCTTTTAGAGGTATTATGGATAAATTTGATACCCGTTTAAAACATTTCTTTTAGATTTGGCATCAATTCAATTTGTATTTTAAGGTTCCATCCTTGTTTCTTCGTGACTGCTACTATGTGGCAAAACAAGGCGTAGGTATGTATATTTTTATAAAAAACGTAGGTCTGTTTGTCACTAGTAGATATTTTTAAATGACGCATAGGTACGTCTACTTACCTACTGCCTTATTTTGTGCAAGCATTCCTGATGGCTAGTCATGATAATATTGAAAACAGCTCAAAAGTTCAGTGATTGATTATTTAAGACAGCTATCATTTGTGGTAGCAAGTAGGTAGTAGGAACCCAGTTTCTTTAAGTATTGTGCTTTTATTAATGCAAAAAATCTGTCTTGGATTTATTCGTCATGGATTATCGTGTTTGTATCCTTAATCTAAATAAACAAACAAAGGACACTTAATTAAGTCACTGCATGACCTAGATTTACATTACCCGATTTAAGTTCTAAAACAATAAATAATAAATTTAACAATAAATATTAAATTTAACAATAAATTATAAAAATAAGTTTAATAAAAAACTAAAAACCGACTTCAAAATGAAACTAAAAAGCGAAAAATAATATTGATTAAAACATACGTAATCAGTTCTATTTGGAGTCGGTGCCAGCCATCGAGAGTTAAAATGTGTTCATTCGCACCGATTTGAAGTCGGTTTTAAGTTTTTATTAAACTTTTTTTATTTTACAATTTTAAGTGTTAAGTCCTCTATTTTATCCCTCCTAACTTCGCCAAAATGACTTTACAGCAAAGTAACCTTAACTAATATTGGTCCTCTATGGACCCCCTATCCAATGGTAAGATAAAAATAAGGTGTGATATAGGGTCCATTTTTCGACGAAAATTTTTAAGTCTTAAGAAAAGGGTTTACCTACACTTCAACCAGAACGGCGGCTATTTTGGTGTTGAAATAAGGTCTTGCGTTAAACTTGTATACTTGTATATTACAAACTTGTATATTACAAATCAATCAATCAAATCAAATCAATTTATTGTGAATCACAGGTACAGAGAGGTGGCAATATAATAGAAGGTTAGAACATCTGTGTTCCGCCGCATGGGCATACAATAATAAGTGTAAGTTTTATTCAATTAAATTAAATGTCTAATTAATGTCAAAACTATTTTACGTTATTAAATAAAAATTTCAAAATACTTATGTCTTCACTAACAAATCGGGATGTCATTTAAATAGTGCGATCTGTCATAAACTCACTAATTTTATAATAGCATTTCTCTATTAGAAAGTCGTAAAGTTTTTGTTTAAAAATTGACAGTTCATCAGTGCTCCGAATGGATGGTGGAATTTTGTTAAAAATACGAGACGCGTTGCAAAAGATGCTTTGGTGAAATAAAGCTGTCCTACTGGCTATTATGTGATTGTACATAGTTTATTTTGATGCCGAGCCCGTGTTCTAAATTCAAAAAACTCTAAGTTCGATTTAACAAAAATTTCAGTCTCCAATGGCAAGTCAAATTAAAGAAAGGAACTTTTAAATTTTTTTTCGTTACTGGGTGTGCCCCCAGTGAATAAAAATTGGCGGTCTGGTACCTCATAAGCTTCACGTCTGCTCAACACACTGCGAAATACGTTCTGTAGACAAATTGCAGTATTATCTTCTAACTCCTATCCGTTAAGGAGTTCTGTGGCTTCCATCATCAGGTCAGCAACATGACATGATGATTACCAGACCCAAAAATCAGCATTGAGTCAGAAAATATATGCAAAACATTATGGGTGCCTATAAAAATTGAGGGTTGCCCTCGATTTCCCAGGGATCCCATCATCAGAATCTGACTTGGTGTAAATGGGACCACCTCAGGAGTATACCCTTTCAAACTAAAAAAAAAAATTTGAAATCGGTCCGTAATTGACGGCGTAATCGCTCAACAAACATACAAAAAAAAACAACAACATTCAGACGAATTGAGAACCTCCTCCTTTTTTTTGAAGTCGGTTAAAAACAATCTCAAATCTGTCAAAAATTTTCATTTCTGTCAAATTTTGTATGAAATGACGTACCAAAATTGACAGATTTGACAACTTTGAGATTGTTTTAAGAGTTCATGGCTATGGCTCTGATCAGGGGCGTGCTTTGATTTTTGTGCTGGGTAGGCACTAAGTAGTAATTTTATAAAAAAAAAAAACTATCACATTTTCCGGTTAAACCATGCGTCGGAAAGAAAAAGTCACAAGTATAAAAAGCGTTTAGTTTATGCCCCTCTATACGACGAAAAACAAAGATTGGAATTTTATGAAGTTTTATAATTATATCACCATTTTTTTCTGTGTTTGAACACTTTATATTCTATCACATTTTCCGGTTAAACCATGCGTCGGAAAAAAAACCCCTCTATAGGACGAAAAACAAAGATTTGAATTTTATGAAGTTTTATAATTTTATCACCATTTTTTTCTAAGTGTTTGAACACTTTATATTCTATCGCATTTTCCGGTTAAACCATTCGTCGGAAAGAAAAAGTCACAAGTATAAAAAGCATTTAATTTGAGCCCCCTTATACATTGAAAAACAAAGATTTGACTTTTATTATGTTTCATATTTTTAATGAAAAATTTTCTAAGTGCCAAACGCCTTGCACACTTTGCTACACTCTAACCAAATAAAGACTTACCAGGCATTCTTGCTTTCCGAGACAAGCAAAGAAAATTGACTGAGTGAAGATTTATATGGAGCACCACAACTATCCAATTGATATTTATAACTCCTCAGCGACATTTCGTGGTTATTACTTTTTCGCGAACTTTGAAAATGTCAGTAATCTTTTATCGTAAAATGTTTGCAAGGGTAAGCATTATATACTTCAATTAATTAAATAAACTTGTTAGTTTAGTGACAAAAACTTAACTTGTCTCCGACGTAAACACACACAAAACCGGCGCCCCATCGGCTATTTTGTTGATTTTAACATGGTATTTACCTACTTTTAAGATTGTATTATTTGTTCACCACATTTTAATACACTTTACACTATTAGAACAATTATCTTTTGACAACTTAACACCCGATTATTCACTAATATTTTTAAAAATCTCCTTTAACTGAGGTGAGGTTAAGTTACACTCGTAAATATTATGGCCACAGAATAAACAAGGACATCTCTTTGTTTGTTCCGAATTAAGCTAAAATAAGCTTTGGCGTATTCAAACTATGCAAATAAATTTTAGTTCTATGTGAGATCGATTACGTTACAACTCAATTCGGAACTTAAATTACCCGGCTAATGAAAATAGGCTACTAGGTTGTCCACAAATGAAAATTGATTTAAGGGATTGGCGCGTAATTTGTCAAAACAAATAGAATTCTCATTACATACTGTACATTCTAGTTTCTCCATTTTATAGAACACAACAACACAACACTGAATTTTGAAATAACTATAATAGCACTCAAAAGAAGCAGTTTATGATCCGTAAGAGTAAAAACAACTTTTCAAAACACTCGCGGGATGAAAGCCAAAGCAAACTAAAGAAAAAAAATATGGCCGATCGAAATGATCTCTGTTTACATTATTTTTAGGATAGTTTTAGCAAACAATTAATTATTCGTTTTAAAACTTAAAACTATTTACTATAAATATAATTAGGATTTTAGGGTTTGAAATTTTATTTTAACAAGTTGTAATGTAAAGTTTACTTAAAATAAGACTTTAAATTTTAAAATTGGAGGCGGAAATTGAGCGCCATCTGGTGGGAGCTAAGCAGGTAAGCGCCGCATAATGCTTACCAAAAATTGGTGTTTTGTAACTGTGTACGTATGCGCACAGATTATATAAGTGTGTGTGAAAATTAAGGAAGTGTGCGTGAAATAGTAAGCGGTGTCGCGACCGCCTACCGTGGGTCATTTGTATTGAAAGTATTGAAACGAGCGCGCTTTAGTTTGAAAGTTTAATAAAGACGACAAAATGGTAACTTAGACTTTATTATAGATTGTCAATTTGGCAAATAAAGATGGTTAGCTGTCCTGTAGGATTTTTCTGGCACTGGTAGGCACTGCATAATTGCCTATATGCACCGCACGCCACTGGCTCTGATATCTGTTTAAGTGTTGTGTGTGTGGCTTTCATTTTATTAACAGACTTCAAAAAAAAAAACAACATTCAGACGAATTGAGAACCTCCTTTTTTTTGAAGTCGGTTAAAAAAGGAGGAGGTTCTCAATTCGTCTGAATGTTGTTTTTTTTTGTAGGTTTGTTACGCGATTACGCCGTCAATTATGGACCGATTTCAAAATTTATTTTTTAGTTTGAAAGGGTATACTGCCGAAGTGGTCCTATTTACACCAAGTCAGATTCTGATGAAGGAATCCTTGGGAAATCGAGGGCAACCCTCAATTTTTATAGGCACCCATAATGTTTTGCATATATTTTCTGACTCAATGCTGATTTTTGGGTCTGGTAATCATCATGTCATGTTGCTGACCTGATGATGGAAACCACAAAACTCCTTAACGGATAGGAGTTAGAAGATAATACTGAAATTTGTCGACAGAACGTATTTCGCAGTGTGTTGAGCAGACGTGGAGCTTATGAGGTACCAGACCGCCAATTTTTATTTACTGGGGGCGTACCCGCACACCCAGTAACGAAAAAAAAATTAAAAGATCCTTTCTTAAATTGACTTGGTATTTAATGCAAGACCTTATCCTATGGTAACGACACCAAAATAGCCGCCGTTCTGGTTGGAGTGTAGGAAAACCCTTTCCTTAAGACTTGCAAATTTTCGTCGAAATATTGACCCAATATAACACCTTATTTTTATTATACCATTCGATGGGGGTCCATAGAGGACCAACATTAGCTAAGGTTACTTTGCTGTTAAGTCATTTTTGGCGGAGTTGGAAGCTGAAAACTGAAGCTTATTTTAAAGGCGTCTGGGACTTGTAATAAATTTCGTCGAAAAGTTGATCATTAATAGCAGCCTATTTTTATTATACCATTGGGTGGGTGGTCCACAGAAGAACAACATTTGTCTAGGTCACTTTGCTGTGAAGTCATTTTTGGCGGAGTTAGGAGGGAAAAAATAGAGGTCTTAACACTTAAAACTGTGAAATAAAATAAGTTGAATAAAAAACTAAAAACCGACTTCAAAATGAAACTAAAAAGCGAAAAATAATATTGACTAAAACATACCTAATCAGTTCTTTTTGGAGTCGGTGTGAATGAACACATTTTAACTCCCGATGGCTGGCACCGACTCCAAATAGAACTGTTTAGGTATGTTTTAGTCAATATTATTTTTCGCTTTTTAGTTTCATTTTGAAGTCGGTTTTTAGTTTTTTATTAAACTTATTTGTTACTTTATAGTTGGTATTAGTTTAAGAATGTATGAAAACTGTTTCTAAAAATAAATGATTTCAATTTTAATATCGTCTCTGGACACGATATATCGATATCTGGAGGCAGGTATCCATCCCATCTTGGTTCCCCCAAACATAGGAGTAATGGCTTGTCGATGCGAACCAAAACTAGAGAGCACGGCAAGGAAATGTCCATTCTTAGTCCAGATCCCTGTCAGTCCAACCGTGGTCCTTGGGAGACCGAAACAGGTGGTTTTGGTGACAGAAATAGGCAAGTTTTGCCACTTTGACATAGTCGTCATGAAATTCTTCTCCGGGCTCTCAGAGTTTCAGGTGTGGTGGCCCTTATTCAGCTATTCTTAAATTAACTATCGTTGAACATTTTCAGGGTAAATACGGCATTAAATATAATGTCTGGTACCTAACATATTCTATTATGGGAACACCGATTTTATGTTCAATAATTAATATCGTATACTTACATCTGTCTCTCCTTCCTCCATGTTAAGCTGGTTCGAATACAAGATATAAGGATAGTAACAGTAAAAATAAGCTGCAGAATATTTTATCCGTAGAAATACCTACCCACATTGACGTACACACACAACAACGAAACTGAAAAACCCGTGTGTCGTTGCTTCAATTTCGTGAGTGGTCAGCTTTTGCTCGTATTGGCTATTTGTATAATCCCTGTGTGTACCTAACATGTCAAATTATGTAAGTTGTTGTTGAGAGGTCAGCTCTATTGGCTATATAAGTATCCTTGTGTGTACCTAACATGTCAAATTATGTAAGTTGTTATTGTCTCAAGTACCTATAAATAAAACTACAAATGAATTAGTTGAAGTTCAACTAATTCCTTTGTAGTTCTTCCCTTATCAGTTGTTTAGCTGTTGAACAACTGAGAAGGGTTTTAAATAGTTAAAATTTAATCTGTGGTGCCATTGGTAATAATTAATCAAAATGATAGACGTGGATACTAGTTTAAGCTACATTAACTACTTAAATCAAATTAAATTAATCTGCATTAATTTAATGCTAATAAAAATAATTCGTTAAATTTAGGTCTTAGTATTCATTCGGTATCACTTTTTTGAAAATTTGTTACAATCACATGATGATGTAATTATTTTAATCTATGTATTGCTCTTATCAAGAGTAGGTAGAAATGTTTTTCAATAGATAATAATTTTCCGACGAATAAAACGCAAAATCTGATCGCTCTTTTTATTATTATTAACATTATGCAAAGGTAAAAAACATATATTATTTCTATATTTACCTATTTTATGAACCATTACGGGATTTTTACATATTGGCTCTTTAATTTAAGTAACAAATAAAATAATCTTTTAAGTATATTAAAATTTTTAATAAACATAATTACAATTGGTTAAAAAATAAACTTTTGATAAATTAACTCATCTTAAACTTAAAATTAATTAATGAATTATCTCGTATTAAAGTAAATTCGGGAGACCACAATATCTGGCTGAAAACGCATGTACGTACGTACATACATGATTTAGATATATGAACAGATCTACTGTACATACTACTATTACCCAAACTAAGCTTAGTTCACACTTTATTAGTAGGTAATTTAGTCGAGTAGCCGTGATTTAGTTACTCGATTAGTTTAAATAAAGCGCTCATTGAACTACTATACAGTAATTTTTTGTTATTCGCTGGCCAAGTGGCCACCCTACTAAAGTGTAGTCAAAACTAGGCCTTATTTCTTAATTATTTGCTAGCTCTAAAATTAAAATTACCATGAATTAGAACCATTCAACTGTTAACTTCTTTACTATTTAGAATACTAGCTTGATTTTCTTTCAACGGTTTCTCAGATACAGTTTTATGAAACTCTTTCAAAGGTACATTCTTCTTAATGAGGACTTCAGGGTTTTGTGAGGTTTTGAGGCGTAATTTTCTGCTTAATAAGTAAGCAGCTACTTGTAGCAAGCTCATAAAAACCCCTGGTATCAGCCAGGCATCGGGCATAGTTGAAACTGTTCTGCTATATAAGAAAGAATATAAAGGAGACGATAATGTTTGTGTCGCAGACTCTACAGCACTAAGTATACCGAATATTTTACCTGAAACAAAGAAAAAAATATTATTTATTTATCGTTGACGGCATATGCAGATTACTTATCTGATAAGCCAAGATAAACTACACGAGTGTTGGAACTTGTTTTTGTTTACAGCAACTTGATTGCCTGATTCAATAACACAAATACAGTTCAAATTTTTATCTATAGGTCCAATTGATAACAAGATAATTTTAATTTTCAAGTTGTTGCATAATCATATGTGCAAATTATGTGAATAATCTTTTGATACTATAAAAACACTGTAACGGGTCAAATTCTCTACATTCAAGATATTTTGAAAATTGTTTTTGGGCACTCTATAATCGATAGTGAAGCCAAAACTGCAATTTTATCGACAAACCGACTAGAATGTTAATAGGTGTTCAAGATGTTTCCTCGAGGTAAGATATATATTGAATGTAGTTAAGTTTTTTCTTTAACCAAACGTAGGTTTCGTAGCGAAGAGGAATCCTTCATACATAGATATAACTGAAGGTGTCTAAAAATGGTCTAGTTTCATGTTTAACATGAGTGAATTGTTTAAGACATCTCGGATATGAAAATCAAATTATCAGAATACCTGTTAATTAAATCCTAAAATACGATATGCTAGAAGAGGATTTAATAAACATCTTTGATTAAATTATTTTTTTTTTTTTGTTGACTCCCTTTTATTAAAACAAAACACAATAGTGACATTTTTCATTAATTGCAAAATGTATCTCAAACGTTTTAAGCTATTTCGTTATTGTTTTGAACTGAGAGTTTTATTTGTTGACTATTATTTGTATTAGCATTAATTTCATGAAAAACAAGTATCCGCGTGTGCGCTATTGTTCAAGGGTGCTACAGGCCTTAAGGGTTCAAAAAATAGCTTAGAGGTCAAAAAATCGCTTAAAATAATATGTCGTGGTGGATTTGTTGTAAAAGATACATTGGATAAAGAGTTAGGAAGAAGAAGAAACTTAGTTCTCAATTATTACAAAAATAACTGTTGCTGTGAACAGTTTTGTTTGGATTACAAAGATTATCTTTTAGCATTAGTGGAAACGTTTTGTATACGTAACACTACGTTTTATGTCGTCAACACTAAAAACTGATTTTATCACTTGATAAAGATATAAGTCACACTCAATCCGTTTTCAAACGAAATTTTCCTGTAAAATTATTGTTTAGGAACTGATTGCTTACCACAACGATTAAAATAACTTAAAATATTGTAATTAACACACCAGACAAAAGCAAAGACAAATTTAGCGCAGGTTTCTGTGGCTTTTACTCTATTAACAGCAAGTTTGCAAGCAAGAAGCACGTATAACCTCGTAAACTTTATGAATTCTGCTGTCATCAGTTTGTGTCTTTTGAAATAGGAACCTATGACCAGCCTCATGCCATGCTGTGGACACTTTAGCTTACGATTTTAACAACAAGTACCTACCTTGTTCGGTTGGCTGAATTTGTTTGTTAATTATAGGCCTGTGAACCACTAGCGATCCTTGCGCTATTATTCCCACCAATGGAGCTGTAGAAAGAAAAATAATATTAAGGCATGCATTTTATAAATCCAGAGAAATAAGAACGCCCTCTATTTTAAAATAGAAAGAATGTATCAAAAAAATATGGCCTCTACCCTAACATGCGAGTTATATCTTATGATATTACATACGCTTGAAAAACAAACGACTGCCTCAGGTAAGAATAGAAGGTCCGCTAATCCGGTGATAACTCTTCCAATTCCAAATGACCTACAGAGAACATTAGCTAACTCGTTTATTATGTTTCGCTGTTTTTATTTCATCATCATCATCATATCAGTTACATGATGTCCACTGCTGAACATAGCTATGCCTCCCCCAGTGACTTTCAGATTGGCCGGTTGGAGCGGACTGCATCCAGTGATGTTTTCTGCATCATGTGCAGTAATTGCAATTTTTTTATTTTTTTTTATTTTTTTTTTTATTAACACAAAACAGTTTACAGTTGTGGATAAACATTGTGATTTTTAAATCATAAGTAAGTTCTAAACTGTAAGCCAAAACATGTGTATGTGAAGTTACAATTAAATGAGTTACATTTTATGTGGATTTTATAGTTAAAATACCAAATACAAAATTAGCAAATGTTTGGTTTTGCAATCACCCATCTAGAAAATTATAAGAGGAAAAGTTACAGATTTCAATACTAAACAAAAGCTTATAATCTATATGAAGTCTCGCACATGAGAGCAATTATTTTAGGATATCACGGATAAATCTGTTGAAGACATTTGGACTCGAACCTAGAATATTGATATTTGGATGGTCCTGGCATAGATCATTGTAGAGGCGACACATCCGCACAGTAGTGCGGGTACCACCTAGTAGGGTTGTAATATGACGTGTTGTTGCGGTACACTTGGAGTGAGAACAGCTTAGGCTTGTGGTCACGGGCCCTGTAGTGAGTGTTTATGCAATCGATGCAAGCAAAGATGGAGAATCAATTAAAGAATGTAATATTTTGTGAAGAAATATAAGCTCGAACCATTTGCGTCTCATTTCAAGGGTAACCATGTTAAACTTCTTCAGCCTATCTTTATAGGAGGTTAACTTGCGATGGTAACCACGACGAAAAGAAAGACATCTCGAGAATTTTCTTTGAATGCTCTCTATGCGGTCAGTGTGTACGGCATAAAACGGAGACCAGATGACTGCACCGTATTCCAGAGTACTCCGGACAAGTGAATTGTACAGATATGTAGGCTTGTAGGCTTTTTAAGCTGCTTGGTGTTACGAAGGACAAAACCCAGCATTTTACTGCCCCTGGTAAAAACATAATTGTAATGCTCGTGGAAACACAGTTTCGTATCGAAGATCATGCCTAAATCCTTCGCTTGACTCTGTCTGTCAAGTTTTTTGCCATTGAGTTTATATTCAAAGTTAATTTTGTTTGTTTTTCTAGTAAAAGACAATATAAAACATTTATTAATATTTAAGTACATATGATTATCAGTACACTATCTCCCCACGGTTTCGATATCCGTTTGTAATGTTTCAGCGTCCGCAATTTTACTTGACTTTACTTATATTTAGAGTATAAGGATAATATAATTTTAAATTGAATTATAATAACAATCTGAGAATCAACCGTTTTAACAGAATTTGGAAAATTTAGCTCGGATTTTCTGATGTGATCATCAAAATGCCAAATCCACTAATCTAACAAAAATATCATAATCTTGACTTTTTATTAAGACTTTTGAAGACTCTTCTTTTTCAAGTCATGGGCCCTAACCATGAACTGTTAAAAACAATCACAAAGTTGTCAAAACTAAATCGGTACGTCATTTCATACAAAATTTGACAGAAATGATAATGTTTGACAGATTTGTGATTGTTTTAACAGTTTATGGTTAGGGCCATGATGACTTTCAGATGCTTTCATAATAAGTCACGAGTGAGTGAGTGTGTTTTCCCTCCGTGTCTTTGAGACTCTTCTATCTCACAAAACATCAACAAAATGCGAAACTTTGTTCGTGAGAATGAAGCAATAATTTATTATACAAGTCACGAGTGAGTGAGTGTGTTTTCCCTCCGTGTATTTGAGACTCTTCTATCTCACAAAACATCAAGAAAATGCGAAACTTTGGTCGTGAGAATAAAGCAATAATTTATTGATTAATTGGCCTTTTAAATCTCTTTGGTTTGTACACATTATACTTTTTTTAAAGTAAAGTTCACTACTTTCTTTTGGAAGTAAAGTAATTTAGTGATAGCTAAAAAGTCGGTATTCCGTGGTTTGGTATTCGGTAGTACTTACTTGTAAATACGAAAAACAACGATGCTGCTACTAAGAGTCCAAATTGGGAGAGGACAAACGACAAGCAGCTCAGAGCGCCGATTACTTCATCAGACAGATGCAATCGCCGCTTAAGCACCGTCAATATTAGCAGAGTGCCTAAAACAATAAAAACATGTCTCTAAAACCAACCTACCTACATCTCAATTAATTGTAAAAACCTACACTTCCTTGTATTGCAACCCGAAAAAAGGCAAGACCGTGTAGCGCGTCATGTGCTGTAGGAACTGTCTTGGCATGAGCGATGCACAAGACCTGGAGACGTATTTTTGGAGCGTTCGAATTCCAATTCGCATACGAAATCCCAAAAATTGAATTTTCTAGGAGTTCGTATACGATTCTTGTAAGTAAATTAGAATGCGAATAGGAATTCGAATGCCCCAAAAATACGCCTCCTGACGCGCACCCAGCGACGAAACACTCAGCCCATTTTACCTCATGATGTTGATGACTTTCTATTGTTTTAGTAATTAGCCATAAAAAGGGTCAAAATCGATATTGTAAACCAAAAAAATGTTTTTTGTACAAAACTAACGCTCGTTTTTCGTGATTCGTATCCAATAATATGATTTCTGACTAAAACAACAATAAACGTTTTGTGGTTACTTACCAAAGAAGCTGATGGTATTCTTGTAAGCCAAAAAGCTGCCATATAAAATGTCATCCATGTGGAATTTGTATCTGAAGTACATGTATCCTATGAGCAAGTCCGCTGTAAAATATAATCACTTTTTGTTAGCTATTCTTTCTAAAACTTCAATCGTCAGCGCATCCAATAAATTTGGTTTTTCATCATAATCATTCCATATCAGTTCAATGATAGACCTAAGCCTTTTTCAACACCCCGGCCAAGAGGTGAACCCGACTAGTGGTTGCACGCACCGTCGTGATGTAAGTCTGCGTTACAGACTAGTCTGTGAGCGCAGACCAGACCACGCGGGATCCAATCTAGTAGGCCCGATCTGAGGGTGATTTCATCCGCTGCCACTCAGTTTGCTTATCCTTTGATTAAAGATTACTTTAGTTTAATTTCCTTTAGTTGATTGATGTTATTTTAATTCGAGACCTTAACGTTCTGTTATCTATTGTTTTTAGTTTGACCTTTATTAGGGACATTCTTTCGACTTTGTTCAACCCCTTTTCAGCTTATCTCATGTTGAGTATCTATAACGTTATATCTCGGAGTGATTTTTGCTCAAGGTGGAATCATATGTCTGCTAGATAGAAAGTAGCCCGATTCGTTAACAAAATATTTTTGTTTGCCAATTATAATTAATTAATAATACTATGAAATGTATATGTACAGAATCATATGAACATTACTTACCAGATAAAAACATTCTATCACAAATTGCGACAATCAACATGAAGAACACGATGGTTCTCTTATACCCCTCTCTCTTCCGCACCAGGCACTTGACTGCATTAATAGGAAGTCTCCAATCTAGAACTGAGACTGTGTTCTCTTTGTTAACCCTCACGTCCTTTATTGCCCAGACGATGTATAGCAGAGATAGTAGCTGAAATTTGTAATAGTTCCAATAAGTTTTGAAAATCGTTTTACGAGATGTAGGCAGTTTAGGCAGTTCTGTCAAATTGGTCTATGATTAATAAAAACTTATACACTACATTGATCAGATTGATTTTTATGCTCTATGATTAACATGTCCTGTTGCAGTATACCTCTTAGAGGTCAATATAAAGTGTGTTTATCATTTAAATAGCAGGACGTGTATCCTAGGATTCGTAGGTCCTTGCCGATACAATTTAGCGACTACTTATATCTGGTGTAAAATGATAACTAATTTGTTTTTTTATCGTTAATTGAGTAGGAATTAGTCTATGTTCACTTGTTTTTGATATTTGCTTGTAAGGACGGTAGATATCGCTATAGAGTAGTAGGAAAATACGTATCTAAGCACATCGGAAGCGCTTTGTTTTAATCATGACCATAAGCCAGTTGACCTTTATTTAATAATGTTATCTATGTGAAATTATATTTGTTTATTATATCGAAATTTCTACGAATTGTTTTTACGAAAAAATATGGTTCAATTTGAAAAACAAAAACTGGTGAACTTGCCACTAAGACCTACCTAATGACTATGCATTAAGATGATTAAGGGTAATAAAATAACTGTACTGCAAACCAGATAACACAATTCATTCTCATTACTGTTATTTCTAGTAACTGTTATACCGGGTGTAATACAAAGGCAAATTAAAACTACTTAAATACTGCCAATGTTTCTATCTCTAGGACGAATATCGAAATAAAATCTATAGCAACTGATATCAGCTGATCGGCAGGGAAAGACTTCGATACTGTTCCCATTGAAAAAGTTGTTGTATTTCAGCATAAAATCATCTTTAAAAGCTTTAGCTTTTTCCGTTTCTGCTACAACCTGTATAACAGTAACTGTAAATAAAAGTAATTGGACTACATTATGTCATCTAGCCCCTAATACTGTAATTATGGGTAATAATATGTAGAAGTTATTTATCAGTGCGAGTACCTGCAGTATTAAAACAAGGGGGAACACACCGTAGAATCCGAGGTGCCTGTATAACTGCGGCCCGCTCACCGCGCCCAGCACCTGCGCCACCTGGATGGCGGCGCGGTGAGCGCCCATTGTGCGCGTCACGTCGCGACCTGTTGCGTGACACACCTGGAAGAGGATAGTGTCATCATCAGTCTTGGGCAGTAAACTGCTGGATATAGGCCTTCTATAGAAGGCCACAGCGAGCGGCTCATTGCCGTTTCTGTTGCATGCTCTGTTTCTAGATAGACTTCATGGTGAATATAGGAACATGAAAATCATAGCGCCAAGAAGAGATTGGGAATAGAGTCAAGATAGCATAATAATTCCTTTTTTGTTAATATACCTATTTATATTAACAAAGAAGGAATTGTGATTTTGTATAGGTTTCTCTCTTTCAAATATTTATAAATATTTGAAAAATGCGTTTAATGATGATGATGCGACCTCATGTAGCTCCAAAACTATCAAATATATTACATAAAGCAAGTTTATTCATTTGTTTAAATAAATTAATTTGTAACTCAAATATAATTGACCCGAACTAAGATTGAAACCGAGTTCAAACGAATCATCTGAACCTTCAGTAGCGTTCAATCAAGTCCGATGCAGATATGCAAGATCCGGTGAAAATTATTCTAACTTCATTGCATGTCAAAATTTGAGTTACAGAACCAGTAATAAATTAAATACTCACATCACCAATATGGCTGAACGCAGCTGCAGACAATAACCCAAAGTTGCCCCCTATCGATATAGGGATCTGCACGGCATACAGCACGACTGCTGTGGACGCCCCAGGGAACATGAGCAGTATGAGCACGCTCGTGGTCATGATGCTCATACCCAGCAAGGGCATGATGAGCAAGGGCTTCCGGCGCCCGCTGCAGTCACTCCAGGGCCCCACGAACATTAACACGATGGTGGAGAGGAGGCATCCCACGAAACTTCTGCTAACGTTGAGTCCCGATACCACCACTTGGCTTGCTGCCTGGAATGCAATACAAATAAACTTTTATACATATAATGGTTTTTGTTTTGTTGTAATTACATAAATTAATTGTTAAATCACTACAAATATTAAATTGGAAAATTGCTTTGCCTCATTTTTATGATACTTTGATTTTCCTATACGTTTTGTTATAGGTAAACTCAATATCAATGACCCTATCAGTCTATTTATTAATTCATAAAAAAACATTATACATAATTAACATTAACTAAATAAATATACAATTAACCTAAACTTATATAACTACTAAATAAGAAAATAAATTAACCTAAATAAAAAAAAACACCAAAAGAAATACAAACAAGTTGAATAAATTGTGTCACAGAAGGACAGTGTGGCAGAAACGTTCTAGAATGGGGGCCACGCATCGGCAAGCGCGTAAGTCCTCAGATGATAACTTGGTCAGACGACATAAAAGTTGCAGGAAGAAGCTGGATGCAGTACCCTTCTTTTCGGCCAATCTGGAAGAAGTTAAATAAAACCAGCACTATTACAAAGTGTTTGTTAAATAATATTTACTTTGTCGTTAATTTATTTTGCAATGAAGGTATATCGTGATTTCATTTTAACTGTTATAATAGGTCTTCGGACTTCATAAACCTAAAGAAACCCGATTGTTTATACCTAGGAAGAAAAAAAAATGTACACTAGGAACATAAGCAAATTGTAAACATTTATTTAATAAAGACCTTTTCAAAATCAAAAATTAATCAATCTGGAAGTTATTATGGGAGGCATACGTTCAGCAGTGGACGTCTTATGGCTAAATGATAACGAGGATGATGATTAAAATTTTATCACAGAGACGCGAACTTTTCATTTATAAATTATCATTCTACGGCAGTGGAAAAATTCAATTTCAAATATGAGAAAAACTAGTCTCGAATCAGATAAACATTTGCTGTTGAAAACTCATTAAAACTTTAATGAGTTTAGAAACTCTTATCATGTTTACTCTTTTAAGTAATGATATGTACTTACATATTACCTCATAAGACTGGTCTACAATTGTGTTGTTTGTTTACAATAAGAAAGTCAAGATAAATAGCACTTTTCTGTAGAAAATGTACTTTTCCGTACCCAAAGGGTAAAACGGGACCCTATTACTAAGGCTCCGCTGTCTGTCTGTCTTTCCGTCACCAGGCTGTATCTCATGAACCGTGATAATTAGAGAGTTGAACTTTTCAGAGATGATGTATTTCTGTTGCCACTATAACAACAAATACTAAAAATCAGAATACAATAAATATTTAAGGGGGCTCCCATACAACAAACGTGATTTTTTTACCGTCTTATAGATAATGGTACGGAACCCTTCGTGTGCGAGTCCAACTCGCACTTGGCCGGTTTTTTTATTTCTCTGATTTCCAATTTGGATGAAACAGCGCCATGAATCGTTTTAGCAATGTAAGCATAGACTCCTGAGGGTCACTGGATAGTCTTTTATTTGAGGGAAATGGTTTTTTGCCAGTTTTCTGGGTTAGTTATTTTTTTTTGTGATGATGACGTTATCACGCCTATGCACCACAGACAAAAATACTCCTTTAGAACAATGTGAGCAACAATCCGATAGTCAATCTTTGATAGTACTCATATTTACGAAATATTCGTGCAAAGGGCTCTGTGATTGAGAGTTTATTCTTTTGCTTCGCTATGACCTATCGTTTCTCAGACAGTTTTATGATCTTGTCCTGATCCAAGATGCTCACGATATTTTTTTTTCTTTGTACAAACGAACGAGTTCTTCCCCAGCGTTCAATTATTCTGACCGAAGCCGAAGCTTCAAATCAAAATAAACAAAATCTTACTGATCTCAGTAACAACTCTTCGTCACCGCTCGACACATAAGCTCATGTCGTTGCCTACCTTCATACACTACGCGACTCTCAAAAGGACAATTTTAAAGGTGATATCGTCATCGCGACCAAAACTGGCAGTTCTAGGAGTGTCTATCATCTTTTGTTTTTTTGAGAGATACAAAAACGCAGTAGGCCTACTAACCTCAGCGGCACGGAACTCTTCGCCGACCCCTCGGTCGCAGACGCTCATGTTCTTGCCCAGGTCTACAGTGCACGCAGTCCTCAAGTAGAAGTTTTGCAGCGAGGTCTGCCCAAGGGTGATGGCGATCATTGAACCTACTAGAGCTGGCTCCAACAGAATTTGCCATTTCTGGTTGTCCTGCTCTTTATGTTCCGATGACTCTTTCTCCTCTGGGGAATTTGGGCTGTAATGATAACATTGAATTTAGGTTTGCCGATGAACACCGGGACAGATGTCGCAAAATACGAGATTGAAAACGGCACGAAAAACAAAAAACGGAGTTAATGCAGCATTAAACATTTTTTGCTGAGTCTTAAAGCACGTAAGGTGTGTTGTTTCTGCGTCAAACTATACAGAAAAAACAAAACAAGATCCAAGTAAAAGTTTTTTTGTCAAAATTAAAACTATCGTGGTGATCAATTAAAACTTTATATTTCTCACAAAACATATTTTAAACTCAAACACAATTAACAATGATGTAGTGCAGATAATTTCACCGACTACTGAGTAGATAAAAACGTTAAATTTGCCGCTAAACTAAAAACTAAACAAAATTACGTGCATTAACAAGTTACGGTCGGTCACAAAAAGATTAATTGGGTCGGTTAAGTTAAAAAACAGATGAACATTACGAACCTTAACTTTTCCAGTTCGTGTAACAGTATTACAGATCCTTCAGTCATCGTCGAATTCTTAAATTATTTTTTAAAACAAAACAATTGAACATCACAGCGTCCAACACGTGTGTCTCACGGTGAACTACTTGTACTAATACTCCGATAAGATACGTTCATTTGCGAATTAGATAATTTATTTACGGTTAATAGTAACGACTGCCGCAACAGATAAATGCATTATTCGAGATCTGTTGACTCGTTTGAGTTCGATAACGATATGAACTGGTGCAGTCGATGTTAAAGTTCACTCGAGACCACTTTTAAACGATTACGCAATTGATTCAGCGACATTATAGTGGGTCCGTTATCAGCGTAGAAAGGACGCAAGATAAAAGTATCGTACAATGAATCCTGTGGGCTATGTTAGCGTCAATAGATACTGCATTAAACAAGTGCGTGTCAGACGCGCTGTATTGGGTTCTGTAGTTTTCAGTCAATGGGGCTGAAAATCAGGAACTTACTATTTTTTTTATCTAGAATACAAATTCCATAATATGTCAGCGTTTAATACAATTTCTCGAAATAGGGTTTCTTTGTTATTGGTTTATTTTGTAACAACTCTACATTTGTATTAAGAATCTTAAAAAAATTAAGATTTAATAATAATATAGATGAAAATATCATGTGTTATATCTTCTATAAATAAGATAAAATCAGATTAGTTACATCATGTAAAACACATCATCATCATCATCTAAGCCTATTGCAGTCCACTGCTGGACGTAAGCTTCCCCTAATAAACGCCAAAGAGCACGATCTCCCGCTTTTTTCATCCAGCCACTGCCAACCATCTTCCTAAGGTCGTCGATCTATCGAACTGGGGGGCGTCCTACACTACGTTTGCCTAGGCGTGGTCTCCACTCGAGAACGCGTTTACTCCACCTTTCATCGGTTCTGCGACAATTGTGGCCAGCATACTGCCACATGTATAACACAAAAACGTAAAAATATTTGCTATAATAGCTGTTTATTAATCTTTCCTTGAGTCACAGACATCACAGTCGTATGCTACGTGATAAAAACCACATACGAACTGTGCAGGCGTCGCGGCAACTACCCAGCAGCGTTGCCGAAATGTTACTTTTAAACTTTTGTACAGTCGACCATCTCATGCTACTTCTATGTTACTACTATACTAACTATTATACGCGGTCGTTTACTGTTCAGTCAACCCGTCTATGGAACTCCTTACCCTTAGTAATTCGGCAATCTGAATCAATTTCTGTTTTTAAAAGTCGGCTTAAAGCACATTTTCTTGCACTGTGAGAACAAATCGTCTCTGGTTTGAGAATTGCTGTGTCTGGAATATCACTGGTTGTTAGTCATGCTATTTCCTGGCATATAGGTATATTTATATATATGTATTATATTTAAGTATGTATGTATGTTTATTTTTATCTTAGCATTTATATTTTATAGGTATTTTTTGTACGTGTATGTAGTTTA
This sequence comes from Anania fuscalis, assembly GCA_950371115.1. NCBI lineage: Eukaryota > Metazoa > Arthropoda > Insecta > Lepidoptera > Crambidae > Anania > Anania fuscalis. The sequence goes on along the minus strand of OX493338.1, from coordinate 9,181,334 downwards.
TACTTATTGATATTAACATTGTAGGTATATAAATAAAATTACACAATAAGCACTCTGCAGCACTTTCCCCTTTCTTTGTAGTTGTCCTCTGCCTAAAGGTTGTCTGGAAGAGATCGCTTTTTAGCGATAAGACCGCCTAAATTGTACATCTTTCTGTAAATATCAACTGTAACTTATTTGTTTGGTGTGCAATAAAGAGTATCTATCTATCTATCTATCTATCTATGTTACTTTTAGAACATTTATTTTCAGTAAACATAAAATGATTCTGAAACCTTTTGATGACAAAAATACGCAATAAAATCCGCGCTCGCCTTGCTAGATCAAGTTGCTTTGAAAGTTTTGTTAGTAAAATTAAAAAGTATAAAATACCTAAGATCCATGAGGATTTTATCGCTGTGTTATAATACTTCATAAAACTACTTTGTCTTACTGTATCTGCAATATGAAAATAAAAAAAAACCGCCGCTGTAATTTGTGGTATCTGAGACTAAGATTGAGCTTGACAGTGCGGCTTTCATTAGTTGTGTAATTGTGTGCTATCGGCTGTGTTGCACTTGACATGCAGTAGCTGTTGCCGTGCCATGAAGTATAAATATTTATGATAATAAGAAAAATACGCAAAAAAGGTACTCGCCAGATGTATTGTAAAACGATTTTTACTTGTAACAACTGCCATTACCTACTCGACATTCAGCTCAAGAGTTTTCAATTTCCTTTATCTTTCAACACTATTATTCTTTGTACACGCGTGTATGACTCAGGTGCTGGGTGTGGCTGCCACCAGATCCTTCCATCCATCGCTCACTTTTTCTACCTAACAATCTGGAACGGATCCGAAATTTATTCCACTGGCTTTGAAGTGGTAACATTGCAATACGTAATTGCTCTATTGTTCAATCAGGAATTAAACTTTTTATAAAGCATTATTAGCAAAAGTCTCATATGAACTTATATGCAGATTCAGCTCTAAAATATATATTAGTATACAGTAATAAAATAAATATAGGTATAGGTACATTCATATAAGTATGTTACTGGTCACTAAAAGAGCTATAATAATTAGTAAGTACATGAATTTATAGTTAGGAGGAACGTTGGCTTGTCATAAAATGTACGGATACCAACAATGAAGCCGGTGGGTAGAATTTGGACTCAGATTGTTTTTAGGGTTCCGTACCCAAAGGGTAAAAACGGGACCCTATTACTAAGGCTCCGCTGTCCGTCTGTCTGTCTGTCTGTCCGTCTGTCACCAGGCTGTATCTCATGAACCGTGATAGTTATAGAGTTGAAATTTTCACAGCTGATGTATTTTAGTTGCCGCTATAACAACAAATACTAAAAAACAGAATACAATAAATGTTTAAAGGGGGTTCCCATACAACAAACGTGATTTTTATGCCGTTTTTATAGAAAATGGTACGGAACCCTTCGTGCGCCAGTACGACTCGCACTTGGCCGGTTTTTAAAATTAAATGAAATTAATTTAATTGGGCAAGATAAAATTTAGGTTTGAACTAAACAAAATAAATTAAAACAGGTATATAAGGTCTCTTCAGAACCTTCAGCTAGGGACTATGATAAGGATTGAGAGTTGTCCCCCTCTCAATCCTTATCATGTTTAAATTACTGAACGGATTGCGCTGAAATTTGGCACACATTATAGCTATTATAATGTAGGCGTACGCTAAGAAAGGATTTTACAAAACTCACCACCTAAAAGGGTAAAACGGGGGTTCAAAGTTTGAATGGAGCACGAAGATCTCGAGGTTAATCCTTTAACTAAATAAGCAAATACCTGTTTCAAGGTTTTTTATTTACAGAGTTTGACATTCATGTCTTCACTCAAAATCAAATCTAACGTAAGCGAAGCCGCGGGCAAAAGCTAAGTAATAAATATAGTAAAACTGAGTTTTGAAGATACCGCTGAAATATGCCAATTTTAAACTTGCATTTGAGACCGAATGGTTCTTCTAAACTAAAATGTGATATTTGTAGAGAAGTTTATACTTAAATTTCTGTGAACAGCAACTGTGACAGCTTTGAGATTATTTTAAGAGTTCATGGTTATTACCGTTTTACCCGCAGGCTATTTACTAAAAGTTAATAGTATCCGAGTTTTAGGCAAAAATCGGGAAAATAGCAGAAAATTTTCTATTTTTTTTGCGATTTTGTCAATGTTGCGTCACGAAATTTTATGAGCAAACCTCAGAGATTCGGATTCAGTACCCCAAAATACATAAAGAATGAAAAAATCAGAACTACTCCAAAACTTTCCTAGTAAAAACACAACTTGTATCTACAGTTTTTATTTTGATAACAATATGAATTTGATGTTGAAGTCATTGAAAAGATAAAGACTGATAGTAGTCTTGAAACTCAAAACATTAGTATTTTTACAAAATAGCGCCGCCGCTATATGTAATTTGTGGTATTTTCGTTATCTTTATTAAAGATACCTAATTGTTTTCTCATACAGGCTGTTGTTTTTAAGAGTATCCAAACAACCCAACCTCAATAAATAATAGGTCAATAAATCATGAAAACATTCTTTACTGATTTGTAAAGTATCATCGAGGTAGAGCCTTAGTTTTTTATGAAGATAAAAAAAAAAACAATGACCCATAGAAAAAGTTGTTTGTATTTACAATATGAACACAATCGCCTCCAGCTTTAGGGTAAATTCGCTTCTTTTTACAGATACACCTGGATACACCTCAAATAAGAATACTTTTTGTCTGATTTTTATTTTGTCCTGCAATAATATTAATCGTTGCAGGTGAGTTTTGCAAATTTATCATTTGTGTTTTATGTATATTGTGATCAACGTTGTATATGAAAATATTATCCCTGTCTAAAGTATTATCTCCAAAACACTTTTTTGCAGTCTATGCTTGAGGCTTCTGGTAATGTTGCAAGGAAAGTAACGTACAATACTATCTATCCCTGACTGTGCAAATATTAACAATGCTCAAATGTTTCTCAGTTAAACTGAGGTTGTAAAATACAGATAAGGTGGGTACGGTAGGTGGGTATACCAAATTATACTGACACACATAACACTGCTGAGATGCTCATTATCGAAAGAATTTTAACTTTCTATGCCTTAAAATACATGCAGTAAAAATCGATTTCACAGTCCCTTTGTCTTTGTTAAAGAAAACTGTAGCAATTAATATTACCTGGTCAAAGTGACAAGGCATCACTCGCAGTCAATGAACGACATTGTCTGTAGCTCGGTGTACAGGCGTGTACCTTTGTAATGTTTTCATGGCCGCTCGCATTCGCAAGTCTAAAATAAAACAGTTGAGCATCTCGATTGGCGGTCAGCACGCGTGTAATTCGCGTAACGCGTTAAACGTACCTAATCATTGCGTATTAATTATATCATAAACGTCTTAAACACAAACGCGCAGTCTAAAGTGCTATAACAAAAACCAAGTGCCAAAACTAAATACCTACCTATTCAAAACCTATTGTTTTTATTTTTAAAAATGCCGCTGAATTTTTTTTACTAAATTCGCCACCGTGCGTGTTTTAAACGTAATATTTGGGGCATATTTCGCGGTCTTTGATATACAGGATGTTAGGTAAATGGTATATCAAGCAGACCTAGTGTCTGCTTGACATACCTAAGATGTTAACACATGCATAGGTATTATAAATAATATGGTTAAGTCAGAAATTTGATATCACCTTTTTAATATATTAATTTTTCATAAAAAACATAACTTTTAGAATCCGATTTGTAAGAAATTCATTTTTTTTAATGATGATATCAAATTTCTGAATTCACCATAGTATTTATTTTTATGCATAAGTATGTTAACATAGGCTGGTTTCAACTTGATATACCATTTACCTAACACCCTGTATATTTCAACGGCATTTGATTAGGTAACATACAATATATAACCCAACCGGTAAAATTGCTTACCTTGTAAAAGGTATCAACTAGCGAAATTAAAGAAATAGCTAACTAATTCGTTCTGGAGACTAGAATAGTATTTTTCTATCCGCTACCTGCTTTTTTATCTTTCGTATAGAAACCCGATAGAAACAATGGTATCAACTTAGCTGGAATAAAGCTGTGAGCAGAACCGTAATCATGAACTTAAAACACGACCAGTGTTATTTTTATTTGAAACTATATTGACAAAAAAACAAAACCAATTCAAAGTTGTAAACTGACTTCAAAAAACCTTTCGCATGTTTGCAACCAAGATAATTTTCATGTCCTAACTTGAGATGAAAATGACAACGAAGTTTCATCATATTATGTTCCTCCCAAAAATCAGATTAGAGTAAATTATAAAAAAAAAAAAAAAAACCGCCCGGGAATCGAACCCTTCCCTTTAGGTAAATCGTCGCGTTCGTGCACTGCACATTCGTGTCGTAATTCGTTTTCAGTTGGTAGTGTAGATGTTAAACTTATCTAACTTTAATACAAATAGTGGTTATTGCCATTTGTATTCCAACAGTAAATTCCTATCTAAGTACATTTGATTTCAGTTGGCTGCATGTCAATTAATGACTCTTCAGTGGCGTTAATTAGACAGCGCTATCTGTTCTGTTAAAACTTGTTTAAAATCACCCACGTTTCAGGCGGAAGTACAACGAAAAAAATACAACAAACCAAAATAAATCTAGTGCTTATTCTTTTAAGACTCAAATTTCCTTAATAGAGCGTTAAATTCAGTCTTACAAAACGACCTTAATCGGTTCAGTTGGCTCGAAGTACTCTGTTACAGGCGGTACATGCCTCAAAAAGTTTTTAAACTGGAAATAGTGCAGCAATTGTGTTAATTGTGAAAATCTGCTATGTGATGTGTTTGTTTATCAAAAAGTATTGTTAAACAAATGTCCTTAATGGTATGTTAAAAATAATAAAACGTTGGCGACTTGGTAAATCTGTTACAAATTGTTAAATATGATTTAAAAAAAATTACAGTTGCACAAATCCAGAAATGGTGGCATGTGTAAAATTCAAAAGTACTTACACAAATAATATTTATTCAGCTACAAACTAAAACAAAAGAAATAGTGTGGTAAAAGAAATGTTCTATCTTTCTCGTGCGCACATGGTTAATTAAAATGTTAATTATTACTAAAATGCCGACCAATGAAAAATGTTGTAAAGGCTTTTACATCAAAAAGGTCGTACGTCACGCCATTGATAATTTAACGCAGTTTTCTTAAACTAGCCGTATCTTACAAAATATTTGCATTATTTCATTATTAGACTGCAGTGTTGAAATCACATCGTCCAACATTTACATACATTTTGTCTGTTATAAACCTCAGCAAGCTCTATGTTCTTTAAAGATTTTACTTATTTTACGACTTTTACTAACTGGCTCTTACGTTTTACGGACAAAATGTTGATTTATGCCGACAGCAATTATTCAAAACGACACAATCCCGCTGATACATTTTATACGTGTCAGACCCTGCTCAGCCCTCAATCTTGACCTACATCAAGCGGCAGCTTTAAAAGAAATGTAAAACAGCTCTATAAAGGATATAATAGTACCTTATGTGGTGTGACTTACAATGAATAGGCCTTTAATCTCACAGTTAAATAAATAAATAAATTGCATTTTCTTTATTGATTTACTGATTTTTATTGTATCACACTGCAATCTTACGACTCAAGCGACACATGATCTAGTGTTTTTACGAAAATAATATTATTGTATTGTATATCTTGGTAATAACAGTATTTCAAACGTCGATATTAAAAAAAAACCCAGAACGTTGAAGTTCGCATGCGGCACTAAACGAAACTTTTTAGTCACTTACAATTTACAAAGATTCTCATTTGTTTTCGTTTTTAAATTTTACTACTTTGTCAAGAAAGTACCGGGAAAAGATTAATAATACACAAAATGTTAGTTATTCATTCAAATTTATTTTATCACCTTCAAAGTATGCTCCTTCAGAAGCGATACACTTACGCCAACGAATAATCCAATCACCAAAACATTTTTTAAACGCTTTTTCCGGAATCGTGTTCAGTTCTCGCCGCGAATTTTCCTTTATTACTTCTATCGAATGAAACCGGGTGCTACGAAGTGGTAATTTAAGTTTAGGAAATAGAAAGAAGTCGGCTGGAGCCATATCTGGTGAATAAGGTGGCTGCTCGATGGTATTTGTTGACTTTTTGGTCAAAAATTCGTTCACAATGATGGCCTTGTGGGTAGGCGCATTATTGTGGTGCAAAATCCAAGAAATTTCATTCCACAAATCTGGCCTTTTTCATCTAATTTGCATTCTTAAACGCCGCATAACGCTTAAATAATACTCTTTTTTTATCGTTTGAACTTCTGGCAAGAATTCTGAGTGCACAACACCGCGACAGTCAAAGAAAACAGTCAACATGACTTTGACTTTCGATTAAGTTTGGCGCGGTTTCTTTGGTTTTGGTTCAGTTGGAAGGCGCCACTCCGAAGCTTGTTGACTAGTTTGCATGTCAAACTCGTAAACCCACGTCTCGTCACCAGTTACAATGCGTTTCATAAATGTTGGGTCCGAATTGACTCGTTTTAGCATGTCCTCAGCTACTCTTTTGCGATTGAGTTTTAGGAGAAAATTTAGGTCTTTTGGGACTAGCCGAGCGGCAATATGTTTCATACCCGATTGATTATTTTAAAATGGTACGAATCGACTCGTGTGACACAGAAAGTTCGACGGCTAGCTCTCTCAATCTTGAATGAGGATTTTCAGTCACTATTTCCTTCACTTTTGCGATGTTATCTTCAGTAGCAGACGTTGATGGCCTACCAGAGCGAGGCAAATCTTCCATCACATCTCGACCGCTTTTGAACGCTTTGTACCACTCATAAGCACGTGTTTTTGATAAAGTCGATTCACCGTAAGCCTTCTGTAACATTTTCAGAGACTCCGAACACGAAATCCCATTGGCGATGCAAAATTTAAGACAAACTCTTTGTTCGATGTTTTTGTCCATTATGAAATTTGCAATACACACTAGAATAGTATAACTAAAAACAATACTGTATTTAATTTAATTATCAGATGTAACTCAAACTCCGCACCAAAATGGAAAACAGTTGTGCCAATCTAACAACAACAAAAAAATATAATTTTGAATTTGGAACCATAAACAAATCATCAATTCCCGAAACTCTTTTGACAGAATGTATATTTATAAATATTACCGCGTTACAATTCTATTTGGGTAGGTATTATAAGGTTTCAAAAACTACGTAAAGAAATCTCCCTCTCTTAAACTAAATTAAACACTCCACGTTATTAAGAATACAAATAGCTTACATTTGTCCACAAGGCTTAGTCCCTGGGCACGACTTGCAATGATTATTAACATTCAATGACGAAGCTGCCCTTATGTGGTGTACTCACCGGCCTTGGTGAGCCTTAAGCATCAATTCAATACAATGTCGAGTTTTTAGTCTCGCAGGATTTTACAATAGCATAATGGGCTACAAGACTGGCACTTATCGTTAACGTTCCAATCAATTAATAAGTATAATATTTGTATATTTGTGAACGAAATCAAAATCAAAAAATCCACATCTAATTTTTCTTTTAGGAAGGCTTTGCGCATTCATTTTAAAGTCTAACCCTGTCTTATTTTCTCGTTTTCGTCTTCTTTTGCCAATGGTCCTCGCTGGCATGGTTCTGTGTACAATCATACTATATGCGTGTATATGTGTAACTTTAGTATATGCATCGTATTTTTATCTATGTATTTATCTAGTATGTAATGTATTGATCTAGTTAAGTAAGATTTGTTCGATCTTTGTATACAAGCTTATTTTGTTGCACCGCCCATACCATCTCAGTCTGGCCCTATATGTTTACTGGTAGAGAATGCTTCCGGCATTAAGTCCGCCATTTGTACCTACCACATGTTTTTTGTCTGTGCAATAAACTTGAAATAAATAAAAAAAGTGTGTGTGGCGTTTAAGTGCCGTGTGGTGCCGGCACGTTAAAAGAATTGCACCACCCCTTTTCTTCCTATGGGTGTCGTAAGAGGCGACTACAGGAGAGCCGCCATAAGAAGACGGGCAGCAGCGTCTCCTCTCCACCATTGGCCAAACTGCGATCGCCAACCCGCCTGCCAAGCGTGGAGATTATGGCAAAATCCTCCTTTTGGAGAGGCCTGTGTCCAGCAGTGGACTAATATAGGCTGGTGATGATGATGAAATAAAAAAATAAATTATAGCGGTCGGAGGGTTTCCCAAAACAAAGCAAAAGTGTACTATCATATGGTTACTAGTATACCTACGACTTTTTTGTATAGAATTTGGTGATATGAATATTTTTTTAATAAAAAAATAAAATTTTACGTGTGGTTTGTTTCCTTATAATGGTATCAGCAGGTTGAAGCTGTTTAATATAATAATAAGCACTAAGATACAGAATACGTTTAATTGCCTTCATAATCCCTAAGACGTTCAAAACAGGAATAGTTTAGGGCTAAATAATTTGAGATGTGATTGTCGAAACAATGTATTATTTTATTTCTTAGTTTAAGCAATTAAGTAAATAAGAAAGCATCTGTAATAATAGAACGCGTTATTTTATAGAAACGATACTCATTCTCTTCTGTTACATTTAGTTAAAACGACGACGTGGTCTGCTTATCGATTAACCTTTATATCCCTATCTTTTAACTAAAGAAATAACATACAGCTAGAACAGCTCCAAAAGGCTAGTAGAAATATGTGCCCACATGGGTAAGTCATTACATTAGCCTTGAGATGTTCATTTATAGCGCCGACCGACAGACTGTTTACAGCGCCTACGATAATCTGCCATGATAAATAATGATAATTACTACATGACTAAGGTGTGATCAATCATGGTTTCATGGTGTGTACAGACTTTTGTTTAAATGACACAGTTTAAATTAGTAAAAGTTCCTTCAGCCAATTGAGTCCATTTGAACCGGGAAACCCTGCAGTTTTAAAGTCGTAATTATTATAGTCCTCCTCCTTCATAGTCGGTCCCTCAGAGTGGCTCAGAGGTTGAGGATCGTGACCCCGCCTACTAAGATGATGAGCGGTTTCCAGGCATTTCGATCCTGCACCCGTCTGAATGCTTCGTAGAACGAGAATATAATATATATGGTCTTAATATTATTTTAATTAAAATTGATTAACTCGACTGGACCCGTTTATAATTCATATAATTTGTAATAAAATTATATCACCATTAATGATCGGATCTACTACGACCGCGGACTGCGTTTATATAAAGCTTGTTTGTTTGATGTTTTGGTATTTGCCTTAGGCTAGGTTGTCTAAATAATTCGTCTACATGGGATTTTCTAACAGTGACGGTCACGCGAGTCGTGACTGCATAATAATATGCACCGTGAATCAGACGTTGCAATTTATTACGACACCAATATCATGTGGGGGAGGAATAAGTTATTATTCGAGGCAATTTAAACGCACTCGAAGCAACGATAAATATTTGTCAGTATCAATTCATGTATATTCCATTTTTCGATCATGAGCCTATGAATAAAAAAATTAAGTAATTTAAAACAAATCACAATAATTCAGGCCCAAACCAGAGAATATTATCCCAAACTATAGCTATAACGACTATGTTTCGGATATTAACACTTAAGCCTTTGACTGCCACTAAACTAGACACAATCGATGTTGTTTGGGGGACGCGGGTGCGCTCAATGTGTTAATACATTTAAACATATATGACTGGGTAAAATAATGCTTGTGCTTATGAGCCAATCAATTTTCCCTTGCAAGATTCGATCCCGCAATCTTTTGTTTAAAAGCCGTTCTTAATAATCACTTGAACAGCAGAATTATAAAAAACGAGAAAACTGCATCAATCAAATCAATCAATTTGTTTTTTTAATTATCTTTATGCATAATTATGAAACTTTTATATTAAACGGTAATGTTTATATATAAAAAAGAATAGATCGCCAATAAACTACGCATATTTTTTAACTTAGGATTGAAATTAAATTGAAAATAACTATTTTTAGCGAAGCTAGCTAGCTATAAAGCCTCGAGCAGGAAATGCAGCGGGTCTCAATGGCGTGACGTCATTATATTGATCTTTGTTCACTGTCATTGCGCTGTGGTTCAACAACGTCACTGATGCGCACGCAGTGCAAGAATAAGGTACCTTAAAGTCGCCAAATTCGGCAACTGCGATCAGCAGATCTGATACAACATTTATTTTACGAACTATACATTATTTGACACAAAGTAACACGTACTCTCGAGGAAAAATAATAAATTCAGACATTGGTTTAATTTATGCTAGTAACACACGCACTTAGTATGCTAACAGGCGTAGTGATTGCGCGGTACGAGAAAATTAGAGCGCATGCGTGGAAAATATGGCGACGACCTCACTGCAGGGTGGTAGTTTTTACAGGGCTGGACTGTGTTGAATAATTTTCAAATACACTATACTTGCCCTTAAAAAAAATCACTAATTCCAAATACATATATAAAAAATATTGAATAAGCGGGAAAAAATCATTATGTAGAGTAGTACGAAAAAGAGAACGCAATGATTCAAAATAATCTGACGCATAACGTTTACTGGTCTTTAGAATATGTTTGTAACCTATTATTAAAGACATCAGTTGCTTTTAGGGTAGTTTTTCGAGCTCGAAGTATCGTAAATATTTTAAAGAGGTCACTGAATCGAATCCGGCCCTGCCCAAAATTTGCATTCGGCGCCCGTCGGCTTTCCTCGTGCATTTCCGCGAGTCCGCCTTCCAACCCTCGGCGAGATGCCTCTGCTACGGTTGGAAAAATCTTTACTATGTTTCCTATTAATTTTCGTGTAATTTTCCTCTTTCTTCAGTGAAAATCATGTGATTATTTCGTAAAAAAAGTTCAATCTATAATCAACTTGTTATTTCTACAGTTAAAGTTCAGTGTCTGGTGTTTAATATTTGTTGTGCTTGTTACTGTGGTGTGGCGAAGGAAGCAGTGATACAAAGGTACAAAAAAGTATCTAATAAAAACAATAAATGCTATTTTTATAGGTATTTGTAATGGTAATGAACTCGTAATCAGTATACTATCTTTATCCAGGCCTGAGCTCTCATAGATTAAGATAGATAGGGAGGAAGTTTTTCTATTACACCTAATAGACATATTAATACGTCTGTATATCTTTTAATCTATGTTGATAAATGTTGATAGTAATTGTAAAAGTAATTTTGCAAATTACTTATCTATTAGTCAAAATATGTTATTTCCATGGCTCCATTTGAGTCTGCTTATTTCTCCGTTGTTCAATAATAAGTCAACCAAATTGATAAAGCCCAAACGAATTATCTAAATATCGATGGTAATGTATATATTTTGATACAGGATTGTTTAAATTTTCAGTGCGAAACCATGAAAGATATCGACGACGACCATGACTGAAAAGGGAGAAGTCAATAGGATGTTGGGTGAGTTTAATTTGTAATACGAATATACACGCACAGACATACACTTTTATTACTTTACCACAAATAAAAAAAAACTATATTACTTAGCGAGAGCTGAATTGAACTGTTTTATGAAGCTGAATGTCAATAGACGCAGTTCCTCAAATGTCCACTTGTCTCAAAACTGAGGTAGCTGGCTGTGTAGAATAAAAAAAATGCCACTAAAACGAAACTTAGAGGACTTGACAAAATTGATTTCTGTTTTTAGTTGAATGCATTTAGTTTCACCGGGCAGATTTGCGAGTGCAATAATACTCATTTACTCAGAATTTATATAGGTCCTTTTACAGGAAATCACTTCCGAGACTATGCTTTGCCCTACTATCTCTTCAGAAATTGGCTGGTGATAAGAGGAAACGGCCGTAAGAAACTCTGACACTTTTTAAATAAAATACAGAATTTTAAATAGTAATTTCGAATGCGTTATGACTGCAAACTAGTCAGAATATAAAGTCCATGCACTAAATTAGTACACATATCAATATTTCCTATCTTTTCGCAGAATACACATAGCGCTTTTCCTATATAAGTGTATAGCAGAAGTGTCTATAAGTATGTATGAAATAAGCGTTAAATGAAATGTTGTTGGTGTGAGTTATTAAATTATTAACTGAATGTAAACTCTATTACGTACATCTGATCGTAATATGAGAGACCAAATAATTCGATCGCCGCAAAATAACCCATCAAGGTTTGAAAAAACACTTTAATTAGACTTACAGGGTATTAGGTAAATGGTTTCTCAAGCAGCAACTAGCCTATGTTAACATATGCATATAAATACTATGGTCAAGTCAGAAATTTGATATTATGCTTTTAATTTTCAAAAAAAAAATCCAATTTGTATGTTTTTTTAAATTGTGTTATCAAATTTCTGCCTTCACCATAGTAGGTATTTATATGCTTAAGTTAACATAGATAGGCTAATTACGACTTGATATATCCAGCCGTATACCATGTACCTAACACTCTATATACAGGGGGTCCCGTAAATAGCACGACAAACTGAAAAGGTAGATAGTTTGTTGTGTACTCTAACTGATAAAGTGTACTCTAAGTGATAAAAAAATACCCCAATAAAAGTCTAACCATTTTCGAGACAATCCCGCCTTATATTTTTATTCGAAAATTCCACTTTTGGGCAGTTTTTTTGTTGCTGTGTGTACAAACAAGTAAATACTTCTGTTTTTTTCTGTAATTATTTTAGAATAGTGTATCTACCAAACCCAAATACCATTTTGTTAAATATCATTAAGTATCTGTGAAAAAAAAATATTCTCATACTTCCTACTTAAAATAAAAGGCAGGATTGTCTCGAAAACGGTTAGACTTTTATTGGGGTAATTTTTTTTATCTGTTAGAGTACACCAAAAACTATCTACCTTTTCAGTTTGTCATGCTATTTACGGGACACTCTGTATATCCAAACTTTTCCGTCAAACAATGTGCTTTCTCTTCAAATTCAAAATTCGTTAGACCTAGAATGTGTTATCTAAATAATTATATATAATGTAGTCTAATACCTATGAGTACTGGCTGGTCGTAACGCATTTTTAGGGTTTCGAATCCAAAGGGTAAAACAGGATCGATTTACTAAGAATCCGCTGTCTGTCGGTCAACAGGCTGTATCTCATGTACTGTGATAGTTATAAAGTTGAAATTTTCACAGATGATGAATTTCTGTTGCCGCTTTAACAACAAATACTAAAAACCAGAACAAAATAAATATTTACGGGGGCACCCATACAACAAACGTGGTTTTTATAGATTATGGTGAAGAATCCTTCGTGCGCGAGTCTGACTCGCAGTTGGCCGGTTTTTCTTAAACAAAACACGAAAAAAACAAGTGTGAGTTGAGAACAAAACGTTGCAAGTTGAAAGTTTTTTATGACAATTGATAAATTTCGAATTCTTAAATTCAAACACATAATACGAGTATTGGCGTCAAAGGTAGGTATTTGATGGATTTCTAGAAGACGCTGATATTTTGGACCTTTCTTACTTGCAAATATTTATAGTGATGCAATTGTTCAAAATATGCTTCAGCACGGCACTATAAAAAATTAAAAAGTTGTCAACTCTTATTTTCATGCCGTGTCGGGTCATCATGATCAAAGTGCTATTGTGTCTGTCAATTAAATTTAAAATTTATTTAAATTTAAATTTCTTTACGTTTGAGTACCATTGTAACCCTTCGAAGTAGCATTAAAATTATCTACTGTTTGTTGTCTGCCTAAATTTACATAATGTCGCTGATCATGACGGCGCGCACCGGATGTCACGATTTCCGGACTTACAAATAAATACGAATAAATTAAAGTTTGTTTTGAAATATTATATTTTTAATTGATTGATTTTAAACTCGGAAACTTATGGTTTCTTCATCAAGTACAAATGAGAAATTTCACAAAAAAATAGGTTTAGTAGTTTAATAACATAAACACGCTGCGTATTTTTTATACAATAAGAAGTACATTAGTTATAATAGCTTTTTAGAACCCTTAGACCCGCATTTTGAATTAATATACCCTTAGCTTGTAACTAATATAAACATTAAGTCAAATATTATAAATATTGTCACAGATTTAGCAAAAATATAAAATTTTTGAACATGGCAGTGAAAAAGACAAAGAAATCTCCGTTTCGTTCGCTAAATTTAATCTATGCTACTTTGCAATTGTTTTCTAGATGTTAATTTATTTTTAAATTCAGTTTTATAATGTGCCTGCCCGGCGAAAGTCGCTACCACGGGTCGTGTATTTTTAATTAAAACATCAATCTATTAGTATGTGTGGCATTAGATCTGTGAACTACGTGTGCTGTATATTTAAAACCATATTAAGAAATCTCGTCAAAGCGACCCGTAACATCATCTGACGCAGTCATAAGCTCGCCTCTCTTGAGTTTACACTCTCTGACATTACTGATAACCCTTCGATAAACCGTCTCACTCGCACACACTATCAAGAGTCAAGACTAAAACAACAGTTCACTTCTAGTGAAGCAAGTGCGGCATACCTTTGATATAACGAAGGTTATGTGGAATTTAAGTTTTGGTGCACAAATCTTACTTTATGTTTTGTATACTGAAAATAGTAGACAAGTGGTTCATCAGAGAGTGCGTGAACATAATACAAAGAGAAGAAAGAAAAGACCGTAAAATAATCGATTGATTGATAAAAAACTTATTTGATAAGAACTATCGGACAAAGCTTTGTTTAAAAAATGATAGGTTTAGTGTTATGTGTCATTGGTAAAGTTGTGGAAATTGTTACAAATGCATATTTTTATAATGAACCAGAGAGTAATGTTAATGACGATGCTAGAAATAGACAAAAACGTAGAAGAAAACGCAGAAAGAGAAAACGTAAAGGTAGGTGCAATGTGTTTTCATATATTAAGATCATCAAATAGATGGAGCATATTATCGTGATACCTTTGTTAAAGGAGTTCAAAACAATCGATATGTATAATATAATCTTATCACTTGATTACTATGTCAAGTGCGTAAACAGGCAGCCTATATTTTGAAATTTCGATAAACAATTTTAACAGACATTGCATTCGGTTTTAAATTTTTAAAAAGATTATTTAAATCTTTATGTTCTGAAATTTTCCTAGTTTTTCACTATCCTAATTCCAGTGGTTACAAATCTTCTGTAAAGTTGTACCTATACAATTTTTAATTATTCAAACAAGGTTAAAATACCAATAATTATAATACAATATTTATTCAAGCAATAATTTATTTTATCAATGTTTACGATGGATCTGTTTGTCTCATTACCAAGGTCATGGAAGTCGTTCGTGATGATGTAATTGTTGAACCAGATATCAAGTCTGGTATCAAGTTTCAAAACAAAAGTTTACTTACCTTAAGTGACATCTGTAATGCTTAGCACTAACTACGCTGAATTCAAGTACGTGCTACATATAAATCATGAGCAATCTTGATCATTGAACAGTGTACGGAGCAGTGGTTTACTAGAGATATTTTATAGATGTCGCTAGTGATGTTTTCTATCAGGTAGCTGTTTTAATAAGGCTTTAGGGTGGATGTTGTGGTAGATGGCTTCATTCAGTAGATGACTTCGTTAAGAAGTGATTAATCTCTCGATTCTGGATAGTCTCTCGAATGAAATAGGTACTAGAGTTATTAGCGACCTAAAGGTTCACAGAAATACAGATAGTTAAAAGAATTGTTGTTATACTTGAATAATGAATTTTGAAGAATTGTTGTAGAGACTTCGTAATTTGTAATAAAGTTATAAAATAAATAAATAATAGATATATGTATAGATATTGGACAACATGACATACATTGCTCTGATCCTAAGGTAAGTAGCTAAAGCACTTGTGTTATAGAAATCAGAAACAACGACGGTACCACAACACCCAGACCTGAGTCAATATAGAAAAGTTTGTTTTCTACATTGAGCCGACCGGGGATCGAACCCGGAACCTCAGAGATGTCGGCGCCATTTAAAGTCCGGCGTGCTCGCCTCTCGGCTACGAAAGTCGTCACGGTCACAATACTTCTTGTAACGGCTCTATAACCTAAGCTATAGTTAGAAAGCAGTTTCAGCAGCAAAGTAATAATACTATTATTAATCTGTGGCTATGAGTTAGTTAGACTAAGACATTAGTCACGTTACTTTAGTCCCTTAGTGAAATTACGATCGCCTCAGTCGAGATTCGCACCGTGAGAATCTCTTAGGAGACGATTGATTTTTTTAAAGTATTATTTTAACTTCTATATAATTACAAAAAAAAAAATATTGTAGTACCTAGACTTGGTAAGATAGTAAGGTAGAAGTTATTAGTGAAGGAAGTTAATCGATGCTGCTGAAAAATGAAAGGCTTAACATTAAAACAACAATGAACTCACATTCACATTCAAATTTTGGGGTCATTCACTTGCTGCAAACATAAGTACCTACTATGACTGATTTGGCAAACATACCGTTACATCTTAGCCGTCGAGTCCACATGCTTGGTGATTTAGAATTTGGGTCTCATCATCTTTCCGCGCCTTGTTTGAAGCATTTTTTTTAAGAAACTTGTTACTTCAGCCTCTGACAAGAATAAGATACGAAAGTTTGACAACTCTTTTCCTTAATATGCAAATAACAAAATTGACCTAATAGTTTTATCGAAATTATCACAAAGTAAAAAATTTGCTTACTTCTAGACTTTTGAAAATAGTAAAACATAGACTAACAAGGAAAACCAAGCTATTGCTACCAAATTTAAAAAAAACTGGCGGCGTCCAAACTGCACAGCCTGGCTCACCGCCGCAAGGTTGCTTGCTTATCGGTCTTCTATAGATTGTACTTCGGAGAGAGTGCTCATGAGCTCCATGAGCTCATACCACCGTCACCTTTCTTCCATCGGATATCCAGACGCACGGTCGGCTACCATCCGTTCCTGGTTGATATACCCTTAATCGGCACTAAGCGCTTCTCATATATATTTAATGCGCACAGCTAAAGAGTGGGATTCCCTGCCTGCGTCTGTATTTCCGAGTGCATATAACCTGACTCTATTTAAGTCCACAGTGAATAGGCATCTTCTGGGCAAGCTCGCTCCATCTTAGATCCCATCTATGCTCTAGAGCAAGATTGGGGTCAAGAGCAAGCCCATCTCAAATATAAAAAAAGGATGAAACTTTTCACCTAAAAATAAATTGCCATTTCAATTACGCATAAATTAACATTGGAGGTTTCTAAGCAAACTTTATTTAATAAAAGATTTAATTTGGAACAGAAAAATTTTTCCTCTTTTTATTTATTTTTCCATGAAAAAGACAAATTAATATAAAATTGATAGAATCAGGCGTTACTTTGCGGAAATCCATAACTAAATAATTATGAAAATGTAATTATTTTGCTTACAACTTCCGCTTAGTTACGCCGGCATAGGAACCCCAATTACACCACCTGTAACCCACAATCTGAGGAAAATCACAGGCACATGCAAAGAGCACCGCCCTCCCTCCCTCAAATTGCATGCGAAACAGACGAATGCAAAAGTTAGTACCCAACACCGACATAAAAACCTCGACGCGCGTTTCGCCACTTCACGTGGCATCATCAGGAGAGATGTTGTCGCCTCGGTAGACGTGCCTGTACAGCTATGCTTGCTGATTTGATAAAATTGATAGAATCAGGCGTTACTTTGCGGAAATCCATAACTAAATAATTATGAAAATGTAATTATTTTGCTTACAACTTCCGCTTAGTTACGCCGGCATAGGAACCCCAATTACACCACCTGTAACCCACAATCTGAGGAAAATCCGAGGCGACAACATCTCTCCTGATGATGCCACGTGAAGTGGCGAAACGCGCGTCGAGGTTTTTATGTCGGTGTTGGGTACTAACTTTTGCATTCGTCTGTTTCGCATGCAATTTGAGGGAGGGAGGGCGGTGCTCTTTGCATGTGCCTGTGATTTTCCTCAGATTGTGGGTTACAGGTGGTGTAATTGGGGTTCCTATGCCGGCGTAACTAAGCGGAAGTTGTAAGCAAAATAATTACATTTTCATAATTATTTACAAATTAATATGTATTTTATTAATTTTGTCGCTGATCTCTTTATCAAACGAAAATGGTCGTAAACTGTTATTTTTCCTTTTGTAAAATAGCCAAAAAATAAGTTAATGTACTTGACCATATGTTACAGTTGTTGGATTAAAATAATAAAAATTGTGCTGAAGTCATTTGCTTCTGGCCACATTAAGTGATTCTAGGTCAACAGGTAGATTTTGATCTTTTATGTCAGTTTGCGAGTGTTAAAATATGTAACATACTCGTAAATAGCCGTATATTTTAATTGAGTTGACAACCTTTGATTATATTGCTTGAAATAAAAGGAGCCCCTAGTATTTGATATTTGTTTCAACTTTATATCTTTAACATTCGTGAAAAAAGATTTCGCGACAACAGTCATCGTGATATTATTAATTCATTTTTTTCTATTGAGGTACAAATCTCTTAAACCATAATTGAGGGCACCGAGTAGATAATTTCAGAAATTGGTCCTTTAAGTAACAAAGTCAGAAACTATCTTTATGGGCGTAGTGGTACCGGTGTTGTTTCTGATTTCTATAACACAAGTGCTTTCGCTACAGCTTTACCCTAGAATCACATCAACGTATGTGATGTTGTCCAATAGTTATTTATTTAGTAAGTATATTAACTTGGAGTGACATTTACATTAATATGTGATTTTTTAACATTTCTGTCATATCTTAAGATAGTAAAACCAAGACTGTTAGGGTTTTCTTGTTTTTTATTTTTTTTTAAACCAATCTAAAATATATGGATATTATTATATATCATAGCAACAGCTATGATTTTAACAAGCAATTGGTGTTCAATTACCACAGAATTAAAGTACGATGCAGTTTGATTAGAGAATGTTAATAGGTGTTTTAGTTGACATATCTAATTAACATTACCGGTAATCAAATTTTGTGATTCAATTTCTTGCTTTATAAATGATTACTCATTATAATAATAATTAGAATAATAATAAGAAAGAATAATTAGGAGCCTTAAAATTTAGTACAACGCTGTAGTTTACGGCTATTTGCTAAATTAAATTGGTTTTATTGGTTTTATTGGTTTTTTAACTAAAGTAAAATGTTTATTTCGAGTCAGTAATTTCAGTTATTAAACTTATTATAACGGGTTAGGGACTACCAGTTCGGCCAACAGGATTTGAATTGTAGTGAAGCGCAAATTCCAGATTAAAGTGCTGACACGAATTAAAATAAGTAAGTATTTAAAATTAATTAAACATAAAGAGTAAAACAATAACAATTAGGTTATCGTGTGATTTATTATTTATATTATATTATGTGTATCTATTTCATAAAATAAAACTTTATTTCGTGAAGCATTTCTATCTTATCACTAGGAAATACATTTACGACATCTAGTCTAGGCCACATTTTATTTGCAACAAAAATAATCAGCCGACTTTGGTAATACATTTTCAATCACTTTAATTTTATTGAATCTACATAAAGGGACGTAATTTCATATATTTTTTATTTACCCTCCCCCGATTCACAGAGAAGTGTGACGTTTCCACTAGAATGAAGTTGGCGCGCATGCGTACGTCAGTTACGCGCGCTGCGCCTGCGCGTTTGACGGTTTATACGGCGGTGCTGTAGTCGTGATCCGATTAACAACGTCAGTTTTAATATTTCACCTTTTACCATTTATAATGCAGTTCGCATGTGTTACTATTAAAAGTTCTGCGTATCGCTTGATTTGACAATATTTGTGATCTTTTTCCACTTTCGAAAACTTACCAAATCTTTTTAACAAAAAAAAAACTAAATTGCTGCTACTCCAGCAATATACCATTAACATTACGAATGCGGAAAGAATTACGTTTTGCAACGTCGAACAGAGTTTCTTGCCCTAATTTTAATCACAGATCAAACTTTTAGTGCGTGTAGGTCGGCGTATACTTCAATTAATCCCGTTCTATTTGTGTCCCGTCCCGTTCCCGACATGTTCCCCTCCACGTGTAGCTGTATTCATTCGGTTTGGCGTCCCTTTCGCACGCAACTGCTCATTCACGCGGCCCGTATAATATTTGTATCGGGAATTCGGGATAGCGCGCTCGCAGCTGTTAAATCAAGCGATACGCGGCGAACACCCGTCAAAAAAATAATAGTTGTGTTTTTATTTTAATCTTGTTTTATTTCACGTTGCAGTGTCTTTACTTGTGTTTTGTCACGTGCAAAAACAATGTGAAAAGTGGTTGGTTATAATTTTCCAAGTAACTTGTATCCTTTCTGACTTATACAAATATCGATTGGAGACGCAAAATGTGAGGTGTTTACCCTCAAAGTGTCGAAGTGCAAAGTGATGAAGGAGCCCGATAAGTGATAGTGGACCCTTTTTAACGAACACTCAAAAAGGATACATTGAGAAAAGAAAATGCGGATCAAAGCCTTCAACGAATATCGCCCGAATGGTAATTGAGTTTAATATCTCTTATCCTGCAGATTAGCATTTAATTATCTTACTTAATATCCCATGCATGCTTTAAATGGAAAAAATATATTTATTTTATTGCTGAATGTTGGCCCTGACATTGGACTAGATAATGTTGTTCGGTAATATTATGTGAAAAACTTGACATAAAACTAGATTTAAAGTATGAGGCATTTGCATTAAAATACAATGCTGTACGTATAATTTACCCATGTAGCTATATACTGTCATTATTAGTGAATTGCCCAAAGGTGTATTCACGCTAACAACATTTATTCGAAGTTTAAGTTATTCCCTAGTTTATTCGTGTTTGTTTTATTTGTTCATAAGATCTAAAAGTGCATACAAATATGATGCCCTATCTACGAATATTTTACTAGTAAACTTCCGAATCGCGAGCATTTAAATGAAATGATTATTTGCGGTAAAGCTCTTGCAAGTCTTGCAACCAATGAAAATAATGAAAATTAAATCAAAAAGGTCCCTTTTAGTTATTATTAATAGAATAAAGTAATTAGGTCATTTAATTGGAGCAGTAGCAAATATGTATAATATCATATTTAACAACAAAACATTAAAATGGAGAATATCGAGCTGTTATTTTCCTCCATTGTGCAAAAAATATGAACAGGGAAAATGCCATTTCGGTTTGCAGTTCAAGTTAATTGCGTTTTTTTCACCATTCTCTGTCCCATCGCTGAATTGGCTGTGTAAAACGGGGCTTAGATCCGTACTCTAATGATTTAAATTGCGATGACTTGTCCCGGCGGGTTCTCATTGGCGCAATCGAGGCTGAGGCCGGGCGCGGTTTCATCACTCATAAATACAATAAAATGCGAGTTATCCTCCATATGGCCGTCCATATGGGCCACAACAACAATCACCGCCCTCCATATAAAATATACACGACGTAGGAACTAGGTACTCTAAACGGGTTAAATATAAGATGCGCTATGGTGATCACGACTTTGAATTCCACAGTTATTCATTACTAAGATATCTCCTCATTTTATCTTTAGAGCAATAATTTACGATTAACATTTCCTCTGTTTCAAATCGCCTAATACAATCTTAAGCGGCATAATTTGCATAACTCTGCAAGATAATGCATACGAAATTACTTTTGTATATTGTTTGCTTTGTGCTAACATTGCACCCAATGTTTGGACGTTGGTCGAAGTATTAGGCACTTATCGACTCATTTCGTTTATTGGTTTTATTTCTAAGTTTTTTATGGAAATATTTCTTTTTCTGTAAACTAAATCTAAGTCGATAATCCGACAATCACACTTGAATGGGAACCGTTTAACAATAGGCATCATCGGAAGCCAGTAACCGAGAACATTGATAGGAAGGTTTTAATAGTTTATTCAACAGCCTCCATTGTTCACGTAACAGCGATTTTGTTTTTAAACTTTATGGAGAACCATTGTTATGTAAACTTATCGTACTTGACAGTCATACAGCGGTCGTGTTATAATGCTATCAGAAATTCTTCTCACACTTGCTATAACTGAGAGCTTGGAATTTCTAATCAGCAATAACTCATGATGACATCTAATAAACCCAAAATAAAGCTTTCAAACTCTAAGCAAAATAGTTAAGCTTGACGCCAGACGTATGTAAATCAGCCTACATAGCATAGACGCGACATTAAAAATTGTATGATTTCCGTAGGAATGCAGACACATTGGTAATCAAATGATATGGAATAACGTGAGTCATTTATTTATAAGCTTCCTCAATATTATACCACTGTAGACGGCTCTATGCCTATTTATGTAAATTCTAATATAAACCTATTTCTAGTTTGTGTTTCATCGATTGGCAGAGTCGGTATTCAAAAATGGAGATTGTTATGTCCAGCTAAAGATATCGTTGCTGCACTGACTGTTTGTTTATCCCACTAAAACTATGGAGTGTATTTGAATTAAAGTATTGCCTTCTTATTTGTTAATTTCGTCATGGTTAGTTTTAAATTTATTAAACAATTCGTACCAATTTATTTTGTTTCACTTTTTCCAAAATTTCAATCGTACTGTGCCTCGCTTGTATTGCCTACCATTTCTACAATTGTCAAGCGCAGCGTACATAGACTTAATTTGCAAACAATGTAGTCAATTTGTAAGACTTGTCAGTTCAGCGTCTACAGAATGCAGACGTATTTCACTAATGACTTTACAATTAGATTTTCAAGATAAAACACGTCTCTAGAACTGCTACTCTTGAGTGCGCCCTGAGGGGTCTTCCAATCGATGCCACCCTCTGCGGCATAACTAACTGTTGACTCAGGTGCCACCCTAAGGAGGAAAGAAACGAACATATATTTAGAAAGAACGCCGTTAAATCTTTCGTAGCATGCGATGGTTGCGCAAATTCGAGTTCTCACCAAAATGGTAAAGACCAGGTTTGTAAATAAAGCGACATAAAAATAAATTGCTCGTAACACATTACTAAAACGAAAGGTAGGAAAAAGATAGAAACATGATTATTTTATTGCACCATAAAATAATGGGTTCTATGCCGAATAAAATTAAAAGGAAACACAATATGCCGATTGATTTATTCTTTAAAACAATATACCATGTACTAATTTTTATCGATTACCTATTGCTGCTGCATAAGTCTACTTCCTTTTTCATTGAAAATGACTAATATTTCATGACTTAGGTGACTGTCTAAATGTTGAATATTGACTTGCCTTGTACTTTGTCATAATTATAAATTTTACGACTGAGTGCTTTTCTCATTAGTGTGCGTGTCACATTCTTGCGAAGATTCAGCGAAAGTGTTCACAATGCTATGGTACGGTACGATCGATGAACCACACTTGTTATGCGTGGACTTTAGCGTATGAGGATAAAGTAAATATTGCAATGTCAGTAACATCGTTCGTTAGAAAACTTGCTGCTTGATGATGATGACACTTTCTTTTTATTTCAAACCCTTTGGCTTGTTTTGCATGTACATACTTTCATTAAAAGGGTATCGTCATCTCTAGTTTTATTATTTAATAGTAAGGTAAATTTAACGGTTAAACTTTACAGCTTAGTGAATTGTAATTTAAATTCAATAATCATAAAATCTTCTAGTCCCTTCATGGTGCATTTAGTAACTGAGTACGAGTCAGCTATTTTATTTGCAATTTCCTTATGCTTCAGGAACTTTAATATTAGAAACTAATTTCTAATTTGTAAGAGAACGATAAACCTATTTTAAGTGACATGTTCAGACAGTAGCCAGACATCCTAGTTGTTGTTTTTTTTCTTTTTTAATGTCTATTCCTTCAGGCCATGGAAACGAGACATAATTAAAATATGTTACGCGGCCACCGGTGGGTGGTTTAGCTTGTCAGATTACAATACACATTATGAATCGAAATAATGAAATTATCATCAATTACCAAAAATATTTTATTATTTTTCTTCTTTTAATTTTATTTTACTTTTAATTCTAGTTCATATAATACAAAATTAATCAGTCATTTGTTAAGATAATGAAATACATTGCCTACAATTAAACACTAACAGAGTTCGTAAATACCTACCTACCAAAACGAGCACTAGACATTCTTTCAAATTTTAAGAAAGTCTTGACAAAAACATACTATTACTTATTGTGCGTGTTTTATTCGTTACACATTCAATGAGTTTCTTCTGTGAAAGTGAACCGGCGAAAATAGGCACTTCTGCGTTATATTGGAAATTAATTGAATTACTGATTTTGTTATGCATGATTAAAATTAATTGAGGTTTTAATAGCCAAAAATTGTAATCGCTCTATTAAGTTAAGGTAAATGATTAAAAAAGCCAATAAGTTTACAAATATTGAAACAGCGCCATTTTATACAAACAATAAATATACTTAATATTAGCTAAAATTTTTTTTTTTACGCTATTTTCATAAGGTAATCATTGAGTTCTATGTTTATATATATTTCGATTCTTTTTATTAATATAAATATAATAATACTTAATGTAATACTGTTGATCTACGAGTATAACATGAAATGTAACAAGACAAGGTAAACTTCCAAGTATAGTTTTGGTCTACCAAAATAAACCTATTCCTATTCAAATCGTGTCAATACGCAATTAACAATTGTCATTGTGACGAAACTTTGAGGACATAAGTACAAAAATAGCGTTGGTCACAATTCTTGAAACTAATTGAAATGAGACTGACTCAAATGTCAGTGGTCAAAATAAGGCTGACGGAAAACGACTGGCTCCAAAAAAGGAGTCTTATGAGACAGAACAAGGTACTTTGAGAACAGGTGAAAAATTTTATGCGTAGTGCATCTGCTCTTCTTTGAATTTATTTGCTTTTGATAATAACAATATAAAAATACTTTATAAAAATACTACATTTATTTAACCTACATTAAGTAAAACAATATGGTAGCATTATACAACTTTTAATTGTTTATAGCAAATGTAATGTAATGTATGTCTTCTGTCTATAGTATTTTAATAATTAAAATTTGTACTTGGATATTGAATACTGGAAAAACCCATCACAATTAGGTAGGTATATTATTGAGAAGATTCATGTTTAGAAGCTCGTTGAAAATAACGTCTTCAATTAGGGAAGGCATTTTATTTGTGATGGAAAAGCAAATCCCGAGTCACCGCATTGCGCTACAAACAACACAGTAATTGCACCATCGGAGTGAATACTCTGCTTAACCACATTTTTACCGCAAATAACGCGGAACTTACTCTAACTCACACCCTTAACTCTCTACTTACTGTACTTAAGGCAACGATAGTCGGTGGTACTGTCTCCTTTGCAAAAATATCGTACGTATATTGATTATTTTAATGAAAAATATCAAATTATGGATAAGTTAAAATATTATGATGGCGGGTTGAAGTTAGTTTATTGTTATAATAATTGTGGTATAATAATTCATATTGTTAAAAAAAAATCTTCGCCATAAAACGCCAAAGCGAGCGGCTCTGGGCCGTGACTCATTGTAAATATAGCCAATCATAGCAGATACATTTTCTCTGCCAATAGTAAAAAATGTGTTATAATTTTTAACCAATAATGCTTTTTATTACCCACAAGAACGTGCACAACACATTCGCCTTAAAACCCGTCCACGCTTGAATATTTCTTGAAGTTGCGAAGGCGCTTTAAGTTTGTTGGTTTTACCATATTTTGCAACTTTGAGTGTAGAGAATTACGTTTATGCAAAAGCTTGTAGGGAATTAACACGTTGGTAAGAAGGGTAAACTTATTTTACTGTTATCAATATTGAAGTAGAAGTGTAAAATAAAATTAGTCGTGATATTATATTAGTTTTCAAAAAGTTTTAATTCTGTATTTTGTATAATGGAGACAACGAATCCTTAATTAAAAAAAAGAAAATTTCTCATTACGTACTACAAACAAATAAGTGAGAGCACAATACTTTCTCTACATTTTTGGATATTGTAAAAAAATATAAGTGCGAAAATCAAAATTTCTACTTATCGGACAGCTTAATTCAGGTAAGCTCTTACGGCTTTCCACTTAAGAAATAGATACGAGCCTTTCGAAGCTAATAATCAGAATGATATCAAACCGTTACGCGGCTGAATATCGAATCTCTAGAGTGGTATAGGAAACGCGTCATTAACGCTTAGCACTATACTCGTAGTCTTTATATATGTCTGTTTCATTGATCGCACCACATAAGCGGTAAACGGGTCACCCTTTTCTGTCGGAAGAGTATGAATAAGTAGCCTTCCGCTTTGCTTGTTTGCAGGTTACTTCAAGCCACGCTTTTATGTACCTTTTACATCTTGGCTTTTTTACTGTATATCACAAGATGTCTTACACAAAGCCAACTAAAAAGTAAAGCGTAATGTTAGTAGGCGTTTTGTAAATGACCAGTTTAACTTTATCTATCAAATTTATCGAGGATCCAACTGATACAGTTATCGTTATTCTCTCCAGTAAGTTAATTAGTAACGAAGTTCTTGTGGTAAATGATAAAGCACATCGAATGAAAACGATCACAATTCTACTAAACATTCATATACCTATTAAAAACAGGAATAATAGGCTCTATCACTTATAAAGAATATAGACTGCAGAGGAATTTGATGGGTCTGTAAAAAACTTTGGCAGGATCACCAACATAAACTCAATTTTATGGGATTTTAGTTTTCCAATGGACTTTTCTAACTTATTGTGCGTACTCCGATGAATCATCCTGTGCGTGTTTTCCAGGAAAACTCCGGGGAACGTGGTGAGATTAACGACTAGGGGGACTCACGCCCCATACCTACACCGTGCTAAACTACTATTACAATTTCATGCGAGGATAAAAGGACATTGACACTTGGTTTTTTTGGATTAGGCGGAGTGGTTTATTGCGGAAATGGTCCGGTTTACATCTTATTAAACTATGGTTTTAATAGTAATGCAGAATAATAAAGTTTTAATACATGAGGAATCGTGATTGTTAATTTAATTACATGCAGTATTCTGCCGTCTCTCTGTAACAGCTCTCTGACTGAATATACTCGTAAATCTATTGTGATTAATAAGTGTAATAGCTTTTAACGATCAATGTGGACCATTTTTACGTAAAAAATTCAGTAATACCAAAACAGTTGCGTGTGAAAACTCGTCTTGACCTTTTTGCATGTTACAGAGCTACGAGTAGTTCAAGGGCAGGTTTAGGTACACAATTTACCTAAATAGAACACAAAATCACAAAAAAATTACCTGCCGTCTGTTTTTGGCTCCGATTTCAAGGCTCAATTACGCAAAGGTAGGGGTCAGGCTAAAGCCATATTATATTGCCGAGTGGCGTATGATCATATAGCTTTTATACGTATATTGATCGACAGGGATAAGGTTCAGGTATTGTTTTGAATAAAGCCGATTTTTCCAGGAACCCTCAAGGTTATGGCTAGGGGAGGGAAAGTGTGACCCCTCTTACCCTCGCTGTCTGCATAGATCACTTGTCTATATCCATTTATGTTAGGTAAAGGGATCTTTAAATTCATGAAGCTAAAGTTTATTTTGATTGGAAGCGTTTAGTTTAGCTGTCTAGATATTCAGTGTTCGAGCACTATAAATACATAGTCTGATAAAGTAACTTGCTTGTTAACAGAATACATTTATGCTTGGCTCGTTCAACATAGAATTATCAGTAGTTTTACAAATATTATTCTCATGAGTTTTATTTAGGAATTTATGATTACTATTGGATAAAGGTATGAAGTTGAATACGAGGTTGTGCACCAAGTAAATTAAAAACTAATGCGATTTTCCGCTTTTCATATCTCTTGATAATACGTTCCTAGGTCAGACGATCGACAAGATTACAATCACTTAATTATTGTACTGCAGAAAGAAAGCGTTTGGAACTTATGTTTAAAAGGGTCGCATTCAATAAGGATTATAGTCCTTGACATAAACCGATTATACATTCCAAGCAGGCAGTAAGTAGGAGCAGAGCGTCGCTGATGTGACAGCGCGATGCCGTCATGGGCACGTCACGCATAAGATGTAAATCTACAAGACACAAGTTCTTATAACAATGTAGTACGGTTCAAATTTGAACGGACTTGTAATATACTTGTCCTGTTTGAGCGCGAGGGAGCCTCGGGTTGCGTGCCACAATTAATATTATTACCTCCCCTATGGTAGAAATTTTTGAATGATGACGCGTTCATTTAGGTGATGAAAAAACCGCCTCCGTCTCTAGTCGTAGACTACTATTTTCAAAACGTTAATTGTTTCGTAAAAATGTACCATAAACGCCTAACAATAAGGCAATTTTTTATTTTGCATACCTTAGAATTTTCTAATCTTACATAAAATGATCGTTCCAAACAAACTTGCCGACCGAACCGAGAAAACTGTCAAACATCGACAAACAACATAATTCTTCCGATAGTGATACACGAGTAAAACCAGTGTTTCTTCTCTTAGTAAAGGCAAAACCAGAATCCAGAACCATCACACTGTAGAAAGTAACAAGAGTCCAATGTGAAAACTGTATGAACGAAAGACTAAATGGCTGGGAATGAAGTGAAGCTGGCAAATGGCACCACAACAAACAATATTCAAGTATGTAATGCATCGCGAACAGTCTCACTTTCAACGTCGCGAGTGTTGTGTCCCCATGAATAAGGAATAAGAGTTTCCTCTCTGCAAACAATAAATCGCGCCATTCCCTGGCTATACGCAGAGTTGGAACCGCGCCAACTTTTCCTTGCAATTTTACAGCCGGTTCGATACTCGGACGTTTTGCAGGCGACATACTAGACGAAGATGGCAATAATAACCTATCAGTTTTATTACTTTCAGCCGTCGACGTGATTTACAGGACTTTCATACAGTCGATGCTTCTTCCGTGCGACAATCTTTGAAGTAGCCTGCAGTTTTATGTCTCTTTCATTTGCGTTTTAATGAGTGTATTCAATTACATTTAATTTGGTCCTAGTGTTTGAGATAAGTTCCGGTTATGATCTTATTATAACATTTAATCTTTTCATAAAGCTGGCACTTAAAAAACGCTCCAAAAACCCAGAACTAATATAAGAAGGACACAAACAGGTAATTATTATGCAATGAACAAAAAAAAAACACAAACTGACCTTTAAGGAGAATGCCAATAGAACATTTACTGTGTAAATGAGACAATTAATCTACTAGGAATTTCTTAGCACTGGAAGTCGACATTACTAGGCCTCGCGGGCTGTTGAAGAAAATTATAGTGTAAAAGCAGAAAGTGACACCCTTGTACAAGATAAAAAGATTTATTTACATTTTAAATTATATCAATAGTAAAAATATTACCACTTTTACACTTTATAAAATGTAAGAGAAAACTGTCACGATCTGAGCGAAGTGAACGACCTAGTTTATGTCAGAAAATGCCGTAAAATATGGTGTAATTTGGAGCAACGCTTAATTAATCCACCTACCTATTGTCTCAGGTTTCACTGAAAATATTTAAAGGGGCACATGAAATCTTATTATGAAAGTTTTAAGTCACCTCTGGTGATTTTAATGACTGATAAGAAGTAGCGTGTTCATAAAGAGCTATGTATTGTCTTGTCGAACTTAAACCGAGGTAAAGGCTGCTAAAGCATGAAAACAATGCAGCGTAAATAACCTCGTTTATTGTGGGGCCGGGGTAGATAGTAATTATCTCGTAACATGTGCAAATAATAAGCTAAGCACTCCGTTCACGAGCAAATTTCTTATCCAAATTGGTCTTTAGGGCATAAAAAATGATTTAGATGCCCAGCAAGAGAACGTAAGTGTAATACGTATCGTTCTCTTAAACGCATCTAAAAATACTTCGAAAGAATTCGATTCCGCTGCTCTAACGATAGAAACCAGACGTGGCGATAAGTGCTTGATAGGTCTTATTGGGTGTAAAGTTTTCGATAGCATTTTGAGAGTTTTTATAGTATCAAATAAAAAAAGGCAAATGGACAAACATTTTTGCAAAATAGGATGATATTACTAGCTTGTTAGTGTCAGTCTAGAAATGATTGGCTGTCGGGAAGTTATACATTGTCTTGTCTTCGACGCCAGATATAAACGTGTCAAGCGGTCTCAAGTGACTGCAAAATGAATGACCTTAAACAGTCTAAAAGAAAGGTACACAACTTAAACAAAATTATAAATTGTGTCAAGGTTATTATCAAAGACAACGTCCTTTTTGGAATTAATTGCTTTTGTTTAATGAGTCGCATTTTTTAGTAGTTATTAGGAAGATGGAAAGTAATAAATATTGGAGAATTCCTAGTATTCTTACACAATGAGGTCATCTGACTCTCCATGTAGGTCGTTAGGCCATTCTTTTGCACCTGACAGATATGTTTATAAGCAGGTGCCAACATTGAATGCTGCCAATGTGTTACCACGCAAGAAAGAACTTATGATACATGTTTATTTTAGCACACCAGTTATAATAAACGTCTTAGAATTTGAGAAGTCATAAAATATCTTTATTAAGGCACTCAGATATTTAAATTGACACTTGAGTAACTAATTAATCACACTCATGTTTTCGGGAGTAATTTTTATTCTATCTCTTAAGAGGTCACAGTAGGTAGGTACTTATATCTACATTGTTATTTTTAAAAGTAACTTATATTAAATCAAAATCTTTACATATATGTATGTAGAATGTGCTACATATATATATAATTATATGTATTTGAAACGTTATGCAAAACCAAACTAAGGACTTCAGATAGAAATCTTCTAAACATATCAAATAAAATCTGTGTTTCTTTGTCATGATGACATCCGCATCGGAAAATATTTAAAATATATCGAAGATATTGCAAGAGTATCATCGAGTTTCTAAATCTTAAAATGTTAATGTTTTTATTGCGCATTTGATCGCAGAGGTATCCTTATGTTAATCCGGCGGCTATTCAAAGTCAAACAATATAAAACTCGTTGGAACGTTCTCATCTGAAAACTAAGTATTTTTAAACCTATCGCGACATTCGGCGTTTAATAATGTTATCATATCAATTAATCATATAATATTTTCTTTTCCCAGAATTATGTTTAGAAACTTTTTAAGTTGAATATACTGATATTACTAACTACTCTATTTTTTTTAAACTTGATTCAATAAACGTGCTCGCTTGAACTGACATCTAAATCAGTAAAGCAACAGAATTATTAATCAAAATATCTGATTTGCTAGAAAGATAATTTTTAACCATATACAATTTGAATTGTGACTAACCATATTTTAGCTAGTGTCATAAATAGTTTGACCAAACTTTGACATGTGATGCTCCCACATTCTAGAGGCAGCTGGGGGGCGCCATACATGGTCACGTGAATCATCCGAAATGAGATCATTGTGGCAATCTAGCTCGAATCAAGATTCCACTAGCAAAAACAATACAATATTTTTTATTTTAAAATGGACTGAAGCTCGAAATTGTGCACTCGTTAAAATAAATGTCGTCACTTTCTTATTCTGAGGTAACTGAGAATTCTGTGTATACCTGTATTATCTTTGTTTCCGTATAATTTATGCAAACTACGCGAAAGTTTGCTTGAAGAAAATTAATGAATTCCCCATTGATGTAATATATAAGTCAATGGAATTCCCTACAAAGCGACCCTTGGCTCTTATGAGTTATGTCTTCAGCATGAAAAATGTGAAGGAAATGAAATTTCATTCTACCCAAAGTTCATTTCGTAGATTTATGTAATTTGACATATTTGACAACGTTTATTTCAACAGTATGGTTTTTCCTTTATTCCCTACTTCATGACAATAACGATATTTTGAAACTGCCTTCTTTATATTAATATCAGTTTCAAAGCTAATTAGCCGCTAATTATATTTTATATGACGTGAATTGTCTTTGTGCGAAAGATAACCAAGACATTCTTAGTCGTGAGATAAGTTTTTAATCTAACCTCACATTCCACTAGACTCTAGCGTATAGCTATCCTGCAATGCAAGCAATTGCATTAATCAAGACCTATGTTCAATAACAATTAATAAACTTTCAAATGTTGGGACTGTTATGAGCTTAATAATCTTATTTTACGTTGGTTTTCTATCAAGCAGAGACAGTTTTAATTGGATCAGTTACGCAAAAACGTATTTTAACTTTGGTGAAGTTGCACACGTATTTCAGTAATAAAAAAATGGAATATGTGTACGTTAGAAATTCCGCTATAAAAATAGCAAGAACTCAATTCAAGATTCAACCTGTGAATGAAAATAGCAAACGATTTATGTATCAGTGCTTGCATAACCTCAGTGAGCTGAGGCGTGCACAAAATCTATCCACACATTTTTATCAGTTTACCCAGTTTAATCTCGCTGCTAAGTACGTGCTCTGGCTGACGCTCTCAGAGTTGTGATAAATTAATTTTCCTAAGAAGAGATTCCCCTAAGATAAGAACAGGTTAAGTAATGATTGGAGATGTAAGTAGAGCCCTTAATCTACCAATGGATATATTTACAAGTTATCTTTGTTAATGTCTGCAAGGAGACAGCTGATGAAACAATACTTATATAAACTATTTTTTCACGTGCACATGTTTGTTAACGATTTATAAGTTTAGTGACGTCCAATGTTTAGTTCCAATGCTCACCTCCTGAAGCATCATACTCGGGTAACGTTCTGTCAAGGGAGAACGAACAAGCTAGTTCTCTCAAACTTACAAGTCTGGTACAACACTAACCATTGGCTCTTTAAGAATACCTTTCTCTTTATTTTTTGGATAATTATTCGATCGAATAAATATGAGTAACTATCTAACTGTAGTCTATTAACATCGGTGCATAACAATGCTCTCCAAACTCGAGTCCAGAAACTTAAAAAAGAGTAACCTTAACTTGATAAAAAATAGAAGTGCTACGCCTAACATCGACTAAATGTGCAGATAAAGGTAGTAAATAGTTAGATAGGTAACTGGTCTAGTCCTAATGAGTGTCCTGAAAACTTTAATTAGTCGTGGGTTGTCGTGTCCCCCGGCTAGTTAGCTCTACCGCTCACCGCTAAATACGTTGCGTGCACTGCCACGCGAAAGGACGTTAAATTATCTTTATTATTATGTCAACATTCTTATTTTACGATTAACGTCATAATTAAGTGAGTCTTCTCTAACCGACCTCCGAGCCAAACGTAGTTTTGGTAAATATCCCGCTGGCTGGAGGTCGGTTAGAGAAGCTTATATTTCCGTTTGTAATACGGAACTAATTCTGTTTTCAGCATAATTCAGTAGAACAAATCCAGATCTAATTCTCTGTATCACTCATAAGTCTCCCAGACATGGGTTCCCGCTGAGACACACCATAATTAATAAGAGTTTCTTTGAGTATCTTTATTTACAAGCTCCTCCGTAGCAGAAAGGCGAGCACCATGGACTTGGTGTTGCCATCTCTAAGGTCCCAGGTTCGACTCCCGGTCTGGTCAATTTAGAAAACAAACTTTTCTTTATTGTCTCGGGTATAGGTGTTGTGGTACCGTCGTTGTTTCTGATTTCTATAACACAAGTGTTTTACTTTAGGAGCAGAGCAATGTCCAATATTTATTTATCTTATAATTTTTTTCGTTATGTCTTAAAGTACATTTTAATTTGACAGGTATGTTAATAAAATATCTAGGTCTGTAACAAAAATAGTTTATTTTCAGAAGTAGGTCGGATATTTTTATGTGATTGTAACCGCATCGCTGCAATGGTAATCAGCGCTAATGACGTCGCGTGCACAAACACGAAACAACAGGCGTGCATTATAATAAAATTATCCGATTCTAATTCTGATGGCTAATGTTAATACGTACTGGACCATGATGGACAAATACTACTCTGTTGTTTTACCTTATTTATTAGAGATGTTTAATATATTGTCATATTTCTAAAGTGGCTAATACTAGAACTGATGACGGTCGTGCGGGCAGAACGGTTTTGGAATGTAGTGTGACAGTGACATTTCATAGAAAGGGACATTAGGTATCGAGTATTGAGAATAATTTACTTTTGAGTTAGTTCGGTCTTTCAAACTCTACATACAAGATTATTTTTCCTCGTAAAGCCTCTCCAATTTGTTCTCTACATTTGTCCTTTATCTTCCAATTGCATTAGTTTTGACATTTTTAAAAGGTAAAATATATTATTTTTGTCAATTAAAATTAGGCGTTATAAAAGTGAAAGGTTCCGAGTTACTTAATAACGGAGGTTTTACCTTTCTTACTATTTTAGATAGAAACGCACGTAATAATTTTTAGAGTTGAATTGATCTCTGATTTAGCGAATTGAAGATTTGTAATAGGTATCAACAGTCCTCGATAATAATTTAGAAAGTGAATAGCTGTCACTCTACACCTATAATCCTGTCGGTAAACACACAACAACTTAATAAAAAATGCATACTAATATTTTAATAGCTAGTCACGCGGGAAACATTTGTTATCTTAATTTTATAAGAGGTAAAAGGCTATAAGCTTACGTTAGAGCGTCCATTAGACATGCAAAACACTTATTATGTAAGATATTCCACTAAGATTGCTGTAAGTCAGCTTTTAGAGCGCATAAATTAAAAGAAAACATACGAGAATGTTTCTTTTAAAACGCTTACGTTGAAAATGGTCCAAACGACTGAACGTATTTCGTTTCTCGTTGCTTTTTAGTTGCCAATGGTCACGAATTTAAAACCTAACCTCACTAAAACCTGCTGCGGCGGATAAAAAACCTAATGGCCGTGAGTTGCCGAACGGTTTTGTGACCGTCGGCCAAATCGGACTGTCGGACTCAGACTGCCTAATCGATTTGGATGTATGCCTCAGAAATTCATGATAAAACTGGTCTGTTACACATGTATTGTATACTTGCAAATTGGAATTACCTACTAGCTAACTATTGAAGGCATTGTATTGTGATATCTTTAGTGGTTACTCGCACTTAATTATCGTGTATCTTAGAGAAACAAACACTACTAGACCAGCACATCAAATTACATCAAACAAGAAGAACATTAAATTGCAAACTCCATAATGTTTCCTGCAGGCTTCCGCGATCAATCGCGAAGTATATGCGCATCGTTAATAATTTGTTGATGTTCTTACTTAAGGCCAGGTTCGCCGGCGGCAACTATTGATCTGAATCTGATCCACCAGCGACAAAGGTAAAATGCAACGCTTGACATAGAAAAGGTTATTTAGAATTTGTAGTTGGCCTATAATGGGCCCACAGTTTGCTTATAAGTTTTATCTAAAATGACATTGAACTTGATGTATTATTTAAAGTTTTTAACATGTAACACTCAATTAAACCATAGATTGAAACTTACCGTTTTTTGAGGTTTATTTTACACTAGCTGTGCCCGCAACTTCGTTTGCGTGGACTACAGGATGATTGCCATATCAAGCAACGCTGTGGACTGCGTGAAGCACTATTTATTAAGAAAAAAACTAAAATCCGACTCCAAAATGAAACTAAAAAGCGAAAAATAATATTGACTAAAACATACGTAATCAGTTCTTTTTGGAGTCGGTGCTAGCCCGATGGCTAGCACCGACTCTATTTAAAATGTGTTGATTCACACCGACTCCAAAAAGAACTGATTAGGTATGTTTTAGTCAATATTATTTTTCGCTTTTTAGTTTCATTTTGAAATCGGTTTTTAGTTTTTTTATTAAACTTATTTTATTTCACAATTTAAGTGTTAAGTCCTCTATTTTTCCCCTCCTAACTCCGCCAAAAATGACTTTACAGCAAAGTGACTTAGACAAATGTTGGTCTTCTGTGGACCACTACCCAATGTTACTCGTATAATAAAAATAGGGTGCTAATAATGATCATTTTTTCGACGAAATTTATTTTAAGTCCCAGACGCTTTTAAAATAAGCTTCAGCTTCAGTAATGTTGGTCCTCTATGGACCCCCCATCCAATGGTATGATAAAAATAAGGTGTTATATAGGGTCAATTTTTCGACGAAAATTTTTAAGTTTTAAGGAAAGGGTTTTCCTACACTCCAACCAGAACGGCGGCTATTTTGGTGTCGTAACCATAGGATAAGATTTTGCGTTAAATACAAAGTCAATTTAAGAAAGGAACTTTTAATTTTTTTTCGTTACTGAGTGTGCGGGTAATATGCCCCCAGTAAATAAAAATTGGCGGTCTGGTAACTCATAAGCTCCACATCTGCTCAACACACTGCGAAATACGTTCTGTCGACAAGTTGCGGTATTATATTCTAACTCCTATCCGTTAAGGAGTTCTGTGGCTTCCATCATCAGGTCAGCAACATGACATGATGATAACCAGACCCAAAAATCAGCATGAGTCAGAAAAAATATGCAAAACATTATGGGTGCCTATAAAAATTAAGGGGTTGCCCTCGATTTCCCAGGGATCCCATCATCAGAATCTGACTTGGTGTAAATAGGACCACCTCGGGCATACTCCCGACTTTCAAACTCAAAAATAAATTTTGAAACCGGTCTATAATTGACGGCGTAATCGCGTAACAACCATACAAAAAAAACAACATTCAGACGAATTAAAAAACCTCCTCCTTTTTTTGAAGTCGGTTAAAAAGAGCTGAAAATTCTTGTCAGTACCTCGTAAGCGCCACGTCTGCTACTGCAAAATATTATCAGTCGACGTCTGTTAAGGATTTTTGTGACTTTCATCTTCAGCTCAGCAGTATGATTATGATAACTGACAGACGCAAACATCTGAATAAGTTATATAAAGTTGACAAACACACTCTATGTGCCTACATTTTTTGAGAATTTTCTTTGATTTCTGTGTAATTCCTCCATCAGATCCTAACTTGGTGAAAATGGAACCACCTCGGGAGTATATTCTTCGTCGCATAACAAACATACAAAAAAATCATTCAGACGAATTGAGAACCTCCTCCTTTTTTGAAGTCGGTTAAAAATATCTTCAATGTACTCGTTATACGGTTAAATAAAGTAATAGATTTTCGGTTCCTTCTTATTCTATATTGGAATCAATCCTTCCAGTGTCATTTTGCCATGAGTTTTTTAGCAGGCGCAGCGAATTGAACATGTTTTTTCTGAAGTCTTGTTTTTACCGGCTTCAGAATTTAATGAAACAAAGCCTAATATAAGCGCACGGGTGACCTTAATCTATTTGTAAAATCCGCACAGAAATCTGTGCCGTATCTTCGGAGATTAACGTATACATCGCGACAGACAGACAGACAGCCAAGAATTAAAATAATTGCATTTTTGACTTCAGTATCGATTATAGAGTGCTCCCCAAAAACAATTTTTAAAATATCTTCAATGTACAGACATCGACCCGTTACAGATTTATTGTAGTATAGATGTACAGACATCGACCCGTTACAGATTTATTATAGTATAGATAACAGTTTAATTAGTCTTATATCAGACTTCACGCGTACACTAACATCTATCTTTCTCTGCTCTTCTGTAAAAAATTATATAACATTTTTGTGCAACATCCATTTATTCATGTATAAAACACATAAACCTTTAGGAAGAAATTAACTAAAAACCCTTTCAAAAGCGTTGCGTGCTTTAAAAGAGCTAAGCGAACATACGAAGAAACGGGTAGCGACTTCTTTTTTTAATACTATTTAGAGATAGTAACAAAAAATATATGTACATAATTATTTTATCTTTAGTTTCAAATAAATAACATAACTTATCCCGTATTTTCGTGGATGGGGGATCCACGCCTTAAGTTTATGTAATGTCAACTTTCTACCGAAAGATCGCATCCAAGATGTCACTTCATGATTGCGTGGACTGCCCATTTTGCTACTAAATGGAAAGCTAGTGGAAATGTAACCTTCATTGTTTGAAAAGCCAAAGGGAGTCAACTGCCAATGAAAAAGAAAGAAGATAAAAAGAAATATGCTTAACATATCATGCATTTAGAACGGCATGATGCATAATTTGATAGATTTTAGTTTAATGTCTCATTAATTTTAAATTTCTTTTATTTATGAAGATGAGTGTGATGAAAAGTGATAACCTAAAATTAGATATAAATGATAATGAAAAGAATGAGTTTCCTGCTTTCAAGAAGTCACTAAAAATGCATTTTTGAGTGCAAATTGATAAGTGGGAGATGGAATAAGATAATATGATGCTAAGCGACAAGGGTTATGGCATTTTATAATTACATTTATTTTCTTGATACCTACATAAACACAAAACAAAATGGCAGCGAAAGAGTACCAGCAAAATATTTTACCATATGTATGTTTTGAATATTTTTGAGTGGCGATTGTAAAATGATTCTTGAAACTACTTGGCTGCGTGCCTTTATGCAGGCAGTATTATTAGAGCATCAACGAGTGCCAAGGTTGAGAGACTCGGTATTAATAACCGTTAGACAACAAAGTGCTCTGTCGTGGAAGGTCATTTTTGGTGTCAATTGCGGCATTGATTGGAAAATACTGAAACAATTGCAATCGGAGGCCACTAGTCTTATGTTTCAAAACTTAATTTATCAAGTCACTCTCGAAGACATTCAGTTACACTATGTGCACATTCACTGCCCATGCGGAAACGTAGGATTTTTAGTAGAAAAAACAGCTCGAAGAAATATGTCGATACACCATAATTTAATTAGAAGAATGTTTATTGTGCACGACTGTTGCTATTTAGTTAACAAAAACTACGGATCATCAGTCCAAGTTCGATGTTTAGCGCTACACAGCTTCCCTCAGAAGCGCGTAAAATTAATAATTTCTGTCTTACTATGTGCCAGATAGTGTCTACAATCGTATATTCGCTGCCGCTCGCGCTCATACCTTTCTCAGTAACTATTACATGGAGAAAACTGGGTATCACATATTAGTAGTAAAAGGGGAGACAGGTGATAACTTAGTATGGTTCCACCTTTCGCAGAACTATCGGCGCTATGCGAAGATAAAAAGTTACCTGAACTACTTTCTAGTGGCACTTATGTTATTAAATCGCCCGTTTATCTTATTAAGCAAAAAACTAACTTTATGATGCATTGATGAATTCTCTGAAACACACGAGTATTTCGTGCAATTTCATAGGAAAGTGTCTTTTTTTTTCTCTAACGTGTAAAATTACGTTACTAAACACTGAAATCCATAACAAATAATAAAAAATCGAATTTATACATATTCTATAAGATGTTCTGCCAAATAGGTATTACGGGTATTGTGACAATTACAAACAATTAATCTTGCCTAAATTGTACATCTTTCTGTAAATATCAACTGTAATTTCTTTGTTTAGTGTGCAATAAAGAGTATCTATTTATCTATCTATTAACCTTGTATGTTATTTATTGTTCCATGGAATGTTCAATGTAATTATTGACGTTCCTTTAAATTATTAAAGAGTGGCGCCTGTCGGGCTTGGTTCAATAGCATTTGAGGTTGCAAAGAAACGAGTTTTTATAAAACTGCAAGAATTTGTCCACTAACTGATGTAACTGTGCCTAGCCATGCCCTCAATCATTTAGGGAAAGCGGTTTCTATTTATAAGTTTGCTATTTGCTTTTTTTGTATCAAACACCTGATATCGACCAGACGAAGAAACTTGTTTCTTTCTATACATATTTAAATAGGGTAATATTTGTATTTGAATAAACAGCTGGTGGTGCTAACAAATACAATCGACTCTATTGTAGTTAAAAAGGAGCGGAAAGGTTAAGTAGGCACCTCATACTGTTACATAATTAAAATGATAAACAACAGAGTTTAATTAGACATACCTACTTAAAGTAATTTTTAGTGTAAAAGATCACAAGTATATAGAAGTTAGTTTTATAACGTGGAAACAAAATTGTCCTGAAGCAAAGTAGGTATGCGTTTAAGATTAACCTATCAGCATTATTTGTAAAAATAACTAAATTGCTCTGAAGAATGTGCAAAAAATATTGTTTACGACTGTTTCGGTCATAAATACTGAGTTTACGGTTTTCACGCAGCGTCTGC
This sequence comes from Anania fuscalis, assembly GCA_950371115.1. NCBI lineage: Eukaryota > Metazoa > Arthropoda > Insecta > Lepidoptera > Crambidae > Anania > Anania fuscalis. The sequence goes on along the minus strand of OX493338.1, from coordinate 9,141,398 downwards.
GACTCGCGTAACAAATATAGCCGGGTATAAATGGCATTTAGAGTCAACTTTTCTTGAATTTTTTTATATTTTACGAGTGGGCTTCCACCTTTGCAATTAGCAGTATTATCTGCAGAGCATATTTTAGCTGTTTAAAAATTGGTTGTAAAAATAACATTTATTTTTGTAAACAAGAAAAGTTGTCCACATATTACATCCGTTGCGTGTAATCTGTTCGCCAGTCAGTTCCGTATGTAATTCCTTTTGTTTTTATTCGGCTTTCGCTGAACACAATGGGCGGGCGCTGACACCCACAGTCGAAAGCGCTTCCCTACGATCACATTAAACTGTGACATTGGCGAAAGTCATTCTTTTTGTGTACCCAATTTTGCCTCCTTGGTCAATATTAGGCGAGTGTATAGACGCGCAGTTATGCCGAAGCACGTCCGACCGTCTTCGTTTTTCGCACCAATGATCATAAAACATTTGTAAAGTTATTTCTGTTTGATATGCATTTATCTAATGTGAAATTTTACAGTTAGTTTGGCGGATTGACAAATAAATTACTCGGTGCAAGGACCGTCTTCAGTTTTGACACTATAAATTGTGGTGTACCTACTTCGCACGCCGAACGTTGCTCAATGGTACGAGTGTGGTTTCATTGTCAAAAAGTGCCTCAGTGTGGGCCGAACAATGGTCGAGCTGTCGATCATTAGCAGTACCAGTATTGTGATCACAGCTCGATACAGGAACGCAGTATATTCAGAATTTTCAGATACAATGAAAGGAAACCTCATTGTAATGGATATACCCATCGCCTTGGTTATACGACGGGCAACACCCTTGAGAGTCTTTAGCTAGACACATATTGCTTAATGAAGCATCTTATCACTTCTTGTTTACAAGTTTACGAAGCAGTTGAAGTTTTATAAGTTGTTTTATTAATGATACTACGTAGATTGTCTTTTGGTTAACTAGGTCATGGATAGCGTATTTAGAACTCCATGCTTGGAAGGAGCCTAGCTATGAAATGAGATATGAATATAAACTCAAACTGACACAGCATTTAAGGTTAGGTAGGCACTGTAGGCACACTTGACACAAAACAAAGTTTCCATGTATTGTTAAAGCGAGTATTTATCCAATTGAGTTGTGTGTTATGTCTGGCGCATTATTTATACAAACATCTGGCTCCAACATAAACGTTGTATAATGAACTTGTCATTATGTGAGGGGTGACGCGTGCGCATCAATACGCCCCATTCATTACGCCACCCGCATATACCCTTTAATTGCTAATGCACTTCGAATAACCAACAAAGCAGTGAAATCGCTATAAACTTGTTCGGAGCCAGTGAACAAACGCAGCTTGTATCGATATACTCGTAATCTCGATTTCTTTCCGGTCTATCTGGCGATCTTATCTGATACAGGTTAATATTTAGGACATAATACGAAAACTGGAAAATACTCAGAAGATATAATAAAAGCAAGAATTAGGCATCTCAATTTCATGCTGAAATAAATAATGACATCCAAAACATGTGATAATGAGCTGAGAATCAGAATAAATGATTTTTACGACCTTAGTTAAATAAAACAAAAGAATAACTTTGAAGCTATTCGTAATTCTGAATTACGTGGTTTCCTACTCAGCTAAGAATAAGCTGAAAAACTGCGGGCGGTGTAGATTTTATAAATCACATTTACATTAATTAGTACTTGGATGGTACTTCTATAATGAGCCTTTCATGGTTCATGCTTCGGTGCGGCACTCGCACTGGTTGTGCTTGCGTCATGAGTTCCCTCAGGGTAATTTGGCCTTTATGTCTTTGGGTTTTGGTGTCAAGCTGGGGTGCTCACGTGATGTGTTCCCGAGGTGAGCAAGTGGAACATAAAGGAGAGTGTCCTTCAGCTGAGTAGTTCGCGAGAAGGACATGTGCGGCAGATTCCATTTCAGTCGTCTTTCTGAGGTCGTAGGTTAATTACGAAAATTAAGTGCCCCATTACGGACTAGTTTAGACTTAACTAGGATTTCTTACTTCAATTTTGAGGTGAGTTTCAGTGTTTTAATCGTCACGAAATCTTGCGCTTCAAATTGTTTGCTGCACGAGTTTATGAATCGTAATCTAGCCACTTTATAAATACTAATTGGGGTTCCTTACCTTCATACAGTTTATTATTTATTGACTTGTTTCCCAAACAAAGTGTTTTCTTTTCTTTAGTTTGGGATTCACATCCTTCTGCAAAAAACATAATCAGCTACTTACTTATTACGGTTAATTCAATACAAATTACAGATACAGCATTATAATAAATGACAGACACGCATAGGACAGGCGAACGCTTAGTAATGGACTGGGAACCCTTTGGCCATTACCTACTTTGGGTAGGTAAGGAATCCAAAAAATATTGTAATGTTCAAATATTTCCTTTATCAGAGAGTAAACCAGTATTCAACAGCAATAAAATAACGGACGAAAACACGACCGGACCTTTTTTAATTAAATCTTAATTGAGTAGACACACCAGAAGTCACGCAACTATCCACCGGTGTTCAACATAATTCATTACATGTATATAACTACTGTTGTGACTAATTTATAATGCAAGAAATCTCCTATGGTTGTGTAATAGATACCTAAAAGACATAATTAGTTGCGCAACTATTTGTGATATAATGACATGCGCAGGCGATCGTATACCATCGTTCCGACATTATCAATGCCAAATGCATTCGGATTAACGCGTTTGACATTTCTATCGATTATGCAATGCACGCTTTCTACTCACTACTCAGTAAGTTATTATACCATCATAGTTTGAGCATTAGCATATTAGCTCGTAGGACCACTTATGATAAGCTATTTGTAACCTTACTTTAGTCTGTGAAATTGGTTTTATTTTTCGATAATTATCTCTTGATTATAAAATGATAAAGTATAATAATATACTTACGACACATCTAATCTTAAATGTTTTGTTTCAAATACGCTTTAAGTACAAATATATATGACATACAAGCTAAACTCACAACAATTAACTTTCTAAACTTTGTTTTAATGTTATTATTATTATGTTTTTAACTTACCTAATTTTAATCTTTGTATCAATATTTTGCTATACCCAACAAATATTCGTTAATTTGTCTCTTTTAGTCAAACCATTTACTCAATATCTCCATATATAAGGTCCGATTTTATTAGTGTTTATCCTGTTAACCTGTGACTATATAGGTGAAAAGCAATCGTAAAAACTAACTTTCAAATGTCTATTATAAAAACTAAAAAAGTTAAAAATAAATTACAAAATAACAACATCGACTTCATATTGCATAAACTACCTATCTTCAACTCTTTCTTGCTCTGTACAAGGGGAAGGAATAAGACGGATAACCAGATGGTTAAACGTAGCAAAGATAGGACGAGTTTATGCAATATGAAGTCAATGTTTTTGATTTTTAACTTTTTTAGTTTTTATGGTACACATTTGAAAATTTGTTTTTACGATTGCTTTTCACCTATATAGTCACAGGTTAACAGGATGAACACTAATAAAATCGGACCTTATATAGCCAAATATGCATATGAGAGAATGCTATTATTTATAATACCTACATTATGTTCGCATTTTGTTAAATTTTGTTGATTAATCAACAAAATTTAACAAAATGCGTCAGTTTTATATTTAAGTAAAATAACTTATTGTTTTATCCTTTTCAGGTAAGTTCGCGATCAAATGAATACTCATGTTTCACCAACTTCGAGATTTGGTATGAGCTACTTGGATTTTTTTTCTTTCGGTTTAATCATTTTGCTACTCCTCTTTATAATCTGAGCATTCTAAAGTTGTAGTTTATACTTAAATATCATGCAGTAGCTGTTACTATCACTCCGCCACTCGTGACTTGTTTTAAAGGAAGTGCTAATTGTGGCTTAGCTAAATATAATCTCTATGTATTTTTTATGACTTGTATAATTACCCCAATTTGTCTTCAGAATTTCAAAACGCGCGTTACTTGAAACTAGAGGCATAATATCTACCCACATGTTATTGTACATAATAGTTTATGAAACTGTTTGTAGGCGTTGTATCGATAAGCAAATTATTATGAAGAAGGTTATGAAACTTATTTTATAACATTATTCATTTTATTTGTTTTATGTTTTCTAAAAACAAACTATACAAATAGTTACGCCATTTAAACCCCATTGTTTAAATATAAGTACATAATCTTAATCGTGACGATTTAAATCAATAGCTTTCGTGCTCACCATGCGTAATGGAATGAAAACCATAATGGCTACGAGATACGAGTAAGCATACCGATTACACCATATTAGATTACGTAAAGATTTTTAATTAAACGAAGATAGTCCATATATTTTTTATCTGTAAGATAAACAGGGCATTTATAAACAGACAATTTCTCGACATACTTGATGCGTGTGTGCATGAAGTATAAACAATTAGAAAAAACATTGAAACACTCAGAAAAAAAAAACACATTTTCTTCGTATTTTCTGAAAGCGCAAAGCAGTTATGTATATTGTGTATTTACGATTAAATGACGCAAAGTATATTACAGCAAATATTGGAAATCGTAATCTTCTGCTGAACGAGTAAATAAAGTTGACAGCAGGGACATATTTCCAGATGTGGTTAGATTTTTATTAAACCAGATAACGCCATTTGTTCGTTTCTGTTTGATTTTATTGAGATATAATTTATATGTTAGAAAAATAATCGGGATTGTTTTTATCTGGACTTCATGTTTTATTTGTTACCGAAATAGTGTTTGACTTTAATCATAGTAAGCGATAGTAAAGTCTTAGGAAGCACGCTTTCCCGGTAGATGCCTACACTTGAGGTGCACATATTTTAAACACATATTAGCAGAAATAGCAGGTTTTCTAGTTCAGTTAACAAAGCAACTATACTTAAAGTGTTTTTAATTTATGTTTCGATATCATGGTACATTATAAGTCCTGCAATTTTAAATATTTATTTTATTTATTGGACTCACTGCATGAACAACGAGGACCTATACTATACAAACTAGACTAGATTATCGACGCTTTGAATAAAAGTCTAAGTTAAGCAATGGCTTAACTTAGACTTTTATTCAAAGCGTCGATACATGCAGTACTTTTCTTTAAGTAATGACTTAAAGAAAAGTACTGCATGTATCAAAGAAGTGTACTTAGGTACAAATTATATGATATAAACATTATGATACGTTATGAAGCGTGCGTTTGTTTATACGCAGAGTAATATTGGTATAAATACTTCACCATAAATAATTAAAAAGATTTTGTTTACCTTGGACGCTCAAGTTATAATCTTTCTCCTGAAGTTACACAAAAATGAGTCACTATGTTAAAATAACATACCTATATGGTGAAACTTATTTATTTTTTAAACTATTGCGTTGCCTAAAATCAACTTTTCTTATTAACGTAATCTTAATCGGAAGTCATAAAATGCAATGGTAGATGTAAACTCTGCATTTATTTATTTCAATGTGTTTAACTCTTCGAAAATTATGATTTATAAGTTTATCGCTACTCGCAAATGAATCAAATCATGATAAGCCATAGAACAGCAAATAAAATTGCAGGGGTTTGCCCATAAAATATAGCCTGCACTAAAATATTCATATCATTCCTATGTACTGGGCATCTCAGACAGTTACTTTATTGGGTAGGCGGGATCCTATATATTATACGCGAGCCCACGTGTGGAGAAGCCGTAAAGGGTTATAAGTACACTTCCACATGTAGGTAATATTGTTCGGCTGAGAGTGTTTGATACATTAAAAGCGAGCTACAGAATCATTTCTCAAGTTACTCTCAAAGTTCAAATATGCGGTATGAATATTTAAATGTTTTGGAAGACATTTGACACGCAGAATTGTTTTCAAGCTACTTGTTAATTCTTGCATGATCACTTGGCTAGGTTTTCTTGATTAAACTGTAATATTATGTTACAAAAATTACGACAGTGATAACAATTTGATTGGTTATTTTTACTACGTAATACATATCCAGTTATCCGTTGACTAACTTGACTCGTATGTCCAACATTTATTTAATCTCTACTACTTTTATAAAATACAATAACACTGGCAGTGTTTTTCTTAAAAGAAACGGGAAAAACAAGATGATATTAATTGCTATTTACAATTCTATTAATTCAGAATTTTATGAAAGGGTTCTAATAAAATAAAACCCCACAAGAGAGTACGTAATTTCAAAATGTACCTACTCCAAATGCCAAAATTTAAGGCCAAGAGAATCGTCTGTTAGAATATTCTATTAAGGCACTTATGATCACACGATCTGCACCTGCTCAATATTATTAACAATCATTATTTACAATAAATAAGTACTATCGTAAATCACAAAACGATACCTATAAATGATAGTTTGATCACGAAATTTGTGATGCGTGGGATTCCTATTGCCCAGTCTCGTCGTCTGAATATTTCAAGTGAAACTCCATTGAAATGAGAGCACGTTGATATCACGTTTGCGACATCACTCCAACGTGTTAAAAATTGTGATACTTATTAGTAGGTCGGGTCAGTCGCAATCGATGATAATAATAAGCAATATTTTAACATCCCGATTTTACCAATAACAATAATAACAAATATTATGGTAACGAAATTTTGTACTTACCAAAATAGATGTAACAGATTTCATTTAATAACCACACCAAAAACTTTACTTATTACTTCTATCACCTAATACGTAATGTACTCGAACTCAGAGTCCTTACACAAATCACCTAGTATCAGATCAGGAAACAACCTAGCCTGACCTTTAAGTTTGTAGTAAACATATTATAAGGTTCTTCCTCGCTAGTTTAAAACAAAACAATGCTAATTTATAGTCGGCACACAATAGATTAGCTTTCACATGTTACAATAAAGGATAATTGGCGCCAATTCGTTTTATTTGCAGTTCAACAAATAGTAAAAGTCAATGGTCCGGTCCGCCTACGTCTGAGACTCTCGAGTCTATAAACGGAGATCCTCGCATAGGCTCTTCCTACTTACTTGCCATCGTAGGTATGAGTTTTCATCACGACTAGTAATAGCGTCTTACTGTCTTAATACCGTAATATGTATATTAACTATAGGCTGTTAGAAAATTCATAACCATACGTACGTTAAAGCCAATTCCATTTTCTAGCTGAATTTAGGATTACGGTCCAGTTTCCAGCTCAAAACGGACCAAAGTATATTTAGGGTATTAATTAAATCTTTCATAATTTACCATAGACAAGCACTTTGATGCCGATATTGTACCAATTTCCCATTTGGCTGCATTGTAGAATTTAAAATGAAAAGGAAACGGGAATGTTACAGTAAACTATTGTGTTGCTCTGTTCCGGGATAAAAATATACGGCATAGATAGTGTGTTATGTTTAATCCCGTCCAAACAAACAGGAATTTCTACCGCATTGCGTTGACTCGTACAAACCTATATAGATGTATTAATACACAAGGGTATATTGACATTGTTTTTTGTCCTCAATAGTGGATGTGTTCTTGATTTGTAGATTGGATCAATTTCATATAATCCGAAGTATAGAGTACCTAACAGTTCAGCAGTAGGTAATTAATATTTTCCTGTTACAAAAGTAATCCATCTATTATATGATGTTAAGTTATGTTGCATCTAACTAAAATCTAAGATAAAAAAGAAACTAATTCAGTACATACATTAATATTTCAGTTAGGTATGTACATCTTACAAAAGTTGATACTTGATATCACGTTGATAACACGTTGATGGTTTTGCTAAACTTCAGTAAGTAAGTAAGATGTTATTAAAGTATAAAGTTCTGCATAACTTGTAACAAGTTTGGTAGAAACCATTGTAGGGACTGTATGTAACAGATTGTGAATCTTACTTGTTACTACCTAAATAAATATACAGGGTTACATTGCAAGGTAGTGCCAAATTTTCAGAGACCACTCAGAATCAGTAACTAAATCGATCTACGATATAAACGATCTAAAAACCAAAGTTATTTTTTAATTTTTTTATACTATACGAGCCAGCATTAGGCTTGAAAGCAACTAGATAATTTTATTGTTGGTTTTGTTAAGTAAGAAAGACGTATTTATTTGCTAACAGCTAGAACATCAAAGTTCCGGTCGGTCCACGGCTCGAAGAATGTACAGGTTTGTATTAACTCGTTATTCTCAAGCACGTTGAGATGTGACAAGTCGGAGGCCTAGCGTAATTGCACCTTTTCTATTACATCGTAAATCCTCCTAATTTATTTCATTGACGCGGTTACTGGCAGATATATAGATTCAGGAAACAAACTTGTTTTTGGCATCATTGGTAACGCTTCGTGGATTTTAGGTGCCGTTTCGTGCATATGCTCTGGCTTTCCAGTGAATTCGATTACGAAGTCTAAATTAATAGTTACGAAACCTCAATTGGTCTGAACGTGACGCTTAACCACGAACTGTTCTAAATGTTGATGCAAAATGCGGTAGACTAGATTGCCCATCAGGCATTTCTGTGGCCTAAGCAATAACGCAAGATTGACCGTAAAAAGGGTTATATGCGCAGGACATAAATACCTTAACGTTAACTATCTACGTTGAGAACCTATCAAACGAAACTCATCAGTCAGTGTAAACAGCTCATAAAACTTTTGGTTCAAGGCTGTTTGAGTGGAATTCGTGTGATCTTAATGAAATGAGTTTGATGATACCACACAGGTTTAACATTTATAGACGACCAATAACTGTTTTTTATTTTGTAAAGGTCAATTCATTTTCACCCAATTAGTATTGTAGTTTATTTCTATTACAAATATAGCTCTATTAAACAAGTGGTAGGTACATTTAAATTCTAATTTTAATGTGAACTTTATTGACGTTAAACGTAGGTCCCTATTTTATAACGAATTCTAGTAATAGCGTATGTCATCAACACCGTATGGAGTATTATAAAGCTAGTACTATTCAAAGCTAGCAATAAACATATTAGTATGGTTGTGTGGCGGCCGGTCGTCAGCAAGCTTTCAGCACGTAATGACGTCGTTGCTTCGGCGCTGGGTGTTGAGATAAGACGTCGGGCCTGTAGGGATGCCACTTAGGTTATTAGAGACTTTATAGACTCCTGACAATGTGACAGAAACGATGTCGTGGTTAATTTTTAGTGAGCGTTTTATAAAGGTTGCTGATGACTAAGTTACATAGGGTTCTTAACGAAGCTTAGTACACGTGTGCTAAATATTAATATTTTTTTACATTTCATTCGTCACTGTCAATTTCAATTTCACATTAATACATAATACATTTTCCCTCTGCCATCTACCTCACTGACACACTGAATCATACTTTACTATTTCCCACATCATGTTTATGACATGATGATCATGATGATGATCTATTAAAATTGTCAGCTATCTCTTGAAATAATAATTAAATTAAAGAAATATTGGCACCCCTGATAGTCTGTGCCGTTGATATCTCACGCAGCAGGCCTATTAGGTTATCTCGCCGCGTCACCACTCCACGCTTTTCACAGATAGACGAGACGAGATCCTAGACGCTGTTAGCACAGAATAAGATTTCACCTCTTTGTATGGCTAGTTTACATAAAATTTGTAAAATTTAAGCAAAAAATAGTTTCTTTTGTTTTGAATACACATTTCAATGAGTGTGGATAAAAAAATTCAGAGCTTATGTAAGTGAATTTATTTAATTTTCTTAAATATTTATATCAATTCAAGTTTGATGACAAAACTAAATAAACAGCTCTTAAATCTGAAGTGACAATCCTAACATCAGCCGGTACTTAGATTAATCAGGTATCGTTCAAAACCGATTAACTTCAAGCCTTGTTAGACACGAGATACGATGTCGATGTTAATTGATTTATTACTAAATTGGAAAGTTCCGTTAAATCGTTACTCTGTTGTCTTTACAATTGGTATAATAAAAAGCACTAATTGATTAATTTCTTCAAGAGGCTGCTTCAGAGAAGCAGCTTAACTGGCTTTGAAATCAAGTTGCAAGATTGTAGGTTCATCATCATTGCAACCCACATCCTCCCACTGCTGAAGTACTGAGTACTTGATAGCTGTTTCTTCCTACTAAATCTAAATCCATGTAGTCACTTTAACAATTTTAAGATTACCTATCTTCTTCACTCTTTATGCTAAAGTCCTTAATCAGCAAAAAAGTGACTTATTACATTTTTTAATGTCAGATAAAATAGTCAATGGATGGCTATTATTATGTTTGATAGCTGTATACTGTTCTTTCAATGTTTAAAAATATAGGTGACAATAAGACGTCATCCTTAATTTATAGAGATAGTAAAATATTAAAATAATTTATTTACTAACAGGATGAGACTTTTATCCTCAACTGTTATCTAAGCTACCATTATTTTTTATATTTTTTTTTCTTATTTTACTCAGTGTAGTCTCTTTGGTTTTACAAAACGGACATCAAAGGTTTAAACTAAAACTATTAACGAGAACTCATCGAGTGGTTTCACATTTCGAATGCTATACGCCCTTTAGCCGTTCATCCATATGGAACATGGAACGCGTCCCGTCTGCTAGTGATGTGCTGCAAAATATTGTAATTTATTAATACTTACACTAGTACAGTTTACATAACTATTATAAAAATCCCCTTATTGCCTGTAAGAGGATCATAATCTAGACTATAGAATCCTGAGACCACCAAAGTTATATTAAATAATCGCTATAAACTAAAGTCCTGCACCAAAATCCAATAGGTCAATACGAAGTCGGTGTCTGCGTAGATACCATGCGTAGTGCTTGTGACAACTAAATCTACTGTCAAAACAACATCTGAGGTATATTTTCTCCTTTCATTTTGTCTGTCTTCGATCGCAATTAGAATAAATACCTTTCAAACCCTAAGTACAAAATGCTGTAGTTACTATAATTTATACTCCAGTATGAGCATATTCGGCCCATCCCTATCGTCTATGGAATCCATTGTCCACGCGGCCGGCTGGATGCCTCGTTCTATTTATACTCCCCAATCAACTTCTACATCGGGATCTGCCTTTTTGTCTAGAACTACTTACGTAATCTGTGTAACGAGGAGCGTCGAACGCAATCAGTGGTTGACATACTGATCAAATAGATTTTGCTACCATCTTATAACTTGCTTCTGATTTCCTAATATTCTACTTTGTATACGATCAACAGCAAAATATCGTAGAACCAATAACCGATGAGGTAGTCGTGTACTTGAGAAGAGACCACGACTTGGCATGCGTGTTGGCCCTTCGACAAGGTAGACCGATGATATCCACAAGGCTGCTAGCAGTGGATTAAAAGGAATAGCCTCGGATCGGGCTCGGTCGCCAATATAAGGAGAGGCTATGCCCATCAATGGACTACGGAAGGCTGATTACAATGAAAGTATTTGTTCTTAAGTGAGATTCACATTGCATTTGTAAAATTGTATAGATAGATACAAACCACGCGGACAAGGTAAGTAGAGTAGGTTTTTTTTTATTTAATATTAATTTACCCTGTATCACGATCCTGTGAGATTTAGGTTAGAAATAATTGTTCAACTTTGAAATTTTTCTTTCACACTGATTTTGTTTCGGATCTTATGATGGCTTCGTATTCTCTAAGCACTTTTCGAACTTTATTGATCAATGATCGAGTTTGAGTTGTAGTCGTAACGATATATATATGCTGGTCATTAACAATTTTTGTTGATTTTGGAAAATCTCACAGATATAACTTCAAACATCACTACTCAATTCTAATATAATTCAAAACTTAAAAAAAAAACGTTTTCACGCACAATTATCTATAGAAACGATTAGCCAAACCATTTATTTCACAGTTTATTAGCAGCAATAAACTATTGTTAAACGCAATTAAGACGGTGTCTAACTCCGGTTTCAGTCATGGCTACTAATAGATTTGACACTAGTGCGCAAAGTATCGATTCAGAACTGATAGTGAGGTGAGTCGCCTAGTGAAAAGTTAATATTTTCCACCAAAATGTAAATTCTTCTTCTTAGTTGTGCGCTCTTGGCAGAGTGGTCGTGGTCATGTTTCTGAATCATAGAATAAATAATATTACATCAACCCCAGGATTGTATTTTACTACACTTGGTATGTGCAAAAATAGAAAAATTTTGATGTAAAGCGATTTAAAGCCATAAATAGATTTCAATTCTAACACATGAATAAGAATTGTTTTAATATTAAATTAACAATTGACGCATACAAAAATGCCACGTTCATTCATTGCGTTCTTTTTTTGCTAACAGCATGACTGAGTCAGTCACGTTTAGTATCACTACGTACGATTATTTAGATACTGATTTTAGTTGACAAAACCCCATACGAACGGTTGAAGTTAGGTCTCTATCGAGTCAAATCAAGACTATTTGAGACTAATTGCGGTCAGACATGGAACCTGATTTGGCCGCTTAGCCCCGAGACCAAATTCACACGCAATTCCGCAATACAATCTCTGCTTCAACACTCTTCTAGTTATCGATCTATGTTTGAAAGCTTTTATTGTTTATTAATTGTATAACGTGTGTGAGACATTTTTATTTTCATCATAGATTATTTTATTGTCATCGTGGTTAAAGTAATAAAACATGGTAATTATTATATATTTTTTATTTCATGTAACTGATAATATACAAAATAGTAATGCTATAAAAGGTAAAGATATAATTAAGTCAGACACTGAACTTACGAAACAAGGAATTGTCCTTGACACCCAGGAAATTATTATTGGAGAGCGAAATAAATATAAATCGGTGGGTCGTTTCGGTAATGAACGACTATCATTACGCAAGGAACGTATATACGAAGGATTATGACGTTGTCATCTTTATTTATTACATTTTTGACGTCTGCTGAACCAATGTGTGTAATGATGATGTCATACATAATGGTGCCTTCGTTATTTGATTTCCAGAAGTGATTTCACAAACTATTTATTGATCATGAAGAAAGACTCATATTCTGATTATGTTAAAGAACATAAATTATGTTATATAAATATCTGCTAACCAAGAGATTTCCAGTCCCAATTCCTTCCAATGTCCAATGTTTCGGAACGGAAGGTTTGATTGTGCCGCCATGATCATGCAAATGTGGTCTTGATGTTCACTTAATATTTTCTTGAGATCTATTGACCAACTTTTAAAATCGCAAAATCACTGCCACACAAAAGAATTAACTTCCTTGACATCGTTCCGAAGTACGCATTCAATTTGTTGACTTCGACGTTCTAACTGACCCGTTTGGGTTACAACGTGACTATCAAATATTGCGGTATTTGTAGCTCATGTCTAACTCTATGGTCATTGACTCGGGTTTACCGTTGATCCATTAGGTCTCTCTGAACTATTGTTTTGTATCAAGCAATACTCTTCGGTAATGGGCTCAACGAATACAAAGAATGGTAACATAACAAGAACTTCCGCTATGGGGTTGTCTTAATATCTTCGTATGTCCTGTATGTACATACCAATGAAAATTTCAGTACGAAACACTATATTGGGAATGGGAAAGTAACAGATTTAATTCTCACACTTAAATAAACGAAGTTATGGCTTCAGAATCGTTAAATTACTTTTATCTTTTTATTTATGTAACAGATTAACATCTTATCTGCAAACAAAAAAGGATATGAAACACGTGCATGCTTTAGTGATTAAGTAATTTTTGCCGCATAAGACAAAAGGTCATGACATTTGTTCGCGGTTATTGATATTCATGTGAATGCGTGGCTTTCATAGCAGAAAGATATTTTGATAAAATATTTCCATAAAATATAAAATATTCACACCACAAGCTGCAAACCAATAAACTGTATAGCTCATAATATAATTGAGTATCTACTAAGATTTTAAACACAAATGAAATGCCTACGCAATCAATCAGCCTATCAGGCCCTTTGCAGTGATTTGCAACTATAAATCGCCAGTTGGTGCTGTTGCAACGCTAAATATACCGGCGGCGCGGCGGCGCCTGCGCAGCCAAGGACAACGGCGCAGTCGCCGCATTGTACTGCTGTCGTACAAGATGGCTCAAACGATTTAGCCGCTTAGCCATGCGACGGAAATGCATACTTATTTTTGTTTATTTAAAAACTCTTTTCCTTATAGGTGAAGGTTTTCGTTGAAGAAAGGTTTGCAAGATCTTTTTCAGCATTTTGTATGCCTCGAAGTATGAAGTTAGATGTTTGGATGGATTTTAGAATGCCTTAGTTAGAATTCTTAGTATTTATTTATTTAAAAACAGCCATACAGCCACAGGCACACAACACAATATTAATATAAATATGCTAAAAGTTACATTTTAGTGATCAGCTCAATTGGAAGAGCTGGAAATAGGGGCAAATACGAAACTATATTGCATATTTTAAGTTTTATCTTAAAACAAGTGACATCATTTCACATAAAACAATGCAGGCGGTATCAAAATTAAGTGGAAAAAAAGATGTAGTAAGTAAATCCTCCATTCATATTAGTTTCATTTATTTTCCGTCTGGTGCCAGATAATACAGTGTTTGTTCCTTTTATTGTTTGCCTTCTCTTGTGTTCAAACCCGAGAGACACATGACTAGAAAAAAATACAAAAATATAAAACAATAAATCAAGTTTCATTATTCATATTATTTTATAATCCAAACAAATTTATTTAGAACTGACACTGTTTATTTTTCTAATGTAATTTATATAATACAGATTGTTTGTAGACTTAATATCTTGCAATATTCTATTGAATTATTTGTTTGGTCAGACCTCGATTCATGATCTAGAAATTTGGATTTGCCCTACCTTACTAAACATTGGTAAACAAACGATGTTGCCAAGTTTCAACTCTGAGTCATCTTCAAGTGCAAATACTTTGGCCAATACCTCTAATCGCTACGCTGAATAACCCGCATTAATTAATTCAATACTGCTTTTAATTAATTCGATAGTCTTTGTACATTAACTAATTAAATACAGTATTATTACAAACAACACAGATATAACTCTCACAATAACGACGAAGTTATATAGCTCCAGAGTCATGTCTACTACTATAGGACTATTGTCGGTAGTATTTTCATTTTATCATTTAATATAAAAAATATTTTCATATTTGTGTAACACATATTATAGTGAGCACTTATAATAATTTGCCCATCAAATACTACAGGTACATAATTACCATTTTTTCACCACTTTTAAACAGTTCTTTAAGTTATTTTATTAATATAGTACCATCGTGATCTTGCTTATCTTGAAATTTCGTTAACGATGAAGTATGACAAGAAGCATATTGATCGGTAGATTGCCACAGATTAATATATGTCTAAAGATTGCTGACTACAAGTTTTTATTCAAGATTGTTCAGCAGTCAGAACTGCTTTGTCTAAAATTATTCACGCCCATCTATTTAATCTATAATGGTCTCAACATTAATCATTAAGTTACCAACAATGTTTATTTTACTTAGTATTACTTTTATGTTTAGTTTACATGTTGTTTAGAAGCTGCTAATCGAGGACAGAAAATCAGTCACATAATGAACCTCAAATTGTTGTAATACATTTGACAGCTGATATGCAAGAATAATGATACAAATGTGGTCGCTTGCAATAACACTGCACGTCTAACATGCACTTTGATTATTGATAAAATATTCGTCGTTTTCTGTCGCATCGCGTCCATTGTTTCCATTATAATTAGGTACTTACTGTATAAGTAATTTACAGTGAGAATATCATACGATAGATTTCGCTTTGCAGACGGCAAAAAGAATATTTCTAAAGAGTATAAAACAATAGGTTCTGAAACATCTGTTTAATGAGGAAATTATTTCATAAGTAATTATTTTCTTGATTATTTTTATTTTAAAAGTGGATTAAAATTAAAAAAACAATGTTCTATTAAGATATCAATTTGTCTGAATTTACTTCATATTGCATATGATTAAGTTCTGTCAAATTAATAGCATCCAAATTAAACTTTTAGTTTCTATTAATTCAAAATCACAATCAATAGCTACATTTTAACTTTGTGCCGCAATCAACAGTCTTGTTATACCGAACAATAGAATGCGCCATATCATTGCACCAGGTAATATAAGTAAAGCATAATATGTTCGGTTCAGCACAATTTTGTTGCACCCTGGTTAATCCAATTTGGTCTTTGTGACTTGAACAATAAAACATGCGTGTGTAACGTAGAGCACATTTCACTGATCGAATTTCGCCTTTATTGCTATAGTCGGATGGCGATAATGCTTCATCAGTTTGCTAGAGGTATAATGAAACCAATCTGATAGCCCTTTGTATTCCGGCAAAGGTGCAGCGTGCATTAGCCAGGGTAATTGATGCATCGCAGCCGACCAAAGCACTGACTCGATTTCCCTAATGTAATCAACGCATTGATAGTCCGTGGTTTGCATTTTAAATCATTTGTCACAACACTGGGTCGATCTTTATTCGTTACAGTTTTATCAACTTTTTTCTTTATTACATTTGTTACTTTTTATTCGACATGCTGCTCATACTACATCGCTTTTACGGTTAATGTAACTTTAATGGTTATAGTTTCTGCCTAGCTATTTTGAATGATTCTGACTTCGACAAAAATCCAGGGATATGAAAGTGAAAAGAAATCGTGAAGCATTTTTAAGGCAAGCAAGTAGTTACATACTTCTCAAGCAGAAAAGTCAAAGAATTGCACGGAGACTAGTTCCGTTGCAGAAGGAAGTCGCCATTTGTGCAGAATAAATTGGCTGACGTCTCGTCGGAAACACGCAAGGCAACGTCAAACAAAATTATTTAAACAGTTTTCATCCTTATACCAATGCAATATGACCTACACTGGTTTTGAACCGACTGTACGTACACGCTGCAGATTAGCTCCCGATTGCTCAGCATTCCGCTTTGTGTTTCGTTCACGTAATGCTGAGTTGGTAGCTCAAAACTAGTAGAAACATCGTCATATAGGTACATTACTTATTTACCGATCTGTAAAATAACGTCCGGTAAAGTATCGGACTTGCCAACGACACTAAAAATACAATATTTTGTCCATGGCATTAAACAAATTTCTTGATCCTGTGCTCTGACTGCAATGTTTGACAGCTATAGGACAGGTTAATTTGTAGTTTTAAAATTAATCCATTCTTGATATAAGAAAACCGAACCACTATATTTTTTGTGAATCTCTTAGATTGAGTTTAACGTGCCGTCACACCCCAGAGAATACGAGGCCTCGAGGTTCTGCAGATTGAATTTCGGCTCTGATTTATTTGTATGGCAATCAGTTAATCACCATTTCTATGTGATTCATTCATGCGTTTAAAATTAGAATCCAATTGCATCCAATGGAGTTTAAATATTATTCTGTTTCTAAAAGAGACGAGCTTTTATTGATGTCTCAACTTGATTTACTAGTACTATTAAAGATAAATAACACTTGAAAAAAAAACCATCGACCTCAGGTGTGACGATGGTTTTTTTCAAGTGTTATTTATCTTTAATAAAACCTTGCATGGAATTGCTAAAAACAAAAATTTACAATTACTAGTACTAGCTCGTATTTGCATATTGATCGGTAGATTGCTGACTACAAGTTTTTATTGAAGATTGTATCTAAATTGTTCAGCAGTCAGAAATGTTTAATTATTCACGCCCACATATTTAATCTATAATGTCTCAACATTAATCACTAAGTTACCAACAATGTTTATTTTACTTAGTATTACTTTTATGTTTAGTTTACATGTTGTTTAGAACAACCTCGAGTTAGTGTTGCACTTTAGAAAGTATAATCATGTCTTAAATTACATAAAATCTACGTTTTTTTACATAATATTACACCCGTACGTAAATAGAAACCGGATACTTAGATTGATTAGGGTCCATTAAATTACCTACGTTAGTTTTATACTAAACAACTTTCGCTACTAGTTGTAATTTCTCACCTCTGCGTAAACACTAAACATTTTAAAGGTAATGTAAACATTTTTATTCGTAGAGAGTGTTAATGTAAACAGAAGAAAGTTGGTTTTGGTTAAACAACTATAATATTGGCTATTAAAGTTAATGATCAAGGTGTTCATATATCTATAAGTACGTCAGGCTATCGGTTCACCTGCTGCTAATAAGTTGACTTCAAGGTTGGCTCGACCTCAAACGGTCGTTGTTCTGTTTTTACGAAGGAAGTTTTGAGATGTTTTTTAATATAACAAAACTTCCCATAATGATAAAAGCCAACTTTAGTGCACAGAGACAATAGACTCCATCACACTAACTCATTACTTTCAACCAAAGTATTAATATGACATAGCGGAGATACGAGTAAAAGTTGGTCACCTAGAGTCAAATGGCCGAATTTGTTTCCCTAAATAAAATATTTCTACCGATATCATCCAGCAACTTTGGCTAACCGTCTTCCAAACACCCTGTATATTAATACACACGCAAAACTCCAATAACAATTCATACCTGATGCCTTTTTCAGCTCAAAACATTTTTTAACATTATACTAAAATTACGACATGTAAATAATCATAATGCAGTGCACCGTTGTAGAGTCGCTATCCCACGCGTTGGAGAACATGATTGTTTAAATTTCACCAAACAAAATTGATTACACTTGCCCAGGTAATAAATAGTCATCTACACAATTTGATTAGTAATCATGAGGTACAACATTTCTTGGTAATGCAAGACTATGCTTGAGCGTTCGCACTCGCCAATTACCGTGTGATCTATTTATTTCAAATAATATGCTCGTGGGTACCTGACCGGTTATAAAATTAGAGAATTGGTCATGCACAGGCCGAGGAGAGCGACTATTTATATAATGAGTTTATTTTTCCATTTTGCAATGAACCATGTTGTGGGGCGAAGCGAAATTACCCGGCGCCTTACGCGCTTCTTTTATTGGCGTCTCTTTGGTTTTGCTACTTACTTTTCCCGTGACTCACAAGTATAAAATTGTCGACGATCCTTATTAGGCACATATTCCTCGAGATCTATACGCGTTAGTAATAAATCCGTTTGTATTTCTTGCGACGGTTATATTTAGATAAATTACGGGTTTAATTCACCCTGACCCTTGGGCAAAGAGGTTTCTAGTTTAATTTATGTTTTATAATATTATGATGTTTAATCTGAAAATCCCCGAGGGTACTCAGGTGTCGACCTCAAATATGCTTTAATAACGTCTCCGACCCGGATTACCATTTACACCAGTCACTGTTGGTTTAATCGGATAGAAGGGTTGGCTTAGGAAACATTTTTGATAGTTTTTTTAATGCACTTAATCCAATTTATTTCGACATTTTATGAGAGGAAGTTTTATGATGAAGTTATTATGATTTATGACCGATTGTAGGTAGACTTACTGCAGTGAAATAATCCTTACACTATAAAAGGCATTCTAATTTATAGATCGCCGTAATCGGCTTATTTTTTGGTCGAGTTAGACATTCTCATAAAATCGTGTGATAAAATTGAAAATATTATGATTTCTTTTTTGAGCTTTATCTTTACGTGCCATAAATACCTGAGTAACATGATGATTCAATAAGACAATATTAGCACTCATATCGGTTGTATACAAAAGCGTCATTTGATGCTTTCTTTACTTAGCATATTTGTCTTATCTACTTTGTTAGGCAACGATAGTTTCTCGGAAGCAAGGGATTGTCCGAATAACATTTCTCCGTGCGACGGCGCCGTCGCCGTATTAGGACCTGTGGGAGGTGAAAGGTTGTAACTTGTAACGTACCATTTTGGTCTCTGTTACCATTCTCACGTTCGCTTAGTGCTCATATTTGTTGTTAGTTATGACAACACCAGGATATGGACCACATCATACTTTCTAATTAGTTGGTTTACAATGGGAGTTGTAAACAGTTGTAACTTGTCTCAAAGTTTACGCAAGCATAGTTTTATGACTCCATCCAGTAAGTAAGACATTTAATTAAACCGACTTCTCGCCGTACCATAAGAAACGGGTCGTTACGATAAAAAGATATCAATTAAAAATAGTTGGTTTAGTAAAACATAAATAAAGGACAGTATTTCAAAGAACATTGCCGAAATCTGTAAACAACATCAAACGATATCAAATCAAGGTCGCCATAAATAATTGAATGATTTTGTGAAGTCAAGTTATTCAAGTTGACCGCAAAGATGGATCGTTTTGTGTCTCCGAGACAGGTTGTTATCTAGGTCATTTCATTCTTTACGGCTCTTAAAGTAGAACAGGCAAGTGGCTGAAATGCCACTTCCTTAATCTGCTCTTGACAACCAGAAAGAACTTGAACCAAACTATATGTCATTGTTTGCCTTTAATATCGAGGTTAAAAATTAGTGCGATTATATTTCACCTTTCAACGACACGACAAACTAGAGACCAAAAACAAAAAATATTTAAACAACATTTTAACAGAATTATTACACTATGACGAAAAGTATCTTATTAAAAATTTCAATACTGCTTCCAAAAGATCATTATTGCTATATTTTAATTACATGAATGCAATATTGGTAACTTACGGTTGATACGTCCGCTACCACGGTGTAGTATCTGAATAAAAAATGAACGTAGACGATATGATTTTGTTAGGCACTTCACAAATGATACAATCAGGCTACGATCTCTTGGTAGAAGTCTGAACGACCTCCATTTGTAGCTTACTGCCAATTTACCGCCGATCTCACGACGGTATAGGTACTCAGTGCTTTGGATGTTGCAAAAAACTACTAAATCAAGTTTGTTAATTGGAAAACTTAATTTGATTTCAACTTTACGTCGCTTGATTAAATCAAGCTTATTAAACCAATAAATTGATAATACTCGTTACAGAAATGAAATAAATGAATATTGACGTTAGAACGCAACGACCGAAATTATCAACACGGTTAAAACCAGCATAAACGCATTTTTTCTCGGTAAATCGCCTCATTACAAAATAAACGAGCACAGGTTCGGATAATAAAGCGAAATGAATATCCGTAATGTCCAAATGTTGGCACAAAGCCAGCCATTGGGCGGGCATTATCAAAACAACGACCACATAATGGGACGTCTTCTAACGGAATCAATTTTACGAAATATTAAAACCTTGATACAGTATAAAACGATCGACTCTATCGCCAATCTCCACGTCGTCATTCGGTATAATTTGCTTCTCATGAACAACACTGAGATGCGAAACGAATCGGACCTCAGCTCCGTGATATTATCATAATCCCGAACAAGATGAATCCTGTTTTAGTTCCAATGCAGCGCGGTAGTTAAGATTCCTGCAATATGAGTTCATACAAATAATGCACTGTGACTGCGCTCACTAAGTTTGTACTAATCACAATAAAAACCTTAGGCTCTATAATTGTTCTAATTATTTTTACCCTACCAATGCTTCGAGATACAATTAGCCATCATTACCTAACTATTACAACTGATAAGAAAACTCTTTTGTTTTGAGTTTATTTCTTATCTTGAGAATCAGCAGCACTCACTATAACGTAATGCGTTTGTTCTTAGTTACAATGCCCATAAAATTCTGTCCGGAACTATCTTCCGGATCTTACTTTTAAGTAATAAGTACCATTACTGCGAGGGAATTAAGGATTACACTATACTTTTCCGATGCTTTGATAAAGAGCAGTCACAGTTACAATTTACAACCCATTCGCTCAGTTTGAAGATGCAGCTTTACGTCATTTTTAATACCGACACCATACCGAGTCCGCCCATGCTACACCCACCGGTCCACATTCTTCCACACGACGTTTTGACCGCAGACACGCCGTTTTATAGAGACGAACCTTGGAAAACCTACACCTTGGTTTATGGTAACGGGGACAAGTATATAAGCATTCTGCTGGTTTTACTTGAAAACTAAGCTAAAGTAAAATGTCTATAAAACGAAATGAATGAATAGTGAAATAAATTAACTATGGACAAAAATTACTGCTTAAAAGTATTAAAGCGTGTCCGTCAGACAAGAAAGCGAGATACGGATAGCGCTTCCTAAACTTAGAATAGGTAGATAACAAGTTAACAATTAATAATTGTATAGAACTTAAACTAAAAATTCATAAACCTAATATCACATTATCGAGTTAAATGTACAGTAAAACATACACATAAATAAATATTGACCAACATTACATACATTGCTCAGCAGGTCGATTCTCTAAGAAAAACGCAACGGACTCGCTCTAAAACTCGACTTAGCCGTACAAACGAACATAGTCTCTATCTTGTAAGTAAGAAGGTTCATATTATTTATCGTTGATGAGCGACTGCAGCGACAAAGTGAGCGCGGTTTTGTTTACAGAATCGACAGGCTGGTCCTAAGGTAAGTAGCTAAAGCAATTGTGTTATAGAAATCAGAAACAACGACGGTACCACAACACCCAGACCCGAGACAATATAGAAAAGTTCGTTTTCCACATTGACCCGACCGGGGATCGAACCCGGAACCTCAGAGATGGCGGCGCCATATACAGTCCGGCGTGCTCGCCTCTCGGTTACGGAGGTCGTCATACACACAACACATACGCTTCGTGCCGATTTCAACTGTGTAAAGGTGATTCACAGGGACGGGTTATGAATTACTAGATAAGTAACGTGGTACAAAAACAATCGAATCCGTCGGCCAAAGCGTCTTGGGATGAGTCAACCAACTGCACTTGCGTCATGATTAGTCTACCGGCCCGGCGCGGCCGCGCGCATGAGTTCAATCTAAGCTGCGTCACATTATGACTTTATATGGTCTTGCGCAGACGACTATTTTTATTTATAAGCAAATTTCGGCAGATTGTTTCACTTATATTCGCTTATATGATAATATAAATACCTAAGTCATTAATTTATTCTGTCTGACCCCTTAAATCAGAAATTATCTTAAACTATCAAATTTGCCCAACTTTGTCACCAAAATTCTTACTTATTATAGTATGAAAAAATACCGACAAAAATTCCGGCATTAAAGGACTGTTTCACAATGTACGGATAAAGTTATGTAAAAGATAAAAATATGTAGAGAATAAAAGTGCTTGAAAATTGTGTCAAAAATTGTGTTTATCCTTCAGACAAGTAAATTATAGCTTATTCAGAACTAATGCATAAACTTATCCGTACATTATGAAACAGGAACTCAATCAGATAACATATTATCTCTTTCTCTTATTTTGTCGAGCTATGTTAGTAAATCATTTTTAGGATTGTCCGATGTCTGCAGCGTCCCTATGCATAGTGTTGTGACCGTGACGATTATTGACCCCATTTAATATCCTTAAACCTAGACATAAGTCTTCGAATTAGTACGGGTTTTTCCTTGATAAAACGCGTTTGATCGAAGACTAATAAACTCTCACGGGTTATAAAAATATTGTTGATACACGATGATAATAGCATGCAAAAATGAACTGTACAAATAAATAGCTGTAGGTAATTCAATTAAAAAAATAATACAACTTGAAGTCCAAAAAGTATAATATTGAAGAGTAAAGAATGAGGCATTTTTATCAAGTCTATTTGTTGTTCCTAGTGAACGAGGTTCGAGCTATAGTTTGAAATTTTTGTAGTTTACTGCTGCATTATTCTCCGAAAGTTGCATTATTTCTGACCTTCTTATGTACAAAGCTAATATCGCGCACAGTTTTCCTTGTTTGTGTTTCTGGATGCACAGCAACATTCCCTAGAAGGCAAGCGGTCCGGAGCCGGCCCGCCCACGGCTCGCTCTGTAGAATAAACAGCTACCACTACGCTTTAGGCTAAAAGCACACCAATAATAAAAACTTGCTCCCACTATGAACACCAAACGATAATAGAATTATAATATTGCTTTATCTCTTAAATAAATACTCTTAGTTGAAATAATAAGAAGGAGGTAAAATGGTGAGATGTTATAGGTAGGTACTGGCTGCTTCTTCTCGGCCCAAAATTAGGACGTGTAAAAGCGCTTAAATGAAGCCTATTTACAGAAATAAATTGGCTTTATTGGTTTTACACAAACTGGTATTATATTATTATAACTTACATTACATACCTTACTGATTAGTTATTGAATGGGTGTTTGTTTTAGTTTTACTGTTACGTTGGTAACATGCGTCAATCTTGGTATGGTTATAAACTCTAAAATAAACAAAGAAGAATAAAATGTTGACAAGTATGTAGAATCAAAAAGCGACAAGATTTTATAACTGGGTAAAATGTGTCTGACTCGCACTAGGCTAGATTCTTTATTTGCCGCCCCAAAAAAATAATGATTAGTCATTGTTTCGTGGACCATGCTTTGCTAGAAGTTACTGCATTAGAATTAGCTGTACCTAGCTGGGATGCCCCTACACTGGCGTTAGCTGGACATCACGCATTTCGCGTGCTGCGTGAAATATACTCTAGCATTTTAATATTGTAGCGAAGTGCAACAGTATAATTATACTATATCACATAATACTGTGTTGATATTGTATTATATATTTACTAAACTACTTTTTGAAAATAAACCAAAGGCAAGAGGGATGGGCTTATTTTATTTATAATAGCTGGTGTTTACATTACAGTTCACACGGAATACAGTTCTTATTATTTAAAACTAGTGTCCTTAGGATTAGGCAACTAGCATTTAACTTGACAATTAATGCGACCAAACAAGCGTACGGTTGTGCGGCCTTAGCCTTAGTATTTCAATACCTCGCTCTTGACGCCCATAATGTGGCGCCAACGCCGAACGCTTATTTATAGTCATCGCGTATATTATTATCAACTTTTATCTACAGTAAATCACTATTTTATTTTTACTTTTGATTTAATTACCTTAGAATAAAATCACGATTGACATTAGAGCAAGCGGTCATCAATATTATCAATGATGTCATTATGCATAAGTTGCATGACATATGACTCAACTCAAACAAAAAGAAAAATATCAGTTCCTTATTGAATTTCTCATAAAAGACGAATATGAATGTAGCAATCGAATGTGTACTACAGTCATACAGTAATCAAAACAATTACCGATTTCTCGAAGCTGTTTCTTACAATCATCGTCTTCCTATTAAACTTGTAAAGCTCTTACTCCTGGAGTCAAATTATATTTCATGTATTGATAATGAATTTACATGGGGTTAAGTTTTTCTTTAACCGTGAATTTTTAGAGTAATAAACCAAGTACGAAGTAAATTATGCAAATATGTCGAACAACATTTCATGTCATTTTAGTTAATTAAGTATTTAATTTCCCTTCAGCACGTAATACTCTTACCATACTCCTGTGCTCGTACTAGCTATTACTTTTTACCTCTACAACCAACCACTCTAATCCTCTAATCCTCCAGCACACAATACTAACTACGAGTATTATGTTATTACTTCGTACCTTCAGATACTACCTACCCTCTCGTTTGGGTTTAGAGATTATTTATTTCTTAATAAAAAAACATAACATTCAGGAAACGACAAGTAGGTATGTGATATTAAACTGAAATTACTGGCTTTTAACGGTTTCTGTCTTTCGATTTCAGGGCCACCGCCACGGCTGGGGCTGAAGGCGGCGAGCCCCGGAGTTGCCGCAGACGAGGACTGCAACAGCAATACCAGCCTCACCGGCAGCCAGCACTCCGCGCACGATGAGCTCGACGCGCACTGCGACAACTCCGGCTACCTCTGGTTCCTTGACTATAAGTGAGTAGACTTCGTCATTGCTACCTTCGATAATTACAGCGCCATTATGGAGTTCTGAGACAGAAACATCAGCCTCACCGGCAGCCAGCACACCGCTCACGATGAGCTCGACGCGCACTGCGACAACTCCGGCTACCTCTGGTTCCTCGACTACAAGTAAGTAGACTTCTTCATGTTGCCTTCAACAATTACAGCATTATGGAGTTCTGAAACAGAAACATTAGCCACACCGGCAGCCAACACTCCGTGCACGATGAGCTCGACGCGTACTGCGACAACTCCGGCTACCTCTGGTTCCTCGACTATAAGTGAGCAGTCTTCTTCGTTACCTCTCGTTCCTCAGCTATAAGTGCGTAGTCTTCTTCATTGCTGCCTTCAATCATTATAGCATTATAGCATTATAGAGTACTGAAACAGAAACATCAGCCGCGGCGTCAGCCAGCACTCCACGCACGATGAGCTCGACGCGCACTGCGAGAACTCCAGCTACCTCTGATTCCTCGACTATAAGTAAGTAGTCTACTTCTTTACTGACAACTCTGATTCCTCGATTATTAGTTAGTTTAGTCTTTTTCATTACTGCCTCCAGTAAGTTTACTAAAATGATAACATAAACCTCACCAGCAGCAAGCATTCAGCGCTCGATAAGCTTAACGAACACTGCCACAATTTTAGGTATATGTGAGTTTTCTTTTGCCCAATACTTTATCGCTTTTAGTAAACTATGATCATGGAGTATGAACAAATCAATATTAGCTTGAACGCTAGCCAGCACGATATTCGAAAGCACTGAGACATGACTTGTCCGGGTTCTTGGGTGTGCCAGAACTTATGTGACTCGGTGATATTACTCATACCATATGAGTGATAAGACCTCACCTATCAAATCACTATCACCTAGTATTCTAGTGAGTGACCCTTAAACAAATGACCAATGCCAACCCTACAGCTTCTTTCACATTTAACATTTAAAATTATATCTTACTTTATGACATTGATTAGACAGAAACATAAGTAATACTAACAAAATCTTTTATCTCTGTTCCAGCCCAATATTCAGAGACGGCTCGTGCCACCACACCTCAGTCCTGTCTTCAGTGTCAGCGTCTTACAAGGGCATAAGCGACCTGGCCTCGCGCTTCGAGTTCACCTCTCGGTACAACGACATCGCGCGGGACCTGGACGCAAACCTTGCGGAAGCCGACATGGAGAGCTTCAAGACCGAAGACATACATGCGCTGCTGATGACCGCCAACCTGCCTCACGACACCATCATTGACGACAGAACGCATGATGTGAGTTAAGTCGTAGTTAAATTTGAGCTCTAGAATAAGCTATAAGTTAGCTAGGTACTTTAAAATATCATGAACAAAGTGAACATGGGCTTTTTAAATGTTTTTTAGTGCTCATAGGTTTAACAAATCGCAGCTAAAGATGAGGTTCCGAAGTATTGATTAACATACTTGTATCACAAGTAACCAGACAGTAAATTTTGCCAAGGGCGTTTCCCGAGGCAATTTAGAAAAATTGTTTTTCGAACTGATTCTAACTGGCCCAAACGGCTACTTCAAAATAAGGATTTTAAAAGTTTATGATCTCTCAGATCAAGAACTGTTAATAAAACATAAGTCACTTACGACATATACGAGTACATACTAGCTTGCGGTCGTGTGCTCAAAATATATTCATTAACCTGTTTGTTTTTAACTGTATTCAGGACAAGTTCTTATTAATTTAATTGTATGAACTTGCCCTCATTTATTTTATTGTATTTTCACCTTTATTTTTATTCAATCAAATCCTAAGGGTCGGATTTCATATGGCGTGGCCGGTAGCCGGCGGAGCATCAGCTTTCCTTTTGTAATTTAATCAGTTTCATTCCTGTTATGGTGCCGTAGTAAATTTCACCGCAGTAGCCATTTCAACGAAACTTAGAACACCATGATCGATATATTCTGATCAGGTATATTTGATATTTTGTATATTATTTACTGATAAATTTATGATAAAAGAACAATATTCACTCGAATTGAGAACCTCCTCCTTTTTTATGTCGGTTGAAAATACTGTAATCTGTTGAAACCGCAATCAATCATCGCCTTCCGAATTAAAAAAATACATGAATATGTAGGTACTTACATCGATTAAATATAATGTAAGCAAGCACTAGAAAGTGTATTAAATTACCTTATTTTGAATTAATTTTTATCTGCAAGCTATAACAGTTTTCGAAATTTCAAAAATATAGGCGTGAAGTATTGGTTTCTTAGCTTTCTACAACCTAAGCTACGTGCGGAATATACTAGAAAAGAAACAAAAATCTGTCTTTACTATTTCCCATTATGAGGGAATGTCAGAAAAACAATTGAAGTAATTTAGAGTTGTCACGTTTTGGTTTACTTTCACGCTAATGAAATCCAACCTTCACCCAGCGCGTTTGACATTCTTGGCCGCCTATGTAGACGGTTTCATTAAATTTTTGTTCCATCCTATTATGGTGTTGGCAACTAACAAATTATATTTTTGTACTTTTATTTTCTTATTTTTATTTTATGTATGTTTATTTTCAGTTTTATAATATTGAGTCGATGGATGAGAGTTATTTGTGTGGTGTATTGCAGAGTAACCCACGGGGCGAGATGTTTGCCAGCATCTCAAGCTCACTCATGGAAAGGTTTCGATTCGACAGCAGTGTCAGTGCCGACAGTAGTTTTCAGGTTCGCCCGATACCGTTCAATGTTCCATTTCATAAGCTAAACACTCATTAGAACACTGCCGCTGCTAAATTTATGTCTGGCACGATAAATGCAATCCTATAGAGATATTCCTATACATACACAGGTACACGGTAAAACTTTCTTGAATATTATGATTAATTAGATAATTACTAGAATGGTTACATTCTCTAAGCGCCATCTAGTCTGTAGTTGAAACAACTGCTGTTTTCTTTAGATCACGCTAGATGTCGCTTTTTTGAGTCAGATATGTATTTTTTATATACCTTTAAAAAAACGAATTAAAAATTTAAACGCAGTAATTTGTAAATGTCAAAATTCAAATTCCATAAAGTTATAATTTGATATCTTTCATAAAATTATTATCCCGAAAATGTTAAACGTTACAAATATTATTTTAAGTAAAGAATTTTAAATAAAAAGTTTGATTTCGATATTGACGATAACAAACAAAACCATACAGTTTTTACATTCAACTCAAAGTCTGAGAGAAGTTAATTTACTATCTAGTTGTAGCGGAGCGTAGCGAGTCTTACTTGTTCTGTGATCTTGTTATTTAAAAGTTATAAAAAATGATTTTAAAGATGGAGCTAAAAACAACAATACTTTCTTTATCTTTCACTACTCTGACCAAAAAACTTATCAACCTCGTAATTAAAATTTTAAAGCGATGCGAATTCTTCAACGAATGTTCTCGTAAAGAGTTTTTACTATTATGACCGCCAAATTATCTCAATTAACTGTTATTGTGTCTCGTGAGGACATAACTTCACACACGCACAGCACATAGAAAGCAGGCTGCCTGGCTCGCATTCACAACGAGGCTTCCTACATCGAAAGACCAAGTACTTTGCTCCCACGGGATGTATGTACCAATAGTAAAGATAAAATAGGACCAATAACTATGTGTGCGTAGGTCCACAATGAATTGCGTCAATCACTTTAACTATGCTCGTTATTCCCCTCGCTATACAGTCATTCCCTCCACCTACACCTACACTACACGCTTGTGTGCGTGCGCTATATTTAATTAACCGTATGTGTGGCCGCGCACATATTGCCACCATGTGTGCGTTACCAATGAAGTCTATCCTGCAGGTCATAAGTTCTCAAACTGTTGATGTGCTAAACGAAATTTCTAGGGCGTTAATTACTCAATTCACAAG
This sequence comes from Anania fuscalis, assembly GCA_950371115.1. Taxonomy (NCBI): domain Eukaryota; kingdom Metazoa; phylum Arthropoda; class Insecta; order Lepidoptera; family Crambidae; genus Anania; species Anania fuscalis. The sequence goes on along the minus strand of OX493338.1, from coordinate 9,111,790 downwards.
GGTCTATGAAAACGTGTTTATTGTGCATCGCCAGCCTTGAAAGTGTTGGTACACTCATAATTAATTATACCCTCATCAGTTTTCACACTAATTGGCAAAACATTCAAAGCCCATTTAGTAACATACTGTGCCTTAATAACAGATGCGGTTTGCGTTCCTTGCGGATAGGACGTCGCATAGTCGGAAGTACGATTTGTTCTAAACTTTGAGGATAGTTTGCAGTAGCTAATATTAAAATTAATACGCCCGCTGCCCCAGTCGCGTCCAGGGCTCCCGGGAGTGCTGTGCAGTGTAATCTCTTGCGATGCGGTCCATCACGTGTTTCTTTTCCAGTAAAAGTGACCATTCTACGGACCTAATAGATAGTTGTGTGTGCGTTAGATAACAATTGTGGACCTTTGCGATCTTTAATATTGACTCACTACTAGTGAAATGGCGCGATGCCACAGTGCGGGACGAGTAGCTGGCGATTGATTTAGTGGTTCTAGAGACAGTGAAAATAAACTGAAAGAATTAAAAATGGGTGTGACCGAGTACGATTGGGACTCTTACAATGGATATTACTCAGTGAGTCACGCCAGTACAGTAATACAAATAACATTAATCCTTGAGTTGACGTTGTTATTGCAGGATGCTACAATACAATACACTTATCATATATGGCCGACGACTGAAAAAGTTTATTCATTTTAAACACGCACAAAAAACCTCATTTAATTTCAATTCCTCAACGATTTCATCAATCTCTTCAATTAAACTTTACTAACATTCTCGTTTTGGTATTTTTTATCATTCTCGTTTTATATATCTGTTATCTGTCTCATTAAGTTCATCGTTTTTTGTCATTATCATTTCGATGTTACTTATTTGTCTATTATTAATTGTTTATTTCTATGTGGCTTATCTACCCTCATTACATTATTATATGTCTAATGCGTTGTCCAAATGCCTACTTTAAACCAATAAAATGCGAATGACTTATTAGTTAGATGATTAGTTTGATTTGTGACCTCATTCTTAGCAGGAAAGGGAATTGAAATGATAACATAGCTGCCATATTGCTACATTGTAATTCTAGAGTACCATACAACTTTAAATTAAACACAAGTTTATTTTGTATTTTTACCATTTGCTTTCAGAAATAGGTACAAGTATATTTGTATTTAGTAACCGGACCTAAATATATGCTTAATCAATAAGTACCTACAAGTGATAAGCAATTATTGGGAACTTTTTATCAATATTGGGATAGCCTAGTTAGATTAGTTGGTACCACGGCTAGTTTATTCATGTTTAGTTGCAAGCAGCGCTGCAGTTCCTTAATATAGACGCGCCATACATCCGCGTCCAGAATTACAGCTAAACGTAAATGTTTATACTCGGTGCGTGTGTTTCGAAATCTTCTGAGAACGACGTAGAATTAGTCTGCTCCTATTTATTAGGCTCCTTCATTGAGCCTTTGGTCAAGTTAACGTTAAAATAATGTCCTTATTTGTCACTGATATTACTCATAATATCAGTGACAAATAAGTCAAGTCTTAACGAAATGTTTGAGAGTAATAGTGGTCTTATTGTTCGAGCTTTAATGTTTTGTTTCATGTCTCTAGGGTGAAGAATCTGTCGGTTCGATCAACACGATGTCGATATGCAAGTCGGAGTTATTGTTCTCCCCCGTGAAGGAGGGAGGACATGGCGTCCACTTCAGTGTGGACAGTTTGGACTGCGAGCTGCCTACTGAGCAGGATCTAATCCTCACCTGCCAAGCAAATAAAGACAACTACACTATCGCTTTCGAGGGCAGCCTTACCACATACTCCGAGGATAGTGAGTGCGCTGAACTAGCCGTCAATCACAAACATGGTAAGTCACCGTAATACGGTTATAATAATATTAATATTACCCCGATGTGTCACGGAAAGTCTGTAACAACGATGATTGAAACAATAGAAAAAACCGACTGTAACTTACGTGCTTAATTTCTATCAACTCATGATAATATACCCTTGGTTCTTTTTAAATATCTACTACAAATTATAATTATCAGCCAAGCTTTTAAAAAATGTTACAAATTTAAAAGTAAACATAGTTGGCCTTACTACAAAAAGATAGACTAGTGTTAAACACTTGTCTAAAGATTAGTCAACCCATTTGAAATGTTTGTTATTAATTATGTCTCGAATGTCTGATGTGTCAACATTTCAAATTGTTTGGATAATTTTAGACAAGTGTTCAACCCTAGTCTATCTTTTTTGTAGTAGGGCCAAGTGAGTTTTTGCGATGACAATGTGTTTACTTAACTTACGATGATGGCATAGCTATGTGATTCATTTTTTTAATTACTCATGATAAGCACTAAATTCTTGATAATCTATTTCAGACAAATTGGGTAAAGAAAATGTGAACGTAGTATTAGATAATGATGAAAGAACGCGCAGGAATTTAGAGTTATTACAAAGATGTAAAAAAATTACGAATAAATTAACAACTTCTATGGCTAGAAGCGATTTAGGATTAACTACTTGGAGTAAGCTTAAGAAACAAAGCAGTCAGTCGCCCTTAAGGAGGTGAGATACTTTTTGATAATTTATTTGATTAATATTTAGATTTTTAGTATACTTTAGGTGACATTATAATAACTCAATTTTGTTTTATAGACATCCGTCTGGAAATAATAACGAAGACTCTAATGAAACGACTGATGCAACAAATGAAATGAATAACTCCGTTATAAAAAGCCAAAGTTTGCCAAATCTCTACAGACGAAAACTCATGACTAGCTCCATAAACTCTACTGTCCTAAGTACATCTACGGTACGTAAATTATTAATAGATAAAATTGATAGAATCAGGCGTTACTTTGCGGAAATCCATAACTAAATAATTATGAAAATGTAATTATTTTGCTTACAACTTCCGCTTAGTTACGCCGGCATAGGAACCCCAATTACACCACCTGTAACCCACAATCTGAGGAAAATCACAGGCACATGCAAAGAGCACCGCCCTCCCTCCCTCAAATTGCATGCGAAACAGACGAATGCAAAAGTTAGTACCCAACACCGACATAAACGCAACAAAACGCAAACGAAACGCGCGTCGAGGTTTTTATGTCGGTGTTGGGTACTAACTTTTGCATTCGTCTGTTTCGCATGCAATTTGAGGGAGGGAGGGCGGTGCTCTTTGCATGTGCCTGTGATTTTCCTCAGATTGTGGGTTACAGGTGGTGTAATTGGGGTTCCTATGCCGGCGTAACTAAGCGGAAGTTGTAAGCAAAATAATTACATTTTCATAATTATTTATTAATAGATGGTTACTTTTTTTGTAAAACTCGTAACTTTCGAAAAATGATGACAATAGACAATACATATTTTTGCAGGTTGACTCCTTTTCAGCCAACCAAAGACTAACAGGCACCCCCACTTGTATGAAAGTGTATGACGTATCACAAAATCGTTCCTCTCATGGAAGCCAACACTCGGAGCCAATGAGTACCTCGTCAACTGAAAATCAATCTTCATCTGATAAAAGTCATCCAAAGCAGCAATTTAGTTTAGTTAAGTTATTCATGAAACAAAAAAGTATGAGTAATGATGGCATCGTTAGTATGGATCAATTAGATCGGTCAGAATGCTGGCCATCTAGTTCAGGCGGTGAGAGTGGAGATTCTATTGGAGAGCAAAAAACTGGTGATTCTAAACCCACAGAAAGACCTCAAGTAGAACTGCCCTCTAATATTGATGAAAACTCGACGATTTATGAAGAAATTGAAGTAGTTACACCTTACAATAATAGGGTTTACGATGATGTTTTAATCGAAGAAGAAGAAATAATAGATGGAGCAAAGCTTAGCGATAGTGAAAGCAATTTATATGCAACTGTCAATAAACCTCATATTAAAAGAACAAATTTAAATATCATGAACAGTCCATCAAAGTTAAGAAATACAAGAAAGTCGTATTCTTCTCAATCTTCAGCAACAAGTGTGAGTATTTCTAGCTGTTCTGAGTCAGATGGTACACAAATAACGAAGATGAATAAATTGCTACAACGAGAAACTTGTGACAATAAATCAACCTCTACTCACATTGGAGTTAACACAATTGATAAGAGTATGCAAACATCAAGCTTGCATCTTTCGAGCTTGTCTCATGAACGTGAATTGCTTAAAATTGTTGAACCATCTTTCTTGGAGAAATTAAAAGAAGGCGATTGTGAAAAACCAGTGTTTGTTTTATATCCAAGTTACACCCTACCAGACATTAGCTTCCTAAATGGCAGACCAAATATTTATTTAAATCCTATTAAAGTCAATGTAACAACCAAGTCAAGTGAAAATAAAAGAAATAGGATGCAAGTTAAGGGAAAGCGTCCATTTTCATGCAACGATGTAGAAATGTTGAAGAAAAAAGGTGTAGGTCATATTAAAGATTGGGATTCCCTAAATTTCCTTCTACCCTTAGAATGCAAACAACTTTTGTCTGAATTGCCAGAATTAATGCAAAATATGAAATGCGCAGAAAGATACTGTAATTCTACGCCTTCGTCAAAAACCAGGAATAGACCAATGAGCTGCGATTGCAACAATTTAGCAGGAAATACAACTGCTGTTTCATCCAGTTCGAGTACTGCAACTCAACCATCATCTGGTTACCGTGGATCATCAACAATGCTAACTGATTCGTCTGCTCAAAACAGTCCAGCTCCAGCTGGAACCTTCAATCCTTTATTTGTTTACCGTTACGATAGCGCTACAAGTTCAGAAGCAAGCGCTGTGAATAATGACGGGCAGAGAATTAACCCATCAATACCCAAACGATCACTTTCTCTTGCGGATCAAAATAGGATTGCCAAGCTAGGGGAGCTAGCACCACCGAGACCACCATTGCCGAAGAGTATTTTGCGTAAATCTATGGATAAAACACGCAAATCCAACTCTCATGCCAAACGGTACAGTATGTTCGAAATGGATGAATACATGCAAGACCCGGTAGTATGCATGACAGCCGCCACCGAAAATAAAACTAAGAGGAGATCACTACAAGAACCTTATTATTTACAAAATCAAACAATGGACTATAGAAAAAATAATGATTTGGCAGCCAAAAGATTGTCTCAACAATTCCTTGATGCTGCTGATAAAGATGCTGATTACAATGAATATTATCAAGATGAAGGTGTTGGCACAGAAAGTAGTCTTGAATCAGGAAAATCTAACGAACTAAAATTCCACAGGCCACATACGCCACCTTTACCAAAACCAAGAACTAAGAAAATTGAGTACACAGAATTTCCACCTCCCGGAGCACTAATAAGCAGTGCAGATTTACAACAATTAGAAGAATTCCTTAAACAAAGCGGTGTCAATTGCCAAAATATGGATGAATGGGACCAAAATCAAGTGCAAAAGGTAAGAAGTCAGGTATCGAAATTCCTACAAATGAAAAGATCTCAGGAGGAGAATCAGAGGTCCACAGAATCAAGTGCTAGTAGTTGTAATAGCAAAAAGTCTGTGAGTTTTGCGCAGAAACCTGAGGGCAAGCCTGAAGGACAGCCAAATCAACTAAAGGCGCTGGACGAGTTAAAAGTGGACCCTCTCACGACTCCACCTAACTCACCAAATATTTCTGCGGTGATTGCGCAAAGACATTATCAGGTAAAATTAGTTTTATTTAGTCTGCATTGCTCACGCCTCACTGTCCGTTGATTTCTGTAAGTACCTTTGGTTCTTGAATATCCTCAGTTTTTATTATTTTGTACTACCCTTATTATTTTAGTTATAATCACGCTTTCCTTATAATTTTATTTTGTTTATTTCTACGGCCGATTATTGTTTACTCATTCCATTATTACCTAGCTAGCAATTAAAATTGTAAGTTGTAATTTTTAATTTCTTAATCTAAATTATAGGGAAAGAACTTGGCGGAAATTCCAATTTGCGAAGAAGCTGAAATAAGCCCAGATGAATTTATGAGCCCCGTTCATCACGATGGCAGAGGGAAATATGACCTCATCGATGTGTCACAAAAAAGAGGTACCAAAATGTTTTTGAGTATCTTCGTTTTACTATTGTTTAATACACGTTTTCATATTCTAATATTTTTCTTGTTATTTAAGCCTTGGTTTCCAATGTGACTGATGCTGTTGAGATGTTAATTCAACATTTCTCTACCGCAACTGACCAAGCGGAATTAGCGTTCTTAGGTGACTCAAAGCAGTCTCCAGCGTGCGCAAAAATAGCTTTAAATGCTTTATGTCCAGCTCTGTATGCAATATTTAGAGATGGCCTCAAAGAGAATATTGAAACTTCGTTTGGAGCTGTGAACAACTCTGTTTGGCAAATGGTGGAGGCTACAGCAAGACAAGGTAAACATTTTAAAAATGATCATTATTTGCACTTTTTACTATATTCTATGAATATTGCAATAACATTGTATATAACTAACATCAATCCGTACTATATTTTAGGTCCAATAACGAAGTCCTTAAACGAGCTGGTACTAAGAATTAACAGTGAAGATGCTGTAACTGAAGGTCTTGTTAAATTCAACGCATTTATCTTAGGTCTCTTAAAGTAAGTAATACGAAGAAAACTTGGAATGATGGTACATATTGTTATTGATTTTGATATTTTAATAATTACCGCAACTATTTCTCTATTCAGTGCGCAATCAGTGGACGCTTGGGTATCATACGTACGGACTAGAGAATCGATTCTTGCCAAGCACTATGATTCCGATTCCTTGATCCTTGCCGGTTGCATCGGAGAGCCTAGATGCCGGACGCTCTTGGATACTCTACTCACAAGCTTGGAGCCCTTAAAACTACTGCCCTTTTCTTTAGACCTCATGTTCGAAATGCGTGAATTACACCGTAGCTTCAAGAGGATAGAAAGCGACATGCGTGCTGCCAGTCGGGTAAGTTGAACTTTTTTTAAATAACAAGAAATGTGTACTAATCCCAACTCGTTTTTTTATCGGGTAAGTACTCAACAATAACCACTATACCGTGTCATTCGTATATCAAAACCACTTTATACATGCTGTACTCCCGCCGACTAGACATTGCTTTATTTGCATTTTATTGTTTACTGCATGTGCTTACGAATCACGAATCACGACGCGCTCGTCTACGCGGATTTTTTTAGCATTTCCTTTCGTGCACAGCTTTCATAAAATGCAAATAAAGGCGTGGTCTCTCAATCGATATCGGGTCCGACCTTGTCAAAACTCTCCTAACCAATAACAAATGGCATGATGCATGATGCTAAAACAAATTTGATGTATTTAACAGCCAACTTCGTTTAACACTCCACCTCTAACACTGAATCAACGGAATTTGTTGAAACTGGTCCGGTCAATGCAATCGAGCGGCCTCTCGAGCGATGATTGTCAGACTAGCGTCATTATGAGGCATAAAGAGCCGAAAAATAAAGAGCCATCAACCCCTGATCTGCTTAATGATTCGGCGAATGTTAAAACGACACTAGAAAAAAACAGACCGCGGTCGTGTGTCAATCCATCTGCGATCGGTTACGACATTTGTCCAAATAATAGCCGGATTGAATTGGAGACGAACCGACGATGGTCCGGTGTCCAGCTAGGCTCGAAACTGATGCAGGCGTTTGATCGGCTAGTGTTTGATGACAGCGATGATTACACCGATAGCCTAGAAAACAATAAGCCGACTAGTAAAGCAAATAATGACACGAAGGTAACTTGGTGGAGCATTATGTGTTGTGCTTTATTTTGTAGCGTGTTGTTCAGTTATATTATTTGCAGCCCACTTTTATTTGGCACCGCCGAGCTTTCAGCTTTAATAGGTACATCATTTGCAGTCACCGTTAATGCTTTGTCTTTTATGTTTTTATTTGCTCATGAATTAGAGGTTTTCAGAACGTATTTAAAATATTTTACCAATATTATAAGTAAAATCCTTACCACTGAAACATATTACGTTTTGATATTATTTTTATGTATGTAGATAGGTTGTGTTGTTGTTAAAATCCATGTCCATGTTCTGTAGTTAAAATCAATGTACAAAGTTCTAATCAAGTCAATTTTAGTGCACCCATCCATCTTGCGTCTAGCTCAAAACACGATTCATGTATTATAGCTGGATACCAGCGGTGAGGAACAGTTCAGGCCGAGCTCTGCCGGCAGCTGCGCCAGCGCCAACACCGGCAACGGCAGCAACAACTCCGGCGGCAAGTTCCGTCGGCTGCAGCTCAAGTGGGAACTGCTGAGCAATGCCGAGAGCCCGAGCACACCATCAGGTAATATTCAATGCTCTTTCATTCAATCAATCAAACCAGTCCATCATCATCTATTGCTGCACCTCTGCCTAGCTGTTCCACAACTCCGTTCTTAGTTAGTAGAGATACTTAAAATATGGACTTAACTCTATGAGAAATAATGATATCAAATTATCCCCACAGTTGAAAATATTTAGGATGCAATAAAAACCACATTAAAATATTTGTAGTTAAATGTGAAATAGACCAAACATACTCAGATCCGCTTCACGGAACTGTTTATATTATATTTTTAACATGTTTCCATTAGCTGAGACAATCCTAATATTGCGTATGACCTTCAACCATAACACGTTAAGATTTTGCAATAGGTATGGAGTTGTCATTTACTAAATTTAATTGTCCCTAGGAGAGACCTCACCGGCTGCGGCTCGGGGCTCCAAAATCCCTCGGCCTGTGTCCTCGCCTGTGCGACCTCAAGCGCCGACCCTGCAGTCGCCGGCTAAGACGCAACACCGGTAAGTAAACCTTCTGTTGACAATTTTTTTATGACTTCTCAACATTTTTGTTCACTGTAAGTTAATATAAATAAGTATTGACAACGTCACACATATTGCTTTGATTCTAAGAAGTAGTTACAGCATTTGTATTATATAAATCAGAAACAACGACGGTACCAACGTGTGGACCCGAGACTTTATAGAAATGTTCGTTTTCTACATTGAGTCTTCCGGTAATCGTACCGGTACCTCAGAGATGGCGATGCCAAGTTTGGCTTGCTTCTCGGCTACGGAGGTCGTAAATCAATGAAATTGTAAACTACTTACATTTACAGAAATAAGTCTCTTAAATAATGTACGGACAACAGCTCGTCGACCTACCACAAAATGTCAAATTTTCTCATTTGAAAATGATCTCTATATGTCAGGCTTGAAGTTGAAAATCTATTGGAGAATTTTTGACTTTTGGGGTAGGTCGACGTGCTGTTGACTGTACATTGTCACTCTAGCTAGCGCGCCGCCGCCGCTATACGTAATTTGTGTTGTAACCATATATTCTGTACCTCAACAACTTTTTATTTGTTCTGTGACTGTGATAAACGGTCTAAACATAAAGGATTACGTCAACCACATTAAATAACGCAATCATATTCGCATTGTTCTAATTAGGTCACTTGATAAAACCTAATCAAATGACGCAAACAATTAATATGTTACAGCGGCATACCAGTGCCTGTGCGGAAAGGCACATCCCCGACCACAACAACACCTAGGGCCGCTTCAGCAAGACCCGGAGTCACCAGTAAAAAACCACCGCAACCAGCTAACAGGTAAGACTTTATCGTATCTTCAAGTGTTATTTCCTTTTGGTCAATTTATAAAACTTATACGAGACGTTCTCTTGTTTTGCGACTGAGTTCGCGTCTGATTTCATGTCAACTTTCTCTACTCATATTCATTTTATGAATTTACTGTATATTTAAGGCAAGCTACGAGCACAATCTTCTGGTATTTATTTATAGGTGATGGTGATAAAATTATATTCAATGTTTATGTAGTGGTTCCTTTGTTTGCTTTCAGTTTTATACATTAAATTTAGTTCAGTTACGAAATATTTATTTATTCTTGCATTATTTATAAAAAGTATACATTATTTTGCACAATTGATATCTTCAGAACACCCGAGACGCCCGTGAAGAAGCCCAAAGCATACCAATCTCGACTGTTCAATGATGCTGTCGCTAAACCCAACTCAAATGCTAAGAAATCTTCGTATGTAAAATTAATGGAGATCTAACAAACTAATTGTGTCGATGCTGTTACAAAAAAAATAACATAATAACATTAACAGCATGACGTTATCGCATGGTGGCATTCTTGATCATCTTAATATGTTATTACTATTATTCTGTATTTGGTAAATTGACTTTTTATTCGGAACAAATAAAATTCAAACTAAATTGTAGTTAAATCTTAGTCTGGTTAAATAACGATTCATAATAATCTTTTACGATAACAAATACTGATTACTCTTGCTTGACACATGAATGAATAACTTTGAATGACATTTTGAAATAACTTTTTGTTCAAAAGAAAATCAAACTCATAGTTAATTTTGTTAATTTATAATTCATAAGAAAAAAAAAAGATAACAAATCCAACTGATCCTCTTTACGCATGAATGAATGAAACTAATAGGATGTGCGATTGCATTAAGCAAATTTTAGCTCGCATTTTGTTTATGATTATTAAAATATGTTTTATTTCAGTAAATATTTTACAAGTTAGTTGCCGGGGCTTCTCAGAAAGTAATCCGACGATACTTGTGTTGGGAAAGCCTCGATCTTCCCAGGTAATCAAAACAATTTAGATTTACATAGTATCAATTAACTTGTAAAAGGCAACGGCAACTAACTTGTAAAAGATTTACCGAAATAAAACATATTTTATTTCAATCATTTTTTATGATGATTAAAAATGTGATATACTCGTATAGGACCTCTAGAGTAGACCAAACATGGCAAGCCGGGACAGCGCCGCGGCCATCTTCGCTGCCGTACGGGCGGGCGGCCCCACCAGCCGCGCCGCGACGTGCGGCATCCTCCTCGGCATCTAGACCTCATCACACCACCAATCAGCAAAAGCATAAGTAATTGCCTCTTTCGATACATTGTAGAAATGCCCTCCAGCTCGATAGACCGACCTTAGGAAGATGACAGTGAATGGATGAAAAAAGCGGGATATTATGCTTTTAGGCGCTCTTTGGGGGAGGCTTACGTCCAGCAGTGGACTGCAATAGGCTGAGATGATGATGATGATAATAAAATTTAGATCTTAGATTTGATAGAAAAAAAATCACCACCCTTTCTCCTACTTTCCGAGGTACATCTGTTCCAGTGACCGACACTCTACAACTTCTTGGCATGGAGTTGTCCTCTGACCTCAACTTTGGCACCACCATCGAGTCTAAGGCTCAAATTGCAGCTAGAAAGTTGGGCGTCCTGAATAAAGTCAAGCGGTACTTCACGCCTGGACAGCTTTTAACTCTTTACAAAGCCCAAGTCCGATCTTGCATGGAGTACTGCAGCCACCTTTGGGACGGCTCGGCGAAATACCAACTTGCTGCACTAGACTCGGTGGAACGCAGAGCCAAGAGAATAATAGGCGATAAAAAACTGGTGGCGTCCAAGCTGCACAGCCTGGTTCACCGCCGCAAAGTTGCTTGCCTATCGGTCTTCTACAGATTGTACTTCGGAGAGTGTGCTCATGAGCTGCATGAGCTCATACCACCGTCACCTTTCTTCCATCGGACATCCAGACGCACGGCCGGCTACCATCCGTTCTTAGTTGATATACCCATAATCCGCACTAAGCGCTTCTCATCATCTTTTATAATGCGCACAGCTAAAGATTGGAATTCCCTGCCTGCGTCTGTATTTCCGAGTGCATATAACCTGACTCTCTTTAAGTCCAGAGTGAATAGGCATCTTCTGGGCAAGCTCGCTCCATCGTAGATCCCATCTATGCTCTAGAGCAAGATTGGGGTCAAGAGTAAGCCCATCTTAAGTAAAAAAAAAAAAAAAAAAAAAAAAAAAAAAAAAAAAAAAAAAACTTGCAGGGTATTAAATTAGAAGATACGTCCAATGAGTTAGCTGAATCGTGTAACAGTTTGTGTCTTTAGAAATCCTTTGAAATTCAACTCAAAATATATTGGCTGGCATTAATCAATTAAACTTTTTTTTATTTTACACCAATTATTCTAGCCCCAAACTAAGCGAACCTTGTGACTAGGTGACTAGATAAAACATAAACACAATAAATACATTTATTAACAATCATGACTCAGGCACTGATTACAAAAACATATTGCCCCTTGTGGGATTCGAATCCGCCACCGCCAGGCTTTGTAGTCAAGAGCGCGAACCAACGCACCAGTCGGTCATCAAGGTCTGCAGTGTAATTAATTTTCCAAAAAATGTATGGCATCTAGAAGAGTTCAATAGTTACTGAATAATTAAATTTTTCTTTAGGTACGTCAGAACACTATGGCATCGGTTGCCGTCAGATTCGGGACATCTAGCATTTAACGAAGGAGAGCGTCTTCGTCTGATACTCGAGGTAGATGATCAGTATTTATTATGCTGTAGAGGAGATCAGAAGGGTCTAGTCCCACGTGATGCCGTCTTGTTGGAGGACTTCTGATATTGGCAGCCATAGCACGATTGGCAGCCTTGCTGGCGGCCGTTACGATTGAACGGCAACTTTAGAAGGAAATGATAAACCAGTACATAAAAGCTACTCCTTGTTCACTCTTTAGCTATCTATTTATAAATACTCAAAAATTACAAAAACAATCAACAGACATTTCTAATAATCCAATGATTTTTTTGAGCTTGCAAATTGTAAGTACAGTTAATCCATGATTAAAAGTGACCTAGGAAGATTCGGAACTAGTATTTGGATATTAAAGAGTGAGATGTTATCTGGACGCATAAGCTTCTGCATTAAATGATATGTGACTATGTTTGAAAAGCTGATTTTGAAGTGATACAAGTGAAAATGTGATCAGAACTCTGCTGTTCAAGAATGGTTCTTGAACTATGTAAATAAAAAGTTAGTATTTTATTATCAAGTCCTTTCGGCTTTAAGGTTTATTCTATCTTATAATTTAAATCTTTTGTTTTTTTGTTGTTACCTTATGAATTTATTTTCTCTACTCCATTAGAAATCTTAACATCACTTATATCAAACTCTCACATTTATGATTCAGTAGTAGTAAAATCTAGTCTTACGTTTTAAGGCACGACAAGGTCTTGGATTGTAAATAAATCTTTATTGTAAGAACATTAATCATGGAATATTTACTGTGAGCGAACAAACGTTTAATCAACAGTAAATATTTTATATATGGGATGTGATATAGGTAAATTATTTACGTTTTACTTTAAGGACAAATCTCATATTCTTAAGATCGAACTCCTTTGTATGGTATCGAAATTAATAATCAATTTTCATTGTTGCTAAGAGAAAGGCACCCAGTTATTTGGTGTTTAGGTAAATTACGTACCTTCAATATGAATTTGATGTCTAATACTATCCTTGTAATATAAACATAATTTGATATGAAGAATAGTGAGTATATGTATGTGTGTATGTGTATTATATTTAACGCAAAAATGACTCAGCTTTGCTAAATATGTATAAATAATATCTTACTTAAAGTTGGTGGCGCGGCAAGGTTGTTAACCAGACTTATCATTATTTAATCATGTGTCCACGGATTGTAGTTAACTCACTTATATTTACTAATGGCATGCAGCCTCTCCTTAGCACCTTCCTTACGCGGTCTGTGGTACTTAAAGGTCACAATCATAACTGGGGATAGCTTAACAGGTGTACTGTACTAACTGCATGACCCTTACCACAAATTCCTTCCTTTCTCAGCTGGCCTACAGTAGTAACAATTAAAAAACATTATAATTGGTGTTGGAGCTTAACATTTTGGTCACAACTAACGGCATCTGCCTCTCCTCCGTACCTTAACCTAAAACTTCACCGCCAATTAAATCTACCAACTGTAAACCGTAATTGGTATGCCTTGCCGCATTAATGTCTTTGTTATCAGTTGCAGTCATCATAGTATTGGCAATTTAATTAACCTATTGCTTTTCATTTGTACTCACGAATATTGTGATACATATCATATCACTGCTTGAAAGCAGGTCGCAAAGAAAAATGATATTTTTGGTACGAATTTGTATTGCTCAAGATGGGAAGACATCATTTCTGATGATATGATCGATTGATATTCGCGACGTAATCTCAAAAACTCATGTAATCTACATATACTCTTGGACTAAAGTCAGTATTTATCGGTGTAAAGTGTTTGTATATAATATGTTATTATGGTTATTAGCGAAATTAGAAATCAAAATTTGTAACAAAACTTTGAAATGCACGATACAGTTCCTCTCGTAGTCCATCGTGCTAACGAGTCACAGTGGTGAAGTAGTCGGTATCTCGTATACTTCTAGTGATCAAAATTATTAATCGTGTAAAGTGGTGTCTTTCTCGAGGCGTGTGATATATCGAAGCTCTTGCCGGCTGCGTTCAGCGATCAAAGAAACAAGAGGCTCGTCTTCATGATAAATCTCATATTAAATAAGATGAACGTAAGTTGACAAAAAATTAGGACTGTACAATAGATATAAATCATCATACGATAATTAAAATGTTAGTGTTATTTGAAAAAATAGCGAAAATATTAGATGATAATTGGCTGCGTATTGTGGAAACCTTTTCGTTTGTAAAATAGGCGTCTCATTATTCATTTTAGAATTATTCGCGCTTTGTGACTGAATGATGTGATGTGGCCTTTTGTATGTATTAAAGTTATATTAGTGTTACTGTATTGTGCGTGTGCGCTTGTTGCATCAGTCGGAGTCATCATTATATCGTCTACTTAACCTACGAGTAGCATCTCAGTATGCTTCCACAAATAAATTTATGTAATTATTATAGTAGGTACCTAATCAGTGGCCGTTAAAGTATTAGTTGAATGAACATGCCTTACTGATTGGAGTGGAGTCGCTTCGCCACTTCCCACGTAACCGCTTGGCAGCGTATTACCGCAGTTAGGAGTTTGTTAGACGTAAGTTTTTATCAACAGTTTGTATTATCGAATGATGTTGAACAGGTTTTTTATAAAATGACATTAACTCCTGCGCGTTCGTTTTAGGATTACATTGTTGCGTAGAATGTGGTGAGTCAGTTGTCCTCATCGGTACAAGTGATTAAGTTATTTTACGATTATTGTGTGTAAGGTTTAATTTATAATTTCGATCGGGATCAATAAGTTGAACTTTGAGTTGAAATCTTTATTTTCTTAAGAAAAAAAAATAAAAAATAAAAAGAGGCTTTTCGTTAACCGCGAAACGCCAACGAACGACTGAGAAATTATTCCGAATATTGTATAATTAAGTTTAACTCGAAAATAAAAATGGTATATGATTATTATATTTCGACATTATGTCATTCAGTGTATGTATTTGTTTAAATATATTTTATTTATGTTAAGTGCCATAATTTAATAAATTAACAATTGATAAAATATTATTGTAATGCATAACCATGTACACCAATTAAAAATATATAAAACATATTGTTGTTTCTTTTTAACTTGAAGAGTAATGTACCTAAGGATACAAGGTTTTGGAAATATACTTACTGTCTTTGTTTTAAAAAAAAAAATGTAATTTTCGCATTTACAGAGCTAGTTAGGTATATCGATTTTGCTGTACCTACAAGACTTAACAGAATCTGACGCCAAAATGTATATCCTCTGTAGGTCGGTTGAAAAAGTTTTTATTAGGTTAGCAGGAGGTTTGAGTCCTATTTGAGGCGATCAACAACTAAAAAAATTGCATTATTTATAATTGCTTATAAATTCTACCAAGTAAGGTTGTCATATTATTAAGCAAAAGGAAAAAAAGGGACCTAGCATTATCAATAGTAACAAACACGATTGTTATTAACATTTTATTAATTTTAAACATTACACATTCTTAGTTTCTACATAGTTTCAAACACTGCAAACTAAAAGCCTTAAAATACCTACAGAAACTCTGTTAACATTAAATATCCTAATTTCAATAGATCTAAGGGCCTGTTTAACAATATACGGATAAAGTTATGTAAAGGATAAAAATATGTGGAGGATAAAAGGGCTTGAAAATCGTGTCACAAATCGTGTTAATCCTTCAGATAAGTAAAATAAGTATAGCTTATACAGAAGTAATGCAGAACTTAAACGTACATTATGAAACAGGCCCTAAATATGACAAATGCCCATATAGCTATTTATTTTGTAATACTTTCATTCCTAAAAGAAATCTAATTCATGTTAGGTATAAACAATATGAGTTTAAATAGACTTTGTGATACTAGTTTACCAGTAAACCTATTTAGGTTCACTGGTAGTAGCCAGTTTATTCATAATCTTATAGATATAGGTCATCTAGAACTCTTGCCTTCTTCGCTATAAGTTTGGTACTAATTAATCTAAGAACAGATTTGTTAAACAAGAAATTAATATACCTAGTTAGATACGAGTTGAGCAGGAGAATAGAACACTCCTTCAAACTACAAAGACTTGGAAGCAACATCTAAATTATTGAAATTAGAGCGTCGAAGTTTTATTTTACGATTTAAATAACTCCTAGAGAATATGTTGTTGTTTAAAAGAGCAGGTGATTATGGTTTGAAGAAGAATTCTATTCTTTTGTAGGTACATTCTGATTTGAAAGTCTGATAATGGAGTTTACATTTCATTAATATATTTTTAGATTGACAAGGCACTATAAAGAATCGTGTATTGCAAATAACATTGTTATAATTATCACGTGCGCATCAAGTGTTCACTACCAACCTACCAACCTTAAATTACTTTAAGTACTGTGATGATTTGTAGTTTATATCTAAAACTTTTTGTACTAGAATCTAATTTAATAAATACAAGCGATCTAATCACTTTTATAACTTACATAAAAATATATTTTAAACTTACTGTAATATATAATTTGTGTGTAGCTGAGTCAACGATAGTTTTTAATATCGTTGGGCTAAGTTGATTCATAAATTAGGAAAGTTAATAAGAAGTGTGCCCTTTATCTTAAAAATTATAACCTATGCAAGTTGTCAAATATAAGTTTTAGGTGAGCTCCTAAAATAAATAATACTTACATTACTAAGAACATTGAAAGTCACCCTTACTTAAGTTATTAGAAAAGGTAAGTACCTAGTGCAAATACATGAAGAACGTGTTAAATTGCGATGATTTTATACTGCACCCAATACAGAAGACAGACATTCACATTTTCTACTAGGCTAACTTTTGTTAAGATATGGAGAACTTAAAATATTAGCAAAATAACTTATATTTCCAAATTGTGCAATTTTGCCAGCAAACTACGCCCGGAACAGGCGAAATGAATCAGTTCATGATTTCTCGCTTTGCCATTCAAGGCATGAGCAAGAACGCTCGCCTGCTTTTTTTTTTCATTAAACCCGTAATGTTAATCTACAGCTACCACTAACATTGATTGAATATTATGCGACTTAATTACATCAATAAATAGAAAACGCTGGACGGCAACAAGATGCGCCTGGAACAGACGAAACGCCTCGGATCTCCTCCTCGCTTCATGATTCATACAAGAATGCTCGGCCATCAAACATAAATAACATGCTATCACTACCAATAACATTGACATTAGCATTGAATGACTTCTTCAATAAAGAGAAAACGCTGGTCGCTGCGTGAGCGACGTGCACCTTGAGCAGGCATAACGTGGAGGGTCGCGAATGCAGGCCGGAAACACGTCGGAACTCCTCGCTTTGCCATTCACATGAAAATGCTCGGCTTTTTAAAAATCAAACAGATAATTTAATGTATATAGCTACCACTAACATTGGCATAAGCGTTAAGTGACTTAAGAATTACTTCAATAAATAGAAAACGCTGGTCACTGCGTGAGCGAAGTGCGCCTTGAGCAGGCAAAACGTGGAGCGCGGCCGGACACGCGTCGGATCACCTCTTCATTTCACCATTCATATAAGAATGCTCGGCTTTTTTTCATCAAACAGATAATTGAATGCTAAAGCTACTTCTAACATTGACATTAGCGTTGAATGACTTACGAATTATTTCAATAAATAGAAAACGCTGGTCGCTGCGTGAGCGAAGTGCGCCTTGAGCAGGCAAAACGCGGAGGGTCGCGAGCGCTGGCCGGGCGCGCCATCGACTGACGTCGGTTCCTCTCGTTGTTCCGTCGGACCACGTCACTCTCATCCTGCAAGCCGTACGGCTTGCGGCGAGGAGACAGGGCGCGCGGCGCCCGCGCAGACCGGCACCGCGACAACGGACGATCTTCGCCCCATTCGTCTGACAGGTAGTAGTTATCCTGTGTGGAATGGTAAAGTTAAAGGTGATGTTTATATTTTTTGTTTAAGTAATACTTTAACAGGGTAGTACTATGGATTTATTTTTATAAATCTTAAACCTTTTTACATCCGTTTAACATTATAGACATTTAGTTAAACCTAGGTAATTAATGCTATTGGAAATTTAGTCCACCGTGATTGCGATGCCAACTACCAATGAATAGAGTCAACGCGACTCTACCGTTTGCAGCTGACTGGGTAGGTACTAAGAATTAGGGAACAGCTACAGTTCAAGTATGAAAACAATACTACGTAATTGTTTTTCAGTTTCAGTGCATTATTGCATTTTAGACCCAACAAGTACCAGACAAGATATCTAACAAAAAGACGTATTGTTCTTAAAGTCTAAGTTCGATAGGTATCTTATCATATATTATTTTATTAGATTATGAAATTTCTTATGTGCAACCTCTATAGAATAAGTAAATGATATTTTAAACTTACCTCAAGTCCAATTTTGCTTGTTGACTATGTGCGTGCGAGTGCAAAGTGACAGACATTAGGTAATGTCTTAAATACTCAGTTTATTAAACTGTGACGTAAACAATAAAGCCAATTTTCTTATTCATCAAAAATACTTTAAAAGCCATGTTTGTTTGTTACACTATGTGTTTACTGTGACTTTTCGATTTCAATATACCTCCTTATTTACAAAAATGTATTTAAATGAAACAAAAATAAGTTACTGGTGTTAAGTTGTATTAAATGATTACTAAATTACATAATACGTCGATTTCCGTTCACAGATTAACCTAAAAGGTAAACTAAATGTAGATTTCGAGTAAAATTTCTACGATAACCAGTTAGTTTAGTAATAAGTATGTAATAATAATAAATAAGAAGTTGTTTATTTGTGGAATGAAGATAACAAAATAGGAAAATTTATGTTTAGAGTACACAAATACGTGTATACATATTTATATCATTCACACTTATTACGTATTAAGATTAAAGTAGGTACACCTCTAAGTCCAAACTTTTCTTTCTAGTTTTGGTTAAACCAAATATCGTAATGATTTAATGCAATATCTATAATATCAAAATGCAGCAAATCTATTAAAACAAAACTTTGCAAGTAAATTTCTTGACTTAAAAGCATTAACAATGAACTCGCTATCTAAACCTAACATCTTAGATATAGTCGTAGTTACTTATAAAACATTTATTACTATAATTAATTTAAAAACTGGTCAGTCAATCACGAGCCAACACTGTTCTCTCCACAGCAAATATACAATGTAGATACATATTTTCCCAAAAATACACAAGCTTAAGTAATTCGAAATCTATTTGCGTAAAAAAGCTAAAAGGAAGGAGCTGCTTGCTTTAAAATAGCTTACTTAATAAGTGCACCTGGTCAAATTTCTACTTTGCTGTGTCAAGAACTCTGCCCAATACCATAGCATTCCAAATTAATGTACTAAAGGATAAATATTTTAACTGAAATCAAAACGTTAATAAAGCTTAACTGCTTCGTATTAATAACAATCAATAGACATACAATATTATAAGACGTATCTCATACGAACATCACTCCTAAATACCAATTAATACAATAACAAAACATAGTGGTGCTATAGTGCTTGTTTAATAAAGGGTAAATTAAAGGTGTTTAAAGGATTTGCTCAAAGACTATTCCAAATGTGACAACACTGATACTATACGAATATAAATTACAGATATCAATATCATTTGGTAAATCAGATTATACGAATACGATGTCCTATGGTTTAGATAAAAGATACAATATCTTCTATATCTTCTAAATGTATTGGCACTCATGATAACTTAAGCTGCTATTAAACAGAACTAATTGATCATAAACAAACAATGATTATTTTGGAACAGCGTAGCAGATACATATTTAATGCTACTACAACATTACTACTAACGTAAGTTGACAAAAAATTAGGACTGTACAATAGATATAAATCATCATACGATAATTAAAATGTTAGTGTTATTTGAAAAAATAGCGAAAATATTAGATGATAATTGGCTGCGTATTGTGGAAACCTTTTCGTTTGTAAAATAGGCGTCTCATTATTCATTTTAGAATTATTCGCGCTTTGTGACTGAATGATGTGATGTGGCCTTTTGTATGTATTAAAGTTATATTAGTGTTACTGTATTGTGCGTGTGCGCTTGTTGCATCAGTCGGAGTCATCATTATATCGTCTACTTAACCTACGAGTAGCATCTCAGTATGCTTCCACAAATAAATTTATGTAATTATTATAGTAGGTACCTAATCAGTGGCCGTTAAAGTATTAGTTGAATGAACATGCCTTACTGATTGGAGTGGAGTCGCTTCGCCACTTCCCACGTAACCGCTTGGCAGCGTATTACCGCAGTTAGGAGTTTGTTAGACGTAAGTTTTTATCAACAGTTTGTATTATCGAATGATGTTGAACAGGTTTTTTATAAAATGACATTAACTCCTGCGCGTTCGTTTTAGGATTACATTGTTGCGTAGAATGTGGTGAGTCAGTTGTCCTCATCGGTACAAGTGATTAAGTTATTTTACGATTATTGTGTGTAAGGTTTAATTTATAATTTCGATCGGGATCAATAAGTTGAACTTTGAGTTGAAATCTTTATTTTCTTAAGAAAAAAAAATAAAAAATAAAAAGAGGCTTTTCGTTAACCGCGAAACGCCAACGAACGACTGAGAAATTATTCCGAATATTGTATAATTAAGTTTAACTCGAAAATAAAAATGGTATATGATTATTATATTTCGACATTATGTCATTCAGTGTATGTATTTGTTTAAATATATTTTATTTATGTTAAGTGCCATAATTTAATAAATTAACAATTGATAAAATATTATTGTAATGCATAACCATGTACACCAATTAAAAATATATAAAACATATTGTTGTTTCTTTTTAACTTGAAGAGTAATGTACCTAAGGATACAAGGTTTTGGAAATATACTTACTGTCTTTGTTTTAAAAAAAAAAATGTAATTTTCGCATTTACAGAGCTAGTTAGGTATATCGATTTTGCTGTACCTACAAGACTTAACAGAATCTGACGCCAAAATGTATATCCTCTGTAGGTCGGTTGAAAAAGTTTTTATTAGGTTAGCAGGAGGTTTGAGTCCTATTTGAGGCGATCAACAACTAAAAAAATTGCATTATTTATAATTGCTTATAAATTCTACCAAGTAAGGTTGTCATATTATTAAGCAAAAGGAAAAAAAGGGACCTAGCATTATCAATAGTAACAAACACGATTGTTATTAACATTTTATTAATTTTAAACATTACACATTCTTAGTTTCTACATAGTTTCAAACACTGCAAACTAAAAGCCTTAAAATACCTACAGAAACTCTGTTAACATTAAATATCCTAATTTCAATAGATCTAAGGGCCTGTTTAACAATATACGGATAAAGTTATGTAAAGGATAAAAATATGTGGAGGATAAAAGGGCTTGAAAATCGTGTCACAAATCGTGTTAATCCTTCAGATAAGTAAAATAAGTATAGCTTATACAGAAGTAATGCAGAACTTAAACGTACATTATGAAACAGGCCCTAAATATGACAAATGCCCATATAGCTATTTATTTTGTAATACTTTCATTCCTAAAAGAAATCTAATTCATGTTAGGTATAAACAATATGAGTTTAAATAGACTTTGTGATACTAGTTTACCAGTAAACCTATTTAGGTTCACTGGTAGTAGCCAGTTTATTCATAATCTTATAGATATAGGTCATCTAGAACTCTTGCCTTCTTCGCTATAAGTTTGGTACTAATTAATCTAAGAACAGATTTGTTAAACAAGAAATTAATATACCTAGTTAGATACGAGTTGAGCAGGAGAATAGAACACTCCTTCAAACTACAAAGACTTGGAAGCAACATCTAAATTATTGAAATTAGAGCGTCGAAGTTTTATTTTACGATTTAAATAACTCCTAGAGAATATGTTGTTGTTTAAAAGAGCAGGTGATTATGGTTTGAAGAAGAATTCTATTCTTTTGTAGGTACATTCTGATTTGAAAGTCTGATAATGGAGTTTACATTTCATTAATATATTTTTAGATTGACAAGGCACTATAAAGAATCGTGTATTGCAAATAACATTGTTATAATTATCACGTGCGCATCAAGTGTTCACTACCAACCTACCAACCTTAAATTACTTTAAGTACTGTGATGATTTGTAGTTTATATCTAAAACTTTTTGTACTAGAATCTAATTTAATAAATACAAGCGATCTAATCACTTTTATAACTTACATAAAAATATATTTTAAACTTACTGTAATATATAATTTGTGTGTAGCTGAGTCAACGATAGTTTTTAATATCGTTGGGCTAAGTTGATTCATAAATTAGGAAAGTTAATAAGAAGTGTGCCCTTTATCTTAAAAATTATAACCTATGCAAGTTGTCAAATATAAGTTTTAGGTGAGCTCCTAAAATAAATAATACTTACATTACTAAGAACATTGAAAGTCACCCTTACTTAAGTTATTAGAAAAGGTAAGTACCTAGTGCAAATACATGAAGAACGTGTTAAATTGCGATGATTTTATACTGCACCCAATACAGAAGACAGACATTCACATTTTCTACTAGGCTAACTTTTGTTAAGATATGGAGAACTTAAAATATTAGCAAAATAACTTATATTTCCAAATTGTGCAATTTTGCCAGCAAACTACGCCCGGAACAGGCGAAATGAATCAGTTCATGATTTCTCGCTTTGCCATTCAAGGCATGAGCAAGAACGCTCGCCTGCTTTTTTTTTTCATTAAACCCGTAATGTTAATCTACAGCTACCACTAACATTGATTGAATATTATGCGACTTAATTACATCAATAAATAGAAAACGCTGGACGGCAACAAGATGCGCCTGGAACAGACGAAACGCCTCGGATCTCCTCCTCGCTTCATGATTCATACAAGAATGCTCGGCCATCAAACATAAATAACATGCTATCACTACCAATAACATTGACATTAGCATTGAATGACTTCTTCAATAAAGAGAAAACGCTGGTCGCTGCGTGAGCGACGTGCACCTTGAGCAGGCATAACGTGGAGGGTCGCGAATGCAGGCCGGAAACACGTCGGAACTCCTCGCTTTGCCATTCACATGAAAATGCTCGGCTTTTTAAAAATCAAACAGATAATTTAATGTATATAGCTACCACTAACATTGGCATAAGCGTTAAGTGACTTAAGAATTACTTCAATAAATAGAAAACGCTGGTCACTGCGTGAGCGAAGTGCGCCTTGAGCAGGCAAAACGTGGAGCGCGGCCGGACACGCGTCGGATCACCTCTTCATTTCACCATTCATATAAGAATGCTCGGCTTTTTTTCATCAAACAGATAATTGAATGCTAAAGCTACTTCTAACATTGACATTAGCGTTGAATGACTTACGAATTATTTCAATAAATAGAAAACGCTGGTCGCTGCGTGAGCGAAGTGCGCCTTGAGCAGGCAAAACGCGGAGGGTCGCGAGCGCTGGCCGGGCGCGCCATCGACTGACGTCGGTTCCTCTCGTTGTTCCGTCGGACCACGTCACTCTCATCCTGCAAGCCGTACGGCTTGCGGCGAGGAGACAGGGCGCGCGGCGCCCGCGCAGACCGGCACCGCGACAACGGACGATCTTCGCCCCATTCGTCTGACAGGTAGTAGTTATCCTGTGTGGAATGGTAAAGTTAAAGGTGATGTTTATATTTTTTGTTTAAGTAATACTTTAACAGGGTAGTACTATGGATTTATTTTTATAAATCTTAAACCTTTTTACATCCGTTTAACATTATAGACATTTAGTTAAACCTAGGTAATTAATGCTATTGGAAATTTAGTCCACCGTGATTGCGATGCCAACTACCAATGAATAGAGTCAACGCGACTCTACCGTTTGCAGCTGACTGGGTAGGTACTAAGAATTAGGGAACAGCTACAGTTCAAGTATGAAAACAATACTACGTAATTGTTTTTCAGTTTCAGTGCATTATTGCATTTTAGACCCAACAAGTACCAGACAAGATATCTAACAAAAAGACGTATTGTTCTTAAAGTCTAAGTTCGATAGGTATCTTATCATATATTATTTTATTAGATTATGAAATTTCTTATGTGCAACCTCTATAGAATAAGTAAATGATATTTTAAACTTACCTCAAGTCCAATTTTGCTTGTTGACTATGTGCGTGCGAGTGCAAAGTGACAGACATTAGGTAATGTCTTAAATACTCAGTTTATTAAACTGTGACGTAAACAATAAAGCCAATTTTCTTATTCATCAAAAATACTTTAAAAGCCATGTTTGTTTGTTACACTATGTGTTTACTGTGACTTTTCGATTTCAATATACCTCCTTATTTACAAAAATGTATTTAAATGAAACAAAAATAAGTTACTGGTGTTAAGTTGTATTAAATGATTACTAAATTACATAATACGTCGATTTCCGTTCACAGATTAACCTAAAAGGTAAACTAAATGTAGATTTCGAGTAAAATTTCTACGATAACCAGTTAGTTTAGTAATAAGTATGTAATAATAATAAATAAGAAGTTGTTTATTTGTGGAATGAAGATAACAAAATAGGAAAATTTATGTTTAGAGTACACAAATACGTGTATACATATTTATATCATTCACACTTATTACGTATTAAGATTAAAGTAGGTACACCTCTAAGTCCAAACTTTTCTTTCTAGTTTTGGTTAAACCAAATATCGTAATGATTTAATGCAATATCTATAATATCAAAATGCAGCAAATCTATTAAAACAAAACTTTGCAAGTAAATTTCTTGACTTAAAAGCATTAACAATGAACTCGCTATCTAAACCTAACATCTTAGATATAGTCGTAGTTACTTATAAAACATTTATTACTATAATTAATTTAAAAACTGGTCAGTCAATCACGAGCCAACACTGTTCTCTCCACAGCAAATATACAATGTAGATACATATTTTCCCAAAAATACACAAGCTTAAGTAATTCGAAATCTATTTGCGTAAAAAAGCTAAAAGGAAGGAGCTGCTTGCTTTAAAATAGCTTACTTAATAAGTGCACCTGGTCAAATTTCTACTTTGCTGTGTCAAGAACTCTGCCCAATACCATAGCATTCCAAATTAATGTACTAAAGGATAAATATTTTAACTGAAATCAAAACGTTAATAAAGCTTAACTGCTTCGTATTAATAACAATCAATAGACATACAATATTATAAGACGTATCTCATACGAACATCACTCCTAAATACCAATTAATACAATAACAAAACATAGTGGTGCTATAGTGCTTGTTTAATAAAGGGTAAATTAAAGGTGTTTAAAGGATTTGCTCAAAGACTATTCCAAATGTGACAACACTGATACTATACGAATATAAATTACAGATATCAATATCATTTGGTAAATCAGATTATACGAATACGATGTCCTATGGTTTAGATAAAAGATACAATATCTTCTATATCTTCTAAATGTATTGGCACTCATGATAACTTAAGCTGCTATTAAACAGAACTAATTGATCATAAACAAACAATGATTATTTTGGAACAGCGTAGCAGATACATATTTAATGCTACTACAACATTACTACTAACGTAAGTTGACAAAAAATTAGGACTGTACAATAGATATAAATCATCATACGATAATTAAAATGTTAGTGTTATTTGAAAAAATAGCGAAAATATTAGATGATAATTGGCTGCGTATTGTGGAAACCTTTTCGTTTGTAAAATAGGCGTCTCATTATTCATTTTAGAATTATTCGCGCTTTGTGACTGAATGATGTGATGTGGCCTTTTGTATGTATTAAAGTTATATTAGTGTTACTGTATTGTGCGTGTGCGCTTGTTGCATCAGTCGGAGTCATCATTATATCGTCTACTTAACCTACGAGTAGCATCTCAGTATGCTTCCACAAATAAATTTATGTAATTATTATAGTAGGTACCTAATCAGTGGCCGTTAAAGTATTAGTTGAATGAACATGCCTTACTGATTGGAGTGGAGTCGCTTCGCCACTTCCCACGTAACCGCTTGGCAGCGTATTACCGCAGTTAGGAGTTTGTTAGACGTAAGTTTTTATCAACAGTTTGTATTATCGAATGATGTTGAACAGGTTTTTTATAAAATGACATTAACTCCTGCGCGTTCGTTTTAGGATTACATTGTTGCGTAGAATGTGGTGAGTCAGTTGTCCTCATCGGTACAAGTGATTAAGTTATTTTACGATTATTGTGTGTAAGGTTTAATTTATAATTTCGATCGGGATCAATAAGTTGAACTTTGAGTTGAAATCTTTATTTTCTTAAGAAAAAAAAATAAAAAATAAAAAGAGGCTTTTCGTTAACCGCGAAACGCCAACGAACGACTGAGAAATTATTCCGAATATTGTATAATTAAGTTTAACTCGAAAATAAAAATGGTATATGATTATTATATTTCGACATTATGTCATTCAGTGTATGTATTTGTTTAAATATATTTTATTTATGTTAAGTGCCATAATTTAATAAATTAACAATTGATAAAATATTATTGTAATGCATAACCATGTACACCAATTAAAAATATATAAAACATATTGTTGTTTCTTTTTAACTTGAAGAGTAATGTACCTAAGGATACAAGGTTTTGGAAATATACTTACTGTCTTTGTTTTAAAAAAAAAAATGTAATTTTCGCATTTACAGAGCTAGTTAGGTATATCGATTTTGCTGTACCTACAAGACTTAACAGAATCTGACGCCAAAATGTATATCCTCTGTAGGTCGGTTGAAAAAGTTTTTATTAGGTTAGCAGGAGGTTTGAGTCCTATTTGAGGCGATCAACAACTAAAAAAATTGCATTATTTATAATTGCTTATAAATTCTACCAAGTAAGGTTGTCATATTATTAAGCAAAAGGAAAAAAAGGGACCTAGCATTATCAATAGTAACAAACACGATTGTTATTAACATTTTATTAATTTTAAACATTACACATTCTTAGTTTCTACATAGTTTCAAACACTGCAAACTAAAAGCCTTAAAATACCTACAGAAACTCTGTTAACATTAAATATCCTAATTTCAATAGATCTAAGGGCCTGTTTAACAATATACGGATAAAGTTATGTAAAGGATAAAAATATGTGGAGGATAAAAGGGCTTGAAAATCGTGTCACAAATCGTGTTAATCCTTCAGATAAGTAAAATAAGTATAGCTTATACAGAAGTAATGCAGAACTTAAACGTACATTATGAAACAGGCCCTAAATATGACAAATGCCCATATAGCTATTTATTTTGTAATACTTTCATTCCTAAAAGAAATCTAATTCATGTTAGGTATAAACAATATGAGTTTAAATAGACTTTGTGATACTAGTTTACCAGTAAACCTATTTAGGTTCACTGGTAGTAGCCAGTTTATTCATAATCTTATAGATATAGGTCATCTAGAACTCTTGCCTTCTTCGCTATAAGTTTGGTACTAATTAATCTAAGAACAGATTTGTTAAACAAGAAATTAATATACCTAGTTAGATACGAGTTGAGCAGGAGAATAGAACACTCCTTCAAACTACAAAGACTTGGAAGCAACATCTAAATTATTGAAATTAGAGCGTCGAAGTTTTATTTTACGATTTAAATAACTCCTAGAGAATATGTTGTTGTTTAAAAGAGCAGGTGATTATGGTTTGAAGAAGAATTCTATTCTTTTGTAGGTACATTCTGATTTGAAAGTCTGATAATGGAGTTTACATTTCATTAATATATTTTTAGATTGACAAGGCACTATAAAGAATCGTGTATTGCAAATAACATTGTTATAATTATCACGTGCGCATCAAGTGTTCACTACCAACCTACCAACCTTAAATTACTTTAAGTACTGTGATGATTTGTAGTTTATATCTAAAACTTTTTGTACTAGAATCTAATTTAATAAATACAAGCGATCTAATCACTTTTATAACTTACATAAAAATATATTTTAAACTTACTGTAATATATAATTTGTGTGTAGCTGAGTCAACGATAGTTTTTAATATCGTTGGGCTAAGTTGATTCATAAATTAGGAAAGTTAATAAGAAGTGTGCCCTTTATCTTAAAAATTATAACCTATGCAAGTTGTCAAATATAAGTTTTAGGTGAGCTCCTAAAATAAATAATACTTACATTACTAAGAACATTGAAAGTCACCCTTACTTAAGTTATTAGAAAAGGTAAGTACCTAGTGCAAATACATGAAGAACGTGTTAAATTGCGATGATTTTATACTGCACCCAATACAGAAGACAGACATTCACATTTTCTACTAGGCTAACTTTTGTTAAGATATGGAGAACTTAAAATATTAGCAAAATAACTTATATTTCCAAATTGTGCAATTTTGCCAGCAAACTACGCCCGGAACAGGCGAAATGAATCAGTTCATGATTTCTCGCTTTGCCATTCAAGGCATGAGCAAGAACGCTCGCCTGCTTTTTTTTTTCATTAAACCCGTAATGTTAATC
The DNA here is from genome assembly GCA_950371115.1 of Anania fuscalis. Classification (NCBI taxonomy): domain Eukaryota; kingdom Metazoa; phylum Arthropoda; class Insecta; order Lepidoptera; family Crambidae; genus Anania; species Anania fuscalis. Next base: position 9,083,018 of record OX493338.1, on the reverse strand, counting down.
TACAGCTACCACTAACATTGATTGAATATTATGCGACTTAATTACATCAATAAATAGAAAACGCTGGACGGCAACAAGATGCGCCTGGAACAGACGAAACGCCTCGGATCTCCTCCTCGCTTCATGATTCATACAAGAATGCTCGGCCATCAAACATAAATAACATGCTATCACTACCAATAACATTGACATTAGCATTGAATGACTTCTTCAATAAAGAGAAAACGCTGGTCGCTGCGTGAGCGACGTGCACCTTGAGCAGGCATAACGTGGAGGGTCGCGAATGCAGGCCGGAAACACGTCGGAACTCCTCGCTTTGCCATTCACATGAAAATGCTCGGCTTTTTAAAAATCAAACAGATAATTTAATGTATATAGCTACCACTAACATTGGCATAAGCGTTAAGTGACTTAAGAATTACTTCAATAAATAGAAAACGCTGGTCACTGCGTGAGCGAAGTGCGCCTTGAGCAGGCAAAACGTGGAGCGCGGCCGGACACGCGTCGGATCACCTCTTCATTTCACCATTCATATAAGAATGCTCGGCTTTTTTTCATCAAACAGATAATTGAATGCTAAAGCTACTTCTAACATTGACATTAGCGTTGAATGACTTACGAATTATTTCAATAAATAGAAAACGCTGGTCGCTGCGTGAGCGAAGTGCGCCTTGAGCAGGCAAAACGCGGAGGGTCGCGAGCGCTGGCCGGGCGCGCCATCGACTGACGTCGGTTCCTCTCGTTGTTCCGTCGGACCACGTCACTCTCATCCTGCAAGCCGTACGGCTTGCGGCGAGGAGACAGGGCGCGCGGCGCCCGCGCAGACCGGCACCGCGACAACGGACGATCTTCGCCCCATTCGTCTGACAGGTAGTAGTTATCCTGTGTGGAATGGTAAAGTTAAAGGTGATGTTTATATTTTTTGTTTAAGTAATACTTTAACAGGGTAGTACTATGGATTTATTTTTATAAATCTTAAACCTTTTTACATCCGTTTAACATTATAGACATTTAGTTAAACCTAGGTAATTAATGCTATTGGAAATTTAGTCCACCGTGATTGCGATGCCAACTACCAATGAATAGAGTCAACGCGACTCTACCGTTTGCAGCTGACTGGGTAGGTACTAAGAATTAGGGAACAGCTACAGTTCAAGTATGAAAACAATACTACGTAATTGTTTTTCAGTTTCAGTGCATTATTGCATTTTAGACCCAACAAGTACCAGACAAGATATCTAACAAAAAGACGTATTGTTCTTAAAGTCTAAGTTCGATAGGTATCTTATCATATATTATTTTATTAGATTATGAAATTTCTTATGTGCAACCTCTATAGAATAAGTAAATGATATTTTAAACTTACCTCAAGTCCAATTTTGCTTGTTGACTATGTGCGTGCGAGTGCAAAGTGACAGACATTAGGTAATGTCTTAAATACTCAGTTTATTAAACTGTGACGTAAACAATAAAGCCAATTTTCTTATTCATCAAAAATACTTTAAAAGCCATGTTTGTTTGTTACACTATGTGTTTACTGTGACTTTTCGATTTCAATATACCTCCTTATTTACAAAAATGTATTTAAATGAAACAAAAATAAGTTACTGGTGTTAAGTTGTATTAAATGATTACTAAATTACATAATACGTCGATTTCCGTTCACAGATTAACCTAAAAGGTAAACTAAATGTAGATTTCGAGTAAAATTTCTACGATAACCAGTTAGTTTAGTAATAAGTATGTAATAATAATAAATAAGAAGTTGTTTATTTGTGGAATGAAGATAACAAAATAGGAAAATTTATGTTTAGAGTACACAAATACGTGTATACATATTTATATCATTCACACTTATTACGTAGGGGAGGTGAGCCCAAAGCGGGTATACCGCCCAAAGCGGGTAGCCTTCGTTATTCACGCATACAAGCCCATTGTGCAAATGTGTGCATGTCGCGGCATCGCCCGAACGCGTTCCGACACGAATCCGTTTGGCCGAAACATCGGCGACGCGCGGCGGAGCTCTAAGACGCGAATGTTTTTATTTGCCTGTTTCACAAAAAAATATCAAGGTATGTGAATATGAATTACTTCATTCTGTTTAAAGTTGTGTAAAATCTGTTACTTGTGTATTATTCTGCATCAAAACAGCGTAGAATTCTCATTGTTTCAGCAACATTTCTGATAAAGATTTTAAGTTTATTTTACAAAACGTGAAAAAGTATCTTTTGGGCAAAGCGGGTATGGGCAAAACGGGTAAACGGTTCATGGTTGGGCCCATGAACAATGCGCAAGCTATTTAGGTGTAGGGGCCTGCTATTGTGATCTATGTCAAGAATAAATTGCCACAGATCAATAAATATATTTTGAATGTTTTTTTATTTTGTAAACGGTAGTGTTACTTTTTTATAATTTTATTATTGTTTTCATATTTTGAAACTGTTCACAAAACCTTTCTTTTTGATAAATAAATGTTGCAGTAACTATAATTAAGACTGACGAATGTGATTTAAAAGACTGACTTGTAATAGTTTTGCTATAACCTACAAAGCAATAATTTTTGTTTAGTTATAAGATTGCCCCAGGGGCCATACCCGCTTTGGGCACCCCCTGCGGGCAAACCGGGTAAAATGACCAACTGATTAGTTTTTGAATTTTTTAAGTGATTTATTAAAAGAGAAGTTATTTTTAGTTATGATTACAAAGTTTAATACATCTTTGTACGAATTATTAAAATTAAATAACTTTGCAACTGCAGTAACGTCTTTTTTATTGACTCAAACCTTAAGTTACCCGTTTTGGGCCCATCTCCCCTATTAAGATTAAAGTAGGTACACCTCTAAGTCCAAACTTTTCTTTCTAGTTTTGGTTAAACCAAATATCGTAATGATTTAATGCAATATCTATAATATCAAAATGCAGCAAATCTATTAAAACAAAACTTTGCAAGTAAATTTCTTGACTTAAAAGCATTAACAATGAACTCGCTATCTAAACCTAACATCTTAGATATAGTCGTAGTTACTTATAAAACATTTATTACTATAATTAATTTAAAAACTGGTCAGTCAATCACGAGCCAACACTGTTCTCTCCACAGCAAATATACAATGTAGATACATATTTTCCCAAAAATACACAAGCTTAAGTAATTCGAAATCTATTTGCGTAAAAAAGCTAAAAGGAAGGAGCTGCTTGCTTTAAAATAGCTTACTTAATAAGTGCACCTGGTCAAATTTCTACTTTGCTGTGTCAAGAACTCTGCCCAATACCATAGCATTCCAAATTAATGTACTAAAGGATAAATATTTTAACTGAAATCAAAACGTTAATAAAGCTTAACTGCTTCGTATTAATAACAATCAATAGACATACAATATTATAAGACGTATCTCATACGAACATCACTCCTAAATACCAATTAATACAATAACAAAACATAGTGGTGCTATAGTGCTTGTTTAATAAAGGGTAAATTAAAGGTGTTTAAAGGATTTGCTCAAAGACTATTCCAAATGTGACAACACTGATACTATACGAATATAAATTACAGATATCAATATCATTTGGTAAATCAGATTATACGAATACGATGTCCTATGGTTTAGATAAAAGATACAATATCTTCTATATCTTCTAAATGTATTGGCACTCATGATAACTTAAGCTGCTATTAAACAGAACTAATTGATCATAAACAAACAATGATTATTTTGGAACAGCGTAGCAGATACATATTTAATGCTACTACAACATTCAATTAACAATTGATATAATCAAAAAAGAATTAAAGATGATTACAAAAAAACATTTCACAACATATTGTCTACGAGGATATGCTAAATTATTGACATTGATAAAAAGGACACGGACATTCATTTTTAAACAAGCTCCCAACAGATCATTTAAACTGGAAAGGTACATTAGACGTTGGTATTTTGGTATCAATAACCGATACTTATATAAAAAATAAAATACAAAAGTTGGACTCTTGATTATAAAAAAGTTAGTAGTGACCCTCGAATAAGGAAACCGAAGTCTTCCAGCGTAGCTTCTTAACACGGCTGTTGATTCAGATTCTCATCCGACTTCGGCGGCGGTGGTGGTGGTAGTGGACTCTACAACGGTAAAATAAATAATATTATAATAGACACATATTATCACTGAACATTTAAGGTACAAATTTATTGCATATATTAGCAAACAAAAGTCAATCGAACCAAAACAGAAACAAAAAGATTGTTAGTAACGTCAACTCAAAATCATAATTAAGTTCATAACTGCCTTCACACTGCTCTAATTTACCTACTCAATAAAATGTGTACATATATTCGGGCTGAAACAAAAAAATGAATGGTTAAGAACGGAAAGGTGATAATAGTGAGGTACGTAAATAATGAAAACCTCCACCAAAACAAAAGAAGGCGAAAACAGAAACCACAACGAAAAAAAGCTTGGCCCAACACACAAGACTGGAAGAAGGGGCCTCACCTCCTGCCGCGAATGCGCGCTTGCGTCGGGCACCGGCGACTGCCCAATCTGCTTGATGTACTCTTTGTCGTCAAATATTTTGATGTCCCCACCGCCTGGTTTGTGCTTTACATTGTCCAGGGAGCCCACTTTACTTTGAGCTTTGAATTCCAATTTTTGATTTTCAATCTGTCCGGAAGAGTCAATGTGCATGTAAATATGTACACACATAGCGATGGTAAATACTAAAATACGTTTATAATTTGGCTCCGTGGATATAACGTCTTTCTCAAATTAAGAATTACTTACAAATATTTGAAATAGCTATTTACCATTCCTAATTGTATATTAATTTATATCTGTCATAATCTACCGAACCAAATCGTAGTTATGAGCACACAATAAGCCTAATGGCATAAAATTAAATATGTAAATATTGTTTATGAATAAATAAGTATATAAGATATAGTAATGTCAATGTAAAACAATTTAGTGTATTTTATGTGATTCATAAGTAAAATGTTCCATAATGTGGTGAACTAGCTCCATCAAAAACTTATGCATACCTAATCAGTATTGATTTTCATAGCGTGCATGTCGACCATATTCACGTGAATCGTGTATGTAAGAATATCATAACGTTTTTAACCAGCTACTTATGTAAGCCCTTTGTATTTTAATGCTGATATCTTGTGGCATTCCTTTGTGTCGAATAGGTATCCGATTATAAATAATATTATGTGAAATAAAGTACTAATTCATGATTGTACGCAACGGTTACACAACTCAAGCTGTATATTTCCATTATAAGCTAAACTCGCACAGTAGAGAAAGTCAGTGCTATAAAAGTTCAACTTATAGGTATTGGAAATGTATAGTTTAACTTGTAGCCGTGTGTTACATTGTTTCGTGAGTGGTCTAATTCATTCCCGGGCAATGTTTGTGTTTCAAAGTCATTTCTGTGATATCGTAAACATTGTTGTCACCAAAGCCGTTCAGCGTGCTAGCACAGCCGCAACACGTACGTAACATTCGAGAATTAAAGTCATTGATACTACTTGTTTGTAATGGCATCATTTCCCAATTAGAAAATGTACCAAACTGACCTTATTCCATAAGGTATGGTAAGCAAATTGTTTATGTGATGCCCTCCACCTTGGCAACGCCCATTTTACAAACTAAAAACAATAACGACATTTTATGACTGTCCATTACGACAGACCATTACGCAAACCTAAGTAGTCTTGAACTTAAATACATTGGCTATTCTCTACGAAAGGTTCTGTTTTAAAAACTTAGTGCATTTTGTGGTTAAAGAACACAACAAAAAGTGGACATTTAAGTATCTATTTTGTTACTCACTGCTCTCGTCCCGGTCTTTGCCACTGTTGACTAAGGAATAACAGCAATAATACAATAATTATCAAATAGAGCCTACACTGCCTATGTTGTTCTACATTTTACTAAAGCCTATGTTTGTTTCTGCATTATGTGCGAGTGATTTACTTGTTTAAGCTTAATTGGAATATGGCTTACAACTGTGTGGTTTCTTCTTTTTATACTAAATGCTGAAGCTTACTGTTTTTCTAAATACGATTTTGAATACTCACAGATATTTAAAGTGGTTTATATCCCTATCACCTTGATTACCTATATGAAACTTTATTGAGAGATTAGTGTTGAATTAGGTTTTAGGTTACCTTAATGGCGCCGCCTCCTGGCTTATGGGTGATGTTAACCGTAGATGCCACTTTTGGTTTTGCTTTCTCCTTGAAGTCCAATTTGACGGTTTCTATCTTCTTATCACCGCCCCCTGGCTTGTATGCCGTGTTCTGCAGGGAACCGATTTTTGATTTCGCATTCCATTCCAATTTGGTGGTTGTGATCTGTAAATATCGAGCACTTTGATGTATTTTTAATTAACAATAAAAACAAGTAAATATCATAATCATAGAATGTATTCCGAAGCCAGTCACAAATTCTTATCTGATAGGTAAAGAACGGGCAATATGCTAAACATCGGGGGTGGCCTAAGTCCCCGCATTGGACGTCTTGTAGCTGAAATGATGAGGACGTAACATAACCGGCAATGATTATAGTATGTTGACATTAAGATGATATTTTCAAATCGCATTGTATTTAGTGGATTTGCACAGGAGATCCATAGATTGTGGACCTCATAGAAACCATAAGTCGGTAAAGGCCAACTGTATGAGAGCTCAAGATAAATAAGAAGTTAGAGAATTAAAATAAAAAGCAACGGCAAATTTAATGTATTTTTACCTTCTTAGCACCACCACTTGGAGCGTATGCTTCGTTTTTAGCCGCGATCTTTGGTGTGACATTGTTGAAGTCAATTTTCCTGTTCTCGATCTTAATTTTGCCACCGCCAGGTTTATATGTGGCGTTATCCAGGGATCCGATCTTTGACTTCACTGCTTTGATGTTGGGAGATGGTGCACTGCCAACTTGTACCTTGTTCATAGGTACCTCTGTAACATTAATAAGCCAAATTAGAATTTCGTGACTTTTGTTTTCATGTAACCGTGTATCTGTATAATGTGATCTATTCAATTATATCAAATTGATGATTATATCAGTGTCTCATCAGTATTATTTTTTAATAATAGATCACGAAGGTTTCAATAACATTTTGACAGGTAAACACACAATTCAATAAAAGAAATTTCAAAGTATGTGTGTGTGGACCGGTATATGTTATGCATGACTTACTTTTCTTTTCTGTAGGTGTTGGATTTTCTGGTGTCTTGGCAGTTGCACTTTTGCTCGAAGAACGAGAAAGACTCTGTTTCAGGCTGTTGCTTGATTTTTCTTTCATTGGCAGCTTGCTTGGGATTTTCTTGTTCGGTGAACCGGGAGACCCATTAATGTCCTAAGTACAAATTTTCATTCTAATATAAAAATGTAATACAACATTAATGGGGAATAGAGGTTGGAGCCTCCTACTAGATGGGTGGGTGATATTACGAAAACAGCGCGAATCAGCTGAATTCGATTAGCACAGGACCAAAGTACATACATGGCGCTCTTAGGAGGAAGATTATACCTTGCATTGGGAGCAGAGTGCCTGGAATAATGATGATGAAAAGATAATACAAAATTAAACAGGTGACATTTAAGTTTTTGGATAAATTTCAGCAAAAATAGGTACGTACATTTCCTTGTGTAGATTCGTCAACACCGCTATCGTTGTCTCCATCTGAAAAAGTAATTTGATATATAAGTCATTTATTAAAAAAAGACTTAAACTAACAAAATAGCAAATAAGATTAGGGACCGGCTCATTAAAATTATGTAGGTCAAATATTGTTATTAATAATGTTACCTTTCGGGCGTATTTTTGGTGCCGAAGCTGCTTTACGTGGAGTTGATTTTTTAGAATCTGCAGGAGTGATGGATGTATTTAATTCATTTGGTTTCCTTTGTACCGGCATTGGCGGCTTTGTTTCTACGATTGGGGATTTTGGAGCAGTTTTAGTTGGAGTGGCAACAGGTTTCATATCTTTTCCAGGATCAGCTAACGGTTTGCCTTCTACTTTTGGTGTTTTAGGACGTTGTGGTTCTGGAGTTATGCTTTGAGATTTGTTCGACAACGGACTTTGTGATACCTGTCTAGGCTCCGGTGAATCTTCACTTCTAGTCAAGGAAGGTGAACGGTCAGACATGTCAATTTTATTTTGATTTTGAGTTGGTGGTGGAATAGAACCATTTTTTAAAGAAGTCGCATTGTTTTGCAATATGACATCATCATCGTCATCCGTTTTTTTCTTGATAGTAGGAAGAGAACCAATAAAAGATTCTGTCATTTTTGATCCAGATAGACGAGACTCTGGTCGGTCAGGAATGTCTTTACCGACTTCATTGGATGTTTCTGTCCGGAGGCTTTCTTGAGACCCAGGAACATTTTCCCTGCTTTCGATTTTTCCTTCTTGAATCAAACCGAGTCCTGGGCCTGGAGTCCTAATAGCGGGCTCTTCATTTCGGCTACCTAACGCGCTGACCGACTTTCGCCGATCATCGTGTGCTTTAAGAATATTGGGTGCACCAGGAGCCGCTGCAATGCTATAGCTCCGGCCTTTAGGGATGCCAGCCATTTCAACGCCATTTTCTGTGTGCTTTGCAATTTGGTTTGGTTGGTCATTGTTTGTGAAGCTTTGGTTCTCCAGATTGGTTGGCTTATTTTGATAGGCGTTCGTAGGATCTAGTCCACGCAAGGAACCTTGTGATGGTTGTCTAGGTAGCTGAGCAGGTACAGGGCCTGTTACCCCGTTTTTTGGAGGCCCGTTAGCGGGTTGCACAGGTAAACGAATGGCGTCAGGCGTAGTAGCTCCAAACTGGGGGGGCTGTCTCGGGCCAAATTGTAAATTGTTCGGAGGTGGAACTCTTTGAGGTGGCTGCCCAGATGTTGGTGACTGCAAAAGTCGTGGACCCTGTGGTGCAATAGACTGAGGTCCAAATGGACGCAACGGTGGAGGTCGAGCTTGTGGTGAGCCAGCTGGGCTCTGGGGTAGTGGGCCTCGCGGTGCTGGTGTACCAGGCCTTATGCCAAACTGCGGTGGGGCGGTTACGGGTCCTCCTGGTTGAAACTGCGGCCTTGCTTGAGCTTGTGGAACTCCTGGAACTCCTGGGCGCGGTGGCAATTGAAACGATGACCTCGAATCAGCTCTAGCAAGCGGCGGTCGAAGAGGAGGCTGTGTCGGGGCGGACGACTCCGAGCCAAGTGAACCCACACTCGGAGGACGAGTCTCCACTGGTGCCTAATAAGTAAATGAAAATTACAGAACCTCGAAAAGTTTAATACTTTTTCTGTTAAAAAGTTTAAAGCTAAGATTTCAATTTAGATAAACGATAGATAACAGTGACTCGCACATAAACTTTTAACCATTATGCAGCATTAGTAAAAGAATGAATTTGTAGTGAGTTAATGTTAAACATTCCTTTGCATGTCTTTCGAGTAAGGACATGTGTGTGTGTCTAAAGTACTTAAGTGAATAGAATAAAAATGTACTGTTTCTATTCTATTTTACTTACTCTATCGTTTATGACTATCCATCTATTACACCATAATATCGAATCCCGAACTAGGATATTCCATCCAGATATAGCAAATATTGGCGATTTTAGCAAATCCACGAAATAGAAGTGATTGAACACGATAAAGCGGTGGGCGGCGACGCGAGCGCTGTCACCGCCCGCACTCCACCCGGAGTCCGGACCAAAACAAACCGAATCGAATCATTCCAAGAAAACAAAATCAAGATTCAGGAGATATAACAAACCTACCTACCTACTTAGTAATTGCTACATCTCATGTTTGAAGTCCGTTTTATGTTGTCCAACTACGCAATAAGTTTTATTTTTAAACTAAAAGAAAACGTCCTCTTTTATTCCATTCTTTTAATACTTGGCGAGTTTTGTTATTGTTCCTTCAAAATAGAAGTCCAAGACTCTTTTGTGTGAAATACTTGAAGCCTGCTTTCCCGCTCTTGCGACAGCGGTATTTCGATATTGCCATATTCAGTGCCTAGACACACGTTTATATTCGTTTAACAAGCCTAAACGGTTCGGTTTTTGTACCCGAAAAATGGTGCACAGTGCTTCCGTGTTCGCCTGCTGTTGAGCTCCGTGCATCGCAGATACGGCCTGTCACGAACTCGGCCACTGGGTCAACAAGCTATCGCCGGATAAAAAATATGGGCCCTCCAATACTGTTTACTATGAAATATACTTTTTAAAGCTACTTTTTAATAAAAATATTTCTGCCATTGCAAAAAGAACTATCTGACCATCATGTTTATTATGTTTTAGGTATCGATATTGCTTGCTCATTACAATTAAGGCTGTGAGGTTAAAGCACTGATTACTATAATTCTGAATTAAATAATAATTTTGCCTTTACAGCCCAACATGTCTAATATCTTTTAATAACCATATACAAATACTACACCGTGGAATGGTTTTCAGGCTGTATGGAATGACAATAAAGTGGCTTTGTCTTTATTAGTCACGGTAGAGACCTATAACACTTACATACTTGTACTTATGAATTGTAAGTCATGTCATTCCAAGTAAGTAAATGTCAATTTTGCGTTGTTTTATTTTTATCTTTGGATTATTTTTATCTATAAGTCCAGATAAGATAGAAAATAAAATTTTAAACCAATTTGACCCACTTTATAAAGCTGTAAAACTAAATAATATCAAGTGTTTTTCCACAAAAGATTAAATATGTTAACATTTTTACAAAAATCAATGTGCTAGTAATTTTAACAGAAGATTTGTTTTGTTTGTCTAATATAAATAATATGAATGACTGATGTCTTTGTCTTGGTTTTAAATATAAGTATTGGACAACATCACATACCTAAATTGCTCGAATCTTAATGTAGCTAAAGCACTTCTGCAGAAACAACACGGTACCACAACACCCAGAACTGAGACTTTATTGGCCTTATTAAAAAAAGATAGACAAGGTTTAAAAATAACCAAAGAAAGAAAATGTTGACACATCAGACCAGGGCCCTAACCATGAACTGTTAAAACAATCACAAATCTGTCAAACATTATCATTTCTGTCAAATTTTGTATGAAATGACGTACCAAAATTGACAGATTTGACAACTTTGAGATTGTTTTAAGAGTTCATGGTTAAGGCCCAGGCTCGGTAATAATGACTTACATTTTAAAATTGGTTCGCTAATCTTTAGACAGTGTTTAAACCTAGTCTATCTTTTTTGTTATAAGGCCATATATGTTTGTTTTCTAAATTTACCGGACCAGGAATCAAACCCAGGACCTCAGACATGGCGACGCCAAGTCCAGCGTGCTTGCCTCTTGGTTACGGAGGTCGTACAACACACATTTAATTGTTTTTTACAACTGCAACAACACTAATCCCGTGTAGCTGTTTTTTTCTAGAGATTTCGGTTAACTATAAGCCATACCAATGCAAAGAAACCATAATGTAGTCATAAACGCCCGGGCACAGCACAGGAGACTTATTTTTGAAGCATTAGAATTCTAATTCGCATACGAAATCCTTGGAATCGTATACGAATTCATAGAGAAATGTAAAGGTTTTTTTTAGATTTCGTATGCGATTAAAAATTGGAATGATTCAAAAATATGGCTTCAGGTAGTCGGCCCATCGCGTGCGCTCGCGATGCTTTCTGCGCTCGTCAAACCGAACTGACAAATTTACATCGGTATACTGTAAAATTCGCGAAACCTACGTTTAACACCGGCGTGATATTGCATGGCTGCATATTTATTTATGTTAATACACTCGTCTAGTCAGTATCAGTTTGATATCTATCTTTACAGCCTTTATCTATACCATCCATAACAGTATTGAGGTAGGAATATTTGACTTTGAATATTGATTCTCATAGAAATTTAGAATACTTAATGCGCAGACAAAATATCACGAAAAATCAATTGCACGCACACGTAAAGCATTAGAACAAACGATTACAATTCTACGGAAACAAAAGTAAAACAAATGCTGAATCAAATTACGAACAAAAAGTTGTTATAATTTGTTAGAAAAATAAAAGCAAATAACTGTTGATGTGAGCCCCTATAAGCAATTTGGTGAAGTTGCGCTGAACTAATTTGGCTTATTTATTAGGTCGTAGCAGCCAACAGCCTGACGTAACGCCTAATTCAGCAACTTCCCCGGCTTGTAATTTTTGGCTTAAACATTCAACTTATCGCGATGAACAAGTGTTCCAATTGATTACTTAATAGGGCCAAAGTGTCTGAAAGGCAGCTTTCGTTTATTCTACAAAATGTTTACGAGTTTTCGCCGTGCTGAATCGTTAACAATTCTTTCGCACCTTTTGAAAGTCGTAAGGCAACAATGAGTGAGCGAAATTGCGTTCTTTCAATAGTAAAATGCTGTGTCAAAGCCGAATTTGCCGCAAGAAGGCTATTACTGAGACAATGAGGATTAAACAAATATTCTAATAATCATATTGCGGTATTTTTTAATTTCAAATTGTGTTTAAGACATTTATTCTCAACATCTCGATTCAAAAAAAGTAAACACTCAGTAGGGTTTCATTATTTTTGTACATAAAGTTTCCAACAACACTGGGTGGTTGTAAGTACATTAAGGTGCAAGGTGCAAGTTGGCACTCTGTGCTTTCGAGAGTCCACGAGCTTACCCGAATCGCGCTGTTAGCTTCCATACTTCTAGCTACTAAACCTTTATATCTTCAGACAGTAAACAGAGGATTGTATGTCATAATTCTTCACTCGACGAGGCGATCGCTTATTTGCGACGTCTCCTTGAAACTATAAAAGACAGTAAACATTTTATTAGCCACGAATTTTTATTGTCAAACTACTCGCTATTGTGTGGTGCCTTGGCTGACGCATCGACGGTTGTTATGCGTTCTTTTTTACACTCGTAGGCCAATAAGTGGCTACTGTTCTAATAAATCTACAATTTATACCTACAAAAGGTGCAATTCTAAGTCTAAATCCGCAAAACGACAGTTGAAGGATTAACTAAATGTACCGACGCAAGATGAACGTCTTCTGAGGAATGCTGTAAGGCGTACTCAACTAGTTACTTCAAAAAGATTGCCTGCAAAATCTATTTATCAATAATTAATAAGAATCATTTTATGTTTACACAATTTTATGTATTGATAATAAACATGAAAATGAAAAAGCAGAGTCAAAATCTAAACTATAAGATATGAATATATATATATGATATATTTACACCTTCTAAACTTGAGTTCTTAGTTTGAGATCAATGTAAAACGAATAATTTACAGCTGACATTTCACTTTGATTGGTTTACGTTATTAGCACATTGAAGGCTAAAAGCAATTGTACCAAATAAGTTAGAATTACGGCCTAACTACAAAAAGATAGACAAGGTTTGAACACTTGTATAAAGATTAGTCAACCAATTAAAAATGTTTGTTAATATTATGTCTCGAATGTCTGATGTGTCAAAATTTTATAAATAGGGATGTTATCATGTAATGTATCAGTATGTCATGTCACAAATTACGTATAGCGCCGCGGCGCGCTTCTATTTTTAACCGACTTCAAAAAAAGGAGGAGGTTCTCAATTCGTCTGAATGTTGTTTTTTTTTGTATGTTTGTTACGCGATTACGCCGTCAATTATGAACCGATTTCAAAATTTCTTTTTTAGGTTGAAAGGATATACTCCCGAGGTGATCCCATTTACACCAAGTCAGATTCTGATGATGGGATCACTGGGAAATCGAGGGCAACCCTCAATTTTTATAGGCACCCATAATGTTTTGCATATATTTTCTGACTCAATGCTAATTTTTGGGTCCGGTAATCATGATGTCATGTTGCTGACCTGATGATGGATGCCACAGAACTCCTTAACGGATAGGAGTTAGAAGAAACTACTTCAATTTGTCGACAGAACGTATTTCGCAGTGTGTCGTATGAGGTACCAGACCGCCAATTTTTATTTACTGGGGGTGTACCCGCACACCCAGTAACGAAAAAAAAATTAAAAGTTCCTTTCTTAAATTGACTTGTTATTTAACGCAAGACCTTATCCTATGGTTACGACACCAAAAAAGCCGCCGTTCTGGTTAGAGTGTAGGTAAACCCTTTTCTTAAGACTTAAAAATTTTCGTCGAAAAATTGACCCTATATAACACCTTATTTTTATCATACCATTAGATGGGGGGTCCATAGAGGACCAATATTAGTTAAGGTTACTTTGCTGTAAAGTCATTTTTGGCGAAGTTAGGAGGGAAAAAATATAGGACTTAACACTTAAAATTGTGAAATAAAATAAGTTTTATAAAAAACTAAAAACCGACTTCAAAATGAAACTAAAAAGCGAAAAATAATATTGACTAAAACATACCTAATCAGTACTTTTTGGAGTCGGTGTGAATGAACACATTTTAACTCTCGATGGCTGGCACCGACTCCAAAAAGAACTGATTAGGTATGTTTTAGTCAATATTATTTTTCGCTTTTTAGTTGAATTTTGAAGTCGGTTTTTAGTTTTTTATGTGGTCATGTCATGTGGTGAGAAATAAACAATTTTATTATTATGTATTTATTTATTATTTTAAATTGGTTGACTAATTATAAAGCCAAGTAAGGCCATAAGATTTTACATTTTTTAATTAGATTTTTTGGGTCGGAAGAAAGCAAATAGCCTAACTTATCCATCAATTTTATTATTTTTACCTTTTTGTATGTATGTAAGTATGTATGTAATCCATTAACAACATAATGATGATTGACTTGGTACGCACTGAGTTAGTACCTACCTAATTAAGTAATTTAAATCCGTGTAGAAAAAGTCGAATCAAGTAACATGGATTTGATGCCTCAGACTGCAAATTGATTCTTTAAATCTTGTTTTAAGTATCCTTTAAAGTTCACATTTTACGCAGTCGGGTTTTTAATTTATTAATTAATTTTTAGGGTTTTGGTTTTGCTAAAGATATTATGCTCTAAGAATCATATGCATTACATTAATTGAGATGCGGGTCTTGTATTGTATTTCTTAAATAAATAAAACGAAGTAAATTATTTAACTCAATATTATAATTTTGTCCTCCTGTTGTCCTGGTGAAAGCTACAAAATGAGGGAAAATAATGAATTGTTTCAACCACAACACCAATCACTTGTAAACTAAAGTCAATATTTTTCATATTTAAGCATTTAAACCTGTAGTATGGGAACTGGATATTAGTTGAACGGTGAAAACGCTTCTACAGGATGTTGTTGATATAAAAAGAACTTTGACTATGTGTAGTGTCCTCTTATGGACACACAACACAGGCACTGTTAACAATACTACATGATATCGGCTCGCTTGCTATGCACCGCGTCTTTACTCCGCGCCTCTCACTTGCCAACTGCCCGAGCGCGCCCCAACCCGTCGCGCGGGTGACTGTGCCTGCGCAGTGCTTAGCCGAGACGACAGATGTCACAGATGTCTATGTATCTATATTGTGATGTTTATGCCAATACACTACATCTCTCCCTTGTTTTAAATTAATGTCTTTTCCCTATATTCTAGTCATCATGTGATTCGCCTCACTTAAGAAGAAAAGCAAGAATCACGCTATATGTTACATTAAAGCCATTTACCTCCAATCATGTATGTTATTTTTTAATCATCATTCATAAATTCAACTAACACTTTTATATAAATTATTTAAGCATTAATACTATGTGATTGTTGTTTTGTCATTTACTTTTACAATCTTACCCTCTTTCTCATCGATCTCCTGTCCAGTTCCCATTTCTATAAAGGAAACCTTAATGCCAGAACAATCGCTCACTTGTCATTAAACCCTCTACTTTTCTTTTTAAAGTAAACTATATCTCCACATTCAGGTCGCTATTTTCAGCGCGTCTCTTCTTGTCCTTGTATTCTTTTCCCTTTTCCTTGTGTTGTTTGTCTTTGTCTTTTATTTCTCGATCCTCGGGCTGATGTCATGTCTTGTATCTGCAGGCAGTTTATCTCGGATCTGTCTACACAAGAATAATTCGGCGGGTGTTTGTCATGTCACCGTATGAGGGGTACTATTATACATGACTAAATTCTCCCGCAGAGCCTCTGTTCAGTTTTTCTGTTAGGCCTGGGCAATTTAAAACGTTTCAATATTTTTTCTGGAATAACTTTGCTGGTCCCGCAAAGCAAAGCAAAATCTCTTCATGAAAATAAAGGTAGGTAATTCGTTTTTAGAGATTTTGTAGTTAGCTACTGTTTCGTCCTATTGTCCGCTGTACAACCAACGAACAAGAATGTTTAACTATTTCCTTTAACCGTATTGCAACCAATCTAGTTTGTTCAACTCTGTGTATAAATTGGGTGAAACATGTAATAGTTTGCAAAGCCTTGACATGGAATCCGTGATATTGCTAGTGACGGGGCTATAGTTAACCTTAATTTTCTAGGATTGCATTCTTAAAACCCATCGTTTAAAGCGAGAATATTATTTCTAAGGTCAATCATTTCTACATTATTTCGAATACTCATCGTGTACTCTTTACATGTCCATCAAAATCTGTAATCCAGACTCAATAAAAATATTAACAAGGAAACCACTTAAATTATTAAACTCAAAGTTTTTTTTTTTAATTTAAGATATTACTGTACTTTAAATGAATGCTTAAACGACCAATTATAAAACTAATTAATCTTCTAATTACAGTGCCCTATAGGGCCCCTAATGTCTTATAACTTTAGTCATCTAAGTTTTAGTTCATAATGGACGCAATAAACGTGTGGGTATTGAGTATTAAGGGTTTATGATCCGTTACCAATGTATTTTTTTTTTTTTTTTTTGCCTATGAGCATGGTAAAATGGTCCCCGCTACGGCCCATACCGAAGCCAAAGCTTCTTTTTTGGTTTGGCAAATGTTTTATTTCCAATACCGATTATGACAGGTCCATTATCGATTCGGGCAAGCACGGCCCCTAAAGCGACCCGTTTGCATCTCCTAGAACTACAGCTTTTTGGATTATAGTTTCTTAAATTCTGCACATCCACTAATATGTGCTATGCCTTTCTTTTTTTTTTTTTTTGAAAATTTCGAGTGCAAAGTTGATGCCAACATCATCCTTATAAATCTGAACAATCATTTTTAAGATATAAAAGTGGTTATATCTCTCGATACGGGGTTTATCTCTATATGGTGGACTCACTGATGGTACTGAATTGTCGACTGGTATTTTCACTAGAATATCTCGAAACTTTGAAAACGGTTGACCCTCCACGGAATTTTATATTTACATTAATCTTAAGGACCCCTAATAAAGTTTCTGTCGCACTCTCTAGTAGATTACGAGTGGCTTCTTTAATGACGTAAAATTTCGCATTTTGAACCCGGTCACCAACTCTCAAATCTGCCTGGAAAGACCCCAGTAGCGTCAAGGGTTTCACACTTCCATAAGGCAGACAGTTTTCCTAAATTCCTGCGGCTTTGTACGTGCCAATAGCTAAAAAATATCAGGATTGTTGAAAATAGCAGTCGCCCTTAAGGCACTATTGTTAAAATTGTTTTAAGCTTATGTTTCTTTTGTAAGTTTTTGCATTATTTACTATAAAATTCCATTGTTTATCACATCAATCTTAACATAGTAGCTGTTCGTACTGTATTAAATATGATATTGTCATCAGTGGAGACTTTATTGGTTTATGATCTAAATTTATATTTTTATTTATATGTTACTATGTACTGTTTGTTTCCCTGCAATAAATAAAATAAAATAAAAATACCATCGAAACAAGTACCACTATTTATGTTGAATATAATGTAGTCTATTTTACTGGTCGATGCGGTTTCAAGCGATTCGCCTACGCTATTAATCCTTCTAAATCTCTTCAACTCACTTCCTTTGTAGTCTTTTCTCCTTTTCTTGTTTTATTTGTGGATTCTAATAATTTTTTTTTTTGTTTGTCATTGTCTGCAAGATGTGAATGGCCCGTTATTCCGCATTTTAAACATGCTTTGTTCTTTGCTGGACAGGTAACATTTGGTGCAAAATCTTTAAATCTACCACATCTGCTACCGCCTGCTATTTTAGATTTGTTTCGGTTTGTGTCTGGATAAGAGTTCGAAGTTATTCGGTTCAGTCCATGAGATTCTGCCGGAGATTACGCACGCCGCACACATTCAGCGCATACTTATGACGACACGTAGACTTCATGGCAAACACACCTTGTGCGCCCATGTTGACATGTCATAGTCATACTGTGCAATTTAGTGCTATACCAGTAAGACTCCGTAATTATTTGCAAGGTGTGCACTAAGTTTTCATCGATATCCACAATTTAATGCTTTTATCATAAGTCTCATAATGCAATTTAATGCATAGCCGCAATTTAAATTCATAACAAACCGCAATTTAATGCAAAGTCGCAATTTAATGCAGAGCCGCAATTTAATGCAGAGCCGCAATTTAATGCCAATGCTCAACCGCAATTTAATGCCAATCCTCAACCGCAATTTAATGCAGAGCCGCAATTTAATGCCAATGCTCAACCGCAATTTAATGCCAATGCAGAGCCGCAATTTAATGCCAATGCTCAACCGCAATTTAATGCCAATGCTCAACTGCAATTTAATGCCAATGCTCAACCGCAATTTAATAACAATGCTCAACCGCAATTTAATGCAGAGCCGCAATTTAATGCCCAGTCGCAATTAAATGAGTTCGCAATTTAATGCCCAGTCGCAATTAAATGAGTTCGCAATTTAATGCCCAGTCGCAATTAAATGAGTTCGCAATTTAATGCCCAGTCGCAATTAAATGAGTTCGCAATTTAATGCACAGTCGCAATTTAATGCCCAGTGGCAATTAAATGAGTTCGCAATTTAATGCCCAGTCGCAATTTAATGCCCAGTCGCAATTAAATGAGTTCGCAATTTAATGCACAGTCGCAATTTAATGCCCAGTGGCAATTAAATGAGTTCGCAATTTAATGCCCAGTCGCAATTAAATGAGTTCGCAATTTAATGCCCAGTCGCAATTAAATGATTTCGCAATTTAATGCACAGTCGCAATTTAATGCCCAGTGGCAATTAAATGAGTTCGCAATTTAATGCCCAGTCGCAATTAAATGAGTTCGCAATTTAATGCACAGTCGCAATTTAATGCCCAGTGGCAATTAAATGAGTTCGCAATTTAATGCCCAGTCGCAATTAAATGAGTTCGCAATTTAATGCCCAGTCGCAATTTAATGTAGTCGCAGTTTAATGCAAAACCGCAATTTAATGCAGAGTTTATACCAATCGCGATTAAATGCAGGTCTCAATATCACCTGCAACTGAACGCGTGATTCCACTCACTCGCTATTGAATGCATGATTCAATACACTCGGATTTTAATGCAAAACCGCAATTTAATGCAGAGTTTATATCAATCGCGATTAAATGCAGGTCTCAATATCACCTGCAACTGAACGCGTCATTCCACTCACTCGCTATTGAATGCATGATTCAATACACTCGCAATTGAATGCATAACTCGACACTGTTCACAACTGAATGAATTAATACCATATCAATCGCAATTAAATGCAAAAACTCTGCAATTGAATGCACGATTCAACTCACTCGCAATTGAATGTATAACTCGACACTATTCGCAATCGAATACATTAATAACCTTTCCATTTTTTTTTTATCAAATTGCAACGGTAAAGATTTCATTTCACAATATTTTATTCGCAATTAAATGCATTGTTTATCTTACTACCGATTGGCACGACCTGTATAATTAACTTGATTACTTTCAAGAATTCGACGTTATGAATATATTATGTCGAATCTTAGGTTCCCAGAATAGAATAGAAACAATTACCATTTCTTGTCATGACTCAGAAATTATAGAAAGACTTTATTGTAATATCATTAAAGAAAGAATAAAGTTACTCAAGAACCAAGTTAATAATGCGGATAATAATTTTATTCTAATTTCCAGGCTAGGTAAGTTCCAACAAATAAATCTCGGTCTAAAGTTGGTATGCTATCTTTTTATAAACAACAGTATGACGCTATTAAAATATCAAAACGAAAGATGAAGGCAGTAGGTTAGAGTGATTTAATTTTAATCATTAAACGATAATATAACTTGAAATTATTTTATTTCACTACAACAGGTTGCATTTTTTCTTTTTTCTATGGTAGGTTGTATTTGCCTACCTGTTTATGTTTACACTACGTAACCCACAGTCAACAATATGGAATAGGCATCCGGCAATAACTTAAGATGCTTGTAAGTTGAATTGTTTTAAAATAAATCAAATAACAAAACGTATTTAACTTTAAATCAGTTTTGGCAGAGAAAATGTAGTCCTGCTCCTGACCTTAAATGATTCCAACTTATATGGAACGAAAGGTCAAAGATGCGAATACGACAGTATAACTTTTCAATCCTTAGTATTTAGAACTGAATGACAACAAAACCATGACAATGTTACGATGCACCCTTCGGGCGCTTCGTTGTTTTTATTACCCGACTGTCAACGAGGGTTATTTACTTTAACTTGTTTATCCGATTATACTTCGGATTCCGGGAATGTATTGCAAAAATAATTATTTGTTCGTTTAAACACAATGACATGATATAATGCCACGCGCCATAAGGGTGTAAAAATATAGAAATACCTACACTTCCTTCCTTTCTTTTTATATATATTTTTTTGTACTTACAGACATGCTGTTTAAATTTTACTCGTCGCCACATGTAGTGTCCTCTTATGGACACACAACACAGGCACTGTTAACAATACTACATGATATCGGCTCGCTTGCTATGCACCGCGTCTTTACTCCGCGCCTCTCACTTGCCAACTGCCCGAGCGCGCCCCAACCCGTCGCGCGGGTGACTGTGCCTGCGCAGTGCTTAGCCGAGACGACAGATGTCACAGATGTCTATGTATCTATATTGTGATGTTTATGCCAATACACTACACTATGGATCAATTATTCCCTTTACGAAAATTTACGAAATCAGAATATATTGATTCCCCGGGTATTGCTGTTATCGGGGGAACTCGGGAAAAAAACCCGTCCTATACACAAAAATATTGTATTTGAGCACAAATCAGCCCTTATGAGTAAGTGCGTTTTTTTTTATTTCGCCTTGTATTCTTACTTAACCATTCTAGTGTACTACTACACCTGAAGACCAACAAATATAATAAGGTAATAATTGTGATATTATCTTTGACTTGAATTCCTGATGTATTGTTCAAAATCGTCTGTTCCGTTTCATTGACTTAAATTAGTTTTTTTCTGTAAGTGTACATGAGTCACCTCTTGAGACTTACTGATATTACCTACTATATTTCTATTCAAGTGCGTAAGTTTTACGACATTATGTGTCATTGCACAACTTGAAATCATACGTGTGACGTAAATTGAACTCGGGCTGTTAAATAAAATGCAATAAATTGTATTATGATTAGGTATTGGTGGATTCAGAATACTAAAAATAAATATATTTAATGTGTGATGCTCTTGAATTACCATTGTTTGCACTATATGTTGTTTTGAAATAAAATGGAATGGCAGTATTTTTTGTGTTTTATAGGATACTAGCTGTGCCCGCAACTTCGTTTGCGTGAACTACAGGATGATTGCCATACTATTGCCATATCAAGCAACGCTGTGGACTGCGTGAAGCACTATTTGTTAAGAAAAGAGCCTTTTACTAAGACTAATAATCAGTTATTTATGAGTCATGGAATGTTAAAATTATTCGCACCGACTCCAAATAGTACTGATTAGGTATGTTTTAGTCAATACAATTTGTTTGCGTTTTAGTTTAATTTAGAAGTCGGTTTTTAGGGTTCCGTACCCAAAGGGTAAAACGGGACCCTATTACTAAGACTTCGCTGTCCGTCTGTCTGTCTGTCTGTCCGTCTGTCACCAGGCTGTATCTCATGATCCGTGATAGTTTAGACAGGTGAAATTTTCACAGATGATGTATTTCAATTGCCGCTTTAACAACAAATACTAAAAACCAGAATTCATTAAATATTTAATGGGGCTCCCATACAACAAACGATTTTTTGCTCGTTTTATAGATAATGGTACGGAACCCTTTGTGCGCGAGTCCGACTCGCACTTGGCCGGTTTTTAGTTTATATGAAACTAAGTATTTTATTAACGTTTAGTGGTAAGCCCTTTACAAAAAAATACCATTACGAAACTATTATCATCATTGGGTCGGTTAGATAGAGGTCGCTAAAAGATGTTTAACAGAAGTGAGGTCCAGTTAAAAGTAAGCCTGCCATTCTTGTGTCGTAACCACAGTTTATCTTTCGTTCTTATAATTTATTACACAGACTTTGAGAAGGCCTTTGATCGCGTGGATCACCTTGTACTTCTTGACAAACTTCAGCGGTTGGGGATTCATGGAGATCTTCTTCGGTGGGTTTAATCTTATTTAGCTAATCGTTCTCAAGCAGTCGTGGTGGGAGGCTTTAAATCAAATTTCATCAACATACCTACAGGTGTCCCCCAAGGTTCGCATCTTGGACCTCTATTTTACAACGCGTACCTCTATGACATCTCAGACTGTTTCAGGAATTCAAAGCATCTAATGTACGCAGACGACAAAAATATCTAATTCTCAAAATTAAAAATCCATATGATTGTCAACTCTTGCAGTCTGATCTAAATAACCTTTGCGACTTCTATGACAGGAACAGGATCACTATTAACGTCAACAAATGCCAATGTATTGCGTACACGCGGAAGAAAAACCCTGTTTTGTTTAATTACCATTTTAATGACACCCTTATTAACAGAGTAAATATTGTTAGGGATCTCGGTGTAATTTTTGACACGAAATTTACAATGGCCAATCACATCGACAGCATAGCGGACAGGGCTTACAAAAACTTGGGTTTCGTTTTGCGGGCTTGTAGGCCTTTCCGTGATGTTTCTACTGTAAAGATGGTCTACTTTGCGTACGTCCGAAGTATCCTGGAGTACGCTTGCTCAGTCTGGTCACCGCTATACAATATCTACAGTGATCGGTTAGAGCGTATTCAGAAGAAGTTCGTTAACCATCTGAACTATCGTCTCCGTGTGTCAACTGAGTCTTACTTGGACGGGTGCAATCATCATAATCTTTTGACTCTCAGAGAGAGGCGTAATATTATATGTGCCTATTATATGACATCCTGAACGGTCGTATTGATAGCGAGGAGCTAGTGGAGGGTGTCGCGCTCCGCACGCCGGCGCGCCGCACGCGCCACACGCCCCTGCTACACGTCCCGACACACGCTACTAACTATGCCAAAAACTCGGTACTTGCGCGCATTGCTAAAACCTATAACACAAGCTTTAGTGACGTGGATATCTTCAATTACTCAAAAAATACATTTAAAACTCATCTAATTAAAAAGTTAAAACAATCCTAACTAGCAAAGTTGGTACCTACACTGAAACTGCGGGCGTAATCACTAATCTCTAATGCCTAACGCTGGTTTTTCTCTGTGGGGTGTAATGCGTCTGGAGATAAACATATATATCCTTATGCATGCGACTCAGACCTCTCAGACTACTACCTACTGTATACCTATTGTTGTGCCTCATGGTGAAGGGCCGGCTTGACAGATAGATTTTTTAAAAATTGTAAATGTACATGCGTAAAATGTCAATTTAAATCTAAATTAACTAATTAAATGTGTAAAGTTAGAAATTTGTTTGTTTCAATTGCTATTAAGATAAATGATACCTACAGTTTGGGGTTGTATTTGTATTTGTACTTTCTATGTTCAATTTTCTATGTTCAATTTTCATAATGCGTAGATGTTGATTCTCACTTTTTAACAAATTAATATTGACTATGTTCACTACAGTCTTACTAACTGTTCATCATCATCATCACCAGCCTATATTAGTCCACTGCTGGACCCAGGCCTCTCCAAAAGGAGGATTTGCCATAATCGCCACGCTTGGCAGGCGGGTTGGCGATCGCAGTTTGGCCAATGGTGGAAAGGAGACGCTGCTGCCCGTCTTCTTGTGGCGGTTCTCCTGTAGTCGCCTCTTACGACACCCATAGGAAGAGAAGGGGTGGTGCTATTCTTTTTAAGTGCCGGCACCACACGATACTAACTGTTAACTTAAGGAAAACCTATTATTAGCCTTATTATTGAATTATTTAAGTAGAATTTAAGCACAACTGTAACGCTGTTGGTTTTCTAAATAAATAAAATAAAAATATATATTTTTTTAAACTTATATTTTTTTCTCGTTTTTGGGTGCGTTGGTTTACACCCCCAATAAATAAAATTGCTGTCAGTACCTTGTCAGCGATACGTTTGCCCAATACACTGCAAAATATTATCTGTCGACGTCTGTTAAGGATTTTTGTGACTTTCATCTTCAGCTCAGCAGTATGATATGATAACTGACAGACGCAAACATCTGAATAAGTTATTTAAAGTTGACGAACACACTCAAGATATGCCTACATTCTTCGAGAATTTTCTTTGATTTCCGTGTAATTCCTCCATCAGATCCTAACTTGGTGAAAATGGTACCACCTCGGGAGTATACTCTTTAAAAAAAAGGAATTTGGATATCTGTTCATAATTGACGGAATAATCGCGTAACAAACATACAACATAAAAAAAACATTCAGACGAATTGAGAACCTCCTCCTTTTTTAAATCGGTTAAAAATATCTTCAATGTAATAAGGTTTAATAAAGTAATAGATTTTCGGTTCCTTCTTATTCTATATTGGAATCAATCCTTCCAGTGTCATTTTGCCATGAGTTTTTTAGCAGGCGCGGCGAATTGGAAATGTTTCTTCTGAAACATTTTTTTACCAGCATTAGAATTAAATGAAATAAAGCCTAATATAAGCGCAAGGGTAACCTTAATCTTTTTGTAAAAACCGCAAAGGAATCCGTGCAGTATCTTCGGAGATTAGCAAATACATAAAGCAGACAGACAGACAAACAGACAAGAATTAAAATAATTGCATTTTTGGCTTCAGTATCGATTATAGAGTGCTCCCCAAAAACAATTTTCAAAATATCTTCAATGTACAGACATCGACCCGTTACAGATTTATTATAGTATAGATAAACTGTATGCAGTTGTAAACAAAACTGCACGTTAAAATCTTGGATGTCATAAAGATCGTGGAATAGCTTCCTACTCATAATAACTTTATTCACGTTTTTACTTTTTACGTAGTAACACTAAACCACACCACAATTCCTTGAACAAAGTTCAATAGTTGTAAAACCAAGCCGTATTTGCTCAAGTCGTGGTCATTGAGAAGTGATTCATTTGCCTACTTTTATCGCGTCTTTTACCCAAATGTCATTATTCACCCCATGTTTCGTACGATCATACGATTAGGGGCCACTTACACAATTCTAAGAATACCCACTCATAACTTTCTTTGTTTACAGACTACTTTCTACACTACTACTACATTTCCTGAAATACGTCTCTTGCGTGAAATGAATACGCATTCCTAAATTTAAATTAATTTACCGTAGACTTGAAAAATAACCCGCATGCTTAAAATTGAAAGACTGCGTCATAGGATGATACTCGTATGTTCTCGTACTGTTTATATGCTAAAATAACAGTGTTGGTTCGAATATTCCAAATTATGTCTCGTTTTACTTTTGGCACTCTTTCTGAGCTATTTTTATTATGCACACTGTTAGTTTATCACAAGTATGAACACAGAAAGAGAAAAGATCGTTCACAATTCAGTTTTTTTTCACAGCACGTGCATAATCAATTTACTTTGCGTTAAATCACGTCATTCAGTCGTTATGAGGTACGCTATTTTCAATACCACGATCCCTATTTTTTGTGTTTTATAGTCGTAAAATAAATGTTTGAACCCAATATCTTTTAAATTCGGATTATTGCCAACTTCGATGAACGCACGCTTTAAGCACGTGTAGGAAAATTGTATAGAGATAGAGAGGAATGAGTCGGCATCAGCCACACCTGGGACTAGCCCCACGACCTTCGTTGCGATTACAGATTCATGGTTAATCTACCCTTAATACCATGACCTACAAAAGGGATACTTGTATACTTACGATGTGATGATGTGAAATATTATTTTTTCCTCAAATCATTACAATATTTTGTCCTACAAGATCATATCTCTCGGGCTTACAATCGAACATAAGTTTTCATATCATTTGATTAAAAGAAAAATGGCAATACAAAAAACAAGATAAAGTAGGCAATTGTTACCAAAATTCATACAATCAATTAAGTTCTATATTTAGATAAAAAAACGTTATGCCTTTATAAGTTTTATGTGAAAAAGAGACCGCGAGCTGGTTGAATTTTATTCGTCGCATAGTATTGCGGTAAACGGGAAATGTAATGGAAAGCAATATTTTACAATTAAAATTATTCAAGCGACCTTGAGTTCTGTTATTGTTTATCGATGATTCGACTCTACAAATTGTGACCGCGCATAATTTTAGCATCTTAGTAATATGTTTAGTTTCAGTGTATTTATTTTTGTTAGCTATAATTTAATGTGATTGAAAAACATATTGAAAATTGAAAATACGTGATTGAAAATCTAATAATAAGTACCGATTTTTAAAAGACGATAAGGTTATCTCATCTTTAAATAGCTTAGGTAGGGACCAGGAAAGTACCTATGTGAAATCAGGAAAGTGTCATTATATTCTACTCGTAGCATTGTGCGTAAAATATCTTTAGGAATATTACTTCTCAAATAAATCTACGATCAGTCAAAAATATAAATATTAATATGTGTTTACAAGACTTGCTTAGTACGTACATTACCTACATACGTAAATGAAAATAAATTATATAGCGTCAGCGTTTTATGTGATTGATAAGGATAATTTTATAGTTGCCTACTTTACCGGTACAAAATACTATGGTCTGAGCCGAAAACAATGTAATAATACCTAGCCTAGCATAGCCTAGGTTATATTTAGGAACGTCTGCAGATACTTCTGTGTTAGCGTCCATAGGAAAGTAACCAATTGTTTTGTAATATATTTTATTGTTAACTAAAAACTTTCAATCTGGTAAATCTGTTAAATTAAACGTTGTTTTACAACAAACATACACTGCAGTCTTAGATCATGAAACTCAACATGTGTTTATTTCTGAACTAAAACTGCTGAGCACGGATATTACGCATTAGGCTGCCACATTTCTTCGAAAAGTGTATAAATTTGCAGTAACAGAATAGCAGAAAGTTTTACAACTTCACCCTTATTAATAAGTCTAAAAGTGCATTAAAGTAACTATGTGCAAAAATAAAATAATTTTGATTAGTTAAGTATTAACTCGTTCTTAGTCGTGGCGCGCTGTGACCATGAGCCTAAGATCCTTCATCCTACACGTAGGAAGTGTGCTTGTCTTCCTACAGTGCTATCTGAATGATTATTGATTTGATTTTTATTTGATACGAAGGATGTTTTCTCTCACCGCCGAGCAAGTGTTAAAAATCCGTAAGTATAAAGATCGAAGAAGTGGAAGGCGTTACGCTGATTTTCGACCACTGAGATACCACTGCCTGTCCCAAAAACATCGATAAGTACCTATTTTACTTCAAACCATTTTTGTTTTGTGGCTATCATCATCATCATCATTTGCGTTCCCTATTCCAAAGACTTGAAATGACTAACTTTTACCAAATTCATTTTGAATGTATATTATTAATAGTTAAAATTTGCATTATTCTTGTCAAATCTAGATTTTAACATTGTAGTGTTGTACCTATAAAGTTTTATTGGAAATATATCTTTAGCTATTAACAATTGTGCAATGCGGTATAAATATATTATTTATGATAGATTAAAACTTGCACATTAAAAACTGTACGGTATAATTGAGAAGTACTTACGTTAATTAGTCATTTTTCGTCATCACAATGTAGATATTAATTAAAGGGGAACCCCTAAAATTTATTATCTTATTATAATAAATAAATAAATGAATATAGAACAACATCACATACATTGCTCTGATCCTAAGGTAAGTAGCTAAAGCACTTGTGTTATAGAAATCAGAAACAACGACGGTACGACAACACCCATTATGAAATAAGATTAGTAAAATTTAAAACATAAAAGTTATCATAACAAGCAAAGTTTTAGCCTTTCTCACTTTCGTTTAGAATGTCAAATGATTTGTAAGTTTGCTCTTTAGTAATATCACAGAAATATCTACCTCACCGAGCCCCTGTGTACTAACTGTTCATTTTATGTAAAGACTCCCAGCAATTTAACTAATGCATTTCTCGTTAGCTTTTGACATTCAGAATTATTAGGAGCATGCAAATATTTATGTCTATTATTTGGAATACATACCTAGTTATCAAAACATATACCTACACATATTTTAATTCTAATACATTCTAAAGCCTATCAAAACTAAGCGTGCGGTTTAAAAACTTTTGTTCGTTGATAAAATTGTATTAGTTTTTTTGGCACAATTAAGTCGTAGTATTATTTTCTGAAGCTAGAAGTTTTGAAAAAGGCAGGATCAAGTAAAGGTAAATAACCTTTTTAAGGATAGTTTCTAGAAAACAAGATTTTGCGTTGCGTGACTATTGAGATTTTATCGAAAAATTGTATCATGGCATTGTCTCCGATGGGTTTATTGACATCAGGTTTAACTCTTGATAAATCAATGGTCAGACTTCATATACTCGTATATCGACTACATATAGCCGGATAAAGTTTATACCTTAGAAACTGTAAAAATTTAACAGAAATTGCAGAAATATGGCTTTAATTACATATCTATATTTTCCGTAGAACGTGGTCTGTCGCTAAGCGTAGGGGTATAAAAATAATAATGGTCTTTTTAAAGGCGAGTTTAATAATGACGTTTTCTTTTGCTCCTTATTGAATTGACAAGGACAGACCATCAATTTAGAACTATCAAACTAAACAACTAAAAAATGACTGGCAGATAAATCAAAATCATAGACTTAGCATTCGCTACGCTCAAAATATTTGAATGCTTGTGATTGACACATCTTTTAAAATGGCGCATAAATGCAGTCAGACAGCTGTAAATTAAAGATGTTATATTTCTATTTAGGTTGGGTTGCTCCATAGTATCAGTTAAAGTTAAGGTCAAAGTCAAATTTAACTTTAACTGTAACGCTAACTTTAACTATTTGAGCGACATGGGTTGCACCATCGTATACAGAAGTAGTTTCCGCGAATATTTCTCGTATCGACATTTTTGGTGGTTAGAATATTCGACATGCATGACATATACTTGACAATAACTTTAACTTTAACTGGTCGATCTTGGGCGGTTACGGTTAGAGTTAAGTTATGACGTCATTTGACCATTGTCAAAATCGTGCAACGCATTTTTTACCTAACCGGTGTTTTAACTGAACAGTTAAAGTTAAAGTAAGTTCGTGCAACCCAACCTTACTGTTTGTGTTTGTGTGGTAAGCAATAAATAGCATCTATCTATCATGTGTCTTTTTTCATTCACATAAATAACAGGCGCACAACTGAATCTGACCAGTGACCTTTATGCATACTCAACCAAAAACTATATGGTTCAAATCTCATTAGTTTGTTGTCTCAAGTCGTTTAAGGGTAGATTAACAAAGGTAGATTCTTGATTTTTTATTAGAAGCTAGTTATACGATTTGAACTCTACAGTTGATAATGAATCATTTTAAGGCTACTAGACATTTTTGACCATTACTACTGAAAATCGGGCCTCTTGGCATTCAACCAAGTTGGAAGAAACTTGGATATCATAATAAAGCCAGGATTTTACAGCGAAATTTTGGGTAATCCCATATAAATATTTATCACTATTCTAGATCTGTCCATTCATATAAATCTGTTAAATAATCAGAAGTAAAAAAAAGGGTTCAAAATTTAGACATACCTAGTATGTAGGTATAAAGTTAAATAGAAGTACGTATTTGTAAAAAAAGAATTTTTCGTTCTATTGCCAAGCTGACTTCTTTCCTGCGCACATATAGGACCATCCTCATCACCTGACTTTTAAAACCATTTTCCTCCTTTATCTTTGTGTTCAAAGTTTATTGCCTGACGACCGATTCACATGACGCAGATTGCCATTGATTGATCATGCTCTCATCAATGTAACTACTTATTGCTTGTATATTCTGATATAAGTAACTGATAATTGGCACCCACGCTTTCCTTGCGTAAAAATGCTATTAAATATAGGTTTAAAGTAATAACGGGTAATTTTCTCTATTGTCAAGAACAAAATTACTTTATTGGAATTGGATAAATACAGAAGGTTAAAACGGTCGTCCGTCCAATATCCTAGAGTTTTGACGTAAATGGTACACAGATTTTATCTGATACTATAATTTTGATTATGTTTTAATTACTCTGCACTTATGTTAATTCACTTTTTTTTAGGGTTCCGTACCCAAAGGGTAAAACGGGACCCTATTTCTACCCTACCCTAGTCTGTCTGTCTGTCTGTCTGTCTATCTGTCTGCCTGTCTTACTGTCTGTCTGTCTTTCCGTCTGTCACCAGGCTGTATCTCACTTGGCCGGTTTTTTTAAATGTTTTATTTGCTTGACGGTGTCATTTAAAGGTGAAAAGGAACCAGCATTGGTAAGTCGACTAGAGGACTAGGTTCCCTTTACCAAACTGCATTTTGTAAAACGAAATTTAACTTTGCCACTACCTCATTGGACCTGTCTAAATAAGTAAACAAATCTTACTAGTTCGCCGGGAAATAAATTTTCAGAAACTACTTTTCCGTGGTACTTTTGCCTCAGATTTACCGTTTACGTGATCGGTTTTCTGATGTCTTGAGTACGTCGTACGAGTGTGGAGACGGCAACTAGCTTCACTGTATCTCGCGTCAGCGGCTTGCTATGACGCGGACCATCGTTAGAGAGTTCTTTTGCCAAATATGAGTCACCCGCAATATAAAACGGCAGTGTGAACTAAGCAGAACACATTCCGTATCGGACCGCCGCGCATTGCACATTCGATTCATAGATATCACCGTCAATGTTTATAAACGGAGTCGAAGTTATCAGTTCCCGTTTGGAAAACATAAGCTTAATACAAAGTGAGTGTTGTGCACGTGTTATATTAATTTTCTTACTTTACGATTCAATCATAACTTTTTTAACTGAAAATAAATCCAGTTTCAGTGTGTTAAAAATAATCGACTGTAGTTTACAGAATAAAATAATCGACTGTAGTTTACAGATTAAAAAAACTCTATAGTTTGTGTGTTTAAGCGTGCGTAACTCATAAAACATTATTGTTTCCTTTCTAGAAACAATGCAGCCAAAATCGGAAAGACCGCCGGTATGCCCGAAGGGTCAGCTACCCGTTCTACACCTGACTCCATCTAGCAACACTCAAAAGAAATCGGATGGCTGCCCGAACCACGGATCTGACAACCCCTGTCTGCTGAAGCCCCACCACGACATTCCTCCCACCCCGCCGCCGCAAACCAACGCCCAACCCCTCGAGTTCTTCCCGCAGAGAATAGGGTAGCTTCGACCCAAACAATCATCGAAATAGCTCTCAAATGGCAACTTGCCATTTTGTTGATACACGGGCTTCAATATAAAAATATGCCTCTTAAGATCTGCGTAAATGTCGGGGACGGGGAAAGCTCGCCAAATTACGAGTCGAAATGCGTCAGTCGGACATTTTGTAGATTTGCCGGCTGTTTATTTGCTCGTCTTTTGTTTGATCGGTGACGCAGACAAGTCAGAAGCTAATTAGCTATGGACGTTAATGGTGTTTAATTAATGTGAACGCCATCAAGTTGCAGCTCTAGGTGTAGGATTCCACTATTTATTCTGTGAAAGGTAGCTCTTGAGTACGCAGGTATTATGTTAATGCGCTTAGGGTTTTCTCATGATATTTATTATTCAAACAAAGGTGTGGTTTTATCTCGTAAACGTATCGAATAACGATAATAATAATTGTTTAGGTTGTATTGTTATAGTTTTATATAAGTTGTTATTGTACAGAAATACTATAATATGATGTTTATAGCTGTTGCAATCAATAGATACTATTATATCGATCTGATGTTATGACAGCCATGCTGTCGCTGTTATTATTAATTTGATTATTTTCTAATAAATATGCACCTACCAAGATGTATTAAGTTTTTCCTGAACGTTTTCCTTTACCGAAGGTTAACCCTAACATGGAAACCCAACAAATGTTGCTTCGATGACTATTAGATTTATACCTACTCATAGATTACATAGTGCGATGAATGCACTGCTAACCCTCATATTTGAATTTAGCAATTAGTTACCTATTTATTATATCAACTTAATTGCCTTGACATTGCGTGCAAGCATAATTATAAGTACGTCGTTAATCAAAATGCATCGTTTAAATTCTAAATTGATGATGATTGACAGTAATAATTATTTAATATTTAACTGGATGTACAGCCTCGATGTTCATTTGCCAAACCCATGAACATAATTTCAATATTTTGTCAGTGGTACTAATATAACTAGGTCAATGACCTGTAAAGATTTATCTACATGTGGCATTAACCTTAAAGTTTCTTTACCGAACAACAAGGCTTTAAAACATTGTCGTACTTATACATATTTTGTTTTAATTATTAAATAAATAAATAAAAATACTTACACATTTTCAAATATTAAGTCGTTAAACAACATACACGCGCCACACAGTTATTTAAATTGTCGCTGCGAGTATATAATTTAATGTCCACCTAAATTGTAGCCAGTGGGCCAGTAGTTTAGGTCAATTGGCCAAATTTTCCATTAACGCTTTAAATAGATAACAATTATATATGTCTGCTTTCTGTATCACGACTTTCAATAGTCGCACGTATTTTAAATAATCAAAATCTAAAACGTTATCTTACAGGAAAGATTATATCAAAAAATGACAAAAATTAATTACCTGCATAATTGTTTAAACGAAAACATATAGTAAGAATGAATTAAAAAATGATTCTTTTTTGATTAACTTTTTAACCACTATAGGAGATATGTAAAAAGCAGTGGTGGTATTTCCTGCTGTCTTCAGAACTTGTTTATCAAGTGAAGTGCAGACGTATGATAGATAATCTTATTGATATTATCGAATACATAGTCATACCAGTCATACTGAATTTCCAGTTTTTAAATTACGTATGACATTTATTCATGTCACGTTCCCCTTATTTCTGGAGACCCATTTTTGAAGCATTAGAAATTAATTTTAAATTCGAATACGAAAACGAATCGTTTGCGAACTCAATTTCTATTGCTCCCGATTTTACGCATGTTTGAATCACTCGAATTAAGTGTTGCTGCTACTAAATTGAAATTCTTGTAACTATTTTCGTTTCACGCAGAAAATATTAAAAACGGGAATGCGAAAACTTATTGATTTTAAAAGCCGGTAATGAATCGCTTAAAACGGAATGAAAAAAAAGTATTGAATCTGACAACCAATTTTTACTTGTCAATGTAATTTTTCCGAACTTTCTACTAGTAAAAATCTTAAAACGAGTGGGTAGAAGTATTAGGGCCACTCGTATAGAATTCACGGAACGATTTTTCGAAAATAGTGATTTTCTGTATAGCATGATGTGAATCTTGCCAATTCAAATTCAAATTCTAATGCTTCAAAAATACGTCTTCAGACCAACACTACTCGTAAAAAAGGCCATTTTCACTAAGCACTCTACATTGAAATTATAAACTCGAATGTTCCTTTTTTGCGCTTTTTCCCATTTCTAGTCCTAGAGTCTTGATCCTAGATGTGGCAAGTATGGTTATTACATTTTAGAGTAATTGCCATCATACCTGAGGTCCTACTGTTTTACATAACTGAATTTAAGGATAATAATATTAGATATTAGAGTATAGAGTATTATTATCATACTTCTTATCAAATTGTATTTATCAATTACTAGAATTACGTATTAACGGCAAAACGAAGATAATATTTTATGAATGTTCTAAGTACATTATGGACATCCGGGTACGTTCATTATCCTTTTTTCTTGACTTAATAATATAATATTCTGCTAATGGGAAAAGGTCACAAGGTAACTCCAACTAGTTATCATATCAAACATAATAAAAACAAAGCGTAATAATGTAGATATTGCTTTGTACAAAGCAAAATATTCAAGACTCATTTCAATTTGTCGAAACAATAAGATGAATGATTATTTTTCCCATATCATAATATTACTGGGAGACAAATAAATTAAATTCAAATAATTTGCTTTAATTTGAATCGTTAGAGCAATCGTTATTACCAGTACATTTACAAAGACCTAATTCGCTTCCCAGAGAACAAACGCATTTGGCAAAAAATAGAATTAATGTAGAAATAATGAAACAAAAACAATTGAGAAAAAATTGAGGTCGTATCTTTAGCATCTTTTATGTTTTACCTTCTCAAATCAGGAAAAAACACATAGTAACTACTTAGTTAAAGTAAACTACCTACTTTACTTAATCTAATTGAATATTTTCGACTTTATGTAGGCCCAAAGTGGTTCAAAAACGATCACCGTGGGTGTCAATACAATCTTCAAGTGACACAATTGCAGTCTCAACCTGACTCATTGCCAAAATGTTATTTCCTGCCTGCGATTAGGAACAATGACATCCCACAGAAAGCGTTCTAAAAAGCAATCAACCGTTTTTTGGCAAACGGTTCAATGGAACCGTTTGTATGAGCAAAATTGGAATGATACTTTGCCTTTTAAGCAGAAAGTAGTTAATTGATAAACGTTGAAATACATTTATTTACCTGTTTTAGTTTACACCATAATGACTAGCATTAATCATATTAAACAAGTTGCAGCATGGGCGACACTGTTTTATGGATTTCTCCTTTTAACTAAAAGTATTACTTACGTTATTTTTTTTTTAAATGTATATTTATTATTCAGTTTTGATGATCAAATGGTACACCATTTATGGAATCATACATGATTCCATACGCATTTAGTTGAAATGATAGGTATGTTTATTTTTTCGGATTTTATTTGTTAATATTGTGTTTTTAGGGTGGTGATAGTGGTAAACTATAATAAATATTTAGAATCTTGCACTAACATTTATTAATATGGCTATTGGTAGTTAAATAGTCATAAAAACAAAAGTATTTGCTCAAAGGGATCCAATAAAACGAATTTTCTATGTTGTCAGAAAAACGCTCTTGTCTGATTAGGTTCAAGTCAAAGATTTTTCAAGTTCAAAAGACTTAGTTTCAATCCATCTTGTCGAAGCCGAAGCTTCTTCTTTGATCACATTTTTATCTTACAGTCTTCTTCTTCTTTCGTGTCGGCAAGAACACGGGCTAGATCTTACTTGCCCAGAAGGCGGCTACCGTGGTAGCCCTCTGGTTGCTGACGAGTAGGTCCTCACGCGAGCAGGTGGTCGGGCACGCGGGACAGTTAGTGAGGTGAGCCATGGTTTGCAGGGGTTCTCCACATTCACAGCTGGCGTCTGCGCTACTGGAGTACCCCCACCGACACAGGTTATCTTTACTTCGACCAACCTGGGTCCTCAGCCTGTTTAGACTTCTCCAGGTTGGCCAAGGTTCCTTATAGCCTGGAGGCAGATTTTCATCGGGGGGGTATAGTGAATGTGGATACTCGCTTGCCCAAAGCCTGCACCTCATGTCAGTAGGGGTTTCGTCGGTAGGCTGCGTAGATCGCAGGAAGCTTTTGCGGCTTCTCAACCGACCTGTGGCGGGGGAGAGCCCGTAGAGTGGATGTCTCGGGTCGCTTTCCTGTTTTTGTTTTTCAAGCGAACATGTCACTTCTCTGCGGACTCTTGGTGGAGCTATTCCCGCAAGAGGAAACAGCATACCGACCGGGGTTGGCTTAAGACAGCCAGTCACTATGCGGCAGGTGTCGTTCAGCTCTGCGTCGACGTCTCTGGTATGTGCTGACCTAGCCCACACTGGACACGCGTATTCTCCTGCTGAGAAACACAAAGCTAGTCCCGTAGTGCGGATAACCGTTGGGTTTGCTCCCCAGTTAGTGAAGGAGAGACGGCGCAGTAGGTTATTGCGGGAACTAACTTTTTGTTTTGTGTTTCTACAGTGGGTCTTGTATGTCAGGGAGCGGTCCAGTGTCACTCCCAGGTATCTAGGGAAGTTGCAGTGTTGGATGGCGACGCCCTTCCAGGAAATGTTCAGCTCCCTGTTTGCCTCGCGGTTACGTAGGTGGAAAGCACACGATTGGGTTTTGCTTGGATTGGGCCTTAGAGCGTTATGCTCGTAATATTTATGAAGGTTTTCCAAGGCAAGATTCAGTGTACTTTCCACGGTTTCGAAGGTCTTATCTTGGCAAGTTAGTGCAAGATCATCGGCATAGATATATCGCTGAGTGTTAGGGTCTACAGGTTTAATCTTACAGTGAAAACCAATAAGTAGTAAAGAGACTGATTTAAGAGTAAGTAAGTGCTTGAGTTCCACCTATTTATTGCAAATTGTATCTGTTGTAATTTAATTTTATCTCATGTGTTACACAAATTGTACTCGCTTTGATAATATTTAATACTTAATTTGAATGTAGGGTAACAATCAGTTTATACATAGTTAGATAATTGATAAAATACTCTCGATATCGCTACCCTTATCATGTTTCGTAACTGCGTAATAGGAAAGATAGCTTAGTTAGATCAAAAACAATGAACGTAGACTTATAAAGGTACGTTTCAGGTACTCGGTTTTCCACATTTAGGAAAAAAAAGGCTTTTTCCTTCTTAAAATCACTGAATAGGTAATTACTTAATCTATTAATATCTAGTTATGATGACGCGCGTGGAGCCATTACTTGTAGCTGTCTAATAAATAATTTAAGTGTCAATCGATATGTACAGTTGAAACCAATATCTACACTATTTGCCGACAGTGGCTACTAATCGCGGATGGTCTAGAAT
Source organism: Anania fuscalis (assembly GCA_950371115.1). Lineage (NCBI taxonomy): Eukaryota > Metazoa > Arthropoda > Insecta > Lepidoptera > Crambidae > Anania > Anania fuscalis. Next base: position 9,046,097 of record OX493338.1, on the reverse strand, counting down.
TTTCTGTGTATGACTGGAAGCTTAGGCGGTGCTGATGTATGTTGTGGACAGACTTACCTAGGCAGACAGGTGGAATGGCAGTCGTTTGAGTGATGTAAGCCTTGGTTTTATGTCGAAGTATACTGAAGGACGCGCCCTCCGATCGCCGGCAGAGCCTGATGTGAAACGTGCGGCCTCTATCGGCGCCTGAAGCATGTGTAGACCGCGTAAACAGTTAGAAATGACGACTACTTCCGAATATACTGACTTTATTTAAATTAGTTTCTAAATTAGTTTTAAAAAATAAAGTTTTTGGTGATTAGGAACTTCATTCTTTGAAAAGTATAATCCAAGAATATAGAAAAACGAAGTAAATCGTTTAAGATTCTGTTTTTATTGTTAGTTATCGAAAACGATTAATTACTGGATTTATGCCAGAGTCATATCTTTTTTATTTATGAGTAAAATGTATGTAAATAAACATGTCTAGAAGTTCATAACACTGGCAAAGAGCGCGTCCTGCGCCCTGAACATGTTGCGCGCGCAACCTCCCTCGGACAATCCCTATGAGGGAGTCTATCACAGCTCACATCCGATTCCATTGAGGAAAACACGTTGTCCGTCCTTCTCATCCCGCTATCACTCGAGCGGGACATGACATGTCGATTTGCGTTCTGTGCGTTTCAGCGGCAGTAATAAGCCCCATGATTCATGCGAAGGAAAATTATTCAGAACCTCCGTCTATAAACAAAGCGAGCTACTCGTAAAACAAGAGAAACCAAAATGAAAGTAGGCTTGTAACATAGAAACATAATATATGCCTTACTCGAAAGTTTGAGCCGATCCCTTATAGTCGAAGATGAAGATTTTGTAACGGTTTTTACCTGCAACAAAAAAGAAAATCGTGTTAGAATAAAAAGCAATCACTCAGAATATTCAGGGCTACTTAAACCTGAAAGCATGAGTAATCAAGAAAAAAATGCCTAATATTTTCATGTCGATCTCATTCTGTATCTCTGTAAAAAGACGAAATCTCTACATATTTACCACAAAGTGCTATGAGTCATGCTAGTGGTAAGCATCTTGAGATGATTCATAGTACAAATCTTAATGATTCAGGTAAAAATTATACTTAATCTTTTGATCTTGAGACCTTGAATGGGAGTCACTTAAGAGACACATGAATTTGCATACAATAACTTGTTAGTTACTTTAGTACTACCTACTTATTAAATATATTTTTGGGAATGATGACGTATCACATGGACTAGAATCTCAATTTTTTTTTTGTTAATTTTTTTTGTATTATCGTGGTCTTGTACTGTTACTGTTGTGTGTCTCGTCTGTACGAGAGATCATTCTATTCTCATAATTTTAATTATGTTTTTCGAGAGTAAATATTATACAGATTATATTATATTACCCACTTACTACAGAAAGTGCATCATATGTATTTTTATTACTGCCTACAGCACTGATTTCACTCAGGCTAATTAATTGGCGTCCTCCCACGCCGAGTTACAAATTGAACGTTTTAGAAACCTACCCAGAGCAGGGAATATTGAGTTTCTTGCGAAACTGTAACTCACTTTTCATATTTTTCTACTTATTTTATACCTACTAACGCATATATATTTAAGACAATAACTTTTGTTTCTTACTGTTTAAAACTAAAATAAAGACTAGTGTTACGGATTTAGGAATATTCAGGACCTAACATAACACTTACTTAGTTAGGTAACTAAATAAATGAATATGGCTAAGTTAGTTTAATTTGAAGTTTTCTTTTATTTATTTTTTTATTTTATTATATTTAACTAGATTATGCGCGCCGCTCCGCTCGCGTTAGATTTGATTTTGAGTAAATGAATGTAAAACTTCAAAACCAGTAAATATAAAAAAAACAACTCTAATAGTTATCTAGCCCAAAACTAAGCGAAGCTTGTTTACTATAGTACTTAAATAACGGGTTAACATATAACTTATAACATTTTGTTTTTGTTTTATTGGACAACATCACATACATTGCTCTGATCCTGAGGTAAGTAGCTAAAGCACTTGTGTTATAGAAATCAGAAACATGTTGTGGTGCCCACAACACCCAGACACGAGACAATATATAAAAAATCCCAACCGGGATTCGAACCCGGAACCTCAGAGATGCGACATCTATAATTTGTTCGGCGTACATTTATAAACATCCATGACGCAGGCACAAATGGTCGTGCTCATCGTACAAACAGATGTCTGTTGAGTCCTGGATTTGTCAATAGGCCGTATAGGCCGCGGCCTAGGGGCGGTAGCGTCTAGGGGCGGCAGATTTCAGAGAAAGCTCAGTAGGGGGAGGGGGGGGGGCAAAAATTAAATAGCCTACCGATGGCAAATTTGTAAATCCGCCTCTGCTGTTGCGGGATACGAACCCACAGCACAATAAAATAAACCAGCTTACTGGAGTTGAGGGCTTAGGGTTATTTAGGACCTACCAAAATACCTACTTAATTAATAGGTAACAAAGACTTTAGGTAAATGTTAAAGTATGCGATTTTAAAATGTTAGCCCAATTTCAAAACATAGACTACAGAACAACATAGCATTATAATATGATATTAAGTTGCCAAAATAAACGTCATTCGAAACATTGATGTTAGTGAGATTATTATCCGCGTAGATACGTGTAATATGTATTTAGGAATATTCTGCAGTTTATCATGCTTTTAAAACTTTCGTTTGCGGTTCTCGCTGCCGATAACTTTCCGCATAAATTTCGGTTACAGGAAGCCTACTACGAAAGTGTATCGTTCGATCAGACGTATAAATCAAACAAAAATAAAATAACCAATCTCTTGTGTCAACTTCTGACGAATTATGACCAATTTAAATTAGCCGTGTAAAAATTCCGACCGTTTTCAATTGTTCATTAATTGTCAAAGGTTTGATACGATACGAGTAAATTGATATTTTAATTTGATCGGATAATACGTCTACGAACAAAACGCTTTCGTAGTAGGCCTCCAGTGTCTTGTCGATCGTTTGAGATCGTTACCAGTAGAGTCCTTGAAGGTTACGAGGGTTGCCAAAATTCGCCCCAACCAGGAAGTGAATCCGTGATCGCGTGCGTTGCTACATTACGACGTGCGTGCCGCATCAGGCGTCCGCCTGCGAAATGCTCAGGGACTCAGTTACCGCTGCATTGTCTTTTATCGGCCAATCAATGGACGCCTTTACTTATATCATGTATAACTCAAAGTAAGGGAATATCGTATGAGGAATATTTTCCGCACAACCTTGCAAACACCCGCATTTTGCGCACGGGAAAACAAAAACAACGATGCCATTTGGTTCTCATTTATAATTTTCATACACTAAGTATTAATACTTGGCCATATATACGAATTGGACATAAGTTAATCGGGATATAATTACCATGTACCCAATTTAATGTTATTGACTCGGAAAGTTTAAATTTATATAATTTAATAATTTTGAATAAATTTAAGTATCCGGGACATACAATATAAGCTACACATATAAATACTAATACACTTAATACAAAACTGGCATGTGTACTAAATATGTGCACGTGCTGACGAATATTTTAAGAAACTTATTCATTCAGATGTAATAAATAGGTACTAATTACTTAGATTTACCTTGCATGAAGAAGCTATAAACATTAAATAAATCTCAGTCACTTTCGGTCCTATACACAGTGCTGTATGCTCTATACTCCATGCTGAGTTGCGGCTATAAAATAATTCTTTCTATTTTATAGGTTTTATAATCAATGACACGAGCGCCTCTATATTGGCCGTGAGGACAAAAAATACATTCCAGGTTTTAGCTTTTGTAGAATAGTATATAGGATTGCTAGGAATTTAATATTATTATATTAATAAATAAAATATCAAAGGTAAATAAAACTAAATTTACCATTAAAATCTACTGTTTACAAATGAAACTAAAAAAAACTTCTTTCATTTAATAATAAAAAAATATGTGTTTAACGAATTCATAAATTTATTATACGACCCTTATATTGGAATAGGCAAGTGTGATTAAAAAGTACTTTTACTCTTTAAAAACTGGCCAAGTGCGTTTCGGTAACTTGTACAGCCTACATAGCTTTAATAGTTTTCCTTGTCCGATTATGACCATATAAAATTTAAAAAATGTATTTTCATAACATAAATACTATGCTTAAATAAAAAAACCGGCAAGTGCGAGTCGGACTCGCGCACGAAGGGTTCCGTACCATTATCTACAAAAACGGCTAATAAACCCCTTATTTTTTTTATTTTATTCCGCTTTTTAGTATTTTTTGTTATAGCGGCAACAGAAATACATCATCTGTGAAAATTTTAACTGTCTAACTATAACGGTTCATGAGATACAGCCTGGTGACAGACTGACAAACAGGCAGACAGACAGACGGACAGCGGTCCCATTTTACCCTTTGGGTACGAAATCCTAAAAATAAAAATTTTAACAACCTTTTGCAATCTACGAGATCATAAGCATAGCATATGCTGACATCCTGTCTATGCTATTGTCGTAAACTATTTCATATTTCTTAAAGCAATCGTATAGCTGGCAGAGAAATACTTAATACCTTATGCTAAGTATAGACTAACAAAAATAGCACTTGATCCAAGAAAAAAAACCCACTCTTTGTATATGGGAGATACCCATTTAAAACTTTGTCGTCTTAATAAAAACCCGTGTCAAAATTAACAGCTTTCTAGTATTTGTAATAATAGTATCCTAGCTAAGTCGTGGAAAAACGGACGGTCATAGCGAACTCTTAGGTTCCGTGTTGACTCGAAAACCTAAAACCCTAAAAATGTTTTATTAATTTTATGATAACTCGACTTACTATCAAAATCCTATACTCCATTCAACTCTATTTTAAAATATTAATTACCCTATTACTCGCATTATCTGAATTATAGAAGACAAAACCTCTAAGAAACTATATAAATGCCACGTGCGTGATAGCGAAGTGACGCATAGCCCAGGCAAAAAAAAACTAATTCTGAATGTGATTGCTCCCTTAACCGCGGTATCTTAAATCCGTACTTATCAGCGCGGTATTTTATTGTGGTTTTATATAATGTATTACGTACGTTCATTATTTTATTTCATTTATTGACAAAATCCAAAGGTCCTTAAACCTAGTTCGGATATTATTTGCTGACCTTACAGCAAATCAAAGATTTACATTATATTATGTAAAGTACCTATCTAGAAAACGGTTTTTAAACATGGAGAGTATAGTGGGTAATGAAATTGAACAAGTTTTCTGTTTGGCCTTTAGTCGTTGACTGCCGAAAAACCCGACACAATAGAAAATCTATTGTTATGGGCTCACCGGTGAGCCGCGTGGCGTTCAACGTGTAACGAGAACGTTATAAATGTAGAGCTCTTAGCTGCCAAGAAATACCACTAACGCCATCTATGAAAGTTATATCGACCTATCGTACAACCATTTTCCTCGTAGCACGGCCGTCGCTCGTAGCTTTCACGTACTTTCACGCCGCGCTACGTGCGCTGCGTAGCACTGTTTGTCACAGTGTTATAATATCTCGTATACAGATGGCGCTGTCCGCCAATGAATAAATGGATGGAAAAACTTACAAGGGTATTGTTTTCTTGTGACTAATAGTAAAATATGACTAATTCTAATGTGCTTGTAATTAATTTAAGTAACTGGAAAGTATAGTAGTATTAATTAAAAATAGCTTTCATATTGTAACTCCGACAAGCCTTAATGCAAAGGTTATTTTTGTTTCCAATTTAAATATGCACTAACAAACCCAACGTGAATTTATACGCAAAATAATGGGTCTTCTAAATAAGACGATTTCAGCATGCGTCTGTCGTGCGTATGCAGCAAGCAACGCACTTGAAAAATTGTATGACAACTGCATTAGAGGAAAACCAACAATTAGTGTGTGGTCCTGCAAACAACTGACGTCCTTTTCAAATTGTTTCATTTGAAAAAGCCTCAAAGAAGTCGTTATGTAATATAATTTTAAAAACATTTTGATTACACTTTTATATTTATCTACTAGTATAATCAATGAATTTAAAAAATCCTTCTTTGCATTTTAAATAAATTAGTATATAACACTAGTGTGTTAAATAAATATTAAATACGTAACTTAAATATAACTGTATTTCTCTTCCGTAATCCTACATAAATTAATACCTTATAGTTTGCAGCTAGGTGTCGATTTATGAAGAAACAGTATTACATAGCCTGCTACATAGCTACATCAAAGGAGCACCTTCTGCAAACTGTATGGACAATCTATGCCTATCTTAGTCAAAGCTTAATGATCCAAAAGCGAAGCGGTCGCAAACAATAGAGCTCTCAACCGTGAGGTTCAACCACGTTCAACCCACTTAAATTCAACCCCACGCCAGCACTCACAACCCTTCGATATTTACGTCGGGATTTAACAACCCCAGTCTTAACCTCAGAGTAGGGAAATATTTCGGTGTTTAGCCATTATTCGACTAATTTAACAGGAACTTTAGACTTGGAAAATAAAATCCAAAATGACATGAATTAAAATTCGCAATTCAGTACGGTTGACTGCAAGTTACAGTTCTAAGGGAATTATATCAATCTTGTCATATATTTGAAATCTTCATGTTTTGGTTACTTTGGATTGCAGATAGACCATAAATATTAAGACTTTCAAAGTTTTAATCTAACTAATCAATACGATACAAAAAAAACAATAGCAAATCTGTTTTAAAAATAAACAAACAATACCTAAAGATGATTTAAAATTGTTACCAACTAATATAGTAACATCTAGAGTGATAAATGATAGAGAATCGATATTATTTTTAAATTGCGATGATTCTTAAAAGTGTGATAGTATGTAACATCAAACATGTGTCCCTACTACAAATTAACAGTAATTACACGACTTGGCGACAAATTCATTAATGTAAATCGGTAGATTGTAATACATAGAAGAATAAGGTGTTTTTTTATAAACATTATTTTATAGTTATTATAATACTAGAACGAAGGTCGATAACCCGAGTAATTTAGGTTTAGCTTAAATATTCGGAACCGATTCTAGTTTCAATGAATAAATGCCGTAAATAATAGTTTTATTGCCAAATAAAACTAAATACTGTACAATTGCAATTCCAAAGGCCAGTGTGGCAAGGTGCACGCGACCTTCGGATGTCGTTTTGATTAGACCACAACTTGGAATTACATCACCGCTACGATTAGACATTTTCGCATGTTTTTACAATACATCACACCTCCACACATTGGGTCAGCTGGCACCTTACTATGAGCTCGCTTTTGAACTACCCTGTCATACTTTTACACACTATGGCAGTACGAAAGTGTACCTAGTAGGCAGTTTAATAGTAGGATAAGATTCAATCTTGTTTTTTTTAAAACAAAATAAACTAGGATCTAGTGGGATTTGGAGTCAGACCCATCGCTATCCAGGCGAATGCTTTTCCAACTGAGATTCCCGACAAAGGCAATTAAAAAAAACAATTTTAATTATAATCCTGGATATAACAAACTAGCATCATTGTGAACCCCAATAGTACCTTTAAGAATTCAATTAAAGGGCCTAGCCAACTCTTTCGATTGTTAAGAAAGAGGAAGTAGAAATGCTATGCATAGTCAAGTGCTCACTTGTGTCACAGAATTACGATAGTAATAATATAGAACTGTTCTGGTACTTCCTATTTTTTGCTATCGTATTATGAACTATTGTTGAATTTACTGCTAATTTTATTGTAAAATGCAATAAACTTACAAAGTATTTAAACCTTATGTGATTAGTTCAGTTGCAAGTAGAAAGGCATGTAATGTTTTTTTTTGTAAATTAACATCAGAATTTCTTGTGACCTAAGTACTAACTAACTAGGTACGTAATGTAATCCATAACGAGCTGTAATACAGATAAGCTTGAACGACATCTTTAATGACCCAAAATTTCAACCATGCTTCCCAAATTTCGAAAATAGGCAAGCAAAGTTGGAGGTAAATAATTTTAAGCCTTGTACTATAAGATAACATGGCCTAATTTTGTTATGCAAGAAGGATAATCTCAGATATCATCGAGATAAACAAAGCATCTACCTATAAGTAGTATGTTTTTATGCAACATTGTTTTTACTTACCGGCATTCATTCTGCAGTGAATAAAGTACCTAGGTATGTACCTACCGATGAAAAATTGTTTCCTTCATGCGTAAACACCGTGAGTGAATAGTATGTACCAGTCGTATGTTAGCTACTTAACATCTAATCTAAGATATTTATACATATCTAATAATGAATAACATTTCTATTACGCATGCATTTTTGATTGAATTTTGTGAATGAGTCCGTAACATTGTGATAATCTTTAACATTTTTAGTGGAAACTCATTACTTGATTCTAGCCAAACATTAAACAAAACATTTTAAATGTAACTAATCGGAGTTTTCGAGACTATTTCCACTGTCCTTGTTGTGACGTCAGGTCTATTCGTATGCAAACGCACACGATGAGGGCTGCGTGTGAGTTGCGCGTGCGCACCGCTACACTAATTTGTATGCGACATCACGCCCGACCCTACCTCTATGGGCAGTCAAAGCAGATGTTTCACTTGACATCCGCAGTATCTCCACAATTAAAATACTACGCTGCACTGAAAAGCAAGTAGCAGTACTTCGAAAGTATTTAATATGCATTGGCGACGATTTCTTCGAGTAGATAAATTACTTAACTGCAGCAATTGTTTTTTTTTTTTCTTGTTGAACACTTTTGTTTACCAGTCATTGATTTGCATTTTAACGATAATGATTATTTAGACATTCAAAGACATTTTGATTACCATAATTGATTCTTAATCCGAAAAATTGGGTAAGGCTTTATAAGCATAATATGCAAACGTAATCCTCTACTACACGATACGTACCATCTATGGGCGATAGCAAACGCAAAGTGATCTGATCACCATCCATCTTTATCGAAAATTAAAATGTGTGTATTAAACTTTTTTCTCTATCATCATAATCAAAACATGCTTTATTTAGCATTGAATACTTAATAACTTCTAAACACATTTCGTGCATTGTATTCCAAATCAATATACGCCTGAAATAAACGCTTTGACTAAGGATATTTTTTAAGCACGCTTTTTCAGCAAATCAGATTAATTATTACCATGGCGATTATTTATTTTACGAACCATTTTTAATTGTTCGTCCCGCCTAATTGCCGGCGCTCACGCAATGTCGCTAAATTGTGCTCGTTACAATTATATCGTAATCGGTTCTACAGCTCGTGGGCGACGTTATTGCTTTAATTCGATACCGATTCGGGAGACAAGCAAACGATTATTGACTCGGCTAAAATTGCTAAGAATGTTTACTTTGTCATTCCTTTTACAGGCGTTAACCTTATAAACCGCTCTTATAGCTCTACATTTTATCACCACTGACACTGCAAATTGATAATTTAGATAAATTGCAGCACCTATACTGATATTTTGACTATTTCAAAGGAGCTGTCACAATTTTATTTTAACAAACACTTCATTTGCAAATTTAATTCTTCATCATCTTCATTTCAGCCACAGGACGTCCATTTACCACTTTATGGCTATTTAATTTAGCATCAACCAAAACTAATATCCGAATTTAAACTGGCCTCTACCATTGCACTGTTTGTTTTTATTGGTGTGCAAATAAAAGAGCATCTACCTTTCCTTAATTTATAAAAACAATGAACCAAAAACATCCTCTGCGCTGGTAGGTGGGGAGATGCGTGTGCTCCGAACCGGCAGGCGTCCGGTAATTTACCAATCACGGTACCGCGGCCGATGTTGGATAAGAGACATTAGACCATTACTGCTATGTTGTGCCTCACCGATGAGCTGATGAAGACGACGTTGTCGCAATACGAATGAGGAATTTTACGCCTACTCAAAATTGCGGTAGACAGGTTTGGACCGGCGAAAATAGTGCATTGTAATTTCTGCACTTACGATTTGATGAAATCTTAGATATGAAAGGTACTATTCTTGAAGTTATGTTTTGCTTATTTATGTTTCCTTAAAATACACTGCGACAATGCAATGTGGGCTGCAGATTATCTTGATAACATGTTTATTTTATAGAAAACGAAACACACTGTAGGTATAACCAACCAATATCTCAGTCTAATTCATATAGGACCAAATAAAAGGTTCTTTCAATCGCTCATTTTTCAATCATCTTAGGTTTTTTTAACGTATTCTTTTCTCAACTAATTACCTACTTAGCCAATTTATTTTGCCAATTCACTATTTCATTACACAGAAATAATACAAGACCGAACATAAAGACTACAAAGAAGTTCTAAGCCAGTTTTTATAACGGGATCGTTGTAAAATATCTTCGAGGACACCATTGTTTGGTTCACAGTTCATTAATCAGTGGCATTGTAAGTTCGGGATCAGCTCCCGCCGCGCCCACGGGAGAGGCGGGGGCTCTGTTTATTAAAATATTAATTAACCATTTTGCACCACATTCCAAGTATTGCTAAACGACAATAGAAACTCGTTAGGAAGATTTTTTTACGCTCGCATTTTTTAAATATTCCAGCAAAATGGTGCATGGACTTAATAACCTGCCTAGCTCGCACTCACATTATCTTGTAATTGTATTTCCTGTAATAAAATCAAGCTGACAAAGGTGACTGAGTTTGTTGCGCCGCTTCTTCTCATCATCAGCCGATAGGTATGTAGTTCCGGAGCGGCCAATTTGCAGAAATAAAAGGCATTACCCCAAATCAAGCTTCACCAAGCTACAGACCAAAAAAGGAAATTTGGACATTATTACGAATATTTATTAAATTGTGTTTAAATTTAAAATCGATTGGTTAGGATAGGAACTAGAAAAAAAATTAAGATGTTGTGTTTCAAGTATACTTTTTATTTAATTTATTTAATGAAAAAAATCCACAGTACACAACACGGGATTGATTCAACATAATAGTGTTTTAGTTTAGTTTTAGTTAGACAGACGAAAAAGGGGATTTCTGTTTGAATTCAGATTTCTTTGTATTTGTCTCATGGGCCATTGTCAATATGTGTGAGTACGAGTACTATAAGTTAAATAAAGACAGATCTTCCGAATAAGTCAGTGGAATGTGTTATCAATAAATTTTAGTCACTTTCTCCCTTGCTGCTTGTTAATTAAAATAGTCTACAGTGATAAATGATGTGTGAACGTACCGAATGATCTGTATCTCCGTATGACAACTCTGAACTTCCTTTGAAGTCTCCGATCATTTACATCTAACGTATATTGAGGATTCAGAAAAAGTTATGGTAAATAATTATAACTCTTTACGATCAAAGATCTGACTGACACGAAAAGAGTGATGAATGAAGAAACTAACATCATCCTATGTAAGAATAATTAATAAGCTAATAATGTTTCATAGGCCCTAATAGTCGTTAATAAGTAGAACGGTAGGTAGTTAGTTTAAAGGCCTGATGCATCTAATCAACGAGATGTCTGAGTTTTAATGATATAATCCACATTCCATGTAGCATATATAAGTGACTTTCAACTTCTATGTGTATTTGACCTTATTAACATAATATTTAGCACCAACATGACAATTAATGTTCACTTAATTGTGTCAGATTGTTTTCATTATTTTTAATTAGTTTTGCTGATATAACTAAATAAATAAATGAGTCACGAAGTCAGTTAAAAACAGTGTGTTTATTTATTTATAACTTTCAGGGTTGGTCGGTCAACCCTCCGAGCGTTGAAAAACCACACATAGACCTTGACTGATTTTTTAGGTAGTGATAATAGTACCGTAGGAGACATTATTAGAAAGATAAAAACCTGGGATGTTTATTGTGTATCTCGGGCCACGCACTATTTAGGTTCCCGTAGTAGTTGCTCGCCATAATGTGCGGTGCTTACTGCCTTTGTCGGCATAGTTAATAGCCATGCCAAATGACATATTTCTAATACTTAGATTATTTGAGATAAGCTGCAGAAAAACAGGAGATATTTAGTTTCAATACTCAGAATAATATATCTTATCGCCTATTACAAAAATACACATGATTCTTTAAGAAAGCCGCTACTCTATCTACCTTAGTTTACACTAGTTGATAATAATTGATAATGTAAGTAATTGGCTAATCTGAATGTTGAAACTTCATAGATCAGCTTACATTTTGTGTTAAATTTGCCATGACTGTAAATAAATACATATGTTAATTAGTTTTTTTATGATGATACCTTTGAACGAAATGCAATATCAGCTGGTCCAGAAAACAATGGTTGCTGACGCAGCGGGCAAGACAATGATCGTGCCGGGAGCAAAGACTCCACATTATCACTAACGAGAGCAAGTGACTTTAATTGTGTTTATGGCATTAACATAACACAATAGATGTCGCCTCGGCTCGCCTACTCCATTGTTTGTATAGTCAGTAAGTTAAACACTTTTCTCTCTAAATCTAGGGCGTTCAAACAACGATATTAAAAGTTTAAAACGAAATGTAAGTTAATATTACAGTGCCAGCTATTACGGAAATTAAATTTCGGTATCATGAAGGCAAATTCTAAAGACACTAGAGGAATGAGACGGCAAAGTGGCAGTTGCTTCCAAATGGAACACTATTATACATTGTCAAGTCTTATTAGACGTGACGTGTCTAGCGAATGCAAAGTTATGTCAAACTAGTATTAAGTTAAATTAGTTGGATAAAAGGTGGTAAACAAAATCTATCTGGTACTTGTAGTAATTGTTGTTGTTGTTGTTTTAGTAGTAATTTAATGTATCGTTTACCCTTATTATATTTTCTTTACCCTTACCTATTCTGGTTAGTTTTTTTGCTTAGTCTTATCTGTCTCTACCTACATAATAAAAGAATATTTTTAAAGAAACAGCACTTTTTTAAATTAAAAATACCTAGACATTTGCTATGAAACTGACTCTCCTAAACAATTAACAGTAGTTTGTTAGTCTTTTAGTATGAGAAAGCAAACAATTAGTTTGAGATTTCTAAATCAGTCTCATAAAGAAAGTATTCCTTTTTGAGCTGCAGAATATACCCATATATTTTTTTAAATATATTAATTATCACTTATCTGTAGGTCTACGTAACGTCAAAGCTGTTTTGCTATCTATAGTTCAATATCGAATGTAGAAAGTCTAAACACTTTCCATTATATGCGTTGAGTTGTCCACATGAACACGATTGCCATCACAAAAAGTGCTATCGTTATGCACGATACGCAGCATGAAATTACTCTTATTAGTGTTTTTGCTAACAGTTCAAGCTCCTGCCTAATAGGTAGTGCTGCGGAAGTATCGATAGATTGAATAGATCTTGTATAGTAATTTGTCATAATGTATCTATAAAAAACTTTCGCACCTACCTTTAACGGTAACATAACAAACAACATTTAATTTATTTAGAAAAAAAAGTTCAGCGTGGTATTTTCTATTCTCCGTTAGTTTTTAAGCTGTATTTTTGTAACTTGTTAAAATCGATTTTTAGAACTGTACTGACCCACGACGTGACGTCACGCTTTAGATGTTACTTATATAAAAATACTATTTTTACATTATCTACTGAAGAGACTACACCTAGTTCGAGGTCATGATTGTATTGTTTGTTTATCGATAAATATGTTTATTTTAGTCTGTCAACACTATTATGTACTCTGTAGCTTAGTGAGAATTATGTTATCTATTACATTCTAATGATACAAATTTTATGCATTGTGCTTAACTAATGGGAAAGTGCATGTGAAGTTCGTTAAAACATTCATTGCCCTTTACAAATTAACTTGTAGAGGTCTTTTGTTTGAAACTTGTTTAAAGCTTAGGATGATGTTCACTAAATGGAAAGAAAGTAAACGTCCATGTTGAGAAGAAAATGCACATTGTTCTAACGAAATAGTAAACAGAAGTAAGTAATTTAAGTAACAAAGATTTTCCTATTTCAGGGTTAAAACGATTTACTCTGACATAGCGCAGTAACGTTGTTTATTACAAAAACTTCATAACGTAATATAATACAAAAAAATTTAATGTCATTATCTCAGCTTATTGCAGTCCAGTCTGGACGTAAGCTTCCCACAAAGAGCGCCAAAGAGCACGATCTCCCGCTTTTTTACCCAGCCACTACCAGCCATCTTCCTTAGGTCGTCGGTCCATCGAACTTGAGTCCTACACTACGTTTGCCAAGGCGTGGTCTCCACCCGAGAACTCGTTTACTCCACCTTACATTGGTTCTGCGACAAATGTGGCCAGCCCACTTAAGCTTGCTACATTTTTGGACTATGTCCGTTACTTTGGTCTTATCGTTCAAAATTACGCTAACACATATGTGTAGTAATTAATTATTTGCAGTAGAAAAAGTAAATCTAATTTCTTTCTTTTTTAAATGAACATGTAATTAATAATTGTCTTAGTATATTATCGTTGTCGTTTTACGTGATTGTGCACGAGTAAGCAAAAATAATCTAAAGGGTGTATTACAATTGAACATGTACCCTGCCCTATTTACAAAATGCAATTCACTCAATCTTTTGTGGAGCCAAACCCTAATCTTTTAACATTGCCACCAAAGTAAATTAGATGTCCATAAAATTTATGATGCCAATGAGCTAAATAGCTATCGATTTCCCAAGTTTACTTTTGACTCAGATCCTACGTGTGCCTCCATTTGTAAAATACACTTTTTTTTAAAACGGAATCAATTTATCGCAAAACGTACATACATGTATAGGTAAACAATATCCATGACTCAGATTAAACAAATGCTCGAGCTCATCATTTAAAAATTTGACACCAGCAGAATTCAAACCTCAAATTTTGGTGACCAGTTCGCATTTCACTAGATCAGGTCATCAAATGTTGCAATGATAAAGGCCATACACGGGAAACAAATCCCGTTCCCACCCTTATTACGTAATCTTGCGAAAATTGAGCAATTATTCTGGGCGGTAACCACGAACTCTTAAAACAATCTTAAATCTGTCAAACATTATCAAATCTGTCAAATTTTGTATGTAATGACGTACCAAAATTGACAGATTGGACCGCTTTGAGATTGTTTAATAGTTCATGGTTAACCCGCAGGTCTAAAAATCGCAAATTGACATCTAAAAAAGCAATCTACTGACAGTGCTGCCTATACCGAGCAATAGATTTTGACACTAAGCATCAATCGGGAGATGACTGCTGCGTGATTATTGCTGATTGCAATTTTTTAGGTAATGGGTTTCGATGCTGTAATCAAAACGATAAATTCACAACTAAACTTAACAACTGATGCCAACCGCAAAACTTTTCCTCGGGCATTTAAAACTGAATGTTTGCAGACACTGACACAAAAATCGCGACGGCAAAGTTAATTGGCGATAATTACAGGGTTTGTAGGAACTGAGACCTAGGCCTAACCGTGACAGGCACGGTCTTCTAGGAAGATACCTCACCCCACCACAACTAAGTTCTACGGTATTTACGACTCGTAATTAGTATGGAAATTGTTCATGCAAAATGGACTGTTAGAACTGTAATAAGTAAATATTATTTTTAAAAGTAACAACGATACAACGTATGATACAACTTTTATACTCAGAGCATTCAGAGATCCCCATTTTTAGTAAAATTTTATTTCATCATTATTGCAGGTATTCTGACACATTATTATTAGATAAGTATGATTTATATCTGTAGTTATAGGACCCAAATCCAAGCCAAGATTGAACAAAATGCATGATATTATTTTTCAACAGAGGTGTTATTGTTCAGTTATATTTTAATTTATCAATAGGCTTATAAAAATCAATGAAAAAATGCATAAAACAAACCATAATTTACTAATTTTATTTATTAATTTTTTGACCATTGGTGTTAATCGATAATGAATGTACGGGTTTGTACGAAAGAGACAAAATTAGTTTTTAATACTTATTTCGACTCATATTTCTATGACATACTGTGCTCATTTTTAAAAAAAGATGGAAAACTCTATTTTGGAATGGTTGAACATTTATATTACAAAATGCACTACCTAAATTATCATTAGACGTTACTGTTCCTAAATAACGAAAGACCTTCTGAATGAGTCATGATTGTGATGATTAAATACAATTTACTCACTTTATTCATGGTGATATTGACCTGGTCATTTAACATATTCTTAGAAACCACCTACTACAGATCTATTTATGCGCACTCTTTGGCGTACGGTCAACACTCTGGTTTGATTTGCTGATAGATGCTATGGCTTTCCTAAAAACAAAAACTTCTTGACTCACGAATCTTTAGTTTGATAATAGGATTCAACAATATCCAGAATATTCGCTGATTATAATTAACATGTGTGAAACCTGACGTTACATTTCATAAAGATTTCATGCGATTCTAAACTTTATGCACCTACTATATGATTGAAATAAGTGCATTAACCACATCAAGTCTATTTCAGTCACACTATCACATAAAGATGATAACGATAAGCAAAGAGAATCCGACAAAACATAAAAGGCTTATGATTACATAGATTTATCAACTTCTCTATTGACAATTGACGTTAATAAACACAATAAGCGTGAGCTAATAAATATGCCAGGACAATTGTTATAAACTTAGATGGATAACTGTGTGACCTTAGATGCAGGGAATGCGGCTATTTAAATTTGAGCTCTATAATAATTGCACAAGGGTGTATTAATTAATAGTAGAATAATGAATCGTGCAAGGGCACGGAGTAAGTTTACGACTTAGCCGAAGTATTGGCATAAATCTTGGTGACAACTGGGGCAATTTCATTAAGTCCTGTTAGGAAATTCTAGGTAAAATGGTCAGGAATGTGAACGTTGATCCTGTGAAGTGCCTATTAGAATTGTGTCGAGTATTAGGCGCCTACGCACTTTTTGGCTGGGATGAGATGAATCACTCATTATAAGGTTTATGACTTCTTAACTCGAAAAAATGACGGATGATATACGATGTCCTAAGTGTTTAACAGAAGTATGTTACAGCAGAAAGCTTAAAAAAGTTCCCGTTGCGGAATCAAAACCGAGGCTCCTGGGTGAAAGACAGGCTAGGATACCTAGCCACTAGACCATGCGATAAAATATGCAAAATTAACAAACCCTGATTAGAATTTAAGTGAAAAAGGCTAAACATTCCCAAATAAACTAGTGTGATAAAATATCACACTATATTGTTTTAAACTTTCATGGTCACTAACATTAGAATAGTTTGTTACGGGATTGCTACCATGTACCTTATTTTTGAGTTCCCGATATTTCGGCACTGTTGTGCTGACAAACTGCTGTGTCGCGGTTAGATACTGTTAGTGTTGTGTGTCGAGAACAGGTGCGAGAAAATAGTGAGTTTGTAGACAATGGTACCGACGCGTGCAATAAAAGACAGCGAAAGAGGGAAGACCGATATGTTTGCCCTTAACAACTTACCCGCAAGATCTTCAGTTACTCCGTGATCATGGCGCTTGCAACAGTGCCGAAATATCGGGAACTCAAAAATAAGGTACATGGTAGCAATCCCGTAACAAACTATTCTAATATCACACTAGTTTATTTGGGAATATTATTTCCGATAATGTTGTTGTTGTGGATTAGTATAGATGTTGAGTCAACCTGACGTTTTTAAAATCGATAATCTCGTAAAATAAACTGCATCACCGTCTTTTCTAGAGTTTTGTAGTCCTTATAGTTTTGTCCGTCTGTCGGTCTGTCCGTCCGAGGTTTTGCTTGGAGACTGTTGACCCTAGAGAGCTGTAAATAAAACTATCAATACTACTACATACTTTAGTACATCGCGTTTAGACTCGTAATTATAAGTTTTAATTATAATGCAACGCGAAAGTTTAAAAGATTATCTAGAGAGCTGTAATTTGGTGGAGATATGTATATCAATCACGCCGACAAAGTGTGAGAATAAAATTCAAAAAAAAATGTTTTCATGTGTAGCTTCCATACATGTAACGTGAGGATGAATTTTGTTTTTCATCATCTACCCTATCGTGTGCGATATCGTTAAATGGGTCCTTTAAAATGACTTTGGGGTTCCTCGGACTATTTTTGGATTTAGGGATCCATTTGCGAAATATTAAACTGGAAAACATCATGATAATAGTGCTTTTTATGAACTTTAAAGGAAAATCAAAATATTTAATATAGACCAGTTAGTTTCAAAGTAATAGTCGTTCAACTAAGTCGTTCAAAAAATCCTTAGCGAAAAACATTAAAAGTTACTTATATGAAGTAATTGCTGAAATATATTGTGGTAACGACGGGCAACTACGGAAACGCTCCTGTTAATTTAGTTGTTGCAGCAATATAAAGTTGTAATATTCTTGTTCTAGAAAACGTCAGTATTTTCCAGAAAAATGAAACATTTTTACTACATTAGGTACTTGTACAATGCGTTACATAGTAGAGTAGGCTGAGAATGTAGTTTTTACGTCTCCATACATCCGCCAACTGTGGGAACAAGCGGTAACATTGTGCGTTCTTTTACTCCCGTTCCCTCGAACATTTACATCTATTAGTTGTAAAACTCCGTAAACACATTGTTTACTAATGCCTTCTTTAGTTTTATTAAGAACAGTCGGTCAGTAAAGGGATCAACTATAGCCTCGTAGTCTTTTTAGGGTTTCTTACCCAAGGAAAGTGCCAACCTAGACAGGAACCCTTTTACAAGGCTCCGCTATCTGTCTGTTTGTCCGTCTGCCTGTCCATCCGAATCAAGGCTATATATTTTTAATCATAATAGCTAGACACTAGATATTTTCACAAAATTTGTATTACTATAGCGTATATACATAAATGATGATGATGATGATATACATAAATAGTATCAATAATAACTGACAAAAAAAACTACATAAAGAACCATGAAATGTGTTATTCGTCTTTTTTGCCCGATCTTAAGAAAGGCAATACTATCTACATATTTATCAAAAAGTGTTTAGCATTACATTGATGACATAGAAAGATTTTTACTTTATACTGGTAATCGTATACAGTTATAATATAAAACTCTCTACATTGTACAATACTTAATAAATATCACATGGTTGTAATAAATTATTTGCGTTTAAGCCTTAAGTCGGTAAGAAAATCATGAATAAAACATATAATCCTGTCTTCTTAACAAACATACCTACAGAATATACCTTATCAACTCACTGTCTAAACATCTTGATCTAGAGACTGTGCACTGGGGATTCTTAGTACGTATATTCAAACAGATGGGATTCCAGAGGTCCCCAAAGAGGGTGAAACACAATTCCCTGCTCGGATCGTATTTATCTACTAGTACTCCATTGTTCATATTGTTTAGTTAGGATCTAGCGAGTGACTTACAGTTTATGTGTAGGTATTTCCTTCTTTATCAACACTATAAAAATTATAGCTTCCTTAGGCTAGGCTAACGTTAATTAATTCATAAGCGGCTCTTATTATAACTAAATTGAAAAAGAATAAAGTAGGCATCCAATACAAATCTCATGATTTCTTACAAAAGATATATATATTATTAATATATATTGTCATAGTTAAACAAAAATACACTAAAGATAATTAGCAACTAACATACTTTCAATAAAATTCACGAAGGTACGTGTATAATATCAAAATCGTAACTCGTAACAAGGTACACAACTTATTTATACGTACAGGCTCTTTATTATAGTATTTGTATGGTTGTTCAATAAAACTAATCCTATTTACCTGTGTTATGTTTGTCCATGTTCTTGTTAGGAGAGACGGGAGACTCTTTCACGTCCGACATAGTGGTTCCAGTTGACTGCGTTTATTCGTTGACGCCTGAAATAAGTTTTGCCATTG